>CM060937.1:153534891-155009891 GCA_030765085.1 Allium cepa
AACATTTAGGGAAGATGGTAAATGACCGGGCACGAGGCGGCCAAAAAGGTGGCCTAATTTCAGGTAGAGTTGGCTATATTGAAGTCATGCTAAAGATGGGTCATGCTTAGGCCACTCTTATCTGATGTGTTGTTTGCTAAAGTGTGCTTGGATAGGAGCCAGCCATTAGCTGATGTGATATTGGGCGAAATATGTTGGCTTTTAGCTACTGCTGGAAGAATTTCGATATAGGAGAGCTGGTCAATGCTGAGCCGGGCCTGGTTGGACCAAGAGAGGCCGGGTCCAGATCTTTCCTAAGTGTGAAGGTTGCATTAGGATTAG
This sequence comes from Allium cepa, assembly GCA_030765085.1. NCBI lineage: Eukaryota > Viridiplantae > Streptophyta > Magnoliopsida > Asparagales > Amaryllidaceae > Allium > Allium cepa. The sequence continues at coordinate 153,535,213 of CM060937.1, forward strand.
ACAAATATGCCTTATCTTAGCACCTTGGTGAGTGGATAGGTCGGTTGGAGACCAACATGGTCTTGGGCTGACATTTTGTGGGTCGCTGGAAGATAAATTGTTGGATTTGATTGGATCACACGACCTTTACTTAGCCTATTAACTATTTGCCAGAAAAATTTGAGAAACAATTTTCCCCCAAGTCTGTATCCGTTGGTAGACGCGGGCTTGAAAGATCATACAAATCTTGCTGATTGATGGATCTAGAACGCGTTTAATGCGCTTTCCATATGAGGCAATTGGCTGTGATGGTTCATTTTTCCAAACGTCGTAGAGACGTGTCACTTCTCCTCATGTGCATGACATGACTTAATATTGGTCATTTTTGAATTATTGGGATGCTTTTTGACCTTTGATTTCAACACATTTAATTAAAGTCAAGGGTATATAAATACCCCATTTTCTTCTTCCTTGAGCCTAAAAATCGTTCTTCATGAAAACTCTCAAAGCTTATGAACCTTTCGCAATTCTTTACTAATAAAAGTTGCTAACTTCATCATTTGTTTTCTTTCCATATGCCTTTGCATGCATGCATTTTTTTATCAAATTTACCTAGGATATTGAGAAAGGCGAAGGCTTTTTGGTGTTTGATCTACCACTTATTAATTGCTATTATAACCATGGGTTATTAACTTCTGCTTGGGCCTGCCAACCAAGGTTTGGAAAGTGGTCGAACGTCAGTTTCAAACTAATGATCCAAGTGAAGCTAGGGCACTTCCTTGTTTTAATACTCTAACACTCCTAACGTTAGGTCGGTTTGGATGCTTCAGCGCCTGTTTGGAAGGTCTAGAGGCTATAGCCTCTTCTTCTTCTCCATGACGGAAACCTTGGTTTGCTCCTTGGTGAGGTTGTCTGGAAGCTTTCTAGGGTCTATGGTGAGATTTAATTTGGAAGGCTTCAAAGATAGGAGTACACCTAAATTTCTTCAATAAGTTCTTGCTCTATTGAAGTATCTGACATGATTCTCTAGTGAAGCCATGTGCTTTTTGGGCGGTGATAAGAGCATGGGCTAACTTTACTGGGAAGAGCTATTGACATGCTTGTTCTCTACTCTCTTTTTCTTCTTTTCAACTGGTCAGTGATAAAAATATCATTGTCAGGGTAGCGGGATGTGCATTATGTCCCACGCATTTCTAAACTGAAAGAAATAGATCTTTTGTTGTAAACTTTGATTTAAGAAATTTGTCATGTTGTTTGATCATCTATGTGACTTGTTGAGTGGAATACCTTGAATATCCAATAGTCCCTGTATTTATTCTTTAGGAATTTCTTTTTTTTAAGATTGTGCTAACTATCGGTATGATAATAAGGCGAGCTGGATACAACTGTTAATACAGCCAAGTGACGACTGGATATAGAGTAGCGGTTAGTCCAGCATGAGATGAAACACAAATTTTCTCATGAGTTCTCTTGGAAGGAAAGCGGTCAACCATGAGGTCGCGAATGAACCAAGGGTCGAAGCATTAGGGGCTGTGAGGTTCTCTTAGGTGACACATCATCGTCATGAGGCGACTGTGACACCCCACCTCTATACTTACGCTAGCCTAGGACACTAGGAGTAATGCCATCAACTAGCACGAAGAATAAGGCTGTTGAGGAGCGACCATCCGTGTAATTGCTCTGTGCGAGCGCTGATATGTCAGATAGAACAACATGCATTTAATTTCAAGAGGAAATGTGACATTTTAATACAAATGCAAAGCTACCACACAGTGGCTATAATATCTTCGGAAATAAATATAGAAATAAGCATAACATAAATCAGTCACAGATGTTCATATCTCAAAGGCGGAAACTGATATGAATATAACACATAAAAGTGTACATCAGAGTATTGGTCATACAAGATCCACAACATTACAAAAGAATAGATTCAAGTGCTAGACAAGAGAATATGTATACATCAAGAAGTCTCTATCTCAAATGTATAACACCAAAAACTACAAGCTAAGTAGTTAGCCAAAAGACAGATGATGGTCCCAGATAAGAAGTCAAGAGGAAGCACCTGTAATATCTCAGTCTGACCCGAGTATTATTTAAGAAGAAAATAATAAACGGATCAGTCTATCTATAATTATTAGATAAAATGAGATAGGCTAAGAGATATAATAAAAATGTATGATAACCAAAAATGTCATACCGAGACAAGTATACATTAGAAGATCAACAAAAGTCATACAATATCTCAAGAATCTCATAGCATCAAAAAGAATGTCATATTCTTTATTTAATTCACCAAGCCACAAATAATGACATACATATCAATGCCAATTGTAAAATTTGGTGAAACACAAATTCCAGAAATCAACAATTAGAAATCTAGAAATCAAATAATTCGAAACAACGACGTCGTACAGCGAAACGTCCGATGAACCAGAAATACAATAATTCGGAACAACGACGTCATACAGTGAAACGTCCGATGAACCAGAAATACAATAAATCGAAACAACGACGTCGTACAGCGAAACGTCCGATGAACTAGAAACATAATAAATCGGAACAATGACGTCGTACAACGAAATGTCTGATGAACCAGAAACACAATAAATCGAGACAACGACGTTGTACAGCGAAACGTCCGATGAACCAGAAACACAATAAATCGGAACAACGACGTCGGTACAACGAAACGTCCTATGAACCAGAAACATAATAAATCGAAACAACGGCGTTGTACAACGAAACGTCCGATGGACCAGAAACATAATAAATCGGAACAACGACGTCGTATAGCGAAACGTCCGATGAACCAGAATAAAGAGACATCGCGCATTGCTAGTCTAAACCATAAAATGATCATCATCGATCATCAAGAAGTGTCAATTACACCAAGCTAGTAAATATATGAGTTTAGCTTCATGTCCCATAACCACTAGCTTAACTTAAATATTTACAAACTAATTGTAGGTCTCCACTCGAAAGTTGTCACAAGAGTTTCAATCGAACAAGTCTAAGAATTAACCAACAAATTAATGCAAGCGTTTCATACCAGTTGTTTTGTTATGTTGTTTAATTGGATTTCTTGAACTAATGTGGTAAGGGTTTTTATATACTAATAGATTGGACAACGGTTTTGAAAGCGAGTTTGATATTGGAAGTAAATGTTGAAATCATTTTGATAAAAGAGTTTATATATTTACTACTAGCTAGAAACCTTTGCATTTTTAAAGTGACAAAATCATAGAAATGATTGTAAAAACGATCAATCATCAAAAATTCACATACAAAGATGTTAATTAAATCCAAAGAAATCAAAATGGATATTCCGAAAAATTGAAAGAATGAAGTCATCAAAGTCTATAATAAGTGATAACAACTAACCGGATCAACAAAAATCGATAAACCTTGAAAATTAACTCTGAAATAGCCAAATATGCAAATTAAACAGTTCCAAACATCTGGTAGGTGTTTCCAGACGTCTGGCCCTACGTTCTGCAAAATATATGCTCTTCTCCTTTCTCTTTCTAATTCCTGGGCCCTTTTAGACGTCTGAAATTTTCAACCAGACGTCTGAATTTGATTTCATACGTCTGGATTTTGTTTCAGACGTCTGGATTAGTCTCTTCCTTTTCCAGACCCCTTTCCAGACGTCTGAATTTTCAACCAGACGTCTGGATTTGGTTTCAAACGTCTGAAATTTTCTGCTAGGCAAAAAAACAAACTAGACCAAAAATGACAAATCCAAACCGAAATGCGATCGAACGAGCGATGAATGCTAGAGATTTATGCCAATCGACAGCTCAGCACTATATGCTCTTCGATACGCCACAACAACATGTTCAAACATCCAAGACAGGATCTTTAAAGATTTTGACTTCAAAATACCAAAATTGGAAAATTCACCAAATCAATTCAAATCACAAGCAAATGAACACGAAGAAATGTTAGGAGTTCATACCTAACAACTATGAAAGTTATAGACATAGATGTGAGTTCAAAAACTCACCTTTAAACTTAAAATCGTAGGAGAGAATCTATAGAGCACGGCAAGAACAATCACTCTTCAATTTTAACCCAAGAAGCTCCAATCTAAGCTTAAAAGAAAAACAATTCCTAAGTTAGGGTTTAGGAAATTTCTGAAATTGAGGAGGAAATGAGATAGAGAAGATGAAGAGGATGCTTACCTTAGCTTCTCCTAGAGTTTGGAGCTAGAACTTGGATTTGCAAATGAAACTAGGTCTTAGGAATTTCCATTTCCAATCTTTTCCCCCATTTTTGCTAAAGCTTGAATGTATTAGGAAATGAAGAATGAATGAAGAGGAGTGGAGTGGAGTTAGGGTGTTATGTTAGGGTTAATGGGCTGAAACCCAAACACAAAGCCCTAAGTTAAAAGGTCGAAATTTTAGCTAGCTCCAAATATATCGATGTCTGTACTCAAAAAGGTCGCAAACGCCATTTTAAACTCAATGGGAATGGTCTCGAGTTCTAATTCGACTGTTTGCAAAAAGTAGCTTTTCGGACTATAATCCGACTAACGATGCTATATTTAAATAAAATATTTAAATATACAATCGTAAAATATGCGGGTTGTTACAGACTCCCCTCCTTAAAGAAATTGCGTCCTTGCAATACTTAAGAAGAAAATAAAAAGTAACAACCATAAAAGCATATCAACACAAAAGAAAATTTGAAATAAGAAGTTCACCATAAAGAGCACGAAAGAGTAAGCCCGAACATGTTCGCTCGATGAATTCTCAGGATTCCCAAGAGTAATCCTTAGGATTCGAGAACCATTGAACTTTCACAAGAGGAACATCTTTATTTCGAAGAAGCTCAACCTCCAAAGGATGATGCGAATAGGATGTTGCTCATAAGTCAAATCCGGTGAAACTTAAATTTCCTCAATAACATCAGGATCAAGAATAAAATCGAAATACCTAAGGCATTTCCGTAGTTGAGGGACGTGGAAAACGTCATGAGTGGCAGAAAATTAAGTCGGTGCAATGACGTAGTACAATAACGGTATGCCCGAAAAACTAGAAACTCGAATAATTTGAAACAACCGCGTAGTACAATAATGGTACGCCAGATGAACCAAAGCCCAAATAATTCGGAACACCGACGCAGTACAAACGGTACGTCAAATGAACCGAAGTTCAAATAATTCGGACCATTGACGCAGTACAAACGGTACGTCAAATGAACTGAAGTTCAAATAATTCGTAACACCTTCGTAGTACAAACGGTATGTCAAATGAATCGAAGTTCAAATCATTCGGAACACCGTCGCAGTACAAACGGTACGTCAGATGAACTAAAGTTCAAATAATTCAGACTATTGACGCAGTACAAACGGTTCGTCAAATGAACCGAAGTTCAAATAATTTGGACTATTGACGCAGTACAAACGGTACATCAAATGAAGTGAAGTTCAAATAATTCGGACCATTGACGCAGTACAAATAGTACGTCAAATGAACCGCAGAGTCCGGACATCGATGTAGTACAATAACGGTACATCCGATGAACCGAACACCATAAAAGAACATCGGATGCTAGTCCATAAAAGAAATGAGACGAAGCTCAATAAAGCAAGGTACATCGAAACTTTTGACGAACTTGGTAAAAAGATCATTCCATTCGGACATCATCAAAGAAACAACCGCTTGTTGCCACGACTAAGTGTATTGGCAACACGATTTCCCCTTTCCGGGAGTACAAAGAGTTTCAAGATCATAAGATGCAAGGAACTTGAGCCAATGTTGTTGACACAAATGAAGTTCCTTCTGAGAAAATAAATATTTCAAAGATTTATGATCGGTATGGAGAACGAATTTCTCTCCCAAAGAATAATGATGCTAAATTCTAAAAGCGAAAACAATGGCCGCGAACACTAGATCATGAGTGGCATACCTAGTCTCGATAGGCTTTAACTGTTTAGAAGCATAAATGATAGCACGTTATCTTTTTCAAAGGAACGACACCCAAACCAATACGACTGGTATCAGTACTAATAGAAAAGTCTTGATTCCCTTCGGAAATCACAAGGATAGAAGTATCGAAAAGAAAGAGTTCTTTTAATTGATCCTCTTTCTCGAAAAGCTAAAACTTTCAAAATTACAATTAACTTTATGTAATCATCTTTCTAGAATTATTTTTTACTTATTCCAAGAAAATTTACTGTGTCTGATTGTCTCATCAAAGCATTTAGGAGATTCCTATCGATAACGTTGATCAAGTGCATCGACCAGAATTCTTAAAGCACTCAATGGGAAATACAATCACAAAATCATCTTCTATATGATAAATATGTCTCTTAAAACTTTACGAATATTCTTTGTTCGTTTCAAGAACGAAAATCCAATCGTACTTATAAATAAACCTTATGAAAAAGATTTGCAAAATTTTAAATTGCTGTTTTCATCCAAAATCAATAAATACAAGAATGGAGTCATCGAGATATTCATAGAATACTCGACTCATAAAATGGATGAAATAAGCTGGACAAACTGAATGACATAATAATTCGTTTATAAGATTCATAACGAGTGCGGAGTGCGATAAGTGGAATGCTAACTTCCGCAACTCGTAACTAATGAAAATCGGTGGCAAGATCGAGCTGAAATGATCTTAACACCACTCAAAAGATAGCTTAGGTGATAACCCTAAGACAAGCTTAAAAAATACCGAAAAATTTCATGAACTACTTGAATGAGGAGAATATCATCTTCCTCAACAAGTGGGTCTAGAAAATAAAATGATGTCACCAAATTGGAATCGAAATCATTTAGAAAAATAGAAATATGCTAAACAGATTGAAAATGTCGAAGATGGATAGTCCACTCAGGACATGAGATATGGCTTTATAATAATTAAGCCAATCCTTCCAAAAAAATCAATTCCAAAGCCTAAGTAACGCATAACATTCAAATCGGCCTGGAAAGAAAAATCACATAAAATAATCTCGACATCTTTTCAAAGAAAATTGAGTGTTGTGGATCTACCAACCGGATTTGCAATTATCAAAGAAGTCATCAAGCCCAAAATATTTAAAGAAAAAGAATCAACAAGTAATTTTGATATAAAATAGTGAGACGAACTCATATCAACAAGAACTCGAATAGGATGATCACAAAACAAATGTCGTCAAGGATTGAATGAAAAATACCTTGAGCAAGAGAAGAGTTACTAGGAGTTTGCACAACATTCAGCTCTCCCTCTCTCCTACTTCGAAGTATGGGACATGTAGATATAAGATGACCTAAAATTTTGCAATAACGACAAAAGAGAGATTTCGAACACTTCCTTGCATAGTGGTCCGTGGAACCACAATTGTAGCATTGTCCATGACTAGAGGTAGGAGTCTTTGCTACCGGAGTTTGTTGCTTCCCTTTCTTGTTGGGACTGGGGCCTTTGAATTTAATAGGCCTCTTCATGTCATTGTTAAAGTTCTATTTGGCATCCACAACTTCAACATCGCTTTCATTATCGGCCTCTTCAAGTCGAAGAGAGATATCAATAAGCTGATCAAAAGAAACTTCTAGTTTCAGAAGTAATGACTTCTTGAGGTTCTTATTCAGCCCATAGACGAATCTTTGATTTTTATTTAATGGGGTATTAATATATTAGACCCCATGTTTAGAGAGAGATTCGAAAGATGCAACATAATCCGCCACAGAAGATTTTCCTTGAACAAGGTCAATAAAACACTGGGCTAAAGTTACTTTTTCAGCTTCCGGCACAAACTTCAATTCGAATCGTTTCCAAAATTGCTCCTAAGTAAGATCTGCTTCGATAATCTCCAAAGTCAAGAGCTCATACCAATCTAATGCTCTTTCTTGGAGCATGCTAGAATCCACTTGGACTCGATGTAAGTCAACAAGATTCATGCGAGAAAAGATGCGATCGCACGATTTGAGCCAAGCTTGAATTTCTATAACGCTCTCGGATCCCTTGAATGGCCTTCCACCCAAATCAGTATAGTCTCTGCACAAGCATGCAAACCCGAATCTAGGATGAGTAGGCTCTGGAATGGGTTCGACAGCTTAAGCATTCTTTACAAGATTTAAAAGCTGCTGGGCAGACATAAACACTCCTTTCTGAGGAGTAGCACTAGATTGTCCAGCAATGGGACGGTTTGATCTAACCATTTCTCTTCTTTAAGAAAGAAAGAAAGAAGAAGAAAATGGTTATTCTCAGAATGAATATCAAACAATCATGATTGATAAAACAAGGCATCATAAAAGAAATTAGGATAGAACAGGTCCTAAGACTCGGATAAAATCCTAAACTAAAAAGGACTTAGGACAATGATCCTTGCTAGATTATTCTACATTGTTCTGAAGTTTTGCTCTGATACCAAGCTGTGACGCCCCACCTCTGTACTCACGCTAGCCAAGGACACTATGGAGTAATGCCGTCAACTAGCACGAAGAATAAGGCTGTTGAGGAGCGACCATCCGTGTAATTGCTTTGTGCGAGCGCCGATATGTCAGATAGAACAACATGCATTTCATTTCAAGAGGAAATCATACATTTCGATACAAACGCAAAGCTACTACACAGTGGCTATAATATCTTCGGAAATAAATATAGAAATAAGCATAACATAAATCAGTCACAGATGTTCATATTTCAAAGGCGGAAACAGATATGAATATAACACATAAAAGTGTACATCAGAGTATTGGTCATACAAGATCCACAACATCACAAAAGAATAGATACAAGTGCTAGACAAGAGAATATAAATACATCAAGGAGTCTCTATCTCAAATGCATAACACCAAAAACTACAAGCTAAGTAGTTAGCCAGAAGACAGATGATGGTCCCAGATAAGAAGTCAAGAGAAAACACCTGCAATATCTCAGTCTGAACCGAGTATTATTTAAGAAGAAAATAATAAACGGATCAGTCTAGCTATAATTATCAGATAAAATGAGATAGGCTAAGAGATACAATAAAAACGTATGATAACCAAAAATGTCATACTGAGACAAGTATACATTAGAAAATCAACAAAAGTCATACAATATCTCAAGAATCTCATAGCATCAAAAAGAATGTCGTATTCTTTGTTTAATTCACCAAGCCACAAATAATGACATACATATCAGTGCCAATTATATAAGTTGGTGAAACACAAATTCCACAAATCAACAATTAGAAATCCAGAAATCAAATAATTCAGAACAACGACGTCGTACAACGAAACGTCCGATGAACCAGAAACACAATAATTCGGAACAATGACGTCATACAGCGAAACGTCCGATGAACCAGAAACACAATAAATCGAAACAATGACGTTGTACAACGACACGTCCGATGAACCAGAAACATAATAAATCGGAACAACGACGTCGTACAGCGAAACGTCCGATGAACCAGAAACACAATAAATCTGAACAACGACGTCGTACAGCGAAACGTGCGATGAACCAGAAATACAATAAATTTGAACAACGACGTCGTACAGCGAAACGTCCGATGAACCAAAAGCACAATAAATCGGAACAACGACGTCGTACAGCGAAACGTCCGATGAACCGAAAACATAATAAATTGGAACAACGACGTCGTACAGCGAAACGTTCGATGAACTAGAACAAAGAGACATCGCGCATTGCTAGTCTAAACCATAAAATGATCATCATCGATCATCAAGAAGTGTCAATTACAGTAAGCTAGTAAATATGTGAGTTTAGCTTCAATCGAACAAGTCTAAGAATTAACCGACAAAGTAAACGCAAGCGTTTTATACCACTTGTTTTGCTAAGTCGTTTAATTGGATTTCTCGAACGAATGAGGTAAAGGTTTTTATATACTAATAGATTGGAAAACAGTTTTAAAAGCGAGTTTGATATTGAAAGTAAATGTTGAAATCGTTTTGATGAAAGAGTTTGAATATTTACTACAGTATAGAAACCTTTGCATTTTTAAACTGACAAAATCATAGAAATGATTGTAGAAACAATCAATCATCAAAAATTCGCAAACGTTATTAAATCCAATGAAATCGGTACCAAATCCATCAAAATGGATATTCCCAAAAATCCAAAGAATGAAGTCATCAAAGTCGATAATAAGTGATAACAACTAGCCGGATCAACAAAAATCGATAAATCTTGGAAATTTACTCAAAAATAGCCAAAATTGGCAAATTAAACAGTTCCAGATGTCTGGTAGGTGTTTCCAGACGTCTGGCCCTATGTTTTGCAAAATATATGCTCTTCTCCTTTCTCTTTCTAATTCCTAGGCCATTTTAGACGTCTGAAATTTTCAACCGGACGTCTGAATTTGATTTCAGACGTTTGGATTTTGTTTCAGACGTCTGAATTTAGTCTCTGCCTTTTCCAGACCCCTTTCCAGACGTTTGGATTTTTCAATCAGACGTCTGGATTTGGTTTCAGACGTTTGAAATTTTCTGCTAGGAAAAAAAACGACCTAGACCAAAAATGACAAATCCAAACCGAAATGCGATCGAACGAGCGATGGATGCTACGGATTTATGCCAATCGACAACCCAGCACTATAGGCTCTTCGATACGCCACAAACAACATGTTTAAACATCCAAGATTGGATCTTCAAAGATTTCGACTTCAAAATACCAAAATTGAAAAATTCACCAAATCAATTCAAATCAAAAGCAAATGAACATGAATAAATGTTAGGAATTCGTACCTAACAACTATGAAAGCTATAGACATAGATGTGAGTTCAAAAACTCACCTTTAAACTTAAAATCATAAGAGAGAAGCTATAGAGCACGGCAAGAACAATCACTCTTCAATTTTAACCCAAGAAGCTTCAACCTAAGCTCAAAAGAAAAATATTTCCTAAGTTAGGGTTTAGAAAATTTCTAAAATTGAGGAGGAAATGAGATGGAGAAGATGAAGAGGATGCTTGCCTAAGTTTCTCCTAGAGTTTGGAGCTAGAACTTGGATTAGCAAATGAAATTAGGTCTTAGGAATTTCCATTTCCAATCTTTTCCCCCATTTTTTCTAAAGCTTGAATGTATTAGGAAATGAAGAATGAATGAAGAGGAGTGGAATTAGGGTGCTATGTTGAGGTTAATGGGCTGAAACCCAAATCCAAAGCCCTAAGTGAAAAGGTCGAAATTTCAGCTAGCTCCAAATATATCGATGTTTATACTCAAAATGGTCGCAAACGCCATTTTGAACTCAATGGGAGTGATCATGAGTTCAAATTCAAATGTTTGCAAAAAGTATCTTTTCGGACTATAATCCGACCAACGATGCTATATTTAAATAAAATATTTAAATATACAATCGTAAAATATGCGGGTTGTTACAGCGGCTGTTGATCCCGAATTGAATTGGAGCAAATTTGCTTATCCGGACACTCTAATGCATGTGAGTCGCATGATGGTGAGGTAGGATATGCACAACCCGCAAACAAGGATTTAATGGTGAGAAGGGCTATAAGCAGCTAGGTCATGAGGAATAGATAGGTGGAAAAGTGTTTATGTTTTATTTTTTTTATTTTTAGATAGAGAACTTATCTGTAATGATGAGTCTAATCCGAGGTTGTGATGCCCACTGCTTTCAAATGAGGCAGCTAGCTATGAGGGAGTAAGGGCTGTTGCTAACGCCTTAGGGCTGTCTTGGAAAGAATCATGGCGTTGACTGACCCATTGGATCTATTGAGAAATCCACCATTGGTGGCGGAATGTTATTGTTGTAGCATGAGAATACACTTCTTTCCTTTCTCTTGGAAATTTTAATAACATTCCCTCACTTTTTGCTGGTTCACTATGATTTCGTTGACCCCATTTTAGATGAGGAACTTCATGATGAGGCGGTTGTAGAAGACAAGGACATCTACCTTGGTAAGTGTTGACCTTCTTATTGACCTGTTATAAGCAACTAGATAATCAATTACTACAAAGTTTACCTGGATCTTTGCAGTGATGGGCTCTTAACTGAATGTTGTTAGAGTAAGGTTATGCCTATCGAACAATGCCCATATCCTCAAAGTCATAAATGGGAAAGGCGCATTGGGTGAGGCTGGAAGCAGGAAGCTGGGAGCTTCAAAGACGATCATAAACATGACGTTGATCGAGCTGCCGCCATCCATGAAGGCCTGACATGCATTGGAGTTTGACATGGCGAGGGTAACAACCATGTGATTATGATGGGGCAGGATACTACTTCCTTATCCTTGGCTGTGAAGCTGATCTGCCGTTCTGATTCCAATCAGGGCGCTTTGGACGCTCGAGACTCCAATTAGTAAACCTGCCTAGTGGTACATGGATTAGGGCCCTCAATTGCTGCCGACCATGTATAGTCCCTTATATATGGTCTGAACCACAATGACATCTTGAACATTAGCATTATTAGGCCAAAGGGGTCAATTCTTTTATTTTTCACAATTCGCCCTTTGCTCTACCTAATGATAAACAAATTCCAAACGCACTCCTTCCTGATTTAGCCTTTCGATCTCATCCTAGATCACACGCTAGTCTATTGTGGAATGGTATGAATGGGACCATCATGAAGAACAATAATGATAGCAAGGCCTTTCAAAAGAGTCAAAGGGACGCTTCTGCAAGTATTAAACAAATCATAGGCTTTCGAAGGGGTTGAAAGGGGACAAGACTACCCTTCCGCTTCAGTTAATCCCTTCTGTAATAGTTGGTTCCGCAAGTGTTAAAAGAAGTCTTGTAAAAGCATTATAGTGGTTTGCAAATATTAAAAAGGGGTTCCGCTATGATTCATAAAGGAGATTTTGAAGGCAATCAAATAGCTTCCATGGTAATCGGATGGGTGCAGCGAGTGTTGGCTTCCACTAACACTACCCTTTTCGCCTAGGCTGAACCTTTTAAAATGATTGGTCCCATTACTGTTTACTTTCCATAAAAGAAAAGTCAATTAGAACTACCCTTCCATAAGTGTTGAAGGAGTCTAATGCTTCTGAAAGAGTCAAAAATATTGCCTTCCTTAACCAACCAAGTAAGTACTTCCGAAGGCATCAAAAGAAGGGTTCCACATTAATCAAGGGGACTGCTTTTGAAAGTCACCTTCTGCAACAATCATTTGTCACCTAGAAGCCTCCTCCATTATAAGTAACCTTTCACAATGATCCTTCCTCACCCGTTCAAGTAACAACCGAGCATGTTAGCACCAGATCTTATGAACAATGAAGAGGTCCAAGAAGCCTTCAACTGTACTACACTCATTTCAAAACCAAGAAAATACCCTTTTGATTGTGACGAAAGCCTCCAAAGATATATACAAGTGGTATGGAAGCCGGTTCAATACCCAATGGAAGAAGGAAGATTCAAGTGTTACGAAAGCTTGAATAAAGAAAGCATCAAAACCTTTTGCAAGTATTGAATATGCACCTTCTGCACACAATTGAATATCCTTTCCTGCTTACCCAACGCACCTACAATATCATAATAATTGCTCATATACCTTCCAAAGGGGTCGAAGGCATACAAGTCTTAATGGAAAGAGATATTAGAGAGGCGCTCTAAATTTAATGTAGTGGAAGGTCATGAAGGCATCCTTTCGACTAAGTAGAAAGGACTATTGCAAAAAGGTCCAACATGCGCCTATAAATAAGTCCTAAGGGTGTTGTTTTAGGAGGATTCGATTCTATTGCTTCCACATTTATACTTTTTTTGAATTTGTAAACCTAATTTCTAAATCAAATTAGGGATTCTCTTCATTGTAATACCTATGCCATTGTATTCATACGAATTATCAATAAAGTAAATATTTGACACTTTCGAATGCATGAAGTCTAATTCACTGCTTGCACATGATCTCGTTTATGGAACATGCACATCAATGCCTTCCGAAGGGGTTCTTTTCGAAGGAGTAAGACCCTTTCATCTCAGTTAAATCTCTTTGATGCCCATTAAGTTACGATCTTGGATTACTTTAATTAGCTCAAAAGGGGCTTCGAGGGGGTCATTCACTCCACTAACCTTGCTTTAGGGTGTTGCCAAGATTTCTTCTTAACATTTTTGGCGCTAAAAGGAGGGCTCAAACCTCCGATTTCGTTGAATTCCCAACATCATATTACCTTACCCTTATTCCATTCCAAGCTAACCTTAGACCCGAAACTACAATTCTCAACAAAATCAAGAAGTCTGAGCAAGGATCTTCAAAACCACACTTGGTTGGATTCTCTCATGAAATTGATAAAGATTTATAGTTATATAAAGAACAAATGTTAAGATTAGAAGCTTTAAGGATCATGGAAAAGAAGATAGCTAAATCTTATGACCCAGACAATTGGAGCTTAAACCCATTTCACATTGGCCTACACCCATCTTTGCTTTAGAAGGAACAAGAAGTAGGGTGATAATTTTTTTGTTAAAATGAAGAAGACTATTCAATCCTACACTAAAGGAACTATCTTTGAAGAAGAAATGACGGCTGATTACTATACTTTTACTCAAAAATGGCATTGCATAAAAAGTGGACCATTACCTTCATACGATCTTTGAATGATTCTAAAAAGAAAATTAGTCATTGAGGGTGAAGCTCCTAAATCAAGCAATAAAAGATCTAGAAATCAACATCAAAAGACAAGCTTTAAATCAAGACTCCTTAAAGCATGCAACTTGACTACTTTAATCGGGAACATCTACTTACTGAAAAAAGAGGAACTTAGTTATTAGCTATATAAAAAGAAAAACCTCAAATATAAAAGAAATCTGGGAGGACCTTATTGCATTATCATATGATGAATGGACATGAAACCAATCAATGCAGAGCTCTTGAATGGATGATCATCAACTTTTTCAAAGAAGGAAAGATCGATGGATTTGTTAACCAATCCTAGATGAATTCAATAAAGACTCATTTGAGTAAGAAAATCTACATGGTTAGGAGTAAGATTCCCCTTAAAATTAAAAATTAACTTAAACGGTCAGAAGCCTTTGTCCGTGCAAAGATGGCCAGGCCAAAGCGCCTTCTGGAGGGAGGTTAGAGTAAACCTTTAGCCGCATTAGAAATGGCCAGGCTAAAGCATCTACAAGCCATTGACTGTGCCTATGTGGCCAAGTCAAGGCACCCTCTGGAGGAGGGATGGAATAAGCCATGAATGCTCCATGCTATGGCCAGTTCAAGGCAACGGCCTATCTTCAATCTCGCCTGGAAGGCCTAACCGGAGTACCTCCTCGAGGGAGGACGTAGTAAGCCCTTGATTCTATCACACCATGGCCTAGTCAAGGCACTGGATAAGCCTTATGTCCTACATATAAGGCCTGGTTAAAGCGCCTCTTATAGGGAGGTCGGGTAAGTCCTTTGGTCTTCCTCGTGGATAAGCTAACCAAGCATACTAGACAATAATGGATTAAGACGTCCAAGCCCAAGGAGTGGCACACAAAGCATTAAAAATATACGAAGCCTAAAGGATGGAACATATTGAAGGTATCATATACCTATAACTAGAAAGCTAACACAAAGCAAAAGTTTCGAACAATCAAAGTCCAAAGAGTGGTGTAGAACAAAAAGCTCAGATGAAAATTTCTAAACTTTATTATAATAATTTCTAAACATTCCTTCTTATTGGCAGGAATGGATTTCTAATCTTATTTCTGGATGATAATTCTCGAATTACATTCATTAGTAGGTATGAATTTATGGCCTTTGGCTAATTTCCAGAAGATGATTTCTGGACTTTACTTATCAATACTCGAATGTAGGTTTTGGGTCTTCTATTATGAATCAATGGTCTCCACTATACCTAGAAATTTATTTGTAAACGTCACTTATCAATACCAAATATGAGTTTCGGGTCTTCTATTATTTCCAGATAAGGGTTTTCGAACTCCTATTATTTGTTCTCAAATGAGGATTCCTAGTCTTTAGTTATTTATCTCCAGATAATGATTTCTAGGCTTTTATTATGATCAGAGAACTGTTCTTGATATCCTATCAGTTATTTCCAGAAGAGGGTTCTCTAAACTTATATTATTAATGCCAGATTTGGAATTCTGGCCCTCTATTATTAATTCCATAAATGGATTTCTGGTCATCTATTAATATAACCAGAGTCGAATTTCTAGTCTTCTCTCATCATTAACAAGGTTAGATCTTAGGGTTTCTTTTATTGTCAAACAAGAACTTCCAGTCTTTAATCGTCCCTAACTGCAGATTTATCACCACTTATTATCTTTAGATGAAAATATATTAATTTCCATTATCCACAGATTTAGACTTCTAGAATTCTATTATCAGGAATTATGATATTATCTCCAATAATATAGTCAAACTACTAAACATATTCTTGTATAAATCTCAAATTAATGATAAAAATGTTGTATACTTTTTACTTTATAGGAAAATAAGACTGATGAGGAAGACCAAATTATTTAATAAATACAAAACCATAACTAAGGATATCAAGAAGCGAATTCGAAAATAATGGTACAAGTACGGTTAAGGGCTACAAGCCAGATTATATTTATATAATCTATAAAATTTATTACAAAATTTATTATACAATATATTAAGATATTGGTACTGAAATATCAAAAACAAGTATATGCCTCAAAGGTCTTGCATAATCTTATCTGTATCCTTAGATGTTAGGGGATCAACAATGTGATGTATTTCTACATAAAGAGTTTCTTTTCTTTCTTCCTAACCTGATCCCCATCATTGGTAGACTCGATACTA
This sequence comes from Allium cepa, assembly GCA_030765085.1. Taxonomy (NCBI): domain Eukaryota; kingdom Viridiplantae; phylum Streptophyta; class Magnoliopsida; order Asparagales; family Amaryllidaceae; genus Allium; species Allium cepa. The sequence goes on from CM060937.1 coordinate 153,551,858, forward strand.
GTCTTCAAAGCACGATTGAAAGCATTATTTGCACCTTTAAGAGTCTTGTTTTGTCTTTCAGAAGTATGTTTTCGGAGAAGATATCATTTATGTTCGAGTTTTTGAATTTTGGCCGCATACTCATTGATGCATTGTGAGTATCTTTCTTTCTATCGATTGTTGAAATATTTCATCATTTCAAGTTTGACTTTACAGAACCATTCGCCTACCAATTTTTCATCTAAACCTAGAGGAGGGTTTGTTGTGGTGGAGAATTTTTGAACCGTTACGGAAGAAGACCTTGTTGATCTCCCGACAATTAGGGTGATTGGAGAAACCGATAAAATAATATTCAAGATATTGCCTCCTGTTATAAATTCTAAAGATTTACACTATGCTTGACCATACTTTAGTTTTGTTTCCAAATCACTTACTCGTTGGAAAAGCTTAGACATCTTACGATCAAAGTCGATCGAAGGATTTGATTTAATTTGACGTTTCAATTGAGAAACCATCTCATATTTCTTCTTGATATCCACTTCGAACTAGTAATTTGATCGTTAAGTCTCTGGTGATTTCCCTTTGAAGCAAAAAATTTCTACACCATTCTAGTGCTTGAGTATTGCCTTAGAGTTAAACAATGGATCTTTAGATAAGCTCCTCTTTTCAAGATCCACAATCAAGCTATCCCTAAGACCGATGAAACGAGATAAAGGATCTGATGAAAGCGACGTAGTCACTAACTGTGAATCCTATTCAAACAAACGAAAAAGAAATCAATACCCGAAGAACAAATTTATTTTATTATAATAGTAGAGTTTACAAATCAAGAAGAAATAAGACAAATGGTGAACATCATTGTTACAATCAAGATTTTTCTTTGCCCTATCACACTTAATGTCTAGAAACATCATTTTTAACTTTGACTAAAGAGTTAGCCGAAAGAGTAATTGTTGATCAAAAGTGGACTAAATCCTTCTGGGGTAACATCGGGAGGGCATTTGATATAATCCCATTCTCCAGCTGGGGGACTGACATGACCATAAATTAATTTTGTATGATAATTCTAAATTTCCTTAAGAAGCTTTTCCTTTTTCTCTCCTAGAAAATTAAAGTGAAGTTGGGGATGTTGCATGTAAAGCTTTTGTATAAGAAAGCAATATCTAGCCAATTTTAAGGATTTCAAGAGCGACGACTTTTCTACGTAATCTCTTCTTAACTTAACAAATTTTCCCAAGTAATCCCTTGTAACAGAGCTGCTTGAGAGATATTTACTCTATAATAACGTAATAAAATAAACTAAGTATGAAAACAATAATACAGTAAGGTCCATGATCAATATAATTATATGATTACAAATTTTGTTTCGGTTCATAAAATATTAATCTTATAAATGTCTCGCTAATAAATTTATCCTTATAATATTTGAATTTTAGTGGAGGCAATGTGCAAGGAATCGAGTAGACCCGTGGTAAGTTCTAGTAAACCCCCGGAGGGAATCACACCCATGTTCGCCCAGGTATCTCTTATGTAGGTATCTAAGCAGGCCCACACTAAAATCACCTAAGTATGAGAAGTCCACAGTTGGATGTCTGTAATAAGCCTTATACAAGAATTCTATCAAGATATCTCTGCCTTTGATTATACGAGTGTCATCAATTCTCTATTCTCCTCCAAAAGCTTGTCATAACGGAGGCATGCTCTTTTTATTTGAGGGGTGGCTTCTTGATCTTTGAAAGACATTAATACTGTACTGCTTTTATTAAGCTTATAATACTTGTCGTTGTGTGCATTATGTTCTTTTAACTGTTTACCTAACTCCTATATAGACCATTTATTTTTGCCTCTTTCTTTCCAAGTTTTGTCTTATAAAGGTGTATAGCTTTCTTCCTTATTTAAATGGTGAGACTTTAGCTAGTGTTATCTTGGAAACAAGAGCCATTTTGATAAAGATTTCCGTACCTGAGAAATCGAAATCGAAGTCTATAAGGTCTGCTTCTTCCATTTTTGCTCTCTGTTATCAAAGTCAGCATCTTTTCTTTAGGGATCAAAAGAGTCGAAGTTGATCTACTTCGTAGGTGGTGGGATCAGGGTAACCTTTCTTGATCCACCTTTATTATCTAGAGCCCTACAAGTGTCAATGCCATCCCCTTCTGGAGAATTATCATGACCGCCCTCATTGTCGCCTATATCCTGACCTTTGTCATCATCATTAAGGTTATCATCGTCTTTATCATCACCATTATCGTCTACATCAATGATGGCTTCTTCACTCTCTTCATCTTCCTCCTCGTCGAATTCAGAATCCTCTTTATAGGAGAAACTTCAAAAGATAGGAGGTGGGTGGCATCATTTTCCTCTCTGTCAGGAACCTCAATCCCTTGCTCCATTTCCTTGATCTTAGCCATGAATCTTGTAACTAGCACACAGTCCATAGAAGGAAAAGTTAAATCTGTCACTTTTCTATGTTATCAGAATAAGCTATCATAAGCGCATCCTCATAAGAATTTACAATAATAACATTAAAAGAAGTGCTAAGAAATTGAGACACTTTTTGCTTAGCTTCAGAGATAGTATTGATAGCTTTGGATAAAGAATCCTTTTTCTTCTCTAAATTCTTTTTGAGAGAAGTACAGTTCTCCTTAAGAGAAACATGTTTAGCATTAAACCTAGCCTTGTCAACCTTGGACTCTTTTAAAATCATTTCAGAGCCAAAACTTCATCAGTTAAATCTATTTAGCCTTCCTCTCATCGGAAATTATAGACTCTTACTAAGCAAGAGAACCACTCAACATTTCTTGTTCCCTCACTGCGTTATCTTTGGCAGTAGCTACGGTAGTGAACTGGTTGTTTGAAGTTGAGACTTCTACAATGAGCTTTGATGTTTCAGCAGAGGACTTAGAAACATCCTTCTGAAGAGAGTATAGGCTTTTGGTGATCTAAAGTGAACAGTAAGACTTGAGTCAGGATTCAGTATAAAAATAGTAGTAAGAAACATTAAGCGTTATAAAATATACCAAAAGTTTTTGTTCGATAACGGATCGATAATGACTCGGTAAATCCGGTATGGAAGTGGGAAGCTGAAAGTAGAAAATGATGAAGAGTGCATGATCAACTACACAACATTCTTAAATTCAGTAGGAGACACTGTGACAATGGTCTTGAGGGATTCAAAACCTGAGAAGAAGTTGAAGTGCCTAGATCCTTCTGCATTTGATCAATAATGCTTGGAGAATCAGAATTAAGCTAGGAGAATCAGATACAACGATATGAGACATAAATTCATCCTTTGAAGTAGCTATTTCTGTTTGATCAGTAGTTGCAGGAGTTAATTCATCCATGGAAGATGTGAGATCAGGGTTAGGACCTTCTGAAGCCTTGTCAGCACACAAAAATTCACCCTCTTTTGGGGTAAGAGAAGACTGGACACCAGTAATCTTGGCTTTCTTGGAAGCAAAACCTGCGGCAGTCACTTCGCTTAATATCCATTTCATAATTGTTCTAGACCTAGCAATGGCTCCTGTCTAAGCTAGAGCATCAGATTTCGAAGACCGAGAGGGTGGATCATTTACAATTAATTTAGTTAGAGGAGTGGCTATTGAAACCAATAGACATGGATTAGCAAAAAAATTTAAGGAATAACATGATGGAAAGTTGTCAACGGTACACTTGAATCTATCAGGTAGATTTGGACAAATTGGAGACAAGGATGAAAAACTTTTAGGGTCTCCAAAGGCTAAAAAGCATTTTCCTTTCGAAGTACGTTAAACAAGAGGAGGTTTTCCAATAATTCTTTGGCCAACGAGGGAGTGTTTACGGAGGTTACCTAGTGTTAATCCACTTTTTTCCAAGGCAGTAAATGGGCGAACTTAACCTACCTGACTTCATGATTATCAAAGCCAATAACCAAGAGCGATGGTAGTAAGGTCAAGCAATTAAGTGCAGGAAATGATATGAAGCGATGATCAATCGAGACAAAAAGATAGAACCTCCAAAATATTCTAAGTACATAGTAGTACCTCCCTAGGGAGAGGATCAGCGCATATCCTTCCCCTAGGGGATCGGTACATGTCCTTAATTTTTTTCCTAAACTAGGTGAGACCGATATATAGTGGCAAGGAAGGCCCTATGAGGTTGCATTTCAAATCTCAAGTCATTTGGAGTTTTATGCGCTAGTTATGAGTAATTACTTCACCTAAGAAAGGAACCGATATAAAAGGGATCGTAGAAAAAGGGATCGATATAGAAGTGATTGGCATATTTCAACCAAGCAAGTATAACTTAATGGAAAACAAACATTATCTCAAAGTCCAAAAATCCAATGCATATAAAATTTTCCAAGAAAGACGTGGGGACCCTAAAGAGTCTATACTAGGGATCACACATCAAATAAAGCAAATTGGAGGGATCGGTCCTTTTCTCTCCGTAGGGATTGGCCATAATCAACATTGCAACAAAGATTGATCAATAACTCAAGTTCAACAAATCCAATTTTCATGAAACTTGGAGGCAAAGCATAATACAACATGGAGAAGCTCCACTAGAGATCGCATTTGGAGGAGTTTGAAGGGAGCAACCTCTATCCCCCAATAGGGATCGGCCATCTTCCCTCTTAGGGATCGATCAAACCCAACTTTATAGCAAAGACCGATCAATATCTCAACATCTAAACATCCAATTGATATGAAACTTGAAGCACATGCTTACTACAATATGTGGAAAACCCTCTAAGGATCTCATTTCAATCGGAGGAAGTTGGAGGGATCGACATAAATCCCTTTGGAAGGATCGGCAGAAATCAGAACTAAAGCAACACTACCTCACGGAAAATGCGATATCTCACAAACCGTATGTAGGAATTGCACAAAATTAGGGGAGTAAGTTGCTAACATCATAGGGCACCCATCATATGGATTGAAATCCATTGGAACACATTAGAGATCAGTACCGATCCCTATTGTGGGCCTCGATGGGCTTGAAAATTTTTGGGTGGCCTCGTCTTTATCTCCCGAACCTTCTGTCGAAATTTCAGCCCGATCCATATATGTCTTCACTTATAAATACAACAAGAATGGCGTCAAAAAAAGGATCTTCTCTCTTCTTCTCTTTTTCTTCAACCTACGCTACACACTACCAATTTTATTTTGAATTCAGATTGTAATTGAAAACAAACTACAGTATAATAAAAAGGATTACTCTTGATTGGACGTATGCCTGAGTTCGCTAGACCACTATAAATCTTGTCTCTTTTTACCTACTTTCATTTTTATTTTGTTTGTTCTTCATATTATATTCACTACATAAGATACTATCTGAGATCTATGACTGGATATTGGTGCTTTCATACAACTAGGTGTTGATGGCCAATTTTTATGCCAACATTTTGGTGATTTCATTGAGAAAGCTAGCCCCCGTGGATTTGGAATATAGGAGGCTGGAAAATATCTAGAGCTTGGATTTAAAGTAATGGTGAAGAAATCTACAAGAAGAAAGATAATAGATAGGAGCCATCTTGAAGGGAGTCAGAACGCTTCCTCAGGAGTTGAAACTAATTAAACTTCCACCTACATCACTAGGGAAGAGATGGAAACAAGATGAATGCTATGCAGGAGCGGATGTTGAAAAGACAGGAGGAGATGATGTAGAATTTACTCTGATAGATTGGACAAGCTAGACAGAATCAAGGGAATAGAGCAGTAGGAGCAAATGACAACTTTGATCAAGGAGTTAAAGCAATAGGAATCACTGGAAATCAGAACCGAGAACATGCAAATGGCGCCAATGGACAAAGGAATGGAACAAAGCACTCGGGGAAAGCCCCGGTCATCTTAAAGTGATCGACACTGATCTCTCTAGAGGGGTCGGCACCGATCCCTAAAGGCTAGGGGCATTCCCTTGGGTCTGCTTGATCGTGATGCTAAAGGACCTGTGATCAATCCCATGGAGCTTGGTGCGAATCAGAATTTGGATGCTCGACCGGAGGAATATGTTCTAGAATTCCCATGTAGACTGGGAGGCAACTTGGACATGATATAGGAGACTACCACTAGAAGACGATGACATGTTAGTTAAGATGATCAGGCGAGCTATGTGTGGAGGATTAGTGACCAAGGATCTAGAGGATGTTAATAGAAGTCCATTTACTCCTAGTACGAGGAATGCTAGGAATCCGCCAGAATTCAAACTACCAACACTAGAAGCTTGTGACGGAAAGTCTGATCCAACTATGCAGACGATGAGGTATATACGGCATATGGAAATATTGGAGGCATCGGAAGTAGTCCAAGCATGATGCTTCCCCTTATACTTTACAGATGTAGTTGCGCTATGGTTCAGATAGTTGGAGAGCGGTTCTACTGGCACATGGACTAATTGGTCGAAAGATTTATGAACCAGTTTTGGGTTCACTTTATGAGACTCAAGAATGTGATGATATTGATATCAATAAAGCAGTAGGCAGGAGAATCACTCGAGAATTTCATAACCAGGTTCAATGCGGTAGTTATTTGGTGGATCGACTAGATCCATCAATGGTTTTAATAGTGGCAGTGTCAGGAGTTGCAGATAATTTAGATTTTTAGTTATCACTGATACGGGATCCACCGATGGATTACGGGTAATTCTAACATGGAGCAGAAAGATTTCTATAATAAGAAGATATGAAAGCCTAAAGAGGCAATAGAAGTTAGTATGGTACGGGGTGGATAACTGCCCGATGAAAGCTTAGGAAAGGACAAGGGTAAACGGAACATGGACAATAACATTGATGGATCGAAATGATAGAAGGGAGAATCCAAATTCTCTTCTTACTCGAAATTGAATGAAACCCTAGAATGGATATATCTGGATACTCGAGGACGCCTTCCGTATCAAAGGCAAGCAAGGAGGGAACTTTTCGAACATGAAATGACATCAGCAAGGCACTGGTTATTCCACGAGCTGGATGGGTACAATACAAATGAATGCAGGCATTTAAAGAATATCATTGAGAAACATGTGAGGAATGGTTAGTTACAACAATATGTATGGACTCGGGCTACAACGATGAACATGAGCAGCCACTGTCCACCTCGAATGAAAATGGCACTGGATCAAGGCATCATCATCAACTTCTAATTAGTTGACCGAGATGGCATGTAATAAGTAAAAAACTTTACAGTAAGACAGCTGAGCTACTTACACATGTATAGGATCGAGGACGGTCCATATTCATGCTCTAAGACGATGATCAACCGTTGTGATTGGGTTTGTGAAATTTGTTTTTCTCCTTGTTTGCTTCGAACTCTTGTTTTTATAGTTTTTAATTGAACTTTGGTTTGTAGGTTGTACGAACTCTTATTTTATATTTTGGAAAATGGACTTGGGAATGCTTAAATTTGGACCAATGTAATAGATAATATAGGTCATGATTGTGGCCCTATTCGAAAAGATAGGATAACAATCGCAAGGTAGATCTTTTCATTGAGCGAACACAGTGAAACGGACTCGTGCATCATGGATTAAGTCCTCAACTGAGCATTGAGGCCAAAGAATAAAATCCAATATGGTCAACAGGTATGAACTATGCTTGGCAAGGGGTAGGTCGCTGCGCTCGAACACGATAGATCGACCTACTCAGGTCGTCGAGTATGGATCGCTCGGCAAGAATTCAGAAAGAGCACGGTTGTCGGGTATGGACTATGCTTGGCAAGGGGTAGGTCGCTTCGCTTGGATGTGATGGACCGTCCTACTCAAGTCATCGAGTATGGATTGTGCTCGGTAAGGATCCGAAGAGACAAGGTCGTCATGATGGACTATGCCTGGCAAGAGATTGGTCGCTTCGCTTGGACACGATGGATTGACCTACTCAGGTCGTCGAGTATGGATGATGCTGGACAAGTATCTAGAGAGATCAAGGTCGTCGGGTATGGATTATGCTTGGTAAGAGGTAGGTCGCTTCGCTCGAATGCGATGGATCGGCCTACGTAGGTAGACGAGTACAGATTGTGCTCGGCAAGGATCTAGTGAGATCGAGGATTTAAATTAGGATTACAACCAAAAGTGGTCATGGATTTTGATATAAGTTTCGAACAACAATGGATTTGGCTTTAGATTGATGCAGATTCAGATAAAATGATCCGAAGAGACCGTGGATTTGGATTGGATTATGGATTTTGAATTTTTGATTTATGGCAATTCAAAACACACCATCCTATCGCATGGCATGTTTTGGGGGAAGAGGGGCAAAGTTTTAACACACCTTTTGCAAAGGTAATATATAAGCAGATTTAACCCAACAGACTTCATGATTATCAAGGCCAGTAGCCAAGAGCGATGGTTGTGAGGTCCAAAATCAAGTGCAGGCAATGATATGAAGCGATAATCAGTCAAGACCAAAAGATAGAATCTCCAAAAATTTCTAAGTACGGATTAGTACCTCCCCAGGCAAGGGATCGGTGCATATCCCTTCTCTTATAGGATCGATACATATCCTCAATTTTTGTCCCAAATTAAGTGAGACTGGTACAAAGTGATAAGGAAGGTCCCATTAGGCTACATTTCAAATCTCAAGTTGTTTGGAGTTTTTATGCGCAAGTTATGGGCAAATTACTTCACCTAAGAAAGAGATCGGTATAAAAGGGATCGTATAAAATGGGATCGGTATAAAATAGATCGACATACTTGAGCCAAGCAAGTACAACTCAAGGAAAACAATTAATATTTCAAAGTCCATAAGTCCAATGCATACAAAATTTTGTGAGCAAGATGTGGGGAACCTATGAAGTCTACCCTAGGGATCGCACATCAAATAGATCGATTTGGAGGGATCGGCCCTCTTCCCTCCATAGGGATCGGCTATAATTTGCCTTCACAACATATTGCATTTAAGATTGATCAATAACTCAAGTTTTACTTATCCAATTGGCATAAAACTTGGAGACTAAGAATAATACGACATAGAGATGCTCCTCTAGGGATTGCATGGCATTAGGAGAAGTCTGGAGGGATTAGCCTCCATCCCTCAATAGGAATCGGCCCACTTCCCTCTTAGGGATAGGCTAAACCCAAATTTATAGCAAAGATCGACAAATATCTCAATATCTACGAATCCAATTGACTTGAAACTTAAAGCACAACCTTATTACAACATATTGAAAATCCTCTAGGGATCTCATTCCAATCGGAAGAATTTGGAGGGATTGGCATAACTCCCTTTGAAGGGATTGGTAGAAATCAGAATTCAAGCAACTCTACTTCACGGAAAATGCGATATCTCACAAACCGTACGCCGAAATTATATGAAATTTGGCAAGCAAGTAGCTAATATCATGGGGCACTCTTCATAAGATTGCTGCCCATTAGGACACACTATCAGGTATCGATACCAATCCCTATTTTGGGCCCCGATGGGCTTGGAAATTTTTGGGTGGCCTCTTCTTGTTCTCCTTAACCTTCTTTCGAAATTTTAGCCCGATCTGTCTACGTATTCCCTTATAAATACAGCATGCATGGCATTATAAAAAGGATATTCTTTCTGCTTCTCGTTATCTTCAACCTAGGCTACACTCTATCAATTTTATTCTTGAATTCAGATTGTAACTGTAAACAAACTACAATATAATAAAAAGGATTATTCTAGAGTGGACGTAGGTCAGAGTTAGCCGAACCACTATAAATCTTGTCTCTTTTTACTTGCTTTCTTTTTTAATTTGTTTATTCTTCATATTATATTCTCTACATAAGATACTATTTGAGATCTATAACTGGATATTGATGCTTTCATACAACTAGGTGTTGGTGGCCAAATTGGACACCAACACATGGAGTCAGCAACGTAAGTCTATTCCCAATATAGCGTTAAGCAGCAGTCACCAACTTTACGATTCTCTTGCCTTCTTCGTCAAGATCCTTAGGAGCAGGGGCTAATAAGAAAACGTTATTCAGCAAAAGAAAACAAGTTAATAGAAATAATGGCAATGATCCACTTACGAGGAGAAGAAAAGGTTCCACTAATGGTCAGAAAGCATTTGACGTAGAAGAACCGTGTTTGCCAATCCTTGAACTTCTATACTCCCTCTGAAACCAATTTTTTGAGGGGATTGGTCTAGTAAATTTAGTTGTTCAAATTACTGAGTTTGATAAGGTGTACTAAATAGTTAAGAACTTCACCGCTCCAAGAATGAATTCCTGACTCTAAGACCATGAGCTCCAAAGAGATAAGGTATTTGTATACATTAGGTGATAGCTGGATAGGAGCAATGCCAAGATGACTTAAAAATATCGACAAGAAATTTGGAAATGGGATGAAGCCCCCATGTCAAATATAAACTATTGTATAAGCAAAGTATTCCTTAGAAGGATTTTGAATTGTGTCGTTATCGCCGAGCGAGATAGCTTCAACCCCTGTAATCCCAAAACCAATGAGGATTACATCTACTTCATTTTGAGAATTTATTACAGAGTTCTTTAGAATTGCCTCAACCTTTTCCGAAAAATATTCCCATTTTAAGACAATATCCTTGTTAGATTTCTCAAAGGTTCTTTTAATACCTATGATCATGTCCGGTGGTATAATTTCATTAAAATTATGATTTATTCAACTATTATTACCTTTCGAATGCGCCGAAAGCCTATTACAACAGCTCAAGTACTCGCCATAGCATTTGGTTCCATACCTTCGAAAGGGTTAAAGCTAATTAAAACTGTGTGAATCATTGAGCTTTCAACATATTCGAAACCATTATCCACATCCCCCCTTCTATGGCATACATTCACCTGGACTTACCCTTCGACGACGTTGAAACCCACAAATTTTGCTATATTTTAAAATATGTGCAGCTATTCACATAATATCTATTTAAAAGTATACATTGTCAAAATGCCATATTCCTCTTAAGTCGAAAGACTCGAAGCCAAGTGAGTTTGGAACTAATGAATGGGCGTTGAGACGTTTAGACAATGTTTATGTTGGGAAAAATGATAATAGCTACATTCTTATTGACTATTGTAGGTTTCGATTAAGTCAAAAAGATACAATAATGTTTCAAAAATATCTGCTCTAAATTGAGACAATGCAAATAGCTGTGCTTATCTCAATTTTGGGTTTCGACTAAATTGAAAGGTTAATCAATGATTTTAACTGTGACAAGAAGTATGTTTTTCTTAATTTACAGTAAGGATTGTTAATTTTAACTCCTAATGTCCTTCAAGGTAAATTAGAATTGAGCATACTGGGTTTTGAGTTTGAGTTCGCATTCGATAGTGGCAAATAACCCTAAATTAGGCGAATTCAAGTTCGAACCCGAATTGATGCCATAGATTAGTCAAAATTAGCATAAAGGTCGAGCTCAGGACCATCTTACATAGTCAACAGACTTGAATCATTTTCAAATTCAAAATAGTAACTTGGACTTAAACACTTGACATTTTAATCGAACATAAAAAATAATTTCTAATATGGAACAGTAGATACTCACATTAGATTTGAATTTTCTTCTTCTGAAATCATGAATTTAGTCAATAGTTGAAAGATTTGATTCTTGCTTCAGAATTATGATTGTAGGTAAATGAAAAGGAGGAAGAAGGAACACAATTTATAAGAATATGGATGCAAGGAAAACCACTCAATCGATTTCAAATAAATGGCCAAGATTCGCTCAGGAATACCAAAAGGTGGGAAAGCTTTATACCGAAATAATGATGAGTGTCGAAACAGTTGACTTGAAAAGTCAAGAGAATCCCTTCAATAAGGGGGCAAATGTTACCATCAAAAATCATTTCAACCCTGTCGATTCCTAAAAGATTATGAATGAGAGTATCATGAAGAATAATAATGATAGCAAGGCCTTTCGAAAGAGTAGTAGGGATGCTTCTACAAGTATTAAATGAATTATTGGCTTCCGATGAGCCCGAAAGGGAAGAAGACCACCCTTCCGCTTTAGTTGATCCCTTCTGCAATAGTTGGTTCCATAAATATTAAAAGAGGACTTGTGAAAGAATTATAGAGGCTTCAAAAATTTTGATAAGGGGATCCACCATGATTCTTAAAGGGGATTTTGAAGGCGTTAAAAATAACTTCCGAGGGAATCAGGTGGGTACCGCAAGCAGTGGCTTCCACCAACACTACCCCTTGCACATAGGATGAACCTGTCGAAACAATTGGTTCCGTTACTGTTTACTTCCCACAAAAGAAAAGTTAACCAGAACTACCCATACACAAGTGTTGAAGGAGTCCAATGCTTCTGAAAGAGTCAACAAGAATGCCTTCCGTAACCAACCAAGTAAGTACATCTGAAGGCATCAAAAGAAGGGTTCCACATTAATCAAAGGGACTACTTTTGAAAGTCACCTTCCGCAACAATCTTCTGTCATTAAGAAGCTTCCTCCGTTATAAGAAACCTTTCGTAATGATACTTCCTCACTCGTCAACTAACAACCAAAAATGTTAGCACCAGATCTTATCTACAATAAAGAGGTCCAAGAAGCCTTCAACTATGCCACGACCCTTTCAAAACCAAGAAAATACCCTTTTGATTGTGGCAAAAACCTCCAAAGATATATATAAGTGGTGTGGAATCCGATTCGATACCCAATGGCAAAATGAAGATTCATGTGGTATGAAAGCTTGAACAAAGAAAGCATTAACACCTTTTGCAAGTATTAAATATGCACCTTTCGCACACAATTGAACATTCTTTTCTACTTACCCAACACATCTACAACATCATAATAGTCGCTCCTATACCTTCTAAAGGAGTCAAAGGCATCCAAGTCTTATTCGAAAGCAGCATTACAGAGGCGCTTTAGATTCAACAACAGTGTAAGGTCATGAAGGCATCCTTTTGACTATGTTGAAAGAGCTAATGCAAAAGGATCCAGCCTAGGCCTATAAATAGTACCCTAACGGTGTTGTTTTGGATGGATCCGATTTTATTGCTTCTACACTTATACTTTTCTTGAATTTTTAAACCCTAATTTCTGAACCAAATTGGGATTTCTCTTCATTATAATACCTAAGCCTTTGTATTCAGTTATCAATGAAATAAATACATGGCACTTTGGAATGCATAAATTCTAATTCACTGCTTGTACATGATTTTGTTTATGGAATACGCATATCAATGTCGTTCGAAGGGGTTCCTTTCAAAGGCGTAGGATCCTCTCAACTCGGTTAAATCTCTTTGATTCCTATTACGTTACGACCTTAGATTACTCCAACTAGCTCGAAAGGGGTTCGAGAGGGTCATTTTCTCCACTAACCTTGCTTTGGGGTGTTAGCAAGATTTCTTGTTAACATGATGGAACTCAAAGTACTTGCCGAAGTAGTGAGGTTCCTCATGCTTTCATCACTGATAGTGGCATGGCTTTAATACTGCACTTAGTTCCTTGTGGTGAGATAGATGGCTGCGATGTCCTTGTTCAAGTGTGTGCAATTATGATACTCAGGCTTGTGGGATGGGCCAGGCACTAGATGTCTTCAAACGTTAGCTTAACGGTTGCTGTTGCGGCGATCGTTGTTGTTGTAGAGGTCAGTTTAGGCAGGGCTTTTTTCTCACTCTCATTGTTTGAGATATCTACATCTTCCATATGTCTCATGTCCTTCACCCATTGAAGGAAGCTGATTAGGGATGAAGCTGGTTGTTTCTGAAGCACTCTCCAAATCCTAGACTTATACTTGACCCCTGAGCATTGAGCCATGACCAAGTTGTTCATGTCTGCACCCCTAGCCTGGCTGAACTCTTTGTTAAAATAGCTAACATATGACAATAAGCTTCCAAAAGGACCTTGCTAAATATTTCCCAACTCGCTGAGCAACATGACATAGGTATTAGACTGTAGAAACGATCTTAAAGTCCATGCATAGTTAGGTCTAGAAGTGGATATTACCCGATCATTGGAGCCACAACCAATGGCAGGCAGGTCCTGCAAGGGTGGAGAGGAAGTGCATGCACTTTGCTGAGCTGGAGAGCTTTTTGGCATAGTTAATGGAATTGAATGTTGTGAGTGGTCATATGGTTCTACAATCTCATCATACTTTTTAATTTATGTTAGAGTAGATCGTCGACGGATGTATGTGTCTAGGATTTCATTGGAGAATGATTCCCCATTCTCATCATTTGAGAATGCCTCACCCCTAGCATTACAGGCTTACATTCTATTGAGCTATTGGGGGAGGGCATGCATTTCTTCTGTAAAGCTAGCATCGACCTGTTATGGATGTTTTGGTCGACTATAGGATGAGGGCTCAACCTACATAGGGGTGGAGTAGGAGATCGACGACGAGATAGAGAATGACAAGGATAGCCTAGAGATATCTCATGTGCTGAGACGACCCAACTTTCTCACCATAGAAAATCGTATCATCTTATGGAAAGAAAGGGATAGAAAAGAGAAAAGAAGAAGAGAAAGAAGGAAACAACATCAGAATCTAAACAGCGGAACGAATAAATTATATTAATAACATAAATATTACATAGTTTACAACCATTATCAGAGTTACACAGAATACACATCACATACTAGACAGTTATAAACACCTGTCTAGTTATACAACTCAAAACAGCACAAGAAACTACTCAAAGAAATCAACGCAGCGGAATACTATATCTATACGCAGAAGCCTCCTGCTCCATTGCTCCTCCACAATTCGTCAAAGCTAACCTGAATCCCTTGGCTACTCGTATAAATTTGAGTATCCAAGAGTTTAAGAAAATAGAAGATAAACTCCGGGTCAGACATGGGTCTGGTGTGAGTAACAGGTTAAGGTTGCTTAACTTTCAAAAACCTTTTGAAAAGAAAGGTATCACGTAAGACTTCCCACACATAAACATGGAAAAGTTTTTGCCTTACGCTAACCAAAACATTTGATAGGAAATCCGATGATATTATAATAGTGTCTAGGGTTTTCAAATAAATAAGAAATACCCGAAATTGTTACATGATTAAATTCCATCTACTAGCCACAAAAGTGGGTAATACAATGAAAACCGTTGGCACTTATCGGATTTTGGATTCCATATAATGGCAGGGCTACCGAGGTACCGCCCGTCACAGTACGTGGCCTAGATCAACGTACCGAGGATCACTCCCAGTCCCCTGCAACACAAGGCCGGAATCATTCCTTACTGAACAGTTCCGAACAAGACAACCCCACGGCTGTAGCTAGTAACCGCCCACACAGCCGAATACAAATGGACCTCTAGACAGTGGGAAATCTCATCCTACTTGGGCATGACCCACTTAACCTTGCTGCACCTCCACTGTTTTAGCCATTCTCGGTTGATGAGGCTTGAGGCTATGATTACCTTTAGCGAACACATCACTTAGAATGCTCATCGTCCACCCGACGATGTTCTGAAAGCATTCAATCCATACAAGTTCGTTCCGGGTTCGAACGAAACCGAAGGCATTATCTCGTTACACTCATTTTGGAATCACCCTCAGAGTTAACAACAATAACCCTTGCACTATGAATCTTCATCTTCACTTGAGATTCACGACCTATCGTTAATTTGGATCGATGTGGTTTCAGATATCCAAATATGGAAACCCGATCCCGGTATCATCGAAATCCAAAATGCCATCTTTTAGGTCCAAGTTGTTTTAAAGTTTAAAACAATTCAATTATCTATATACACACAGATAGATAACTCACAAATCACAATTGATAATCAACATTATCATTATAAACAAGCAATCCACGTTATCATCAAAATAGGTAATTCATATCACCATCACAATAGATAATCTATATTATCATCACAATGCAACCAAGCATTCATACCATGCAACATTATTTATCTTATTTCTGAAATCACAACCATTCAAGGCATTCGTTATCACATATTCATACGTAAGCAATGATTTACTTAATCACAATATAATTAATTTAAAATGAATTAAATTAACTACCTCCATCTCTAATTAATTTAAAGTGAATTAAATTAATTACTTCATCTTTAATTAATTTAAAATAAATTAAATTAGTTTCTTCATCAATATAAATCTTGCTTACTCAACCATTAAATTGATTACAATAAATTAATTAATCATTCAAAATAATCACCTTAATTACTCACCCTTGATTAATTATCCTTTAATTACATTAAAGTAATTATCCTTAATTAATTTCATAAATCAATTATTCTGAACCAAAAACAGTAATTAACATTTAATTACTTCTATTAATTAATTAACTATAATTAATTACATTAATCCTTAATTAATTACATTAATTAATTACCTTTAATCACTTGTCATTGATTAATTAATCATAATTAATCAACTTTAATTACATCATTAATTGTATTAATTAATGATCCTTAATTATATTTAATTAATTATCCTCTTAAATTAAGTACCTTAAGTAACTAATCCATAATTATTAATCATTCTTGATTAACTATATTCAGTAATTAACTAACTTAATTACTTTATTTAAAACAAATTAATTATTCCTTAATTAATTTCTTAATTAATCCCTTGATTAATTACTAAGTAATTTAATCCAAATTACATACATTATTAAACATCTTCCATCAATTACAGTCTGTAATTATCAATCAATTACTTCACTAAGTAATTTCCAATCCATTAATTACATAAAGTAATTATCTTTAAAACCTCAAGTGTTTAAAATTAATTAAACTTAATTAATTAAATTGAACAATCACATTTAACAAAATTAATTACCTTAAGTAATTAATTTCTTAATTACTTCATTAAGTAATTACACTTAAACCATTCACAAATGATTATTATTAAATTAATTAATCTAATCAATTATTAAAAATTAACCACATTAATTAATTATTAAATAATCCTGGTTAATGACCTTCATTAACCATTCTCTAATTATTTCATTTAAGTAATTAACTTAGATTAGTCACAAATTAAATTATATTTAATTATCCATTAATTAAAGTCTAATTATTTAATTAATTAAGAGTTAATTGTAACTAAATTATTCCTTAACTATTTTAATTAATTAACCTTGATTATAAATTAATTGCTTAATTAATAATTCTTTAATTATTAATTAAAAATCTAATTAATGATCTTTACTTTCAAATTGATTAACCCTAAATCAATATTTATTAAACCTTAATCAATTAATCAATTAAATTAATTAATTATTCCTTAATTACCTTATTAATTAAATTGATTTCAAAACATTAATCTTAACTTAATTTTAAGATAAAACATTTCTTAATTATGTAAAAAAACAAATTTATTTGAAACAAAGTACTTTTGAACTCACTTTTAAATTTCTTTTTCAAATACAAGATTTAAAATGAAAATAATTTAAACTTAATCAAAGTTTAAACAATTTCAAACTTTTAAAAATTTCAAGACAAACAAGTGTTTGTCTTAGAAATGAAATTCATAAGAGTTTTGAAACTAATTTCATTTCAAAATTTCAATAATTTCTATTTACAATTTTATTTAAATCTTTCTAATTTAAATCTTCTTTTAATTTCAAAAACTGAAGTTCATATTTAACTTTTAGATTTCCAGATTTAAATCTAAATTTAAAACTTGCTCATATTTTTTTTAAAAACTTCATTTTTATAAATTTAAAACTACTCAACCACTTTTAAAAGAAGCTAACAATTCAAGTTTGAACTTTATTACTTTTATTTGTATTTATTTATTTAAAACTAAGATTTTGAAATTAAACCTGGATTCTAAAATTTAAACTTAAATTTAAAACCAGGTTTAAAATTTTCTTAACATTCAAAAGCTTCAGATTTTTAAAAATTTTAAAACAGAAATTCCAGGTTTCTGTAAAACCTGAAACACAGAACATCCCGAGAACAACCCAAACTACTTCGAGTAATTCCCTCATTTGCTTCGAGTCATGTACTCGAATAACTCGAGTCATTCCCGAGTTCAAAAATTGCACACCACTAAAAAGTTCACCTGAACTTCAACTGCACGGTGCATGTGCACCGTGGCTCTGGCTATCATCGGCCATCCACCAACACTTCACCTCATCGGCGATCATCTCCATTCTCGAACACGAACACCAAAATCCACCACAGTAGCTCAAATCACAATCGAGCTAGCTACCTAAACCTGGAAAACAGCAATCAGGTTTCTACTTCAAACCTTATCAATGCCCAATCCTCGCCACTCCGACCACCTGATGATCAACTACTCTGGCCTTGTCTTCAACCACGCACCAACTACCAATTCCCAAAGGAATCATATCACTCGATCAATTATACAAGTCGAAATGACCGATTCTTTAAACCAAATAAAAACTAGGGTTTAAAATAAATTTGCACATCTGCACCTTCCACAATGATATCCATCACCATCCATGATTTTTCTTAGCATCAACAAACACTCCTCTATTACCAAGAAGAAACCCGAGACCTCCCAATTCAAAGATCACCAGAAAATGCTTAAAACCCTATTTCAGTTCAATATCTAACTACAACTTCAACTTATTCCTAAAAATCCTATTTCTTGATATAAAAATCATGTTTCAGTTGATACTTTTGATTTATGATACTGAATTACTAAATTAACATGTTTGGATTTTTGTTAAAATCAACATGCATTAATGCTATTCTGTGATTCCAGAGACAACTACTTATGTTTTAACTAACTTAAAGTTTTAAATATTAACCTAAGATAATCAAACAATCTTTACTTTATAAATTTCATTATATCAGAAACTTAATTAAAACATAAAGATTTTAGTAAAATTTTTGCCTGGAAAATCAAACAGAACAGGTAATAAATAAAAAAAGAACAACAGCATGCACACATATAATAATTACATCAGATATTTACTTATAATAACATGCAATGCTTATTCACCTCAACATAAAATCAGGCAACCAAAATTTAGATTTTAAATTTTTAAAAGGTAGTAGAGCCTCTGATTGAAAAACTTTTTTAATTTGCTTTAGAACTTTAAGACTCCATTTCCTCCTTGGATTTAAAACTTGAGTGTTTCCCAGATTTTTGAAAACACCTTTACTTTGATACTTTGAATCCTTTAGTTGCTATTGTTTCCAGGTTGCATGCAGAGCCCATTTTTCCAGAATGCAGAAAAATATGATAATGCAGATTTTAGTTTTGTAGAGCCCATTTCTAGGTTGAAAAATAAAAATGATGCAGATATGCTTTTTGTAGATGATTACTGACTTAGATAATGAGGGATTTTGATGTGGTATTGATCATGATTTCCAGATTTTATAAAAATAATGCAGGCCTTTTTGATAATGAGGGGTTTGTAACAGATTGGGTTTTGAAAATGGCAAATGCAGGATTTTTGATATGAGGAATTTAACTTGCATTTGATAATGAGGAGTTTACTGATTTTTGATATGAAGATGTTTTGAAGTTCTCTTTTGATTTAGGAAATGAGAAAAAAATAACAAGTAAGAAGAAAATACATGTTTATAGATGTAGTTTTCAGATTTTATTAAATAAAAGAAAATACAAAACAAAATGGCACTTGTACAATTTTTCAACATTTGTCAAGTTAAATGTTTATCTTATAACACTTGTTTAATGAGACTTTAGAAAATCAACACTTGTCCTATTTAGAGTAATTAGTATTTAATTTACAAGTTAATATGTGTATTAAGCCTAATTAATTTGTTAGTTAATATTAAATATGTATATAAATTTATAAAAAGAAATAAAAACAAAATATACTTATAAATAAAGCTTATACATATAAAAATTAAAACAATTAAAATTCTATAATTTGGATTTAAATTCAAATCAAATTCAAAATCTAATATTTTAAAAAACAAGTTATGAATACAAATTAAACTTTAAATAACAATTGCCATTTTATTCAAAACCTATTTATAAAGACAATACACTATTGATAATATTTTTTAAAAATATCTCATTATTAAATTAAAATAAATATAAAAGAAATTTTGTCTTTATTAATAAATTACCTATTTTATTAAGCTATAAAACTTTTTTAATTCAATTAAATTTAAAACTCAATCCAAAATTATTTTAAACATTTAAACATTTATCTTAACAATTTAAAAATCATATATTTATTTATTACATAGCTTTGAAAACTTAATATTAAATTAAATCAAAATTTCCTAATTATTAATGTGTATATTAGAATTTTAAATCATGATTCATTTACTAAGTTTAAACCAAGATTATTTATTTAATAACTTTGAAAAGTTTATATATTAAATAAAAACAAATTTTCCAAATTACTACAAAAAATAAGAGTTAGAAAATATGCTTTATTTATTAAGTCTAAAATAATGCCAATCTATTTACAATATAAACTATATATTTATATTATAAATAGAAACCAATTTATTATTTTTAAAAGATAAAATAACCAATTAAATATTTATTAAAGAAGATTATTAAATCAATTTGAATTGTTATTAACAAAATTATCAATATCAATTTAATTTTTAATACAGATTATTAAATTGTTATTGTCAAAAATTCTAGGATATTACATGTGCACTAAGAGGGATGTGGAATGCACAGCCCGCTCTCCTCTTTGTTTGCTTCTGGACATATCCTTATAGGATCAGGCACATATAAAGGGAGCTATGGGATCCCTGCTGACTACAGAGGGATTGATGTAGGGAAAGTCAATTGCAGAAGTTCACGAATAATCATGAGTTGATGGCCATTCTATTAAACAGTGGGTCGGCTTCACATGCACTGCCATGTCCAGGGTGAGATCAATTCAGTTAGGTATCCATGCAGCATATTATTAGGATGGACGGGGACATCCAATAGTGGGGTTTCTAACACCAGCCCTCCCCTAGGCCTCGGTAGTGTTCAAGAGATTGTAACTGTTAGGATGCATTGGTCTACGAGCAGGTAGGTCGATCAGGCCAACTGTCGGAGAAGCTGATAAGACAAAGTTCACATTGTAAGCATCCATTTGCGTCCACAAGCCACTTACTTCGCAGGCCAATTGACTAACATTTGATGGCTATAGCAGCCCAATACATCATATTTCGTCAATGGAGCCAAAATTGGGCTAGCCAGCACTGCAAGAGTGTTGCCATTTTTTCGGTGTATGTTAGAGTTATTACCTTCAAATGATAGAAGATTGTTTACGGTAATAAATCAGATCTGGTTTTATGGAGTTGAACGGTACGAAAATGGGAGAGCTTTTTGGGACGATCCATCATCAGGGAAAAAATGTTAACTCGTTTTTAGCCAACCTCGAATGATATGAATGTGTTGTGAAAAGTATAGATTAATGGCTAATTACTAGGCTTAGAAATCAAAAAAATAAGGAGTTAAATACGAAGCTGAAAGGTAAATAACATAAGACGTAGAGTGGTTCAACAAAGTTTCCTACGTCCATTGTGAAGTTCTCTTACTATGTATTTCTCTTACAACTACAGTGAATTACAAGAGAATAATAAGACAAAAAAGAGCACTTAAGACTAATCATGCCATATAAACTTAAGGACTTATGGTGTATCAAGAGGATCGAATTGTGCATAGTATCCAAAGATCTTGAAGTTTTCAACCTATTTTGAGTTGCAATGCAAGGGGTATTTGTAGTGGTTGAAGAGGATGATGGACGATTGAGATCACGCTCTAATTCTAGCAGATAAAGTGCTTGACTGTTGATTTAACTATAGAGGTGGATGGTCAATAGCCATAAATTATGCCAGAAGATGCATGGTGAATGAGAATGCACTCATTGTCTATCTATACCAGGCGTGGGCTTGCATTTAATGCATATTTAAGTTGATAGTAAGCCGCATCAGTTCGGTTGCCCCACAATAGTGCATTGGATGGATGGATGGATAACTTAGCCACTCACTTGAGTGCCTACATGGCTAACCTGGCCAAATGCATGTTGGTAATATGGAAGAGACTTTGAGACTTATTAAGGACCATATGGGGAAGACAGTTAATGGCCAGGCGTGAGGCGGCCGAGAGGGTAGCATAATGCTAGACGGAGTTGGCTGTATTGAAGTCATGCTAAAAATGAGCCATGCTTGGGACACCCTCACCTAATGTGCTATTTTTTAAGGTTGGCTTGGATAGGAGTTGGCAGTTAGCTGATTTGATGTCGAACGAAATGTTTTGGTTTTTAGATGCTACTGGAATAAATTTAATATAGGAAGAAGAAATTTGATATAGCGAAGCTAATTAGCGCTAAGCCAAGCCTGGTTGGATCGGGAGTGACTAGGTCTAGATCTTGCATATGTGTGAAGGTTACACTGAGATTGGATGGTCGGGCCTCGTCTTGGCGCCTTGTTGAGTAGAAAGGTTAGTTTGAGACTAACATGGGCCTAAATTGACATTTTCTGGTCGATGGCAGATTAATCGGAATGGCTTTGATTAGGCCAAACTACATTTAATTGGCTTGCTAAAAATTTGTGAGAAAAATGAGTAACGCCTTCCCTTTAGAATTTCTACTATAGTGGCATTCAACATTGCTGACTCAACCAAACTTTCGAACGATGCTCCTATAAGTACACGACAAAGTACTACTTAGTGAACTCAACCCTTTCGCAAACTTTATTGCCTTCTTTGGTGTCGTGTCTATCAATTCAAAACTAAATTTTGCGAGATCGTTATGTGACATCCGCCATTTTGAGGCTTGAAACTAAGTGTTATAGATGCTGCAGTCACCATATTACTAATTTTCGATGATAAAATGCGATCATATTAATATCCATCATATTAGAAGCAGAAGAATATGAAATAAAACGAAACCTTCACATTTCATTTCAAAGTCATAATTTCATGTTCAGCGTAATCCCAACATTGCTCGGGTTTAGATAAAATATTATTATTAAAAAATAATACTCCAAGAGCGACATATGAAGATTCCCCCTTGGTTGATCAGAGTTGCTAAATAAACACATACATCAACTGTCAATACATCCATACACCAACCGACATAACACGGCTGGTAATAGTAGTAGATAGACTCCTACATAGTAGCTTTGCCTCCTACACGTCTCCGGTACTTTTATTCTCCAAAACCTACTTAACTTGTAAAGTTATTACCCTCGACCAACTCAAATCAAATTTTGAGCACCTGAGAGTTTAAGGGTAAAATTTGAGTCAGACAAAAAGCCTAGTGTGAATAATAATATGCCATCTTAGTTAATTAATATCTAGTGAGACCATGCCGCTAAGCATAATGTATTTTCCCATCACTAATATCTATTAAAAATATATAAATTTCAAATCAAAGTCTTACAACCAAACTAGCTATAATAAATAATATAAACAATAATATGCATGCATGCTATAAAGGAAATCATGACTATCCGTCAAATCAATGGACTATTCATCCTAATGTTTAGTTTTCATAGGGTAACTACCAACCTACATGGCTGACTCAAGACTACTAAATATATCAAATTTCCTAACTGACTGTTAGAAGAAAACTGGACAGTCTATCGAAATACACTTAGTATTCACCAGACTATCTGTCAATCTCATAATTTTGCTACACTTACCATGAACCTAAAGGTTTGCAGGCGAACCTATAACTTATTTATCTTTATGTATTCCTTTTTGTGCGTAACCATACTTTTAGTCTTATCCCTGATAAAGTCCTACGCACTGAAATTTTGGACTAATACCAGTTAGGGGCTAACAGCTAAAGTATAGGGCGCTGCACTACACCAGTCCCATTTGGTTTTCTAATCTCTGAGTTAATTCATCCTATCACAATCTATCCAAAAGTGATAAGAGTAATAATTCATTAGTAAAATTCTAGGCTAATTACACTTTTCTATTTCTTTGGAAACACTTTCTTGATAAATGATTTAACCTTTGAAATCATACTTTCAAAACAAGGAAAATGCAGCGCTTTAAGTTATCCAAAATACATATGTTATGATATATGCTTTTATAAAATAATATTGATGAAATTAGAAATCATTTTGAGGTCATCGCCTTTTAAAATCATAAGCTATAAGCCTAAATAATAACCTGGTATATTGGTAAAGCTCGATGACCTCATCGTCGTTAAGGGTCTTCGCTCTTCTCTAATTTAAAGCCTTTAACTTTTAAAGCGTAACACCATAAGGCTGAAAATAGGGACGTTGCACTTCATAAAATGTCGGCGTCCTACGATATCAAACTTGGTTTGCGTAGGAATAAGTCTTAAACGAATAGGGTCGAAATAGCTAAATCTCGGCGTTATTGCCTTAAGGAAATAGCGGTTCATTGGAGTCGAAGTGATAAAACATGGCATTATACTGCCGTCTTCGAAAACACTTTATAAGGATTGAGATCGACAATCATTATGGTCAAAGTAATAAAACAAGGCATCATGTATAACTAAGGTAAAATAGTGTCATCATCACCCTTATAGAAAACAGGACCTCAATAGTGTAGAAGTAGATAAAATGCGGCATCATCGCCTTATAGAAAATAAGCAGTCTCACTAGAGCCGTGATTGAATACTTCGAAAGCAATAGGGTCGGTGAAGTTATAGGTATGAGGCACTATACCCTTATATCTATATAAAGTGTGACATTATGTCGACGGTGAGGATACTAACTCCAAACCTCGCCACCCTTAACAGATTCATTGCATGCCAATAGTAACTGATGTCATGCGCATCGCCATTAGTTGTCATCAAAGTCGTGGCAGCGATGAAAAGGAATGGTGACATCATCATTGCCAACATGGTTTTTCCTATAATTAATAGTAAAACCGTTTATTTCCTAATAAAAGTAAGTTCTTTCCACCAACCTGTATTGTTTGTCAGAATCTTTTTTTTGAAAATTGGTTTTATTAATTAGGCTATGCGTTCTAAAGCATTAAGTGCAATCGCTTATCAAATATAATACAACTGCTATCTCGGAATACATTTCAACATTAGCTGACTGAATTGAGATACTTTCCTAATTTGCAATTAGGCTTCATCACTGACATTATGGCAGTTTCAAGATCACTTCTAGAATTCCTCGTCGATCAACCCTCAAGCTCCAGTTCTCCAATAGTTGCCTTTCTTGTGCCTCTAAGCTTCTTAATTCTTCCAACTGTTACAGCAACGTCACTAGCTATGATTTCAAATAACTTCAATTCTTGTTTTTCTTTGTTATTGAAAGTCCTTATGTTCCGTTCGTGCCAGATGTGCCAAATGGTAGTTGTCAGCGCAATTTTGCTGAATTCCTTCATAAGGTCTGTGATATATGTCGTATCACTTAGGTAATTGACTTCTTCCGGTAAATTCTTTATTAATTCTGTATGCAAGTTTTCTAATTTTCGTAATGCCCAAACCCGCTTGCTTTATTTACAGTCGAAAAACATATGCTTATATGTTTCTGTTTCTTTATACACAGTTTGCATGTAGCATCTTCTATAATTCCCCAGCTCTTAAGCTTGTGTTTAGTATTTAATCTGTTATTTATGCTTTTATAAGTGGTGTGAAACATTTTAGGGCAGTTAGATTAACTCCAAATTATGTTATGCCATTGTACTAATTGATGACGGTGTCTGCTACTTTCCCATGCATCTTTTAGTTTAAACTAACCTCTGTTATTGCTTTTCCATGCCCATTTTTACTTCTCTCTATCATTATAATGGAAAGCCCTCTATCTCTTGCTTGAAATTTCTAATGATAATTTGTTTATCTGTTGCCCATTTCTGATTTTGAATAATGGTTGATACTTTACAATTTGGAGTATTATTTACTGAATAGTTATCCCAGCCCAGTCTGTCTAATAAACTTTTACTGTTTATCCGAGGTTCTCTCCATGTTCAGTGCTTTGAACATTAGTAATCTGGCTTTCTATGAGATTTTTAAGAAACTCCCTGTATTTAAGAATGTTTTTCCATGTTGTTGATGCATTAGACATCTATTTTAATTGTCCAAAAATTCTCTTTCAAATATCTAGCCCTCATCCATTTAGCCCATAAACTTTCCGATACAGGAATTTTTAAGCCTAATTTTAGACCATATACTTTTTTGAGCTCAAACAGGTTTTTAAGTCCCACACCTCCTTCCTTTCTTGGTCAACATAGGTCTTTGTAGCTCAATTTGTGAAACCCTCCTTATCAGATGAAATTGGCACAAACAGAATTAATTTTAGCTATTGAGCAGTCAGGAATTTGTAATGTTTGTAGCCAGAATCTAACTTTAGAAGTTATGACAGTGTTAACTAGTTCAACTCTTCCTGCAAAAGATAAGTGTTTTGACCTTCATCCTTGTAGCTTCTCTCTGATTTTATCTATGAGTTTCCCACACTTAACATTTGTTGTAGTGTTGTTTGACAAAGGCACACCAAGATATTTTACTGGCAATTTTCCTTCCCTCACTCCAAGCTAAGATATAATCTCTGCTCTATTTTTGCAACACTGATTCATATAGCATTTAATTTTCAACTCATTCACTTTTAGTCCAGCTAAAGTTTCCAGCTGTTTGAAAATTTCTTTAATTGTTTTAAGAACAAAAAGATTTGCTTTACACACCACCAACAAGTCATCTGCATATATTTGATGGTTGATTTCAGGGTAAATGAGTTTGATTAATGCCTGATGACTAGCTAATTTCATTTGTAAGGAGAACCATTCCGTAGGAACAAAAAATAGGTAGAGGGAGAAGGGGTCTCCTTGTCTAATCGCTCTATTGGATTTAATGAATCCTTTAGGGGTTCCATTAATTATCACCGAGAATGTGGGGGTTCAGATGCAGTATGTGATAATTTTTAAAAGTTTTGCTAGATCTCCCATTTCATGCAACATATGTAGGATGAATTGCCTATTTACTTTGTCATATGCTTTATAGATGTCAATTTTCATACATCCCCTCTCTGATCCTTGCCTGTTAAAATCTCTCATAAGCTCATGTGCCATTAAAGAATTTTCAGATATAAATCTCCCCTTTATAAATGCACTTTGACACTGAGAAATGATATCTAGAAAAAATTTGTTAGGTCTCATACAAATGATTTTGCTAAGAATTTTATAAGTAACATTACAGCATGTTATAGATATGTATTCTTCTATTCTATTTGGTTTATTTACTTTAGGGATAAGGGTGATAAACATATGATTGATTTCTTGTATGAAGTCAACGGAGCTTAAAGCTTCTTGATAATCTTTTATCATGCTGTCTTGAAGGTCTTCCCAGTGCACTTTGAAGAAGGCTGCACTCATTCAATCGGGTACCGGGCTGGAATCATTGTGGATAGAGAACGTGGCTCACTTCAATTCCCTTTCCATAATATCCGCTATCAACATGCTTGCTTCTTCTCTGGAGATGCGTCTTCTACACTGGATATGAGGTATTTATTGCGTATGATCCCCATTATATGTCTCTGTGAAATGTGCTATTGCTTTGTTCTCCAGCTCCTGTATTCTTTCTGTGGTTTCTCCCTGTTCATTCAAGCAATTTAAGAAATTATTACGATTTCTTCTTTGAGATATTTTGTATAATTTTTTTTATTGCATTCATCTCCTTTTGTCAGCCATTTCTCTTTTTCTTTTTGCCTCAATTCAATAGCTTGTTTTTCCTGTTGAGTTTTGATAGTCTTTTGAGTGGCATAATATCCTATGTCCAATTTTTCATTTTGAGGATCTTCCTCTAATTAATATTGTAATTTCTCCATCTTTCTCTATAATGCAATTACTTCATCATCTACTTTTGGCCTTTTTTATTCCACTCATTAAGTCCGGTTTTCATTTGTTTGACTATCATGATGTACTGGTACATGCAATTACCTTTAGGAATTTGTATTTTTTTTAAAACCACTGTTTCTGTATAACCTTCTATTAATTGCCAATGGTTAGCATACCTTAAAGGTTTTCCTTTTTGAGATTGTTTTTCATCATTAAATTGAATGTAAAAGGGGCAGTGATCGCTTGTAGAACTAGGTAAAATTGCCACTTTTATATTTCGAATTTTATTTAATAGCTTAGCATTTCCTAGTGCTCTGTCTAGTCTAGAGTATTTTCTTTTATTCTCACCACTTTTCCATGTGTATTTCAGGCCTGTGTGGAATACTTATGTTAATCCTATACCTAATACACAATTATTGAATTTTGATACCTTATAGACCTTTAATGTAAGTCCTCCATTTTTTTTGTTAATTTTTAACACAACATTGAAATCACCTTCCATCAACCATGGTTGTTGTATAATTTTTGAGTTCTCTACTAATTTTTTCCACAAATTGTTCCTTTTAGAAGCTAAATTACTTGCATATACAAATGTTGTAATTATCTCCATACCTCCCACATTTTTCATATATATTGTTGATTATTGGTCGTCTATGTTTATCAGTTTACATGTCCATATATTGTTATCCCATAACACCATGATTTTGCCTTTGATTATTCTGGTGCTATTATGAATAACATCCTAATTGTTGCCCATTTGATATTTAAAAGATTCCAAGCTATCTTCTGTAAATTTATTTTCTAGTATTGCAAGAATTATAGGTCTATATTTGTTTCTTAGATTATAGAGGTATAATTTTCTTGTATCACCTTTTAGACCTCTTACATTCCAGCATATGATTGACATTAAAATCTTGTAGCTCTGCTCCTTGTGATTAGAGCAGATACAACCTTAGCCTTTTGTTCAGCTACATTGTTTTTATTCACTGAAAACATTTTTTCATAAGCTTTATAAGTCTCTGTGTGACGAACCACTTTTCCATACAAATTTAAACTGGCATATTCCACACTTGTCTAGCCCAAATTCCATGGGAAGATGATAATTAAAGAAAGAAAGTAGAAAGAAGGTAGAAATAAAACTGACAACATAGAATCTCACAGCGGAAACGAATAATCTATAATATAGAACAAATCTTTACATAAAACAAAATTGTAATGTTTACAGTATAGAAAACAATCAGAGCATACCAACTTATATAGCACAGATGTTATAACACCATATCCTTACAACTATTGATAAACACGACTAAATGCAACGGAAGTATAATCATCTAGGTGAATATGTCTCTGGCCCTCCAACTCCTTTTCTTAAGCTCCAAGTATCCATCTAAACTTGAAAGTATGCTCGGTCTGACCCGAGCATATAGGAAAAACCACGCCCGGGTTAGTCTGATAAAACCAACATGAGAATTTTAAACACAAGATTATTCATTATAATTCTTAAAATCCTTCTAAAATCAAAGGTATCTCATAAGACCACGTCACACATAAATACAACAGGTTTTCCCTTACGATAACCAAAACCTTTTATAGAAAATCCAGTGATATTATAATAGGGTCTAAGTACAAATACTTATTCAAATAGAAAAAATTGTTACATTAATAAATTCCATCATACTTGGTTCTACAACCAAAATTGTAAATGTTCGTATTGGAAAACGGATTTTCATACAATGACTAGGCATTGGGGCACTACCTATCATAGTACATGTCTACAAAAATGTACCAAGGACCTCGCCGACATCCCCTACAATACAAGACCAGCCTTACCCCTAACCTGATAGAACCAAATATGCTATCACCCCTGGTGTTTCCACCCTTACCGAGTTCTTCCCATGCACCGTAGTTATAATATTTGGGGTATCTAGAAAGGTGATAATCATAACCTAATTGGATGCGACCCACTTAGCCTTACTGCATCTCCCCTGATTTTTAGTCATTCCGATTGGTGATGCTTGAGGCTACGATTACATTTTAAAGGAATTTATACTTGGAATGTTCATTGTCCTTCAATGATTATGTATTGAAAACATCCATCCATACAAGTCCATTCTGGGTCTGAACGTAACCAAGGCACTATTCCTTTGACATCCATTTTGGAATCATCTCCCGGATTAGTATTGATTATCCCTTGCACTTTAATGCTCCATCTTTGAAATCAATGGTAGAAACGATGGTTACAAGTGATTACAGCAGTTACAGCAGTTACAAAGTCCACTCCAAAGTTTTATCCTTTTTATTAATTATCCTTGCTGGTTACAAGTGATTACAGCAGTTACAAAGTCCAAATTCGAAATCAATGGTAGAAACGATGGTATGGAATGATTCTGGCAGCGTCCGGGCATGCTTGTTCTCTCTCAATTCTCCGACCCCTTTTCTGAATGATCAGGGGCTCTATTTATAGGCGTAGGGGGCTGAAAATTCGTTGGAAACTCGGAAGACCGCTTCTGGCACGTGAGGGGGCCCACACGCCCGTCCTTAGGAAATTGGGCCCACATTGGGATCGATTCGAAGTAAGGTTCGAATCGATCAAGAATGCATCCAATCGAGGTGAAATTTGGTGTGAACATTCTTCAACATGTATGTAAGCTCCTGTAAAAATTTCATTGCATTTGGATCAACGGTTTGGAAGATATGATCGATTCGAGATCAAAGCTCCGTATGTTCTGCCTGGTTCCAACCCATGCTTCGAGCCCACCTCCTTCGAATCCATTGCTTCGAATCCACCTCCTTCGAATCCATCCAAAGTGTATGCGCATCGATGATGTGGCACGAATTCTCCGGGTCGATCCACCTTTGTCGCCGCGTTGAACGTTTCTTCCCCTGTTCGTATCGATCGCTTCGAATCGATACGAACACTGTCCCTAAGTCCTTCAAATCCATGAAGTCGACTCCCCACGTATCCTTCTCGAACGCTCTCTTCGTGTTGATAGGTACGAATACAGAATCGATTCGAAGCAACTTACATTTCCCCTTTGATCGATACGAATTGTAATCGATTCGAGCCACCATTGATACGAACTAACCTGTGTACACCATATGGATACGAAGGAGATCCATGCTGTGATCGAGTCGAAGTCCACTTGTCCTTCATCCTACTTTGCCTTTGATACGAACACTATCAAGTCGACTCCATATTGATCGATACGAGCGGCATCGATACGAAGTCCTCGCCTTTCGATCGATACGAAGTAGCCGAGTCGAACCGAGGCCGATCGATACGAAGTGTATCGATTCGAAGTGAGCGTTACCCCTGATCGATTCGAACCATCCATGCGTGCCGATGGGTTCGAACAGAATGACTTTCCTACCTTGCATCGATCATAATTCCTTCATATGAACTCCGATTAACCTGAAATTTGAAACATAGCCTTTCCTAACCCTTATCATCATCTCCAATCAATTTCGTCCCGATCGGAGTTCAACCAAATTTTGAGGACATCGATCGCCGCCTTGCTTTCCATCAATCTCCAATCCCAATATCCATCATCCCTTGCCAATTTGTTGATATTCCAGTTTTGACCAAAAAGTGGGATAACAATAATATATACCAATATTCACAACAATCTATTTTTAACAATTAATTCAACATCATATTGCCTAATATATATCATAATAATAAATAAATGTCCGTACAAATATAATAGCAGAACAGGGTTTTATTTCTACTAATCAATGTCCATAAAAAATATATGTTCAGTATTAATGGAAGAACTTTGATTTATTCTACCCACAGAGTCCAATTGAATTCAATTAGTGGCAAGGTGTTTTGTTCTACTAAATAGATGTCAAAACATAATAATTAACATAATTAGCTCGTCACTATTTTTATATGGGAAAAAAATTTCAATAGACAGGTCATATGAATTTAAACGACGATATTTGTTTAACTTGATTACTTAAAATTATGTCTGTTTCAAATGACCAATCACTCAAACTCGACAACAGTTTGTACGATGATGTAGTGTTCGTCGAAACGAACCCAACACAACAAACTGCCTGTCAATAGGGTTTCCTATACATTAGTTACAACATTTTAAAATTGACAATATATATATATATATATAATTAACATTTTAAATTTAAAAATAAATCCCTTCATCATTTCCTTGGGCTGAAGACCATAACCAAACGGGTTTAACATTTCAATTTTCTTTCTTTCTTCGCATCTGGGCCGAAGCCCATTTTCTACTTCTTCAAAAAAAAGAAAAAAAGAAAAAGAAAATGCACGTTCTCTTCCTCCTCTTTCCCCTTTCTTCTTCACCCGTTTCCTTTCCCAGTATCTAATATCAGCCGTAAAACCAAAGTCCCCAAACCACACCTAAGTCCATCGAACAACTTGCTACCCTTGCCGATCATCCACCTACTCACAGGGTACCGCACCCTACCGGCACGGTACCTTCCCTCACCTGCAAATTGCATGAGCCCCTAAAATTCATGGAACCCCATAACTTCGTGAACGTTGTGCACGAGCCCACTTCACCACTATTCGACCAACTGAAGCCACCAATACGATCACCACCCACTCGCGGTTCCACTCCAACCCCTCGCCAACCCATCGATCAAAGATCGAGTCTTCCAACCACACCCAATGGAGAAACCCACCTCACAAAAACCTTGAACCGCTTCCACCCCTTCCTTCTATTTCACTCACCACTACCGCCATTCCAATCCTCGTCCACGTCGCCTCCTCCATGCCAAACCCCCAAAACTCTGGTCCCCTCCTCCTTCTAGAATCTAGTCGCATTCTAGTGCCCATAGCCAACCACCCAAAACCTTAAAACCCTTTGCCACACCCAACCCAGGCCACTAAAACAAATACCCTACGGTTGAAATCTCACCCTCGACCCCACGGCCATCCCGAAGATAACGGTCCACCGCCTCGTCCTCCTCCGATCCGAAAATTATTATTTTTTGTGAAAAACTATCATCATCAAAATTTTCTCGACCTATGATGATAAAAATCATGAATTCTATACTAAAATTCATGATTTAGCCATACATCCCAATAGCTAACTTGATTACATGTCTCGGATAAGTTGAAACATTACAAAACTTATGTTTCTTACTGTAATATGAAATTTTACACAGTATATATGATGAACAAACTACCAACCATTTATAATGTGTTGTATACTCAATGAAAAATACTTTCTTAGTTCACATCATCAGAAATTTCAAAGTGGACTGAGAGATAAAGATTTTTAGAGCTAGAACATGAATGGGTTTTTTTTCACCCCTGTTAAAATGGAAATGTATTTTAAAAACATTTCCGGGCATTCCAAAATTAGTTCTAACCTTAAAAATGTTGGATTCTTTTGAACTCTTCTACTTGATCTTAGTCTATGATCTAATTTTCTTGAAATCTTGCTTTTTCTTTTGGATTTTGGAAGAATGGTGCTTTTCTTCTTCCTTCCTTTTGTTTTACAGAGTCTCTCCTTTTTCTCTGCAGTTTTAGTTTATAGGCTTCTAAAATTTCCGCTAGCACACATAGCTTACATATATATTTACGCAATAATATAAGGGTGTATACGTACAAGATTATGCCTTAAAAGATTTTTTCTATACAAGAATTTTATGATGGATTGAAATAAAGGGTGGTTGATGGGAAGTTGAAATTAAGTAAGGTTGAATGTTTTGGTCTTTACTCTATTTGATAGGCAAATGTTTTCTTCACTTTTTAAAATTTATGACTAGATGTGTTTAAATATATATCTGTGTGTGTGCGCCTGTGTGTTTAGTACTTTCCATTTTTACTTGTTTACTCATTTTGTGCTTTTGTTATTTACTCTTTTCTTTTGATCAGGCAATTTGGTATACATATTTATATTTTTCACAAGGCAGTATTTACATTTTTAACTTGTAACCTTGTTTTTACTTTCATTTGTAATTTTTTTGTTTTACCTTTTACTTCTTCTAAATTTTAAAACATGCTATCCATTTAATTTGAGAATAACTTCTATAGTGGTTTTGAAACACACAGTTTAAGTCTTCAAACCCGTACCTATTTTTATATTTAAAATATATTACTCAAAGCGATGCAAATTTTCTAAATTTGTTTTTTGCATAAAAATAACATTTTTGCTAACACATGGTTTGTAAAATATTTCTTATTAAAATGATTTAAAATGATTTTATAATTTTTCTCATATTCGCCATATAGTAATTTCAAATATACTCCTTCTTTTCATTTTTTACTACATATATTATTCTTAATAATTATATTTACTTAGTTCATATATATATATATATATTACATTCTTCTTAACTAATGTATGTGTGTGCATATATGTATATATATAGGAAAAATCCAATTTTAAACTCTCTCTCTATTTATAATGCATTCTTTTCTTTTTATCATTAATTTTTCTAATTTACATATAAGTTCTTTTGTTATACCTACATATATGAGAAATTCAAATTAAATCAATTTTCTATTTTATGAATAAAATCAGAAAAATTCAAATATTATCTTAGTTTAAAACTATTTATTATTACAAGTTTTTCATTTAACAGGGATTTTATTATGATTAAAATACCGTATTATTGAATATCAAAAATTAATATTCAAAACTCAAGACGACAAAAATTTCGGATCATTACATTCCTTCCCCTTTAAAAGAATTTCATCTACGAAATTGCCGTAACCAGGCTATTACACAAAACTAACCGAATTATAATTTATTAATAAATTAATAAACGACCATATCTCACAAGTTCAATCATATATTTTATATCCCAAAATATCAGTCATGAAGATCATCAACTAAGATACTTTTACAACTACAGTCGCCATATACACATACACATATCCAGGAGATATCTATAGCCACTAGCCAGTTAAACACACACATATATACCTATACCAAAGCGTCTACTAAGACACTTCCTTAATTTATAATCCAAACACACATCCATGGCATCTATGGACTACTAATGTATACTAATAGGGTACACATTATTAAGAGGACTACCCCACCTAAGCTAACTCTCATGGTGCACTCTCTCTATCGGAGTCCTCCACTTCTAGTCCTTCCATTTCCCTTGATTCAACATCACTATCTGGAATCTATACAACCTCTAGGCTTTCCTTAGGCACCCGCATCTCTGCCCTAGGCCATAAGTCATCCCATAGAAGGTCATCCCAGTTTGTAAGTGACTCGCTAACAATGTCGCTCATTTCCCAGATGATAGCATCATCTTTTTTTGATTTTGGCTCCTTTTCAATCTCATATTCCTCTTCTTCATCCTCAAATTCCTCCTCATATCCTACCATTAAATTTCCTCTTCTTCTGGTTTGGATTCCTCCTCTACTTCTATCTCGGACTCCTCTTCATATAGCGATGGCTGCTCAGTAGGTTTCATAATCTCTCTAGCCACTTCTTTGCTGAAATACTGCCTAATCTTCATTCGCTTGCCTCGGATGACAATACGAGTCCTCTATAATCAATCAACAAAACCTAAGAATGAGATCCTAAGGTTTCCAAGAATTCACATATGCTAAAGAGTACATATAGGTACATACTCTATATAAATCATCTTTTAAACTACAACTATTAAATTTTTTACTTTAAGCAATACCATAATCATTTTTCCCTTAAAAATTTGTTTAAAACGATCTTCCTAAATCACTGGAGTTTTTAAATTCTCAAATATCCCTTTTATAAGACAATTATTTTAAAACTTGCTTTTATATATGAGAAATCTCCCTAAATATTCATCTTAAATATTTAGATCTCTTTTAGTAAACAGAATTTACTAAAAATCCAATTTGCAAAGCTTTTATCTACTAGACCTAGATTTTCTAAGGGAATATTCAAGTTCGAAGGATAGGCAATAAAGCATAATCAGCACTAGATGGTTATGACCAATCAAATCCTAGATGATAAAATATTATCATCACTTATCAAACAAACCTCAAAATATTATATATTTTGAAAATCATGCCATTAATATATAAAATATATTATAGGTAAAATTATTTCATTTACCCATTTAAAACAATATTGCGTCTATTGGCCTTGCTCAAGTGTTTGGAGATCCCTATCAATAACGTTAGCTACTCATATTGAACAGAATCCATAAGCCACTCA
This sequence comes from Allium cepa, assembly GCA_030765085.1. Taxonomy (NCBI): domain Eukaryota; kingdom Viridiplantae; phylum Streptophyta; class Magnoliopsida; order Asparagales; family Amaryllidaceae; genus Allium; species Allium cepa. The sequence goes on from CM060937.1 coordinate 153,587,551, forward strand.
ATAGATCAATTAACACAATATAAAACATTTTATATCACTAACAAATATGCACTCTCGTATATATACACTCAAACTCATTCTAGGGTTCTACTGAGCCTATCTCTAATGAGTAATCCCACCAAAGCCTAGGTATTTGCTCAACCTAAGCTCGGATACCACGCTGTAACGAACCACTTTTATGTACAAATTTAAACTGACATTTTCCACACTTGTCCAACCCAAATTGCATGGGAAGGAAGATAGTTAAAAGAAAGAAGATAGAAAGAAAACTTACAACACAGAATCTCACAGCGGAAACGAATAATCCATAATATAGAACAAATCTTTACATAAAACAAAGCTGTAATGTTTACAGTATAGATAACAATTAGATTATACCAACTTATATAGCATGGACAGTTATAACACCCTGCCCTTACAACTGCCGATAAACATGACTAAATGCAACGGAAGTATAATCATCTACGTGAATACGACTTTAGGCTTCCACCTTCTTTTCCTAAGCTCCAAGTATCCATCTAAACTTAGAAATATGCTCGGTCTGACCCGAGCATATACCAAAAACCATGTCCAGGTCAGTCTAGTAAAACCATCGTGAGAATTTAAATCAGAAGGAATTTTATTCATTATAATTCTCAAAATCCTTTTAAAATCAAAGGTGTCTCGTAAGACCACATCACACATAAACACGATGGATTTTTCCCTTACGATAACCAAAACCTTTTATAGAAAATCTGGTGATATTATAATGGTGTCTAAGTACAAATACTTATTCAAATAGCCGAAATGGTTACATTCATAAATTCCAGCATACTAGGCTCTACAACCAAAACTATAAAGGTTCATATTGGAGAATGGATTTCCATACAATGATTAGGTACTAAGGTTCCATCTATAATAGTACATGTCTAGAAAAATGTACCAAGGACCTCGTCGAGATCCCCTACAACACAAGACCGATCCTACCCCTAACCTGGATAGAACCGAATATGTTATCACCTTAAGTGTTCCCACCCTTACCGAGTTCTTCCCATTCACCATAGTTATAATATCTGAGGGTATCTAGAAAGGTGATAAACATACCCTAATTGGATGCGACCCACTTAGTCTTGCTACATCTCCCTTGCTTTTTAGTCATTCTGATTGATGAAGTTTGAGGCTACAATTACTTTTTTAAGGAATTTATAGTTGGAATGTTCATCGTCCTTCAATGATAATGTGTTGAAAACATTCATCCATACAATTCTATTCTGGGTTTGAACGAAACCAAAGGCATTATTCCTACTACATCTATTTTGCAACCGTCCTTAGGATTAGTAGCGATTAACCCTTGCACTTCAATGCTCCATCTTTGATTCCATGCTCTTGTCTTCGCTTCAAAAACATATTCATGGGATCGAATTGGTTTTTAGATAACTTATCCGATACTGGTCTCTTCGAAATAATTTTCGATATTTCTGGTAAACTCAACCCCGGATCTTTAGGAAATAAACAGATGAAATAAGATCGGAGATCATTCCCTAAGCGTTAGTGGATGAATTCCCTTATCATCGACCTAAAAGAACGAAATAAATTTATACGTAAAGTATAGCACTTTCGACGTTAACTGTACCATATAATTCTCGTATTTCTCCTAGATATTTCCAAATTTATATTTTTGGGTCCAGATTTGACAATTGATTATTTAACTATCAAATAAACAATCATTCAATCAAAGGTTTCATTTCCCACTGAAATCACTAAGCCTTAATTAATTCAAGTTCAATAAATTAAATTTCTAAATCAAAGGTATATATTCATCTCACAGAAATAAGTATATTTAAAACCTTTTTAAATAAATATGGAAAGTACCTTTCGATATCAAGGATTCACACCTCAATGATTACGTCTCTATCCCAAACAAATTCAAATATAGCTGTAGGCATTCTCTGCCTCTAGATTATGCCATGAAAGTATACCATTACTTTCCTTAAACTCTATTTTTAATAATTATCTCAAATAATACATATAAAGTTTCTATATAAATTTCCCAAGTTTAATTTAGGAGAAATACTCTTTTATAGAAGTTTACTATATAATGTATATTATTTTTAAAACATTAATAATATTTAAACAATTTATCTTGAAATAAAATACTTTAATACTAATCAATCCTTAAGTAATAATTTACTTTAAACAAATCATTATAATATAACTTTATTTAATAATTAGTATACTTTAAACAATTTAAATAATTAAATAGCTTCGAAGAAATAATTAAATATCTTTTAAATAATTTTCAAGAATAATAAAATAATCAACTTCAAATCATTATCAAATGATTATTAACTAACTTTAAAATATCACTTATAAATAATAATCATCCTTAAACAACTTTGGTTCAAAGGTCACTTCCAAATCGAAAAAAGACTTATTAATTTCAATGGTACTTAATCAAGTTACCATTCATTCCATAACAATCTAGGATAACCGATACAGATATTCGCAATAATCTGTTTTTAACAACTAATTCAACATCATATTGCCCAATAAAATTATCAGGATAGTAAATAGATGTCGGTACAAATATAATAGCATAACAGGGTTTTATTTCTACTAATCATTGTCCAAAAAATTTTTTTAGCAATAATGGCAGAACGGTGATTTATTCTTCTAACACGATCCAATTGAATACAATTAGAGAAACGGTGTTTTATTCCGCTAAATAGATGTCAAAACATCATAATTAACTCGTCATTATAGACGGGTCATATGAATTTAAATAACGATATTTGTTTAACTTAATTACTTAAAAATTCTATCCGTTTTAAATTGCAATAAATTTCCACTCTTCAAACTTGATAATAGTTTGTACGATGACGTAGTGTTCGTAGATACGAACCCAACGCAACAAACTGTGTTAATCGGGTTTCGTATACATTAGTTGCAACATTTTTAAATTGACAACATATGTGTGTGTGTGTGTATTAAACCTAAAAGGAAATCCCTTCATCGTTTGGTGGGCCGAAGCCTATCACCAAACGTGTCTAACATTTCAATTTTTTTCTTTATTTGTGTCTGGGCCGATGCCCATTTTCTAATTCAAAAAAAAAAGAAAAAAAAAGAAAATGCACGTTCCCTTCCTTCTCTTTCCCTTTCTTCTTCATCCAATTCTTTTCCTAGTACCCAATATCAACCGAAAAACCGAAATCCTTAAAGCACACCTAAATCTATCAAACAACTTGCTACACTTGCCGATCATCCACCCACTCACACACGACCGCACCCACCAACACAGTACCTTCCACCCACCAAATCGCACGAGCCTCTAAAATTCCTGGAACCTCATAACTTCGTGCATGCTGTGCACGTGCATAAGCCCACTTCGTTGCTATTCGACCAACTGAAGCCACCAACACGATCACCACCTACTCATGGTTCCACTCCACCCCTCGCCAACGCTCCAACATCCTCGATCAAAGATCAAGTCTTCCAACCGCACCCAATAGAGAAACCCACCTCACAAAACCTTGAATTGCTTCCACCCCTTCCCTCTATTTCACTCACCACTACCGCCATTCGAACCCTCGTCCAAGTCACCCCCTCTATGACAGACCCTAAGAACTTCGGTCCCCTCCTCCTCCCATACCCAACCACCCAAAACCCTAAAACCCTTCGTCGCACTCAACTCATGCAACTAGAACAAAAACCCTACGGTCAAACCTCTCCCTCAACCCCACGACCATCCCAAAGCCTAAGGCCCGCCGCCTCGTCCAACTCTGATCCAAAAATTAATTTTTTTATGAAAAATAATCAGCATCAAAATTTTCTCGAACTATGATGCTAAAAATCATGAATTCTTTTCTAAAATTCATGATTTACGCACACAATCCCAATAGCTAACTTGATTACATGTATCGGATAAGTTGAAAAATTATAAAACTTACATTTCTTATTGTAAATCAAAATTTTACATAGTATATATGATGAAAAAACTGCCAACCATTTTAATGTGTTGTATACTCAATGAAAAACACATTCTTAGTTAACATCATCAGAAATTTCAGAATGGATTGAGAGACAAAGATTTTTAGAGCTAAAGCATGAATGGGTTTTTTCCCCATGTAAAAATGACAGAGTATTTTAAAAACATTTCCAGGTATTCTAAAATTAGTTCTCACCTTAAACATACTTTTGAAATCTTCTACTAGATCTTAATTTATGATCCGATTTTCTTGAAATCTTTCTTTTTCTTCAAGATTTTGGAAGCATGGTGCCTTTATTCTTCCTTCAATTTGTTTTAGAGAATCTCTTTTTTCTCTATAGTTTTAGTTTACAGGCTTTTAAAATTTCCAGCTAGCACACATATCTTACATATATATTTATGCAAGAATGTAAGGGTGCATACGTACAAGATTATGGCCCAAAAGATTTTTGCTGTAAAAGAATTTTATGATGGATTGAAATGAAGGGTGGTTGATAGAAAGTTAAAATGAAGTAAGGTTGAATGTTTTGGTCTTTACTCTATTTAACCAGGCAAACTTTTTCGTTACTTTTTAAAATTTATGGCTAGATGTGTTTATATGTGCGTGTGTGTGTATGTTTGTTTATTACTTTCCATTTTTACTTATTTACTCACTTTTGTTGTTTACTCTTTTCTTTTGATCAAGCAATTTGGGGTGTGTGTATATGTGTATTCACAAGGCAATATTTACATTTTTGACTTGCAACCTTGTTTTTACATTCATTTGTAATTTTTGTTGTTTTACCTTTTACTTCTTATACATTTTAGAACATGCTATCCATTTAATTTGAGAATGACTTGTATAGTGGTTTTGAAACACATAATTTAAGTCTTCATACCCATATCTAATTTTATATTTAAAAATATATTAATCAAAGCAATGAAAATTTTGCTAATTTTATTTTATCCATAAAAATAACATGTTTTCTAAAACATGGTTTTGTAAAATATTTCTTATTAAAATAATTTAAAATGATTTTTTAGTTTTTCTCATATTCATCGTATAATAATTTCATATATACTCCTTTTTTTCATTTTTCACTACATATATTATTTTTTAAAACTATATTTACTTAGTTTATATATATATATATATATATATATATATTACATTCTTCTTAACTAATATGCACATATATATATATAAGAAAAATCCAATTTTAAACTCTCTCTACTTATAATACATTCTTTTATTTTTATCATGGATTTGTATCTAATTTACATATAAGTTCTTTTGTTATACCCGCATATATAAGAAATTCAAATTAATTCAATTTTCTATTTTATAAATAAAATCTGAAAAATTCAAATATTATCTTGGTTAGAAACTATTTACTATTACCATTTTTTCGTTTAACAGGGATTTTATTTTGATTAAAGTACCGTATTATTGAACATTAAAATTAATATTCAAAACTCAAGATGACAAAAATTCCAGGTCGTTACTATGTATTTTCCAATGTTTGCTTTTTCTTTCCCCTCTTTAGATGTTTCTATTTGTATATCATATTTTTGTATTTTATTTAATATTTCAGGAATATGCTCTTCATCTGACACCATTACATCCTCCCTTTCCTGATTCAATTGTGGCTGCTTTTGATTCTCCAGATTTAAATTAACGTCCTATGAATTATGAGATGGGTGATTGGAATATAAACTTGATTTATTGGTTTCTTGAGAATTATTGTATTATGTTTAAAGGGGGTTGAGAGTTATAGAATTATGTTTTCTTTGTAATCAAGTAAAAGTGTTTCTAGAATTATGTTTTCTGTAACCAAGTAAAAGTATTTCTAGAATTATGTTTTCTTTTTAATCAAGCAAAAGTAATTCTAGAATGATATACTAGGGACTATAAATAGAGGAGCTCTCCCTCATTTGTAATCAAGTAATCTAGCAAAATAAAAATAATATTAAAGCATTATTTGTGAGAACAAGTTTCTTCTCTGAAGTCTCCAACCTTTTTTTAAATATATATTTCAACGAAGTGGTATCAGAGCGAGGTTTAGGGATGACTTCCAACAATATGTTGCAACCTCAACTTCCTCATTTGACGGGAAAGAATTACAATCAATAGAGCATTCAAATGAAGGTCTTGTATGGCTCTCAAGACCTTTGAGAGATTGTTGAAAATGGATATGAAGAACTGGAGAATCAAGCAACACTTTCAACACAACAATTGAATATTTTGAAAGAGATTCGAAAGAAGGACAAGAAGGCTCTTTATTTTATCTATCAAGCGGTGGATGAAGCAATTTTTGAAAGGATCTCTTCGGCGTCAACATCAAAGAAGACATGGGACATCCTTAACAAGGCGTATAAAGGTGAAGAAAAGGTAAAGATGGTAAGACTTCAAGCTCTAAGAGGTGAGTTTGATTTACTCAAAATGAAAGAAAGTGAATCGGTGGAGGAATTTTATAATAGAACTGTTTCTATTGCTAATCAACTTCGAATCAATGGTGAAGAAATTTCGGATAAAAAAATTATTGAAAAAATTCTTCGAAGTATGACAAGGAAATTTGAGCATGTTATTGTTGCTGCTGAAGAATCAAAAGATTTGAATACTTTCTCTCTTGAAGAATTGTTGGGCTCACTACAATCTCATGAGGTTCACATCAAACAATTTGATTCCTCTCCTTCCGAGCAAGCTTTTCAAATTCGAGACACCAACCGTGGTGGATTTAGAGGAAGAGGTGGAAGATCAGCTCGTGGTAGAGGACAAGAAAGAGGCCAAATTCAAAGTGAAAATTCAAGCCCATCTCAAGGAGGAAGAGGTCGTGGAGGATACAGTGGAAGAGGACACTACAAGAAAAACCATTTACAGTAGCAAAAATTTGTGGCGTTTAAAAGTAAGTGCCACTAATACTATTTCACTCTCTAATATAAAAGCAATAAAAAAATTTCTCATTCCCGCCTTAATAAAAAAAATTTCCCCCTAACCTAATAAGCATAACCCAAAATTTACCGCTCTTTATTCCAAGCTAATTAGAAAAATTCTGCCTCCTTACTCTCAAATCCAAAATTCCCAATTCCTTAGCACGTAGGAAAATTTGTCATTTTTCACTACATCTGCTTCATCTTCTTTCTCCTCTTTATGACGACGACTATAGATGGTGTACAACTACCACTTATCAACCCTACTTCTCTTCACTGCATCTAAATCTCTCTTCCACTATCATCAAGCATCTATAGCACGATACGCTCTAAAATCATCTCTTATTCTATATTATTTCACAATCTGACTTTCTCCTTAGTATAAAACCGATGTTTGTAAAATTTTCGTCGATTGACCTTAAATGTTTGCGATCTTATAGTCATCAATTTTAGGACCTGAATTTTGATTAAAATCATGTGTTCTTAAATTCATTGATTGTAGGATAACCTTCGTTCTTGTATTCACGATCCGACTTCCTCCTAAGTATAATCTACGTTCTTATATTCATTTATTGTAGGACTTAAACTTTGATTAAAAACATAAATAGGGGTTTCTTATATTCATTGATTGTAGTTCACGTATATGTGGTTAACTAGTTATCTTCCTTGGTCTAGTTTCAGTTGAATAATTCTTAATTTGATTATTATTATAATATACATGGTTAAGTTGTTTTGTTGTTGCAGAGAATCCATCTCAGAGGATATATGTAATATCGTATCTTGAGGTACTATACTGATCTGAGTTGATTATGAAGCTGAACTAATATTTAGTCTATTTTGGACTGTTATTGGGAGTAAAAGGAACTAACAGATGAAGTGCTTTGAATATGCTTGTAAAATGAGGAAATTTTCTAAAGAGATGAGACCGAAAGCGAAAAAATCAAAATGTATGCCTAGTTGATACATAATTTTTATTACATATTATTAGAGTAAACTTACATACTTATCTCAACTGATCCATTTATTTTTATCAATTTAGATACTTAAGGAGATTGAGCCAGATTTATCAGGGTTTGAATGCGGGCTTGCTCATTTTTCTGTAAGCTAGACTTGCTCATTTAGATAGCTTTTACTGCAAGTTCTTTTGTTAATTCGAATTGCAAACTTGCATCTTTTCTTTTAGTTGTTTATTATGATAAATTCTACTATAAATGGATGTTCACTTTCAACATAAACTCAATTTTAAATAATAAATTAAAATAGTTCTTTTTTTGTTTAATTCTAATTTTATACATGGACACACGCTTTAGCTTGCCAGTATTTGATTTATTTGTTTGAACCTTCTTTTTCTTTTGCAGCAAGTTTTAATTTATACAGGCTAAAAGATTCAAAATTGCACAACTTTTGTTTGAATTGATTTGGGTAATATATTGGTAAAAATGGTAATTTAATACACGGTTATATTTTTGTAGCATTTGATTAGAGATTTTTTTATACAAATGATGTGATTGCCATCACTTGGGATTCCTATTATTTACTTCTATTATGTTCCCACTTATTTTAAAGTAGTCTTTGTTTAACAATGAGATAGCTGCACTGAAAGAGATTGTCTTGACTTGAGTTCAGAAGGGTTAAAAAAGAAATACTAGGTGGGTTAACATGAGAAAAGGTGTATGTAAAACCTTGTTAGGGAAATATCTGGAACTGAACACATGTTAACATAAATTTTGTTTACAGATATATCATATTTATAGGAAAGTCAGATCTCCATCTAAATTGGCCAGCATAAAAATGGTTGAATAATAAGTTGAGATGAAGTTAATGTATATTTGATGTCTTAACCAACCACAACCTTACACGTTTGAATTTTATTAATGTTTTCAACTTGTGATTCTAAGCACTATACAATCATCTGTGATTGCCCATGGTTTGACGAAAACTCTTGCAGCCGCCTATTGATATAGTTTGAAAATACATCTAATATTTAAACAGGAAAAATACAATGGCATGTATGTCTTGAATGAAATAGTTTGATGTGCTGGAATGAAACAGGTTAACTATAAGTTTATAAATAAGCATTTCATACAAATATTATCAAAGCATTCTAACATCCAATTACATCAAGAAGCAACAAACATCTTGTGTATTTATGTGGTATAGTTTCAACATAAAAATTGATTGCTATGTGTGTTCCTCCTTAGCTGAAACTTAGAACATAAATCGTTCTTCAAGTTATCTTTCCTGTTCAATATATTTACGTGGTATAGTTTTCAGCATAAAAAATGACGCTCTTGAATAACAGATGAAATCTAGGAATTCTTGTGTTTTTGGTGTGTTGTTTGTCTTCTTATTTTTCCATTTTATCACAATATTAAAGTTTACGCCTACACATGATCAAATTTTTTTTATCTTAAACTTGTACAAGCAAAAAAAACCTTAACAATATGTGTGAACTTGTGTAATTTTACAATATGAAACAACTTCAGTATTATTTAAGATCATAAAAATTAGAAGCTCCTATATGAGCAGACATGTTCCGCATCGCACACTAAACTTTATTTTAGCTTATAGTTTCAATATATATATATATATATATATATTCTTTTAGAATTCCATGATACAGTTAACAGAAAGTTCCTTATCTTAGCATAATAACTGAGATTTACAAGGAGAGAAATTTACTTATTTTACTTTATGAATTACAATGACTACCATACAAGTTATATCGGTTGTCTAAGTACCAAAATGTGGGTATGTACATTGCAATGTTATAAATGGGTTGTCATTCATTACTTTAAGGGCCAAGAGGGGAAGGATGCCACTACTAGCACAACGATTAGCAAATGCTCAAGTTAGTAACATTTTTATTCTACAGCCTTTTTATTATGACCTCGTGTTTAATTGCTGAAGATCATGATTATGAACTCGAATAGCAAAATATATGTTATTTGTTATGACATGGTCTTTATTTAAGTTGGAAGGTATCAAGATTCAATTTCAATTTTCACTTATTTGGTTTCATTTTTTAAGTTTTTATATATATATATACACACATATATATATATATATGTATATATATATATTCCTAATTCAGTTTCAGGTTCAATTTCACGTTCTTTAAGAATTTTTAGGAAGATTTTACCTGTGTTTACTGCCCTTTTCAAAACCCATACGCCTAGGCATTCTGATTACTGTTATTGCTTGCAATACATTATCTTAAACATGAAGGTTGTTGTGATAAACTAAATTTTAGCCAATAGTATCCTTGTTAATTGACAATTCCATATATTAAAGATACTAGTTTTTAGATTTTTTTACTAGTTATTTGGTTACTGTTCTGCTTAATCTTCAATTTGTACAATACATCTAGCTTTTAGATTGCTATATGTTCATGTATGTACCAACTTAGCTCTTCTTATGAACTTTATTTCTTCTATTCCATTTTGACAATACTATTATAGTATCACAAACTCAAATGGAACATGATACCTTCCAACATGCTAAAATGAGAGAGGCAGCGATACAGCGAGCAAAGCTGCTTCAACAACAAGAAGAAGAATAGGCAGGGGAACAAAAAGAAAAAGATCTTGCAAAACTGGAAGAATTAAATAGGCGTACATCAACAGAAAACTCTAGCTTAAAATCATCTCAGGCTTCGTCATAAAGCATTGGTGTTCAAAATGTTGTTAAGCAAGATTCTCTAGCCAGTGGAACTCTCTCATCTAATGCAACTTCTTGTGAAGCTATTAATGCCACACCAGTTGAAAAAACTGAAAGAGTAAAGCTGGTTAACGAAGACAACATTAAAAAGTCAATTGATATTTTTTCAAATGTTGAGACAAAAGCAAAACAGAATGATATACGGTCTACAGATGGTGGACTCAAGACAAATGATGCTTATGTTATTGCCAGTATAACTATTGAAACTATAGAAATTCAATCAAACCAAATAACAAAGGAGAAGCAATTGAGCTATAGAAAAAGAAAAGCATTCAAAAGGAGATGGTTATTCTTGTGCCCACAATTGATGATGCACCCAACAACAAGGATCTACCTAAAATAGAGTTGCTTGCATCTTATTTCTTGAAAGTATAGGTTATAATACGAGTTAGGGGTATCGTCTATCATATATATTTTATCAATTATTAAATTAATAAAAAGTGATATTCATTCTCAAATTTCATCTGAAATTATAACTCTAAGATGGCGAGTGCTTGCATGTACAAATTAAAGCCTATGCTGAGAGCTTAAGGGACGCATGCAACTGCATGTGGAAAGCTTTAGGATATCGAATTGGTGCAGAGAAGATAGCTATTTGCATCGTTCGCTTGCAGGTGCTGACTGATGTGAAAAGACGATTGCCAAATGACGGACAGAACAACAGTTGCAAATGAGGTGAAGTTATATATTCTGTGTATGTATGATCAGATGCTTACTTAACTCTTAAGAAAATTTTAGGTGATTGTTCTCTTCTTTCTTTTCAAATGAATATATTGTATTAGTGCACTAGTTTTAGTATACTGTGATGTTTATATAACCAAATATACACTTTTGCACAAGCAGACTTCAGGTGAGCATCTTTCATTTTTTCAAATCAACATCTTCTATTTATACATATATTTCATTATTGTTGTCTTTTTGCAAACTAGTTTGTTACTTGTCACTTGTATGTACAGAGCAAATTTATTATGCTGGTAGATCTAACATGTATTGAAGGTGACAAACTATGCAAGCACATGTTAGTTCTATCATTTTTCATAAAGCTTGCATCAGAAAAAATTATACATTGTCTCTTTTATCAACATGTCATATTGGTCAAATGTTTTTTGACATAATATGTTGATCATTATTTTAGCATAGAAGATATGACTATTAGTTACTTTAAAGAAGCATCAGTTCGGCATATTATGTGATTATATGATAGAAGATATGTTGTTAATGGTATCCTCCCGGTCCGTCTGCCGTTGTGATTTCGGTCGACAAAGTAATAAATAAAGATGCTTATTTGTGGCGACCCACATGTGATATGTCGTGCATTGGAGATGCAGTTGGTAGGAAAGTAGCATGGCCAAAATCAAAAGTTGAAGTTGATAAAGAAAATGTAAATGACAGTGTAAATTGTGCGACTTCTCCCATGAAATCTATTCCCGTGGTCATGAAGAAATCAGAGCATGTAAGTATTAATTTTCAAAATTGAAGAAACTATCTGTGTACGAAAGTTTATTTATTATGTGTATGTATATATTCTGCATAATAATCTCTTTTTTTCCAGCCAATTGCAAAGTGAACAAAAGATAGAAAATGCCAGTTGATCGATTTGTGTGGAACAAACGTAGTGGCTGAAGGAACTGTTGCATCAACTAATCTGATAACGCTGGTTCGTTGTCGTCCATTGGGACTTAATGCTGTAAAAGTTTGGCTTGATATTGTGACAGATGAAAATGCAGAGCTATGGAGACCAACATCGGCGTTGACGTGCATGGAAGATGCACTTGGCGTTCCCATAGCTTGGCCAACGGAAAAAGTCATTCTGAAAACAAACTGAAAGGTATATAACTTGTTCATCATAAATGTTTTCAAACTTTGATTCTAATACCCTGACAATATTCCTAGATAATCGACTATAAAAATTAGTTATATTACTCAATAAATATTGGTGTAGAGCTAGAAAGTGATTGAATGTCGTCAATTTGGCTGAGGTTGTTGATGGAGTTAGGCTAAAATTCAGTGAGGGGGGGTACGGTTTAGGTCAAACAGTGGCAGGACGGTCAACTTGTCTTTAATTTTAACTTGGCATATTGTGGATTTTTTTTCTATAGTATGAATGGGGAGTGGTTGTTGCAAGGCAGTTGATGGAAACTATGTTGAAGTATGGAAGTGATGCTTGTAGTAGACAGAACTATAATGACCGAGGTTGTTTGAACTGAAGCAGTTTGAAGGTGGAACAGTTCAAGTAAAGGTGAAGTTTTTAGAAGTAAGGGTGATATTGGTGTTAGGTTGTTTAAGGGATAGGGAGGGTTGTATTGTTTGTGATTGAGGAAGGAATGATTTTGACTTGGTGTTGGAGTGGCAGTTTGAGGAAGTTGTGATGATGGTTGTTATCAGGTTTGGGTGAGGTTATAGGGAGGAGGAAGTGTTGGCAGTGATGATCCAGAAGTCGGGGAACTGTCGGGGATGTTAGCAGTTTTATGGTGGAGTTTTGGTGAAGTTGAGATGGTGGACAGTTTGGCTATTGTCGGATTTTGATATGTTGTGGAGTTAGAGTTTGTTTTCAAGGGTTTGGTGTTGATAAGTTCAGTGTGTTGTTTGTATGTAGGGTGGTATATGAAGCAAGTGATAAAGAGGAGTGATTGGAAGATTGAAGGAGAGATTGCTGAGTGGTCGAGGTGTGGAGATGATTGAAGTGTGGTCGAAGTGCATTTGTACTGAACTATAGAGATATGCAATGCACGAAAGGTTAGGTTGCAGTAGGTCTTTTGAGTGATCAGAGGAGTTGCGGTTAGGTTTCAGAAGCACGGTGCTTCGATTGTACCAGTGATGAAGAACAGGGAAGATGAACGAGTTGTTTGGCAGGTTCGAATTTTTTTTTGGTTGTGTTGTGGGACGAGTTGTGGGTATGGTCAGAAGTTTGTATCAAATATGATTGTGAGGAAGTTTTGGTGGAGAAGTTGACTGTGTCGTGTTAGAAGTTGGTGTGAACAAGTAGTGTACAGGCAGAGGGAATGAAGGAAGGAAATGGGAATGTTATCAGGTGAACCTGCTGTTTTGAATGAAGTGCATGGTTGAAGAGGATGGTTGTCGTATGGCAAGTCTAGTGCACTGACTTCACAAGTATGATGTAAAAATTGTTGGACGATTACAATGTGCTCACATCAGTGGTTAATACGCAGAGGCATATTTGTTTGAAGTATTATAGTCTAAAGACTTCTATATTTGTCCATTTTTGATCTTTGATACCTTCACCTCACAAATATTTAGTAACATGATTATTATTGTTTACAGGTAGATAAACGTTTGTGAAGAATTCAAGCAGCAGCACTGGTTTTTGGTATGGTAGTAGCACATGTAGTTAGGTTGATTAAAACTGTTATGAAACTATATGAAACTAGTATGTATGGTAGCAGCACTACTTTAGCTGCATGTACTATTATGAAACTGTTTATGGTAGTTTGGTTGTGTAAAGGTATGGTTAACCTTTTGTCTTGACACTAATGTTATGATATAGTGGTGATTATGCAATTGCTTTTGTTTGTGTTATTGTGGTTCATTGAATGTGTTATTTTTGAATGTGTTATTTTTGAATGTGTTATTTTTGAATGTGTATGCGTTTATATATTACGTTATTGTATAAGTTTTGAAGTACTGAATTGGAGGCGAAATCAGATGTAGTCGTGGAACAGCAGGCAATAAAATCGAAACATACGGTGGCGGGGAAAAAACGCCACCAAAAATATTTTTGTAGCGTTTAGAAAGCGCTACAGAATCAGCAATTATAGTAACTCAGATAATCTCCGTGGCGTTCAAAAAACGCTGCAAAAAATAATAATAAGTGCAACAAAAAAATAAGATAGTAAACGGCACCTTTTCGGTGGCGTTTCTTAAACACTTTAAAAAAGATCTTTAGTAACGTTTAAAAAACGCTTCCAACATTTATAGTGGCGTTAAAATAAATGCAACAAAAAATCATGGATTTTTAGTCGCATGTTTTCTAGCGGCGTTTATCAAAACGCCACCAAAACTTTTTGTACCTTTTTTTAAGCGCCACTAAAAATCAAATTTCTTGTAGTGGGAAGAGGCAACTCTTATAATATTCAATGTCATTATTGCCATAAATATGGGCATATAAAAAAGGATTGTTTTAAAAGAATTAATGATGAAAAAGATAATTCTAATTTTCTACATGAGAATTTGGAGACTTGAGAGAAGAAACTTGTTCTCACAAATAATGCTTTAATATTATTTTTCTTTTGCTAGATTACTTGATTACAAATGAAGGAGAGCTCCTCTATTTATAGTCCCTAATAGATCATTCTAGAATTACTTGATTACAAAGAAAACATAATTCTAGAAATACTTTTACATGGTTACAAAGAAAACATAATTCTAGAAACACTTTTACTGGATTACAAAGAAAACATAATTCTAGAACTCTCACCCTCCTTTAAACATATACAAGAATTCTCTAGAAACCAATAAATCAAGTTTATATTCCAACACCCCCCTTTAAACTTGATTTTCCCCCCTCTGAGCTAAACTTTTACGCATACCAAGTTTCTTCTTTAACTCCTGGAAAATCTCCAACTTCAAAGGCTTCGTTAAAATATCGGCAATTTGATCTTGCGTCTTGCAATGCATGACAGCTACTTCTCCTTTCCCAATCAAGTATCATTTTCATTAGAGACTTTGTTGGGAAAGGAGAAGTAGTTGTCAAGCATTGCAAGACGCAAGATCAAATTGCCAATATTTTAACGAAGCCTTTGAAGTTGGAGAATTTTAAGGAGTTAAAGAAGAAACTTGGTATGCGTAAAAGTTTATCTCAAAGAGGGGAAAATCAAGTTTAAAGGGAGGTGTTGAAATATAAACTTGATTTATTGGTTTCTAGAGAATTCTTGTATTATGTTTAAAGGGGGGTGAGAGTTCTAGAATTATGTTTTCTTTGTAATCAAGTAAAAGTGTTTCTAGAATTATGTTTTCTTCGTAACCAAGTAAAAGTATTTCTAGAATTATATTTTCTTTGTAATCAAGCAAAGTAATTCTTGAATGATCTATTAGGGACTATAAATAGAGGAGCTCTCCCTCATTTGTAATCAAGTAATCTAGCAAAAGAAAAATAATATTAAAGAATTATTTGTGAGAACAAGTTTCTTCTCTCAAGTCTCCAACCTTTTTTTTAAAATATATATTTCAACAGGATGAACTGCATCTTTCTCTTCTTCAAAGTCCTTTACATTAGTATCATTGTGTGTTTATGTATAGTCTGGTGTTGGGTCACTTGTGGTAGCTTTTTCTAGTTTCATCAATTTTTTTGGGACGTTAACCCAGTACTAGTGGTCATATGAATATCTAGGGATTCTCTTCAGTTACAACTATACTAGTGCTAGTTGATCCACTTGTGGATAGTTTCAACACCCACAATTGTTTAGGCTTATTTTGATAACTACAACATTGATTGGTATAATGTACGAAGCACTTGTATTCCTCACGTCTTGGTGGTATGAATTCATATTCCACCTCCTAAGTATACACATTACCTTTTTTATCTATCACCTTTACATTGTTTGGCAGCTCTATGTCTGCATTTATTTCTACTACCTTGTATTTTCATCTATATCAAGTAGCTTTCCAATATTGCTTACTATTTGCTGACGCATCTCATATTCCAAGGAGCTAAATTTAGATTGTTAAATTTGATCCATATAGGATAAGTGGCTAGCATGGTTCTTGCAGAGTTGAAATCTGCCTTCCATCTCTTCGTAAATATAAATTTGATATCCATGAACCATGGTCCTCCTTTCAGCACTCATTCGTAGTCTTCTTCTTTTTCAAATTTGATTTAATAGAATCCGTTGTCTTTGGGAATATATCCCAAGATACCTTTGGCTTCAATACGCTTTTGATATAAGCATTAAAATATACGAAGTATGGCCTTTTTCCAGCCATATACGCATTGATCGAGCCCTCCACATGTGATTAGATTCTTCATAATCCTGCTCATCTATAACTTGATAGAATTATGTGCCTTCTAATATTGGTTCATAGTATTTAATTTCCCTTGGATTTCGATGTTGCTATCCACGGCTTCTACCCACGACTTAGGTTTTTTTCTTGTTTATGAATTTCCTTAGTAGGTCTTTACTTTATGATGTCAGAGAATGTCAGTTTCCCCTTTCGATTTATCGTTTTCTAGCCTCCGCCGTCATCTTCTCCTAATTCGCTTAGGGTTTTAGGAGTCTGTTATCGCCATTATTATTCAACTATATATTGTCGAAATCTTGTTAGTTAATAATTACTTTATCAAAACCTTTTCCATAAAATTGCCATAGGGCAGATTTATCGTTCCCAAATATATTTGCAAACCAATACCTTATATCA
Organism: Allium cepa; assembly: GCA_030765085.1. Classification (NCBI taxonomy): domain Eukaryota; kingdom Viridiplantae; phylum Streptophyta; class Magnoliopsida; order Asparagales; family Amaryllidaceae; genus Allium; species Allium cepa. The sequence goes on from CM060937.1 coordinate 153,604,517, forward strand.
ATATTTTAATATAAATATTAAACTTTTCTAGCCCAATAAATGTATATAAAATCATAAATCCATGAAAAAAATCCTCAGAAATTATAATAAATATAATAATTTATTATATTCTTCAAATATAAAATTTTCAAGACCAAAAGCATAATCTAATTATTTTAAATAATTAAAACCCAAAATATCTCATTTTCCAACCTTAGAAAATTCACCAAATATTCCCATTAAACCAAAAAATTATGAAATTAAATACCCACTTCCAAAATAATGTTTCTAACATCATATTAAAATTTCAAGTCATTTGGGTATCATATGATAGGTTTTCTAACTAAAACATACCACTTAATTTCCTAAATAAATTCCATAAATTCACCAATAAGCATATAATCATTCAAACTATCATAGCATGGCATAACATGAGTAAAAGAATCAGATTTATACTTAAAACCGAAAATAACAATTAGAATATGAGATGCATAACTATTATTCACCTTAAATAGTTTAAGAAGGTTGAGATTTGTATTTTGATTTGATTCCCCCGAGCTTTAATTATGTTGACTAGTTTTACTTATCCTAGCTATGGTCGGGCTTGCTCTTTTATTTTTGTTTGTAAATGAATGAAATGTGGGAGGAAATAAGAGAAAAGGATTTATATTTAGGAATTTATATATATTTCCATTTTGCCCTTAGCATATATTCCTCCTTATTAAGTTTTTAAATCATTCTTATTAACTCATTCATTCAGGCATGATCCCTATTTAGTATCAAATCTGAATCTCCTTGTGACGCCCCACCTCTATACCCATGCTAGCCAAGGACACTACGGTGTCATGCCGTCAACTAGCACGGAGAATAAGGCTGTTGAGGAGCGACCATCTGTATAATTGCTTTGTGCGAGTACCGATATGCCAGATAGAATATAACTTGCATTTGATTTCAAGAGGAAATCCGACATACCGACACAAACTCAAAGCTACTACACAGTGGCTATAATGTCTTCGGAAACAAATATAGAAATAAACATAACACAAATCAGTCAGAGATAATTCATCTCACAAAGGCGGAAATAGATATGAATATAACACATGAAAGTGTACATCAGAGTAGTGGTCAGAAAGATCCACAATAACCCAAAAGAATAGCAACATGTGCTATACAAAAGAATAAGTATACATCATAGAGTCTACATCTCAAATGTTTACAACATAAACTACTAATCTAAGTAGTTAGCCAAAAGTCAGAGTAATGAATCCCTGGGGAGAAGTCAAGCAGAAGTTCCTGTAACATCTCGGCCTGACCCGAGTATTATTTCATAAGAAAATAATAAACGGACCAGTCTAGCTATAAATACCAGATGACATGATATAGAATAAGAGATATGGTATAAACATATGATAACCATAATGGAATACTAATATAAGTATGTAATTGAAAATCAACATGAGATTAATCAATACCACAAGAATCTTCTCAAAGATCCAAAAAGGGTTTCATACCCAAACCTTGTATTCACAACAAGTCAATGACACACAAATTCACCAATGCACAAAAATTGATAAATCATATCAATGAAAATCACTAAAATTGGTGAAGCACAAATTCCAGAAATCAACACACCAAATCCAGAAATCATAAAAAAAAGGGGAGGCCTATCATACGAACGGGAGCATGAAAACTCACCAACATATGTATCACACGAACGAGATGCTATCTCATGGTAGCTAGCCATTAATTTTTGACACACGAACGGCACGAAGACCATGGGGTGCTACCCCACATGTGTGAGTCGAAATCACACTGAAATGGGGTCTAGTCCCCCTCGCAGACAAAGAGACATCGCACAATTGCTAGTCTAAATCACAAAAAATGATCGTCATGATCATCAAGAAGTGTCAATTACACTAAGCTAGTAAATATATGAGTTTAGCTTCATGTCCCATAACCACTAGCTTAACTTAAATATTTACGAATAAACTGTAGATCTTCACAAGGAAATTGTCACAAAAAGGCTCAATTGAACAAGTCCAAGAATTAACCGACGAAGCAAACGCAAGCGTTTCATACCACTTGTTTTACTAAGTCGTTTAATTCGATTTCTCATTCGAGTGAAGTAAAGGCTTGTATATACTAATAGATTGGAAAACAGTTTAAGAAAAGAGCTTAGTAATAAAATAGTTTTGAAATCGCTTTGATGAAAGAATTTGGATATTTACTACTAGTATTGAAACCTTTATATTTTTAAAGTGACAAATCACAAAAATGATTGTAAAACAATCAATCACCGAAATTCACATTCGAAGACGTGAATAAAATCCAAAGAAATCGATATCAAATCCATCAAAATGGATATTTCGAAAATTCCCAAAGAAAATGTCATCAAAGTCGATAATAAATGATAACAACAAAAGGGAAACAACACGAATCGATTAAAGTTGGAAATTCAACAAAATAGGCAATATAGGCAAAATTGGCAAATAGGAGCAGGTCGGTCAACCGGACTCCCTGAGTCGGTTGACCAAACCAAAGATGGAAGTGCTCGGGTAGTAGGTCGGTCGACTGGACCCTGAGCTCGGTCGACCGGATCCTGTAACCTGTACATCCAAACCAAAGGCAGGAAGTGCTCGGGTAGCAGGTCGGTCGACCGGACCCTGAGCTCGGTCGACCGGAGCCTATTGCCAGCACTCCCATGCCAATCTAATAAATGGCATTCCCTTCCCAATTTCTATCGATCGAGCAACGACACTAAGGGTTTACGCCAATCGACTACCCGGTCATAGAAGCTCTTCGGTTCATCACCAAAAACATGATCAAGACATCAAAGCTATGATTTTTAAAGAATTGAACCCAAAACACCAAAAATTGGAATATTCACCAAATCAATCCAAATCAAAAGCAATTGTACAAGAATAAGCGTTAGGAATTCATACCTAACAATCGAAGATAGTTATAGACTAAGATGTGAGATAAAAATCTCACTTTTTCACAAAAACAATGAAGAAGAAGCTTGAAAGCAAAGGGAGAATCAACCTCTCTTCAACACAACCCAAACGAGCGTGAATCTATGCTAAAAAAGAAGAACATTCCCAAAGTTAGGTTTAGGAATTTCTGAAATTGATAAGAGAATGAGTTGGAGAAGAAGAAGAAGAAGAAGAGGCTTACCAAAGTTTATGCTATTAGTTTGGAGCTAGAGCTTGATTTGCAAAAGAAAACTAGGGCTGGAGTTTCAATTTCCCATTCCACTCTCCATTGTTATAAAAGCTTGAGTATTAGGAAAATAGAAAGGAAGTAAATGAAGAGGAGAGGGTTGTGACTGAGTTAATAAGTGGGGTTATAGGGCTCAGCCCAAACCAAAGCCCTAAGTTAAAAGTGGCAAAATTCCACTAACTCCAAACATATCAAAGTTTATATTCAAAAAGATCGCAAACGGCGTTTTGAACTCAATGGAAGTGGTCCCGAGTCCTAATTCGACCGTATGCAAAAGGTAGCTTTTCGGACTAAATTCTGAGTATCGATAAAATATTTAAATAAAATATTTAAATATAAAATCGATAAATATGCGGGTTGTTACAGACTCCCCCTTAAAGAAATTGCATCATCGCAATATTTAAGAAGAAGATATATAGTAACAACCATGAAAGCATATTCATCACAAAAGAAATTTGAAATAAAAGGTTCACCCTAAAGAGCACAGGAAAGTAAGTCCAGATGTGTTCGCTCGATGAACTCTCTAGATTCTCAAGAGCAATCTTTAGGATTTGAGGACCATTGAACTTTCACAAGCGAAACATCTTTATTTCGAAGGCGTTTAACCTCCGAAGCAATAATTCGAATAGGATGCTGCTCATAAGTTAAATTGGGTGAAACTTCAATTTCTTCCACAGCACTGGGCTCAATAATAGAATCGGAGTCTCGAAGGCACTTCCTTAGTTGAGAAACGTGAAACACATCATGAATAGAAGAAAACTAAGCCGGTAATAAAAGGCGATAAGCCATGGAGCCAATACGTTCAGTGATAGGAAATGACCCAATATATCGAGGCGTTAATTTTCTCGATCGACTGAAACGTACAACACCTTTCATAGGTGAAACACGAATGAAAATAGAATCTCCCACAGAAAATTCTAACTTCCTTCTCCGGTTATCGGCATAGGATTTTTGTCTACTCTGGGCTTCATCCATCTTATGTCGAATAAGATCAATTTTCTCTTTGGAATCCCGGATAAGATCTGCACCTAAAACCAGCTTCTCACCGACCTTAAGCCAACAAGAAGGAGATCGGCATGGCCTTCCGTATAGTGCCTCGAAAGGTGCCATACCAGTACTAGATTGGAAGCTATTATTATAGGAAAATTCAACAAGAGAAATATGATCTTCCCAACTTCCATCGAAATCAAGCACACAAGCACGAAGAAGATCTTCAAGAGCTTGATTTACACGCTCGGTTTGTCCATCGGACTGGGGGTGATAAGCGGTGCGAAAATTAAGCTTCGTTCCTAAAGGTTTTTGAAGACTCTTCCAAAACCCACTAGTAAACAATGGATCACGATTGCTAACAATAAAAGTAGGAACACCATGCAATTTAACGATTCCCTTGTTAAAGAGTTTGGCTAAAAGAGGAACGGTTCGGTTAGACCGAACGGGGATAAAATGGGCAGATTTAGTAAGTCTATCAACTATAACCCATAGGCTATCATGACCCGAACGAGAACGGGGAAGGCCGTCAACAAAATCCATGGAAATTTGATCCCACTTCCAAATTGGAACGTCTAATGGTTGCAATAACCCACCGGGCCTTTGATGTTCGGCCTTGACAAGTTGGCAAGTCATGCAACACTTAACAAAGTTAGCAATATCAGATTTCATTCCCTCCTAATAATAAAGCCGCTTCATATCCGCGTACATTTTACTATTACTGGGATGAATGGTAAATTTAGAATAATGAGAATCTTCTAAAATATCTTTACGAAGATCACTAATATTTGGCACGATAAGTCTACCAAATTTCCTAATGCCGCCACAAGAATCGATATCAAAGTCTTTCAAACCTACAATATCAATTTTATCCTTAATATTTTGGCCAAGAAGAGCCAATTCGGGATCTAGCCTTTGAGCTTCAAGAATGCGGTCTAAAAGAGAAGGATGAGCCTCAAGGCTACATAAAACAAGAGATGAACATAAATCGGAAACACTGTCTCGAATTTCACAAGTGGATAAAACCTCGAGATCATTCCATTCGGATATCATCATGGAAACAACCACTTGTTGCTTGCGACTAAGTGCATCGGCAACTCGATTTCCCTTTCCGGGAGTATAAAGAATATCAAGATCATAAGATGCAAGGAATTCGAGCCAACGCTGTTGACGCAAATTAAGTTCCTTTTGAGAGAATAAATATTTCAAAGATTTATGATCGGTGTAGAGAATAAATTTTTCTCCCAATAGATACTGACGCCAAGTTCGAAGGGCGAAAACGATAGCTGTAAGTTCTAAATCATGAGTGGCATATCTAGTCTCAGCTGGCTTCAATTTCCTAGAAGCATAAGTAATAACACGTTATTTTTGCATAAGAACGGCACTCAAACCAACGCGATTAGCATCAGTATAAACAATAAAATCTTGATTCCCCTTGTGAATAACAAGAATAGGAGCATCGGAAAGGAGTTCTTTTAATTTCTGAAAAGAAGTTTCACATTTGTCCGACCAAATGTATTTAACACCTTTCTTAGTTAAGCTAGTGAGAGGCATGGAAATTTTTGAAAAGTCCTTGATAAAATGACGGTATAACCCTCCAATCCAAGGAAGCTACGGATTTCCGTCACACTCTCCGGTCTCTTCCAATCTTGAATCGCTTCAATCTTTGAAGGATCTACGGAAATTCCGGATTCAGAAATAATATGACCGAGAAACTTCACACTAGATTGCCAAAAATGGCATTTAGAAAATTTTGCTTTTACTTGATTACTCCTAAGAGTTTCCAACACAATCCGAAGATGTTTTTCATGCTCTTCCTCGGTTTTTGAATACACAAGAATATCATCAATAAAGATGAGAACAAGTCGATCGAGAAAATCTTTGAAAACTCGATTCATAAGGTCAACGAAATAAGCCGAAACATTCGTTAAACCAAATGGAATAACAAGCCATTCATAAGATCCATATCGAGTATGGAACGATGTCAAAGGAATGCTATCCTCTGCAATACAAAGCTAATGAAAACCGGTTGCCAAGTCCAATTGTGAAAAGACTCTAGCACCACTAAGTTGATCGAATAGGTCATCAATCCGCGGTAAAGGATATTTATTTTTGATAGTAAGATCATTAAGCTTGCGGTAGTCAACGCAAAGCCTAAGTGTGCCATCGGATTTCTTCACAAAAATAGCCGAAGCTCCCCAAGGCGAGGAACTAGAGCGAATAAATTGCTTCATTTCCAAATCGGATAATTGTATGCGCATCTCCTCATTTTCTTTATTGGACAACCGACAAGGAGGACGAGTAATAGGTTGAGCTCCAGGGGTAAGATTAATTCTGAACTCAATTTCTCGCTTAGGTGGTAATCCTAAAACGGGCTCAAATATGTCGGAAAATTCACGAACAACGTGAATAAGAGAAATGACGTCTTCCTCATCATCATTATTATCATCATGAGGATTTAAAGAATATAAAGACGCAGATAAAGTGGAATTCGAATCTTTGAGAATAATAGAAATCTGCTTAACAGATTGAGGATGTCGAAGATGAATAGTCCGCTCAGGACATAGGATATGAGTTTCATAACGGTTAAGCCAATCCATTCCCAAAATCATTCCAAAGCCTAAATAAGCATGACATGCAAATCGGCTAGGAAAGAAAAATCGCATAAAATAATCTCGACATCCTTACACAATAAACTGAGTGTTGTGGATCCACCAACCGGATTCGCAATTCTCAAAGAAGTCATTAAGGAACAACACTTAAAGAAAAAGTATCAACAAGCTATTTTGATATAAAAGAATGGGATGCTCCCGTATCCAAAAGAACTCGAATAGGTTGATCACGAAATTTAATAATACCATCCAGGATAGAATGAGATGTACCTTGACCATGAGATGTGTTTCCAGGGGCTTGAGCAACATTTAACTTTCCCTCCTTCTTGCCTTCAAGTTTGAGGCATTGATGTATATAATGATCCGGGCTCTTACAATAGCGACAACAACGGGGCTTTGAACACTTGTTCGCAAAATGGTCCCTAGACCTACAGTTGAAGCATTTTCCACTACTAGGAGAAGGAGCCTTTGCAGAAGGAGTTGCTTGCTTACCCTTTTTGTTGGGATAAGGACCTTTGAATTTGTTTGGCCTCTTCTTCTTGTTGTTGTTGATGTTCGGTTTGGCACCCACAACTTCAACATCTCTTTCCTTATCCGCCTCTTCAAGACGAAGACCGATATCAATCAGTTGATCAAAAGAAACTTCTAATTTAAGAAGTAATGGCTTCTTGAGATTCTTGTTCAAGCCGTACACAAATCTCAGATTTTTCTTCAAGGGGGTATTAATGTATTCAACTCCGTACTTGGAAAGAGATTCGAAAGATGCGGCATAGTCTGTCACAGAAGATTCACCTTGAACAAGGTCAATAAAACGGCGAGTCACACCTTCTCAGCTTCTAGCATAAATTTTAATTCGAAGCATTCTCGGAATTTCTCCCAAGTGAGATCCGCTTCATTGATTTCAGAAATAAGGAGTTCATACCAGTCCAATCTCTTTCTTGGAGCATACTAGAGGCCACCTGAACTCGGTGAAGATCAATGAGGTTCATGCGAGAAAAGATTCGATCGCATGTTCTTTACCAAGCCTGGACTTCAATAATAGTTTCAGAACCTTTGAATGGCTTCCCACCCAAGTTGGTATAATCGTTGCACTAGCGTGCAAATCCAAACTTAGGATGAGTTGGTTCCGAATTAGAACCAGCCGCTTGAGCATTCTTTACTAAATCAAGAAGCTGCTGGGCAGACATAAAAACTCCATCTTGGGGAGTAGCACTAGATTGACCGGCGCTGGGACGACCAGGTCTAACCATTTCTCTTCCTTTTGAAAGAAAGAAAGAAGAAGAAAAAGGTTATTCACGAAATGAATATCAAGCAATCTTGATAGATGAAACAAGGAATCATAAAGAAAATAGGATGAATCGGTACGAAGACTCAAATTAAATCCTAAGGCACGACTCCTAAGAAGGACTTAGGACTATGATCCTTGTTAAATTATTCTACATTGTTCCGAACTTTGGCTCTGATACCAAGCCTGTGACGCCCCACCTCTATACCCACACTAGCCAAGGACACTACGGTGTAATGCCGTCAACTAGCACGGAGAATAAGGCTGTTGAGGAGCGACCATATGCATAATTGCTTTGTGCGAGTACCGATATGCCAGATAGAATATAACTTGCATTTGATTTCGGGAAGAAATCCGACATACCGACACAAACTCAAAGCTACTACAAGTGGCTATAATGTCTTCGGAAACAAATATAGAAATAAACATAACATAAATCAGTCACAGATAATTCATATCACAAAGGCGGAAATAGATATGAATATAACACATGAAAGTGTACATCAGAGTAGTGGTCAGAAAGATCCACAATAACCCAAAAGAATAGAAACATGTGCTATACAAAATAATAAGTATACATCATAGAGTCTATATCTCAAATGTTTACAACATAAACTACTAATCTAAGTAGTTAGCCAAAAGTCAGAGTAATGAATCCCTGGGGAGAAGTCAAGCAGAAGCACCTATAACATCTCGGTCTGACCCGGGTATTATTTCATAAGAAAATAATAAACGGATCAGTCTAGCTATAAATATCAGATGACATGATATAGAATAAGAGATATGGCATAAACATATGATAACCTTAATGGCATACTACTATAAGTATGTAATTGAAAATCAACATGAGATTAATCAATATCACAAGAATCTTCTCAAAGATCCAAAAAGGGTTTCATACACAAAACTTGTATTCACAACAAGTCAATGACACACAAATTCACCAATGCACAAAAATTGATAAATCATATCAATGAAAATCACTAAAATTGGTGAAGCACAAATTCCAGAAATCAACACACGAAATCCAGAAATCATAAAAAAGGGGGGAGGCCTATCACACGAACGGGAGCATGAAAACTCACCAACATATGTATCACACGCACAAGATGCTATCTCATGGTAGCTAGCCATTAATTTTTGACACACGAACGACACGAAGACCATGGGTGCTACCCCACATGTGTGAGTCGAAATCACACTGAAACGGTGTCTAGTCTCCCTCGCAGACAAAGAGACATCGCACAATTGCTAGTCTAAATCACAAAAAATGATCGTCATGATCATCAAGAAGTGTCAATTACACTAAGCTAGTAAATATATGAGTTTAGCTTCATGTCCCATAACCACTAGCTTAACTTAAATATTTACGAACAAACTGTAGATCTTCACTAGGAAATTTCACAAAAAGGCTCAATCGAACAAGTCCAAGAATTAACCGACGAAGCAAACGCAAGCGTTTCATACCACTTGTTTTACTAAGTCGTTTAATTCGATTTCCATTCCGAGTGAAGTAAAGGCTTGTGTATACTAATAGATTCGAAAACGGTTTAAGAAAAGAGCTTAGTAATAAAATAGTTTTGAAATCGCTTTGATGAAAGAATTTTGATATTTACTGCTAGTATTGAAACCTTTATAATTTTAAAGTGACAATCACAAAAATGATTGTAAAACAATCAATCACCGAAATTCACATTCGAAGACGCGAATAAAATCCAAAGAAATCGATATCAAATCCATCAAAATGGATTTTTCAAAAATTCCCAAAGAAAATGTCATCAAAGTCGATAATAAATGATAACAACAAAAGGGAAACAACACGAATCGATTAAAGTTGGAAATTCAACAAAATAGGCAATATAGGAAAAATTGGCAAATAGGAGCAGGTCGGTCAACCGGACTCCCTGAGTCGGTTGACCGAACTAAAGATGGAAGTGCTCGGGTAGCAGGTCGGTCGACCGGACCCTGAGCTCGGTCGACCGGATCCTGTAACCTGTACTTCCAAACCAGAGGCAGGAAGTGCTCAGGTAGCAAGTCGGTCGACCGGACCCTGAGCTCGGTCGACCGGACCCTGAGCTCGGTCGAACGGAGCCTGTTGCCAGCACTCCCATGCCTATCTAATAAATGCCATTCCCTTCCCAATTGCTATCGGTCGAGCAACGGCACTAAGGGTTTACGCCAATCGACTACCCGGCCATAGAAGCTCTTTGGTTCATCACCAAAAACATGATCAAGACATCAAAGCTATGATTTTTAAAGAATTGAACCCATAACACCAAAAATTGGAATATTCACCAAATCAATCCAAACCAAAAGCAATTGTACAAGAATAAGCGTTAGGAATTCATACCTAACAATCGAAGATAGTTATAGACTAAGATGTGAGATAAAAATCTCACCTTTTCACGAAAACAATGAAGAAGAAGCTTGAAAGCAAAGGAAGAACCAACCACTCTTCAACACAACCCAAACGAGCTTGAATCTATGTTCAAAAAGAAGAACATTCCCAAACTTAGATTTAGAAATTTCTGAAATTGATAAGAGAATGAGTTGGAGAATAAGAAGAAGAGGCTTACCAAAGTTTCTTCTATTAGTTTGGAGCTAGAGCTTGATTTGCAAAAGAAAACTAGGGCATGAGTTTCAATTTCCCATTCCACTCTCCATTGTTATAAAAGCTTGAGTATTAGAAAAATAGAAAGGAAGTAAATGAAGAGGAGAGTGTTGAGACTGAGTTAATAAGTGGGGTTATAGGGCTCAGCCCAAACCAAAGCCCTAAGTGAAAAGTGGCAAAATTCCACTAACTCCAAACATATCAAAGTTTATACACAAAAAGATCGCAAACGGCGTTTTGAACTCAATGGAAGTGGTCCCGAGTCCTAATTCGACCGTATGCAAAAAGTATCTTTTCGAACTAAATTCCGAGTATCGATAAAATATTTAAATATAAAATCAATAAATATGGAGGTTGTTACACTCCTTAACCTTTTATATTATTTTGTTTAATTTATCCAATTAAATATCCTAAATAATGTCAATTAGAATTTGGGTTGTTATAGACTTTCCCCCTCAAAAAATTTCATTCTTGAAATTACGATAAGGTACATACATCAAACAATCGAATATAGAGGTAAACTATACTTTCAAACAAATCAGGATAAATGTCCCTAATTATGCTCTCTATTTCCTAAGTATAGTCTTCCTTTTCGTTGCTCCATTGGACAATTACTAATCCGACTGTCTTGTTCCTTAGCTTATTCTCATCTCTAGCCACCATATGCAGTGGATGTCAATTTATAGTCATGTTCGGCTCCACTCCTAAATCATTCAATGCTGTCGAAGTGATGGTAGTCTCTAGATCTCAAACACACTTTCTTAGATTAGAAATAAGGAAAATGTTGTGGACTCCTGCCAAATTATTCGGTAACTCTAACCTGTAAGCGAGCTTTCGGATTCTTCCTATAATAGGAAATGCTCTAACAAACCTAGGTGCCAATTTTTCCGACTTTCCAAACCCTAATACACACTTCGTTGGTGATACTTTGATGAAAATGTGATCTCCAGGTGAGACTTCTAAGTCTTTTCGTCTCTTATCTGCATAACTTTTCTACCTAGACTGAGCTTCCTTCATTCTAGCTCGATTCAACTCGATCATTTCTGCGGCTTCTCTTACTAAATCTAGACTAAGAATCATTCTATCTTCGGCCTCTAACCAATATATGTTATTTACATGGAATTTCGTATAAAACTTCAAAAGACGCCATTTCTATACTAGTATGATAACTATTATTATAGGAAAACTCAACTAAGTGCAATTGGTCTTCCCATGACCCACCAAAATCTAGTACACAAGCTTTGTACAATTCTTCAAGTACCTTATTGACTCTCTCTATTCGCCCATCTGTCTGTGCATTATAAGCAATATTCATCTTAAGCTTGGTACCAAAACCTCTTATAAACTCATCCAGAATTCGCTAGTAAATACAGAATCTCTGCCGCGAACTATACTACTAGGAATCAGAGGTAGTCTAATAATATTCTTCACAAACACCATAGCCAATACAGGTGTCATCCTGTTATAACTTGACGAGAATGAAATGTGCACTCTTGGTCAATTTATCCACTATGACCCATATATTTTCACTTCCCCCTTTTGACCTTAGAAACCCATCAATAAAATTCATGGATATCGAATCCCATTTCCAAACTGGTATATCTAAAGGTCGAAGTAATCCACTTGGCTTATGATGTTTAGCTTTCACTTGCTGGCAATTCAGACATTAATTTACCCATAAGCCTACATCCCTTTTTATACCCTCCAAGAAAAGAAATTCTCTTCATACCCTGATACGTCTTAGTTCCTCTAAATGAAAAGTGAACTTCAATCGATGACATTCCCTAAGAAATTCTTTCCTTAGGTCACCAACATCGAGAACACACATTAGTCCATTCTTTCTCAACCATCCATTCTAGTTAAGATAAAAATCCTTCAAATCATTAATTACGGTTCCACCTTCCAATTTTCTAATTCTTTCAGCTAGTAATGGGTCACCTCTTTGCGTTGAAGCAACTCTATCAATTAATACTGATTAAATTTCCAAACAAGATAACAATGTGGTACCCCGACTAGAACTGGCAGTGACTACACACTACAAGTAGTCAATGCTTCTAGATCCTTCCAATCTACCAACATAGCTAACACTACATTCTGATGTTTTCTGCTAAGCGCATCTGCAACTTTGTTTTCTTTCCCTGATGTACACTGAATTCCAAAATCATAAGCAGATAAAAACTCCAACCACTTCTGTTGTCTCGTATTCAATTCCTTTTGAGAGAATAATTACCTTAAAGACTTATGATCCGTATAAAAAACGAATTGTTTTTCCAAAAGGTAACGTCTACATACCTTTAAGGAAAATATTATGGCAACCAAGTCTAAGTCATGAGTCAGACATCTAACTTTGTGTGGCCTGAGCTATCATGAAGCATAGAAAATCACTTTACCCATCTACATTAACACATCTCCTAATCATGTTCCACATGCATCGATATACACCATCAAATCTTTATTTGCATCTGGAACAACTAACACAGGGGCATTGGCCAATACATGTTTCAGCTTACATTTATCGGTCCAAGCATACTTCACGTCCTTCCTTGTTAGTTTAGTTATCAATGCTGTTATATGAAAAAAATCCTTAATGAATCTCTAGTTATAGCCTGCCAATCCAAGAAAACTCATTATCTCAGTCACCGTTTTGGATCTCTTCAAGTTATTTACAGCTTCTATCTTAGTTGGATCCATAGACAACCTTTTTTCTAAGACTACATAGCCAAAAAGCTTCACCTCCTTTTCCAAAAACGACACATTGAAAACTTCACTTTTAACTGATGCTGCCTCAACATCTCAAGCACTATTCTAAGATCAATCTCATAATCTCTTTCATCCTTAGAATATATCAAAATATCATCAATGAATACTAATACGAATCTATCTAAATGCTCCTGGAAGATTTGGTTCGTTAAATTACTAAGAAAGCAGGCCATTAGTCAATTCGAATGGCATTACTAACAATTCATATGAACCATTTCTTGTTCTAAACACCGTCAATAGAACAGTGTTTTCCACCACCCTTAATTGATGAATTCCTGATGCTAAATCTAATTGGGAAAAATACTTTTGCTCCACTTAACTAATCAAATAAGTCATCGGTTCTTGGTAAAGGATATCATTTCTTTATCGTCTTCTCATTCAATTTACAATAATAGATACACAACCTTAATGGCCTACTTAGTTTCTTCACAAACACTGCAGCTGCACCCCAAGGAAAACTGCTTAGTCTAATAAAACTTTTCCGTTCTAAATCCACTAGCCGCAACTTTAACTCCTTCATCTCAGTAGGTGTCATACTGCTAGGCAGTCTACATACGGATTCATCTCAGGTATGAGATATATTCAAAACTCACTAACTCATTTCAACGGTAGTTTGTAACAGGCTTAAAGACATCTACAAATTCTCTTACTATGAAAACCCCATTCAACTCGTCTTCCTTTTCTATTTCACCCAATAAAGCATAAACATAAAAACTTGGATTCTCTACTGAGTATATAATTCGGTCACTGCTATTAGGAAGTCTTAGTGATATTTTCCTATTTTGGAAAAAACCATAGCATCATATTTAATTAACCTGTCCATACCCAAAATAATCCCAAAACCTACAAAATTAAATACATGCAAACTACAGGAAAATATATGACATAATAATTCAAACTCTAAATGGTCACATCTCATCCCAAGAGTTACATACCCTCCTATCAGATTCACAACCCTTAAGGAAGTAACTAGGTATGAGGGTCTAGGTTAAGATTATCTACCAAACGACGAGATATAAAAGAATGTGATGCATCTGTACAAAACAGTGCTCTAACAGGTGTATCATGAATCAAAAGTGTACCTCCCACTACAGCTTTTCCTTTTCCCTTAGCTATCTTTCTCGACGTAGCTGGTTCTAAAGTAAATACTTTTTCTTTTTCCGCCTTGGCCACTTTCGAGCTATTGTTCTTGTAATGTCCCACTTGGTCACATTTAAATAACTTAATGTTCTACTTTCCAACAACTTCCTTTCCCTTACCGGTTCGTCTCATGAGTATAGTGTCCCTCCTTGTCGCACTTGTATAACACAACCTCAGACTTTCCTTTCTTGATAGCTCCACCCTTCTGAGCTTCCTTCTTCTGGTAAAACTTTTTCTTCTGATTCTGTCCACCCTGATTTTTTTCTAGCTTGTTATCACTGAACAAAGCAAGCATCTCTTCATTTCTCAAAGCCATCTCCATGACTACATCACATGGATCCTTGAGATATGGTAAAGTTCCCTAACAAGCTAAGGTCCAATCCATGGATGAACTTCTCATTCCTTTTGATCATTTTATCTACGGCAGCATACCCATATCGGGACAACTCCTTAACTCTGGTTGCGTACTCAAGCACTGTCATGTCATCTTGCACCAACTTAGCAAACTTTCTAAGAAAAATTTATTTGAAAATCTAATATATAAACCTTTTCTCAAACCTCCTCCCGAGCTTACTCAAGCCAAATTCTCCTCTGGTACTCCACAGTAACATGTTCCACCAGTACAATGTAGCCCCTAGCAATTGCCTGGATGCCAATCTCCACTTTTGCTCATCGTTCAAACAAAGATCAGCGAAGATCCTTTCACAATTAAGCAACCAATTCTCCACTTCAATCACATCCTTTATTCCAATATATTGCTTCCCTCCAAGCCTTGCATAGTCTCCGCTCAACACAGCATAGTTGTTGACAACTGGATTCCTAATTAGCTCCTCCAGCGTTTCCACCAACTAATCTATCAACCGCTCCTTCTTGCATTATGTTGACAAAGAACCGATATATCGCTCTTGTATCAACCGGTGATGTTCTAACACCTACATTAGTAGCTGTTTGTCGATCCAGGTTCCTTTTAGTATTGGGCCTAACATTTCCATTAGTAGTGGTGTTTCCTCCAGTGAGACTCACTCTTCCATTTCCTACCTTCATATCTTACTTTCAATAATTTACATTTGAACCCTAGTAAGATACAAAAGAACGATCTAAGAGAAAGGGAGAACGAAGTTAAGCGTATAATTATAATTAGAAAATACAACTATGATACTATACCGTTATCCCATAGCCCAATCATATTCTCTTATACATTTGGATTATGTTTTTAGAAACTCCTTTTAAAGTTTGAAATTCTTTAGTTTTACGTAAACCTATGCTCTGATACAAAGCTGTAACATCCCATATTTCGAGGGCTGAAACTAAGTGCTACAAATGCTACAATCATCTATAGTATTAAATTCCAGTGAAAAAATATGGTCATGTTAATGGTATCCATCATATTAGACGCACAAGAATATGAAATAAAAGGAAACCTTCACATTTCATTTCAACGTCATTATTTCATATTCAGTATATAATCCCAAACGTTGCCCACGTTCAAATAATATATAAATATTACAAAATACTCCAAGAGCGACGTATGAAGGTGCCTCCTTGGTTGATCAGAGTTACTAAATAGACAGATATATCTACTGCCAATACATTCATACAACAACTGACATAACATAGCCGGTAATAGTAATAGATAGACTTCTACGTAGCTAGCTTTGCTTCTAGCATGTATCTAAAAGCTTTGTTCGCCAAAACCTACTTAACTAATAACTCTCGACCAATTCAAATCAAATTTTGAGCACTCGAGAGTTTAAGGGGAAACATAAACTTCGAGTCAGACAAAAAGCCTAGTGTGAATAATAATATGCCATCTCGGTTAATTGATATCTAGTGATATCACACCGCTAAGAGAAACGGGTTTTATCCCCATTAATATCCTTTAAAATATATCTTTTGCAAATCAAAGTCCTACAACTAAACTGGTTATAATAAACAATGTAAATAGTAATGTGCATGCAAGCTACATAGGTAATCACGACTATCCGTCAAATTAGTGGACTATGCATCCTAATGTTTATTTTTTATAGAGTGACTGCCAACTAACATGGCTAACTCGGGGCTACCAGTTATACCAAATTTCCTAATTGACTGTTAGAAGAAAACTAGATGGTCTGTCTAAGTACACATATCCTAATGTTCACCTGACTATCTATCAATCTCATGTTTTGCTAGGCTTATTATGAACCTAAAGTTTTACAGGCCAACCTATAACCTATCTTATCTTTATGTATTCCTTTCTATGCATAAACGTAACTTTAGTATTACCCATGACAAGCCCTATGCATTGGAATTTTGGACTGATATCAGCTGGGGCTAACAACTGAAGTATAGCATGCTACCCAACATAAGTCCCATCCAGTTTTCTAATCTCTAAGTCAATTCATCCTAGCACTGTCTATCCAAAATTAATAAGAGTAATAATTCTTTAGCAAAATTTTAGGATAAATACCCTTTTTATTTCCTTGGAAACACTTTCTTAATAAATGATTTAATCCTTAAAATTGTACTTTCAAAACAAGGAAAATATAGCTCTTTACTTTATCCAAAATACTTATGCAATGATATATGATATTATTAAATAGTATTGATGAAATTCGAAATCACTTATAGGTGATCACCTCTTAAAATCATAAGCTATAAGCTAAAACAATAACCTTGTATAGTGATAAAGCTCGGCAACCTCATCGTCACTAAGGGTCTTCGCCCTTCTTTAATATAAAAATATGTTAAAGCCTCTAACTTTTAAAACATAAAGCCTTAAGGCTGATAATATGGATGTTGCACTTCATAAAATGTCGGCATCCTAAGGTATCAAAATTGGTTTTCATAGGAATAAGTCTTAAAAGAATTGGGTTGACGTAGCTAAATTTTGGTGTTATTGCCTTAAGGAAATGGCAACTTTATTAGAGCCGAGGTGATAAAACGCGGCACTATATTAGCGTCTTCGAAAACAGGTTATAAGGATTGAAGCCGATAGTCATTAAGGTCGAAGTAATAAAGCACGGCATTATATATAGCCAGAATAAGATGGTGGCGTCATCGCCTTTATAGAAAACATGGCCTCAATAGGGTCGAAGTAGATAAAATGCGGCATCATTGCCTTATAGAAAATAAGCGGCCTCACTAAAGCCGAAGTCAATATATGTACCTTGTAAGTGATGGGGTAGGTGATGTTATAGCACGAAGCACCACACTCTTATATCTATACAAAGTGTGGCATTATAGCAAAACACGCGGCAAGGTCAACGTCGACGTCGACGGTGAGAATGCCGACTTCGAACCTCACTATCCTTAGCAGATTCACTTCACACCAATAGTAATTGATATTATGTGCCTTGCCATTGGTTGTTGTCGATGTTGTAGCAACGATGAAGAGGAATGGAGACGTCATCGTTGTTGACATGGCATTTCCGTAATTAATATTAAAACTGTTTATTTGCTAATAAAAGTTAGTTCTTTTCCACGAACCCCTATTGTTTGTCAAAATCTTATTGGCTAAAAATCACTTTATCAAAAACTTTTCCAGGAAACTACTATAGGGTAGATTTGTCAATCCCAAACATATTTACAAACCATTAACTTATATTAACATTTTAATATAAATATAAAGCTTTTCAAGACCAATAACTTTATATAAAATCGTAAAATAATGGGAAAAATTCTCAAAAACCATAATAAATCCAAATTAATATATTCTTAACACATAAAAATTTTGGGACCAAAAACACAATTTAATTATTTTAAATAATTAAAACCCAAAATATCTCATTTTCCAACCTTAAAAATTCACCGAATATTCTCATCAAACTAGAAAATTATGAAATTAAAAATCCACTACTAAAATATTGTTTCTAATATCATATTAAATTTTTAAGTCATTTAGGGATCATATGATAGGGTTCTAACTCCGACTTATGACTTAATTTCATAAATAAATTCAATAAACTCACCAATAAGCATATAATCATTCAAACTATCATAACATGGCATAATTTGAGTAAAAGAATCGAATTTACACTTAAAACTAAAAATA
The DNA here is from genome assembly GCA_030765085.1 of Allium cepa. Taxonomy (NCBI): domain Eukaryota; kingdom Viridiplantae; phylum Streptophyta; class Magnoliopsida; order Asparagales; family Amaryllidaceae; genus Allium; species Allium cepa. Next base: position 153,623,143 of record CM060937.1, read on the forward strand.
AAAACAAAAACATGAGATGCACACTATTATTCACCTTGAATGGTTTAAGAAGGTTGAGATTTGTATTTTGATTTGATTCCCCTAAGCTTTAATCTTGTTTCCCTAGCTTTGCTTCTCTTGAATCACCTTGCTATGGCCGGCCCTGCTCTTCTGTTTGTTTTCATCAACAATGTTTTGTGTAAAATATAGATAACATGGCACAGTGATTTGAGTAAAGCATAGAGTATATTTTCCTTATTTAAGTATGATTCACAGGGTTAAATAAATTTGAAAGAAACGTTTTCAAGACAAATTTGATGGGGTGGTTGACCTTAAGTAAATGATTTAGATGTTAGAATACCAAATGGGATTGGTATGGAGTCACACCCTATACTTTAGCTAGTAGCCCCTAGCTAATATAAGTCCAAAATTCCAGTGCGTAGGGCTTTGTCATGGGTAAGACAAAAATGATGTTACATAAAGAAAGGAATGTATAGTGTAAAGATAGGTTACTGATGAGCTCGCAAAATCATTAGGATCGGGTGACCCTAGGAGAAGTAAGTTAGGGACAGACCATCTAAGAGTGTGTCTAAAAGAAGTTAGATTATTTGTTTATTTTGTCTAGTAGTCCCAAGTCAACTATTGGTTAGTAGTTAGCCAAATAAAACTATAGTGTTCGAAAAGGTAGTCCATTGATCACCTGATTTGTATGCGTACATGATATTACTATTATTGCACAACGCCATAGATTGCATACTGCAACACCATGAAGTGATGTAGAAAGTGCCAAAAAATGTTGCTGTAGGCTAAAAAAGGGTAAAGGCAATACTTTCTCAGTGATGCATTTTGAGCCCTAGGGCAACATCTTTGCGGCCTTAGGGCAACATCGATTCTATTGTTGCCACAGGTACCAAATTTACTAAAAAGTAGGCCCCACAATCTGGGCCAAACAATGTGGGCCCACATTGTTTGGCCTACTAATTCTATGGCCCACCTTTACGGAACCCTGTTTTGAAGCTCATATTCATTAATCTATGGTAACACTTTTACCATCCAATGACAACACTTTGCCAGTTTATTACCACATTTAACATCACATACTGCAACATTATATCATATATATGGCAATACCTTTTGCATTTTTAATTGAAAATGTATTGCAACATTATACTACTACAACATTATATCATATCTATGGCAACATTATACTGCAACATTATATCATATCTAATGGCAACATTACACTGCAACAAAGAACTTTTCATTTCATAATAACCAGCAACACAAGTTTTACTTAGTCAAGTACAAAATAACAAACATACTTAAAAACATAGCCAGTGTATTCGTAGTTACAGCTAGTCCATACCAAATTCTACATATTAACAATACATTCATATTTGCGAGCCTCCAGTGTCATCAGTGCCATCAATGCCTCTAGTGCCTCTAGTGCCATCACTGTAGACGGTCGCACGAAGCTCCCCAACTTATACGTTCGTCTAATTATAGTAATAATTAAACATATATAGCCTATAGGTACTTACCGTCTACGGACTTACCGGTTCTAGCAAATGTGCCACCAAGATGATGCAAAGATTTGCTAAATTTCAGGTTGCATGCATAGAACACTCGTGGAGCTACATACATATATGTACATATATATTAAATAAAAGAAAGTGGAGAAAACAGATAGGACTGACCACATAAGCAAGTGCAACCAAATCAAAGTACTTGGCTCTTTAATAAGAATTTTATATTTAGTATAAGAAAAGGAGTGAAGTAATCTGATCACATCACCATCCGATAAGTTTAACTGTGTAGTGATCCCTATATAACTCAACATACTCGTGTTGTTAAATAGCAACAACACTGCAGCGTGCAAAATACAAACAGTTACAAATGGTTAACACACAACAACGACCTCATCTTGATAATACAAATTGTAAAGTCTTCTTATGTAACAAATGAGATATTGTAGGGACCTGATAAGTTGTAACAACCAACTCAATGGGCCATATGAAAGTGGTTCCCATTAGACTTTACCTGCTATTTGTTTCCATTAGTGAGATGAAGTTTTCTCCTCTAAGATCAGATGAAAGTGGTGGGTCCTGAAACATATAGAGACAGAGTGAGCATTGCGATACTGTTGAAAACAGGCTGAGTTTGATTAAAATCAAAAAACAAAAACAAAAAAGGAAGTGGGCAATATAAAATTTTAATCGGCTGAAATCAATTTGATTATGAAATGCATGTATGAATTAAATAAAAGAAGAAAACAACATGTTGTAACAGCAATAATAATAATAATGTGTGCATGGTGTGTACCTTAAATGGGTAGTTTATCTTAAGCACGTATTGATTTCCAAGAGGTATGTCCATTCGTTCAAATGCATAACTCCGCTGAAATGTAAACAAGTAGACCGTATAGATTAACAATGATAACCAAGCATAAAAATTACAAATCATGCTTTTATTAGCAATCAAAATTGATCAAAATAAGCTACAGACTTTTACAGGCATCATGGAAAATGATGAAACATTGCGTTTCAACAAGTTTTCAACTATTTCACTCTTTAGATCCAATGCCATCTCCTACATAATACATGGATGCACAATAGCAATACATGCTTTTAGGTAAACAAGAAACAAACTAACAAAGGACTAAAACAGTATCAAATTATAATGCTATGGGAGTACAAATTTACTTGAAGAATTGCACGAAAAGTAGCTGTGGGGTCCTGAGACTCTTTAGCTTTAACTTCAATTTCATCTATCTTGTCACTTGGAAATACAGAACTATTTGGTATAGCATAAACACATCTTTGCATGTCATTTACAATGATATAGCAGCTGTGATATGCACCACCTACTTTGACCTAGAGAATTGCAGATGGGTAAGCTTGTCAACAAAGCATGTTGAGTCAGAATTTCAGATAACATAAATAGTCATACAACACCATAGTTTGTACCATCATGCAAACATGCACAATAATAAAAAGAACCAACATAGCATGTATTAATACAAAGAACTTTATAGTAGATAATTGTTTGGCACTCGCCATGAGAAATGTCTAAACCGATAAAAAAGAAACTGATTTCAAATGGAAATTTTAGTCAACAATTGGTAACAATGTAAGTCCCTTGTTTATGTCAAAATTGATAATATTGCATTCTCAGGGGTGTAAAAATAAAAATTTAAATTAACCACAAATAAGGGTATATCCTTGGACATGTTGTTGGCTAAGTAAAAACGAGATACGAGTAGAATGAAATGAGTAAACGTCAAAACATGAAAGCATGGTGATACTCGATAGGTAAGAAATAATATGAACAGTCCAGCACCTATCAACATCAACATACTTTGTAAGATAAACCTCATTAAACAACATCTGATCTTTATTTGGCTGTTCATACATTTTATGCATAAGATATGTTACTCAACATACAATCAGAGTTATTATAGGCCAAAGGAATATATATTGGCAAAAATATAGCGGTTCAGTAATAGATTTACACTTAGAAACGGAGAAGAAAACCTGCTTACAAAGTTAATACATATCTGGGTAGCACAACATGTATTGTTGGCCAAAAAAAAAGTAAACTATTTTAGTTAAAAACCCACTAGTTATAAATAATGCTGAGGATTTGCAATGGTGGATTCAAAGGCTTTAATAATGAACCCCTGAAAAGTGATTTCAGTTGTTTCGACTCTAGTACAAATAAGGTGCCAAATAGTTAGATGATTATAAACCAAATCAGTATAACCTTCAATTAACTTAACTATAATGTTGGTAATCTTGCATCTCTGTATTAAATGTGAATAAAAGAATATTAAATTCTATATACTGCCAATTACTACTAATTTCATAGTAAGGCATTTAGAACTATCTCAACTTGTTTATCCCATCAGATTAAAACACAATGGTATTATTTTCATCTTCTAAATTGTCACACAACACCAAAAATATATCCAAAATGCCAACAGCTCTGCAGCTCTAATATTCTTTTTGGCTCGTTTAACCAATATCTACTACAAACGTAGATAATAAATTTATTCCTATCATCAGTTTTTATTATACTTGAATCATCAATAATAGCCATTAATATTAAATATTGAGGCATGAATGTTTTAGAACCTAGTTTAATCTCTGAATAAATATATGTATATAGATAACACATGTATTCATATGCAGCACCTCATGTGAATAGAAGACCACTGCCATAGATGATCCATTCTGGAGTTAAGTATCCCTTAGATCCGACCTTCAACCCAAATATTCTTTGTTTCGTGCTTCAAATCAATCTTCCTACTAACGTGCTTCAAGATCCGGCCATCAACTCAATCTACCTAGTTTCGTGCTTCAAGATCCGGCCTTCACCGCTACGAGCCCACGACATCGTCAACATGGCTCCTCCAAGCCGAACGCCATCTTCCTACTATCGCTTTATTTCACCGCGTTGATGGAACAAATTAGGTCAAAAATTAGGGATTTGTGATAATGGAAGATCGAAGGGATGCATTGAAAGTAGTTGGAGTTTGATTTTGTAAAAGATGGGAATCGGGTTTGGATTTGGAATTAGAAGTGATTTTATTTTGGCTTGGATTTGGAATTGAGGAAGGTGGCAGGTAAAAGAACAATGGTAAAAATTTACCGGCGATGAAAAGCAATTTGCTTGGAGCCAAAAATTTTAGCTCGCAGCCAAAAAAATGTTTGAGTGAAACCCTTTTGCCGCTTTGTTTTTACTTGCCGTGTTAAAAATTATTTCAGCCCGCTTTTTTTCAGTCCGCACTCATTTTTTATAATACTTTTATAAGTCTGTAATAACTGCAACATAGTGTTGATATATATGCTAACATCCTGAAGCTAATGTTGTAATAAACAAAAATCAGCATAGTTATCGTTACATTGTAGCTAGCAACATCTTGTATTTTCATTGCAATAAGCCATCTATGGCGTAGTGTTGCTTTAAGTAGTTTGGTTGCAGGATTTTGATATGCAAAAGATATGTTGTAAAAAGGGATAATGGTGAGGGAAGACCTGTTCCGCTAAGCGGCATGGTTTCGTTTAATATCAGTAAACCGAGATGTGTAGTATTATTCACACTAGGCTTTAAGTCTGACTCGACATTTATGTTTTCCACTTAAACTCTCAAGTGCTTAAAATATGATTTGAGTGGGTTGAGAGTTGAGGATTTACAGGTTTTAGTAGGTGGACGAATAAAGCTTCCGAAGACGTGTAAGAGGCATGGATAACTATTTAGGATTGTTATTTTATTTCTATTTCCGCTGTGGTGTATTAATACAATTTTTTTTATATTTTTTACTATGATCATCCAACGGGGCAGCTTCAGATGTCCCTCTTGGCTTTTTTTGTAATAATTATATTTGATACAAACCCGAGATATGTTTTGGGATTGTGTAATCGAATATGAAAGATGTTTTGAAATATAATTAGTAAAGTATGTTGTTTTTAGATTCTGTGATTTTGTTTCATATCTGTGTGCTTTTGATATTATGGATATCAGTAACATTACCGTATTTTATCATCGAAAATTAATACTATAGATGACTGCAATATCGTAGCGCTTAGCTTCGGGCCTCAAGATAGGTGATGTACAACATGGTATTAGAGCATAGGTTTATGAAAACCTTTAAACTTAAAATGATTTTGAAAATATAATCCTAAGGAATTAGAGAAAAGATCAGTATGGGATAACACTAGAGTAACGTACTTGTATATGCTGTATATATAAGTATACTCTTTATCTGTATTCTTGCATCTCTCTTAAGCTATTCTTTTGTATTTTACGAAGACTCAAATGCAGATACGGATGCTAAAAGTGAAAGAGTTAATCCTGATGGGGGAAGCACCACACCTAATGGAAATATAAGAACAAATACCAAGAGGAAACTAGGTTAGGCACAAGCTGCAAATGTGGGTGTTGGTGTCCTGCAAGTTGACATGCGAGCAATGTATTAGTTCTTCATAAACATGACGCAAGTGGGAGTTGCTGCTAGAGTAGTTGGAGGAAATGCAGAAGGAGGAAATTAGAGGGCTCCAGTGGTCAATGATTATGTTGTTTGGAGTAGAGATTATGCTCGGTTGGGAGGAAAGCCGTCTATTGGCACTGAAGACGCAATTGAAGTGGAGAATTGGTTACTTCATTACAAGAGGATTTTTGCTGATTTAGGGCACAACGATGAGCAGAAAAGGATACACGCTTCTAGACAGCGACAGGGGGTAACACTATATTGGTGGAACAATGTTACTAATAGAGTGAATGAGGAGACTATGACTTAGGGCTGAGTTCAAAAGAAGGTTTAAGGAAAGGTTTATGTTAGAGATTGCTAAGTCTAGTCTGCTCAGGAAGTTTGCTAAGTTAGAGTAGGGAGATGTGACAGTGCTTGTGTATGCAACTAGATTTGAGAAGCTAGAAAAGTATGGATATGCTACTGTCATTAAGAGGAATGAAAAGTTCATTCATGAGTTGAAGCCTGAGCCTGCTAAGACCACAATACCATATATTAGGGATCCATGTGATGTTGTTTATGAGATGGCCTTGAGGCATGAAGAGATGCTTGCTTTTTTTGAAGGAAATAAGAAAAAAGAAGCTCAAGGAGGGTAGAGTCAGAAGAGAAAGTTATTCCATAAGAAAGGAGCTCAGAAGGGTGGAGCTGCTAAGAAAGGAAAGGCAGAGTTTGCATGTTGTAAGTGCGATAAGAAAGGACACTATGCTTATGAGTGTCGGACAGGAAAAGGGAAGAAAGCTGTTAAGAAGAAAGGATTGAGATGTTTTAATTGAAATCGAGTTGGGCACTATAAGAACCAATGTAAGGAGCCAGCCAAGAATGGGAAAGGCAACGTGTTTGCATTGGAGCCAACTTCCACGAGACCAACCGAGAGGATAAGGGAAAAGTTATGTTTAGAGGTATTCTTTTGATTCATGGTGTATTAGTTAGACTTTTATTTGATACTGGTGCATCACATTTATTTATATCTCATTGTTTGGTAGATAAGCTTAACCTAGAACCCTCATACATAGTTACTTCTTTAAGGGTTGCAAACCCGATAGGAGGTTATGTGACTCATGGGATGAGATGTGACCACCTAGAGTTTGAATTGTTAGGTCATATGTTTGCTTGTAGTTTGCATATGTTTGATTTCGTAGGGTTCGGAATTATTTTGGGTATGGATTGGTTAAGTAAATACGAGAATATGATATTTTACCATGGTAGGAAAATATCACTTAGACACCCTGACTGTAGTGATCGGATAATATACTCTATAGAAAACACTAGTTTTGAGGTTAATGCTTTATTAGGTGTTATGGAGGTAGAATACGAATTGAATCGAGTTTTCATTGTAAGAGAATTCACGGATATCTTTGAACCTTTGGTAGGATTCCCCGCTGAGATGAGTTATTGAGTTTTAGATAGATTTGGTACCGGAGCAGAATGGTGAGCAGACCGCCAAGCAGAAATGACACCTTACGAGATAAAGGAGTTAAAGGTGTAGGTAGTGGATTTGGAAAATAATTTTTTTATCAAATCAATCAGTTTGTCTTGGGGAGCAGCCGTAGTGTTTGCAAAGAAGCCGGATGGATCGTTAAGGTTATGTATCGATTATTATCAAAATTTGAATTAGAAGACGATAAAGAATCAATATCTGTTACCTTGAATTGACGAATTTTTCGACCAATTGAGTGGAGCCAAAGTATTTCTCCATTGGATTTAGCAAAAGGGTTCAATCAGCTTAGAATGGCAAACGATAGTATTCCTTTGATGGAGTTTAGAATCGAATATGGATCCTATAAATGGTAAGTGATGTCGTTCAGATTGACTAATGCGCCAACATGCTTTGTAGATTTGATGAATCAAAATTTCCGAGAGCACTTGGATAGGTTCGTGTTGGTATTCATAGATGACATTTTGATATACTTGAGACATTGAGGCGGCATCAGCTAAAAGCGAAATTTTTGAAGTGTCATTTGAGGAAGAAAGAAGTGAAGTTTCTTGGTCATGTAGTCCTACAGAAAGGGTTGTCTGTAGATCCAGCTAAGATCGAGGCAGTGAATAATTGGTAGAGACAGTGACTAAGATAAAGAGTTTTCTTGGATTAGTTGGGTATTATCGGAGATTCATAAAGGATTTTTTGTGGATAGTGGCACCAATGACCAAGCTAACGCGAAAGGATGTGAAGTTCGTTTGCACCAATAAATGTAAGGAGGCATTCCAAAAGCTAAAACACTTATTAACTAATGCACCTGTGTTAGTTGTTCCAGAAGGCAATCAGGATTTAGTGGTGTATACAGATGCATGTGGTACAAGATTAGGAGTTGTCTTAATGCTAATGGATAAAGTGATTGCCTATGCATCTCGACAGCTTAGACTGCACGAGGTTAGATATACAATGCATGATTTGGAATTAGATGTGGTTATTTTTGCATTGAAGGTGTGGAGACATTACCTTCTAGGAGAGAGATTTGAATTTTATATGGATCATAAGTCGCTGAAGTATTTATTCTCTCAAAAAGAGTTGAACATGAGATAGCAGAGGTAACTAGGGTTTGTAGCCGCTTATGACTTTGGTGTTGAGTACACACCAAGAAAAGGCAATAAGGTTGCGGATGCACTTGGAAGAAAACATCAAAATGTAGTGTAGGCAATGACAATTGAGTGAAAAGATTTAGAAGCGTTGGCTGCATACAGAGTATAGTGGAGATCTAAGAGTGGTTCCAGTATAGAAACTGCTGCGTTGTCATGTTTAGAATTCCAACCGGTGATGTTCGAAAGGATTGCTTCTAAGCAAGGAGAGGATCTAGTATTAGTTGAGCAGGTCGAGCAGTTAAGAAGTAGAATAAATAGCGATGACTTGAAAGGTTTCAGTCTTAATCAGAATGGATGGTTGATAAAGAAAGGATGACTCTATGTTTTGAATGCACAGAACATTAGGACGGAAGTTCTTGAAGAATGCCGTCGTTCAAAGTTCACTATTCATCCAGGAGGAACTAAGGTACCGTTCTTTTTGCAAAATGTACAGTTAAAGTTCACGTTCGCATCAGACGCGTCCGACGCAGTCCCCCACTTCCCCGTCCAGTTTGCACGAATAGTTCAAAATGAAGCTTTTGTCGCTCGGTTTGTTTCCTCCCCTATTTTGCACCCTATGCCCCTTCTCCATGCCTCTTTCGTATGCAAAAAAGAACACATTCTCATTTCGCGAACCAACCACTTTCCTATGCCCATTTCATTTGCCCTTTTTGGTTCAAAAAAGAATGCTACATAAGATGTATCAGGATATGAAAAGGAGTTTCATTAGGGAAGATATGAAGGGAGATGTGGGCTCATAGGTAAAACAATGTTTGAACTATCAACAGGTTAAAGCCGAACATCAGAAACCAAGTCGGTTACTTCAGCCTTTAGATGTTACAATATGGAAATAAGATTCTATATTAATGGATTTTATACACAAGTTGCCAGGGTAAAATAGAGGAAATGAAAGTATATGGGTTATAGTGACAGATTGACCAAGAGTGCCTATTTCATTCCGGTTAAGTCAAGCAGGACCGCACATGTTTTAGCTAAGTTATTCATAAAAAATTTAATTAGACTTTATGGAATTCCTAGTTGTATAGTAAGTGATAGAGATTCCTTATTCACTAGAGAGTTCTGGAAGAGTCTAAAGGAGACATTAGGTACCAAGCTCAAGATGAGTACCGCTTACCATACGTAGACAGATGGGCAAACGAAAAGGATTAACAAAGTCTTAGAAGATTTTCTACGAGCTTGTGTGCTAGATTTTGGTGAAGGATGGGAAAACCATCTACATTTCGTTGAGTGTTAGCATAACAACAATTATCAGGCTAGTATAGGGATGGGACTGTTTGAAGCTTTGTATGGAAAGCCATGCAAATCTTCAGTTTGTCGGTTAGAGACCAAGGATAGGTTAGTTCTTGGTCCGAATTTAGTTAGAGAAGTTGTAGCAAAGGTTGAGTTAATTCGAGTTAGAATGAAGGTAGATCAATCTAGCCAGAAGAGCTATGCAGATGGGGGATGGAAAAACCTACAATTCTTAGTTGGAGATCATGTTTTTGTCAAGGTATCACCGATGAAAGGTGTAATTCGATTTTGGAAAATCAGGAAAATTGGTACCGAGGTTCATTAGACCATTTCCTATTGTAGAAAGGGTCGAAAAACTCGCATATAGGGTAGAGTTACTGATCAGTTTTGTAGGAGTCCATGATTTTTTTCATATTTCTCATTTAAAGAAGTGAACTCAAAATATGGAGAGTACGATTGCACCAACTACATTAGATGACTTAGTAGTGGAACTGAATATGACTATAGTTAGAAATCCATTTCGTATAGTCGCGAGAGCTGAGAAGAGGCTATGGAATAAGACAATCAGATTGGTCAAAGTCCAGTGGAGTGGCGATGAGAGAGACTGTACCTGGAAAACTGAGAGCAGGATTAGAGATGCTTATCCTGGCTTGTTTCATGGTATGTTTACCTTTATGATTGATTTTGGTGAGTACCTTATCGTAATTTCAAGGACGAAATTCATTAAGGAGGGGAGTCTGTAATGACCTTAATTTTGATTAACAATATTTAGGACATTTAATTAGTTAAATTAAATGAAATAATGTAAATGGTTAAGGGGATTGAGATTTGAATAATAGAAGGATAACCATGCCAAATTAAACAATGAACAAGAGATAATAAAAATTAAATAGTTAGGGTAATAACTAAGGATAAAATAGGAATAAGATATATTCTTGTACCCTAAACCCTCAAGCCATATTCATTTTCATGTTCACAAATTAAAAACCAAATCTAAGAGAGGCCAACCACCATCAGGAGAAGGTAAGAGGCAAATAAGCTAAATCAAGAGAAAGAAGCTTAATCAGTCTAGTTCAAGAAGAAAATCTCAAACTTTTTAACCACCAATAAAGGTGAATAATGGGTTACATCTCATTTTATTGTTTTCGGTTTTAGTTGAGATCCGAATGTATGCAAATGATTTGCCATTTTTGATTGTTTAAATAGAGATAAGTGCTTATTGATGATTTATGCTATTTCATATAGATTTTATGATAAGGTTTAACTTGGAAAACTTATTAAATGACATCAAAAACACCTTGCGCTTTTGATACAAGGTCAGAAATATTATTTTAGAGATGGATTTCAAGTTTCATAATTTTCTAAATTAATGTGGATTTATTATGAATTTTCTAATGAACAGAATAGATAAATTAGGTTTAAATTAATTACGGCTATTATATATTAGCTTTGGTTCAGAAATTTATATATGTTAGAAATCATTTTAAAAGTGAATTATGGGAATTTTGTAGAATTTTCCTAAGTGTTTTAATAAGTATACAAGATTATTTAAGGTATGCGACTTAAATGTTTTATATGTTTATAAAAAAAGAATGGGCAATTTGTAAATGTTTTAAATTATTAATCTCTGAAATTCAGGAGCACTGTTAGAAAAGATTTAGGGAAAGAAACTAGCAACCAATTATATGACGACAAATCAGTAAGTAAGTTGGAAAGAAATTGCTTTTTTAAGTTAACAATCTATTATAAAAGATTTGTTGTTTCGCCACTTTCGACAACAACCTTACGACTTCATACTCCCGCCTCCGTCCCAATCAAAACCAATACACATGGTATCAAAGATTTCGTACGTAGTGGATTAGAGATAGGAGAAAGGTATAGAGTCAAAATTGTAGGATCTAGATTAACCCTAGAGGGAGGGGTGAATAGGGTTATAGAAAATTTTCTCGATATAAACACAGAAACAAACTGCAGAAATAAATATGCTGAAAAGTAAATCACACACAAAATTTACCCAGCTTCGGCAACCCCTGCCTACTGCTGCATTCCCAGATTTCTATTAGAATTAAATAGTATCACGCTTACAAACACTCTACTAGACTCGCAAACATTTGCTCCCGCAAACAAACACTCTACTAGACTCGCAAACATTTGCTTCCGCTCACAAACACTCTACTAGACTCGCACACCCTGCTCCCGCCTATAAAGTTTCGTTTACTCGCAAACTCTGCTCCCGCCTATTAGGCTTTGCTTACTCGCAAACTCTGCTCTCGCCTATAGAGTTTTGCAAACTCGCACACCCTGCTCACTGAACTAATTCTAACTAGACAATCTGACACTACCTAAACCCTAGGTGGTGATTTACAAATTCTTTGATTCGAAAAAGTAAAAAACAACAATTAAAAGACAATAAAAAATAACCCTAAACAAACACTTAAACCCTTATTTAAAACGTAATAAAACCCTTTTAAAACACGGCCGGCCCTATTCTTTATTTTAGCCCGTTCCTTTTTGTTTTCTTCTGTAAAAAAGAACACGGCCTCCCTTTCGTTCCTCTTTGCGCTTGAATTAGGGCTTGCGTCCTTGATCCAAATTAGGGTTTGTGATGCTGCCGATTGTTTGATCAATCACGTGGATAATGCGCGAGTAACTTTGATTGATCTTATCTCGTTGCTCACCGCGGCTGCTTCGTTGATCGAATTCCTTCCTTGCTCGGTATGTAATTATATGCTTTTGCTTTTACTGATTTTATGCTTGCTTGAATTCGATGATTAAATTGCCGATGATGATTGGGCTTTTATATGCGTTCGAATTCCTTGAATTATGTTCGTCTAAATATATTTGAATTCGTCATTGGCCGTTCGATCTGGTATTGATGCTTGAGATTTCACTGACTTGTTCACAATCGTATATTCGATGCTTGATACCCACGGCTTAGAATTGTGGCTTTGAATTGCCGTGCTCATCACGGTGTTGATTTTTGACTTCGTCAATACTTCATACTCACTTGAAATTTTTTGTCACTGCGTTGATTTGCTTTGACTATGTTGATTTCGTGAAATTTGGTCTTGGCTTTGATTCATTTCGTCTCTGGCCATTTCAAAGATACGCACTTTTTCATTTTTATACTGCGTTGATTATTTGTGTCTGCATTGTTATTCTTCGACTTGTTTACTGTCACTTCTTCGAGCTCAATTGTTGTTTGTGGTCAATTGCTTCGAGTTGATCTTCTAGTTGGTGCCAGTTTGCTGTGACATTATGCATTTGGTTTTCATTTGTGTTAGTGATAAGTTTTTGTGATCTTCTCATTTATGTGTGTCTGCTGCGAGTTCATTCATATTGTGTTGGTGGCAATCTTATTCTCTGGTATCTTGGTTTATATCTGATCTGTGCACATTGTTGCATTGTACTTGTGGTCTTTGTTCATTGAACTGGCTGATGTCTTTGTTGTTGGGTCAGTGATGCACTTGGTTATTCGTCCCCTGTTTGATCATTGAAGTGTCTGACCATTTGTATACATACATTCATGTATGTGTACGTCTGCACTCATCTATATATGCATTTTGATTTTTATTATCTGTAGCATGGCACTTACTTGCTGTCGTAGATGTTGCACTGCATCACCACTGTGTTGATCTTGCTTCTGCATATTGTTGTATTTGGACTTGTTGTACATCTGAGTCACTGTTGCCTTGTTGCTGTGTCATACTCGTTGAACTGGTTTTCTTGTTGTTGCATACTTGTATCACTGCTTCCATCCTTTCTTTTTTTTGGCACACTGGTGTACCTGATGTACTTGAGCTTCTGGCCTGTATTTTGATGTTGCAACCGTGTTTTTGTTTGGTCTGACCATCTTGTATCCATGTGCCACTGTTTGTACTGTCATTTTGCTGTAATCTCACTTCGAATTGCATACACTTCATGTTGGCATTTGCTACGCTTTGACACAGATGCTCCACTTGTTCATTGTGTTGTTGTCTGGACACATGTTTTATCACTTGAGTTTGTTGTGTATACTTGTGGCTGGTGATTCATCTTTCTGCATTTGGTCTGGTTGCATGTGCACTATTTGTATCTGCAGTGGCATTGTTTTGTTTGCATATATCACTAGCTGTTAGTTTTGGCGTATGGTCTTCAAGCATGTTGCTGCCTGGTCGATATATATACATGCATACTTTGATCATAGCATTCATGTGTGCATTTGAGTTGCACCTGCGTTGAATCCAGTTTTAAAACTCGGGTTTGACCTTGTGCTGAGAGTTGTGACATTTATGTTATTGCACGTGAGTTGAACCCGGCTTTTCATTTGGGTTTGACCTGTGCTCACCTGTCCCTGTAGCATTATCAAGTGTATATATTGGTGTGCACGGCCTTGTGGCATATACAGTGATACACTGTGTATGTCACAAGTTGTTCGTGTATGATGAATTCAAATGTAAACGATGACGAACAACCCAAATAACTGAGGCAAATATTATTTTCAAAATTCACGTTTTATTTTATATGGCAAAAATATTTATTTTTCAATTTTACTGCGTTAGTAAATATTTTTGCAGATTGCTCAGATGCTGGATTCAAAATGGAAGGAAGTTGAAGATAAATACGAGTGTGAGTGATATGTAGTGAGGTGAACTGTAAATATGAAATGTGATGTAATTGTAATCAAAGTTGTATAGTTATAGTGGGAGCTTGAAATTGTACTATTCAAAGTTGTAATAAATATTTGTTTGAATAAAATATTCGTTTGAATTCAAATTCTGTGTTATTTACTTTATTCAACAAATATTTATTTAATCTGTGAAAACAAAATAGTATATTAACAAATACATTTAAACGAATGCATATATGTTTATTATCATCAAACAAAAATCATATAAGCGCAGAGCGCATATTCAACAATCTCCCCCTTTTGATGATAACAAACATATATTTAAGATTTTGAATGTATTAAATGTATTTGATCGTTCAATTTGCTCCCCCTATTTAAATGCTCCCTCTCAACACAATACTCCCCCTACATATATGCATATAAATAAAAATATGTAAATGAGCTTATGTGCAAATGGAAAATTATTTGACCTTTGCTTGATTCTATTTGACAAAATCTTAACTTTTCTCTCCCCCTTTTGTTATCAGCAAAAGAATAACAGTGTTATAAAAATAGGGATGAAGTGACATACATGAATCAAACATTTAACTCAATTGAATATAAATATCAAATTTCAATAAAACTCAAACAAAAATCATAATTACTCTTGTCAGACGCATATTCCACTTTCAGAAGTGATGGGGATAAAATCATTCAAAAACCATACAGTTCTGTCTATTTGTGGTATATTTATTTCAGGAAATTTGAATATCTACTAATCATGCATAACCGTTAGGACTTTTAAATGAGATTAGTAGTATTCCAATTTAATTTAAAAAATGAAATCAAGTATCTTCTAACCACGCATGACCGTGAGGACTTTTAAATGGGATTAGAATCAACTTGTCTATTTAATCAATTAATTTTGATATGCGTTCCATACATGCATAACCGTGAGGACTTTTAAATGAGCATGGAAGCACATAATCAAAAATCCAAGTAATTCACCCATGCATAACCGTGAGGACTTCTAAATGAGAGTGAATACTTTGGATATTTATTTTATTGAAGAATATAATAAATTGAAGCACAGATAATTTCCTTTATAATAATAAATTGAAGAACGAATAATTTTCTTTGTAAACTACCACAAATTTACATGCTATATATGATTTTGATGAGTGATGGTCGATAGAAAGATGATAGAAATAGAAATGATCATGGAATTTTTACCCAACAAAAAGTTTTTATAACTCTTGTTATGAAATTCTAAAGAAATTTTTCCAAATATATTGTCTTGAGTAATGTATGACAAATATCGACACTCGTCACTTTTTCAATCACTATTGCTCTTTTCGATAATCATTAGGGAGTTAGATTAGTCAAAATTTGTCATTTAAAATCAAATAAAAATGACTAATCTATAAATATGGTCAAACATGATTTTCTCGAGGGGTTATATGAGAAAAATTCTGCTATTTGAGAAATTATTTCAAGTGAAAAATATGCAGATATTTTCTTTGAAAAATGATGCAGCAAATGAATGTTTCAAGGATTAATCACGTTACACTAATAATTTTTCTATCAACTATATTACCAGTGTAATCTGCATCTGAATTTAATTTCACTCAATATTCACTCGTTGGATGTCAAAGACCAGATTGTGAAATTTCAACAAATTATCTCATAATTGTTTTCAACAATTTTTAAATGAAATTCTCTTGAATTTGAATTGAGACCATGTTAACAATCAAACAAATATCATAGTGTCAGTTTCAAAAACGGTTATTTTCATGAGTAATCAACAGTCAATCAAAAACAATTTCTTGAAGTTTCAACAATTTCTTAAAATCCTTTTTAACAGCTTTACACATGAAATTTGAAATCATGCAAATTTACAAGCAGTGACCACAATGTCAAAACAAATATATCTACGTGTAGCATGAGTAATCAAAGATCAATCAAATACCATCATTTGACCGAACAATTTATATGGATTAGTTCAAAGTTGAAAATCTGATTTGTCATCATTTAAGCACAAATCAAGGTCATAAATAAGAACAAGTCATGTAGGATCATATCAAGTAAGTCCGAATCAGTCAACCATCATAATTACTCCAAGTAATTCTATTTAAAGATGATTGGTCAATATTTTGAAAAAGTCATAGAATCAAAATCATCATCTTTTGTTCATCTCAATATTGGCTGATTTAATTCAGATTATGGTGCAGATTATCACATTTAATATATCGTTCAAAACATATTTACCTGTTTTACCTTTACGATAATTTTTCGTCGTTGTCCATTGTGATTCTATCACCTTTATACTAGGCTAAGGAACTTTGCTTTGTCGCCCGTTATGTTTCTGGAACAGCCAAAATCCAGAGAACACTGTTGTTGTTCCTTAGCCTGCCACCACACCTACATGATGAAAGATTTTTGTGACCTATTTGTTTTTATAGGTCCATGGTTGTTAGTGGTAGAACATGAAAAATATGTTTGTGGAGACCCAAAACTATATATATATGTTCCTTTTGGCACCCAAATTTGTTTGACTTTCAAAGATTTTATATTTGTGCCTTTTGGAACCCAAATTGGTATAGTTTTCACGTGTTTGGGTCTATACCAACAATTATTTTGATTGTGTCCAAATTTTCTACAAATTTTGCACATTAAATTGACTTGATTAAATTCTGTGTACTTGTTCTTATGACTATAATTTTCAACATGATGTCCAATTATTTCAGATCGAGCAGACACTTTTACCTTTTGCATTATCATCATCTTGTGATTTCCCAAAACCTAGTCCTTTTCTATTGTTAGCAAAAAATTTATTTCCCAATAGCATGTTGAAAGATTTTTCGCCTCTTGAAAAGTTATTCAAAGATTTCTCAAGATTTTGGACTTTTCTTTTTAGTGACGTGTTTTCAATTACAAGTGAGGTGCATCTATTTATGAAATCCTTTTTCCTATTGTCGATGGTTTCCTTAAGATTCAAGTTTTCTTTTTCAAGATTCTCATAGTTATTCCTAAGTTTTGATAAATCTGAATCTAAAATCTTACAATTTTTATAGTCTAGGTTTTGAATATTATCAAGTTCAATTTCTAACCTAGAATTTTTATGGGCGAGTTTCCTCCTTTCAGATTTCAGTTTTTCAATTTTTGATTCAAGACTATCAATTGTTTTAGTAAGATCTAAGCACATAAAAACAAGATCTCTATAGGAATACTCACCTGCCTCATTAGATTCCTCGGAGCTTGCTTCTGAATTTGATTTTGCCATAAGACACAAGTTAGCCTCCTCTGAGCTGCTATCCGAAACTTCCTCTCCTTCTTCATCATCCCAAGTCGCTGCAAAAGCCTTCTTTTTCTTTTTCTTTCCTTTGTTATATTTGAGAAGTGGACATTCTAGTTTGATGTGGCCAGGCTTGTTGTAGTTATAACACGTCAGTTCATTATCGGAATTTTCAGAATCTTTTGACCTATTGCCCTTTGTTTTCTTCTTGCGTGGCTTGAATCTTGATGAGTTTCTAAGTTTATTGACAGCCATAGCAAGCTCTTCAATTGGATCCACTTCATCTTCATCGCTCTCTTCTTTGCTCTTTAAGGCAATCGTCTTCTTCTTTGGTTCGGAGTTGTTGCGTTCTTCCTTTGCTTTTAGCTCAAGCTCATATGTCATCAAGTTGCCAATCAACTCCTCCATGCTTAGCTTACTCAGATCTTTCGATTATTGTATTGCCGTGACTTTTGCCTCAAAGTTCATCGGTAGGACTCGTAGTATCTTCCTCACAAGCTCTACCTTAGTGAATACTTTCCTAAGCGCTCTAGCGTTGTAAACCAAGGTTGAAAAGCGTCCAAACATATCCTTTATGCTTTCGCCTTTGTCCATCACAAAGTTTTCGTATTCATTGTTGAATAGGGCTAGACGAGACTCCTTGACTTGAGAAGTTCCTTCGTGTGTCACCTCCAAAGTGTGCCAAATTTCCTGTGTTGTTGTACAATGAGAAATTCTATTAAATTCATTTTTATCAAGAGCACATATCAAAGCATTCATGGCTTTAGCATTTGTCGTTTTCAATATCTTATCGTTAGCATCCCACCTATCCTTAGGTTTAGGAATCTCAGTATCACCAACGATTATAGTGGGAGGTTTATAGACGGTTTCAATAATATCTCAAACATCATAATCAACGGAACTAAGATAAATACTCATCCTAACTTTCCAATAAGCATAATCGTTCCGGTTAAACATGGGTAGCCTAGCAATAGATTTCCCCTCAGAAAAAGAATTATTCGGTGAATTCATGACTCTAGAGTTAAAAACAAAATACCGGGCTCTGATACCACTTGTAGGATCTAGATTAACCCTAGAGGGGGGGTAATAGGATTATAGCAAATTTTCTCGATATAAACACAGAAACAAACTGCAGAAATAAATATGCTGAAAAGTAAATCACACACAAAATTTACCCAGCTTCGGCAACCCCTGCCTACTACTGCATTCCCAGATTTCTATTAGAATTAAACAGTATCACGCTTACAAACACTCTACTAGACTCGCAAACATTTTCTCCCGCTCACAAACACTCTACTAGACTCGCACACCCTGCTCCCGCCTATAGAGTTTCGTTTACTCGCAAACTCTGGCCCCGCCTATTAGGCTTTGCTTACTCGCAAACTCTGCTCCCGCCTATAGAGCTTTGCAAACTCGCACACCCTGCTAACTGAACTAATTCTAACTAGACAATCTGACACTACCTAAACCCTAGGTGGTGATTTACAAATTCTTTGATTCGAAAAAGTAAAAAACAACAATTAAAAGACAATAAAAAATAACCCTAAACAAACACTTAAACCCTTATTTAAAATATAATAAAACCCTTTTAAAACACGGTCGGCCCTATTCTTTATTTTAGCCCGTTCCTTTTTGTTTTCTTCGGTAAAAAAGAACACGGCCTCCCTTTCTTTCCTCTTTGCGCTTGAATTAGGGCTTGCGTCCTTGATCCAAATTAGGGTTTGTGATGCTGCCGATTGTTTGATCAATCACGTGGATAATGCGCGAGTAACTTTGATTGATCTTATCTCGTTGCTCACCGCGGCTGCTTCGTTGATCGAATTCCTTCCTTGCTCGGTATGTAATTATATGCTTTTGCTTTTACTGATTTTATGCTTGCTTGAATTCGATGATTAAATTGCCGATGATGATTGGGCTTTTATATGCGTTCGAATTCCTTGAATTATGTTCGTCTAAATATATTTGAATTCGTCATTGGCCGTTCGATCTGGTATTGATGCTTGAGATTTCACTGACTTGTTCACAATCGTATATTCGATGCTTGATACCCACGGCTTAGAATTGTGGCTTTGAATTGCCGTGCTCATCACGGTGTTGATTTTTGACTTCGTCAATACTTCATACTCACTTGAAATTTTTTGTCACTGCGTTGATTTGCTTTGACTATGTTGATTTCGTGAAATTTGGTCTTGGCTTTGATTCATTTCGTCTCTGGCCATTTCAAAGATACGCACTTTTTCATTTTTATACTGCGTTGATTATTTGTGTCTGCATCGTTATTCTTCGACTTGTTTACTGTCACTTCTTCGAGCTCAATTGTTGTTTGTGGTCAATTGCTTCGAGTTGATCTTCTAGTTGGTGCCAGTTTGCTGTAACATTATGCATTTGGTTTTCATTTGTGTTAGTGACAAGTTTTTGTGATCTTCTCATTTATGTGTGTCTGCTGCGAGTTCATTCATATTGTGTTGGTGGTAATCATATTCTCTGGTATCTTGGTTTGTATCTGATCTGTGCACATTGTTGCATTGTACTTGTGGTCTTTGTTCATTGAACTGGCTGATGTCTTTGTTGTTGGGTCAGTGATGCACTTGGTTATTCGTCCCTTGTTTGATCATTGAAGTGTCTGACCATTTGTATACATACATTCATGTATGTGTACGTCTGCACTCATCTATATATGCATTTTGATTTTTATTATCTGTAGCATGGCACTTACTTGCTGTCGTAGATGTTGCACTGCATCACCACTGTGTTGATCTTGCTTCTGCATATTGTTGTATTTGGACTTGTTGTACATCTGAGTCACTGTTGCCTTGTTGCTGTGTCATACTCGTTGAACTGGTTTTCTTGTTGTTTCATACTTGTATCACTGCTTCCATCCTTTCTTTTTTTTGGCACACTGGTGTACCTGATGTACTTGAGCTTCTGGCCTGTATTTTGATGTTGCCACTGTGTTTTTGTTTGGTCTGACCATCTTGTATCCATGTGCCACTGTTTGTTCTATCATTTTGCTGTAATCTCACTTTGAATTGCATACACTTCATGTTGGCATTTTCTACGCTTTGACACAGATGCCCCACTTGTTCATTGTGTTGTTGTCTGGACACATGTTTTATCACTTGAGTTTGTTGTGTATACTTGTGGCTGGTGATTCATCTTTCTGCATTTGGTCTGGTTGCATGTGCATTATTTGTATCTGCAGTGGCATTATTTTGTTTGCATATATCACTAGCTGTTAGTTTTGGCGTATGGTCTTCAAGCATGTTGCTGCCTGTAACATCCCGCCTTTTCGCACGCTTCAAATCGACACACATGCCGATTCAAACCATACGGAAGGCGGATTGTTATGGGGTAAATAAGAAAAACAGAGGAGAAATAAACAAAATAGAATCTCACAGCGGAAGGATAAAATATAATAATAAAATATACAGTTTATAAAACTGTTTACAAACAATTATATAATACATATCAGAGTTACACATACCAATAACAATGCAGCGGAAAAATATGAGTGTAGTGGAATAATAGTAGATAATAGTAATACAAATCTTCGTCTTCGTCCTTCAGAGCTAAAACTTCAAATCCTGAAACGCTCGGACTGACCCGAGCGAATTGAAAAGACAAAACACTCGAGTCAGAACTAAAAGATCTTATGTGAGTTAAATTAACAGAAATAAATATGAGTGCAGTAACTCAAAAGATGCTCGGGATTTACATCTCCTAAGGATCCGTTAAACTATTTACTATGTAGTATATTGCGCTATTATAATAGTGTCTATTTTTAAAATAAACTTACTTTTAAATAGCGTTAAGGGGTTACCCATATAGCCCTTAACACAAAATATGTTCCCATAGTCTATACAATACCGTAATCTCCCCCGTACTGGGCGTCGTCAGAGGGCACTCCATAGGTATGGTACAAAACCAAAATCGTATAAGGCGCGCTAGGGCAGGTGACACGGCACAACTAGGCAATGCCAGGGTAGATATACCAATTGCTATCCGGGCTGATGGAAACGCATAGCCGCAGCTATCGCCCACCTCGAACAAACTCCCCCAAAAATCAAAGTAAAAGTGGCCACTGAAACAATCCAAAGTCAAAGTATAATATCGAAGAGGAGTGTCCGATCAGAGGAATGACCTCATTGGCCCGAGAATCGCTCCTGTTTTAGCCACCTTATGCCAACTCACGGGAGTCGGGTCCACGTATTTACCTTGCAGGAAACACCGCCACCAACCTACTTCATTCTGGAATCTCCACCGCGTACACAGTTGTTAAAGTGGTTTTCGGAGTTGGCAAGAATATGACAACTTCCGATCCCGGTCTCTTCAACAACCAAACGTTATTATAACACCGCAGTCATTTAAAATAATTATACTTTAAAACCAGAACAAAAATCCATTTTAAACCCATATAAATACGATATCGTTTATATTTTTAAAACCACAAATTAATACGATATCATTTAGACCCAAAATCATATAATGTCATTTTATTTTCCAATATATATTCTTTTCCAAAATCATAGGGTTTCCAAAGTGAAATATTTAGAAATCACCACTCTTGTATATAATAATTCCAAATCATACTACCTTGAAAATCATAACTTCGAAACAAATTTCCATCTCTTAAATGGTTAAATATTATATTACTTTATAAAACACAATAGCTTCTTTAGATTTCACAAATCAATTTCAAATATCGATTTAAACTTCCAAATACCATTTCAATTCTTATGTTTCAAAGCTTTAAATATTTCACCATTTCAAAACAAACTCATTTGACAATCCCATATATATTAAATTCAATTACTTCTTATTTAAACTTGAAATGTTTACTTAATGAATTCAATATAATTTAAGTAAAACCTTTAACTTCACATAACTGGATAATCTTTCAATTTTATTAAACTTGATATATTCATTTAAATCACTCTCCACAAAAATCAAGTTATAAAAATCATACCCTTTAAAAATTAATAACCTTTTTATTTAATTCCAAATTTTACTCAAAATTCATCTTCCGACCTTATTCTCATTTAAGTCAATAAAACTCCAGAACTTAAATTTTAAATAAATTCTTAATTGTATTTGATCTTAAAAATCAAACTTTATTTTATACTTCAAAACAATTTATACAAAGCTTAAAACCGGAAATTACTATATATAAAAACCTTTATTAATAACCAAATCAAAAACCCATAAACTATATATATATATAGCTTTGCAAAAACCATAGAAAAACATTTCAAAAATAATTTTATATATTTATCGCGGTGCCTGTATATAGTTTTCTATCCTATGGTCAAGTGATACGGATGTTTATCATTTCAATCCGCAATTTAAATGAAAAAAAATGCGGTTATATATCATTTCAAACTGCAATCCCGAATGAATGAAATGCATAGCAACTTGTAATTAATAAAATTAATCATTCATTCATCCATCAAATCATACATCCATTTGTCACAGTCATCATCTAATTTCAAACAATCATCAATACATAACAGGTGATAAATAATGGTATCAATTATCAGTTTATACTCAAAATAAATTTAATAACTGTTAATTGGCAGTTTATATGCAAAAATAAACGTAAATTTAACTGGCAGTTAATATGAAATAAAAATTTAACATAACTATGACTGGTAGTTAATATGCAATTAAATAAATTCTAACTGTCAAATTTATATGCAATAAAAGAAATTAACAGTTATATTAAATGAATGCGATTTATCAGAGATAATGAATAAAACATGCCAAACAGTCATAAATAAATTTCTACTCATATCTAAAATTAATTTAACAAACACAAGAAATTTTAGAAATTGTGAGTGGGTTAAAACACTCACCTTTTGAATTTAAATCGAATTTAAATCCGATTTAAACCCAAAATTTGACGGTCTCCAAATCTGTCCAAACCTGCGTCATCAGATCCGGAATTTAAATACGATCCTGACAAAAGAAATTTCACGCGAAACGGATAACGTATGAGCAAGTTATTCGAGTTAAACGATTAAAAAAATCAAAATAAAAATTGAATTATAAACAAACAAACCTAATTATAATAAAGCCACGTCAACATAACTGGAGACTCACGTGAAACCATTCTCCCTCTCCACGTTATCACGCACGCTACAGGCTTCACGCAGAGAACACGAACGAACCCGTTCAGGCAAGTTGACCCATCTTTGACCACGGTTTGCAAACGCCACCGGCCTCCTGCCTAACGCCGACCAACTCCAACGTCCCCTCAGACCGAGCCGCTCCTGCCCAGGCCACCGTGACCGCCTCCGGTCGTCGTGAAACGCCACGGCCGAACCCACTTGTAAAACCCTAATCCAATAAATTGCATCGATCTGACCATCAATTCTCGAAATCAACCACACGGATGCACTCTCCTACGTTCCCTCGTCAAAACCCAGAAAGGGTTTTGCGATCCGACAAATTTTGTTGCGACGATGATGAACGGCCGTGGATACACTAGGGTTTTCTGGAAAAACTGAGACCCGAATCGAAAAACGAATCATACCAGCAAATTACGTATCTCGAGAACTATGACATATATTTTTCTGGAATTTTTCTGGAGACTTTAAATTTTGACTTTTGATTTTTGAACTGTAGATAGATCTAGGTTTTGCAACCATTAAGGAAGAGAAAGAGATGAAGAAAAGAACGTACAGACAAATGATAGAAAATGGAGGCTAGGGTTTATGATCGTCTATTTATATATAGATCGCAAAAGAATAGGTGTGCACGAATTTTAACGTGCAAACGGAAGTGGTCCCAAAAGATAAATAATATTAATTACACATGTTACGGATTTAGGAAATAAATAAATTCCTTATCATTTACATTTTATTTTAAACGTATTTACAATGTAAATCTAGATGTTTCGTTTACGTTTCAAAATATATCCACAATTTTATTAATTTCCAAATTGATCTAAACAAATTTAGATGTAAAAGGCTGATAAGTCTACCCATTGCAGTGTTAATTTCTCCACTTCCTTATATATAGAAATTATAAATTAAGTTTTCAAAAACCTATCTTTGATTTTCAAACTTTTATATACTCATCTTTTACCAGTAATAAGGATGCATTAACATTTGTTCATGGTTTCACCTTATTATCCTCAAATTCCATTTTAATTTTCAATAATTACAATTGTTGAATGTTGATACTTTAATTAAATTTATACATCTTGCTTTCTATAACCTATATCAACAAATGGTCCAATTATAAATAGAATTAGTATTAACTTCATCTTATAGGATTAACTACTCCAATTACAAATCTATGCTAACTGCCCGATTTAAGTCAATTAATTGTAATTGAGTCTACATTAAATGTTATAAATTATAAATTGGAACCTCCATAAATTCGCTTATTGACTTAAAAATCATTCTATTTAGTAAATAGACATTTTATGGGTATAAATAACATTTGAATTATAACACATGTCATTAGTGCATGCTTCATTTCTTATAAACTCCCCTTTATTAACTAGAACACATTAACCAAAACAAAATAATTAATTTAGATTTATTTCAATCGATTCCCATTCTTAACTTATCATACTCAAAATGGTTAACCTAAATAATTGTTACCCTTTTACATTCAAATTCACTTACAACCATCATTACAACAATGTTGCCATAGATTTAGATTTAATTAAATAAATTAGATAAATGGGTAAAGTTTTGTAATTATCACTAATGCCAAATATATATGCATTAACTACTACTTATTATCATGAATTCATTTATTAATTTACTAGTTGCCTTTGTCTTCTTATATCCTATTTACTACCAAACTTTCTATTCTTAAATCTATACTCCCATTGATTTATTAAATTTGCACTTATTATGCATACTTTTAGCAGCTCATATATACTTTGCATCTATTCCCCAAATTTCACATTCTATTGTTACATAAATTTGGATTGATTACTATTTATTATTACTTTACTGATAAATTAGATATTTGCATTGGTTTTGCTTATGCTAAATTAATTTCCCATAATAAATAAGGTTTCAAAACAATTAATAACATTTCCTTAGCCCAAACACCGTTTACCAATTATTTTCCTTCAATAATTCATGTTGCTATAAATATGTACATTTACACTTTATAGTTATTCTAGTATACCTATTCCAACACTCTTAACCCTTATCTTTACGTTCACCCACTTGTAATATTAATTATATTTATTACAATTCAATGTTGGCATTTATTACTATTAATTTATACAATGTTTATTGCCCTTATTTCAATTTCTTCCTTTTCAGTTGCTACTCTACTATTCACAGTTTCTTTTGTATACTCCTTTCCTATATAATCCAACATACACAAATTCCAATTAAATCCAATTATTACCTTTAAATAAAACATAACATTCGAATACCTCTTATTAAATTGGAATGTTTCATTTAAGTTTATAATTGATCCACTTGTATTAACATAAATTTTTATTTTCAAATTTATTCCCATTTACGGTAAATCAATGTTATTTTACATTAACCAATTTTAATATTCACCTTTAATTTCACATCTTCAAAGTATATCTAGGAAAAATCTTTCCACCGCTTAATTTACTGAATCTTATGCAGTCTTACTATAAATAAGTTTTAAATTACCATTACTGTACATTCAATTACTATCCAAAGTATTTATTCATAAATCAATTCGATATATACGTTTGTTTCCTTCTATTTGATTTATACCTAGTATACATTTTCCTAAATCCTGTTTCATTACCTTCATTAAATGGTTATCGCATTGAGATCAAATTTATTAGCTTATATCGCATTATTACCATTAATTAAAATTGGCTTACAATTTTTTTTTATTCAATACTCTAAATAAATAACATATTATTCCATAATTACTCTTGTTTTCACATATTCCATTCAAAAATTAAACCACAATAATTACATTATTTTATTGAATTGGAAATCTCATTTTAAATTGTTAACTTTTAATAAGAACAAATGGCAACACCAAAATTCCTAACATTCATTTTATTAAAAATTATGGAAAATATGACAAATTTGGTTAACGAAATTTTCGGGTCGTTACACTCTCCCCCCCTCAAAACTTTTCGTCCCCGAAAAGGAAAAGAAGGAAGAAGAAAGAATTAAATAACAATACATCTTATTCAAAATATTTAACTTATAAACATCAATTTACTAAATTTATTACCTTAAATAAAATATACCCGTTTTATAATCATTATATCCTTTTATACTTAAATAATTAAAGTTTGAAAAACATTTTCAACATAGTTCTAAGTCCAAAATTTACGGAAACTTTTGGCAGAGTCTCTTTATACGGAGAGGCTCGGGAAAATATAATACCAAAATATAACAAAGTATCATATAGAATATTCAAAATAGTATATCCCAACACGGGAAATATATAAAAATATCGCTACAAAACGTAATCCGGAAACGTACCTATTTGTCGGGCAAATTACGCTTAATTTATGGAACCAAAATCAGTAGCAATTGCTTCCATACCTGCATTTCCCTTATATAATCTAAAAGGTTAACTATTTATATTAAAGTGAAATATTTTCATAGTTTCAACTACTAACAATAATCAATACACAATCATCGATTTCAACAAACAGCATACACACAAACAAAACAACTATTCAGTCAAACAAGCAAATAGTTGTTCGGGTTCAAAACTTGAAATGGTACGGAATGAAAAATAACCATCCAGTGCATCATTTACTCAACAGTCTTAGATGAGACAGAATTAGATTATTTATTCATCCAACAACTTCAAATTTCCTTACCCAGCCAACCATAAAGCAAACAATATCGATTTAAACCAACAAATCAATTTAACTTATTATAAATTTATATTTCATACATTAACAGTTTGATCTTTTCATTCATATAACAGTTTATCTTTTATTTTCATTTATTTCTTTAAATTATCCTTTTATAATTTACATTTATTTCCAACAACCTTTAATTTTATTCACTCCTCCAATTATCCGTTTCCATTTATTTAGGTCATGTAAGTTTCTTCTATTTTATTACATTTAATGCACTTCTCACTTTCAGTCATTTATTTAATGCTTCCATTTCTATTACATTTAATTATAGTAACCCTTTTTAATTTCACTTAAATTCTTAATCTTATAACATCCATTCTTATAAATAAAGGATTTTATTAACTCATTAACAAGGGTTTGCAGTCATCTATTTATATTACCTACTTTTATTATATTAAACTAGTAGCATTTATCATACTTAGGTTTATAACCCTACACATCAATCCTTATTATTAAAGAATTTCATTTTTTTTCTTAAGTTTAAAATCACCTATTTATAATACTTACCTTTAATTTTGGTAAAATTCCAATTTATAACTTAAGTTTATAACATTAAATTCTCATTTATAACAGAAATTCATTTAATACTTTATTATTTCCAAAATTTCTACTTGTATAATATTCTATTCCAATCTCTTATTTAACATTTCAACTTTTCATATTTGGTAAGTTATTTATGTTAAAGAAAATGCAAATGAATTTATACAAGTTTTATCTCTTCTTTTAATTAATTTAATGTTCAATAAATCTTAAATTTTCCCTTATAAGTTAAAAATTTAACTTCCTTTATAGCTTAGTATTTTAGTCTCTTATTTTATTTAGGGTTTCAATTATTAATTTATTTATTTTTCTGTTTCACTACCATAATTGAAACAATTAATTAATGGAAATTAAGAATTAAATATCGGGTTAAATTTCAATAGATAAGTATATTCTTATAACTTATATACCTCTAATTATATTTAAACAATTAAAATTTAGATATTTCAAAATAAATCTGCAGTAGAATTTACTACAGTGGCCTTTCCCTTCGAAACTCGAAAATGAAAGTCGATGATGCGGCCGCCATCACCGAAATTATTTTCCAGCGACAGAGAGGAAAGTACGAAACTTATTTTCTCCAAAATCTTCTTTAAAACAATTCTTCCAAATTATACTAAATATTTATAAAAGAAAATACTTATAAACAAAATTATTATAATTCATAAATCCTTTGAAAGCAAATTTCCAAAATCCCGGACTTAAGTTCTAAAATTTCCAAATTTCATTGATTTTAATTTCAATCTCATTTTACCTATTATTTAAAATTTTATTCCTAACAACCAATCTATTGCAACCAACAATATATATATATATATATATATAATACTTTAATAAAATATTTTATATATAGAAAATATAATAGGCGAAGTTATTGCATTCACCTAAATTAAAAACAAATATTATGTCGGTCTGTCCTATTAAGTGTTTAGAAATCTCTATTGATGTCATAGCGTCCCATGCACCAACCAGAATTTATAAATACAAAACGGAACAGATTAACACAAAATCAAAATCTTTTTATAACACTAACAAATACGTTCTCTCGTATTTACACTCAGTGACTCCCATAGGGTATTACTACCCTATTAATAAAGAGTCAAACTCCACAAAGCCAAGGTTTATCGCTAAACCAAAGCTCTGATACCAACTGTAACGGGCCGCGCCAGTGGGGTAACGCCCACCGTAGCATACATTGGTACCTGTGTTCTGCCTTTACGGCCAGCCTCTCGACTGCACCACCAACCCCCGCGGGGACATGTAGGAGTAAGAGTCAACCGTTCGCTACCAAACCAGGAAGCGAGAACCCCCTATCCTGCTGCACCCTCCAAGTGCAATGGCAGACACACATACCGATTCAAACCATACGGAAGGCGGATTGTTATGGGGTAAATAAGAAAAACAGAGAAGAAATAAACAAAATAGAATCTCACAGCGGAAGGATAAAATATAATAATAAAATATACAGTTTATAAAACTGTTTACAAACAATTATATAATACATATCAAAGTTACACATACCAATAACAATGCAGCGGAAAAATATGAGTGTAGTGGAATAATAGTAGATAATAGTAATACAAATCTTCGTCTTCGTCCTCCAGAGCTAAAACTTCAAATCCTGAAACGCTCGGACTGACCCGAGCGAATTGAAAAGACAAAACACTCGAGTCAGAACTAAAAGATCTTATGTGAGTTAAATTAACAGAAATAAATATGAGTGCAGTAACTCAAAAGATGCTCGGGATTTACATCTCCTAAGGATCCGTTAAACTATTTACTATGTAGTATATTGCGCTATTATAAT
The DNA here is from genome assembly GCA_030765085.1 of Allium cepa. Lineage (NCBI taxonomy): Eukaryota > Viridiplantae > Streptophyta > Magnoliopsida > Asparagales > Amaryllidaceae > Allium > Allium cepa. The sequence continues at coordinate 153,653,037 of CM060937.1, forward strand.
AGTGTCTAGTTTTAAAATAAACTTACTTTTAAATAGCGTTAAGGGGTTACCCATATAGCCCTTAATACAAAATATATTCTCATAGTCTATACAGTACCGTAATCTCCCCCGTACTGGGCGTCGTCAGAGGGCACTCCATAGGTATGGTACAAAACCAAAATCGTATAAGGCGCGCTAGGGTAGGTGACACGGCACAACTAGGCAATGCCAGGGTAGATATACCAATTGCTATCCGGGCTGATGGAAACGCATAGCCGCAGCTACCGCCCACCTCGAACAAACTCCCCCAAAAATCAAAGTAAAAGCGGCCACTGAAACAATCCAAAGTCAAAGTATAATATCGAAGAGGAGTGTCCGATCAGAGGAATGACCTCATTGGCCCGAGAATCGCTCCTGTTTTAGCCACCTTATGCCAACTCACGGGAGTCGGGTCCACGTATTTACCTTGCAGGAAACGCCGCCACCAACCTACTTCATTCTGGAATCTCCACCGCGTACACGGTTGTTAAAGTGGTTTTCGGAGTTGGCAGAGAGTATGACAACTTCCAATCCCGGTCTCTTCAACAACCAAACGTTATTATAACACCGCGGTCATTTAAAATAATTATACTTTAAAACCAGAACAAAAATCCATTTTAAACCCATATAAATACGATATCGTTTATATTTTTAAAACCCCAAATCAATACGATATCATTTAGACCCAAAATCATATAATGTCATTTTATTTTCCAATATATATTCTTTTCCAAAATCATAGGGTTTCCAAAGTGAAATATTTAGAAATCACCACTCTTGTATATAATAATTCCAAATCATACTACCTTGAAAATCATAACTTCGAAACAAATTTCCATCTCTTAAATGGTTAAATATTAAATTACTTTATAAAACACAATAGCTTCTTTAGATTTCACAAATCAATTTCAAATATCGATTTAAACTTCCAAATACCATTTCAATTCTTATGTTTCAAAGCTTTAAATATTTCACCATTTCAAAACAAACTCATTTGACAATCCCATATATATTAAATTCAATTACTTCTTATTTAGACTCGAAATGTTTACTTAATGAATTCAATATAATTTAAGTAAAACCTTTAACTTCACATAACTGGATAATCTTTCAATTTTATTAAACTTGATATATTCATTTAAATCACTCTACACAAAAATCAAGTTATAAAAATCATACCCTTTAAAAATTAATAACCTTTTTATTTAATTCCAAATTTTACTCAAAATTCATCTTCCGACCTTATTCTCATTTAAGTCAATAAAACTCTAGAACTTAAATTTTAAATAAATGCTTAATTGTATTTGATCTTAAAAATCAAACTTTATTTTATACTTCAAAACAATTTATACAAAGCTTAAAACCGGAAATTACTATATATAAAAACCTTTATTAATAACCAAATCAAAAACCCATAAACCATATATATATAGCTTTGCAAAAACCATAGAAAAACATTTCAAAAATAATTTTATATATTTACCGCGGTGCCTGTATATAATTTTCTTTCCTATGGTCAAGTGATACGGATGTTTATCATTTCAATCCGCAATTTAAAATGAAAAAAAAATGCGGTTATATATCATTTCAAACCGCAATCCCGAATGAATGAAATGCATAGCAACTTGCAATTAATAAAATTAATCATTCATTCATCCATCAAATCATACATCCATTTGTCACAGTCATCATCCAATTTCAAACAATCATCAATACATAACAGGTGATAAATAATGGTATCAATTATCAGTTTATACTCAAAATAAATTTAATAACTGTTAATTGGCAGTTTGTATGCAAAAATAAACGTAAATTTAACTGGCAGTTAATATGAAATAAAAATTTAACATAACTATGACCGGCAGTTAATATGCAATTAAATAAATTCTAACTGTCAAATTTATATGCAATAAAAGAAATTAACAGTTATATTAAATGAATGCGATTTATCAGAGATAATGAATAAAACATGCCAAACAGTCATAAATAAATTTCTACTCATATCTAAAATTAATTTAACAAACACAAGAAATTTTAGAAATTGTGAGTGGGTTAAAACACTCACCTTTTGAATTTAAATCGAATTTAAATCCGATTTAAACCCAAAATTTGACAGTCTCCAAATCTGTCCAAACCTGCGTCATCAGATCCGGAATTTAAATACGATCCTAACAAAAGAAATTTTATGCAAAACGGATAACGTATGAGCAAGTTATTCGAGTTAAACGATTAAAAAAATCAAAATAAAAATTGAATTATAAACAAACAAACCTAATTATAATAAAGCCACGTCAACATAACTGGAGACTCACGTGAAACCATTCTCCCTCTCCACGTTATCACGCACGCTACAGGCTTCACGCAGAGAACACGAACGAACCCGTTCAGGCAAGTTGACCCATCTTTGACCACGGTTTGCAAACGCCACCGGCCTCCTGCCTAACGCCGACCAACTCCAACGTCCCCTCAGACCGAGCCGCTCCTGCCCAGGCCACCGTGACCGCCTCCGGTCGTCGTGAAACACCACGGCCGAACCCACTTGTAAAACCCTAATCCAATAAATTGCATCGATCTGACCATCAATTCTCGAAATCAACCACACGGATGCACTCTCCTACGTTCCCTCGTCAAAACCCAGAAAGGGTTTTGCGATCCGACAAATTTTGTTGCGACGATGATGAACGGCCATGGATAAACTAGGGTTTTCTGGAAAAACTGAGACCCGAATCGAAAAACGAATCATACCAGCAAATTACGTATCTCGAGAACTATGACATATATTTTTCTGGAATTTTTCTGGAGACTTTAAATTTTGACTTTTGATTTTTGAACTGTAGATAGATCTAGGTTTTGCAACCATTAAGGAAGAGAAAGAGATGAAGAAAAGAACGTACAGACAAATGATAGAAAATGGAGGCTAGGGTTTATGATCGTCTATTTATATATAGATCGCAAAAGAATAGGTGTGCACGAATTTTAACGTGCAAACGGAAGTGGTCCCAAAAGATAAATAATATTAATTACACACGTTACGGATTTAGGAAATAAATAAATTCCTTATCATTTACATTTTATTTTAAACGTATTTACAATGTAAATCTAGATGTTTCGTTTACGTTTCAAAATATATCCACAATTTTATTAATTTCCAAATTGATCTAAACAAATTTAGATGTAAAAAGCTGATAAGTCTACCCATTGCAGTGTTAATTTCTCCACTTCCTTATATTTAGAAATTATAAATTAAGTTTTCAAAAACCTATCTTTGATTTTCAAACTTTTATATACTCATCTTTTACCAGTAATAAGGATGCATTAACATTTGTTCATGGTTTCACCTTATTATCCTCAAATTCCATTTTAATTTTCAATAATTACAATTGTTGAATGTTGATACTTTAATTAAATTTATACATCTTGCTTTCTATAACCTATATCAACAAATGGTCCAATTATAAATAGAATTAGTATTAACTTCATCTTATAGGATTAACTACTCCAATTACAAATCTATGCTAACTGCCCGATTTAAGTCAATTAATTGTAATTGAGTCTACATTAAATGTTATAAATTATAAATTGGAACCTCCATAAATTCGCTTATTGACTTAAAAATCTTTCTATTTAGTAAATAGACATTTTATGGGTATAAATAACATTTGAATTATAACACATGTCATTAGTGCATGCTTCATTTCTTATAAACTCCCCTTTATTAACTAGAACACATTAACCAAAACAAAATAATTAATTTAGATTTATTTCCATCGATTGCCATTCTTAACTTATCATACTCAAAATGGTTAACCTAAATAATTGTTACCCTTTTACATTCAAATTCACTTACAACCATCATTACAACAATGTTGCCATAGATTTAGATTTAATTAAATAAATTAGATAAATGGGTAAAGTTTTGTAATTATCACTAATGCCAAATATATATGCATTAACTACTACTTATTATCATGAATTCATTTATTAATTTACTAGTTGCCTTTGTCTTCTTATATCCTATTTACTACCAAACTTTCTATTCTTAAATCTATACTCCCATTGATTTATTAAATTTGCACTTATTATGCATACTTTTAGCAACTCATATATACTTTGCATCTATTCCCCAAATTTCACATTCTATTGTTACATAAATTTGCATTGATTACTATTTATTATTACTTTACTGATAAATTAGATATTTGCATTGGTTTTGCTTATGCTAAATTAATTTCCCATAATAAATAAGGTTTCAAAACAATTAATAACATTTCCTTAGCCCAAACCCCGTTTACCAATTATTTTCCTTCAATAATTCATGTTTCTATAAATACGTACATTTACACATTATAGTTATTTTAGTATACCTATTCCAACACTCTTAACCCTTATCTTTACGTTCACCCACTTGTAATATTAATTATATTTATTACAATTCAATGTTGGCATTTATTGCTATTAATTTATACAATGTTTATTGCCCTTATTTCAATTTCTTCCTTTTTAGTTGCTACTCTACTATTCACAGTTTCTTTTGTATACTCCTTGCCTATATAATCCAACATACACAAATTCCAATTAAATCCAATTGTTACCTTTAAATAAAACATAACATTCGAATACCTCTTATTAAATTGGAATGTTTCATTTAAGTTTATAATTGATCCACTTGTATTAACATAAATTTTTATTTTCAAATTTATTCCCATTTACGGTTAATCAATGTTATTTTACATTAACCAATTTAATATTCACCTTTAATTTCACATCTTCAAAGTATATCTAGGAAAAATCTTTCCACCGCTTAATTTACTGAATCTTATGCAGTCTTACTATAAATAAGTTTTAAATTACCATTACTGTACATTCAATTACTATCCAAAGTATTTATTCATAAATCAATTCGATATATACGTTTGTTTCCTTCTATTTGATTTATACCTAGTATACATTTTCCTAAATCCTGTTTCATTACCTTCATTAAATGGTTATCGCATTGAGATCAAATTTATTAGCTTATATCGCATTATTACCATTAATTAAAATTGGCTTACAATTTTTTTTTATTCAATGCTCTAAATAAATAACATATTATTCCATAATTACTCTTGTTTTCACATATTCCATTCAAAAATTAAACCACAATAATTACATTATTTTATTGAATTGGAAATCTCATTTTAAATTGTTAACTTTTAATAAGAACAAATGGCAACACCAAAATTCCTAACATTCATTTTACTAAAAATTATGGAAAATATGACAAATTTAGTTAATGAAATTTTCGGGTCGTTACACTGCCTGGTCGATATATATACATGCATACTTTGATCATAGCATTCATGTGTGCATTTGAGTTGCACCTGCGTTGAATCTAGTTTTAAAACTCGGGTTTGACCTTGTGCTGAGAGTTGTGACGTTTATGTTATTGCACGTGAGTTGAACCCGGCTTTTCATTTGGGTTTGACCTGTGCTCACCTGTCCCTGTAGCATTATCAAGTGTATATATTGGTGTGCACGGCCTTGTGGCATATACAGTGATACACTGTGTATGTCACAAGTTGTTCGTGTATGATGAATTCAAATGTAAACGATGACGAATAACCCAAATAACTGAGGCAAAAATTATTTTCAAAATTCACGTTTTATTTTATATTGCAAAAATATTTATTTTTCAATTTTACTGCGTTAGTAAATATTTTTGCAGATTGCTCAGATGCTGGATTCAAATTGGAAGGAAGTTGACGATAAATACAAGTGTGAGTAATATGTAGTGAGGTGAACTGTAAATATGAAATGTGATGTAATTGTAATCAAAGTTGTATAGTTATAGTGGGAGCTTGAAATTGTACTATTCAAAGTTGTAATAAATATTTGTTTGAATAAAATATTCGTTTGAATTCAAATTCTGTGTTATTTGATTTATTCAACAAATATTTATTTAATCTGTGAAAACAAAATAGTATATTAACAAATACATTTAAACGAATGTATATATGTTTATTATCATCAAACAAAAATCATATAAGCGCAGAGCGCATATTCAACAAAAACGTGCTTTTGAAGGGGTCGAAACCTTATTTTGCTTTCAAAAGGAAATGTCGCTTGCTTTGCTTTCGAAAAGAATGCTTTCTAATGAGACAACTTTCGACTTGGTCAAGTGTTTTAAAAGAAAAGAGCATTCAAAAGAGGTTGCTGCTTTGTTTTAATTAGAAGCTTTCGAAGGGGTCGAAACCCCTACAACTGCATACAACCTTTCGAAGTAATGCTTTTGCCCTTTTTGCTTTGAACCCTGAGCCGCTTCTCCCATGCTTTTGAAGGAATTAGTTTCGACGCCATCCGCTTTTTTATTTGGGAAATTGCTTTCGAAAGAGTTGCTTTCGACTTAGTTCTTTTGTGACCCTTTTAAGATTTTGAAAGTTAAACCCAAAGGTTTTGAAAGGAATGATTTTAAATGGTTTTGAAACTACGTTCCACATATTTTTACTTGAACCCAATTCTTTCGAAAGGTTTAATTTATATAAAGGACTAATGCTTTCAAAAGGTATATAATAAATGTTTCGAAGGGATGGTTCCTTAATGTTTTCGAAAGGTTTACCTTAGTGTTTAAATGAAGGGTTTCCAATGTTTTCGAAAGGCATGTTTAAAGTGTTTTGAAAAGAGGACGTCTAAGGTTTTTATAAAGCTTTCGAATGGATACTTTCAATGTTTTCAAAAGATCTATTGTAAATGGTTTCGAAAGGTATGTTTTGGCATTTCTTCCTAAGGTTATAAAGTGAAGTAGTTTACTTGTATCGAAAGGGGTACGTTCAATGGTTTTGGAAGAAGTACTTTCAAAGGTTTCGAAAGAGATAATTTAAAGGTTTTAAACAAAGGTTTCGAATGTTTTCATCAACAATATTTTGTGTAAAGTATAGATAAAATGGCATAGTGATTTCAGTAAAGCATAGAGTATATTTTCCTTGTTTAAGTATGATTTATAGGGTTAAATAAATCTGAAAGAAATGTTTTGAAGGAAAATTTGATAGGGTAGTTGACCCTAAGTAAATGACTCAGATATTAGAATACCAAATGGAATTGGGATGGGGTCACTGCCCTATACTTTAGCTAGTATCCCCTAGCTAATATAAGTCCAAAATTCCTGTGTGTAGGCTTTGTCATAGGTAAGACTAAAATGATGTTACACACAGAAATGAATGTACAGAGTAAAAATAGGTTATTGGTGATCCCGCAAAACCATTAGGATCAGTGACCTTGGAAGAAGTAAGTTAGAGACGGAACATCTAGGAATATGTCTAACAGAAGTTAGATTATTTGTTTACTTTGTCTGGTAGGCCTGAATCAGCCAAATGTTAGTAGTTAGCCAAATAAAACTACAGTGTTCGGACAGATAGTTCATTGATTACTTGATTTGTATGCATACATGATATTGCTATTATTGCTTTAACCAGTTAGACTGTAGGATTTTGATTTGCAAAAGATATGTTTTAAAGAAGGATATTAGCGAGGAGAAACATATTCCACTAAGCGTCGTGGTCTCACTTAATGTCACTAAACCGAGATGTATAGTATTATTCGCACCAGGCTTTATGTCTGACTCGAAGTTTATGTTTCCCCTTAAACTCTCGGGTGCTAAAAATATGATTTGAGTAGGTTGAGATTTAAGGATTTACAGGTTTTAGTAGGTGGACGAATAAAGCTTCTGAAGACGTGTAGGAGGCATGAATAACTATTTAGGAGTTTTTTTTTTTCCTATTTCCACTGTGTTGTATTATAATAGTTTTTGTCTATTTAGTACTCTGATTATCCAAAGAGGCATCCTCATATGTCGCTATTGGCGTATTTTATAATAATTATATTTGATCAAAATCTGGGATACGTTTTGAGATTGTGTAATGGAATATGAAACAATTTTTGAAATGTAATCAGTAAAGTATGCTGTTTTTAGAATCTGTGATTTTGTTTCATGTTCATGTTCTTTTGATGTTATGGATACCATTAACATTACCGTTATTTGTCACCGGAAGTTAATACTACAGATGACCGCACATCTGTAGCGCTTAACTTCGGACCTTAAGATAAGGGATGTTACATTATTGTAGCAGTATATTCCTTCCATGTTGAGTCCTTTAATACCATCTATATGTCAACACACTCGATGAAATAATAAATAAATTAAATAATAGAAAAAAGGGAAGGTAATGTTGGAGATTAATAATTGTTGGAAAGATCCTTGACCATGATATTGAGAATCTGTATGCATCAATTCCTAAATCTTTCATCAAGTCCTCGTCGTTCTATAAATTATCCACCAATTAATGCTTTACTTATATTATTCGCAATAATCCTATGGAATACAAAATGAAAATAGTGAAAGTTATATGGACCATGGTCTTACTTTAACAAATGAACTACCACGTTATCTTTATATGTTTTTTCCATTCCTTTACTAGCTTGTGACATACCCTAAATATTTCTTAAACAGATTCTATATAGAAACTCATAAATTAAAGGATTTTTTCCCTCCTATTTGGGTCACTTTAGATAACTAATAACTATATATCCAAAACTCAAAACAAATGGCAAAATTCGGTCATTTTTTGTTATATTGGTACCAAGTCAGCATTTTGTACTAAGGTTGCAATTTATAATATCTTTTTTATACTAGTACAAAATGCTAACATTACATTTGTCATTATAAAATACTAACATTACATTGCAGCCAACTGCGTTGGTTCATAGTTCACACTACGCGATTTAAGGTCAGGAGTTCGATTCGTGAGATCGACACTTGTTGGTCATAATGAATCATGTTAAAAAAAATGCTAACATTACATTACGTGGCAAAGATTTGTTTGACTTTGTAGTTTGTTATCAAATTAGATTGTATATATTGTTAATGTCGTAAAGCAGCAAAATTACAACAAGAAAAATATGAATTAAAATGTAGTAATAAACTAAGTGGCACTACAACCAAATTGCAATAATTTTTTCCTTATAGTAATAAATAAAAATTTACTAGCATCTTTGGAAACATGAAATACGTGAAAAGGTTTTCTTTCAAACTCGCTTGTGAGTTTTTTTTTGTTTTTTTAATGTGAAAATTTTCGACGGTCCATTCTATTTTTTATTTTGATTATAGCAACCTAATAAAATGTGGTTGTATATTATCAAGGCTTTGCGTAAGGTCTCTATTAATGATACTAATATTTTATTAATGATAAATTTATGCATTTTCAGATCTGCTTATAAAGGATAAACTTTCAAATTAGGCCTGAGAAAATAACATATTTCAATTTTAGGCCTCATCCAAAACTTATTACAAAAATAAGCATAGTTTTGCTCAAATATGTGCAAGTGTATTTTAAAAAAAATTGTACATGCGCAAATTTGGAATGCATAAGTGTTATGTAAGAAAAATTTATGCTTGAGCATTTTTAGAATGCGAAAGTGTAATTTTTGAAATTTTTTTTGTGCTTGCACGTTTTTGGAATATGCAAGTATAAAATGTTGTACAGAGCAAAACGATACCTATTTTTATAATAAGTTTTGGACGAGGCCTAAAATTGAAATATGTTATTTTCTTGGGACTAATTTAAAAAAAATTCCACTTATAAAAGGTTTATTTTACGCAACAAGTATATAATTTAACCTATAATTTGAAAGGAGCAAGTTCCATAGAACTCTTTCTATTCTTTATTTACATTAAGACCAACTCAATCCATTAATGCATATATTAAAAGGTATACAAAAAGCAGTTTATATTATTATATTATTTTACTCATATATTTGCTACTTGGTTCTTTTCTTTATGTTATGTTAGAATGTAGGACAAAATTTGTTGTTTTAAGGTGAAAGCTAGCCGAAAGATATTATTACCAAATATTGGATCAAGTTACCTGACTAATGGTGTAGATTAACATCTGCATTCTGTAAAATACTTGAACGAACTTTTGGATTCTCAAGTGCAAAATAACTTGCGTCTTTTTGGTATTTTGCAACTAATGGTGATATTATGCAATTAATGTAAAAAAGTATGTGAATGGTGATCTTTCTTGGTTTAACAGATGTTGTGTATATGGTGCACTTTTTGCTTATTATACATACATATATTAATACTTTGTTAAAAAATAAAATAATTATATTTAAAACACAATTCCTTTATGAACCTTAGATCATACATTAAACTAAATTATTTTTATAACAAATAGTCATATTCCATTCTAATTAACATGTGAACATTATGTTCCAATGCTAGAGGATGATATTATGGGTGTATGGATTGCACAAGTAGTTATTAATTTACCATTATAGATTGAACAACTTGTCAGAGAGGAATGATTATTTTTTAGAAGTGTGAAACTACAAGGACTCGATGAATAGGAAATGATAATAATAAAACGTAGTAATTATAAACAAATGAATAAATTCAAACTTTTATGATGTATACAAAATTTAGTTGCATTATTTTGTAAAATAAGATTACTAAATAAGTATACCTTTTGTGGTTCATCTTTCGTGAAGCTTGTTTACAATTTTCAAATCAAACTTAGCATAAATTCAATGCATGTCTTTTTGTTATATATCTATTTATTTATATACATATATTATATAATGCAAATTAAGCATGGTTATGGTGCTAAAGGTACAAAAATATATATAAATTTATGAAATGAGAAATTATGCATAAGAAATAATAAAAATGAACATGGTTTTATAGAGTGAGTATCCCAAATGCTTTGTCTTCCTTCCTTCATTCAAGGCTCCTTTGAACTATAATACATACAAAAGTTCATTGTTATTTTAATATCAAACTACACTGTATTTTTGAAATTGACAGTACATGATAATTCATTTTCAAGAAGTAAATTAATCGAAGCAAACCCAAAGAATTACCCAATTTCTATTTCTAAATAAATTTAACTCAATTCAAGCAGCAAATTCCAACTTTTTACCCAATTTTGAACTCAATACAATTATACTAACAACAAACTCAGTAAACATTAACCGAACTCAACTCAAACACGAAATTCGAAATAAATTTTATTTTCAATTTACCTATTGAAGTTGCTACTTAGGGTGTAGTTAAGGTGCTAGGGTTTTGAGGTGTAACTGAGACGAAGTCGAGCTAAGGTTCTTAGGTGCTAGGGTTTTGAGGTGGAATAAGGCGAAGTCGAGCTGAGGTTCTCCGATGTTAGGGTGTAGAACTGATGCAAAGTTGAGCTAAGCTTTCCCTGCATGATTCCTTGGGCATCACCTGTGGAGAAAAGGGTTTGTGGTCAGATGTGGAGATAGTGGAGAAAGGGGATCCAGACTAGGGATTTTGGTCGAGAGAGTGGAGAAAGGAAACATTTGATTTTATTTTGGGATTGAACCCTTGGGTGAGGAAAAATTGAGGGAAAAGGGAAATAAAAATTATAATGAAATAAGTGCGGGAAACAAGGGAAACTATTGCTCCAACAATTAAGTTTAAGGATGACTAAATAGAGAGGAATAATAAACATTATTATAAATTTTTATTTTCGAATTTTAGAAAAATTTCAAAATTTATGAATATTTTTAATTTTATTTTAGAAAAATTTAAGATTTTAATTTTCTTGAAATATTTAATATAAATTTAATTCTAATTATTAAATATCAAATATTAAGTAATAAATAACCGATTAATTATTAATTAAATATTAGTCTATATTATTAATTATTAAATATTTCTTCTCATTTATTAGTTATCAACTGTTAATTATTACTTGTTAATTGAATGTTAATTATTAAATACTAATAATTATGGACGTATTATTAATTGTTAATTATTATTACTTGCTAATACTTGGACATGCACGAACTAAGATCAATTGCACTTATTAATCATCAATATTAAATACTAGATAATAAATATTACTTACTGATCATTCAATATTAATTATTAATTATTTAATATTAATTATTTAATAGTAATTACTAATTATCATTTCTTATTTACTATTTATTAATTATTAATTATAACTTATTACTTCTTAATTATAATTGAATACTAATTACTTAATATTAATTATTCGATAGTAATTATTACTTATAAATTATATTTGTAATTATTAAATGTAATTAATAAATTTTAACTATAATTTACTAATTATTAACGATTAATCATAATAAATTATTAAATATAAAAAATAATTATTGGTTATATAACATAATTTGTTATTATAAATTATTTATTAATAATCATTGGTTATAAATTATGAATAATTACCTATCTGAATTTTCATTTATAAATTATTAATTATAAACTATCATTTATAAATTATTTAAGTAAGTGGTAAATATTTGTTATTAATCATAAATTATTATAATATTTTAAGCAATACTAAACATATTCCAAAAATTTAATGTAAACCAATGAGTAAAACTACTTCTAAAAATGTTGTAGTTAATTAATATTTAAAATGTTTTTACAACCTTTTGAAACTGTTGTTAAAAGGATACGATGACAACGTTTACAAAAAGAACATTATAAAAAAGTGGTTTATTGCAATGTTTATGGAGAAATCATTGCAAAAAGTCACGCTTTACAACGTTTTCTGTAAAAACAGTGTACAAAAATGTTTTTTACAACTTTTTTAAGAAAACATTGCTAAAGAGGTTTTTTTAACAATGTTTTAAATACAAACATTGCAATAAGCTGTATTTGTTGTGGTGCATAAAAGCTTTTATTTCCTTATACAGCCTGCCGCCTATGTTCAGGAGATCCTGACACATTTTTGGAAAATTATACCATAGAGTATGGATAGTATCTCCATCTTGCACCTCAATTACATGTGCCCCTTCGTTAATAGCAGCCAAATTTGTATTTTAAAGATCATGATGGAACCAAAATGGAATGTTCATGACTAGTACTTCCATAGCATCATTTACAGTGCTAGTTCTAATTGGGTTACTCATCTCTACTATCTATAAAATTGGATTCAATATCAGATCCTCCCAGAATAGTAAACAAAGATGGTAAAAATAAACCAAAAATTAAATGTGATATGCCTATTTACTTTAATTACAATATATATATACACACACACGCGCACGCACCTCTGTATGTGTGTCCACATGTACACATTAGACAAAAAATATATGTGTATGCTCTCTGTATATGTCCTAACCCACAGCTCTAATACTAAATGTAACTGCCAGACTTTTCATGGCCATGTGATTTGAATCACATACACCTTAAGTTAGAAAGCATGATTGTTATAGAAAATAGTATACAGAGAGCTAGCCTAACTAACTACATCTTTCGAAACTCATAGTAGAATGGACCAACATATAATATAGGTAAACTAAACAAATCCCATCTATATACATCATAAGTCGGTCATAGTATTCGCACATACACATATTGTCACACCGTATATACAATATATGCAATTAAATAGATAACATAAATAAACGTCTTCGTACTCACCATCTTCAAACACCACACATGCCAAGGTTGCTCTGTTAACCTAAGGTGTACAAGGAGGAGGTCGGGCATATGTCTGGTGAATAAAAAAGCATTAACAAGTGTATACTATTAACATTATTACATAAACATCATTCGAGAGTTAACAACTACTTTACCTCAACTTATCACACTTGCACTACAGAGTCAGTCTGTTATGATAAACATAATACAAGGATAAGTATCATGTACGTAATGACCAAAAATATAAGAAAGAGAGTTAGTTAAATAATTACTAACCTGCCAATACATAAAAGAGTTAGTTAAATAAAACTAACTTGGAGATATATTTAAACATAGATTAATCTTGTAAACATAAACATATCTAATCGGAGCTTTTAAAAAAAATGAAATGAATACATTTAACCTTTCTAATAATATAAGAACATCTAATATGTATAATTGTACTGGTCTACATAAATTAAATTTGCAACATAACGACCAACCTAAAACTTTTTTAAACAATGATAAGCTCAGTAGACCTAACTATACTGATTAGCCAAGAGGGTTAAAGATAATACCTACATACAAGGCCAGTCATTTCTAAACCTTTAAAAGAAAAACCAACTAAGGGTTTGAATCCTAAAGTAGTTAAAACTTTTAACACTGGGTGATTGTGTCTAAGCATACATGATGCCTTCGTTAGGCAACCCAATGCAGAGATAGCATGAAAACACGAGTGTCCATAAAATCTTCGAAAACCTTGAAGCATAATTTAGGGAGCAATCTTGTTCCGTAAGGCACAAGATTACTATGTAGTTGTTCAATATGAAGATGATTAAAGGTGCTCATGGCTAGGACTATATTATAATTATGAAAGACTATATTGACAGACTTTCTAAGCTTAATTTAATTATAAGTGATGAACTGCAAGTGTACTTACTGTTAGGCTCAATGACATCTTGTTTGGTCGTTCATATTGAACTACAATATGAACTAGATAGTGTGAACCACATTGAGCTACTCGATATATTATTGTTAATTTATAGCTCATTTAAAGATATGGCATGGTTCTCGCTGGTAAGGGAAAGACACTATCTTCGAAAAGTTGAAGAAGCGCAAGTGTGGTTCTAAGAAAGGTAAGAAAATGCTTCTACCAAAAAAGGTGAACGTCACCATTATCACAAGAAGAGGCATTGTAAATTCAATTATCCAAACTATTTGAAGATAGTCAGAGTAAAGAAAGAATCAGACTCTTTCACTCCTAAAGGTACATTTATGATTCAAAATTGTTTAGCAATCAATAAATTATCTTGAGTTTTAGATACTGATTCTAGTTATCATATTTGTAATTTGTTATAGGGACTTAGGAGCAGACGACATGTGATAAAAGGTGAAATGAGGCTTTAAGTTTCTGATAGATCTATAGTAGATATGACTGCAGGTTGATACTATCATTTCATTTTGCCTAATGGATTTGACTAGTTCTTAATAATTGCTATTATGTCAAAATCTTTATTTTCGGTATTTTATATGATTCTAGATTATTTGAGATAGGTTTTGATTTTCACAATAATAGCACTATAATGAATATTGTGTTTAATAGAAATAATATCTACAATGGTGCTTTGGATAATAGTATTTATGTATTTAACTTTAATCGTATCTGTATTGTTAATATATCTTCTACTAACATTAATAATAGTTACTTATGGCACTATAGGCTAGGTTATAATAGTGACAAAAGATTGCACAAACTGAAAATGGAGAATTTTCTACCATCATCTGATTATGAATAACTTGACACTTGTGAGTCGTGTCTCAAAAGGAAATGAACAAGTGCCCCTTCGGTGGGAGCAATAAAAGAGCTGATGGACTCTTAGGTCTTCTACATACTGATGTCTATAGCCTGATGCCTATAGTGACTAAGGACAATTCAACATGCTTTGTAACTTTTACTGATGATTTCTCAAGACTAGGATACACACATACACACATCACATGACGAACTATTATTTACGGCAAAATTTAAAGAGTATAAGAACAATATTGAAAATCAGACTAACCATAAAATCAAAGTACTCTAATCTAATCAAGGAGGTAGTATGTCAAATAAGAAGTTCATAAGTACTGTAATGACCAGTATTTTACGTATCGGAGAATCGTAAAATATTTCTATTTTATTCATATAAGGTTGTATGACCATAAAGTGTTGGAAAGCGACTCTTAGGAACATTTTACGCACCTATGATTTTTGTCGAATTTCTATGTGGCCATTTTAATCCTGAAAATCTTGTTTGGATTATAAAATTTAATAGGAACTGAATTAGGGTCTCAAACCACTTCCATTGCTTCCGGATGATGGTTTCTCATTTTGCAGAGTTGTCATAATAGAAAAACAGACTAACCATTTGAAAGTTATAGCTATTTTAAGTTTTAACTGTTATGGCCTATAGTAGTGAGCATCTAATTAAGCATATGCTTAGGTCCACTAACCCACCTCGAAAACTATGCTAAGGGAAGGCTGCAGGAACTGATCTAAGTCATTTCTATCTTCCCGAAATAGCTTTAAATCTCCATTAATCCTAATTTCATCAAAAAGCTTACCTTTTTCCTAATAAATCTTAGCCAAATCATCAATTAGAGGGGTGATTAGCATAGAGCAGCTTTCGATTATCATTTTGACTTACTTGTATTCCTCTTCCTTGTGGTCCATTTTAGATCTAAGGGGAGGAATTGGTATTTTAAGTATTTAGTGAGTTATTCTTGACCTCTCACTCTATTATACATGTTTATATAGTTAAAATTGATGCCTTTAACATGATTTTAATCCTAAAAAAAATTCTAACTTTAATTACATTCTGATACATATTTATAGCTGAATTTTAAAGGTTTTAAAGTGGGGGGGGGGGGGGGGGGTTTAATGGTTTCGCAAATTCTTTTGTTTATATTCATATGCTAGTGTAAAAGTTAGTTCTGGACTAGGATTTGCTTGATTACCATGTTTTTATGTATTGCATGTATGAATGGTGTATATGTATGACATTCTATGTTTGCATGTTATGCTTTGATATAGTTTTTAGTGCTTTTAGGTAGTTAGGAAAGGAGTGGTCAAAATGGAAAATTATAGGCAAAGATAGTCAGAATTGGATGAAACTTAGAGGAGGGGCTCTGGATCATTGAAAGAGCTAAGGGTTTAAGTCACATCAAGATTGGAGTAAAGTAGAGAAGTCGTATTGGTGGTCGTGTCAGTATAGAGTGGTCTTATTTAGTGGAAATTGACTTAGTGCATGATGTTTCTTCAAGTTGTGGTTTTGGGTGATAAGTGAAGGCCAGATGCAAGAATTTAGCTAAGTATTGGACTTAGTATGAAGAGCTTTGGAGGACATGGAAAGAAGAGCTTTTGAACCTAGCACTAAGAGCTTTGGAGTTGATGCAAAGAGCTTTTAAGTGGTATGGATAGGGTCCAATCCTTAAAAGATGGAGCTTTGGACAAGAGGAAAGAAAACCTCTTGGTACCGAGAGGTCTAGTTTGATGCTATCAGGGTGGAACTTCCATAAGAGGGAGTGGAGGTTTTGCTGGTAGTGCCGAAGGTGTTTGTTTGTTCGCTTAGGGTTTGATGGCAACGTAGTAGCATGATGATAGCTTCGGGATTTCGGTGATAGCAACTCAACGATGAATGGAGTTAGGTTTCGGCTCAATAATGAAGGGATTTGTGAGAATGTTTACCCACAAATGGAGGGTTTTAGGAAGGGTGATCCATTGATAGAATGTGAGAATGGTTCTATCATGGAATGGAGGAATATGGAATGGTTCCTCGAGAATAATAGAAACTGGATAGGGTAAAGTAAAGGGCTCAGATATGCATGCTAAGGGATTGTTGAAACTTGGAGTGTTTTCTGATGTACTCGAAAGCTTTAGGATTTTAGGGATGCTCATGGGTACTTTGTTTGGTTACCCCAGGTCTGTTGTTTAGATCTGTATTCACTAGACCGTTGGATTTGGGTCTAGCATCAACTTTGGGCTAGAGATAAGTACATTGAAAATCGGGATTTCCATTAGTCCATAGCATGGGAAAGGTTATACTAGTTATCATACATCCAGTGCACATTGAATGATAGTGAGGGTTGTTTGATTGATGCTATAGTGGGTTATTTTCTTCCATAGCCTAGCACTCTAGGGATGCCACTAGAGGTAGGTATTGGTGGTAGGGATATCTAGACACTCATCATTATACATAGCTTGTAGTATACCTTATATTCATAGAGTAGCATATTTATTTGTTATGTGCTAACTCTTTGTTTGTAGTGACATGTCAGGTATTGTTTGTATACCCTTGTTCCTTATTACATCAACTTGTATTGTATTTTGAGATTCATTTACCACTGACACCAGACCATTGGCTGACTCAAGGTTTCATGCTTGGCTTCTTATTATCTCAAGTACTCTTATTGATTAGACTAGATAGCAGGTCTAGGAGTGACGTAGTAGCTATGCAGAGGAAGAGCTGGATGGGGCTATCTCGTAATGTGTATGGATTTCTATGCTTATTCCGCTATGCAACATTATGGCGCCTTGACAGTGCTTGCTTATTACTATTATTATGAGATGGTTATTTAAGTTTGTTTCCATTTTGCATAAACTCTATTACTTGCTACATAACTCTATGGACATGTACTATAATATCTAGATCACTTAGTTATTACTATCTCTCTTGTTTTATATTTGTGATGTATATTATATTTTATTTCATATGTTGCGGGATATACGACAAATTTTATGATGTTTTATTTCACTTTCAAGCCTTGATGAACGTCCTACATCGGTAGGGGCATGTTGGTAGTGCACTACTTATTATATTGGGTACCGAGGGTGTTAGGCGGTTGTCACATTTGGCATCAGAGCTTAGGTTGCACGATTAATCTGAGTTGATACCATGATCCGATAGAGATAGAGAAGTAGTTATCACCCTATACTAAATCAAATACACACACACGCACATAGATTCATACATACGAGAGAGAGCATACTTGTTATACTTTTTGGTTTTTAAACTATATAGTAGCGTATATGGTATATAAATCACATGCACACACAACTATCGATATAGTTTCATTTTTGAGAGACTTGATCATTCTTCTTACTAAGTAAGAATGAGCCAACAAATAAGAAATGCTATAAGGAACTCCATCTCCAGAATTAAGCAAGAACAACCCTTACTTGCAAGCTATGTTCAATGTGCTGATGGTGAATGTGCTGCAGAATTCCCAAGCAGCCGCTCTAAATATTGTTGTTGGTGGTGGTGCTTAGGTGCAGTCACTGAGGATTGACTTTGCCAAGCTACGCAAGGATTACTCCACCTTAGGAGGTAAGCCATTTCTTGGAACAAATTCAACCAACGAAGTGCACGATTGGTTGGAGACCTACAGGCACATTCTTGGTGATAAGGAAGTAAATGATGCCATGAAAATGTAGCTGGCCTCTATACGGCTTCAAGGGCGGGCAATTAACTGGCGGAATGTCATTCCTATTGCTACATTTAAGGATCATTTCCCTTGAGACCAGTTCAAGGCTAGGTTTGAGGAGAATTTCATTCCAACTGCTCAGAAGTCGATACTATTCAGGAGATTTGCTGATCTTAAATAGGAAGATATGTCTGTCTTCGAGTATACTGATGAGTTCGATCTTTTATCGAAGTTGAGATGTCTTTCATTAATAATCTGTTGAGGAAGAATGAAAAAATTATCATGGGTTGGATGACTATTTAGGGGAGAAGTTGGTGAGTTACATCGATGAGCCATTCAAAAGGCTTGTCGAGAAAGCTCTTCTCCATGAGAGTTTATACCTCAAGTCCAAATCCGTTGTTATCGCTAAGGAAGAGTCAAAACCGTAACAAGGCGATGGTGGCAAAAAGAAATGGAATGGAAAGAGGAGGCAGTCTCAGGGAAAGAATGCTCAGAATAAAGGTACATAAGAGCCCTTCTATTTTGGTTATGGTGACAAGGATCACCCGATCAGAGACTGGAAAGCTAGTGGGAAGAAGAAGTGTTGCAACTACGGCAACTTAGGACATATGCAATAAAGTTGTACTGAACCAGCACAATAGAAACAGGTTTGAAGGATATTCTTTGGACACTGTTCTGACTTTGTCGACCGCTCCATCGACAAAAAAGAAAAGGAAGTACATTGTTATTCAAGGTATGTTTCCATTTATAATGTTCCCATACATGTTTTATTTTATATCGGGGCTTCGCATCCCTTCATAGTTAGTGACTTAGTAGAGAGATTGGATTGAAACTCAAAGTAGTTGATCGACCTTTGATTGTGACGAACCCAATTGAAGGTTCTACTATCCTGTGCATGGTATGTCGTAGTTTGACTTTATTATGTCATGCATGCTATTTTGTTTTTGATTGCTTTAGTTTGAATTTCGTTGGGTTTGGGATTATCTTGGGGATGGGTTGGCTAAGTGTGATGACCCGCAAATCTGTATCCTTTGAATCGACAATAAACCACACAAGTTCGACCCAAAAAGTACAGACTGACGGAAAGTCAAGAGAAAGAGAAGAAGAGAGAAGAAGAGATGAGAAGAAAGAGAGAAGATAGAATCAAACAGAACAGCACAGAATCTCACATCGCAGCGGAAAACATATAATATCATATCAATGATCTTTACAAAATAGAAACTGTATATACATACATTAATCAGTGTTCAACACTCAATCACTAGTTATCAGCCTAGACAGTTATAATAACCTATCCTTACAATTGCTGATAATATAAACAACAACGCGCAAAGTGGATAATCAAAACAGATACATGTATACGAAAATGAAGATCTCCAACTCTACTGCTGAAGCTCCAACAGCACCAAATTTGAACCTATAAATATACTCAGTCTGACCCAAGCATTGAAACGGAAGAACGCCCGGATCGGTCTGGTAAACCAGCGTGAGAAACACACTCAACTGAATTTATTACATTACCAAACTTTTCATTTATCAAAACAAAAGTATCTCGTAAGACACGCCCACACATAAACACGGACATGTTTTTACCTTACGATATTAAAACATTTTATATCAAATCCGATTATATTATAATAGTGTCTATTACACAAATAATATTAATCATAGCTGAAATTATTAAATTGGCTAAATTCCAGCATATAGCCCAAAGTGGGTAATACAATCAAAATGACAGGCACGTGGTGGAGTTTAGATTTCCATACAAATGACCAGGTGAAGGGACTACCTTCCTCCAGTACATCTCTACAGGAATGTACCGAGGACGTCACAAAGGATCCTCTATCAACACAAGACCGGCCTATCTCTATAACTAGATAGTACCGAATATATCATCCTTCGGTTGTTACCGACCTTTACCGAGGGCCATCATAGCATACAAACCACAATAATCAGATACACGACGTCAAAGCGTGTAAAGGTAAATCTAGAAGAGGATGATCATATCCTACTTGGGAGTGACCCACTTAGCCCTACTGCATCTAACCCTGTTTTGGTCAATTTCGTTCGATGAGGCCTGAGGTATCGATTACCTTTCACATATCACATATCACATCACTTTGAATGCCACATAGCCATTTCGTTGACTACTAATTACCTTCCACAAAAATACGACCCTTAAGCTCATACGTCTCAAGGAGAGTGTTAAGCTAAGAGAAGTTGCCTTCTCCGCCACCACTGATGTACGTTTGTAAAAACCAATGTACGTAATATTTAGAAATGCAATGTCAGAAAAACATCCACACAATTTGTCCAGGAATAGGACAAATCGAAGGTACTTTCCTACCACATCCTGTCAGGAAATCCCTAGGATTAGTAGCGAATAGTCCTTCAATTGGATATTTCATAACGAAGAGACCGCTGCTACTATATGTGATTTTAACCCCAAACAATCAACAAGAAGTCCTCCACTATGAAAATCCTAAATATCAATATCATCACAACCAACCTGCACAATCGTTGCATAAATGTTGGCCCGAAGTGGTTTTCGGATAAACCGATCCTGGTCTCTTCGCGCCAACAATGCAACAGCGTTTTTCAACCTCACACGGAAACTAAGTCCCATTGAATTGCCACATCTCCAACTTTCAACTTGCTATCCTTCTGCCAAGAAGGAAGCTCGATATGTTGGAGTAATATTACGCACTACATGAATCAACATCCTCAACACAAACGATAATCAAGCCTACACAGAAGGCTACATACTAAATGTACGACTAAATAGTTCCCACATCAAGTCGAGAAACTAAAATGACCAAATTTGACAGTCAGTTATTTAACTATCAAACCAAACAAACAAATATCAAGCACCATAAGCAATCACTAGGCCCTTTTAATTAATCTTTTATTAATTAAATCATTTGCCAAATATTCACTTCAAATTATCTTTAAAAAGATATATTCCCAAACCATCTCAACTTTTCAAGATTGGAAAACATTTCAATATACTTATTTAATAATAAGTGATTCACAATTCTCTTTATTTTTCAACACTTAGAAAATATTACATATACTTAAATCAGGATAAATATATATTTTTATTCTTTATGGAATAACATTCTCTTAAACATATTTATTTGGGTCAAAATGAATGTTGCGTAAAACGTCGTTACGACAACCCAACATCACTAATATAGGGATTCGATAATTAGATAGATATATAAATCTTACATACTATACAAAACATTTCCTTTCGAAAATCATCTACTATAACAACACTGTTATAGTCCATCATTTCCTTACTTCGAGAAAATGTCTATTTCAACAATGAATGTTGAAATCTATATACTCGATATTTAACACATTTTAAACATCTTTAAACCATTTAAATCCTTTCAAAATATCACTTCCCAAAACATTTATTTAACTTAAAGGATTATTCACTGTCCAAAATCGTGAATATAATTCTCTAACCAAATTCAAAACATCTACACACTTATTAAAGGATTATCCACTGTCCAAATTCGTAAATATGTCTCCTTAATCAAATTCATTACTTCTACATATTCATTAAAGGATTATCCACTATCCAAAATCATGAATATATCTCCTTTAATAAATTTCTATATTTAACTTATCAAAATCAATTGATTTCAGATTTATAAAAAAATATTTGTAAATTCCATATATATTTTATAAAAACTTCAATTTATAAAATTTATTTATTAACAAATCTCATTTATATCTCATTTATATGTCCAAATCCAAATTATAAGTTAATTCACTTATAAATCATTTATTTATAAGTTCATTCTTTTTATAACTTCATCAATTATAAATCTGTAAATTTATTTACTTATAAAGTCCATTTATAACTCCACTTTAACATTTTTAAAACTCCTTTACAATTCCATCATTTCAATTTATAAAAAAAATCAATTTTATAAATCTTATATATATATATATCATTTGTAATAATTCCAAAAATAGGCCCAATGCTACAATAGCACAAAATACATCAATCACGACATCCAAATCATCATATATCACATGATAACAGTATATATAATAATATCTGTATAAAAACCAATACTGGTGATGTGACGACTCGACTTTTTCACCACAGAAAATTCGTATCATCATGAAGAAAGAAAGGGATAGAAAAGAGAAAATAAAGAGAAGAAAGAAGAAACAACATTAGAATCTTAACAGCGAAACGAATAAATTGTATTAATAACATAAATATTACATAGTATACAACACTAATCAGAGTTACACAGAATATACATCACATACTAGACAGTTATAAACACCTGTCTAGTTATTACAATTCAATACAGCTCAACAAAGAAATGCCAACACAGAGAACACACAGCGGAAACTATAAATATCTAACGCCGAAGCCTCCTGCTCTATTGCTCCTCCTTAATTCGTCAAAGCTAACATGATCCCTTGGCTACTCGTAAAAATTTGAGTACCCAAGAGTTTAAGAAAACAGAAGATAAACTCTGGGTCAGACATGGGTCTGGTGTGAGTAACAGGTTAAAGTTGCTTAACTTTGAAAAACCTTTGAAAAGAAAGGTATCACATAAGACTTCCCACACATAAACATGGAAAAGTTTTTACCTTACGCTAACCAAAACATTTGATAGGAAATCCAGTGATATTATAATAGGTCTAGGGTTTTCAAGTAAATAAGAAATAGCTGAATTTGTTACATGATTAAATTCAAGCTACTAGCCACAAAAGTGGATAATACAATCAAAACCGTTGGCACTTATTGGATTTTGGATTCCATACAATGGCAGGGCTACTGGGGTACCGCCCATCACAGTACGTGGCCTAGATCAACATAGCGAGAAGTACGCCTGCTCCCCTGCAATACAAGACCAGAACCATCCCTTACTGGACAGTACCGAACAAGACAACCCGCAGTTGGCGTACGTCCAACCGCCCACACAACCGAAATAAAAAGGGACCTCTAGACAGGGGAAAATCTTATCCTACTTGGGCATGACCCACTTAGCCTTGCTGCACCTCCCCTGTTTTAGCCATTCCCAGTTGATGAGGCTTGAAGTTACCATTACCTTTAGAGAACACATCTCTTGGAATGCTCATCGTCCACCTGACGATGTTCTGAAAGCATTCAATCCATACAAGTTCGTTCCGAGTTCGAACAAAACCGAAGGCATTATCTCGTTACACTCATTTTGGAATCACCCTCAGAGTTAACGACGATAACCCTTGCGCTCTGAATCACCATCTCGAACCTATAAGAACTAGTTTCGTCAAACGCATTGCGGAATCATCCCTAGAGTTATATTGACGTATAGTTCTTACACCTCGTGTCTTCACTCTTCACATAAGATTCATGACCTATCGTTAATTTAGATCGATGTGGTTTTCGGATATCCAAATATGGAAACCCGATCTCGGTCTCATCGAAATCCAAAGGGTGTCTTTTAAGGCCAAGTTATTTTAAAGGTTTAAAACAATTCAATTATCTATATATCCAAATAGATAAATCACAGATTCACAACAGATAATCAACATTATCATTACAACAGATAATCCATATTATCATTATCAAAAGATAATCTATATCAACATCACAATACAGCTAATGCATCCATATCACTCAACACTACTTATCTCATAACTGAGATTCAAACCATTCAAGGCAATTCATACCATCCATTTAAATATAAGCAATGATTAATAATCACACAAATATAATTAATTTAAAATGAATTAAATTAATTACATCATTTCTAATTAATTAAAAATAATTAAATTAATTACTTCGTCATTACCAAACTTGCTTACACCACTATTAATTAATTATAAATCAATTAATTAATCTTCCAGCAATTATTCATTTTAATTAATCATCCCTGATTAGTTATCCTTTAATTACATTCAAGTAATTATCCACTAATTAATTTCTCAAATTAATTATACTTAACCAGATACAGTAATTAATATTTAATTACTTCCTTAATTAATTAACTAAAATTAATTACATTACTTCTTAATTAATTACATTAATTAATTCCTTCATTTATTAATTATTTCTAATTAAGTCCATTTTTAATTACATCATTAATTATAATAATTAATGATCTCTAACTACATTCTCCTAATTTAATTAATTACATTAAGTAATTAATCTTCATTTAAACCATAATTGTTAATCACCCTTGACTAACTCCATTCAGTAATTAACTACCCTTAATTACTTCACCAAATAAATTAATTACTCATTAATTAATTATCTCCAATTAATCTCTTGATTAATTCACAAAGTAATTATACTAAAGTTACTTTCATCATCAAATTACCTTTAATTAATTACATCTAGTAATTACCTATAAATTACTTCCCTAAGTAATTTCTCTTCATTAAATTACATTATGTAATTATACTCCACAAATCATCAAATGATTAATTTAAATTAATTAAACTGAATTAATTAACTTAATCTAATCAAATTAAACTAAATTAATTACAAATAGTAATTAATTCCTTAATTACTCCCATAATTAATTATACTTAAAAATTTACACAAATGATTATCTTAAGATTAATTTATCTAGTTAATTATTAAATTAATCACATTAATTAATTATTAAATAATCCTTAGTTAATGATCTTCATTAAGTATTTAAACAATTCATTAATTATTTCTCTAAGATAATTAACTTATCTTAATCAATATTAATTAATCATTAATAACCATTAATTAACCTCTAATTATTTAATTAATTAAGTGTAAACTAAAACTTAAATAATCCATTATTTTTTTGATTAATTAATTACTAATCATTAATTAAAAAAATCAAATCTTATTAATTAATGACTCTTAAATTACAAGTTAATTATTCTAAGAATAATTACTATTAAACCTTTAAGATTAATCCCTTAATTACTTTGAGTAATTATCCATTTTATTAATTTATTCAATAAATTAATTATTTTTAATTACCTTAATAATTAAATGAATAACAAATTATTAAATTAAAATTTAACTTTAACAAGTTTTAAAATAAATTTAAAACTTTAAATGATAAACAATACTTTTCTTATAAAAGAGGTTTTACAAAAGTTAAAACAAATTTCTTTTTAAATTCAAACATTTTATTTATCATTCAAATTTGTTAAAAATACTTAAATTTATAAAAATTAAATCTATTTTGAAACAAAGATTCAAACCCAAATTTGAATCAAATTTAAACTTTGTTTAAACATTACTTTATATTTCAATTTCCAAATTTAAATTCAAATTTATTTAAAAACATTTTTAAACAATAACTCCTTTAAAGTTATTTTAAAGAAAATTTGAATTGAAAAACTTAGTCATTTATAGCTACGATTCAAACTGAAATTTGTATTCATAATTTAAACTTAGATTTAAAACCCACTTTAAATCTTTGCTTACACTTTTAAAATTTAGTTTAAATTTTGGAAACAAGACAAGTTTTCTAATCTGAAAACAATCTCGAACCCCAACGATTCACTCGAGTAAAACACTAATAAACTCGAGTAAACTCGAGTAATACCTCCATCTTTAAATCTTTTCAAACTAAAATTTGACAGGTTTAACACAAAACCTGTAACTATCAAACTCACCCGAGCCCACAACACAATGCTTCGAGTTCACTACCCACATGCTTTGAGCCACACATGAGTAAACCTGAACAAAGACACATGTACTCCTTCATCCCCAAAACAAACTGATACACCCAAAATCGCTGTGCACCTGCACCGTCATGCCATCAACTCCGACCCCTTCGCGACCACTTGCGCATGTCGCCGACCACCCCCCAACTCGATTCTGGCCCTGAAACAAATTTGCAGAACACCAAATCTAGATTTAGCATACGAGCTCAAGAACAGGAGTAATGCCGCAACCTGGTATTCGCTTCAATCACCAAATTCCGACCTCCAGGGAAGCTTCACCTCCGGCCACAACCACTTCCTCACTTCCTCAACCTTCTACTAGAATCTGATCGAGCTCGATCACTGTTCGAGTTTGCGGAAATCAATTCTCAGATGAACAGAATACTTAGGGTTTGAAATTTCAATTCGAAACCCCCATAATCACTGTGCTTTAATCCTTCATCCAGTATTTTTCCATGATTCTACTATCACTACTCCATCACCAGAGAAAACACTATCCACTCCATCCACTTAGGTTGACAGAATCCTACCAAAACAACTTTTCTAGACAAACCAGAAATACTCTTCTAATTTCAAACTAAAATTTTTGATTTAAGTTTTAAAATTCATATATTATTTTAAGTAATCAATTCATACTCTTGAATCAATGAAACTGGATGATCAAATTTCCATTTACAAAAATTTGTTCTGTTATATTCTGACTTCCAAAGTCAATTACAGAGATTTATTTTTCTTCTTCTTATATTAATAAATTTTAAACTCTAACTTATTTTACATAACATACTATGTTTAAATCTTAAACTATAACAAGGATTTGAGTATGATATCATGATTTTTGAACAGGATTTAAATCTGAATGCTGGACAGGCAAGATCATATGTTCAACTGCATCCATACATTCAGTATCTATCAAAAATGAACTTGAAATATAACATGAAAACACACCTATTTCCAGAAATAAACAAGGAACTAATCTAATACTTCAGTTTATTTAGTAAAAATTGTTACTCACAGATTTTTATAAGAGCAGAGCATCCATGTTTGACAAGCTTCAGATTGCTTCTTATTCTTGCTTATGAATTTGAACTTCAATTTGCTTTTAAAAACTTTATCTTGTTATACTGCAGATGCTTGTGCTTCCAGATTCCATTTGCATGTTTCCAGAAGGAAAAAGAATTGCAGGCTTCAGAAAAGAAAATGCATGCAGGACTTTGATGTTGCAAAATGAATTTCAACTGCATGCTTTCCAGAAAAAGAATTGCAGGCTTTCAGAAAAGAAAGTGCATGCATGTTTTAGATGAAGTTGCAGATTTGATTTCAGTTTTATACTTTGATTTTTAGAATGAAATTTCAGATAGCTTTGGTTTTGAGGGGAAAACAGATTTTGCAGATTTTGATTTAGATTTGGTTTTGAGGGAAATTTACAAGTTTGTTTTGATCAAAAGTTTCTGGTTTTTGAAGAAGATGAGTTTTAAATTTCAGATCTGAAGCTTCTCAAGTTTTTGAAGAGAAGAATAGAAAAAGAATAAGGGTGAGAAGTAATAGTTTATATAAGAAAATTTTTGATTTTATTAAAAATACAAGAAAAAGAGAAATAAGACACTTGTTCAATTTTTTTTTAAACATTTGTCACAAAGATAACTTAATGGCTTAACACATGTCTTTTTAAGTCTTAATAAACTTACACATGTATTAAATATTTTAATTTTAATTTAAAATGTTAAGAAAAACTTTTAAATCTTAATCTACTATTTCTTATGTATATATAAATGAATTTATTTCTTTTTAAATTAAAAAGAAATGAAACAACAAATTTAAAATATAAGCTTATTCAAAAATATTTAAGTATTTATTCTATTAAATTTCAAAACATTAAATCCAAATTTAAATTAATTTACCAAATCCAATTTTAAAAGTCAAGTTATATATAGATGCATGTATTACTCTTTTAAATTTAAAAATAATAAATCTATTTATGTTTTATGAAAAACTAAGTATTATCATTTTTATTTGAAAATAACAAATTGAACAAATTTTAAATAATTTATAAAAGAGATTGTAATTTACTTTTATTACTCAATAATTTAATATCATTTGTAAATTTTATTTTAAACTCTTGTATATATATATATATATTCAAACATTATCTAAAAATAAAATAAAACAAAGCTTTGATGTTAATGTAATTTAAATTCATATTTCTAAGCTAAATAAAATTTGAAAACAAATAAAATTTACCTTTAATATAAACCATATAATTATTTGTTAAATTGCTTTGAAAAGCCAATTGTTAAATTTAAATCAAATTTTCAATTTACTAAAAATAAATTAGAATTAGAAAATTAATTCATTCACTAAATTCAAAATCAAAGTTTATCAATTTACAATATATACAATTATATATTATAAACAGAAAACAGTTTATTAGCTTTTAAAAGATAAAATCTTCTAATTTGAATATTTATTAAAAGATGATTATTAGATCAATTCAAAATTTATTATCAAAATTTATCAAATCAATTCAATTTTAAACACAGATTATTAAATTTATATTGCCAAATTTTCGGGATATCACATTCCTCCCCCTTAAAAGAATTTCGTCCCCGAAATTTAAAAGCAAAGGTAATTAAATAATCTATCTTAAAATTTAATTTTAAAACACAAGCATATATCAATCATATGCTAGCAACCATAGCAACCAATTCATTTAAACAAACAAATCTAACTATCCAGACAAAATTCTGGATAGGATTTTCTAGAATTTCTCAAATATATATATACAGGGATACTCGCTCTACAGAATTCAAACAATCAATACTATTGAGCTATAGAGCTCCTATCCAACTAGATCTACAAAACTAAACAGGATATCAGACTACAGACAAGTCTGACTCAACAATCATATTCTCCTGAACTGCTGGTTCCACAACCAGAGATAAACCATACACGTACTCCCTCAGAGATACGTGAAACACATCGAATCCCATTTATCCAAACTGGCAATTCAATCTTGAAAATCAAACACCAATTCTCACAGGAACACAGAAAAGGTCCAAAAAACTTCGGAGCTAACTTACCCAGTCTTTCCCAATCTTCAAGCTCCTTAGATCGGAGAAAACTTTCCCAAAATCAAATCTCTGACTCCGGAATCCAAATTCCTTCATCTCTTATCCACAAAAAATTCTGACGGTCTTGGGCTTCCTGCATCTCTTTCGATTAGCTCAACCTTCACTGATGTCTCTAGAAACAAACTGGGCCAAAACAATCCAACAGAATGATCTCCTCTAGATCAAGTCCAAACCAAGAACACTAACTCTACTCCACAAATATCAGAAGACTAACTTACTTCTCCTATCCGGAAAAGACGAAACAAAAGCACTCCCAAACTGCTTCCGCTGCATAACTCCGATCTGGAGTAGAAGAAAATGCTGGTGCAGAACATAAGCACAAGCTGGACAACATATCTCAGAAATATGGTCCAATAGATCCATAAAAGAAAACTCAGATATCCCATCTGATCCTAAGCTACTTCACCAAACCTTTGCTCTAGAAGTCATCCTTCTACTAAACAGAACCACCGGTATCACTCTTGGAATCAATTCGATAACAAAACTCAGCCTCCAGGTACGGACAAACTTCTCATATCTCAAGAGAATACTCAAACTATCGTAAGTCACTTTTGCGATCAACCAGTTCAATATCCAAAGAAAACCGTTCTCTCTTTACCAATCAAAACAGCTTATGCTTAACTAGCCAATCCATTGAAGAAATGGATTCACTCTACTACTGAACTCTACCTCCAGAAAAACTGCTAACCAGAAGACCTTCTTGCCCGCACAGAACACTCCGAGCTACACTGCTAACACCGACGACAAAGACTTCCTAATCCAAAGCTCTTCGAGAAACTCGGGCCTCAAACCGAACAGAAACATCCTACTGAACCCAACCACAACATCGAAGCAAATATACTTCCAAAACTTGTTCTAAAGAAAAATCTTCGGAGACATCCATAGTCACTGTGTCTCTTCACACAGCTACTAACTCCTGAGATATCAAGACACCATCACTTACTTGCTTCAGCCCAACCGACAGATCCAAACTCAACCCATCCAATTCAAAGATGAATTCCAAACCTTAACCGGTTATCTTCAGAGATCTATGAAATCCTATACTCTGCACAACTCACTCGAGACGGTATTAGGTCTACTGTCTCGATAGATACACTTCCAACCTCAACATTCAAACTCCAACCATTCGTAGTAGTCGTGTTACACACCCCACTACCTTATCCACCTTTATAATTTATATTGGAAAACCTGAACAGGTAACCCAACAAATAGGTAGAGATAAATATATATATATATATATATATATATATATATATATTCAAAGTTACAAATACGCTCTCTCAAGAAAGAAATCACCTCAAAGCCTAGGTATTCACTCAAAGCCTAGGTATTCACTCAATCCAAATTTGTTAAAATACTTAAATTTATAAAACTTAAAAACATTTTTAAACAATAACTCCTTTAAAGTTATATCAAAGCAAATTTGAATTGAAAAACTTAGTCATTTACAACTACGATTCAAAATGAAATTTGAATTCATAATTTAAACTTAGATTTAAAACACACTTTAAATCTTTGCTTACACTTTTTAATTTTAGTTTAAATTTTGGAAACAAGACAAGTTTTCTAATCTGAAAACAATCTCGAACCCCAACGATTCACTCGAGTAAAACACTAATAAACTCGAGCAAACTCGATTAACACCTCCATCTTGAAATCATTTCGAACTAAAATTTGACAGGTTTAACACAAAACCCGTAGCTATCAAACTCACCCAAGCCCACAACACAATGCTTCGAGTTCACTACACACATTCTTCGAGCCACACACGAGTAAACCCGAACAAAAACACGAGTACTCCTTCATCCCCAAAACAAACTGATACACCCAAACTCGTCGTGCACCTGCACCGTCACGCCATCAACTCCGACCCCTTCGCGACCACTTATGCATGTCACCGACCACCCCCCAACTTGATTCCGGCCCTCAAACAAATTTGCAGAACCCCAAATCAAGATTTAGCATACGAGCTCCAGAACAGAAGTAATGTCGCAACCTGGAATTCGCCTCAATCACCAAATTCCGACCTCCAAGGAAGCTCCACCTCCGGCCATAACCACTTTCACACATCCTCAACCTCTTACTAGAATCTTGTCGAACTCGATCACTGTTCGAGTTTGCGGCAATCGATTCTCAGATGAACAGAATACTTAGGGTTTGAAATCTCAATTCGAAACCCCCATCATCACAATGCTTTAATCCTTCATCCGGTATTTTTCCATGATTCTACTATCACTACTCCATCACCAGAGAAAACACTATCCACTTTATCCACTTAGGTTGACAGAATCCTACCAAAACAACTTTTCTAGACAAACCAGAAATACTCTTCTAATTTCAAACTAAATTTCTGATTTAGGTTATAAATTCAAATATTAGTTTAAGTAATCAATTCATACTCTTGAATCAATGAAACTAGATGATCAAATTTCCATTTACAAAAATTTGTTCTGTTATATTTTGACTTCCAGAGTCAATTACAGAGATGTATTTTTCTTCTTCTTATATTAATAAAGTTTTGAACTCTAACTTATTTTACATAACATACTATGTTTAAATCTTAAACTATAGCAAGGATTTGAGTATGATATCATGATATTTGAACAGGATTTAAATCTGAATCCTGGACGGGTAAGATCGTATATTCAACTGCATGCATACATTCAGTATCTATCAAAAATGAACTTGAAATATAACATGCAAACACACCTATTTCCATAAATAAACAAGCAACTAATTTAATACTTAAGTTTATTTAGTAAAAATTGTTACTCACAGATTTTTATAAGAGCAGAGCATCCATGTTTGACAAGCTTCAGATTGCTTCTTGTTCTTGCTTATGAAATTGAACTTCAATTTGCTTTTAGAAACTTTATCTTATTATACTGCAGATGCTTGTGCTTCCAGATTCCATTTGCATGTTTCCAGAAGAAAAAGTATTGCAGGCTTCAGAAAAGAAAATGCATGCAGGACTTTGATGTTGCAAAATGAATTTCAGATGCATGCTTTCCAGAAAAAGAATTGCAGGCTTTCAGAAAAGAAAGTGCATGCATGTTTTAGACGAAGTTGCAGATTTGATTACAGGTTTACCTTTGATTTGTAGAATGAAATTTCAGATAGCTTTGGTTTTGAGGGGAAAACAGATTTTGCAAATTTTGATTTAGATTTGGTTTTGAGGGAAATTTACAAGTTTGTTTTGATCAAAAGTTTCTGGTT
Organism: Allium cepa; assembly: GCA_030765085.1. Taxonomy (NCBI): domain Eukaryota; kingdom Viridiplantae; phylum Streptophyta; class Magnoliopsida; order Asparagales; family Amaryllidaceae; genus Allium; species Allium cepa. Next base: position 153,685,971 of record CM060937.1, read on the forward strand.
ATTGAAGAAGATGAGTTTTAAATTTTAGATATGAAGCTTCTCAAGTTTTTGAAGAGAAGAATAGAAAAATAGTAAGGGTGAGAAGTAATAGGTTATATAAGAAAAATTTTGATTTTATTAAAAATACAAGAAAAAGAAAAATAAGACACTTGTTCAATTTTTTTTAAAACATTTGTCACAAAGATAACTTAATGGCTTAACACATGTCTTTTTAAGTCTTAATAAACTTACAAATGTATTAAGTATTTTAATTTTAATTTAAAATGTTAAGAAAAACTTTTAAATCTTAATCTACTATTTCTTATATATATATATAAATGAATTTATTTCTTTTTAAATTAAAATGAAATGAAACAACAAATTTAAAATATAAGCTTATTCAAAAATATTTTAAGTATTTATTCTATTAAATTTCAAAACGTTAAATCCAAATTTAAATTAATATACCAAATCCAATTTTAAAAATCAAGTTATATATAGATGCATATATAACTCTTTGAAATTTAAAAATAACAAATCTATTTATGTTTTATGAAAAACTAAGTATTATCATTTTTAATTGAAAATAACAAATTAATTTTTTTTAAATAATTTATAAAAGAGATTGTAATTTACTTTTATTACTCAATAATTTAATATCATTTGTAAATTGTATTTTAAACTCTTATATATATATATATATTCAAGCATTATTTAAAAATAAAATAAAACAAAGCTTTGATGTTAATGTAATTTAAATTCATATTTTTAAGCTAAATAAAATTTTAAAACAAATAAGATTTACCTTTAATATAAACCATATAATTATTTGTTAAATTGCTTTGAAAAGCCAATTGTTAAATTTAAATCAAATTTTCAATTTACTAAAAATAAATTAGAATTAGAAAATCAATTCATTTACTAAATTCAAAATCAAAGTTTATCAATTTACAATATATAAAATTATATATTATAAACAGAAAATAATTTATTAACTTTTAAAAGATAAAATCTTCCAATTTAAATATTTATTAAAAGATGATTATTAGATCAATTCAAAATTTTTTATCAAAATTTATCAAATCAATTCAATTTTAAACACAGATTATTAAATTTATATTGCCAAATTTCCGAGATATCACAGGTGAGGAATCCAGTTAGACCCCTTCAATCGGTCACTTACAACAAATATATGTATTAGGAAATATGTACAATGTCCGCTTTGAGGCAGACGTGCGTACAAAAGGTCATCCGCTTATTTACCGGAACGTATAGGGTCTCATCTGCTCCAATTGGCAGAAATATATCCAAATACCAATCAATATATAGATAATACATCATATATCATCCATAAAATCATCAATCATAAAATAAATTTATTTTCACTTATATAAAAATATCAGTGAGTCAGAAAGAGTGAGTTGTACTCACTTTGGTTCCAATAAAAGTTGTAGTGTTTTATTCCGAATAAAATTAAACAGTCGTTTAATTTTACCCAAAAATTTACGCTGGCTCCAATCAACTCCAAACCAATTTTAAAATATAGTGCTCGTCAATATGGACCCAACGCAACTAGTTTCGTCAAAAACGGACCTCGTATGAAGAAGTTAATGCATTTTAAAGATTATATAAATTATTATACTATAAATTTCACAATTTTGTTTATTTTAAAACCTAGTTAGTCTGAGCCGTTCAATCTCTTACATCACATCTAGGCCGTCCCCTTATCATCCTCTCGTTCATGACCCGAGCTACATGAACCCATAGTCTCCACCCTTTCGACACCTAATGCTCCACCATCGATCATCTAAACAGCAATCAAGTTCCACCATTCGACTCGCCTACGCAGGCTCCTCCATCGGCCTCAATTACGTGTAGCTTGGCTTCACCAAAATCGAGAAAAACACGCATGAACTAAGAATTAACGTGGCCCCTTTTTGCCTCTAAACGATGATAACGGAAATTGACCGTTGGATGTGAAGATCTCTCGATGCTCTATAATATCGTAGTTGAAGATTTCTCAAATTGGTTGATGGATTTGGAGAAATATAGAAGGAAGTTTGGAAATTTTTGGCCATAGAAAGCTAATGGTGGTGGCTGAAGGAAGATTAGGGTTAGGGTGGACTTTAGTTTGCGAATGTGAATTTTCCAAGTCCTTGTATAGAAAATTTTCGCGCATTATTCATCTGAAATTTTTTCGAACTCCAAACGAAGCGTGCCTCTAGCATATATAATGTTTTACCACTATTTCAGATACAATGGAATATATATAAAGAGCAAATTCGGTCGTATTTGGAAGACAGGTTTTCGAATCGAATTATTTAAATTTAAAATTTCACTCAAACAAATTTCTACACGTTTTAGTTTTCCACGGACAAACTGTAAATCCGATTGACATGAAATTTGAAATCCTATAATAAGATAAAATTGTGGATCTAATGACACCAGTTTCGTCAAAATCTGAGACTGTGTAAAATATTTCTATTTTACACGTTAATTAAGTATTAAAATATTCAATTTTTATAATTTAACTTTTACTTCAATTTTAAAAGTTTACTAACATCATTTTAATTCAAATAGAATTTAATTCAACTTTATAAATCATTTCCATTCACATTAAATTCCGATTCCAACTATTTCTGCAATTTCAAGTACTAAATTATCAGTTTAATTATCCAATTAAATCCTTATAGTTCAAATATAAGTTATTCAACTTATAAATTTTACTTGTGAATATTTAAAATCAATGAAATATACGAATTTCAAATGACTGAAATTCTAGGTCGTTATACTAAGGAAGTATGCGGTGGTTGTGGAACGAGAGGCTATTGGTGACGATCGGGGCCATGGAGAAGCGGACGGGAGTGACTAATTTCCTACTGGAGAATGGGGTTATGGTTTTCTTTCTATATTCACTTGAAATCTCATAAGATGGGTTGTCATCTTTGCTTATCATTGTAGAGCATCTAGATGTGTTTAAAAAGGTTATCAGACTATTGCTGCATCGGGAGATTGAGTTTCGTATAGACTTAGCGAAGGATGTTAGACCAATAATTATGCCTTTGAGGCGTATGGCACCCAAAGAGCAAAAGGAGTTGGAGGTGCAAGTGGATAACCTGTTCAAGAGAGGGTTCATTCGTAGGAGTGTATTTGAGTGGGGTGCACCTGTAGTATTCACCACTGAGGCAATGGCTTTCTGAGTTGATGTGTAGATTATCGTGAGTGGTGATGAAGATGAACAAGTATCCACTCCTATGTATTGACGACTTGTTCGATCAGCTCCATGGTGCAAAGTTGTTCTCCTAATTAGATTTGGTGATGGGATTTCACCAATTGAGATTAGTGAAGGAGAGAGTGCCAATCACTATGCTTCATACACCGCTATGAGTGGTTGGTTATGTCGTTCGGTCTAACCAATGCTCTAGCATACTTTGTTGATCTTATGAACCGCGTCTTCAAGGATCAGCTAAATAAGTTTGTACTTGTGTTTGTGGATGATATCCTTGTTTATTCGAGGATGAAGGAAGAACACCATGAGCATTTGAGGATTATGCTCGAGGTGTTGAGGAAGCACCGATTGAAAGTGAAGTTTTTGAAGTGTCACTTATGGAGGAGGGAAGTGAGATTCTTGGGTCATTTCATCCCTGAGCATTGCACTACAGCATATCTTTCCAAGGTGTAGTAGTTCAGGATTGGAGCCAACATAAGGATACTACAGATGTAAGGAGTTTCTAGGATTGGTGGGATATTATAGACGTTTGATCAAGGGCTTCTCAAAGGAAGCATCATTGTTGACCAGTTTGATGAAGAAGAACCAGACTTTTATTTGGGATGTGAATTGTGAGCATACTTTTGTGATTCTGAAGGAGAGGCTAACGCGTATACCAGCATTGACCATTGTGGGTGGAAATGAGGAGCTGATAGTGTACACAGATGCCCATGGTACTGGATTTGGTGCGATATTGATGTAGAAGGAAAAAGTTATCACCTACAATAATTGACAGCGGAAGCCGCACGAGAGGAAGCATCCAACTTATTATTTTGATTTGGTGGCGATAGTATTGCTTTGAAAATTTAGAGGCACTACATATTAGGAGAAAGGTGCGAGCTGTTTATGTACTATAAATCCTTAAAATACATTTTCTCTCAGAAGGATCTCAACCTTCGCCAGCAGTGTTAGTTGGAATTCTTGGCCTCCTACGACTTTGACATTACCTATATGCCGGGTAAGGGAAATGTGATCGCTGATGCAATGAGTAGAAGGCATGCCAGTTTAGGAGCATTGTTCATGGAGTGGAGGCAGTTGGAGTATATTGCCAGTTATGTCTTCAAACCTCATTGCGAGATAAAATCAGAGATGTTAGCATGTCTGACAATCAGACCTATTTTGAGTAAGAGGATTAGTACTAGTCAGAGGTGAGATGCTAAACTAGCAGAGATCATGGAGAAAACATAAGGAGGAATAGAGTTTGAAGATATGAAGCAATACAGATTCGATCGAGAAGGTTGGCTCCATAAGGATGGAAGATTATTTGTCCATGATATAATGGATTGCAAGACAATGTGCTACAAAAGTGCCACCATTCTAGTTTGACCATACATTCCGTCAGTAATAAGATATACCACGGTTAAAGTAGACCTATTATTAGAAGGGGATGAAGAAGGATGTCATGGCATCCATGTCGAAGTGTATAAACTGCAGTTGGTGAAGGCACAGCAGAGAAAGCCAAGTGGGTTGCAACAACCATTTGAAGTTCCCGAGTGGAAGTAGGAGCAAGTATCAAGGGACTACTAAAGGCTACAACAGCATTTGGGTCATAGTCGATTAGTTGACCAACAGTGTAACGACCCAGAATTTTAGTCATTTGAAATTCGTATATTTAATTGATTTTAAATATTCACAAGTAAATTTATAAGTTGAATAAATTTGAATATCTGTATTTAATTGGATAATTAAATTGATAATTTAATATTTAAAATTACGTAAATAATTGTAAATGGATTTAATGTGAATAAAAATGTTGTATATAGTTGAATTAAATCAAATTTGAATTAGAATGATGTTAGAGAACTTTTGAAATTCAATTAAAAGTTAAATTCTAGAAATTGAATATTTTGATTTTTAATTGAAGAGTGAAAATGATCATTTTTCATACAGTCTCGGATTTCGATGAAACCAATTTCATTGGATCCGTAATATTATATTATTATAAGATTTCAAAGTGTCAATCGGATTTACGGTTTGTCCGGGGCAAGCTAAAACGCGTAGAAATATGTTTAAGTGAATTTTAAATTTAACTAGTGGATTCGAAAACCTATCTTTCAAATACGATCGAATTGGCTCCTGATATATATTCCATTGCGTTCAGAATAGGGGTAAAACATTATAAACGCCAGGCGGCACACTTTGTTTCGAGTTCGGAAATTTTCCAGATGAATAGTGCACGAATATTTTCTATAAAAGGACCTTAAATTTTCTATTTCGCAAAACCTAATTCATCTAGGGTTTCCAGCCGCCATTTATTTTCAATGGTCGAGTTTGTTCGTTTCTTCTTTCCTTGATCTCTTCTAATCCACTCACTTTCATAAAAATGATCAACTACAAACTTGAAGAACTCGTTGAGCTCGACCAATCCATACGGTGATGATGAAATTTTGAGCTTTGGATCGACGTGAACCTAATGATGAACGTCGCAAGTTCAAGCACGAATTTTGAGAAGCTCGGGGGGCAGAGCTCGACAAGGCTCTGGCCGATGGTGCACATCCGTGAGGGCTACAAAGTGATGGTCTTCGATCGACCTGAAATTCTTCGTGGAGGGCGCGTTAATTCACGAACGAGGGGTGGCTATTGGGTTTATTTGCATTTGTATTCACCTGATGGGGGAGAAGATAGAGTACACGGCCACGATTTGATGTTACAAAAGCAACGGCCTAGATGTGTTTGAGGTTAAAAATAAAAAGAAAATTATGGAATTAATTTTATAAAAAATCGTATAAACTTTGAAACGTGATAACTTTTTCATACGAGGTCCGTTTTTCACGAAATAAATTGCTTTAGGTTCGTATTCGCGAACACAATGCGATGGTGCTGGTTTGGAGTTGATTGAAGCTAGTTTGAATTTTGGGTAAAATTAAACGCGCGTTTAATTTTATTCGGAATAAAATGCTGAATTCGCGACTACAAGCAATGTGAGTACAACTCACTCTTTCTGCCTCATTGATATTTTTATATAAGTGAGAATAAATATTATTTATGATGATTGATGATTGTTTGGATGATATACAATATATTGATTGATATTTGGATATATACCTGCCTAGTGGAGCAGACGACTCTATACGTTCCCTTGTATGAGTGGATAACCCTTTGTATGCACGTCTGCCTCGAAGCGGACATTGTACACATATTCTAATATGTATATTTGTTGCAGATGACAGGTTGGAGGGATCCAACTGAATTCCTCACCAGTATTGATTTATTTACAGATATTGTGATATATTCTATTATCATATGATATATGATGTTTCAGATGCCGTGATTGATATATTTGGTGTTGTTGCAGCATAGGGCCTATTTTTTATAATTTAAGAATATTAAAGTGATGATTTCCAAATTTAAAAGGATTTTAAAGTGATTTTGGAAATAAATGTTCTATTAAATTTTGAACTATTAGGAAAATTGATTTATTTTAAATAATTAATGTTATAATTTTTATGTTATAAAAATTATGATGTGTGGGAAGTATAATTAAAATGTATTTTTAGAATGTGAAGTTAACTACTTTGTGAAATAGTATAAATTTAGATTTTTGATTTATTATAAATGATTTTATATATAAGATTTATAAAATTGAATTTTTATAAATCGGAATAATGGAATTATAAACGAATCTTATAAGTGATTAAGATTTGTGAATTTGTGAAGTTATAAAAGAATGAAAATTGTAAATAAATAATTTATAAGGAATTAACTTATAAATTGGATTTTTGCTGTAAATGAGATATATGTAGAACTGGTTAATAAGAGAATTTATAAATTTAAGTTTTTATAAAATATAAAACGAATTTATAAACATTGTTTTATAAATCCAAAATCAATTGAATTTGATAAGTTAAATATAGAAGTTTATTTAAAGGGATTATATATCCAAGATTTTGGACAGTGGATAATTCTTTAATAAATATGTAGAAATATTGGATTTGGTAAATGAACTACATTCACAATTTTGGACAGTGAATTATATATTAAAGAAATGTTTTGGGAAGTGATATTTTAAATGGAATAAAACGGTTTAAAGATGTTTTAAAATGTGTTAATGATCGAAACCATAGATTTCAACATTCATTGTTGAAATAGATCATTTTTATAAGGAATTGATGGACTGTAACACTATTATAGTAAATGATTTCCAAAAGGAAATGTTTTTTTATAGTATTTGGGATTTAGATATCTATCTTATTTTCGAAACCCTTATACTAGTGATTTTGGGTTGTCGTAACGATGTTTTACGCAACATTCGTTTTGACCCCAATAACTGTGTTTAAGTGGATGTTTTCCTTAAAGAATAAAACATATACTCAATCGTGATTTAAGTATATATAATATTTTCTAAGTGTTGAAAATAAATTGAATTGTGAATTACTTAAATAAGTATATGGAAATGTTTTCCAATATAGAAAGTTGAAATGGTTTGAGAATATATCCTTTTAAAGATAATTTGAAGTGAATATTTGGCAAATAATCTAATTAATAAAAGATTAATTAAAAAGGCCCAGTAATCGTATATGGTGCTAAATATTTGTTTGTTTGTTTTGATAGTTAAATAACCGACTATCAGACTTGGCCAAATTTTAGTTCCTCGACTTGATATGGGAACTATTTAGTTGTACACTTAGTACGTAGCCTTCTATGTAGGCTTGATTATCATTTGTGTTAAGGATGTTGATTCGTGTAGTGCCTAGTATTACACCAATCTATCGAGCTTTCTTCTTGACCCGAAGGATAGCAAGTTGAATGTTGGAGACGTGATAAGTGTATGAGACTTAGTTTCTGTGTGAGGTTAAGAAATGCTTTTGCGTTGTTGGTGCGAAGAGACCGAGATTAGATTTATCTAAAAACCACTTCGGACCAACGTTGAAACGACCCGCAAATCAGTACCCCTAAGTCAACACTATTCTAAAACAATCAGCTCAAGCTGAACGAAAATACGAACCATTTGGGTTAAAGAAAAATAGGTAGAAGAAGAAAATAGGAAACAACATAAGAATCTAACCATCGCAGCGGAATAAAATATAATATATATAATAAATGATCTTTACACAAAAACAAATATATCTGTTTATACATTACATCATCAGAGTACATCAATCACAGTTCAACATCAATAACATACAATTGGATACACAGCTACTCAACACAGCGGAATATATATAAAACAAGTATGAAAGTACGTATCGTCATCTAGATCGTCTCCTGAGCTCCGCGGCATCATATCCTATATCCTATAATACTCGGTCTGACCCGAGCATTATAGTTAAATAACACCCGAGTCAGTCTGGAATACCAGCGTGAGAAATCACACTCAAATTGATTATTAAAGTTTCGAAAATCCTTTGGAAATAAAAGCACCTCATAAGACCATGCCACAAATAAACATGTCAGGTTTTTACCTTACGATAGCTAAAACACTTTTATTAAAATCCTCTGATATTATAATATGGTCTATATACAAATACTTATTAAAATAGCCGAAATTGTTATATCTATTAAATTCTAGCTAGTAGCCACAAAATGGGTAATACAAACAAAACTAGTAAAAGGTACGTAGGGAGATTGGATTTCCAACTAATGACTACGCACTGGGGTACCACCTGTCACAGTACCTGGTCTAGATCAGCGTACCGAGGAGCCACCCTAACTCCCTGCAACACAAGGCCCAGACTATCCCTTACTGGATAATCCCAAGTAAGATTACCCTACGGTTGGGATCAGCAACCGCACCACTAAGCCGAAATAAAAGGGACATCTAGACAGGGATGACGTTACTCGGAAATGGGTGCTGCCCACCAAGCCTTGCTGCATAACCCCTGATTTTCAGTCATTCCCGGTCGATGAGGCTTGAGGCTAAGCGTTACCTTTTAGATCTTTTCACTTAGAATGCTCATCATCCACCCGACGATGTTCTGAAAGCATTCATCTATACAAGTCCGTCCCGAGTTCGAACGGAACCGAAGGCACTATTCCTACTACATCCATTTTGGGAATATCCTCAGGATTAGTAGTGACTAGCCCTTGCACTTCACTGCTCCATCTTCGCATCCAAACTCGTTTTCCCCACGAAAATGTACAATCCGGATCGAAGTGGTTTTCAAGAAATTAATCCCAATCCCGGTCTCTTTGAAACGATCAACGCATTTGTCCAATATTGATAGTCGGTTATTTAACTATTAATTAACATTCACAGCAACCATCCAACATAAATAATTTTACCAAATTATTTATTAAACTCAAATTATCTTCACAAGATATATTTCCACTTTTCCACCATTTAAAAATAGATTCAAACCATACTCTTCTCATGGAATGAATTTCCAAATATTTATTTCCACTGAAAATACTAAGTACAAAGCTTTTGATTTTTAAAATAATATAAAACACTTTATTATAAAATATATTTTAACATTTAGATTGAGAACTACTCTAATACTTTATTAAAAATATACAATTTAGGAATATTTAAAATGAGGTTACTTTTGTAAAATATAAAACTAGATTTTCACTTTTAAAACAAATACCAAGTCACTTTTACATAATTACTACCATAATAGATTAAAAGAAAATACTTACTTATAATTTAAATATTTTAAAAATAATAATAAATTTTCCAAAACTTGCTTTTTTTTAAACAACTTTAAAACTTTAACTTATATTTAAAAATTCACTTTGAAAACGTACTTGGTTATCCAGGGAGAATTTCCAATTTCAATCACTTAAATCAATTTTCCAAATTGATTCCCAATTTACTCCATTTGAAATAAATTTCTTTACTTACTCAATTCATTTCAAAATTCGTTAATTATGGAATTTATTATTATTATTATTATTATTTTCCGTTTGATTTTAAATCTTTTAACTGAAATATACAAATTTCAGATTTTTCCCAATTTCTTCTTTATTCTTTTCAAAATTTAAATCTTAAATTTAAATTAAATGCTTTGTTCTTTTAAATAATAACGCTGAAGTTTAAAATTCATTATCTTTTATTTATTTAAAAATCCCTTTTTCATATACGGAATTTATTTATTAGAATTTTAAAATCACATATATTCTTTCCCAATTCATTCTTAAATTTATTTAAATTCTTTATAATTATCTCACTTACAAATTCTCTTCCTTTTATTTTCAAAAATCAAATTCTATATATTTTGATAACTCGGTGAACCGAATATATTCAAGTAAACCAAAGTATTCAATATTCCAGTTATAAATAATATTCATCATAGAATATCGAATATGCATAACAAAGAATATTAAACAATTTTTTTTTTTGAGGAATCCAGTTGGATCCCTCCAACCTATTTTCCCTGCATCCACAGACGTTAGCACAATATAAAATACCATTCCACTTCGAGGCGGAATATCGCGGTATATGGGTTTTATAAAATATCATCAGCTATGATGCGGCACATAGGGTCTCATCCGTTATATAATGCAGGAAATCAAACATTCCAAGCTATACTATATACTACCATAATAATATAACACACCAAATCCAATCAATCAATCAATTGTTTAAGTTTAACCATTTAAATTAAATTTAAAATTTAGCTGAGTGAGATTAACTCACCTTTGATTCTATTTTGCAATCCACTTCAATATTGCCTTGGATTTCCAGATGTTTGACCTTCAATAACAATTTATATGATTTATTAATATCCGAAATATAAATCGACCCTTAATTACCATTTAATAATACAACTAAATTTTGAACTAATTCCTTTAGTAACTAAAAACAATTAAATAAGTTTATCAAACAAGTTAATTACTTTTAACACATTATTTAATACAAACTATTAAACTAAAATGTGTACATGCATGTTTAGGATTATTATTAATTTTATTTTTTATGTAGATTCAAAGTTTAACTTTATATATAAACCCCTAAAAAATTTAAAATTTCTATTATATTCTTTTCACAATCCTACCTATATATGCATTTCTATACATATATAAGCAAGTAGCATCTTTTAGCTTTTTCTCTCTTTATTCTATAATGGCCGCTCCCGCCCCTGCCCATACCCATCCCCCTACTTCGTCCTTTTTTTCTGACATCCCCTTGTGTAACATCCCGCCTTTTCACACGATTTAAATCGACACACGTGACAATTCAAACCATACGGAATGGCGGATTGTTATGGGGCAAATAAGAAAAATAGAGAAGTGAAAAAAAACTAAACAGAATCTCACAGCGGAAGGATAAAATATAATAATAAATATACAGTTCACAAAAACTGTTTACAAGACATTTGATTCTTCTTTACACAATAAATATCAGAGTTCACATACCAATAAATATCAATGCAGCGGAACACAGTGTGTAGTGGAACCATATAATATAATAATAATAATAATAATAATAATAATAATAATAATAATAATAATGAAATCTTTGTCTTCGTCCTCCAGAAATAAAGTCTTCAAATCCTGAAACACACAGACTGACCCGAGCGAATTTGAAAAGACAAAAACACTCGAGTCAGAACTAAAAGATCTTATGTAAGTTAAATTAGCAGAAATAAATATGAGTGCAGTAACTCAAGAGATGCTCGAGATTTACATCTCCTAAGGATCCGTTAAACTATTTACTATGTAGTATATTGCGCTATTATAATAGTGTCTAATTCTAAAATAAACTTACTTTTAAATAGCATTAAGGCTTTACATTTTCCACCTTAACACGTAATAGTCCCAGTAGTCCATCCAATATCGTAGTCCCTCCTGATCGGGAAGCCACCAGAGGATACCACACGGGCTACGGGAGAAATCCAAACTCGTACAAGGCTCGATAGGGTAGGTGACACGGCACAACTAGGCAATGCCAGGGTAGATATACCAATTGCTATCCGGGCTGGTGGAAACGCGCAGCGCGCAGCTGCCTCCCACCTCGAACAAACTCCCCCAAAATCAAAATAAAGGTGGCCACCGAATCAATCCAAAGTCAAAGTATAGTATCAAAGAGGAGTGTCCGATCAGAGGAATGACCTCATTGGCCCGAGAATCGCTCCTGTTTTAGCCACCTTATGCCAACTCACGGGAGTTGGGTCCACGTATTTACCTCAAAGGAAACGCCGCCGCCAACCTACTTCATTCTGGAATCTCCACCGCGTACACGGTTGTTAAAGTGGTTTTCGTAGTTGGCAGAGAGTATGACAACTTCCGATCCCGGTTTCTTCAACAACCAAACGTTATTATAACACCGCGGTAATTTAAAATAATTTATGCTTTTAAAACCCGAATAAAATATCCATTTCAAAACCATATAAATATGATATCATTTCCTTTTAAAACCCAAAACAATATGATATCATCTCTATTTTCCAATATATTCTTTTCCAAAATCATAGGGTTTTCAAAGAAAAATATTTAGAAATCAAAACTCTTGAATATAATATTTTCAAATTATACTACCTTGAAAATCATAACTTTGAAACAAGTTTCCATTTCTTAAATGGTTAAATATTAAATTACTTTTATAAAACAAAATAGCTTCTTTAGATTTCACAAATCAATTTCAAATATCGATTTAAACTACCAAATACCATTTCAACTTTTATGTTTCAAAGCTTTAAATATTTTCACCATTTCAAAAACAACTCATTTGACAAATCCATATATATTAAATTCAATTACTTATTTTTTTTTTAAACTTGAAATCTTTACTTAATGAATTCAATATAATTTAAGAAACCTTTAACTTCACATGACTGGAAAATCTTTTAATTTATTATATATTCATTTAAATCAACCTGGTATTCATTTAAATCACTCTACACAAAAATCAAGTTATAAAAATCATATTCTTTTAAAATTCTAACTTTTCATTAAATTTCAATTTAACTTAATATTCATCTTCCAATCTTGTTCTCTTTTAAGTCATTAAAACTCCAGAAATTAAATTTTAAATAAATTCTTCATCGTATTTGATCTCGAAAATCAAACTTTATTTTATACTTCAAATCAAATTTATACAAAGCTTAAAACCTGAAAATTACAATATATATATATATATATATATATATATATATAAATAGCCCAATCAATATCCATAAACCATATATATAGCTTTACAAAACCAAAAACATTTCAAAATATATTATATATATATATAACGCGGTGCCTGTATAAAATTTTCTACCCTATGGTCAAATGATACGGATGTTTATCATTTCAATCCGCAATTTAAAATAAAAATGCGGTTGTATATCATTTCAAACCGCAATCCCGAATGAATGAAATGCATAGCAACTTGCAATTAATAAAATAAATCATCCATTCATCCATCAAATCATACATCCATTTATAACAGTCATCATCCAATTTCAAACAATCATCTATATATAACAGGTGATAAATAATGGTATCAATTATCAGTTTATACTCAAAATAAATTTAATAACTGTTAATTGGCAGTTTATATGCAAAAATAAACGTAAACTTAACTGGCAGTTAATATGAAATAAAATTTAACATAACTATGCCTGGCAGTTAATATGAAATAAATAAATTCTAACTATCAAATTTATATGCAATAAATAAATAAATTTACAGTTATATTAAATAAATGCGTTTAAACAGAAATAGTGAATAAAACATGCCAAACAGTCATAAAAAAATTTCTACCCATATCTAAAATTAATTTAACAAACACAAGAAATTTTAGAAATTGTGAGTGGGTTAAAACACTCACCTTTTGAATTTAAATCGAATTTAAATCCGATTTAAACCCAAAAATTCGACGGTCTCCAAATCTGTCCAAACCAGTGTCAAAAGATCTGGAATTTTATTACGATCCTAACAAAAAAATCTCGCGTGAAACGGAGTTCGTAGGAGAAAGTTATACGCATTAATGGTGATTGAAATTTCAAAAAAAAAAGAAAAAAGAATAGAAATAAAAGAACACCTTCAAGCGCCACGTCACCCCCCTTTCTTTCCCTCTCTCCCTCATGCGTTTTGCTTCCAGATTTTTCTGAGAAGTTTGAATTTTAGCTTTTGATTTGGTTTGGAATTTTTATTTGGATCTAAGATTTGTTTGTCTGCCATTGAGGAGGAGAAGGGCTGATGAAATTTTGCACGTAGACAAATGAGAATAGGCAGAGGCTAGGGTTTAGCGGGGTATTTATAGATGAAGTTGGAATAGACAGATGGATCCGAATTTAAATGAATTCACAATTTGTCAAATTTAAATTCCAATAATCCATTTATTTGATTTTTAGATCTTATTATGAATAAATGGTCAACTTACCATTCCTATCATTTCTGATTGCAATTAGCTTCAAATTTATTAACCAAACCTTCATATCAAATAAAGATTTATTGCGAAAATTTTAGTGTTTACCTTTAATTAAAGTAAATTCAATAAATTATAAAATCTTATTTCAAATGAAATTTTATACCATTCGTATTCAATTCTCTTTATTAAATCAATCATCATCTTATGTATATATTTAACATTAGTATATATTAATTTACCCCAATTAAATAAAATTTTATTCCCAAATTGATTTACAGCCTAATATAACATTTGAATTTTATTCCCAATTCATAAATTACTACCTTAACTAAATTTTACGTTTCCCTTTTAATTTACATTTTCACCTTACGTTACTACATTAATTATCCTTAAAGTAACGTCTATTATTAATAACAATATTATAATTACTTACCATTTTATTTCATAAATTAATCCATTTCATCTAAATTCTTATCTATGTAATATTTCAACATTTAATTTCATCAAATGTAATTGTTTTCCAATACGTTAATAACTTTATTTCCAAGTCTTATATTACAACAAACTATCAATACGAAAGTCTTAACATTGTTACAAATACTACTTTAATTAACATTAACGCAATACTCAATTAAAAATTATTGTAACTGATTTCAAAATTGTAAATTAACAAGCTACCAAAATAGGCAACATACAATAATCGTACTCTAACCTTTAGTCACATTAATACGCTTTTATTTCTCAAAATCAAAGTTCCCATTTAACTAAATCTCCATAAATGAATTTGACGTTATCTTCAAAAAGTACTTTATATTAACATTAACGTAAAAATTTATTTATATCTATTGCAATCGATTTAGTACTATTTTCTCAATATTTAAAATGATTTAACAAATTTTATATGTCAATTTATTAAAGATTAAATCAATATAAATATTCAACTCCATAAAATCCAAAATTGTTGATAAATTTCCAATACTTCCTTTTTTTATTGAATCAACCTATATTTATTCCTTTCATTAATCTCAAATATAAGGGTTTACCCTTTGGATTAAAAATTATCACACAAATATCCTATTTCAACGTAATTCTTAATTTAACGTAATAAATAAAAATTTGATTTCATTTATCTCAATAAGTCCTACTATTATAAAATAACCAATTGACTCACTATTCAAATTCACATTCTATAATTCAAAATTTTTCTATCACCTTGATTTACTTAACTTTATAATTCCTTAGACAAATCTCTATCTCAAATCTTAAATGTAAATCATTCTACTAATTATAGTACTTAATATTTTCTTAAAATAATCTTTCTATTACGCTTGAATCCAATTTATTAAATAAGTTTCCAATTAGATCCAATTTCAACCTTGCACATAAATTTAGGTTATAATTAACTTTTAACGTATACTTCCCTAGTTATTTCTTTATATACTCCCCATATTAATTCCACAATTAACCATTATTATTAGAATAACGCTTATAATAAATACGATCCTATAATTTACTCAACACTTAATTATTTCCTTTTCCATTAGGGTAACATTCCTCTATCTGATTATTACTTATTACACATTCTAATTCCATTAACAAGGAAGCAGGTAAATTATGATATATTCTACAAAATTTTAATTTATTACTATTCATTATTATTAACCTAAATTCAGCATTACTTACCTCGCATTAACCTTATTACTTAAAATCCTTATCCAATTGAAATTAATACTCTGAATAAATACATTTACTCCTTTCGTTATTTTATTAATTACAATTAAGGCACACCTAATTATCTTTATAGGTAAATGAGTGAATTTACAAGTAACCTACTATTACAACCTTTAATATACTTGTATATGGTTATTTTACCCTTTTATAATCCATTTATAAATATATGCACATCTACAAATTAAGATTCTAAATCCAATTTCTTATTCCATCCAGGTTCCATTTCTTCACTTTATGAATAACTAGCATTTCCTATTCATTTGTTACATCTACTTATATTCACTTTATGAATAGTTTAATATTCCATTTATTACTAACTTTAATTATTACAATTTATTATCTACATACAATTTGAATCTATTTTCAAATTTTCACCTTCCAATAATAAATAAAAAGGATTGTACTAAATAAAATTTTATTTTCATTAATGAATTCAATCCTTGCCTTTATTTACTTATTTCTAACCTTATATCCCATTGCAAAAATTTCCACTATTACAATTAATTGCAATAAATAATTTAATTTGTACATTTTAATTACCCTTGATACATCAAATTTTAACATTCTCTTTTATATAAATAAATAAGATTTTCATTCCTTTCTAAATTTAAATTAAAAATCCTATTAATTTAATTCATTTTAAATATCGCATTCACACGGGTCGTTACACCTTGCTTTCAACTATTCCTCCTCCTTCTCTGCTTTCGGCATCCCTTCCAAACTCCCCCCTAAACCTACCTTCCCCTGTTCCACCTCCTGACTTACCCAATCTCATCCATTCCATTTCTTCTTCCTCCTCTTGGTCCTCCCTCTTCAAAACCAAACCGCGAAATGCTGGAGCTTATTCCCCTGTTGATTTTCAGCTATCTTATGATGGCCAAGTGCTAGTGCCCCCCCTAATGTGCTGGAAGCTGGCAATGTAGTTTGGGGAGGATGGTTAGTGGGTTTTTTCCTTGATAAACCCCTGTCATACATGACAGTAATCACTCATTTAAAAAAACTGTGGAAGCTCAAGGGGGAAGTCACCATAAAATCTGATGGAACTTTGTTCCTTTTCTTTCTGTCATGTGCTGAGGACAGAAGGAGAATCGTTGAGGCCGATCCAATCTTTCTTCGAAACAAGATTTTCATAATTAAGGCATGGGATCCATACATTGGAAATAGCTGCAATACTATCAAATCAGTGCCAGTTTGGTTAAAGTTATCGAATATACCTCTTTATGCATGGTCTCATTTAGGGATTAACTGGTTAGCTTCTAGAATTGGAAGATTGCTTTGTTTGGATACATCAACTGATAAACTGGAGCGCATTGGTTATGCCAAGTGTTTAGTTGACATCACTCCAAATCAAGTTTTGGTTGACGAGTTTCCATTTAAATTAGTTGATGGGTCAACTCAGATGATAAAGGTTAGTTATCTTCCGAAACCAGAAATTTGTACTATTTGTAAAGTTTTTGGGCATATGGCGAATGTTTGCATGAAAGAACGAGAGTGTAATGTGAGAGGAGAGAAAGAAATAAAATTGAAAGACAAGGTGAATGAAGATTTTGAAACTGAGCAGAAGATCGGAAAGCAGACATACAAGAATAAGCAGATCTGGAAGAGGGTTGTTAACAAGAAGCAAAGAGATAAGATTGAAATTACTAATGAGAGGCAAGTAAAGGATGATAATTTAGTTTTTGATGTTGTTTCTGCTGATAACAGTTTTGAGCGAGATAATGACGCCAAGGCAAACAAAAAGGATGGAAGTGGAAATGAGATTCAGGTGGTGGAAAACGAAAATGGTACTGAACATGTAACAATATTGACTAACAACTTTTTTGATGTATTAAAAGACATGGAGTCCGAGGGTGACTGTGTAGTTATGACAACTTTAGGGGACAAAAATGTTGATTTAATAGCAACTTCAGATCATTTGCATGATGGTAGCCCACAAAAGTTGGAAGGTAGGCAAGCTCCTTTCAAACAACCAGATGTTTCTTTTGCTGAACAGAATGTCTTGCTATTCCCTCGGGAAGGAAATAAAAACCAAGCCGTGCATGGATCTGTATCTCATGTGCATGCAATCAATAGTGAGATCTCATGCAGTTCACGCTCCTATCCCAATTTTGAAACTCCACTTCCCACAAGTCAGCAAGCAATTCAGATTCAGACAAACTGGAGGAATTATTCTGTACCACATTACAACAAGAAATCTTTGACTTTGTGTACAGCTTGCATTCCCTGCCTCAACCCTCCTTGTCAACTTCTCCTTCCACCCCTTCTCTTCCCCCTCCCATCAACCCAGTGCCATGTCAGCCTTATGTATTTCTGGGCTCAATTCTAGGTTGGAAATCGCCACCTAATGAGCCAACTGAAGACGGTTATCAACAATCTGTTGATGACAAAAGCAAAAAGTCGAAAAAGTTAAAAAACCTAAATCAAAAATTCACAAGAATTAATTCTCCAGTCACTAGGAGCATGAGAGATGGATCTCACTTAAACTTGGTATAATAAATGATACACAATATAGGTGCTTGGAATATCCGAGGCTCCCACAACTTCCTCAAACTTGATCAGGTGAAACAGTTGATATCTTTTCATCAGCTGTCTGTTTTTTCTATTTTTGAAACCAAATTGAACTTGCCACTAACTCTTCTTGCTGCTAAGTACATTAACCCTACTTGGTCCTTACACCACAATCTACTTGAAGCTTGCTACGGTAGAATTATGGTCATTCATAATCCTGAAGAGCTTACTCTAGATCTCATCCTTGCATCTCCTCAAATAATGCATTTTCGTGCTAAATACTTCAACTCCTCCCTTTCTTTCTATATTTCTTTCATTTACACTTACAACTCCCCCTCTGCCAGACAATCTCTTTTCGAACTTATTCCTGCTTTTAGAAAAGACACTCATCCATGGTTATTGCTTGGGGATTTTAACTGCTGCTTGTCATTATCTGATAAGCATGGGGGTCTTCCTCTCTTTCCTAGGGACATTATCCCCTTAAACTCTGCTGTTGATCACTCTTCTTTATTTCCAGTTAACAAATTCGGTGCCCCCTTCTCTTGGAATAACCGGTCAAGAAATGGGGCCCGTGTTTTCTCCAACATTGATCACACTTTCTCTAATTTCAAAGCTCTATCCTTATGGCCTAACATATCCACCTTTTTTCCCCATCCAATCCTATCCGATCACTCCCCCTTAATCTTGACATTTGGGAAAAAGTCATTGGAAGCCAAAAGAGGTTTTAAATTGTACAATGCATGGGCTCATCATCCTGAATATCACGTTGTTATATCTAATGCTTGGACAAAAAGGTTTTTTGGAAGCCCAACTTTTATTTTTTGTAGGAAACTCAGTGCGGTTAAGGAAGTCTTGAGGGTTTGGGCAAGGGAAAGGTATGGAAATGGAAACCTTCAATCTTCTAAGCTCATGGTCCAGTTAAAGGAAGCTCAGGTGCAAATGATGGATCATCCTGACTGTCCCCTCTTAGCTGAAAGGGAAGCTTCTCTTTTCAATGACCTTAACCTTGCTCTTGCTGTTGAGTCTGATATGAGGAAGCAACAATTAAGACTCAGATGGGTAGCTGAAGGGGATAGGAATACAAAATTTTTTCATGCATCCCTGAAGATAAAGCAGTCTACCAATAATATTTCTTCTATAGTTGATGAAGCAAGTAATCTTCACTCAACCCATGAAACTGTAGAAAAAGCCTTTCTAATGTATTATGCAGGCCTCTTTGGCAATGCTAGCAATTTTCAACCTGAGTTAGGCCTTCTTTCCTCAATCTCCCTGCCTAGACTTAATTATGATGAAGCGAGCTCTTTGATAGCGAAAGTTACTAATGATGAAATCAAGAAAACCCTATTTGCAATGAATAGAAGTTCGTCGGGAGGTCCAGATGGTTTCAATGTCGAATTCTTTACATCTAGCTGGGAAATTGTTGGTGATCAGTTTTGTCTTGCTGTCCACAATTTTTTTGACAAGTTTAAGATGCTAAGAGCTGTGAATTCTACCAACTTGGTTCTTATCCCCAAGACTAAACCTTCCTTGACTGTTCCCTCATTCAGACCAATATCCTGTTGTAACGTGCTTTATAAATGTATTTCCAAGATCATTGCCACGAGGTTAGTTTCTGTGCTTCAAAGATTAATATCTAACAATCAGGTTGCCTTCCTTCCAGAAAGAAATATTCTTGATAACATATTGTTAGCCCAAGAACTTTTAAAGGGTTACCACTGTGCTAATGTTTCACCACGTGCTATGCTGAAGCTTGATTTGCAGAAGGCTTATGATTCAATACATTGGAAAACAATTGTTAGGGTTATGTCTCTTATGGGTTTTCCCAAATTTTTGTTGCTTGGACTTATGAGTGTATATCTACCCCCTCCTTTTCTATTATAATCAATGATATAAGTTCAAGCAACTTTGTTCCAAAGCAGGGAATAAGGCAGGGGGGCCCCATGTCTTCATATATCTTCATTCCGGTTATGGAGGTATTTACATGCCTTTTAAGTCCTATGTTTCATAGCAAACAAATTCAATTCCACCCCAAATGCAAAGACCTTAGTATATCAGCCCTCCTCTTTGCTGACGATATAATGATCTTCACTAAGCCCACCATGCAGTCATTTGAAGGCATTAACTGTGCTCTTCACAAATTTTATTTGATGATTGGCCTCAAACTTAATCTTAACAAGTCCAATATCCTTTTATCTAGAGTAGCTAGAACTCAGGAATTGAATCTCACATCATTTACTGGTATGCAATCCATGTCGTCTGATAGTTTTTACCTTGGGCTTCCTCTTTGTACTTCCAGAGTTACTTATGCTGCCTGTCAACCACTATATGAAAAGATCACTGCTCTTATGGATCTTTGGGCCAACAGATTTTTGTCACAAGCTGGAAGATTGGTGCTTGTGCAATCTGTTAGTTTTTCTATAATGGTGTACTGGGCTAGGACATTCATCCTACCCTTAAAACTGCTGAAGTTGGTGAGAAGAGCTATGATGAGATTCTTTTGGTTTGGAAGCATTCATACTAGGAAACTCCTACCATGCTCTTTCAAAACCATGGAGAAGCCAAGAAGCAAAGGGGGACTGGGATTGCAAAGCATTGGGCTCTGGAACAATGCTGCTTTCAGCCATCATTTCAATGCTTTGCTCAACAAACATGACACACTATGGGTGAATTGGACATTAAGATATAATATTGGAACGAAAAATTTCTGGCTTATGGATATCCCCCAGTCTTGTAGCTGAACTTGGAGGAATATATTAAAATTAAGAACCACTTTCAAGCCACTTGTTCAACTTCAAATTGCTGAGTCAAGCTTATGCAGTTTCTGGCATGATCCTTGGCTAGGCAAAGGTATTATTCTTGATCATGTATTCTCCTCTCAGCAGAAATATCAGTGTGGTATTAGTAACAATGCTCTTGCCGTTGATCATATTGATAATAGCAGTTTTGTTTTCCCCTTCACAAGTAACCATTCTGTCAGGAATTATTGGAGGTTATTTGAAACTACCATATACGATTTATATGACCATGACACTCTTTTGTGGAATGGTCAGTGCCACTCCATTAAAAAAGTTTATGCTGCCTTGTATGGGCTGGATGCAATGCCTGAGTGGAAGTGGAAAAAGGTTGCTTGGTCAGCGGCGTCGAATAGTAGTGACAATCTAATGTTTTGGAAAGTTGTTTCCAATGCTCTCTTGACTAGAGATAAGCTTCTGCGATTTGGCATGTCAGTTTATCCTATGCGTGAGCTGTGTTCTCAGCAACCTGAAAGTGTATCTCATATATATTTTGAATGTCCTTATGTCCATTTCATCTGGACTAACTTGATTACTTGTTTTTTGAGGCTATATGCTATTCCTTTTAACTTTTCACCCTGGAACTTGATGGACTGTGCCCTATCATGGTCTGAAGATGTCAAGCAGTTTTTTTCACTTTGCGATGAAAAAGTTGATGATCAATATTTGGAGAGAAAGAAATAACCGTTGCTTTGAAGGAATCAGCAGGTCTTGTCTGAAGCATGATATTCTTTTGGGATTGAAGCTCAGCACTTACAAGTTTCTTGACATCCATTTTCAGCCATGGACTCCTTGATCTTCTTGTATTTTGTTTTTCTGTTTAGTGGTGTTGTGGTTTTTTTTCTCTTTTTTTACTTTTTTCCTTTGTCTCCTATGTATCGCCTTCTTGTTGTTTTCTGTTTTAATAAAGCTGGTAGGGGCCCGGTTTTAACCCCGCTTAATCTTCAAATATATATATATATATGTATATATGTATGTATGTATGTATGTATGTATATGTATATGTATATATCCTAAATCTTATTACAGAATTATTCTATTTCCTACTACTACCTGAATATATTTTACTGACTAAAGGTTTCTGTTTTTCTCAAACCTGATATATCTTCAATCTGAATATATTTAATTAAGTAAAAATGAGA
This sequence comes from Allium cepa, assembly GCA_030765085.1. NCBI lineage: Eukaryota > Viridiplantae > Streptophyta > Magnoliopsida > Asparagales > Amaryllidaceae > Allium > Allium cepa. Next base: position 153,708,633 of record CM060937.1, read on the forward strand.
AGGAGAGACGAACACCTCACTGTTACACAACATTCTAACGTCCTCGACCCATCAACGCGACGAGAGTCCCACCCGAGCTCCTCGTCGCCAGCCAAAACCCTCGAAGCAGCGCTCATCGTTCGCCGCATTGCCCTAGTTCCACCACGAACACGAACACGCCACATCCTGCTTGCATCGTCATTGTCGAAGCCTCCTCGAAGTCACACCTACCCCCTTCTTCGACCACCATCTCGTCTCGATTTCCTCCTTCCGGAAATTGCGATCGTATCCTCTCCACGAAGTCGCTCGGTCCCAAATCACGCCCTTTCTACTGAATTCAACTTCGACTGGTCCCCCTCTCGCTCTTGAACGAGCTCGTGCTCGACTCGAAAATGCGGCAAAGTCGATTTCGTGAAATTTGGCTTTCGATCTTTAATTTTTTTTAATTTAAGAATCGAGTTTCGGCCGAATATGAAAACGAGGGAGATGAATGATTTTAGATCGGCCATTATTGTTTCGAATGAAAGGAGAGAGAGATTACGCGTTTGTTTTTCTGAAAGAAGAAAATATCTCCTATTTTTAATTATTAAACGAAGAAGCGTATTGGAGAAGGTAACGCTAGTTTTTAAATCCCTATATGTGATGCTAGCTACGGTATTCAATGCAATTTCATTACCCATCTTTAAATTTAAATTCAAATTTGAAGTATTGAGAAAATAAATCCAAGAATCCCGATCACCAAACGAGGCATGTCGCTAGGCGTTTATAATGCTATACCCATATTCTGAATGCGATAGAAAAGGTTGCGAGTCCTAATTCGATCGTATGGAGAAGATAGCTTTTTGGGTTCAGTTATAATATTAAATTTTGATATAGATTTAAGCGCGTTTGTATATCGTACACTCACACAACAACTCCAAACACTACTAAAATTGAAATCCGATAATAATAAAATATTACGGATCCAATGGAACTGGTTTTATCGAATTCTGAGACTGTGCCTCGGAAGGCTATTTTTAAATATCGATTTAAACAACAAAATTTTAAAACTTAACAAAACATCTCCGAATCAAATTTCAACGCTTTTACTATCTTCAATATTATCAATATAAATTTTACAAACCCTTATATTATTTATAACAGGCTTAAAATTCCAGATTAAACATCTACCCAATTTCCAATAATTAAATTCAATAATTAAATTTCCAAATAATGGTTATATTTGAAATTTAAGTTACAAATTAACTTTTAAATATTTAAAATTAACTAAATATTCCAATTTTAAATTCTCAAAAATTCTGGGTCGTCACATTCCTCCCCCTTAAAAGGATTTCGTCCCCGAAATTACTAGTTATGAAGAATGGTCCAATACCCGTTTACCTTTTTCCCAAAACCAAACAGTTTCTAACAATTTTCCAAAACAATCTTTTATTAAGAAATTCTCAAAAAAATTTCTAACTCCCTAAATTTTCGAAAAATTTCGCCAGCGTCTCCTTTGCGTTGCTGGCTCGGTACAACCACAAAATGACTCTACGGGATCCCAAATTCCAAAAGAAAACAAAAGGCCAAGTGGCTATATCAAAAACCCAATCAAATTTCACACTAAAATTTAGATACATACCTTTTTGGTTGGGCAATTCAAATTTATCCTCTGAAATCAAAACCAATTTTTCTTTCCCTTTATAATACCTGCATATCCTACATAGCAATAATATCCAATCACAATATTCCAAAAATATTTTATCGACTTCCTTGCAAAATGTCAATATTTATTCATTCAATATAAACTTAGAATATATCTGTAATATCAATTTACCATTTAAGAATTCACCATTTCTTTCTTAAGTTTAGTATAAGCATTTCATATGGTTCTTTATTTATTTTCACTTTATCATTTTAGTTTATATCTACTTCTATTCAAATTGGTTCTCCCATTTCCATATGAATTCAATTTTATCTTCAACGCTGAATATTGAATTTTATCTTCCATTTATAACTAATTCATATCATTATTTTAAATTAGTTTCATTCACTAATTTATTTCAATTTCCAGTTTGAAATCGTTTTGTCGTCAACAAAATTTTCCAAAAATTTTCAAAAAATTTCTAACTCCTAAAATTTCTGGAAAATTTTGGTAGAGTCTCCTTTGTACGGAGGAGTTTTGCAATTTGACAAAAGATATAAATATATATACATCGACCACCTGGTCGAGAAAACAAAAATAGTTCATATTTTCTATTTTTATTGCGTAGGCGTACCTTATTTAGCATTTTTAAGCAAGCGGCTTATTATTTTAGCAATTAGCACAGCCAAATCCAGCCACATGGCTTCCAGGTACCTGTACTTACTCAATTTAAACATGTAAGTGCCAAATATATGAAGTTTAACAATATTTCACTTATTCGCAATAGTTAAACACATGAATTCTAAAAGAAATGCACACCAAACACTTTCCATAAGCAATTTATATAGTTTTCATACTAATTCAACTGTTTTCAATTAATTTTATAACCATTTTCATTCAATTTGAATGGTTTACAACCCACTTGCTTACATTTAATTTATTTTTAATTTTTAAACTAACCCATATTATTCCGATTGATTTAAAAATCAATTTTATTTACTTGCAATGATTCATAAAATTTTATTTTCTTCTATTTTCGTCCAACGACTAATTTTTCTCATGCAAATTGGTAATATTCATTCAAGTAAATAACCACTTAAGCCGATGACCATTTTAAATTGATTCCAACTCAATTTGTTATTTAATTCTTTCAATTCAAAATTCATTCACAATCATTTGATCTAGCTCGACACATTCTATTTAAATTTTATTCACGATCCATTCATTTGCATATCATTTCTTATCCGCATTCATTTAAAACCACTCTATTAAACTTGAAAACATTCTGTTTTTCTTATTACCTCTAAGTTATTTCAATTTCTTGACAATTTAAATGGTTTACAATTATTTATTTAAGAATTTCATTCCATTAAATATTATCTGTAACTCACCGAATTTCATTTCGATTTGATTTTATTTTCACTTGATTTAAATCCAACCCAATATCATTAAACTTAGTTTAAGTTGACTTCAATTCAACTCTCCTCCATCTATTTAGCTTATGTTCATTTACTTCAATTTATTCAAATTTTATACTTAAGCTCGTTTTCATTTTACAAGTAAATTTTGCTTTTCTATTCAACTTAATTCTATCTCAATTAAATCTCATTTAAATCTATAATTTTATTTGATTAGTTGTTATAAATTTTAAATTTTCAGATTCAATTCATTCTCAATTCATTTAATTAATTACAAGGCCATTTCCAATTTATTTCTACTTATTTGGATTTTATTTGCAATACAAACCATTACCACTTTAATCCAATTTCATTTTTATTCGATACATTTCCAATTATATTTAATGTGTTACACCTCAAGTCAAATTTTAATTAATAACTCAAATTATGATTCCACTATCCGTTTTCAATCTACCACCCGATTTTATGAACTCACAATTCAATTACATTTACTTCACTAACAGTTCAAGTCGAATTTGATTTATAACTTGAGTTTTATTTCCAAACTTCATCATTAACTCACAATTCAACTTCTATTTAACTGCATTAGGTTCCATTTACATATTTCATTAACTAATTGATTATCTAATTAGTTCTCCCCTATTAATAATTCAATACTTGATTTTTAATCTCAAAAGCTCTTCATTTAATTTTCTTAAGTTCAATTTATTTTATAATTCAAGTTTGGATTTTTCGTTTTATTTTCCAATTCATCAAAAATATTTATTTTGGATTTTCTATCCTACTTTTCAATTTTATAAGTCACAACTTATTATTTTACACATTTCCATTCATTCTAGGCTTGAATATATTCATCTTTCATTTTTAACTCAAGCCTTATACTTATTTATAACCCAAGCATATTTTTATTCCATGGATTTTTAATTCTTTTATAAGTTATTCCAATTCATTTATTCCAACTTATTTCTTGTCCAACTTACTTCCATTTATTCAAGTAAGAATCTAATTCCATTCAATAACTCAAAAGAATTTTTATTCCAATTCAATTCTATTTTAACTCAGATTTATTCAATTCAATTCAATTCAATTCAATTCAATTTTCTTCCTCAATCCAAATTAATCTTATTTTTAACTTTTCACTTTAGATTTAAATTCCAACATTCAAAGCTCATATTTCCTTCCCGATTTAAAAATCATCTCAATTTATAAGCTTATAACCTATCTCATCAGGATTTTTAAACACCGGCTTTTGGTTTCAAATCATTTTGAAATCTCCAACATCTTAAATCACACTTCTCAGAAATTTAAACCAATCCTGGTTTTATCCCCAACAAATTTCCTTTGAAATTTTCAAAAACAACTAGCTTTTCTGAACAAATCAATTTGGCAGCAATCCGTCACTTAGAAATTCGAAAATGATTACTAATGTGTGGCCATCATCATCAGAATTATTTCCTAATAATCCAAGTGATTTCAATGCTATATCACTTCCAAAATCCATTTAAAACAAATTTCCTTTCAGAATACCTCTAAAACAATAATGCTATTATTTATCTTCAAAACACTTCGATGAACACTTCCAAAATCTCCGGGATTTTAAATTTCCAAATCCTTCTTAAATCAATTTTAATTATAATTCATTTGTATAAATTTCCATTTGATCATATTCCAACTTATAAATTACGTTGATAATTTATATTTAAAAATTTCTTTTTTAAATGAATTTATTTTCCCTAACCTTTGGTTACATTTTCAATTTCTAATTAAATTTCTACTCAACAATGATAATACTTTAATATTATTCTTTCAAACATCCAAGCACCATATATTAGCTAAAATAGTTTACAAAAACTTTTCTTTATATCAAAATATATTTTTGGGTAAAATTATTTCATTCACCCACATTTAAAACAATACCGTGTCAAACTGTTCTATTCAAGTGTTTAGAAACCCCTTCGATACAGTTGTCCAGACTGTGCTGATGAAGGTTCATATGCCACTCAATAAACCAATCAACACAATATAAAACCATTTTTATATCCACTAACAAATACGCGCTCATATCTATTAATACGCTCAAACTCATTCTAGAGTACTACGGACTCTAATTTAAATGAGTAATTCCCACCAGAGCCAAGGTTATCACCAACCTAAGCTCTGATACCAACTAAAATGACCTGCAAATCCATACCCCTAAGTCAACACTATTCTATAACAATCAACTCAAGCTGAATGGAAATACAAACCATTTGGGTTAAAGAAGAAGAGGTAGAAGAAGAAAATAGGAAACAACATCAGATCTAACCATCGCAGTGGAATAAAATATAATATATATAATAAATGATCTTTACACAAAAACAAATATATCTGTTTATACATTACATCCTCAGAGTACATCAATCACAGTTCAACATCAATAACATACAACTGGATACACAGCTACTTAAAACAGCAGAATATATAAAAAAACAAGTACGAAAGTACGTATCGTCATCTAGCTCGTTTCTTGAGCTCCACAGCATCATATCCTGTATCCTATAATACTCGGTCTGACCTGAGAATTATAGTTAAATAACACCCCGAATCATTCTGCAATACCAGCGTGAGAAATCACACTCAAATTGATTATTAAAGTTTCGAAAATCCTTTGGAAATAAAAGCATCTCGTAAGACCATGCCAAACATGTCGGGTTTTTACTTTACGATAGCTAAAACACTTTTATTAAAATCCTCTGATATTATAATAGGGTCTATATACAAATACTTATTAAAATAGCCAAAATTGTTACATCTATTAAATTCCAGCTACTAGCCACAAAGTGGGTACTACAAACAAAACTCGTAAAAGGCGCATAGAGAGATTGGATTTCCAACTAATGACTAGGCACAGGGTACAACCTATCACAGTACCTGGTCTAGATCAGCGTATCGAGGAGCCACCCTAATTCCCCTGCAACACAAGGCTCGGACTATCCCTTACTGGATAATCCCAAGTAAGATCACCCCACGGTTGGGACCAGCAGCCGCACCACTAAGCCGAAATAAAAGGGACATCTAGACAGGGATGACCTTACCCGGAAATGGGTGCTTCCCACCAAGCCTTGCTGCATAACCCCTAATTTTCAGTCATTCCCGGTTGATGAGACTTGAGGCTAAGCGTTACCTTTTAGATCGTTTCACTTAGAATGCTCATCGTCCACCTGACGATGTTCTGAAAGCATTCATCCATACAAGTCTGTTCCGGGTTCGAACAAAACCGAAGGCACTATTCCTACTACATCCATTTTGGAAATATCCTCAGGATTAGTAGCGACTAGCCCTTGCACTTCACTGCTCCATCTTCGCATCCAAACTCGTTTTCCCCACGAAAACATACAAACCGGATCAAAGTGGTTTTCGAGAAATTAATCCCGATCCCGGTCTCTTTGAAATGATCAATGTATTTGTCCAATATTGATAGTCGGTTATTTAACTATCAATTAACATTCACAACAACCATCCAACATAAATAATTTCACCAAATTATTTATTAAACTCCAATTATCTTCATAAGATATATTTCTACTTTTCCACCCTTTAAAAATAGATTCAAACCATACTCTTCTCATGGAATGAATTTCCAAATATTTATTTCCACTGAAAACACCAAGTACAAAGCTTTAGATTTCTAAAATAATTTAAAACACTTTATATAAAATATATTTTAACATTTAGATTGAGAACTACTCCAATACTTTATTAAAAATATACACTTTAGGAATATTTAAAATGAGGTTACTTTTATAAAATATAAAACTAGATTTTCACTTTTAAACAAATACCAAGTCACTTTTACATAATTACTACCATAATAGATTAAAAGAAAATACTTACTTAGAATTTAAATATTTTAGAAATAATAATAAATTTTCCAAAACTTTCTTTTTTTTAACAACTTTAAAACCTTTAACTTATATTTAAAAATTCACTTTGAAAACGTACTTGGTTATCCAGGGAGAATTTCTAATTTCAATCACTTAAATCAATTTTCCAAATTGATTCCCAATTTACTCCATTTGAAAAAATTTCTTTACTTACTCAATTCATTTCAAAATTCGTTAATTATGGACTTTGTTATTATTATTATTATTATTATTATTTTCCGTTTGATTTTAAATCTTTTAACTGAAATATACAAATTTTAGATTTTCCCCAATTTTTTCTTTATTCTTTTCAAAATTTAAATCTTAAATTTAAATTGAATGCTTTGTTCTTTTAAATAATAACACTAAAGTTTAAAATTCATTATCTTCTGTTTATTCAAAAATCCCTTTTTCATATATGGAATTTATTTATTAGAATTTTAAAATCACTTTTATTCTTTCCCAATTCATTCTTAAATTTATTTAAATTCTCTATAATTATCTCACTTACAAATTCTCTTCCTTATATTTTCAAAAATCCAATTCTATATATTTTGATAACTCGGTGAACCGAATATATTCAAGTAAACCAAAGTATTCAATATTCCAATTATCAATAATATTCATCATAGAATATTGAATATGCATAACAGAGAATATTAAACAATATAATTTTTTTTCGAGGAATCCAGTTGGATCCCTCCAGCCTGTTTTCCCTGCATCCACAGACGTTAGCATAATATAAAATACTCATTCAACTTCGAGGTGGAATATCGCGATATATGGGTTTTATAAAATATCATCCGCTATTATGCAGCGCGTAGGGTCTCATCCATTATATAATGCGGGAAATCAAACATTCCAAGATATACGATATACTACCATATATAATAAAACACACCAAATCCAATCAATCAATCAATTATTTAAATTTAACCATTTGAAATAAATATAAATTCAGCTGAGTGAGATTAACTCACCTTTGATTCTATTTTGCAATCCACTTCAATATTGCCTTGGATTTCCAGATGTTTGACCTTGAATAATAATTTATATGATTTATTAATATCCGAAATATAAATCGACCCTTAATTGCCATTTAATAATTCAATTAAATTTTGAACTAATTCCTTTAGTAACTGAAAACAATTAAATAAGTTTATTAACAAAGTTAATTACTTTTAATACATTATTTAATATAAACTATTAAACTAAAATGTGTACATGCATGTTTAGGATTTTTTTTTATGTAGATTCAAAGTTTAACTTTATATATAAACCCCTAAAACATTTAAAATTTCTATTATATTCTTTTCACAAACCTATCTTTATATACATTTGTATTTCAAATTAAATTATGTATCTAAATTAATATATATGTATATATCCTAAATCTTATTACAAAATTATTCTATTTCCTACTACTACCTGACTATATTTTACTGACTAAAGGTTTCTGTTTTTCTTAAACCTGATATATTTTCAATCTGAATATATTTAATTAAGCAAAAATAAGAAGGAGAGACGAATACCTCACTGTTACACAACATTGTAACCTCCTCGACCCAACAACGCGACGAGAACCCCATCCAAGCTCCTCGTCTCCAGCCAAAACCCCTCGAAGCCGCGCTCATCGTTCGCCGCATTGCCCTAGTTTCACCACGAACACGAACACGCCACATCCTGCTCGCAACATCATCGTCGAAGCCTCCTCGAAGTCGCACCTTCCCCCTTCTACGACCGCCATCTCGTCCCGATCTCCTCCTTCCAGAAATTGCGATCGTATCCTCTCCACGAAGTCGCTCAGCCCCAAATCGCACCCTTTCTGCTGACTTCGACTTCAACTGCTCCCCCTCTCGCTCCTGATCGAGCTCATGATGGACTCGAAAATGTGGCGAAAAGAATCGCTAAAGTCAATTTCGTGAAATTTGGGTTTCAATCTTTAATTTATTTTTTAATTTACGAATCGAATTTCGGTCGAATATGAAAACGAGGGAGATGAATGATTTTAGATCGGCCATTATTGTTTTGAACGAAGGGAGAGAGAGATTACATGTTTGTTTTTCTGAACGAAGAAAATATCTCCTATTTTTAATTATTAAACGAAGAAGCATATTGGAGAAGGTAACGCTAGTTTTTAAATCCCTTTACGTGATGCTAGCTACAGTATTCAACGCAATTTCATTACCTATCTTTAAATTTAAATTAAAATTTAAATTGTTGAGAAAACGAAGCCAAGAATCCCGATCACCAAACGAGGCGTGCCGCTAGGCGTTTATAATGCGGTACCCATATTCTGAATGCGATAGAAAAGGTTACGAGTCCTAATTCGATCGTATGGAGAAGATAGCATTTTGGGTTCAGTTATAATATTAAATTTTGATATAGATTTAAGCGCGTTTGTATATCGTACGCTCATACAGCAACTCCAAACACTACGAAAATTGAAATCCGAGACTGTGCCTCGGAAGACTATTTTTAAATATTGATTCAAACAATAAAATTTTAAAACTTAACAAAACATCTCCGAATCAAATTTCAACGCTTTTACTATCTTCAATATTATCAATATAAATTTTACAGACCCTTATATTATTTATAGCAGGCTTAAAATTCCAGATTCAACATCTTACCCAATTTCCAATAATTAAATTCAATAATTAAATTCCCAAATAATGGTGATATTTGAAATTTAAGTTACAAATTAACTTTTAAATATTTAAAATTAATTAAATATTCCAATTTTAAATGCTTAAAAATTCCGGGTCATTACAAACATATATGCGACGATTGTGCAGGTTGCTTGTGATGATATTGATATTCCGGATTTTCATAGTGGGGGACTGCTTGTTGATCGTTTGGGGTTAAAATCCCAATAAACATCCAGTAGCAGTGGTCTCTTCATTATGAAATATCCAATGCAAGGACTATTCGCTACTAATCCTATTGATTTTCCGACATGATGTGGTAGGAAAGTACCTTCGGTTTGTCCTGTTCCTGGACAACTTGTATGGATGTTTGCCTGACATTGCATTTCTAAAGATTACGTACATTGGTTTTTACAAACGTACATCAGTGGTGGCGGAGAAGGCAACTTCTCATAGCTTAACACCCTCCTTGAGACATATGAGCTTAAGGGTTATATTTTTGTGGAAGACAATTAGTAGTCAACGGAAATGGCCATGTGGCATTCTAAGTGATGTGATTGTGCTTTGTGAAAGGTAATCGTTACCTCTAGCCTCATCAACCAGAAATGACCAAAACATGGTTAGATGCAGTAAGGCTAAGTGGATCATTCTCAAGTAGGATATGATCATCCTCTTCTAGATATATCTTTGCATGGTATAACGTCGTGTATCTGATTATTGTGGTTTGTATGCTAGAAGACCCTCGGTAAAGGTCGGCAACGACCGGAGGACGACATATTCGATACTATCTAGTTATAGCGATGGGTCGGTCTTGTGTTGTATAGAAACTTTGTGATGGTTTCTCGGTACATTCTTCTAGAGATGTACTACCGGAAGGTAGTCCCTTCACCTGGCCATTTGTATGGAAATCCAAAATCCACTACGTGTTTTCCATTTTGATTGTATTACCCAATTGGGCTATATGTTGGAATTTAATCAATGTAATAATTTCGGCTATGATTAATATTATTTGTATATAGTAGACACTACTATAATATAAGAGGATTTGATATGATATGTTTTAGTCATCGTAAGGTAAAAACATGTCCGTGTTTATGTGTGGACTTGTCTTACGAGATACTTTTGTTTTGAAAACTAAGGAAAAGTTTGGTAATTTAATAAATTCAGTTGAGTGTGTTTCCCACGCTGGTTTACCATACTGATCCGTGTGTTCTTCCCTTTCAATGCTCGGGTCAGACCGAGTATATATACAGGTTATGCTTTGGTGCTTTTGGAGCTTCAGCAGGCGAGCTGGAGATCTTCATTTCGCATACGCGTATCTGTTTAGATTATTGACTATCCGCTGCTTTGTTAATTGCTTATATTATCAGCAATTGTGAGGACGGGTTATTATAACTGTTCAAGCTGATAACCATTGTTTGATTGTTGAACTCTGATTGATGTGTGTATATTTACAGTTTTTGTTTTGTAAAGATCATTGATATGATATTATATATTTTCCGCTGCGATGCGAGATTCTGTATTGTTCTGTTTGGTTCTATCTTCTCTCTTTCTTCTCTTCTCTTCTTCTCTCTTCTTTTCTTTCTCTTGACTTTCCGTCAGTCTGTGCTTTTTGGGTCGGATGGTGTTGATTATTGTCGATTCAAAGGGTACGGATTTGCGGGTCGTCATAGTTGGTATTAGAGCTTAGATTTTGTATATTCCTAAGCTTTGATGTGTACTCGATATAGATTGGGACAGTAATGCCCTAGATTGAGTTTGAGTGTATTATATATATGAGCGCGTATTTGTTAGTGATATAAAAATGTTTTATATTGTGTTTGCTTATCTGTTGAGCTGTTTGTGAATTCTGGTCGGTATGTGGGACGCCATATTATCGATAGGGATTTCCAAATACTTAAACGAGGCGAGTCGACATAGTATTATTTTAAATTGGGTAAATGAAATAATTTTACCTCAATTATATTTTGTATATAAAGGAAACCATTTTTCAGGAATTATTAAAGTGTATATAAATGAATTGTTTGGTTGTTTGAAAATGTAAAAATATATATAAGTTAATAAAAGCTGTTTGAACAATCTAAATGAAAACAACAATTGTAAAAGAATAAATTGTATAAGCAAAGAATTATAAATTATGGAATTATAATTAATATGATTTGCAATTGTGAAATAATCTTATATATAAGAAATGGAACAACCTGAGTATATTTATAAATATGAGTTATAAATATGAATGAGTTTAGACCAATTATTTGAAAATTTGAATCCCTTTGATTTTGAAAGTTGTTTTCCAAAGTTAAAGATGTTCTATTATTATAAATCTAAATAAGATAAATAAATTTGAAACGAATATTATGTAAGTGAAGTAAAATAGTGAAATTATATAAGTAAAAGATTTGTAAATGTGATTTATAAAGATAAAAAGAAATTTTAAAAAGAATATAAAGCACTAAATTCACTACTGTTGCTGGGAAATAATAAGGGTGATGACTGCAGCATCATCAGTATCATTTTCGAGATTCTATGTGATGGATTTGCTACCAATAGTAAATTGAAATTGAAGTTTTGTTTTGATAAACAATTTTGAATTTAAAATACAAGTTGTAATTGATAAATATAAGTAAAATAAGTTTTGGACTTATATTATATGAGACAATAAAATTTTAGCTTTAGTTAAGTTGAAATAAAATTTGAGTAGCATAATAAATATATGATTTAAAATTTAACTAAAGGAAAGTTAAATAAATTGGATTTGAACTAGAATAGATAAGTTATTGTAATTGAAATTAAACGTAAGTGGTTAAGTGATTATATAACATGAATTTGCAAGTATGAATAAATAAGTTGTATAACTTATAAAATGAGAAAATGTAAATAAACCAATTTTTAAAATGATTAAACACTTTTGGTTAGGCAAAACAAAATTTGAATTTGAATGGTGATATGATTTTGACTTAAGTTAAATAAAATGACTTTAGAGATGAAATGAAACATAATTTAGGTAATGTTGAATAAAATTGAATTTGGTGTCGAAGTAACTAAATGAATATGAACTTGAGTTATATAAGAAAATTCAACTTTAATGGTTTAATGAATTAGCAGTTGAATTTAAATTAATGAATGTTAATCAATCGAATGAAAATGTAGTAGTTAAATGGATTAGAAATTGAATAATTGAATGAAAGTCAATTGAATTTTAAACCAATTGAAATTAAAAGTGTTAAACCAAATTGAATGTAAGCGAAGTAAATAAATTTGGTTATGATTGAAGATGCATTGGTTGATAGATGGTTGTTAGTTGATTGTAAATGGAATTTCATTAAGAATTAATAAAATTGAAAGCTAAATAATTGAATTCAAAGTGGAAGTAAGTAAAAGTAAATAGAATTGATTTGATTTGATTTGGAAGTGAACAAACTGGAATATGAATTAGTGAATGTAAACTAATTGGATATGAATAAATGAATGTTAAAAAAAATCCAACGTTAATGAATCAGATGTGATTAAATTGAAAATCAATTCAATGAATATTAATGAAAAGTGAATGTATATTGATTTGGTTATGGATGTTAGTTGGATGATGGTTGTTTGATGGTTGGATTTGTTGCTTATTGATTGCATTTGCTATATTGACATATATAGTTGTTGGTATATGTTGTATATTGATACTACTTTCATATATACTTGTTTCTCATTATTGTTGAGTGTTTAGTAGGTGCGTATGGCGCTCGCTTCGCATTTGGAGCTCGCTTTCGTGCTATATTAGCCGTATATACTTGCTAATAATATATAAGGTACATATCTCGGATTACATATCGTACTTTTACATTTTTTTCCTACAGGATGCCTCATCCTTGATGATGAGATGTATATTTGTGATATATATATATATATATATATATATATATATATATATATATATATATTGCTATTTTTTTGGGATCGAACCGTGCAAAGGAGACGCTGGTGAAATTTTTTTAAAATTTAAAGCGTTAGAATTTTTTTGGAAAAATTGGAAAAAAGTTTGATAACTAAGTTTTGATTTTGAGTTAAAAGTTAAACGATACTAGTTGGTTTTGAAAAGATAACTATAAGTGGATTTGAAAGTAAAGATTTTACAAGAAGTTTAACTAAATGATCTTGGGAAAGTTAAACATTTAAGTGATTTTGGTAAATCTAAATTGAACGAATTGTTCTGAAAAGTTAATGGATTTTATGGTTTTTTCTTACTTGGTAATTTCGAGGACGAAATTCTTTTAAGTAGGGGAGAATGTAACGACCCAGAATTTTAGTCATTTGAAATTCTTATATTAATTGATTTTAAATACAATTCACAAGTAAATTTATAAGCTGAATAACTTATAATTCGAATATCTGGATTTAATTGGATAATTAAATTGATAATTTAATATTTGAAATTACGTAAATAATTGGAAATTGGATTTAATGTGAATAAAAATATTGTATAAAATTGAATTAAATCAAATTTGAATTAGAATGATGTTAGAGAATTTTTGAAATTGAATTAAAAGTTAAATTCTAGAAATTGAATATTTTAATATTTATTTGACGAGTGAAAATGACCATTTTTCATACAGTCTCGGATTTCGACGAAACCTGTTTCATTGGATCCGTAATATTATATTATTATAAAATTTCGAATTTCGTGTCAATCGGATTTACAGTTTGTCCGGGGCAAGCTAAAACGCATAGAATTCTGTTTAAGTGAATTTTAAATTTAAATAGTTGATTCGAAAACCTATCTTTCAAATACGATCGAATTGGCTCCCGATATATATTCCATTGCATTCGGAATAGGGGTAAAACATTATAAATGTCAGGCGGCACGCTTCGTTTCGAGTTCGAAAATTTTCCGGATGAATAGTGCACGAATATTTTCTATAAAAGAACCTTAAATTTTCTATTTTGCAAAACCTAATTCATCTAGGGTTTCCATCCGCCATTTATTTTCAATGGCGAGTTTGTTCATTTCTTATTTCCTTGATCTCTTCTAATCCACTCACTTTCATCACAAATGATCAACTACAAACTTGAAGAACTCGTCGTGCTCGACCAATCCATACGGTGATGATGAATTTTTGAGCTATGGATTGACGTGAATCTAGTGATAAACATCGCAAGTTCAAGCGCAAATTTCGAGAAGCTCGGGAGGCTGAGCTCGACAAGGCTTTGGATGATGGTGCATATGCGTGAGGGCTACAAAGTGACGGTCTTCAATCGACCTGAAATTCATTGTGGAGGGCGTGTTAATTCACGAACGAGCGGCGGCTATTGGGTTTATTTGCGTTCGTATTCACCTGATGGGGGAGAAGATGGAGTACGCGACCACAATCTGTTGTTACAAAAAAATAGCCCAGATGTATTTGAGGTTAAAAATAAAAAGAAAATTATGAAATTAATTTTATAAAAAATCATATAAACTTTAAAACGTGATAACTTTTTCATACGAGGTCCGTTTTGCACGAAACAAATTGCGTTGGGTTCGTATTCGCGAACACTACACAATGGTGCTGGTTTGGAGTTGATGGGAGCTAGTGTGAATTTTGGATAAAATTAAACGCGCGTTTTGTAACGATCCTGATTTTTAAGACGAAATTAAATTTATAATTTAATTGAATTCTTGGATTAAATTATAGATTTGTTTGAATTTTTCAATTTTGATTAGATATGTATACTTATTTATTTTATAAATGGGATTTGAAACTTATTTCAAATGTAATTGAATTGGAATTGAAATAAAGTGTTTAAAATAAAATAAAAATAAAACTACGTATCAATATTGAATATAAGTGAAAGTATAAAATGAAATATATGTATACCTGATAGTTAAACCATAAATAGAAATCAAATTTATGCATTTATGTTAATAATAAAATTATAGAATAAATAACAAAAGAAATGCAAATGAAATTTTATGGATATAAGGCAACATTAAACTGAATCGAACTACAAAGTAAAACTATAACAACATATTAATATAAAATGTCATTATATTACCAAGCAAATAAAAATAAACAAAACTAGAATAAAATATACACATTAAATACATATAGTTAAATTTCAAAACAGCACATTAACTAAAATCCTAACATCATGTTGAAAAAAAAAAGTCAGTACAAAGTAATAAGAAACTAAAAACTGCAAACAAACAAAAATATAAAATCAAATGAATTTTATATAAGCACAAGTACATATGAACATACTTATACAAAGCAAGAAGTATACATACATAACAGAAAATATAAGTTGTAAATAAAATAGGACTCATGCATTAAATGCCAAATATCCTCAGCATGTCCAAAATCTTCTTAGCCGAAGTAGGCTATTTCCTTTCAGCCTCCAAAATAAAGAAGATCTTTTAAATAAAGGAAGTACATGTTCAAGCAAAAGAAGTAAGCCTATACCCTATGCACACTGTCCTCTCTATATTTGTATGTATACCTCTACGTTACTTCATTTTGTTCAAACCCAATTTAGACAGCCTGAAAGAAAAGAAAAAAAAAACTGTAAAAGCAAACAACAAAACCAAAAGAAAAAGAAAACATCACCATTTACAAAATCAAACATCATTCAATTCAAAGCAAAACAGGATTCAAAAAGAAAATTCAAACTGCTGTTTCAACTTGAAGTTCTGAGCTTGCTTTACTGGAAAACAGGTGAGCAAACTTTCTTTCTTTTATTTTGACTTCTTTGTTTTTACCTGTGAGTAAACTCATCTTTTGAAATTTAACAATGTAATCGATTGCTTGCATATCAGTGAATAAGTATGGTGGTGTTTATATATATATGAATGAATTTTCTGGAAAATGAATGGTATACAGGTTTTGTTCATATATGTATATTCTCTGTTTAAACTCTAGAAAGAAAAAAATTAATTTCTCTTGACCTATTAACTGTTTAGACTTAAGATCAAAACAAAAATTGTTGTTTGCTCATGAACTAAGTGTTGGAAATCATTTCGAATCGAAATAACTTATCTATACTCTGGAAATCATGTTTTGCAGGCAACAAAAATTAAGTTGATAAAAGCAATTGTTATAAAATATTAATTCAAGTTGATAACTTGAATCTTCAATACAAAATGGAATTTTTAAAGCGGAAATGAGAATTTTTAATGTAGAATTGAATAAGCAGTTCATGGTTGATCAAAAGGTGCATTTTTATCAATTACAGATTATTGATTTAATAATAAATCTTCAAATTTGTGTTGAAGCAAGTATAAACATTGGTGATTTTGTAAAAATTATCAAAAAAAATTGTTATTGCGTGGATTAAGGGTACGAGGCTGGGTTAGGGTTTTTGTTCGAGTTTCTGGACATGTTGGAAACGAGGTGTGTGCGATTCCTATAAGTGATCGAGTGTAACGAAGCTTGGGAGGGTGGTTGCGTAGGGTGTTGCCGAGGCGTGGGTGGATTTGGAGGGTCTCCGGTGGCCTGTGCAGCAGTGGCGAAGGCATTTGTTGATTGTGGTGAGCTTCAGTTTTCGAGCGAGCTGGGGGCTATATTTCGATTTCGAATGTTTGAAGGCAAATCGAGTTTAGTTTTCGAGTGCTTGGATGGTTTGCGACTTGCCGCCGATGATGAAGTTCGCCAGAGCTCCGGCGCCGCTCCGTGCACGTGCACGTTTCGCTTGGTGTCAGTGTGATGGGTGAAAATGTCGCGTGATGTTTCTGGAGTTCAAGGGGTGAGTGTTTCGGGGTCGAACTCGAGTGTGCAAAATAGACTTACTTGATGTTTTTTGTTTGGACTTAAAACTTGGCTTGAAGGGAAAAAAAAAAGAAGAGAAGAAGAAGAACGCAAGAGGGAGAGAAGTGGTCTCGGGAAAGGGGGTGTTTGGCTCGAAGGGATACGCGAGTATTTGAGAGATAGAATCGGGTTTCCTTCTATCAGCAGTATTGTATTTGTAAAGTAATGCTAAATAAACAATTGATCAACAAGTTTTGAACCCTGTTAAACTTGAATGGTATTTAACAGTTTAAGTTAAAACTTAGAAACAAGTTAATTACCTTAATTAATACATAACAATGTTTTTAATACTTAATTATTATTACTTTGACTAAGTAATCACTTCATGATAAGTAAGTAATTTATTAACATTTAAGTTTGTGGTTAATAATGCATTGACTTTCACCAAGTTAAAGAAGACTTTTTGTTAATTAAGATGAATAATTAATATTAAGTAATTATTTTTGAAAGAAATTAAGAATAATTTCATTTTAATTATAATTAGAGTTTGAATTAATTTATGTTTAGGTGATAAGTAAATAGTAATTAACTACTTAAGTTAATTAATGGAAAATTAATTGTTAATTAATTAAAGAATTTAATTAAGAACTAATAATTGATTAACTAAGTAGTTAATGGTAAATGAATTAATAATTAAAGTTATAAATTTATGGTTAAAGAATAGTTAATCAAGGTTAAATAAATTGATTATGAAGTAATTAATTTATAAAGTGAATAAAGGAATTAAGTAATTAAGACTTAATGATTGATTAAGAATTTATTGGTTAATTAACAAATTTGAAATGAAGTATGTAATTAATTGATAATGAATTAACGATCGATTATACAGGGCTAAGTAATTAATTCCTAAGAAATTATTTTTAATTGAATTTATCACAATAAGAATTAAAGATGATTACTTATGGATTATGTAGGATATCTGATTTGTTGTAAAATGAATTGATATTTCTGTTTTGAGATTGTGATGTGTGAGATTTGATTTACCCTGTGCTGGATTATGATTGGTGATTTTATTCTGTAAACCCTTAGCCTTTAAAACGGCATTTGAATTTCGATGCGACAGGGAGACGGATTTCAGTTGGTTATCCGAAACCCACATCGAATTATAATGATGGATCTTGATGATTGATAAATTTATTTTATCTGTGAAAATGTGAATGAAGATAAGCGTTATTGGTTATACCGCTTATCGATATTGATATATTTGTGATGATTGATGTTGTGCACTATTGTGTAAAATCCTTGGACCACACTATACACACACAAATATGGATTTCACGAGGAAATCGGTTAAGTCACGGATTTTTAAATAAGTTTGAATTTGAATTTTAATTCAAATATTTTTGGAAATAAATTAAGTTTTAAATGTGGAAAAGCTTTTGAAAAGCTGTTTTAAGAATAAAAGTTATTTTTGAATAACTAATAAAGATTTGGAATTTAAATAATAGGATTTAGATTGAAATTCAAAAGAAATCTGAAACTGAATTCTATATTCAGTATTTATGATTTAAAAAGGACTTTACAAGTTATAGGGGTTTAAACCGTTTTTAAAGCGTTATTTTGGGAATTTGAATTAACTCAAAGTTTTTAACTTGTATAAATAAAATCGAAAATAATTTTCCAAGTATGAATGAATCTTTGGAAATAAGTTTTGAAAGCTATGAGATAAATCTTTGATTTAAAGATTTAAATGAGTTAATCCAATTGAAAAGGAAATTATTTTGAAATCCGTAAATGAATCTTTGTGAAACTGAGTGAACTTTGTGAAATAAATCTTTTTGTTTAAAAGATTTGAAATGGTAATTGGTTTAAACCATTTGAAAGAAACTTTGGAATTATTAAGTTGTGACTTAATCGAAATCTCATATCCATATGTTTAAATGTTGCGCTCACTATTCGGGTTAGCCGGGAAAGGACCTTTGGGTCGTATAACCCATTCCGAATATGTGATATGTCGTTATGGACAGCATTAGAAGACCGGTGGTGAAGACCGAGTATTTGCGAGAACGATAGGATGACCTATCGATTGTCTCTGCACTGAGTTGCAACGGTATAGAGACTCCCTAAGTGATGGGAAGTTCGATCGGGATTGTGAATACCCGGATTGCAAGGACTTCTTTGTAAGTGCCTTCGGTTCTGTTCGAGCCCGGGACAGACTTGTATGGATAGTTATGTCTGACATTACAATTTGAAATATAAAGCTGATTTCTTTCAAATATATTTCTGTTGGTGACGGAGAATTTATTCTCTTAGCTTAACACCCTTCTCTGAGACGTACGAGCTCAGAGGTTATGTAGTTGAAGGTTATCAGCGATATATTCCCAATTTGGTAATGTGACATGCTGAGTGTTGCTGTGAAATGATCATTGTGTTGATTATTTGTGATAGGATCATTTGTTTGATCGTCTATCTTTGTGATCATTTCTATGATCATTTGTTGACCCAAAGCACGGCTTTTGTATAAAGTGTGTTTTGTGGACGAGACTTCGTCGAGCCTCACAAACCGGTAATGGTCGAAACAGGAATTGTGCGGCAAGGTTTTCAGGGATAGCTTCCCTAGGGTATGGCCATTCCTTCTGGAAAAGGGTAGTATCATGGTATGGAGCCCAGATACTTACTCATGTTGAAACACTTATTATTATGGTGTGATGTTGGTTAGAGAGCTCTCGTTTAAAGGTCCCAAAGGACCGGGGGTGGCATATCTGAGGGTTTGTAATATTCCTTGGGAAAAGGGATTCCCGGCTTTGTTTGGCAGAGAACAGTTTGGTTCTCGGGGCGTCCTTCCAGAGGCGTTTCCATGTGGCGATGGGAAGTTCCTTGGCCTGACCATTTGTTGGAAAATCCATTCTTCAAATACGTGCCTTGTACGGATTTAGTTGTATAACCTGCCATGGAATTTGGCGGTAACCTGCTATTGAACATGGTAGCTATAGTAGGCATAAGTGCGAAATGTCTATGCTGGCTAAGATTTATATCTTTACTTTCGAAATGATTTTTACTACACTTTGCACTTATAGCAATAATATCAAATGTTTCTTTTAATGCGTATCAAGCATCTTTGACTATCATAAGGAGAAATCTCCTCCGATTCTGCGTTTGCATTGTGTGTGTGTGCGGGAGGCCTTATGGTAGTCTCATTTCTAAAAAGCATTGCGAATTGATTTTAAAATATTTCGTTGTTTGTTTTTAAAGATAAACTGTTTTTGTTTGCTCACACCAGTCCTATGACTGACCCGGAGTTTATTGTTATTTCCTAAACTCTGGGTGCTCAAAATTTTCTACACGGGCAGTCTAGAGTTTGGTTTTTCAGATAATTAGATTAAGTGGATTATCTGGAGCTAGTTCAGTTTTCTTTGGATATGGACGAGACTTGTTTAGCTTGGTGCAAATCTTGATAGTGGATCGAGATAGGAATTTTGGAGCTTTGTCTTTGGAGCTTGTTGGATCAGAGTTGCAGTATTATATTCTGAGAAGACTTATTTCATATGGTATCATGTTCCGCTGTATTCTATGTTGTATATTCTCTGATGTTGATGATTATCATTGTATCAAATTGATGTATCGGATATTGTATTCATGATTATATCAGTGATATCATTTTTATTTTTATTTCCACTGTGTTATTTATCATTTAATGGTGTTGCAAGCTCCCGCGAAACGAATTTGATGTTGTTTGTTAGACATCGAGTTTGGGTCGTTACACGTTTAATTTTATTTGGAATAAAACACTGAATTCGCGACTACAAGCAATGTGAGTACAACTCTCTCTTTCTGCCTCACTGATATTTTTATATAAGTGAGAATAAATATTATTTATGATGATTGATGATTGTTTGGATGATATACGATATATTGATTGGTATTTGGATATATACCTGCCTAGTGGAGCAGATGACCATATACGTTCCCGTGTATGAGCGGATGACCCTTTGTACGTGCGTCTGCCTCGAAGCGGACATTGTACACATATTCTAATATGTATATTTGTTGTAGGTGATAGGTTGGAGGGATCCAACTGGATTCCTCACCAGTATTGATTTATTTACAGATATTGTGATATATTCTATTATCATATGATATATGATGTTTTGGATGTTGTGATTGATGTATTTGGTGCTGTTGCAGCATTGGGCCTATTTTTGATAATTTAAGAACATTAAAGTGATGATTTCCAAATTAAAGGATTTTAAAGAGATTTTGGAAATAAATGTTTTATTGAATTTTGAACTATTAAGAAAATTGATTTATTTTAAATAAATACATGTTATAATTTTTATGTTATAAAAATTATGATGTTTGGGAAATATAATTAAAATGTGATTTTTGGAATGTGAAATTAACTATTTTGTGAAATAGTATAAATTTAGATTTTTGATTTATTATAAATGATTTTATATATAAGATTTATAAAATTGAATTTTTGTAAATCGAAATAATGGAATTATAAATGAATCTTATAAGTGATTAAGATTTATGAATTTGTGAAGTTATAAAAGAATGAAAATTGTAAAAAATAATTTATAAGGAATTAACTTATAAATTGGATTTTTTGCTGTAAACAAGAGATATGCAGAATTGGTTAATAAGAGAATTTATAAATTGAGGTTTTTATAAAATATAAAAGGAATTTATAAACATTGTTTTATAAATCCAAAATCAATTGAATTTGATAAGTTGAATATAGAAGTTTATTTAAAGGGATTATATATCCATGATTTTGGACAGTGGATAATTCTTTAATAAATGTGTAGAAATATTGGATTTGGTAAATGAACTATATTCATGATTTTGGACAGTGAATAATATATTAAAGAAATGTTTTGGAAAGTGATATTTTAAATGGAATAAAACGGTTTAAAGATGTTTTAAAATGTGTTAAGGTTGGAAATCATAGATTTCAACATTCATTGTTGAAATAGACGTTTTCGAAAAGTATAAGGAAATGATGGACTGTAACACCACTGATAGTAAATGATTTCCGAAAGGAAATGTTTTTGTGTAGTATTTGGGATTTATATAAATATCTTATTTTTGAAACCCTATATTAGTGATTTTGGGTTGTCGTAACGATGTTTTACGCAACATTCGTTTTGACCCAAATAAATGTGTTTATGTGAATGTTTTCCTTAAAGAATAAAATATATACTCAATCGTGATTTAAGTATATATAATATTTTTTAAGTGTTGAAAATAAATTGAATTGTGAATTACTTATTATTAAATAAGTATATGGAAATGTTTTCCAATATAGAAAGTTGAAATAGTTTGAGAATATATCTTTTTAAAGATAATTAGAAGTGAGTATTTGGCAAATAATTTAATTAATAAAAGATTAATTAAAAGGGCCCAGTGATTGTATATGGTGCTAAATATTTGTTTGTTTGTTTTGATAGTTAAATAACCGACTATCAGACTTGGCCAAATTTTAGTTCCTCGACTTGATGTGAGAACTATTTAGTCGTACACTTAGTATGTAGCCTTCTATGTCGGCTTGATTATCATTTGTGTTGAGGATGTTGATTTGTGTAGTGAAGAGTATTACTCCAATCTATCAAGCTTCCTTCTGGGCCCGAAGGATATCAAGTTGAAAGTTGGAGACGTGATAAGTCTATGAGACTTAGTTTCTGTGTGAGGTTGAGAAACGCTTTTGCATTGTTGGTGCGAAGAGACCGGGATCATATTTATCTAGAAACCACTTCGGACCAACGTATATGCGACGATTGTGTAGGTTGCTTGTGATGATATTGATATTCCAGATTTTCATAGTGGGGGACTGCTTGTTAACCGTTTGGTGTTAAAATCCCAATATACATCCAGCAGCAGTGGTCTCTTCATTATGAAATATCCAATGCAAGGACTACTCGCTACTAATCCTAGCGATTTCCTGACAGGATATGGTAGGAAAGTACCTTCGGTTTGTCCTGTTCCTGGACAACTTGTGTGGATGTTTGTCTGACATTGCATTTCTAAAGATTACGTACATTGGTTATTAAAAATGTACATCAGTGGTGGCGAAGAAGGTAACTTCTCTTAGCTTAACACCCTCCTTGAGACATATGAGCTCAAGGGTTGTATTTTTGTGAAAGGCAATTAGTAGTTAACGGAAATGGCCGTGTGGCATTCTAAGTGATGTGATTGTTCTTTGTGAAAGGTAATCGTTACCTCTAACCTCATCAACCGGAAATGACCAAAACAGGGTTAGATGCAGCAAGGCTAAGTGGGTCATTCCCAAGTAGGATATGATCATCCTCTTCTAGATATATCTTTGCACGTTATGACGTCGTGTATCTGATTATTGTTGTTTGTATGCTAGAGGGCCCTCGATAAGGGTCGATAACGACTGGAGGATGACATATTCGGTACCATCTAATTATAGAGGTGGGCCGGTCTTGTATTGGTAGAGAAACTTTGTGATGGTTTCTCGGTATATTCTTCTAGAGATGTACTGCCAGAAGGTAGTCCCTTCACCTGGTCATTTGTATTAAAATCCAAACTCCACTACGTGTTTGCCATTTTGATTGTATTACCCAACTGGGCTATATGCTGGAATTTAATCAATGCAACAATATGATTAATATTATTTGTACATAGTAGACACTACTATAATATAAGAGGATTTGATATGATATGTTTTAGTTATCGTAAGGTAAAAACATGTCCGTGTTTATGTGTGGACTTATCTTGCGAGATACTTTTGTTTTGAAAACTAAGGAAAGTTTGTTAATTTAATAAATTCAGTTGAGTGTGTTTCTCACGCTGGTTTACCAGACTGATCCGGATGTTCTTCCCTTTCAATGCTTGGGTCAGACCGAGTATATCTACAGGTTATGCTTTGGTGCTTTTGGTGCTTCAGCGGGCGAGCTGGAGATCTTCATTTTGTATATGCGTATCTGTTTAGATTATTGATTATCCGCTGCTTTATTAGTTGTTTATATTATCAGCAATTGTGAGGACAGGTTATTATAACTGTTCAAGCTGATAACTATTGATTGATTGTTGAACTCTAATTGATGTGTATATATTTACAGTTTTTGTTTTGTAAAGATCATTGATATGATATTATATATTTTCCGCTGCGATGTGAGATTCTATATTGTTCTGTTTGGTTCTATCTTCTCTCTTTCTTCTCTTCTCTTCTTCTCTCTTCTTTTCTTTCTCTTGACTTTCCGTCAGTCTGTGCTTTTTGGGTCGAAGATGTGTTGATTATTGTCGATTCAAAGGGTATGGATTTGCTGGTCGTCACAAACAACGCTAGGTTTATACCCATTAAGTCTATTAGAATGGAAGCCAAACTGTCCAAGTTATATATTTCATGGTGTGCCAAAGAGCATTGTAAGTAACTGGGATATGTTGTTCGCTAGTGGGCTTTGGAAGAGCTTACAAGAGGCATTGGGGATCGAATTTCATTTCGGTACAACTTAGCACCCATAAACTGACTGGCAGACCGAGAGAGTGAACCTTATACTGGGGGATATCTTGCGTGCTTATATACTTGATTTGGAAGGCTCGTGGGAAGTTCACTTGCATATTGTGGAGTTCGCATAAAATAATAGTTGTTTGTCTAGTGTTGGTATGACACCATATGAAGCACTGTATGACCAACTATGTAACATCCCTTCATGTTGGTGGGAGGCAAGCCAGAAACTGATACTTAGGCCAAATATGATTAGAGAAACTTCAGAGAAGATAGAAATCATTCGACAACGAATGAAAGCTACTCAAGATAGGTAGAAGAGCTATGCTAATAGGAGACATAGAGATTTGAAGTTCTCCGATGGCAATATGGTATTTGTGAGGATTTCTCCTTTGAATAATGTTATTCTATTCGATAGAAAGGGGAAGATGGCGTCGAGATTCGTGGGTCCTTTTTCGATTGTACAGAGGATTAAGAACCAACCATATAGGGCCGGCTTACCTTAGAAGATGGTAGGGTGCACAACGTCTTCAAAGTTTCTCATGTGTGGAAATTTATGCATGACTCAAATGTGATGATTGCACCAGTTGACTTGATGATATCGAGATTGAACTAGAAGCTTCAAATCACGTAGGTTGGTTCGTATTGTCGGATGCGGTACGAAACAGCTTAGGGGAAAGATGGTGGAGTTAGTAAAGGTTCAATGGGAGTGAAAGTGAAGGCGGTTGCACATTGGAAACCGAGGAGAGCATGAGGGCCACATATACAGAGCTCTTTGTATGGTAAGACCTACTGTTACCATAAATACTTTCACCATTGATATCATAAAGGGAGGCTGTAGAAACTGACCTAAATCATTTCCATCTTTCTCAAAATTTCATTAAACCTCTATTAACCCTAATTTCATCAAAAAGCCTACTATTTTCTTTTCTAATCTTAATCAAATTATCAGCTAAAGCACTTTGAGTGATAATGATGATAGTTTGATGGGTGCTATGGTCACTTTTGTTGTTTCTTCCGTAGTTTATCACTATAAGGATGTCAATAGAGACAGGTATTGGGGACATGGAACTGGACATCCATTATCATATTTAATTTGTAGTATACCTTTACGATATTAGTAGAGTAGCATATCACGTTCCTTATGTGCTAACTCTTTGGTTGCAGGGACATGCCAGATATGGTTTGTGTATCCATGTTCCTTATTAAATCGATTTGAATTGTATTTTGAGATTCATTTACTATTTATGCTAGACTGTTGTCTAGTTCGAGGTTTTATGTTCTGCTTCTTATTATCTCAAAAGCTCTTAAATGAGTAGACTAGATATTAAGTCTAGGTACGATGAAGTAGCTGTAGAGAGGATGAGCTGAATTGAGCTATCTTATATTATATATGGATTTCTATGCTTATTCCGCTGTGCAACACTATGGATCCTTAAAAGTGCTTGCTTATTACTATTATTAAGAGACGGTTATTTAATTTATTTCTATTTGATATAACATTGTACTTATTATATAACTATGTGGATTTGTACTCTTATATTTAGAACGCTTAGTTTTACTGTATCTCTTGTTCTATATTTGTGATGTATATTATATTTTATTCCAAGTGTTGTGAGATATATGATGGGTTTTGTGATATTATTTTATTTTCTACCCTTGATTGATCATCCTACATCGACCGGGCATGTCATAAGCGCACTACTTGTTATATTCGATGTCAGTGGCGTAGGGCAGTTGTCACAAGTACTTAAAAGAGAACGGGGTTATCTCTTAGATTACTCTACCCTACCATTTTCAACATAATGGTGTTTCTAAAAGAAGAAATCAAACCCTATTAGATATGGTTTGTTCCATGATGAGCAAGGCTTAGTTACCTCTTTCTTATTAAGGTTATGCGTTGGAAACCACAACACATATGCTAAATTGATGTTTACTAAATCCATGCCTAAAATTCCATTTGAGATGTGGTATGGGAAGGAAGGTCACCTCAAATATTTGAAGGCATGAGGTGGTGCGACCTATGTTAAGAACATTGGCCCCAAAAAACTTGAGGCAAGATCGGCTCCTTGTAAATTATGGGATATCCCAAGAACTCTATTGGATATATTATCTATAAAAATAAGGGAAAAAAGGTTATTATTTCTCGACATGCCATTAATTTAGAAAAGGAATTTATATCAAAAGAAATTAACATCGAAGTTGTAGACTTTGATGAGATTCGAGAAGTCAACACAAAGATTGAACTGGTAGAGGAATCAAATTCACTATTATAAATAAAAACTGATAAAATAATATAAGGTCTAATGGGGAATATCATGCACCAGAGAGATACACAGATCTCCCATGGATGTCAAGAAAGAGGACCGTGTCTTAAAGGTTGACACTTCACTTATATTTCGACAAGCATTCTAGAGTAAAGACTCTACATTTAAGCTTAAAACTATCAAATCCAAGATGGATTCCATGTGTGACAACATTGTTTGGACTTTGGATGGCATACCTCAAGGGATAAAACCCATCAATTGCAAATGAATTTTTGTGAATAAGCTAAATCCAGATGGAAAGGTGGAGACTTATGAGGTAGTCACGAGTGGTTTCATCAGATTCACTAGGTTAATTATGATAAAATGTTTACGTTTGTAGCCATGCTTAAGTCCATTTGGATAATGCTTGAGATCATCATGTTTGATGACTATGAAATGTAGTAGAGGGACATGAAAATAGTGTTTGTAAATGGTGATTTAGAAGAGGCCCTTATATGTCACCATGCAACGGTTTCAAGGTAAGTGGTAGTGAATGAAAGACATGAAAATTATTAAGATCAGTATATGTTCTTAGGCAAGCTTCATGGAGTTGGATTAAGTGTTTTGATAAATTAATCAAAAGGTTTAGTTTGTATCAGAACAAAGAGAAGAATGGTATACCAAAAATAACATGGAAGTGCTATCGTATTCTTAGTCTTATATGTCGATTATTTGATCCTAATTAGCAATGACATTGTACTGTTACAATCAGCGAAACCATGGTTGTCCAAAATTTCTCCATGACGAATTTGGGAAAAATAACCTATATACTAGGTATAAGAATACATAGAAATAGGTCCATAAGCTTATTGGGATTGTCCCAATCCCTATACATAGATGCCTACTGAAATGGTTCAGCATGGAGAATTCTAAGCATGGAAATATTCTAATGTAATTTGGAATCATCCTTTCTAAGAAGGGCGCTCCTCATACCAATAAGGAGAAGGAAAGCATGAAGAAGATACTGTATGCATCAACATTCGCTTTCATCATTTATGCTATGTTATGTGTTAGACTAGATGTGGCTTATGCATTAGGAGTGTAAGTTGATATCAGTCTAATCCTGGAGAAAACATTGGACAATAGTGGATATATTCTTAAGTATTTAAGAAATACTAAAGACTTATTCCTTATATGTGAGAATGAAGACCTCTTTATAAAAGGGTATGTAGGTTCCATCTTTCAGAGCACTATCGGTGATAGTAAATCGATGTGTCATTATGGATTTACACTGAAAAATGGAGCATTGAGTTAGAAAAGTGATAGAATTAGGGATATGCACTAGGGGAAATTATGTAATTCGTTATATATATAACTGGATAACCTATCTCATTCATAATAAAGGCGTTTGATTTCTATAATATACTTTATTTTATCATGATATAATTAATTAAGTAATTAATTTAAAGTATATATAAATAGAAATCCTTAAATGATATGTTGTGTGATAGTAATTACAATGTGTTGTAATCATGAGAAAATTTTCATATTAAAACAAACATATTATTTTAAATACATTCCTAGTCAAGATATTTTGAGACATGATATCAATACATCCCTTGAGGCTAGAGTACGTAATGCTCTCCAAATGTTGGAAAATGTATTACACATGGCTGCTGGAGGCACCAAGAGGTTACATGTTGATAGTTATAGAATAACTATGGAACGGTTTCGTGTTGGTTAATTATGGCTAGGGTCAAACAAGAGACCTCGAAGTGATGATGTTGCGCAGTTCCCTCGAATTAAGAATATTATGGAGCTACAATGTGGACATTACACTCTAATTATAGTTAAATCATGGCATGGCGAAACACGGAGCGAATATAGTCGGGTCTGAGTTGAAGTATTGGAAATGAAACATTATTCAATAGAGAATTCATCTTCTTGTTTATTTGAGGATAGTATCATGGTCAGCTACAGTCAAACCAAAGTCAAAGTATCTGGCCATAGTAGTACGGTTGACAGTAAATGTTATTATTGAACCAAGGATTTTGTTTTTGGACTAACCAAGTTAAATGTGGAAGATGTTAGAACTTTGACAAAAACCGAATTCGGTAAGTCCAAAAATGATGTAGTTTTGATGAAGAGAATTAATGCAAATAATTGTTACTACCAGGTAGCGCTTATAATGGTAAAATTGGATTTTACCAAAAGGATGTGTAAACGATAAATTCGACCGCATACCACTAGCTAAGGTGCTGCATAAACGTTAATAATCGAATTGTATGGTATTAATCATCGACTAAATTTACAACTTTGGGTTGCACAACCATAATGATGAATTCTCCGAAAACCGCTATATTTAGTTAATTTATAAAATGTTTTTTTGTAATTATTTGAATGCATATATAAAAGTTATATTTGCCCGCATCGATATACGATATTGTTGTATTTTTAAATTGGTTTAAGTAATAGTTATATATTTATATATTATATTCGATAAATAAATTAATATGTTTATGAGTTTGGTTAGATTTAAATATATATGTTGGGTCAAAAAATGACACAACACCCCCAATCGATCACAAATGAGAATTACAGATCTAAGAATAAAAGTAAAATGGTTGAAGACACAGAATTTTATAGTGGTTCGGCCTCAAATCACTACATACGTCCACTTTAATTTTATTTCAGAAGATTTTGCATAAGTATAATAAATGATTCAGATTTAGATAGCAAAAGATATTCCAGCATTTTGTGGCCAAATAGTGTAGAGAAGAGAAACTGAGCCCAAAAAGGTCCTTTCATTGCTCTAATATGGAAATTTATAGACAAATCCGTTCCCCAAGTCCTAGGCTTGTAAAAGACCAGGTAAGAGATCAGACCCATGCTATCAAAAAGGAAGAACGAGTTAAACTCGTAACTAAAATCATGTTGTTACCAACCAAATCATGTCGATATCAACATGATTTTGTACCTTTAACTTCTCTCTTCCTTCTTACATGTTCAAGCCTCCATATTCCATAGCTTCAATGAAAAATTGCTTCAACAAATCATGTCGATACCGACATGATTTGTTATGAAAAACTTGTCTTTTTCTGTCAAGTACACTCCATCTTAACCTACTATTCAGAAGTGGACCTCACATCGAAAATCATGTCGGTATCGATGTGACTGATCATGTTGGTGCCGACAAGATTTATCACATGTAATTTATTTGTAAAAATTCTTGCACTTCTTTCTTTCACCATGTTGACATCTTTTGAGTAGCTTAATCAATTACTTCAACATCTCAAAGTCCAGATTTATCTAAAAGTTGCTCAGTTCAAACGTTGGATTACACGTACCACTCAAAGCATGCTTTTATGAACACAAAGCATGCTTTGGATTAAGACATGTAATTAGATGCTAACTGCAAAAAAGCTAGTGTCTTCAATTTTCTAGAAGCTACATCCTATGTCGATTAGGTAGACTTCCTTTTCTTATCTTTTCTCTTTCCCTTTTTTTGTAATATGGGGAGCAAAACATGTCGGTGATGGCTTAGTTTTGTCATGCCGACATGATTCTTAAGTAACTTACATATACCTAACACTTAAGAAAAAATTACATCTCACTTTCGGTCTTGATCATATTATTTCTTTACAACTGCGAATTTACAGCCACTACTTCCTTGCGATCTTTAACATTACCATCACCTTATCAAATCAATCACCGTCATCTTGATGTTGGCGTCATTGCAATCTACGATGTCTTTGTAACCCATTACCAACTTCTTTGAATTAATGTAACATCCTCTATCTTAAGGCCCAAAGTTAAGTGCTACAGATGTTGCAGTCATCTACAGTATTAACTTCCGATGACAAAATACGGTAACGTTAATGGTATCCATACTATCAAAAACACATGGATATGACATAAAATCAACATATAATTAAATCACCTTTTCTGATTACATTTCAAATCAATATTTCACATTTCGATACATAATCCAAAAATATTTCCTAGGTTTTGATCAAATATAATTATAACAAATTACGCCAAGAGTGACATATGAAGATGCCCTCTTGGATGATCAGGGTACTAAATAGACATATCAATCTTAAATACACCACATCGAAAGTAAAACTAATTACTCTATATAGCTAACTTTGTCTCGTGCACGTCTTTGAAAGCTTACTCATCCACTTACTAAGCCTGTAAAACCTTAACTCTCAATCTACTCAAAATAATTTTGAGCACCCGAGAGTTTAAAGGGAAAACATAAGCTTCGAATTTGACATAAATCCAGGTGCGAATAATACTATTACATCTCGGTTTACTGATATTAAGTGAGACCACATCGCTTAACAGAATGGGTCTCCCCTCACTAATATCCTTTTTACAATATATCTTTTTCAAATCAAAATCCTGCAATCAAACTGATTAAAGCAAGAATAGCAATATCATATATGCATATAAACCAGGTAATCAATGGATTATCTGTCTGAAAAATGTAGTTTTGTTTTGCTAACTACAAACCATGGCTGACTCGGACCTACCAGACAAAATAAGTAATCTAACTTTTGTTAGATACACTCATGGATGGTCTGTCCTTAACTTTCTTCTCCCAGGTCAATTGATCCTAATGGTTTTGCGGGCTCACCAATAATCTATCTTTATCTAAGTATTCCTTTCTGTTTGTACCATCATTTTAGTCTTAAATGTGACGAATCCCTACACACTGGAATTTTGGACTTATATTAATTAGGGGCTACTAACTAAAGTATAAGGCGCTACCCTATACCATCCCCATCTAGTATTCTAATATCTGAGTCATTTACTTTGGATTTATTACCCCATTAAATTTTCCTTGAAAACATTTCTTTCAAATTGATTCAAACCTTTAAATCATACTTAAACAAGGAAAATATACCTTTTTCTTTACTCAAGTACCTTTATCATTATAAATGCTTTACACAAAACAATGTTGATAAAAACCTTAATCAATAGGGTTATCTATCCCTTTAAATCAAGTTAAAGCCCTTCTTTAACTTAGAAAACGGTAGGTTTTAAATCCAAGATATCATCTTCGAAACACCTGTTTAAAAACTTTGGGCAGTCCCTTTCGAATCCATTGAATGTACCCCTTAGGTTAACAATTTTCCTTGAAATACTGGGCCGAAAGGCCAAAACATACCTTTTGAAACCTTTAAATATATACCTTTCAAAATCATTGTAAGTACCCCTTCAAAAGCATTATAAAACCTTAGGCATCGTCTTTTCAAACACTTTAAATTTTTCCCCTGAAAGCATTTGGAAATCTTCCATTCAAATACTAAAAGTAGACCTTTTGAAAACATTAGGGAAACTCCCCATTGAAACCTTCATTATATGTCTTTCAAAAGCATTGAAGTCCTTTACTTAAAACAAACCTTTCAAAAGCATTGGGTTCAAGTAAAATTTTATGGAATATAGCTTCGAGACCATTTAAA
The DNA here is from genome assembly GCA_030765085.1 of Allium cepa. Classification (NCBI taxonomy): domain Eukaryota; kingdom Viridiplantae; phylum Streptophyta; class Magnoliopsida; order Asparagales; family Amaryllidaceae; genus Allium; species Allium cepa. Next base: position 153,741,104 of record CM060937.1, read on the forward strand.
ACCATTCCATTCGAAATCTTTAGGTTTAACTTTTAATGTAACAAAGGGCCTCAAAAGAACTAGGGAGAAAGCAATATTCCTAAGTAAAAGAAAGTAGATGATTTTGAAACCAACCCTTTCGGAAGCATGGAGAAGCGGTTCAAATTTTAAAAGTAAAAGCACCCTTTTGAAAGCATTGGTTCGAAGGGTTGAAAGCGGCAGCAAGGGTTCCGACCCCTTCGAAAGCTTGTTTTAAAAACAAAGGCGGCAACCTATTCGAATGCCCTTTCTTTATATAAACAGAAGCAAGTTAGTTAAGTTGAAAGTTCCAACCCCTTCGAAAGCTTATTTATAACCAAAATAGTTCCAATTTTGCAAGAGCTACTTCTACCCCTTTGAAAGCACGTTTGGACTCTATGCCTTTCGTCTAACTCCAATCCACTATGTACTAAGGCATTGATACCATGTGTATTACTTTCGACTTGGTTGGAAGTGGATGTATGGTGTCGAAAGGTAGATGTTATAAGTGGCGAAGTAATAATCCTTTACAAAACTAATTTTTAACGTTTTAAAGTAATATCTTTCCAACTAACTTCCCTTATTTGTCAACATGTAATTGGTTGCCAATTCTTTTACAAAACCTTTTTTTAAAGTGCTGCCGAATTTAGTAATTAACAATTTTAAAACATTTAACAAGTTGCCCCTTTTTTAAAACATCTAAAACATTTAAGTCTCATACCTTAAATAATTTTATATCTTTAGTAAAATACTTAGGAAAATTCTCCAAAAATTCCTAAAAATCACTTTACTATGTTTTCTAACATATTTTAATTCTGAACCAAAGCTTACATAAAATAGCCAAAGTTGGTTTAAACCCAATTTAACCATTATTTTACTAAAAAATTCATAAGAAATCCACAAAAACTTAGAAAATTAAGAAACAGAAACCCATCTCTAAAATAAAATTTCTGACGTTATATCAAAACACAATCCATTTGGATGTCATTTAATAGATTTTTCAAATCAAATCTTATCATAAAATCTATATGAAATAACATAAATCATCAACAAGCATGTATATCCATTAAAACAATCAAAATATGGCATTTTTCTTGCAAAATAAATTCGGATCTCATCTAGAAACTGAAAGTCAAAAAATGAGATGTAATATATTATTCACCTTAGCTTGTTGTTAAGGAGTTTGAGATTTGCCCTTGAATTGATCTGATTAAGCTTCCTTCTTGAATTCTTGCTTATATTTCTCTTGTTTTCTTCTAATGGTGGCCGGCCAAGCTCTAGTTTTAGTTTGTTTATGAATGTTGGAAATGAGAATGGGATGAGGGTTTAGGGTATAAGAATATAACATATTCCTATTTTGCCCTTATCTTATCACCTTTACTTACTTCATTTTAAATTTCCATTTGTTTATTCCTTACTTAAGGCACAACCACCTTATAATTATACAAATCCCATTCACTTAACCACATTATACTTTACGTTTTTCTATTTAATTTATCAAATTAAATCTTCTGAATAATTTATTCAAAATTAGGGGTGTTACAATTAAACACCACCAGGTCTCGATCTTCATTTAAGTGAGATTTGACTAGATTTTAGCACCGCTTGTGTCGTCACCACCTAGTCGTCGTTGTTATCATCGTTGACACCACGCCAAGATCGTTGTCATCAATGCCTATGCGATTTTGGTTCCACAATTCCCTCATTTCATTTCGATTGCTGAACTAAAATAGTGGCCAAGGATCGACTCGTAGTCAATTTGATTTCCTCTTGGGCTTGATCCTTAATTTTTCTCCAGTCAACAAACTTGGCTTCCACTTCGAGTCTCCGAGGACTGGGTTTCGAGTTTTTTAAGCATATGCATAAGTTCTTCAAAATTGATTACCCTTGACATATGAAAGAGAGGCAGTTGACTTTCATCGTATTTTGATCGAATATGGGTTGACAACTCAATTTTTATAAGATGGTTTCAAGAAATGATCACATTAAACACACTTCGACATCCGACTAAAACATAATCGACACTTCAATAATTCAATTTGAACATCACAATCTTACGTTCCTTCAAAGAAAACTCCATGTCGCTCCAAACAATGTTTACATTATCATTCATTCTATGATAGTGGGAAATCTGACTTAAGATTTCATAGCATAACAGAGATTGTTTTCCAACACGAGTGGGCTATCCACACAGAATGTTCACGTACACCCCGCTCTAAACAATGGACAGGCAATGCATAGATCGATGCTTTGCAAAACCCAATCAATGTATAAGTATGATTGGTCAATACATATCAACATTTGTTGGACTCATCGGCTATATGGGTTCCCATCAAAGTAGAATATTGAAATAAAACATACGCAACCACGTTCGTCATCAAGTTTTTATGTTCCAAATGACCGACATCAAACGATCTCCTCATCCTAGAACCGACACTAAACCTTCCACTCCTCGGAAAGCAAGATATTATACTACCCAAGCGTCTTCTTCTACTTTATTTGAAGTAAGACGTTCAATCACACAAGAGCTTCGACTTCAAGCCGTTCGCGCAGCTTAGCCTTATGGCCTTGCCTCTCTAAGGAAAGATCGACCTATTCTTATAGTCTTGGATAATCCTCCAGACCAAACACCTTCCAAGCTGATCTGACCGCTAAAGAGATAAGGTTAATCTATCTCTCAAGTATAGGATTCCTTAGGACAAAATTCTCCTTCTTAAGCCCCAACAAAGAGCCCATCTTCCTCTCGTAGGCTACACCTCATGTGATATATATATATATATATATATATATATATATAAGGTTAGTGCCCTCTTTAATAAATTTTTAAAATTATTCCTTCAAGAACTCGGTGTTAGCTCAAACACAAGTGCATACAAACGACTACGCTCTATTGAGTTCCCTCTATATTATATTCATGATGCACCTGGCTCATCGGCAACTTTCGAAAAGATGACCAACCTACTAAGCTTCAAAAAGAGATAAGACCCACGTTCTCTACTAATAGTTGAATCTTTCAGCTATCGTAAGGTTGTCCAAGGGCTCCATAATAAGCATAGATATTTCAAGGGAAAATATTTTTTCATTTGATATCCCAAAGGCTTAACCGTTTTTGATTGTCTGGCAGTAAGTTTTCTCACCCGATATCTTTCTTATACTTAGGCTTTCTTTACCCAATCATGTAAAACTTTTACATACTACTAGTAGATATCCCCAAACGAGTCTCGAATAATGTTCGAATGGATATTGTGAAATGCTCTGTCCAAGCTTTGTCACACCGTGTTTAACCTTTATCTTTGAACCTAGAACCCAATGTATAATAGGGTTATAAAGCTCCACCCCTTCCGGTATACTATAAATCATAGAAGTGCATTGTTATTTAAAAGTTTAAAAACTATAGCATGAAGCTCCACCCACAACAATGTAACTTTTCGAAGAACAAATTAAAGCTTCTAAATGATGAATTACATAGACTTATTTATTGTATACAAATGTAATGGTTCATAAAAGAATTATGCACATGTTGGAAAAAATCTAGCATGTCTACCAATATCTTGTTCAAAACAGAATAACCTTGAACACCGTTTTAAAAGAAAATGAAATATTAACTTTCCAAAACCAAATGGAGGCTTAATGACTACAATGGATCGTTAAATTTAGGTTTACTTATCCAAGTTATATCATGGGTACTGCCTAACATCAAATATGTAACGGATTCATGCATAACATAAAATTAATCATAGGTTATAGGGAAATAGTGATACTAGTAGTTTGATGACTAGATAATCAAAGTTAATTAAACCAAGATAATCTTGTACTTATGCACTTTCAAATGTGCCAACAAAATTCATTTCTTTGACCAAAATTCAATTACACACCCAATCAAGACTGAAAATTATCACTCCAATTATCCTAGAACTTAATGTGTTTTATAGACTCGGTTATTTTTATAAACTTAATTAATTTTTATAAACATAGTTATTTTCATAAAAATTTTTAGTTCTTATAAAACTTAGTTAATTTTTCTAAAACTTAATCAACTTAGTTAAATTCCTTTTACAAAACTTAGTTAATTTATATAAATTTTTAAAACTTAATTAATTTTTATATGCTTGGTTGATTTTTTAAAAATTAATTAATTTTTATGAACTTAGTTGATATTATAAATTATTTGATTTATATAAAACCTCGTAGTTAATTTTTAATAAACATAGGTAACTTAATTAAATTTCTATAATATGTCATAGTTTATTTAATTTTATAAAACTTTGTCAACTTTGATAATTTATTAGATTTATTTAATTTTTAAAAAAATTAGTTAATTTTTTATAGAACTTAGTTAAATTAGTTATTTTTATAAACTTATCCATTTTTTTATAAAACTCGACGAACTTTTATAAACTTTTTGATATTTATAAAATTATTTTATTTTGTAAACTTAGTTAGCTTTTATTAGCTTAGAAAATTATTTAATTTTATAAAACTTAGTTAACATAGTTAATTTTTATAAATTTAGTTAATTTTATTAAAACTTGACCAACTTTTATAAACTTTTATACTTTATTAAATTTATTTAATTTTTTTAACTTAATTAATTTTTATAAACTTAGTTATTTTTATAAACTTAGTTATTTTTATAAACTTATTTAATTTTTATAAAACTTAAGTAACTTAGTTAATTTTCATAAGTTTAGTTAATTTTTATAAAACTTAGTCAACCAAGTTAAATTTTGTATCAATAGTAAAGGTTTATTTCACCACTCAAAGTAAACTGAATCAATAATTTCATATATAAAGCTTAAAACAAAACACTATTGTAGTGAATATTAATAAAAAATTGAAGAATATCGTAGAAAAACTAATATTGTTGAAGCGTGAATATTGTTCATTATAAGCATAAAAAATTATCTAAAGCATTAACTTTTTACATTAGACAGTTTCTTGCATTCACCTCTTATCCGAAGCATTAGCTTGTTACATTGGACGGTTTCTTGCATTTACCTTGTCTCAAGCCCAACACTCAAAAATATTGCATCTACAAATAGCATATCATGTACAACGAGTACTGTATTGTACCATTCATGTAAAACTCTTTGTATCTGATCATTAAATAAAGGTCAAGATTATTCTCTTTCAATTTTTTCAAATCTTTTACAACTATCCTGCAATTTCCTATATGGTATCAGAGCATCTGCGCTTAACATCATCGAAGACGTCTCTATTGAAAGAAACTCGTTATAAAAAAGGTATTAAAATCATCATCTGAGTTTGTTTTTCCCTCTCATCAGATTCATGCATCATCATTTAAGAGGGGTACCCATCAAAAGGCATTTTTACCATGCCAGTTTTTAAATTCTTGCTGCAAGAAGGACCTCTTGCTAAATCAGAGAAGAAGAGAAATCAAAATTTCAGAAATAGAACCAAGAATTCAAAATCATCAACCCAAAACCAAGGAAAGTGCCATCCTAAGAAAAATTTATCAGATTTCATCATCATCTGAACCTTTCTAGCAGCAACTTACCTGGCAGTATCTTGATTAAGTTCTCGATTCTACATTCTTGCAAAGATTTGTTGTTCTTTGCTTTTCCCCTTCAATTCTATTTCTTTTCAAATTCAAGATCATCATGGCCGATGAAGCATATTCTGAAACATCAATTAGTGGTAGTGAATCTCAACACATTGCACAAATGTTGAGAGACTTGTTCGAACGATAATCAGTCCACATAGCCAACTTGTTACTGTTCATCTTAGTGAAGAAAATTTTCTCCTCTGGAAGCTACAAGTTGAAAATGCTCTTCAAGGATATGGTCTTGAAGATATACTCAAGGAACCATACCAATACCCCCAAATATTATCACTAATCAAGATAAAAAAATAATCAGTAATGAAGAATATGTTAATCACCACAGACAAGATAGGCTTATATGTCCATGGCTAAAATCCTCTATAAATACAAATCTACTACTCATGTGATAGGTTCTAAAACAACAAGTGAAATCTAGACAACAATAGAGAAAGTGTTCAATTCCCAGTCTGCAGCAAAAAAGATGTCTTATAAAAGGCAACTCCACAACATCAAAAATGATAGTCATAATATGAGAGAGTATCTTTTCAAGATTAAGTCAATTTGTGATGCTTTAGAGGGCTGCAAATCAGAAAGTATCTAATTCAGAACAAATCATGAAAATATTAAATGGGATTGGTGATGAATATGAAGCAGTGGTAGCAGTCATAACACCTTAGAGAAATCTACCATCTGTTGATGATGTGCGTTCTATCTTACCGTCTCATGAAGCAAGAATTGACATCAAGAAACCACAAGAAGCTGATTTCTTGGCCAACTTTGCTACTAACTATAGGGGTAAGAGTCAAAACAATAACAGAGGAAAACAACCTACTCAAAGAGGTGGCTATCCAAACAGATCAAGAGGAAGAGGCAGGTGGAACAACAATAATAGACCAAAATGTCAAATATTTGAAAAACTTGGGCAAACAGCAGTCAAAATGTTACTTCAGATTAAATCTTAACTATGTTCCAAGTCAGGGACAAAATGCTCAAAGAAACTCAAACTACAGTGCAAACATGGCACACCAACAACATGAATCAAGCAATCAGTCAGAGGCAAAAATTTCTCAAACAGAAAATGGAAATCACATTCATGATGAAGCCTGGTATTTTAACTCAGGTGCAACTAATCACATCACCAATAACTTGAGCAATTTAAATCTTGGAAGAAAGGAATATAAAGGATGAATTCTATAATGGTAAATATGTTGCAATTACACAGACTGGTATGTCATATATCAAGGGAAGAAAGCAATTATATTTAAACAATCTATTGAGAGTCCCACATATTAAGAAAATCTTACTAAGTGTGTCACAATTTGCAAAAGATAACAATATTTATTTTGAGTTTATTCCACACTACTGCTTAGTTAAGGACATCCTAACTAAGGAAATACTTTTGCAGGGTAAGCAGTATAAAGTACTGTACAAATTCAGTGTGGATAACTCAAGAAACATAGATTTCAAAAGAAATTGGTGTAATAACTCTGAATTCAAACAGCACGAAATCAGTGGGACATTTGATAAGTGGCATTGTAAACTTGGGCATCTAAATGCTACTATTATTAGGCATGTATTGAATAAAAACAATATTTCTTTTAATGATGTGTCTTTACCATATATATGTACTTACTGCTAAATGGGGAAGAGTCATAAATTACCTTTCTTAGATTCTGAAACTTATTACAATAAGGCTCTAGAATTAATTGCTACTGATTTATGGGGACCTACCCCAATATATACATACTATGGGTATAAGTATTACATATCTTTTGTGGATTCTTTTTCTAAATATGTATGGATATATTTTTTGAAATCTAAGTGTGAAACTCACAATACAGTCATGCAGTTATAGCACAGGTAGAAAATCAAACAAATTGCGAAGTTAAGATCATGCAAATAGATGGTGGGACTGAATATTTGCTATTAAGGGAGTATTTTCTAAAAAAGGGAATCAATCACAGGACAACATGCCTCCGCACTTCAGAGCAAAATGGACTTGTTGAAAGAAGGCATGGGCAAATTGTGGAAACTGGGGCTTACATTGCTTGCCTAAGCATCTATGCCACAAAAATGTTGGCTAGATGTTTTGCTATAGCAGTCTATTTAATTAGCACACTGCCATCTATGTCCAATAGATTTATTATCTGACACTATTCCAAACTATCATAGCCTCAAGGTGTTTGGGTGTTTACGTTTTCCATATATTAGACCCTACAATGCTTATAAATTAAATTTTAGATCTTCTCCTTGTACTTTTCTGGGCTATGATAGTAATAAAAAGGGTTAAAAACGCTTGGATAAAAATGGAAGAATATTTGCCTCTAGATATGTGGTATTCAGTGAATAATTTTTCCATTTAGAGAATCAAATATCAAAGTTACCAGTAAAATGTATAATACTAAAGAATCTTTACCATCAATACCTATTCCATCAATTAAGATAATTCAGGCCTAAGGAGAGCCTACTCAAAGCATCATCAATTAGGGAGCAACTTGTTCTGACTCTCAAAGTATAGAATCTGGTATCAGACTTGATCCAGTAGACGATCAAGCAAGGTCAACTAATGTTCCTGATCAATTATCTCAACAATGAATTACCGCAACTTTCTCCTCATCAAATTCAAGATAGCATATAAAGCACAGATTCAATCACACAATTAGAAAGTGAGAGAGCTAGTCAACAACAGATCACAAATAGGACAAACCATTACATGATAACCGGATCAAAACGTGGCATATTCAAACCAAAAATCTTTCATGTTGTTCTAGTTGCAGAGGAGCCAATCACACATAATCAAGCCATGCAAAATAAAAATTGGAAACTGCAACGATCGAAGAATATGAGGCCTTAATGAAGAACAAGACATGGGATCTTGTTCTCAAACCAAAAGATAAAAATATTGTGGGATGCAAGTGGACCTATAGGTTAAAAAGAAATGTAGATGGTTCTATTTTTAAATATAAGGCAAGACTAGTAGCTAAAGACTATTCACAACAAAGTGGATTTGACTTTAATGAAAAAATTTCACCTGTTGTGAATCCTACTGCTATTAGAATTGTTATTACAATTGCCTTAGATAGAAATTGGACCATCAGACAATTAGCTGTTAATAATTCTTTCTTAAATGGTGTTTTACAAGAAGAGGAGTATATGGAGCAGCCACAAGGTTTCAGGCAGAAAGGGAAGGAGGATCATGTGTGCAGACTACGTAAAGCAATTTATGGATTAAAACAAGCACCAAGAATGTGGTTTGAAAACCTAAAGGAAACAATGATCAGATTTGGCTATCATCCAACCAAATCTGACAACTCTTTATTTACAAAATTTAGTAAAGACATAATAATATATGTACCGGTATACGTTGATGACTTTATTATTACAAGTAACAGTGAGCGTGAAATTAGCAGTCTAATAAATCATATCGTGAGCGTGAATTTACTATCAAAGATCTTGGCAACTTAAGCTATTTATTGGCATCGAAGTCAAAAGAGTATTAAATACAAGATTCAATTGAATTAAAGAAAGTATATAACAGAGATTCTACACGAAGCAAAGATCCATGAAGCTAATTCTATCTCTATTCATATAATCAGTAATTTGCATTTGTCTAAATACAAAGGAGAAGCAATACTCAATGACAGTCAATATGGAAGTATTGTTGGTGCACTTCAGTATACTACTATTACCAGACCTCACATCACATACAGTGTAATAAAGCAAGCCAATACATGCAAAATCTAACAGATGATCACTGGAAAGCAGCTAAAAGGATAATGGGGTATCTCAAGTGGACTTTAAGTTTTGGTTTAATTCCGAAAGCAAATAAGTCAATCAATATCAATGGCTACACTGATGCTGATTGGGCTACAGACCTAGAGGACCGGAGGTCCATAAATGGGTGTTGTATATACTTAGGTAACAATCCTCAGTTTACTGTCTCTAGATCTAATACTGAGGCTGAGTTTAGAAGAGTAGCAAATGCTACTACAGAAGTTATGCGGATAGAGTCCCTACTTAGAGAACTACAAGTCAAAACTGAATGCAAGAAAACTATCTGCTGTGATAATCTAAGTATTGTACACCTCACAGCCAGCCAAATATTACACTCAAGAACAAAACATGTTGAATTAGATATTTATACAATTCGTGAACAAGTAGCTAGAGGGAAGCTAAATATAAATCACATACCTTCCACTTACCAGACAGCAGGCATACTGACAAAGCCTCTCTCAAGGAAAAACTTACACTCGATTCAACGAAAGGTTGAAAGTCGAAAGCCTCGATTACAGTTCACATACTAGAAAGCATACGAACATCCAAGATGGCAGCTTTTAAGATAATCTCAAGCTCACAAGCCATAATCATTAAAGTATCAAAGTTTTTGCAGCTGATTCTCTGATTGATTGCCATCGCGAAATGACAATCGACCAAAATTTTGATTTCTTTGTTCTCAGTATTGCTTGATCCTCTTTCATCTCTTGATTCGCTCAGCAAATTTCATCATATTTTCATGCAATCGAAGTGGAAGAAAATTTGGGAAAAATTGCAGCAAACCCTAGCCGTAATAGGGTTTGAAGGGGGTGTGTTGGAGAATGACATAAAGCAGCAAATATTCTTAACATATATCAGCTCGTATTATCTTATGTAAAGATCCATGCCTTTCATCTTGAATCAAATGGCTCATATTGTTTCTAGCTTACTGAAGCGAATCTAGGCCGAATGTCTCAAGCCCAACACTCAAAAATATTACATCTATAAATAGCATATCATGTACAACGAGTACTGTATTGTATCCTTCGTGTGAAACTCTTTGTATCTAATCATTCAATAAAGATCAAGATTATTCTCTTTCAATTTTTTCAAATCTTTTACGAATTTCCTACAATTTCCTATACACCTCTTAACTATTGTGGATCTAAACCAAATACCTAAATAAAAAAAATCAACCTTCCTAAACTTTTCAAAGTTTTGAACAAAAAATCTCTTCCAAAATCACTCTAAATACAAATTCAGATGCGTAAATCCAAATAAGTAAGATAGTAGTGTATAACGCAAGCTAACCAAAGAACAAAATACGAATAGAGATAAATTATTACCATCAAATGGCATGGTTTATCCTCTAGCTGTGCAAAAGTGCACTGGGCTACAAGAAGCCAAAAAGAGTTCTTATATTCACCACCCGTTAGTCCACCAATAGCATATATTCATTAACATAAAAAGCATGGGTTGGTTTTTACTACTTATACAGCTCTTATGTTCTCTATATCAAACTTGTTTCCCAACATCATCTTTGCTGCAGTGGTATCTGAATGCACTGCACAACACTAAAAACCATGTAAGTATGTTTCTTACTAAAATCATAGCCATGTCACTTGTAGTAGCTAATGCATGCAGCTATTTAGAAGTTATGTGTAGTTGATTACTTGTATTATATCTTGAGATTTAGAAGCATCCTCACATGTTGCATATTCCGATAATAAGATGTTAATCACTAGAACCGTATTTTTTAAAATAAGTTATTAACATTTATTATCATGCCATTTTTTATTCAGACAATGTGATCCTGATCATCAAGAATATTAATTGACTTATGCTGCTGAAATCATGCATGGCAGCTATTAATTAACAAATTACAGTAATGAAACAAAATTGTTCAAAAACTGCATCATTTTTATTTTTATATTGCATCTACCTAAGCATTAAATTAGCATTCTACAAAATTTTACAAAATCTTACTAACCATGTTTTTTGAGCATTAAGCCGAGCAAATGCGCAGTCTAAACCGAGCATTGCTCGGCTTACGCTCCAAATAAAACTGAGCATTACTTGGTTTTAACTCTTGGTATTACTCGGTTCTTCATACTAATGTTCATGATTTATTTTAGTTATGGTTTTAAATAAAATTTAAAGCTAAAAAATCCATCTCAATACTCATGTCCACACCGTGTCGTAAAGGATAGGAACTCACAATCAACTCATCACTTTCCCTCACCTACCCACCATTCATTTTTCTATTTGAAATCATGTTTAAAACTCTTCTTTTTAAATCTTAATCAACTCTTTGCTCTCTATCACTTTCAAAAATCGATGCTATTATTTTCCAAATAGATTCATAGTTTGAACCCCCTTACACATATGAAACATAGAAGCAACCTCACCAAATCTTTTCACGTCCAATTGATGAAGAAATCCATCATCTCTTCACTACCCAAATCGCCGCTATCGACCACATCTAGCCCGACTAGCCTCCGCCATGATAATTGCACAATCAACCTCATCCATGACAACAGTACTATCTGCATCAACCACTTCAATTCATCAAAATAGTAGTTTTCTGATCCACAACAACAGTTATCATAGATCATGATTTTCTCTCTTGAACCCATTATTCCAACATTCAATGACACGGTGTGCACGTCTTTTGTATCAGTGTGCACATCTGAATCTATATCATCCCCTATGCTTTCAAGTAAAATCAAACTAGAAACAACCTGATCATTTTCGTGCCATGATATGAATCCACTAAACAAAGGGTGTCCATCGGTCGGTAATCATTGGCATATAGATGCAATGAATTATAAAAAACACGTTCAGTAAAAATCAACTTACATTCAAAAAAAGGGTAAAAAATTTGAGAATCTTATTTTGCCAAAACTTTTGAACAATCCCTTCTTTATAAATCAAATGGTTAAATAACAATTTAATAAAATATGGTATTACGTTTTTAATTATTTATGCCAATCATTTCGATTACTAAACATCTATTATTTTCTACCACAAAAAAAATGAGAAAATTAAGGAGTTTCTTGGAAAATGAAAATTGTAACGACTTCCCATTTTCTTTAGAAAATGGGTATTAAGATGGGAAAAGCTCACAAGTCATTACAAATAGGGCTCAGCCTGCTAGGGCTAACATACAACAACACCGGCACTTACGAACAGAACAAACCCTAGCCGCTACTACATCTCCTAGAGTAAAATAAAATGGCGACAAAACGCGCCTCCTTATCACTTCTTTGCCAAAAATTCGATTAGACTCTGAGATGAAATATTTTTTCCATCTTTTTAATCTCTAAGGCCACTTCGATCAATTATGATGGCTCCCAAAATTTTCCAACCTCATTACATCTAGCTTCAGATTCTCCGAGGAAGATTTGTTTATGAAATTGTTAGATATGTCCTCGATGTCAACATAGTTCTTCGATCTGCCATAAAGAGAGCTGTTTCCTACTGCTCTTCACTGTTGTTGATAATAGCACACCTTTTATAGATCTAGTTGTTGTTATTATTGTTGTTTCAAATATCTGTATTAGCCAGATGATCATATTTGTTATAAAGCTTGTTGCTTTCAATTTCGTTATCAACCCAATGGACTGCTCAACGAATGCTGCTTTCGCCCTTCTGCCATATAGATAAGTGATAAATATTTCCATTAAGCTTGCTAATGCAATGAAATTTTCCAATTCATTGCATGTTGAGTTCTGAATGCTTTGCTTTTCTTTGATTCAAGGGGAACTTCTGCTTCATTGATTCCTTGCATGTAGAGCGGTAGCTCCTGCCAATATTAGATAAAATGTTATTTGTAAATTTAACTTGTTATGTTTAATTGAAGAATTATATAAAATTGAGCTTCCCTTGCAGGAGTTACTGCTGGTATTAGAGCTGGAATGGCCGCCTACTATAATTGAGCTAATGAAGTTGCTAGCATCCCAACCCCAAAGAAATATTAGACCAAAGATTGTTAGTTTGATAATGACTACCATGGGAAATATCATTCTTGAATTTCCCACTCTTTAAGTATGCTTCCATACTTTTTCATAATCATCTTAGTCTTTGGCATATGAATAAAGCTGATGAAACTGTGAATTATTCTTACTTGCCTTTCGATTAAGAATGTGAAATTCTATTTCTATGCATTTCGGATTCTGTTTCCTTTTTAGAATGCAACCTAGCATTCCTTTCCTTCAATATATGATATATGGCAGTAGTTGGCATGATACTAGCTTTGTTGAATTCTTTTGATTTGATTTTGAAGCTATGTTGTATATGTTGAATATTATCTTTGATGTTTTGCATTGAAATATTTTGACTGAAATTGAGCTTGTTTTTAGCAATGAACCGGATATGTCCTGAGTAATTACAATCAAAGAATACGTGATCAGCCATTCAATTTTCTTTTTTGCAAAAGAGACATTTGATTTTATGATATTTTGCTCCATTTTTTGCTTCTATCGCTGGTTGGCATTCTGTTTAACAGATCAAAATAGGCACAGTGTGCCATCTTTGGGCATTTTAGCCCTATTCCAAATATTAGTATGCCGATCCATTTCTATTTCAAAACATTTTATATATTTCCAAGTAGATTTAAAAGAGAATTTATCTTTTTTTTTGAAAGTTTCCATCTCCAGCAATCTATAGCTATTATTGAATCAATTTCAATGCTTTCTATAGCTCTTTTAAATATTGAGGTGGATGGATGAAGACTTGCATTCCAAATATGATTTTGAATGAAACTTTCCACTTTTAAATTAGCTCCCTCAAAATAAAAAAGATTGGACCATCCTAATAAGCTTATTAAAGTTTTTCCATTGATCCAAGAATCAAACCAGAGGCTAGTATTTTTCCCATCTTTAAAACTTCTTTCCAATTAATTGATACCATTGTTTCTACTTTTTAAGACGCTTTTCCAAGAGTGGGAGTTGTGGTCTGCTAATATGGTCTAGAAATTTTTGTTTTGACATATTTACTTTTCATCCACCTTGACCATAATGACCTGCCTTCAACAAATCTCCAAAATAGTTTCATATTACAGGCTTCTTTTAAATTATTCTTTAATACTTCTCAATCCTTATCCTCCAGCCTTTTTTGGTTTGCATACTGTATCTTATGAGACTTTATGAATTTTTCCTTTCCAAATGAAATTGGCACAAACTTTTTCAATTTCGTGAATGGATGATTCTAGAATATTGTGCATCTAAATCAAATACCTTATGATAGACTTGGTGAAAGTGTGTGTGAGTTCCAGTCTTCCAGTAATAGCAAATAATCTCCTAGATCAGCTTTCAAATTTTCCTTGAATGATGTCAATAAGTCTAAAGCAATCTTTATCTGCAATTTGATATGTACTAAGAGGAAGTCCGAAGTATTTAACAAGCAGTTGGCCTTCTTGAATTTTAAGAATTTGAAGAATTTCCCCTTTGCTTTTCATATTTTTTACCAAAATAAACTTTGCTTTTACTCTCATTGATTTGATGACCTGCAAAATCTTTTAAATACTCAAAATTTTTAGCAATAGATTGAGCACTATTATAGTCTGCATTCATAAATAAAAGCAAGTCATTAGCATATAATAAGTGAGTAATACTAGGCAAATTTCAGTTAATTGGTCTGAGATTGCCTTTTATTTGTTCTAATTCCATTTGAAGAGATAAATATCCCATAGAATTGTGAATAAATAGGGGGAGAGAGGATCACCTTTTCTAATCCCCCTATTGCTATTAATAAATCAACAAGGTGATATATTAATTAATATGGAAAAGGATGCAGTATTAATACATTCTTTAATTAAATTACAAAAGAATTCATGAAAACCCATTTGTATCATCATGTGAATAATAAAATATCTGTTAATTTTATCAAAAGCTTTATGGATATCTATTTTAATACAAACTTTATTCCTACAACCTCTATTAAAGTTTTTGATTATCTCATGAGCCAGAAGAGTATTTTCAATTATGTATCTACGCGGGATAAAAGCACATTGGTTTTTAGAAATCAAATATTTTAGAAAGATTTTTATTCAATTACTTGAAATATTAGCTATAATTTTGTAAATAAAATTACAACAGGCAATAGTCCTGTAATCCCCTAGTCCCATAAGCAAGTAATAAAAGTATGGTTTAAGCTTTTTAGAAGCTTACCAGTTGTAAAAATTCATTAGCAGCATCATAAAAGTTAATTTTAATGTCCTCCCAGTGTGCTTTGTAAAATTTAGCCCCAAACCCATCAGGGCCTAGGCTTTTATCTATCTTAGAATCAAATACAATTCTTTTAATATCTTCCATAACAATAGGGGAAAGGAGAATATCATTGCTATTTTCATTAAGCAAAAATTTTGTTCCAATACTTGGTAAATCTTTCTTATAAGAATCGGTATTGTAAAGATCAAAAAAGTACTTGATAGCCATTTGCTCTGTGAAGACCCGCAAATCCATACTCCTTGAATATACACTAATCTCCTTAGATTAACTCAAGATGAACAGAAATACGAATTCTCATTGTTTAAGAAAAAGAAAAAGATAGAAGAAGTAATAAGAAGATAGAAAATAGAACGGAACAGAAAACAACAGAACAATATCAGAATCTCACAATTCGCAGCGGAACAACATATAATAGATAAATGAATAATCTTTAAACAAAGAACTATATCAGTTATTACATTACATTACATTACATCATCAGAGTGTACAACAACAACAAACAAACAGCGGAAAAGAAATACTATATACTAGTAATATGCCATGCCATCCAATTTTGCCTCCAGCAACTCCTGAATTTCAAAATATCCTGACAAACCTTAACTCTTGACTGCCCGTGTGGAAATTGGTGGGCACCCAGAGTTTAGGAAGGAAAACAATAAACTCTGAGTCAGTCATGTAACTGGTGTGAGAACTCAAAACAGTTTATTTATCTTTAAAATCAAGAACAGGATAATTTTTTTTATAGATTCGCAATGTTTTTGAAAATGTAACTACCATAAGACCTCCCACCACACACACAATGCAAACGCAGACTTGGAGGAGATTTCTTCTTATGTTAGTCAAAGATGCTTACTACGCAAAATCAAATCAATTTTAATATTATTATTAGTGCATAGTGTAGAAGAAATCATTTCGAAAGTAGAATATAAATCTTAGCCAGCATAGGTACCATTATATTATGCCTACTATAGCTACCATATTAGATGGCAGGTTCTACAACTAAAACCGTACAAGTCTCGTATTGTTTCTTTGGATTTCCAACAAATGGTCAGGCCAAGGAACTTCCCATTGCCACATGGAAACGCCTCTGGAAGGACGTCTCGAGAACCTAACCGGATCTCTGCCGGCACAAGGCCGGGTTACCTTTCAAACTAGGTAACAACTGACACGAGTATGCCATCCCCCGGTCCTTTGGGACCTTTATCCGAGAGCTCTCTAACCAACATCACACCATAATAAATAAAGTGTTCAACATGAGTAAGTATCTGGGCTCCATACCATGATACCACCCTTTTCCAAAAGGAAATGCACATACCCTAAAGGGAGCTACCCCTCATAAGCTTGCCGCATCTTTCCTGTTTCGACCATTCCGGGGTGTGAGGCTCGACGAAGTCTCGTCCACAAAGCCACGCTTTATACAAAAGCTGTGCTTTGGGTCAACAAATGATCATAGAAATGATCATAAGGATAAACGATCAAACAAATGATCATATCACAAATGATCAAACAATGATCATTTCACAACAACACTCAGCATGTCACATTACCAAATTGGGAATATATTGCTGATAACCTTGAACTACATAACCTCTGAGCTCGTACGTCTCAGAGAAGGGTGTTAAGCTAAGAGAATAAATTCTCCGCCACCAACAGAAATATATTTGAAAGAGATCAGCTTTATATCTCAATTTGTAATGTCAGGCATACTATCCATATAAGTCTGTTCCGGGATCGAACAGAACCGAAGGCACTTACAACGAAGTCCTTGCAATCCGGACAATCTCTAATCACGTCCGGATTTCCCATCACATATGGAGATCTCTATACCGGGGATCAGCCAGTGCAGAGACAATCGACAAGAAACCCTTTCGTTTTCGAAGATATCCGGTCTTCAACACCGGTCTTCAAATGCAATTCATAACGACGTATCACATATTCGGAATGGGTTATACGACCCCAAGGTCCTTTCCCGGTTAACCCGAATAGTGAGCGCTTATTTTAAAAAAATAAGTGTGGCATTCAATTTCAAGCAAATCACAACAAATACCTATTTAAAGGTAAATATTGATAGTCGGTTATTGAACTATCAATGGATATGCACAACATCACCAGATTCCAAATAATTTTCCAAATTATTTATTTTCCAAAAATATCTTTACAAGATATAAATTTTCAATACTACAAGCATTTGAAAACAAATTTCAAATCAATTTCCTTAAACGGAAACACTTCCAATTATTTATCCATTTTAAAATTTAAAATGGTTCATTTAAATAAATCAAATAAATCCTTACCGATTTACTTTATATTTACGTTCCAAATCCGTAAATTAATTCCCACATTTCAAAAATAAATCAACATTTATTTTTAAACAAATTCCCCTTTCTTTTATAAATTCCATTGTGAATTTATATTCTAAAATATATATGAATATACGTTTTCAATTATTCATTTTCAGTTTATCTTCAAAAAGATAAATTCAAAATATTCACTTAATATTGGAAAAACATTTCCATACTTGTTTATTTATAAGTAATTCACAAGTCATTTTATTTTCTACACTTGGAAAATATTCAATATACTCTAATCGAAATTAAGTATATATTTCATTCTTTAAGGAAATCATTCTCTTAAACATATTTATTTGGGCCAAAACGAATGTTGTGTAAAACATCGTTTCGACAACCCAAAACCACTAGTATAGGGATTCGAAATTAAAATAGATATATAAATCCTAATACTATACAAAACATTTCCTTTCGGAAATCATTTACTATAACAACAGTGTTATAGTCCACTATTTCCTTCTATTTCTCGAAAACGTCTATTTCAACAATGAATGTTGAAATCTATGGTTTCGAATTCTTAATACATTTAAAATATCGTTAGATCGTTTTAATTCTGTTTAAAAACATCACACCCAAAACATTTTCTTTAACATATTATTCACTATTCAAAAACGTGAATATACCTTGTTAAGCAATTTCATCCTTTCTATACATTTTATTTTAAAGGATTATTCACTGTCTAAAACGTGAATATAACTCCATAAATAAGTTATAAAAATTAACTTATCAAAATAAGTCGTTGCGAATTTATAAAACAATGTTTATAAATTCCATTTCTATTTATTTTATAACTACTTCCTTTGTAAATCTCCTTTATTAACCTATTCAATTTACAACTAAATTATAAACCAAAAGTCCATTTTATAAGTTAAATACTTATAATTTATTTGTTTACAAAAACGTTCTTTTAAACTTCCCAAATTTATAAATCTTATAACTTATAAGATTCATTTATTTATCCAAAATCTATTCCTTTAATAACCTTACAAATTTTATAAACCTACTGCTTATAAAATTCCATTTATAACTTCACCGTTTATAATTCTATAAATTTCATTCATTTACGAAATTCATTTACAATTCACTCTAACACTTATGAAAACTCGTTTTACAATTCAAGATATTCTAATTTAAAAATATCCATTTTATAAATCTTTTATATGGATCAATTTATGTTATTCTTTTAAAACGTCTTTAAACTCCTTTATAATTTCATCTTTTTGATTTATAAAATAACCAAATTTTATAAATCCTATTTTTAAACTTTTTATAATAAATTCAGAAATCCCAATTTCAACTATTTAATAAAATCATTAATCCCATATTTTCAAAAATCAACTTTTAACTGTATTTCTCAAAAATTATAATTTTTATAACATTAAAATTATACGTTTATTTATTTAAAACGAATCAATTCCAAAATTATTTCATAAAACGTATAATTTTAAAAATCACTTTAAAAATCCTTTTAATATTCCAAAATTTGGCCCAATGATGCTACATATCAAATAGTCAATCACGACAACAACGATATCATATATCGATATGATAATTAATCAAATATCAAAATATCTGAAATCAAATAAATACTGTTGAGGAATCCAGTTGGATCCCTCCAACCTGTTTCCCTGCATCACAGACATTAGCACAATATCAATCCCGTTTCAAGACAGGATATCGCGGTATATGGGATTTATAAAATATTATCCGCTTAATAGGCGGCGCAATAGGGTCTCATCCGCTATACAATGCGGGAAATCAATCAACTACAATATATACATATGCCAATATATATATATATATATTGCTATATATATAGATATCCTACTATATCTAATATCACAACCAAACAACAATCAATAAATAACTGCAAATCCAACTTTAAATTTTTGAGTGAGAAGTTCTCACCTTTGCTTTTTATTTTGCGATCCATTTCCATCTTGACTTAATTTCGTTGATTTATAGACCTTGTATAAATATTGTACAATTCATAATTATTCGAACAGATCGAATAATAAATTTTCATTTAACAGTTTTTTTTGATTAGCTGATAATTCTTTTTAAACCAATTTTCTCCTTTAATAAATTTATCTAACTAATGATTAAATTTTATACTAATGATTTTATTTAAACGAATCATAAATTTTTAACTAATTTTTTTTATTTACTTTAAATACTTCTAAAAATTATTACAGTAACATTTTTTTTATTTTTTATTTTTCAAACCTATATTATTATTATTTGTCCTTACTGCTAAAATCAAATATCAAATACTTGTATATATAAAAAATTCCTATTTTACTGTACAATAATCACAGTAACTTATTTTACTGTCAATAAACCAACATTCAAATTAATTTTTTTCAAATTTAAATCGAATAACAAATTGTAAATACCTTACATTGTCTCACTCACGCACTTGCTGACGCGACGACCGCATCACCAAACCCAACACGCGCCGCGACCTCTGCCTTCGTCACGAGCTTGGAACCAGGCGGCTCGGCTTCTCCCAATACCCACGCGACTTCGAATCGCCGCATCCACCATCGTGCTTGCGAGCGTCGCCGCCTGCGCACCCCTCCTACGCGCGCCCTGTTATCGCGATTTTTGATTTAGGGCTTCGGTGATTTGTGTTTTTTTTTTATATAAGTAGCGGCTGGTAATTTAATCGAAGAGGGAGAACGAGAGAAAGGGAAAGGAGATGTCGCCATTATCAAGAAGCATCGGCCATTTTGATTTTCTTCGATTTGAAAATCTGGAAAGGGAGGAGTTGTTTTAAACGAGTTCGGCCATTTCTTTGCACGATCTCTTCCACGATCTCTTCACGATTTCAGGCGTGATTTTAGGCTTAATTTAGTAGAGGAACGTGGCTGATGTTTGACTAAATTTAAATTTAAATTTAAATTGAATTCGACTTAAATTCCAATGCGTTTACTCACCGTGTGCTCACATAACAACTCCGAAAAATACGAAATTTGAAATCCGATAATAATTCGATATTACGGACTCAATGGAACTGGTTTCGTCGAATTCCGAGACTGTGCCTCGGACGGCTATTTTTAAATATCGATTCAACGATAGAAATTTCAAAACCGAACGATTCACTTTCAAATTAAATTCTGAAGCTTATATTATCTTCAGTATTATCAATATGAATTTCACAAGCCTATAAAATATTTTTAATCAGCTTAAAATTGAAGAATCAAATTTTTTATTCAACTTTCAATAGATTAAATTTATAATTTAATCGCCAAATTCATTCTGAAATTTTGAAATTTAAGTCAAACCATCATTCAAATATTTAAAATTAATTAAATATTTTCAAATTAAATTGTTCAAAATTCTGGGTCGTTACATGCTCTATATGAGAGACATCATCAACCCCATTATTATCTAGCAATTTTCCTATATCATTAATTTTTTTTTTCCTCTTACATATCTTGGTATAGAAAACTTGCTAGATTCATCTCCTTTAGTGAGCTAGTCTACCTTGGCTTTCTGTCTCATGTTGATTGCTTGCACATGCAAACTTTTACTTAATTTATCCTGATTGTGAAAAAATTGGCTAACAAGAGAATTATCTGAAGAGACTTGCATTGTTTTCTAATGAGCTTAATATCATCTCTATTTCTATTTTTGTTCCAAATTTTCAATTTTTCTTCTGTATCTTTTTAAATGTTTTTAAATTAACTTTAGGTAGAACCATGATTTGAAATGAATATACTTCTTTTAACATTATCCATATAGCTTTTATCATATATCCACCCATTAACAAATCTAAAAGGGATATTTTTCTAGAACTACGATTACCAGTGAAAATAATTTGTAAGGGGGTATGGTCACTAGTGGCTTGGGGTAGAGTTGAACAGTTGAAATTAGAAAATGAATTAACAAAAAGATGATTAAGAATCCTATCAAGCTTACAATGAATATTTCTGAATTCACCAGATTTCCGTGTATATTTATTCTCACTAATAGTAGGCTCAATTAAGCCTTATTTAAGAAGAAAATTATTAAAAAATTCTAGTTTACTAAAGAAAATAGGAATACCACCTCTCTTTTCAGAAGAATGGAAAACAGTATTGAAGTCCCCTATAATGATCCAAGATTTTAACACGTTATAGTTTAAAGACTCAAGATCATTCCAGAGAAAATTTCTTCCTTTTTCACTATTTAAAGCGTAGACAAAAGTGACTTCTAATTGAAATCCACTCTTGTTTATGAATTTATAGTGAATAAATTAAAAGTTCAGAAAACGATGACTTGGACTCCAAATATTTGGATCCCACATAACCATTATTCTACTATTACCTCCATAATATTGTTATCAACAACACCACAGTCTTTAAAATAGCTAGAATGTAAATTTAGGATTTTTGAATCCTCAAGTTTGTGTTCAAGAATACCTACTATATTTGGTCTGTTTATGAGAATTAGATTGGTTAAATCTAATTTTGTTTCAGGAGAGTTTAAACCTCTAATATTCCAAAGTAATTATAGATATTATAAAAAAATTAATTACAAAGGATATGATAAGGATATCACTGCTTTCGTATAGAAAGACTGGGGTTGAATTCCTCCAGATTTCTCTATCCCTTTTCTCTTCTAGATAATATGAACTTTTGTACCCTTTTCTTTTTAGTGGTTTTCTATCTTGAATTTTTAAATGTTTAGACCGCCTTGGATTTCTCATAATATATTTTTCTTGAAAATCATCCTTTTCATCATTTTCTTCATTGTCTTGAGATAATATTTCCTATAAGTTTTTTATTTTGTGTTTCTTCCTTTCTTTTTATTCTTCTTTGCTGGAGAAAAGGATTTTAGGACCAGTTTCATGGCTTTTAGAACTAAATCTTCTGATATATTTTGGTGTAAGATGCTTAAATCTATGATATGATTATTGCATTCTTTCGTGCCAGCAGTCTTGGTGAATATTTCATTTGTATCTATGCTACTTTCCATAATTTCATGTACTATTTCAATTGCATCAACAACAGGAGAGTGCACTAAATGTACCTCAGGATCCTTAATTGACTTCTTTACTGTTAGAGTAGTTTCGTATTCACAAAACATGCACATGTTGTACACTTTGGTGGGATCCTTTCGTATTCAATCTTTTGAACAATGATTTCTCCATCATGCATTGTTATATATGCTTCTTCACTAAGCATTGCATTTCTTTGATTTCAATAAGAATTCTTGCATAGCTTAATCTTGTTTCTTTTGTTGTTTGTTCATCTAGTTTTAAAGGAACCCCAATTACACTTGCTATTGCTCCAAATGCTTCTTTGTCCCATAATTTTAAACTTAGTTCGGGACGCAGTATCCAAATTGGTATGGTGGATAACAAATCTTTGTCAAATGCAATTTTGTTGCTCCATTTTTTCAAGATGATAAGTTTTCCATTGATAAAATAAGGTCCTCTATTGATTTCTTTTTCACAATCATTTTCAACAGCAAATTTAAAATTATAAAAAATCCACTATTTATTATGATAATATCAAAAACTACCTGTGGGATTCCATTTCTTTGTACAAATGCTTTAAAATGATGATAAAAAGGCCTACCACCATATAGATAAGCTATCATCGAGCAGCCCTACTTGGTCTCTATTCTTCTGCTAATCCCTTCCTTCATTACAACCATTTTCTTGTTATTCATGGTTATAGGTGCTTGATATTTTAGATCAAAATCATGGCTGAGACCGCCCTCTCTGATCAAATCTACCCAAGAAGACGCTTTGTGTGAGGATGACCCTTTATTGTAACCTTGATTTGCAACTGCACCATTGCTTTTTTATTTATTTTTTGTAATATAGTTGTTGATTTGGAAATGTTCTGAGGACTTTGATTTGAATTATACTTGCAATTGTTGTTTCTTGAATCTCTGTAACTGTTAATATAAGACTATAGTTGATTCTTAGAGCGGTATTGGGTTAGATTTTATTGGTGAAGGTCTTTCTCCCTATTCCAGTAGTTCTTAACTAGTTGGAACCCGTCATTGTCAATTTAGTTTGTGATTCCTTGGGGGTTGAAGAGGTGGAAGGGGGAATGAGAGGAGGTGGATCTGGTGTGATAGACTGAATGGCCTTAAAATTTTGATTAGAGCAGCTCACCATTAGATTATAGCTTTTTAGACTATGAAGCAAAATTAACTATTAAGCATGTTGTCTTTACGACTTCCCATTTTTTCATATGCTAAAAAATATAGGATAATCTATTATAATTCTTCAAGGCATGAACATAAAATAGTGGATAATGAGAAGATCCCTCATCGATATATTGGTAATAAACATAACGATATGGGAGTTTAATGTAAATTCATGGGTATTTATTGTAAGACACACACAAAGACGTGGTGTTACTATTACTAAAATTTCAACAAACTTACCATTGATACTTTAACAACCCACAGAAGAGTGTGGTACATTGCCTCCTCAATTCTTCGATCTGTAGTCATTGCCTTCACAACAACACCAAACGTCATGATGATGTCAGCTCAATTTTACTGTTTATAGAATTGGGTTATGTAATAGGTAAAATAGATTGATAAAAAATATAAATGAATACCACAAGCAGTAACTTTAATGAAAAGATAGATTAATTATTGCAAGGTTTTAAATTCATTGAAAATAGAGATGGAAAGGTATAGTAATGTTTAAATGTATATGTTATGACGAGTAGCTTATAGCCAAAAAGAACAATAGCGAAGGAAACTCCATCTCAGCAGGAGATAGGACATTCTAACCATCGAATTCCAAGTTCTTTAAAAGCATTGAAAAAACAACATAAATACCAATATTTATATGCAAGCCAAAACTAATATAAAAGGAGGCACCATTCGAGTTTAAATTTATAGGGAAAAAACAATAAAAAAACACTACAATAAAAAAGTGTGAATTTCAAAGGAAATTCATTTAAAGATAATTAGGGAAAATAATTAATATATTGTTAATTGACTAGGCAGTATTTCATAAAAGTTGGCTAAATAGCTTCTATGATCATTAACGCAGGAAGCTCGAAGTGATGATTATGAGTCTCGGAAATCTATGATATTTGAAACTATAGACAATAATTGGGCGAATTTGGAGTAGGTCCAATCAAGGTGCAATCAATATGAAGTGACAAGGAAGGCCCTACGAGGCTAAATTTCAAATTTCAGGTCAATCAGAGTTTGTATGCTCGAGCTATGAACAAAAAAAGATGGATCGGTATCGACAGATTAGTGGTAATTTGTTTAGAGTTGGATCTGGAAAAATTTACTACTTGCTTGGAGTCAGCGCATGGTTCAATTGGAGTCGTAGGAATTTGAAGTGTTGGATCGTGCTTGGTATCGGACATATGAATTCTTAAAGTCGGATTAGAGTCATAATGATCAGTGCTTGGAGAAAAATGATCGGCCCCGGTCATTTTTCATGCATGGAGTCAGCTTGGAGTCAGATCGATCGATCTTTGGAGAAAAACGATAAACCGATTATTTTTCGTCCTTGGAATCAAAATCACATTTGCTTGGGGAAAATTTCAATTTTATCCGAGTCTATCTCTGAGGCAGAATCTTCAGCATCTACTTTGAGTCAGAAGGGTGATTACTTGGGTCTCGCTTTGAGTCAACCTTGAAGAGGGTTTTTCGATAACCGTTTTGGCAATTTTTGACGATGATTGGTCTATAACTTTGGATCTACAACTCCATTACCCCTGAAACTTTGGGAATATTAATATATTGAAGAAAGGAGTCCCCAAAATAGATCGCACATCAAAACTCACAAACATCAGAAAAACATACCGATCGTTCCCTAACGATTGTAGAAAAATCAGCATAATGATCCATAGTTTTACGAAAAACACCATGTCTCACCAATGGTATGTAGAAATTGCACAAAGTCTAGGGAGAAAGTATCTAACATCATGGGGAACCTACATGATCGATCGTAGCTCAAAAGGATGAAGCATGGAATAATTTCCTATGATCCAATTTCTAGTCAAAACAGTGAAGATCGATCGATATCTTACAAATGATAAGTTGAAATGGCGTGAAACTTTGGGAGCATGGACTAGAGGCATGAGGATCCCCATAAAAATGATTGCAGCTCCATTGGAGTTAGTATGGAACGATAAACCTAAATTATTTTCGGTGTTTTATCAATCCTAAATTTTATGGGTCGAGTCGGATTGTATGGGTCTGGAGGTTCTTTTACCGAAATTTCAGCCCGATCCATGCACGTCTTCACCTCTAAATACATCGTATTTGGCTCCTTGCAAAGGGATTTTCTTTTGGCTCTCCTTCAGCACCTCCAATTTCCTTGCAAAGGTCGTTGGAGTGGACGTAAGCCAAAGATAGCGAAACCACTACAAAACTCTTATGTTCCTTTACTTTTCTGCTATTTATTCTATGATGCACGTGCTTATCTTTCTATTTAGATATTGTTTTTGAAAATTGGAGCTCTCACATACAACCGGGTGTTTGTGACCATTTTGGGCTCAAACAATAATAGTTGAGTATATGTGTTTTGTCTTAAATTATCCTAAAAAGCACAACTAATGCTACCTGAATTTGGATTGATCCTTTTGGTGTAAGATGCATTGGTTTTCAACAACAGGAGACCAGCAAAAGAGGTGATTTGAAACTATTGTAAGTACAAAAAGGATAACAATGTGAGAAAAGAACTTGTATAAAAATAATGTATATAAGAAGTTCAAAAAACAAATAAGAGATTAGCAATTAAATAAACAATGCAAATTCAGGAGAAACATCTCTAAACAAGAATCTAGAGAAAAATACATATGATATTAAGCTGGTCAAATAGAAACGGTGTTAGCATAACAATAAAATGCAAAGAATTAAACCTAATTAATTATTTAGGACAACTATGTAATTTGTGCTTCATGGCCTTTTTTTAGATAGCTTTAAACTTTAATTTGATGCAACATGGTTTGGCAAACTTTGAAATACCAAAGTCAGCTCAAATTTTATATGAACTAGGAAAAAATTATAAAAGGAAAACTTCTACCCTAATTCAAATTAAATAGTACTTGCACAGTAAAACAACAAATAGAAACTACTCGATAGAGATTTCATTAGCATGTTGACAAAATGTAATCAATTTTAGAAACTATCCGAATTTCCACTCGTTTTCAGTTATGTTAGTTAAATGCAACAAAGAAACCTATTACGAAAATATTTCAACCTTCTTAATACATAATATAATGGGAATGATGGCTAAAAGAACTCTATTAATCACAAATTTTAACAGGAACCTAATGAGTAAAACCTAACAAGTACAAAATTGTAAATCCCAATGGATTGCAAAAACAAAACATTAATCAAAAATATATGTTTCTGTTACGCAAAAAATTGACAAAACAACTAAGTAGATAAATTCAAATCAAACAAAAAAAACAAAAATAAAACAAGAATATAGTGGTTTGGCGGATGTTTCGGCATATGTCTACTATAATCCTTATTATAAATTATTTTCACTCTAAATTACAATGAATTCAATCAGTTCCGACCAAAATCTAAACGATCATAGATTTACAATGGAATTTCCAGATTTAAAGAAGGAGGTAACCCTTATATCTGAAAGCAACCTACCTAGTATATTTTCTCAAGTTTGCTCTGCTTCAACTCTAAATGCCTCTGTGTTGGTTCATGGCCTTGGCTTTTGGATTCCAACTGCTCTGGCAGTTTCTTACTGCTTCACTCTTCCAAAAATATATATTCAATGTCTCCTCTTGTTGAGCCACCATCTGATCTTGCATCTCTTTCATCTTCCTCTCCATTTGTTCCCTCGTCACATAGACCAATGGGTCTGAATTTAGGGTCACCTCCTAGGGCTCCTATGTCCTTGTTGACTTCCTCTAGTAATAGCTCTTGTCGTAGGTCTCATCGACTTCTCCAAACTTCATATCCAAGCTCTTTCTTAATGAAAGTACCAAAATTGTTATGCCAAAAAGTAGCACACAACACCCTAAAGTAGTTAAATTTAAATCAAACAAGTAATAACAAGAAGAAAATAAGAACAAACAACACTTTTTGTTGTGGCTCGACAAACACTTTGGCCTACGTTCACTTTAATCCTTGTTATAGATTGGTTTCTCTCCAGATTACAACGAATTCAATCAGATCCATTCATAATTTAGTGGATCTGGGATGTACAATGGAATTTCTATATCCGAATAAGAAGGAGATAATCCTTAGATCTGAAAATTCTCCTCTCAATCTCCAATAGAGAAAAAGACTACCTTTAGTTAAAGTTAGATTGTTATTCATAGGTGATTCCCTTCTTAAATCTCACAATTAGGCCAGAATTCTTCCAAGTCTTCAAGATCCTCAAATCCATGCCTGAAGGGTCATCCAGCACGAACTCCAAGTAGAAAATCAACTCAATGCTGACTACTTCTACTCGATACCAATCTGATTTTTCCATTATTCATCAAGGTTTTCTTTATATCTTAGGTTTCCTTATCGACCTCTTGCCAAATCATCTTCATTTAAGGTCGATGGCCATCAAAAGTGGTCAGTACCAACATGATTTTGCTCCTTAGAATTTTGTCAAACCTTTTAAGTTTTCTCATATCACCATTCTATATAGTTATCATCATTTTGGAGTGAATCATGTCAGTGAAAATCCAGTATTTCAGGTCGGTGCCGACTTGATTTGGTGTCCGACCTGAGTGTTTTGTGTATCTGCTTTAAGTCATAACTTGGGATTGTCGAGCTTTGAGTTTTCTATTGCATGCTTAGAGTCTGACCTAAGATTTTTTTGTGTCCGACCCAAATTCTACAAGGTACCAACGTGAGGACTCTGATCAAAATGTGACTTTTCGATTTTCAACATTTCAGACTATTTTCTGATATTTCCTTTTTCTTTCCTTTTTATGATGTTTCCAAAGTCCTTGGGTCATTTCTTCATCGTTTTTGTCTAATTTTCTCGTTAAGTTCGTTTGAAAACTGTGGAAAATTTGGTTATGATACTTGCCTCCCAAGTGCGCCTTACGAATGTAAGAAGCGCTTTGCTCAAGATTAAACTTCAACGGTACGGATCAACCATTGGCGGTTAAGCTCTTTGGATATCTATTGATCAAAGTTGTGCTGAATCATTTTGTAACTACCCGAGTTTTTTGGCATCCAAAAAAAATGACATCAATACGTCCACTATATCAAATGTCGAACAATCGAATGCCGGAAAATTGAACCATTAGGGTTAAAGAAGAAGGAGGTAGAAGAATAAATAGAAAAAATATCAGAATCTTGCAATCGCAGTGGAACAATATATAATAGATAAATGATTAATCTTTAAACAAAAAGAACTATATCTGTTTATACATTACATCATCAGAGTACCATACAATCAACAACACAATTCCAGATGGTTATAATATCTCATCCTTCCAAAGCTGAATATACAGCTTACACTGCACAGTGGAAATATAAATCTACGAAAATACGCCTCGTCATGCAGCTCGTCTCCTGAGCTCCATAGCAGTCCATCCAGAATCTATACTCTATACTACTCGGTCTGACCCGAGCATTATA
Source organism: Allium cepa (assembly GCA_030765085.1). NCBI lineage: Eukaryota > Viridiplantae > Streptophyta > Magnoliopsida > Asparagales > Amaryllidaceae > Allium > Allium cepa. The sequence goes on from CM060937.1 coordinate 153,770,530, forward strand.
GTTAAATAATACCCGAATCGGGCTGGAAAACCAGCGTGAGAAAAAAAATTCAATCTTATTATTGAAATTTTCAAAATCCTTTGAAATTAAAGGTATCTCATAAGACCACACCACAAATAAACATTTTGGTTTTTTAGCTCATGATAACCAAAATATTTTTTTATCAAAACCGTCTGATATTATAATAGTTCCATAAAAAGTAAAATAGAATCTAGCTGAAATGCTTGTATCTTACATTTCAGCAATAGTGAGGCACAATCAAAACCGTACAGGTGCTTATTGGAGATTGGATTCCATACAACGGCAGGGCTATTGGGGTACTACCTGTCACAGTACGTGGTCTAGATCACCGAGGATCCTGCCGGATCCCCTGCATCACAAGACTAGAGCTACCCCTTACTGGATAGTCCGAATAAGTTCACTCTGCGATTGGGATCGGTAACCGCCCACGCAGCCGAAATAAAGGGACCTCTAGACAGGGGTGAACTTACCTTAACTGATTGCTAGCCACTTAGCCTTGTGTGCACCTTCCATGTTTTATCCATTCCAGGTTGATGAGGCTCGAGGCTATGCGTTACCTTTTTAGCAAACATACACTTTGAATGCTCACCATCCTCCTGATGATGTTCTGAAGTCATTCATCCATACGAGTCCGTTTCAGGTTCGAACGGAACCGAAGGCACTACTCCTACTACATTCATTTTGGAATCACCTTCAGGATTAGTAGCGATTAGCCCTTGCTCACCACTTCTCCATCTTCGACTGCAAGCTCTTGCCTTCCACACGAAAATGCTAAAACCGGATCGAAGTGGTTTTTGGGAAATTAATGTCGATCCTGATCTCTTCGAAATGATCAGCGCATTGGACAATATTGATAGTCGGTTATTTAACAATCAAATAACATTCACCAACAATCATCAGATTAAATAATTTTCCAAGTTATTTATTAACTTCAAAATATCTTTGCAAGGTATATTTCCATTCTTCAACCCTTTAAAAAATACTTTTCAAATCACCTTTCTCTCTCGGAAGAAGATTCCCACCCAATTGTTTTATTTCCACTAAAATCGCCAATACTTAATATTTTAGATTTAAATCACTTTACCCAAAAATATATATATTATTTAAATATTTAAAATAAAATTATTTAAAACTCTCAAAATAAAACTATTCAAAATACTTATAATGAAAAAACTATTTAAATACTTATTTAAAAATATACTTTAAAACGCTTGAAATAAAATTATTTAAAACACTTTATTAAAAAGTATATACTTATTTCTCATATAAAACTAAGGCCAAAACTAACATAAAAATTATTTTATAAGATACAAATATTAAATAATTATCTTTTAAATCATAATACTAGCTAAACCATTAAAATAATTACTGCTATAATTAATTTAAATAAATATTTACTTAAAATTCTAAAACAATTTTTAAAAAAAAATTCTCCAAAACATCTTTTTAAAATCACTTTAAAACCTCTAACTTATACTTGGAAATCTTTCTTTGAAAGTATAATTGGCTTTCTAGGGAAATACACTTTCCTTTCCACACCTTTAAAAATAAATCACTATTTATTTTTAAAACAAATTACTTATTCCTTTATAAACTCCCATTCTGAATTCACATTTCCAATTTATCCTTTGATAAATATTTCACTTTATAAACCCTGTTTATAAATTCCATAGTCCCATCTCCTTTTAAAACACGGTTCCAAACATGCAATCAATTTCCAAATCGATTTCCAAATTTACTCCATTTTAGAAATAAATTCCTTTACTTACTCGGTTTATTTCAAAACCCATTAATTTCAGATTTAACATCCTTATTATGATTTAAAATCCTGTTTAAACTGTACGTACCAGTTTCATACCGTTCCAAATTTCTTCTTAATCATTTCCAAACAAATTTAAACCTTGAATTTAAAAATAAATTCTTTATTCCTTTAAAAAATATCACTTAAATTTAAAAGATTCATTTATTCTATTAATTTAAAAATCTTCTTTCTCATACTCGAAGTTTATTTACTAGAATTAAAAATCAACTTTTATCTTTTCTCCAAATCATTCTTTCATTTATCCAAATTTCTATAAATATTTTACTTAAAAATTCTCTCTTTTATTTTCCCTTCAAAAATTCAATCTATACATTCTTGATAACTCAGTATACCCAAATATATTCAATCAAACTATATGATCCATTATTTCCAATTACCAATGTAATCTATCGTCGATTATCCAATAAATCTTAACAGAGAATATTTAAAAAAATCTAAATATTTTTTAGGAATCTAGTTGGATCCCTCCAACCTGTTTTCCTGCATCCACAGATGTTAGCACAAAAATTTAAAATACCAATCCCACTTCAAGGCGGGATATCGCGGAATATGGGGTCATCCACTATTATATGGGGCGCATAGGTTCTCATTCGCTACATAATGCGGGAAATCAATCACTCCAACATATATATATACACACTATTATAGCATATCACAACAAGTTGATAATAAATTATCAATTCAAGCGAATAACCAATAACTTAAATTTTAACTATTTAAATTTAATGGTGTTCCAAAAAAGTTAGATTGACTCACCTTTGATTTTGTGTCTGCAATCCATTTCTGTATCGACTAGCCTCCTTCATGATTTAGATCTTGTAACAAACATTTTATGGTTTATTAATATTTGAACTAATCGAACAGTCCACTAGCATTTAATAATTTAATTGATGTTTTAATTTTAAACCAATAGTTTTCCTTATGGTAACTACATATGTTTTTATAAAATAATATATATGTATCTAATTTTATATAAACTTCTCAACATATAAAATTTCCATTCCTAAAATCTTATCTATAGGTATATACTATTATTTCTGTTTATTTATATGCATTGACAAATATTTGTTTATGTACATTCCAAGAAAAATCTAAGTTTAACTATATACATGTTCATATATCCCCTTAAAAAAGTTTTCTGCTTTAACTTTATATATACATATTTTCAACCTGTATATATCTTTATTAAATAACAAATTTAAAAATAAACAACCTTAATAAATTATTTTAAAATAATCTGGTAAACTGAAAAATCTATATGTATATTTATTTTTCTTTTGAAACTACATATTCTTACTTATAAAAATAATATATAGATATAGATTTTAAAAACCTACTTTCGTAAATACCCTTTGCCATTTAAAAAATTTTCAAAATTTGTCCACAATTTTTTTTTGCTTAATTATATATATTAAGATATGTATGTGTATATATAAATATACATCTATATACAAATCACTATCTCTGTGTATATATTTACGAATGTATATATTAATATTAAATTGGAAAAACAAACACCAGAAAACAATTACCTCTGCTACAGTAACACCCCAACCCTAGCCGACGACGCGATGATCTTCCTGGAACAAACCTTCCTCCTCGCGACCCACTTTCGAATGCTCAACTCTGCCCAACCCAGACACGACAGCATTCGCCTCCAAGCCTGACCAATCACAACCTTTTCCATCGTGAGTCCCCCATATACACGCGCACACGAGCACGACTTCACCCGCTCATGTTCGATCGTCGTAGTCGTGTGCGACGACCCCCGCTTCAGATCTATCATGGCGCTCAAAATCGAACTCGCCTCGCCGTCGACGCTTCGCAGCAGCTCCCATGCATTCGATTTTGAATCAAACGAGAGTCGATTCCTTTTGTTTATTTATTTTCGTTGGTTTGAATTTACTGTCGGCCATTTTTTCTTTTGAATGAGATTATACTTTAAGAATTGCTCGGCCGTATTTGTTTGTTATATTTTCTTTAAAAAAAGCACGGCTATCGACATATTTTATTTCTAACACGTGTAAAATCAACGAATACGTGTTAAAAATTGAAGGACAAGTGTTTTAAAAGAAATACCAAGTGTTAGAAGAGAAGAACGTTAAATATAATTTGTCTTGTAAAAATATTATATTTAAATTTAAATCGTCTCAATACCGCAACTCAAAATCTTGACATCCAATCGAGGCGTGCCGCTAGGCGTTTATAATGTTAAACCCCTATTTCGAACGCACTGGAAAAGGTTACGAATCCTAATTCGATTGTATGGAGAAGATAGCTTTTTGGACCACTTATTATATTAAATTTTCAACATAGATTCAGCGTGTTTATCTATTATACGATCACACGACTACTTCGAAAGCTACGTAATTTGAAATCCGATAATAATACACGATTACAGATCCAATGGAACTGGATTCATCAAATTCCGAGACCGTGCCTTGGAAGGCTATTTTTAAACGTCGTTTGAAACGATATATTTTTAAAACCGAGCAAAACACTTTCAAATTCAAATTTAAAACTCCTATTATTTCCAGTATTATAAATATAAAGTTTATAAATCTTCAAATTATTTCTAATAGACTCGAAATCCCAGAATTCATATTTTACCTGATTTCCAATTGTTTAATTTAATAGTTTATTTGTCAACCAAATAGTGATATTTGAAATTCAAGTTGAAAATTAACTTTTGAATATTTAAAATCAATTAAATATTCTAATTTCAAATATCCAAAAAATTTGGGTTGTCGCATTCCTCTCCCTTAAAAGAATTTCATCGCCGAAATTACTTAGTTAAGAAGAATGGTCCAATACCCATTCACTTATTTTTCCAAAACAACTAGTTTTTAACACCTCCCCAAAACCAAACAGTTTTTAACAATACCCAAAATTATCTTTTAATAAAGACATTATCACCCTTACTAACTTTCCAAACTTCTTCCATAGGTTCCAACCAATATCACTTACTCAACCATTCAAAATTAAATTTAAAACTAAATTTTAATTTATCAAAATCTTTTCAAAAATTTTCTAACTCCCTAAATTTTCAAAAAAAATTGCCAGCGTCTCCTTTGCGCGACTAGCTTGGTACAACTACAAAATGCCTCTACGGACCCCCAAATTTCAAAAGAAAACAAAAAGCCAAGTGGCTAGACCAGAAAATATCAAATTTCATACAGAAATTTAAATATATACCTTTTTGTTGAGCGATTCTATTAATCTTCTGAAATCAAAAATCCCAATTTTCTTTGCTTTCAAATTACTTGTATACTACTTAGTAATAATATCCAATCACATCATTCAAAAAACATTTTATACATTTCTTTACAAAATTATTCCATGTCCATTTCACTCAAGTTCGTACGATGTACATATATCATACGTACGTAATACCAAATTCGATCGCTCACTCGATCCCACAATTTCACTTCCGAACTAGTATCGTCCACCCGACTTCCCAGTGCGGACTCAGATCTGGTTTCTTGATCGAAAACCGTCATTCTCCTTGCGTAGTCGTAAACTATGCTAAACAATTTTCAAAATCAATCAAAAATCCATATCCAAGGTTCGCCGGTGAAAATCGAGTGAAAAATCCCAACTTGAGTCAATTTATTATCTCGAAATTCCGTGCTCAAATCTGGATCAAATTGCTATGCGATAAAACAATATACGTATATCCTACAGATTTTGCCCTAATTGATTATTAGCTATATCAATTCTCTTTTATTTATATTCATTTTGATTTCTATCCACTTATCACCTCACACATCTTATTAAACCTTCATCCATTTCTAACTTAGTATTTCAAATACCAATTTTACTTAAGAATTTCACTATCTATCTTCAAAGTTCAATTTAAGTATTTTATTCACTTCTTATATTTATTTTTTACTTCACTACTGAAGTTTATATCCATTTCTATTCACTCTGCCTTTACAATTCCATTTGAATTCAATTTACCTTCGAATTTAAATATTGAATTTTATTTATCTCAACCATATTTAATTTTCTTTAATTAATTCCACTTACTAATTTATTCCTATCTCAAACCATTTTAACTTCCAAACCTTTATTATTTTAGTTCACTGTGAACTAGTTCGATAACTTCACTTTACTATACACAATCCCAATATTCAATTTCGATTCCATTTACAAGTTTAATTAATTTGTTAACATTTAAATAAACTTACTTTCAATAATTACTTCCTCAAAGCTCATTCTTATTTAACTTAATTTATCTTACATTCCTATTCAATTCAATTTTTAAACTTATATAAGTTTTCCAACTTAATTTCATTCATTTACTAATCCTCCTAATTCATTTCATCTAATTGGTTTACTTCCCTAGCTTTATTCGTTTTCAGAAGAAAAAAATTAACCTATTAATTTTATTTATCGCTTCATTTTCAAATTTAATTTCAAATTTCAAAAAAAAGTTATTTCTAAACTTTTACTTCTTTTAGTTTCTTTGAACAAATTTACAATTCACTTTTCTTGACCCAATTTAAATTGATTCCATTATTCAAACTTAATTCTATTTCTAATACTTAAAAATTTAAATAAATTTATTCTCCTACAAATTTACTTCTAATAAAATAAGTTTTTACTTTTATTTACTAGATTTTATTACATTCCATTTTAATTCGAATTTTTAACTTCTATAAGTTTTCCAGCTTATTTATATTTCAATTACATTTTTAATAAGATTTTAGAGTTTTTAAAACAATTACTTAACTTTTCAAAATCATCTTTGAAATCAATTATATCCAAATGCTCCGGTAAATTCAACTATCTCTTTAAATTTCAAAACCAAACCCAGTTTTTGCAAACACTCCCATTCAAAATCTTTATGTAGCAATTCCTCCCTTGGAAACTCAAAAACGAACATCGATTATACTGTAGTCATTACCGAAGTTATTTTCCAACGATTGAAGAGAGTTCAATGATTTTATCTCTTTAAAACCCCTTCAAATATTTTTTTTAAATTTCAAGTCTCACCAGATTTCAAATCCAATTCAAAAATATTCTGAAATAATACCATTGTTATTTCTCCAAAATCTTTGAAAATTATTTTCAAACTCAAAGGAAATAAAATTTTCTCAAAATTTTAAATTATTCTTCAAAGCATATTCAAAAATTACTTTGGAAATTTATTTCAATTTATAAATTACATTTATAATCTACATTTCAAATTCCCTTTTGTTATATAATTATTTCCTTAACTTTTGTTTATAATTTCCCGTTCTTGTTCAATTTCCACTTAACAATAATAATTTAATATTATCACTTCCTAACAATCAAGCAATCATATACTATAATAATTTACAAAAATTATTTCTTTTATATACAAAAATAATTTGGGTAAAATTATTTCATTTTCCCTATTTAAAAACAATACTCTGTCGGTTTATCTTGTTTAAGAGTTAAGAAATCCCTATCGATGACATGGCGTCCCACATATTGACCAGAATCCATAAACACTCAACCGATAAATCAACACAATATAAAAACGATTTTATATTCACTAACAAATACGCAGACATATCTAATGTTACACTCAAACTCATTCTAGAATACTACGAACTCTATTTCGATGAGTAATCCCCATCAAAGCAAAGATTCTCACTTAACCTTCAGCTCTGATACCAACTGTAACGACCTAAGTTTTTCGACCCCCAAAAAAATCGCATCAATACGTCCAATGTATCAAATGTCGAACAATCGAATGCTAAAAAACCAAACCCTTAGGATTAAAGAAGAAGGAGGTAGAAGAAGAAATAGAAACAATATCAGAATCTTGCAATCGTGGCAGAACAATATAAAACAAATAAATTATTAATCTTTAAACAAAAAGAACTATATTTATTTATACATTACATCATCAAAGTACAATATGATCAACAATACAATTCAGGACGGTTGTAATATCTCATCCTTCCAAAGTTGAATATGCGGCTTATACTGCACAGTGGAAATATAAATCTACAGAAATACGCCTCGTCATCCAGCTCGTCTCCTGAGCTCCACAGCAGTCCATCTAGAATCTATACTCTATAATACTCGGTCTGACCTGAGCATTATAGTTAAATAACATCCGAGTCAGTTTGGAAAACCAGCGTGAGAAAACACATTCAATCGGATTATTAAAATTTTCAAAATCCTTTGAAATTAAAGGTATCTCGTAAGACCACGCCACAAATAAACATGTCGGGTTTTTACCTTATGATAACCAAAACATTTTTTTTTATCAAAATCCGTCTGATATTATAATAGTGTCTATAGAAAGTAAAATAGAATCTAGCTGAAATGCTTGCATCTCACGTTTCAGCAATAGTTAGGCACAATCAAAACCATACAGGCGCTTATTGGAGTTTGGATTCCATACAATGATAGGGATACTAAGGTACTGCCCGTCACAGTACGTGGTCTAGCTCATCGTACCGAGGATCCACCCGGATCCCTTGCATCACAAGACCGGAGCTACCCCTTACTGGATAGTCCGAATAAGTTCACACCCTAGTTGGGATCAGCAACCGCCTGCACAGCCGAAATAAAGGGACCTCTAGACAGGAGTGACATTACCCTAATTGGTTGCTAGCCACTTGGCCTTGTGTGCACCTCCTCTATTTTAGATATTCCCAGTTGACAAGGCTCGAGGCTATGCGTTACCTTTTTAGCACACATACACTTTGAATTCTCACCGTCCTCCTGACGATGTTCTAAAAGCATTCAACCATACAAGTCCGTCCTGGGTTCGAACGGAACCGAAGGCACTACTCCTACTACATCCATTTTGGAATCACCATCAGGATTAGTAGCGATTAGCCCATGCTCTTCACTGCTCCATCTTCGGCTCCAAGCTCTTGCCTTCCACACGAAAACGTTCAAACTAGATCGAAGTGGTTTTCGGGAAATTTATCCCGATCTTGGTCTCTTCGAAATGATCATCGCTTTGGCCAATATTGATACTCAGTTATTTAACTATCAAATAAAAATCACCAACAATTATCAAATTAAATAATTTTCCAGGTTATTTATTAATCTTAAAATATCTTCGTAAGATATATTTCCATTCTTCAACCCTTTGCAAAATAGTTTTCAAATCACCATTCTCTCTCGGAAGAAGATTCCCACCCAATTGTTGTATTTCCACTAAAAATGCCAAGACTTAATATTATAGATATAAACCACTTTATCCAAATATATATATATATATATATATATATTCTTTAAACATTTAAAATAAAATTATTTAAAACTCTTAAAATAAAAACTATTTAACATACTTATAATAGAAAATCTACTTAAAAAACTTATTTAAAAATATACTTTAAAACAGTTGAAATAAAATTATTTAAAACACTTTATTAAAAAGTATATACTTATTTCTCATGTAAAACTAAAGCCAAAACTAACATAAAAATTATTCTATAAGGTACAAATATTAAATAATAATTTTTAAATCATAATACTAGCTAAAACCTTAAAATAATTACTACTATAATTAATTTAAACAGATATTTACTTTAAATTCTAAAAAAATTTAAAATAATAAAATTTCTCTAAAACATCCTTTTAAAATCACTTTAAAACCTCTATCTTACACTTGGAAATCTTTCTTTGAAAATATATTTGGCTTTCCAAGAAAATACACTTTCCTTTCCACACCTTTAAAAATATATCACTGTTTTTTTAAAACAAATTACTCATTCCTTTATAAATTCCCATTCTAAATTTACATTTCCAATTTATCCTCTGATAAATATTTCACTTTATAAACCCTATTTATAAATTCCATAGTCTCGTCTCCTTTTAAAACACGGTTCCAAACATGTAACCAATTTCCAAATCGATTCCCAAATTTACTCCATTTTAGAAATAAATTCCTTTACTTGCTCAATTTATTTCAAAACCCATTAATTTTAGATTTAACATCCTTATTATGATTTAAAATCTTATTTAAACTCTAAATACCAGTTTAATACCTTTCCAATTTTCTTCTTAATCCTTTCCAGAAAAGTTTAAAACTTAAATTCAAAAATAAATTCTTTATTCCTTTAAATAATATCACTTAAATTTAAAAGATTCATTTATTATATTAATTTAAAAATCTCATTTCTCATACTCGAAGTTAATTTACTAGAATTAAAAATTAACTTTTATCTATTTTCCAAATCATTCTTTAATTTGTCCAAATTTCTATAATTATTTTACTTAAAAATTCTCTCTTTTATTTTCCCTTCAAAAATCCAATCAATAAATTCTTGATAAATCAGTATACCCAAATATATTCAAATCAAACCATAACATCCATTATTTCCAATTACCAGTGTAATCTATCGCAGATTATCCAATAAATCTTAACACGGAATATTTAAATAAATGTAAATATTTTTGAGGAATCCAGTTGGATCCCTGCATCCACAGATGTTATCACAAAAAATTAAAATACCAATCCCGCTTCAAGGTGGGATATCGCGGTATATGGGGTCATCCTTTATTATACGGGGCACATAGGGTCTCATCTGTTATATAATGCGGGAAATCAATCACTCCAATATATATATATACACGCACACACTATTATCACATATCATAACCAAGCTGATAATAAATTATCAATTTAAGCGAACAGCCAATAATTTAAATTTTAACTATTTAAATCTAATGGTATTCCAAAAGAGTGAGATTGACTCACCTTTTGTTCTGTGTCTGTAATCCATTTCTGTCTCGACTAGTCTCCTTCATGATTTGGACCTTATAACAAACATTTTATGGTCAATTAATGTTTGAACTATCGAACAATCCATTTGCAGTTAATAATTTAATTGATGTTTTAATTTTAAACCAATAGTTTTCCGTATGGTACTACGTATGTTTTTATAAAATAATCTATATGGTTCTAATTTTATATAAACTCCTCAACATTTAAAATTTCCATTCCCAAATTCTTATCTATAGGTAGATACTGTTATTCCTGTTTATTTATATGTATTGACAAATATTTGTTTATGCACATTCCAGAAAAATCTAAGTTTAACTATATATACATATCTATATATCCCCTTTAAAAAGGTTTTCTGCTTTAACTTCATATATACATATTTTCAACTTGTATATATATTTATTAAATAAAAAATTTAAAAATAAACAACCTTAATAAATTATTTTAAAATAATCTGGTAAATTGAAAAATCTACGTTTATATTTATTTTTCTTTTGAAACTACATATTCTTACTTTAAAAAATAATATATAGATATAGATTTTAAAAACCTGCTTTCGTAAATACCCTTTGCCATTAATTTTTTTTCAAAATTTGTCCATATAAAATTTATGTTTAATTATATATATTAAGATATGTATACATATATATAAATATACATCTATATTCAAATCTCTATCTCAATGTATATATTTACAAATGTATATATTAATATTAAATCGGAAAAACAAACACCAAAAAACAATTACCTCTGCTACAGTAACACCCCAACCCTAGCTGACGTTGTGATGATCTTCCTGGAACAAACTCTCCTCCTCATGACCCATCCTCTGCCTACCCTAACACGACAGCATTGCCTCCAAGCCTAACAAATCGTGACCTCTGCCATCGCGAATCCCGCAGATACATGCACACGCGAGCGCGACGTAACCTGCTCATGCTCGATAGTTGTAGTTGTGCGCGACGACCCCTCCTCCAGATCCATCATGACGCTCGAAATCGAGCTCGCCTCGCCGTCGGCGCTTCGCAGCAGCTCCCATGCATTCGATTTTGAATCGAACGAGAGTCAATTCGTTTGTTTGTTTATTTTTCGTTGTTTTGAATTTACTGTCAGCCCTTTTTTTCTTTTGAACGAGATTATACTTTTAGAATTGCTCGGCCCTATTTGTTTGTTATATTTTCTTTAAAAAAAGCACGCTGTCGATATATTTTATTTCTAACGCATGTAAAATCAACAAACATGTGTTAAAAATTGAAGGACAAGTGTTTTAAAAGAAATACCAAGTGTTAGAAGAGAAGAATGTTAAATATGATTTATCTTGTAAAAATATTATATTTAAATTTACATCGTCTCGATATGGCAACTCAAAATCTTGACATCCTATTGAGGTGTGTAGCTAGACGTTATAGTGTTAAACCCCTATTCCGAACGCGCTATAAAAGGTTTTGAATCCTAATTCAACCGTATGGAAAAGATAGCTTTTTAGACCAGTTATTATATTAAATTTCCGATATAGATTCAATGCGTTTATCTATCCTACAATCACAAGACAACTCCTAAAGCTATGAAATTTGAGATCCGATAATAATATACTATTACAGATCTAATGGAACTAGTTTTGTCAGGTTTCGAGACTGTGCCTCGGAACGCTATTTTTAAACGTAGATTTAAACGATATATTTTTAAAACTGAGCAAAACACTTCAATTTCAAATTTAAAACTTCTATTATTTCCAGTATTATAAATATAAATTTTATAAGTCGTCAAAATATTTTTAATAGACTCGAAATCCCAGAATTCATATTTTGCCTAATTTCCAATTGTTTAATTTAATAGTTTATTTGTCAACCGAATAGTGATATTTGAAATTCAAGTTGGAAATTAAGAATTGTTACGACCCAATTTTTTCGACTTTCGAAAGTCGACATCAATACGTTCACTGTATCAAATGCCAAACAATCGAATGCCGGAAAATCGAACCGTTAAGGTTAAAGAAAAAGAAGATAGAAGAAGAAATAGAAACAATATCAGAATCTCACATTCGCAACGGAACAATATATAATAGATAAATGAATAATCTTTAAAACAAAGAACAATATCAGTTTAAACATTACACCATCAAGGTCATATACAACACAACAGCGGAAAAGAAATAACATATACTAGTGATATGCCTCGCATCTAGCTTGCCTCCTGATCTCCACAACATATTTTTTCTAACTTTGCTCCAAAACAACTGATAACCTGACTCTGGGCTGCCCATGTGGAAAATTACGGGCATCTAGGGTTTAGGAAGGGAACAATAAACTCCAGGTAAATCATGGGACTGGCGTGAGATCTTAAAACAGTTATTTGCACAAAGAAAATAAAAAGAAATCTGTTATACTTTTGGAAATGAAACTACCATAAGGCCTCCCCGCACACACAAAATGCAAGCGCACAATTGGAGGAAATTTCTTCTTATGATAGTCAAACATGCCTGATACGCAAAATCTTTTTGATATTATTATTAGTGCATAGGGTGGAAAACATTTTGAAAGTATAATATAAATCTTAGCCAGCATACGTACCATTATAGAATGCCTACTATAGCTAACATGTTAAATGGCAGGTTCTACAACTAAAACCGTACATGACGCGCATTAGACGATTGGATTTCCAACAAATGGCAGGCTAAAGAACTTCCTCACCGAATGAGAATGCCTCTGGAGGGATATCTCGAGAAATTAACCAGCTCTCCGTCAACACAAGGCCGGGTTACCTTTGTTACTTGGTAACCAACTGTCACGAGTGTGGCACCCCCCGGTCTAGACCGATCTTTATCTGAGGCACCTCATCAACCAACAGCCACTAAGTAAATAATCCGGACTCCATACCAGAAAACCACTTTTAAATCCACACAAGTTAAATATCTGGACGCTATACCAAATACCACTTTTTATCTAGGAGGAGATGTACATACCCTAAAGGGCACGACCCCCATAACCTTGCCGCATGCTTTCTGTTTTGACCATTACTAGGGTGTGAGGTCCGACGAAGTCTCGTCCACAAAGCTACGCATTTCACAAAAGCCAAATTCAATCAACAAATGATCAGCAACACTTAGCATGCCACATTACCAATTTGGGAATATATCACTAGTAATCATCAACTACATAACCTCTGAGCTCGTACGTCTCAAAGAAGGCCAAAAGAATAAATTCTCCGCCATCAATAGAAATGTATTTGAAAGAAACCAGCTTTACATCACAAAGTATAATGTCAGACATACGTCCATACAAGCCTGTTTCGGGTTCGAACGGAATAGACGGCACTTCCTCCAATCAAGGAAAGAAGCCCTTGCAAATTTGGGTATTCACTAATCACGTCCGGACTCCCCATCACAAAGGGTGATATAATCTCTATACCGGAGCAACTCAGTGCAAAGACATTCGATAGGTAATCCTTTCGTTTCGAAAATACCCGGACTTCAACCATCATCTTCAAATGCAATCCTATTTCGTCGTACCATTATTCGGAATGGGTTTTATGACACAAAGTCCTCTCTCGGCTAATCCAAATAATGAGCGCTTATTTTAAAAATAAGTGTTACATTCAAATTTCAAGTAAATCACAACAAATTTCCACTTTGATCTTTTTAAACAAAAGATCCATCACAAAGATTTGATGTGGTTTTCTGATAATTATTTGGAATCCGACCCCCGGTCGCATCGAAATTCAAATGCCATTTAAAGGACAATATTGATAGTCAGTAATTTAACTATCAACAGCATTCACAATAATCATCAGATTTAATAATTTCCCCAAATTATTTATTTTCAAAATATCCTTGCAAGATACAATTTCACACTTCAACCCTTTGAAAACAAATTTCAAATCGCTTTCATTACGTATAATAAATTTCCAAATATTATTTATTTTCACTGAAAAATTTGCCGAATTTGAATACTTTAAAATAATTTAAATCACTTATCCAAAAATATACTTGGAATTTTTTTTAAATATGAATACTATTTTTAACACTTTATTTAAAACGTTAGTTATGAGATTTTATATCAATATCTCATATAAAACTCAAGTCCAAACAATTTTTAAAATAAAAATGATTAGATAAAGTGTAATTATTAAAATAACCATTTTCTAAATCAAATACCAATTCAATATTTAAAATAATCACGGCTATAATCAACTTAATAATATTTATTTTAAAGATTTAAAAAAATTCCGAAAATAATTTTTTCAACAATATTCTTTTTAAAACCTATTCTAGAACTTTTAACTTATATTCTAAAAGCTACTTTAAAGACATACTTGGCTTTCCAGGGAAAATACACCTTCCATTTAAAAATGGTCCATTTAAATCAATTAATAAATCCTTCTTGATTTATTTAAAATCTACGTTCCAAATCCGTAAATTTCTTTCCACACTTTTTAAAAATAATCCAATATTTATTTTTAAAACAAATTTCCCTTTCCTTTATAAATTCCTATTGCGAATTTATATTTCCAAATATTCATTAATATACAATTTTCAAATCGATTTCCAAATATTCACTTTCAAATACCAAATCAAATTCCAAATTGATTTCTAAATTGATTTCAAACACCAAATCAAATTTCAAATTGATTTCCAAATTTATTTCAAACACCAAATCAATTTTCAAATCGATTTCCAATTTATTTCAAACACCAAATCAAATTGCAAATTGATTTCCAATTTCACTATCTTTTAAAATAAATTCCTTTATTTCTACCAAACTATTTAAAATACGAATTTTAAAAATTCTTCAACTATTAAAAGTATTACTTCCCTTTATTAAAATCTTTTCCCATATTTTGGAATTAATTCGATAAGATTTCAAAAAAATCAACTTTTATACTTTTAAATTTCTTTCTTTAAAATATATTCAATTTCAAAAACAAATTTACTTAAAACTATAGCCTTCAATAAATTTCAATCACCAAAATAATTATTCACACCAATATAATCATTCACAGATTATCACATCACAACATATACAAATAAATTCAATAATGTGAGGAATCCAATTAGATCCCTTCAACCTGTTTTCCTGCATCCACATATGATAGCACAACAATCTAAGTATCAATTCCACTTCTAGGTGGAATATCACGGTATATGGGATTATATAATATCATCCGCTATTATACGGTGCATAGGGTCTTATAAGCTACATAATGCGGGAAATCAATCACTCCAATACATATATATACTACTATGTATACTATCACATCAAAATAATCAATCAATAATTTTCAATTCAAACTATAATGATTGAGTGAGAAGATCTCACCTTTGATTTTAATTTGCAATCCATTCCAACTCATTTCCATTCCAGCTTGTTTCTCGATTTTAGACCTTGTATAAATATTATATACTTGATTAATATTTGAATAATTTGATAAATCAATTTCCGCACTATAAATTTTATTTTATCTAATAATTTAATTTCAAACCGATTTTATTTTAATAAATTTATTTAACTAAAAATTAAATTTAAAACTAAATTTACTTTAATAAATTATTTTTTGTAATAAAATATAAATTTTAAATAAGTTAATTACTCTAACTAATTTTCTTAATATATATTATTTGGAAATAAAATAGTTAAGCGAAAATGGGTATATATGTATATTTACCTTCCTTTGAAATAATAGATATATATTTTTATATAGGCAATCCATATATATTTTAAAAAATCAAATTTTTATATATACTCTTCAACCTTTTACAAATTCCTATACTTTCCCAAAGTCTCCTATATACATATATTAAATTCAAAACAAAATAGTTTTTTTTTTATTTTACTGTAACCAATTTTTTTTTAAAAAAATCTGAATATATATATAAATGTGGAAAACTACATTCATATGCCTAATTGTTATATTCCATTATTTAATATATATTCACATATATATATTGACTTCGCAAGGGTGTTGAGGCTTACTGAGCCTGGAATTAGCATTTTGCCTGTAGGTACAAGATAATTTATTTACTTTTATTTTTATAGCGAACCATCCCACTATCGCCAGGCAGAGCCGACCCCTGCCCTGATCACCGTCGCGCATGCCATTGGCACAAGATCTCACCCTGGTCTCGAATTCGAACTCATCCTCCAAGCCCTAACTCCATCCAACCTATCGAGCCTCACCTCCTCCAGTACCTTCGACTGCAAGCTCCATGCACGACTTCCCATACGCTGTCTCTTCCACCTCGTGCTCGCGGCCCTCTGCTGTCGATGGAGCACCACCACTGCCATCGTTAATTCCTTTCAACATCGTTTTCGAAAAGATCGAGCGCACCTCCTAAATCTTGAACATGACCTCCGCCCCCCCCCCCCCCCCGTAGCTCGACTTCGGTTGAGATCGCCACGAGAAAGACCTCACTCGGCCGCGAACGAATTCGATTTGAATTCGAGCTTCCATTTTTTTCGATTTGGGATTTAAAAAGTGAGCGACCATTTTATTTTTATTTTGAATCTGAAGATAAAAATCTCGTCTATGAATTTTAAAGGAAGAAGAAGAATTCGATTTCTGTTATATTTTTTGTTTAAAAGCAAGGCTTTGATTTTTAATTGGAAAAGAACGCATGTAAAAGAAAATGACGCATGTTTAAAAAAAATAACCATGTGTTGAATTTTTCGATTAAATATATATATATATATATATATATTCAATTTAAATTTATTTCGAATTACGCAACTCAAAATTTCAACCTCCTATCGAGGCGTGCCGCCAGGCGTTCATAGGGTTATACCCTATACCGAACGCAATGGAAAAGGTTCCGAGTCCAAATTCGATCATATGTAGAAGATAGTTTTTTGGACCCAGCTACTAAATTAAATTTCGATATAATTTTCGGCTTGTTTGCTATCCGTACGATCACACGATAATTCCAAACGCTACAAAATTTGAAATTCGATAATAATACAATATTACGAATCCAATGGAATTGGTTTCGTCGAATTCCAAGATTGTGCCTCGGAAGGCTATTTTTAAATATCGATTCAAATGATATAAATTCAAAACTGAATAAAATGCTTTCAAATTTAACTTTAACACTTCTATTATCTTCAGTATTATCAATATGAATTTTCTAAGCCTTTGAAATATTTTTAATCGGCTTAAAACCGAACCTTCAAAATTTATCCAACTTCAAATCATTATTTCAATTTCAAATGTTCGAAATTTCAGGGTCATCACATTCTTCCCCCCATAAAATAATTTTGTCCCGAAATTACTAGTTAAGAAGAATGATCTTTAACCCGTTTATTATTTCACCAAAAACCAAATAGTTTTAACAACTTGCCAAAACAAATCTTTTTATTAAAGACCATCATTTCAACTAACTTTCTAACCTTAACCATAAGTTCCAATCAACATTGTTTTCTTAACATTTCAAATTTAAATTTCAATTCAAATTTCTCAAAAAAATTATAACTCCCTAAATTTTCGAAAAATTTCGCCAGCGTCTCCTTTGCGCGGCTAGCTCGGTACGACTATAAAATGCCACCAGGGCCCCAGATTTCAAAAGAAAACAAAATGCCAAGTGGCTAGATCAGAAAATCATCAAATTTCATACTGAAATTTAATACTTACCTTTTTGCCGAGTAATTAAATTTATCTTCTGAAATCAAAAATCCCATTTCCTTTTTTCTTTATAACACCTGTATATCCTACTAGCCATAATATTCAATCATAGATTCAAAATCATCTTATTCATTTCTTTACAAAATTTTCAATATATACTTCTTATACTTATTATTATTATTATTTTACTTCACCACAGAAGTTATATATTCATTTCCATTCAACTTTGCATTTTCAATTCCACTTGAATTCTATTTACCATTTCAATTCTGTTTAAATTCATTTTACAATTTCAAATTCTGACTATTGAATCTTATCAACTATTCACAACCGATTCATATAATTGTTTAAATTAGTTCCCTTTACTAATTATTTCAAATTCCAATCCATTTGTCCCAACCCATTTTTATTTCTAAACCTTTATTATCATTAATCCACTCGAACTAATATTACAACTTTACATTACCAAATTTGAATCAAATTCGAGTATTCAGTTTGAGTTTCATTTTCTTACAAATTCAAGATGAATTTCAACATTTAGTTTTTCAATTTCATTTACTTACAATTATAAATTCATTTAGAAATTTAGAAATTTATTTCCACCCTATTCAACACAATTCCAACTCAATTTAAATGTTCCGCTTGAATTCTATTTACTTAATTCAATTTTATTCAAAATTTTAAACTTATATAAGTTTTCCAACTTAATTATATTTCATTTAATAATCCCCATGATTTATTTCATCCATTTGGTTTACTTTCGCAATTTGTTTTATTTTGTTTTCATATTCACTTTAATTTAAATCGATCCTTTAAGTTAAATTCATTTTGTCAAAATTCAAATTACATAAGTTATCAACTCAATTGTTACTTCCATAAACACTTTTAATAAATCTTCCAGAGTCTAAATAATCACTTAAGTATTTCAAAACCATTTTTGAAATCACTTATACCCAAAACTCTTTGCATTTCCAAAACAAACTCAACTTTTGCAAATAATTTCAATTTAAAATATTTTGGCAGCAATTCCTCTCCTGGAAACTCGAAAATGAACATCGATGATGCTGTAGTCATCACCGAAGTTGTTTTCCAATGACTGAAAAGAGTTTAGTGCCTTTATCCCTTCAAAAACATTTTTCCAAATATTTTTAAATTCCAAACTTTGAAAATCATTTTCAAACTAAAAAGGGATTTAATTTCCAAATTTTCCAAATTTCAAATCTTTTCAAAAACACTTCCAAATGTTTCTTTGGAACACTATTTCATTTTATAAATCACATTACAGTTTACATTTACAAATCCCATTTTATATGAATTTATTTCTTAGCTTTTGGTTATATTTCAATTTCTTATTAGATAATGATAATAATGTGATATTATCACCTCCTAACATCCAAGAAAACATATATAATAATAATTTATGGAAAATTATTTATTTTATATACAAAAATAATTTGGGTACAATTATTTCATTTACCTTATTTTAAAACATACTGTATCGATTTATCTTATTTAAGAGTTTAGAAACCCCTATCGATACAGTTGGCCAAACTGCACTGGACAGAATCTATAAACAATCAACCGTTAAGTCAAAACAATATAAAATAATTTTTTTTATTCACTAACAAATACGTGCTCATATCTATTAATGCAGTCAAACTCATTCTAGAGTACTTCTGACTCTACCTCTAATAAGTAATTTCCCCACCAGAGCCAAGGTTATCGCTTAACCAATTGCTCTGATACCACATTGTAACGACCCAATTTTTTCGACTTTCGAAAGTCGACATTAATACGTTCACTGTGTCAAATGCCGAACAATCGAATGCCGGAAAACCAAACTGTTAGGATTAAAGAAGAAGAAGATAGAAGAAGAAACAAAAACAATATCAGAATCACATTCGCGGCGGAAATATATAATTGTTAAATGAATAATCTTTAAAACAAAGAACTATATCAGCTTATACATTACATCATCAGAGTCATATACAACACAACAGAAGAAAAGAAATAACATATACTCGTGATACACCTTGCCATCCAGCTTGCCTCCAGATCTCCACAGCATACTTTTCTAACTTCGCTCCAAAACAACTGATAACCTGACTCTAGGCTGCCCGTGTGGAAAATTATGGGCATCCAGGGGTTAGAAAGGAAAAAATAAACTCTAGGTCAGTCATGGGACTGGTGTGAGATTTTAAAATAGTTATTTGCACAAAGGAAATAAAAAGAAATCCATTATGCTTTCGGAATACGAAACTACCATAAGGCCTCCCCGCACACACATAATACAAGCGCACAATTGGAGGAGATTTCTCCTTATGATAGTCAAACATGCTTGATACGCAAAATCTTTTTGATATTATAATTAGTGCATAAGGTGGAAAACATTTCGAAAGTATAATATAAATCTTAGCCAGCATACGTTCCATTACAGTATGCCTGCTATAGCCAACATGTTAAATGGTAGGTTCTACAACTAAAACCGTACAGGACATGTATTGAATGATTGGATTTCCAACAAATGGTCAGGCTAAGAAACTTCCTCACCGAATGGGAACACCTTTGGAGGGACACCTCGAGAATTTAACCAGCTCTCTGCCAACATAAGACCGTGTTACCTCTATAACTAGGTAACTAACTGTCATGAGTATGCCACCCACCGGTCTAGACCGATCTTTATCTAAGGCGCCTCATCAACCAACAACCACTAAGTAAATAATCCGTGCACCATACTATAAAACCAATTTTAAATCCATACAAGTTAAATTTCTGGACTCCATACCAGATACCACTTTTTAGCTAGAAGGAGATGCACATACCCTGAGGGGTGCGACCCCCATAAACTTGCCGCATCCTTCTTGTTTCGACCATTTTCGAGGTGTGAGGTTCGATAAAGTCTCGTCCACAAAGTTACGCTTTTCGCAAATGACATGCTACGATCAACAAATGATCAGCAACACTTAGCATTCCACATTACCAATTTGAAAATGTATCACTAGTAACCATCAATTACATAACCTCTGAGCTCCTACATCTCAGAGAAGGGTGTTAAGCTAAAAGAATAAATTCTCCTCCACCAGCAGAAATATATTTGATAGAAACTAGCTTTACATCTCAAAGTGTAAAGTCAGACATACATTCATACAAGTCTGTTCCGAGTTCGAACGGAACCGAAGGCACTTCCTCCAATCAAGGAAAGAAGCCCTTGCAAATCTGGATATTCACTAATCATGTCCGGACTCCCTATCACAAAGGGTGATATAATCTCTATACCGGAGCAACTCAGTGCAGATAAATTCGATAGGTAATCCTTTCATTTTCAAAAATACCCGGTCTTCAACCACCGTCTTCAAATGCAATCACATTTCGTCGTATCATTATTAGGATTGAGTTTTATGACATAAAGTCCTCTCCCGGCTAATTCGAATAATGAACGCTTATTTTAAAAATAAGTGTCACATTCAGATTTCAAGTAAATCACAAAAAAATCCACTTTGATCTTTTTAAACAAAAGATCCATCACAAAGATTTGATGTGGTTTTCGGATATTCATTTGGAATCCAACCCCCAGTCGCATCAAAATTCAAATGCCATTTAGAGGCCAATATTGATAGTCAATTATTTAACTATCAACAACATTCACAACAATCACCAGATTTAATAATTTCCCTAAATTATTTATTTTCAAAATATCTTCGCAAGATATAATTTCACACTTCAACCCTTTGAAAACAAATTTCAAATCGCTTTCCTTACGTGGAATAAATTTTCAAATATTAGTTATTTTCACTGAAAATTTTCTGAGTTCAAATACTTTAAAATAATTTAAATCACTTATCCAAAAATATACTTGGAATCATTTTTTTAAATGAAACTATTTTTTTAACACTTCATTTAGAACCTTAGTTATGAGATTTTATATCAATATCTCATATAAAACTTAAGTCCGGACAATTTTAAAAATAAAAATGATTAGATAAAGTGTAATTATTAAAATAACCATTTTATAAATCAAATACCAATTCAACTTTAAAATAATTACTTCTATAATCAACTTAATAATATTTATCTTAAAGATTTAAAAAATAATTTTAGAAAATAATTTTTCTAACAATATTCTTTTTAAAATCAATTCTAGAACTTTTAATTTATATTCAAAAAGCTACTTTAAAGACATACTTGGCTTTCCAGGGAAAATACACCTTCCATTTCAAAATAGTCCATTTAAATCACTTTATAAATCCTTCTTGGTTTATTTTAAATCTATGTTCCGAATACGTAAATTTCTTTCCACACTTTTAAAAAATAATCCAATATTTATTTTTAAAACAAATTTTCCTTTCCTTTATAAATTCCCATTGTGAATTTATATTTTCAAATATCCATTGATATACGATTTACAAATCGATTTTCAAATATTCACTTTCAAATAGCAAATCAAATACCAAATTGATTTCCAAATTTATTTCAAACACCAAATCAAATTCCTAATTTATTTCCAAATTTATTTCAAACACCGAATCAATTTTCAAATCGATTTCCAATTTATTTCAAACACCAAATCAAATTCTAAATTGATTTCCAATTTCACTATCTTTTAAAATGAATTCCTTTATTTCTCCAAAACTATTTAAAATCGAAATTTTAAATAAATTCTTCAACTATTAAAAAATATTACTTGAAATCCCTTTATTCAAATCTTTTCCTACATTTCGGAATTAATTCGATAAGATTTCAAAAAAATCAACTTTTATACTTTAAAATTTCTTTCTTTAAAATTTATTCAATTCTCAAAAATGAATTTACTTAAATGTTTCTACTTTAATTTCCAAAAATCTAATTATATATTTCTAGTATCCAACGACACCAAAAAATATACTCGACTAAACCATAGCCTTCAATAAATTTCAATCACCAATATAATTATTCACACCAACATAATCATTCATAGATTATAATATCATAACATATACAAATAAATTCAACAATGTGAGGAATCCAGCTGGATCCCTCCAACCTGTTTCCCTGCATCCATAGATGTTAGCAAAATAATTTAAATACCAATTCCACTACGAGGTGGAATATCGCGGTATATCGGATTATATAATATCATCCGCTATTCTGCGGCGCATAGGGTCTCATCCGCTATATAATGCCAGAAATCAATCACTCCAATAAATAAATAAATAAATATATATATATATATATATGTATGTATGTATGTATACACACTACTATATATACTATCACATCCAAATAATCAATCAGTAATTTTCAATTCAAACTATAATGATTGAGTGAGAAGATCTCACCTTTGATTTTAATTTGTAGTCCATTCCAACTCATTTCCATTCCGGCTTGTTTCTTTAAAAAAATTATTTAACTAAAAATTAAAGTTAAAACTAAATTTCCTTTAATAAATTATTTTTCGTAATAAAATATAAATTTTAAATAAGTTAATTACTCTAATTAATCTCCTTAATATATATTATTTTAGAACAAACTAGTCAAGTGAAAATGGTTATATATGTATATTTACCTTCCTTTGAAATAATAGATATGTATATTTTTATATAGACAATCCATATATATTTTAAAAAAATCAAATTTTTATATATACTCTTCAACCTTTTACAAATTCCTATATTTTCCGAAAGTCTCCTACATACATATGTTAAATTCAAAACAAAATAGTTTTTCATATATTTTACTGTAACCAAAATATATATATTTTTTCAAAATCTGAATATATATATATATATAAATTTGGAAAACTACATTCATATGCCTAATGCTTATATTCCATTATCTAATACACACACACACACACACACACACACACACACATATATATATATACGAATTTTAATAAAAATAAAAGTAAATCTGTAACAACCCGCATATTTATCGAGTTTGTATTTAAATATTTTATTTAAATATTAACTCGTTAATCGGATTTTGGTCCGAAAAGCTACTTTTTGCAAACGGTCAAACTAGGACTCGAGACCACTTCCATTGGGTTGGAAATGTCGTTTACAACTTTTTTAAGTATAAACATCGATAGGTTTGGAGTTAGTGAAATTTCACTAACTTTTCCCGCTTTGGACTTTGGGTTGGTTTAGCCTATTAAGCCCAAGTTCCAACCCTCTTCTCCTCACTCTTCATAAATTTCCTAACTAATCAAGCTTTTGGCATTAATGGTGGAGGGAATGGGAAATTAAAATTCCAAAACTCAAATTCAATTGCAATCCATCTTTCTACTCCAAATTCAAGAAGAAGACATTGGATTCAAGCTTCTTGTGCTTAGATAGAAGAAGGATTGATTCTTGCTTGCTTAAAACTTCATTTTCATTGATATTTGGTGCAAAGGTGAGATTTTTAACTCACATTCTTGTCTATAACTATCTTGGGTTGTTGGGAATGATTCCTTATCACTTTAGCATGAATATTTGCTTTTGGTTTGGATTGGATTGGCGAAAAACTCCGATTTTTGGCGTTTTGGCGAAATTTCTGCATTTAGGTCGTTCTGGCCATTTTTAGGTCGTTCGGAGTTAGGTCGTGTGGGTCTTAGGTCGTAGGTCGCGTATGAGATAGCTCCTAGATCGTTCTGACCACTTTTCGTGTGTTCGGAGTTAGGTCGTTCACGACCTAGTACTTAGGTCGCTCGTGAGTTGGTGGCGTAGGTCGTAGGTCGTTTAACTCTTAGGTCGTTAGGCCTTGTGTGTGGAGTTAGGTCGCCTGCTTTCCTTAGGTCGTAAGTCGTGTGTGCTTTAGGTCGCGCACTTTCTTAGGACACGAACCCTTTTAGGTCGTTGACCACGCTAGGTCGCTTGGCCTCTTCACTGCTTAGGTCGTTAAACCCTTCCTCTTTTGGGTCGCTCCCCTTTATTTCTTAGGTCGTTGTGGCCTTAGGTCGTGATATTTATAGGTCGCGGCAAAGTTAGGTCGCTCGACCCATGTTGCCGTTAGGACGCTCGATCCTTGTTGCCGATAGGTCGCGTGCTTTCTTAGGTCGTGTACCTTTAGGTCGCGTGTCCCCTCTACCTCGTTATATCGCAAAGAACTTTAGGTCGCTCGACCTCCTTACCCACCAGGTCGCGCACTTAGTTAGGTCGCTCAGCCATTGTGTTAGGTCGCGTGAACCCTTAGGTCGTTAGACCTCATTTTGCTTTAGGTTGTAGGCCTCTTGCCTTCACTTAGGTCGTACCGTTTTGTCGGTGCGCTGCCCCGCACCCCGCCGGGGGCGCTGCCCCCTGGACCCCCGCGACCTGACCGGGCAGGTCGAACCCCGTAAGCGGTGGCGTTGCCCCTGCACCCCCACCTTGGGGGGTTGCCACCCCCCTGGACCCCCCCTCCGTAGGGGATCTTATCTGAAAAATATTGAGCTGATTTCCTTGGATTTTATTCACATATCCGTATGCGATTGTTGTGACTGATTGTTTCTACAATTGCTTCTGTGTTTTGTCACTTTATAATATAAAGGTTTCAATACTAGTAGTAAATATCAAAACTCTTTTAACAAACAATTTCAACTCTATTTTTAATAACAAAGCTCTTTTCTTAAACCATTTTCCAATCTATTAGTATATACAAACCTTTACCTCACTCGGATGAGAAATCTAATTAAACGACTTAGTAAAACAAGTGGTATGAAACGCTTGCGTTCACTTCATCGGTTAATTCTTAGACTTGTTCGATTGAACCTCTTGTGACAATTTTATTAGTGAATATTTACAGTTTGTTCGTAAATATTTAAGTTAAGCAAGTGGTTATGGGACATGAAGCTAAACTTCTATATTTACTAGCTTAGTGTAATTGACACTTCTCGTTGATCATGACGATCATTCTGATGATTTAGACTAGCAACTGTGCGATGTCTCTTGTTGCGAGGTTAGACTAGACACCACTTGTGTGATTCCACTCACACATACCTTTTTGCTTTTTGGTTAGTCTGGACCTTAATCTGTGTGATTCCATTCACACATGTGGGGTAGCTCCCCTTGGTCTTCGGACCGTCATGTGATAGGCCTCTTTCTCTTTTCTATGATTTCTGGACTTCTTGCATTGATTTCTAGAATTTATGTCATTGACTTGTTATGAGTACAAGTTTGGGGTATGATGCCCTTTCCGAATCTTTGAGAAGATTCTTGTGATATTGATTATCTCTTATTGATTGATCTTCTGTTGATCATTTTTTTACATACTTATAGTGGTATGTCATTATGGATGTTTATGTTTATGCCATATCTTTTATGTTATATCATGTCATCTGATATTTATAGCTAGACTGATCCGTTTATTATTTTCTTAAATAATACTCGGGTCAGACCGAGATGTTACAGGTGCTTCTGCTTGACTTCTTCCCAGGGATTCATCACTCTGACTTTTGGCTAACTGTTTAGATTAGCAGTTTTTGTTGTATACACTTGAGATATAGACTCATAGTTGTATTCTTTTGTATAGCACGTGTTGCTATTCTTTTGTATTATTGTGGATCTTACTGACCACTACTCTGATGTACACTTTCATGTGTTAGTTATATATTCATATCTTCTTCCGCCTTTGTGATATGAGATATCTGTGACTGATTTGTGATATGATTATTTCGATGTTTGTTTTCGAAGATTATTTATAGCCACCGTGTGATAAGCAATTACATGGATGGTCGCTCCTCAACAGCCTTATTCTCCGTGCTAGTTGACAGCACTACTCCGGAGTGTTCTTGGCTAGCGTGGGTATAGAGGTGGGGCGTCACATAAATTATCTTGTACCTACAAGCAAAACGCGAATTCCAAGCTCTGCAAGCCCAACATCCTCACGAAGTCACTCTTGAACCATCCCACCATCTCCAGACAGAGCCGACCCCTGGCCTGATCACCGTCGCGCATGCTACTGGCACGGGATCCTACCCTGGTCTTGAATTCGAACTCATCCTCCAAGCCCTAACTCCTTCCAACCTATCGAGCTTCACCTCCTCCAGTACCTTCGACTGCAACCTCCGTGCATGACTTCCCATACGCCGCCTCTTCCACCTAGTGCTCGCGACCCTCTGCTATCGACAGAGCACCACCACTACCGCCTTGAATTCCTTTCAACGAATCTGTCCACATCGCTCTCAAAAAGTTCGAGCGTGCCTCCTAAATCTTGAACGCGACCTCCCCCCGCAGCTCGACTTCGATCGAGATTGCCATGAGAAAGACCTCACTCGGCCGCGAACGAATTCGATTCGAATTCAAGCATCCATTTTTTTCGATTTTGGATTTAAAAAGTGAGCGGCTATTTTATTTTTAATTTGAATTTGAAGATAAAAGTCTCGGGTACGAATTTTAAACGAAGAAGAAGAATTCGATTTTTGTTATATTTTTTTATTTAAACACACGGCTTTGATTTTTAATTGAAAATGAACACGTGTAAAAGAAATGATGCGTGTTTAAAAAAAACATGTGTTGATTTTGTCGATTAAATATAAATATATATATATATATTCAATTTAAATTGTTTCGAATTACACAACTCATAATTTAGACCTCCTATTGAGACATGCCGTCAGGCGTTCATAAGGTTATACCCTATTCTGAACCCAATGGAAAAGGTTTCGAGTCCAAATTCGATCATATGGAGAAGATAGCTTTTTGGACCTAGCTATTAAATTAAACTTTGATATAATTTTCAGTGCGTTTGCTATCCGAACGATCACATGACGATTCCAAATGCTATGAAATTTTAAATCGGATAATGGTACAGTATTACGGATCCAATGGAATTGGTTTTGTTGAATTCCAAGATTATGCCCCGGAATGCTATTTTTAAATATCAATTTAAACGATATAAATTCAAAACTGAACAAATTGCTTTCAAAATTCAACTTTAACACTTCTATTATCTTCAATATTATCAATATGAATTTTCTAAGCCTTTGAATTATTTTAAATCAGCTTAAAACTGATGATTCAAAATTTTATCCAACTTAAAATCATTAAATCCAATAATTTAATTGCCATATAACAGTGATATTTGAAATTCAAGTTAAATTAACTTTCAAATATTTAAAATCAATTAAATATTTCAATTTCAAATGTTCGAAATTTTTGGGTCGTCACATGAATATTTAAAATCAGTTAAATATTCCGATTTCAAATATCCAAAAATCTGGGTTGTCACACATTTGGTTCCTTCGGATTCGCCTACAAACCAAAAGTCATTATTAACCATTATAGCTAAGGACTTTTGTCCTTTCTTAAGTGCTAGTTATAAATCATAATCAGTCTACGTAAAGGCCGTAAATCCATACCCATTGAATCCACTATAATTCACATCAGTTCGACTCAATTTGAATGGAAAATACGAATCTTTAGGGTGAAAAAGAAAACGATGGAAGAAAGCGGAAAAACAACCAAATCTCACGATAGCAGTGGAGTAAAATATAATATATAACAACATATTTTTAATACAGGATATGTGCTGTTAATATACATACCATTTTTTGAGAACAATATACAACAATTCATCTGAACTTTTTACTAACTTGTCCTCATACAGCTGAAATATAAATCAAGTATAGAGATACGTCTCTACTCCTCCAGCTCGCCTCCTGAGCTCCATAGCAATCTATCCTGAATCTATAATACTCGGTTTGACCCGTGCATTATAGTAATATAACACCTGAGTCGGTCTGGAAAATTATCCTGAGAAAACACATTGAATTTGAATTACTGGAGTTATCAAAATCCTTTGAAAAACAAAGGTATCTCATAAGACCGCGTCACATATAAACAGAGCCAGTTTTTCCCTTACGATAACAAAACATTTTATAGAAAATCCAATGATATTATAATATCGTCCAAATACAAATACTTATTCAAATTGCTAAAATTGTTGCATTAATTAAATTCCAGCAAACTAGGCTCTACAAACAAAACCGTAAGCTCGTATTGGGGAATAGATTCTAATGAATGATTGGACCACTAGGGTACCCCCACCACAGTACACCTTCAGAACCATGTAGCGAGGACCACGTCGGGATCCCCTGCTATAAGACCGGCGTACCCCTAACCTGAATAGACCGAATATGTTACCACCCAGGGCGTACCCACCCTTACTATCGAGTTCTCCTTCTTTCATGCACAAACATATCCATAATAAATTTTCCAAGGTCATTTAGAAAAGTGATAACATACCCTAATTGGGTGCGACCCACTTAGCCTTGCTGCATCTCCTCTATTTTATTCATTTCCAATTGATGAGGCCAAGGTTAGGCATTACCTTTCAAGGATACCCATCGTCCTCTAATGGCCATGTTCTGGTAACATTCATCCATACAAGTTGTACTGGATCTGGACAAACTGAATCACCATCTTCATCATCTGATTGGTATTCATTTTTTACATTCAAACCGGATCAAAGTGGTTTTCAGATAATTAAACCTGATCCCGGTCTCTTCGAAACGGTTAACGAAATTAGCCAATATTGATAGTCGATTATTTAACTATCAATAAAACATCCATAAGCAAACAGTAGGTCTTAATTTATAAACCTTCAAACATTTACTTCAAAATATCTTTGCTGAGATATATGCACAATCTCTTTCAATATTTCTATATTTTGAAAATAATTTCAGTACTTGTATCCATGATAGGATATTCCACTATTTTCAATACTTAGAAATATTTCCAACTTCCATTTTTGTAACACTTAAAAAGTATTTCTATTCCAAATCATTTCCCACTAAACATATTCCCAAAACCTCCCTTTCAATACTTAGGAAAATATTTATACATATAATTCCAAAAATCATCTCAATATTAATCTTGGGAATTTTTCATAACTTATCTCATAAGTCTCCGAGATTTTTATAAATCTTTCCTACGATTTTCAAACTGATTATACGTATTTATAATCTTAACCAACCATTTATAACTTCTTTAAATGAATTCAATTCCTTCTGAAGTTATCGCATCTAAACATTGGAAATTTTCTTAAGTCTCTAGAATTCCGTTTATAAGATTTCTCTTATAAAATCTCATCCTTAAATTAAAACTTGTTTACACATCTCTAGAGAATTTTATAAATAAATTTTCAATCATTTCAAACTATATATATATATGTATAATGAGCTTTTTTAAAGAATTATGATTTATTTTATTTTAAAATATGTTTAAGTTATTATTTAAAATATTAAACACTTTTAAATAAATCATTACTAACAAAATTTAACATGAAACAAATCAATTTACAAAGCTGATTGTAAAAATTAAAATTTCATTTCAGTAAATATTAAATATTCGAAAGTCCGTTTTCCAAAGTATTCCAATACTAACTAGTGTAAAATTTTCATAGTTTAAATAATAAAGCTTCCCTTCTGAAAAATGAACTTAAGCTCTTAAAAATAAAAATATATTTCAGAATCTCAATAAACAATTTAATTTATAACTTTCTATCGACTTCACAACATATCGATTTATTTTCGATACCCTAACCATTCTCATTTCAAAAATAGAATCTACTATTTTTCTCAACCCTGTCTCCATATTTTGTCGTCTGATATCGAATTTGTTTATTTATAAACATGGTTTATCAATTTTATAGCCCCTTTGGTTTTACTTGTTTATAAAAAAACAAATCTTATTTGTAAAATTCCATTATATAAATTTATTTCTTATAAATTCCATTTATACTTCCGGTCTATTTTTAATATTGGTTTTAACTCTTTTTTTTATATTCACAGAATATCATTTATAAATTCTCTTATATAATTCATTTTTAAAATATCCAT
Source organism: Allium cepa (assembly GCA_030765085.1). Lineage (NCBI taxonomy): Eukaryota > Viridiplantae > Streptophyta > Magnoliopsida > Asparagales > Amaryllidaceae > Allium > Allium cepa. The sequence continues at coordinate 153,801,484 of CM060937.1, forward strand.
TAATTCACTATATTTAGTATAACCAAAAACCAAATATATTTTTTTCCTAATTCCTTCTCTTTTAAATAAACCAATTCCAACATAAATATTTTTATATCAAAAATTTCCTTTTGCTCCTTAAATTTAAAAAATATATTTATGGTATTAAAAATTTAAAAATTCATGTCAATGCTACAATAGCATCCAATCATTTCAATCACTACAATAGTCTATACTAGATTATTCTACCCAATCCATATATCACAATACATGAAATTAAATTCAACATTTTGAGGAATCTAGTTGGATCCATCCAACCTGTTTCCCTGCATCCACAGATGATAGTACAACATAAAAATACCAATCCTACTTCGAGGGGGATATCATGATATATAGGGTCATCTGCTATAATGCGGGACGCATAGGGTCGCATCCGCTATAATGTGCAGGAATATCACTTCAAATACTAATATATATACTACTACATATATTTAACACTCAATGGATATTAATTATATAAATCCATCCAAGCATCCAATAATTTATTTTGACTATTAAAAATTTAACATGGAAAATTCAAATGAGTGAGAATTTCTCACCTTGATTTATTTTGCAATCCGTTCGAATTTCAAATTAATTGCTGCCTTCAAAATCTCCAGTTAACCCTAGATTATAATTCATGATTTTATACCTCGTATAAATTTAAATTTTCGCAGTTATATGATTTCAAGATAAATAAATTGTGAATTGACCTTAAAATTTATAATTGCTCTAAATAAATTACCTAGGCTAAACACGTTTTGCCCAAACCAACGTCACCTGCCCACTCGACTATTCCTCCTTCGTCGTTGCTTGCAGACATCACCACGTCTAATAACCTAAACCCAGATGCCACGCGGCCTATCCATCGAATTCCCAGTCACCCCCAGCCCTGCTATTAGCCTCAAACCTCACTCGCCACATGTTTCTAGCATGTTCGAGAACCAATACTCAAAAAAAATCTTAGGTCATGCTCAGTAACCCAACTCCTCGTCCATCTTCGTGCTGCCGCACCATCACCTCCACGCGAGACCACACCACCATAACCATAAACACCAGTCAAACACCGAGCCTCCCTAAGTCACTCGACGTCATGACTCGTCCGCGATCATCCCCCACCTCCAGCACTTGTTCGCATCCCTCAAGTCGCGGCCCTTACGATTTCATCGAAATCGACTTCGATTTAAATTTTAATGTCGATCAACCATATTTATTTAAGCCGAAAATCGATTTTGATCGTTCTCTATGTGTGTGTATTTATATATATTATCTAATTGAACAAATTTTCTTTCGGTGGAAGACAAATGAAGGCGAACGGATAGCTCGCAATTTCGTTTGAAAGTGAGGAAGAAGGTTATGTAATTTTCTGGAGATAGTCCCTTCTTTTTTTCCCTCTCCGAAATGGAGAAGCCGACCTGATTTTAAAAAGAAGGAGGGAAGCGACTGAAATGATGGTAGCATGTAAAAGAAGGGCTACGGTGACTTGAGATGAAGGGAAAAGCTGATGTGAATGGATTTTGATTGGTCAACATATAATATATATTATTTTAAAATTTTAAATCGTCTCCATACATAGCCAAAAATCTCGAATCCCTATCGAGGCATGCCACTAGACGTTTATAATGTTATAACCCTATATCGAACGCAATGGAAAAGGTTTCGAGTCCTAATTCGATCGTATGGAGAAGATAGCCTTTTGGATCCAATTATTATATTGAATTTTGGATATAAATTTCAGCGCGTTTCAATCCTGTACGACCAAACAATAACCCCAAACGCTATGAAATTTAAAATTCGATAATAATATACTATTACGGATTTAATGGAATTGGTTTCGTGTAATTCCGAGACTGTGTCTTGGATCCCTATTTTACTCGTCGATGAAATCGACGATTTTAAAAATTAACGAAATCGCTTGAAATTCTAGTTTTAAAATCTTAATAACTCAAGTATACTTCCAAATTCAATATTTAAATCATTTAAATACTCAAAATTGAATGACAAAAAAGATGCGGGTCATTACTTTCCTCTCCCCCTAAAATAATTTCATCCCAGAAATTGCTAAGGCAGGAAAATGCTCCAAACCCGCTACTTATTAAAATTCTACTTAGTTAATATTCGATATTCACTTTTCTAATCTTTTAGTTCCACCTATTAGTTTCCAATTCTATTTCCAAAACCTTTATTTCAATTAGATTTGAAATCAAATTGCCGTTAACAAAAATTTCCTAAAAATTTTAAAAAAAATTCTAACACCCTAAATTTTCGAAAAAGTTTGATAGTCTCCCTTGTATAGAGGACGTTTTGCAATATGACAAGATAGATAAATATATATATATACATCGACCCATATGGTTGGAAAATAATATATATATATATATATATATATCAACATTTTATATTTTCGCAGTGTTTAATCCGAAAACGTATTTTATTTAAGCATTTTTAAGAAAGCGGCTTATTTATTTTGCAATTTGTGCAATCAAAGACAAGCAAAACAGCTCCAGACACATATACTTATTCAATTTAAACACTTAAGTAACAAAATATCAAATTCAATAGCATTTCACTTATTTAAATGGTTAAAACACATAAGTTTCATAAGCAGTACATATTAAACAATTGTTTATAAACAACCATAAGGTTCTAACACCAATTTAATCACTTTCAATCGATCCATATATCATTTTATTCAATTTAAATGATTTACAACTCACTTTACATGCATTCAATTTATTTTTATACCAAACAAACCCATATCCATTCCAAATTGATTAAAAAAACCAATTTATTCACTTTCCATTTGATTTGTATAATTTTATTTACTCCGTTTATGCCAAACGACCAATTTTTTTCCATGCAAATTCGGCAATATTCATTTAATAAAATAACTATTTCAGTTTATTGCTTATTTTAAATTGATTTCAGTCAATTCATATTCAATTCTATTCTATTTCAAATTCATTCACGATCAATTCGGTAGCATTCCATTCATATCCACGTTCATTATCCAAACCATTTTATTTATCTCTTACTTATGAATTATTTCATTGTTTTATTTGAGCCAAGCTCCCCTCCAATATTAACTTAAGTTAGTTCATTCAATTTCAATTATTTCAACCTTGTAACTTAAGTTATTTCATTTCACCCAACTTCCATTTCATTTATTAACTAATTGTTAATTAGTTTATTCATTAATCATTTCAATTTTAATTCCATACTCCAACTTATTTAATTAATATCCCAGATCATATTCAATTTATTTTTACCAAAATAGAATTTATTCATAACCCAAGCTATTGCTATCTCTATCCAATTCTATTTTATTCGACGATATTCCCAATTATATTAAATTCGCTTACAATTAAGGTCAAAATTAATTTATAACTCAAATTCCCTATTAACTTAACTTATTTAATTAGTTCATTTCAAATTTATAACTCAATATCCAATTTTTTTATCTCAAATATCACTTTTTCTACTTTTCTTGAGTTCAAATTCCTTTTATAATTCAAGTTTGGATTTTATTCCTTTTAAACATCAACCGTATTTATTTTGGGTTTCTATTTGACCTTTCAATTTTGAGTTACACAACTTTTTTTTCACCTTTCCATCAGTTTATAGTCGAATATATTCACATTTTATTTTTAACTCGAGATTATACACTTATTTACAGCCCAAGTATATCTTTATTAAATTCAATTCAATTTTTATAAACTATTGAAGTTTATTTATTCCATTCAAAATCATCTATAACTCAATTCAATTTTATTTCAATTCAACACAAATTCAACCCAATTTTTATTTAACTTAGTTTAAGTCAATTCGTTCTATTTAATTTAAGTCGCTTAAGTTAAAATCTGATTTATTATAATCACTTCATTTATTGATTTCATTTACCTTGCTTAAGTTAAATTCAAATTTTCTTTTCTTAGTTCCTTCTATTTAACTTTAATGAGTCAAATTTAATTCATTTTATTCATTTCTCTTTAATTTGCTTAAGTTTAATTTTAATCCATTTCAACTTTATTCAAGTTAAAATTTATTTCCAAAACTTAATTTTCATATTTTTCCTTCCCTATTAAGAATCATTCTCAATTTATACGTTTAAAACTTGTTTTGTGATGATTTCTAAATTATTTAAACAAGGATTCTAGAATTCAAACACCCGACGATTATCCCAAATGTGATATCCCCAAAATTTCTAGGTAAATAAATAATGTAATATTCATTTATAATAATATAAGATTTATTCTTTTTTTCCTAGATAAATTAAACTAGTATTAATTTGAATATATATATAAGTAGTTTTAAAAGAGAATTTGAATTTGAAATTCAAATATAACATTTTAAAAATAAATTGAGTTTAAAATAACATGTATATATGATTTGCTTATAACATTCTCTTTAAAAGAAGATATAGTATGATTATTTCTAAATGTATGATTGGAATTTTTGTCTTTTTCCTTTAAATTATATATTGATTAATAAAGAGATAGTTTAAAATATTTATATCCTTGAGATATTTTTATTAATATAAAACTAAATAAAAATGTAATTGTAATATAATAAATATATATTAAAAACCGCTTAATAAAATGAAATTACAAATGCTAAAAAAATATGCATACATAATTACAAATGTAAGGATTTATATACAAGAATAACAAGTGTAAGCCTAGGATTTTATCTAATTACAAGTGTAAAATAAATGGTGCAAGTGTCTAAATTATATTTTCTTTTTTATAAAAGGATAAAACTATGTTATATAATCCTCTTCATTTTTCTCTATCATTTCTTTTAACAATTCATTTCCTAAAACAAAACTAAGAAAAACAGATCAAAAGCTAAAGGCTGAATTATAAACTAGAAAAAAAATAAAAAATAACATAGCCAAAGAATTCAATAGAAATTACAATCTGGTAATCAAATAAGATTAGCTCAATAAACCTGAAAGCAAACTAAAAGTCAAAATACAAGTTCAAAGATCAAGCCTTGGATCCAATCTCAACAACAACAGATTTCCAGCATCAAGTTTCCAGTAATAAAGCATTTCAAGTTTTTAAATTTCAAAACTGTTCAAGCTCTATTCAATTGATTTCCAAAGGAGTAAATTTTCTTTTAAAAATAGCTTTAAACCTCATCAATGTGTTTGATGCATGTGGTAGAATGTTAAAATGGTATAGTATATTATGTTTGTATTGATGTATACCTGAATATATATATATATATATATATATATATATATCATAGTGGAGTGTCTGTGAAAAATCTATAAATTAGTACAAATTGTTCTTTTTTCTTAGTTTAGGCTTCAGTTTTATTAGAAAAAAATTCTTATTTACCTATACATTTGATTTTAGCCTTGGACTTGTAAATGGAAAAGGTCTCTAACAATGTAATATAAATTTTAAAAATGAATTCAAGGATTTGTATTAAGTATTTAACTAAAAAATTATAAATTACAATGGATATCAAAGAACTGGGTTAAGATAAAACGAGTTAAATTTAAATTTTGATTATGCAATCTGAAACATAGTACGAAATTATGAATTTAGATGTAAAAGTCTTTATTTTTAGATGGAGAATTGTGGTGATATTCAGAGATGAACGTATTTGGGCATTTGTTGAATTCCAACGAACGGAGACGAGATTGACATCGAGGTTTGGTCGGAAGGTAGGTGGTAGCAAGGAGGTCTCTAGAAAAATGATGAGATGTTTTAGCAATGGCCATGGTGGTCGGGCTGAAGTAATTTAGGGTTTGGTGATGGGTTTTGTTCGTCGTGGTTGACGAGCTATTTTCGATGCGGGCGAGGGAGCGGGTTCATCGCGATAAGGGGAGTCGGTACTGGAGGTCAAGGCGGTGCTTCGGTGAGATTGGCGAGATTCATCATGGTCGATTCGACGGCGAGGGGTGGATTCCGATCGTGGGTTCCAGCCTTGGTCATTTTAGTTCGATTTCGATCTGCTAATGTTATCGGTGACCAGGATGGCCGAGGAGACTAGTGAGGTTGACATTGAGTTGGCGGGGATCGTGGCGTAGGTCGTCGATGGTCGGCACGGATGTGCATGTGCACGGTGCACATACGTTTCCGTTGTCGTTCGTTTAAGTGAGGAAGAAGCAGGAAGATAGTTTCAACTGGCTGGGTTAGTTCGTGGTTTGGGACTATGATCGAAGTAATGATCGTTGGTGAGTGAAGCTGAGGTTTGATTCCTGGAATTGTTCGAAGATGATTGATCGTGTGGATTTGGGGATGATGCATGGTAACAGTGAGGGGTGTTAGAAGAAGATGGAGTTTTTATTTTGTGTTCGATGTTTTGGGACTTCGGGTTCGTCCCGATACGTTTTTGATTTGGACTTTGGTCCAAATTATTGTCGATTGGCCCGATCATAGTTAATGCGGGTTGATTTGTTGGATTGTGGGCTTCAGCCCAATAGGTTTTGTTATAATAAAAAGCTAGATTTTGTTAATGGAAGAAAATTGGATTTTGAAATATAACAAAACAAAATTCAATTTACTTTCCAAAAGTTTTAACGAGCATGTTGTTTTTTAGTAAATATTTACTTTAATAAATTTGTTATTCAAAAAATTTATATACTCAAAGGAATTTGGAACAAAATAAACTTGATTTGCTTTGAGATTTTTATTTTAGGGAAATCAATTTTAAAGATCGGTTTATTAATATGATTAATTAACTAAGGTAATTAATTTGAAAGATGATTAATTTTATTAAAGGTTAATTACTTAATCAAATTAATTAGTGATAATAATGAAAGTAATTATTTAATGTCATTAATTTACAAGGGTAATTAATGGGTAATTACTAGTGTGGTTTATTTAATTTAATGTAAGTAATTATGGATTAATTACGTAATATGATTAATTAAATGATTGATTAATTAAAGAAATTAATTAAGGGTTAGTTAATTAATAAGTGTGATTAATTAAAGAATAATTAATCAATGTAAGTGATTATAAGATAATTATTTTGAGTAATTATTTAAGGATCAACATAATTAATAAGGATAGGTAAAGGTTAATTAATTTGTGTAATTAATTAAGAGTTAATTACTTATTGTAATTAAAGGATAATCAATCAAGGGTGGTTAATAAAGATGGATAATTAATAATGATTAATTAATTTGTTTGTGATTAATTAATGTTAAGTAAAGGTAATCTAAGTGATTAAAGATTAGTAATTAATTTAATTAAAGATAAATTAAATTAATTTTGGAAGTGATCAATCTTTCTTATGAATGATTGAATAATGTTAAATGCCTTGAATTGGTTAGTATCTCTGATATGAAATGTTTTGTTATATGATATGTTTAGGTGGACAGTGATAATATGGTTATCTATCGATAATGAATTGTTGTGTAAAAGTGACACCATATATTTAAAGTTTGAATTGTATTTTAATTGAAATAACTTGGGTTAAGATGGCAGTGGATTTCGAAGAGACCGGAGTCGGATATCAGTAAATACCCGAAACCACTTCGATTTGTAATCTTCTACAAATTCCTTATAGATTTGATATGCGAAATCAATAGGCTGGAATGGAATGATTTAAGTAATTGGACCCTTTAAACTATATAGAGTTACATAGATATTGATGTGTGAAAAAAAAATATGTTGACTATAATAAATTGAGAACTCGTAGTGAAGTACAAGATACCCCGGGTTTTAAATAAGTTTTATGAATTAATTTTTCATGTTAGATGGATTTACTCACGCTGATTTCTAGCTTGACAAGGGTGTTACTTTTATGAAATGCTCGGGTCAGACCAAGTATTACAACTTTTCAGGTTACGACGTTTTAGTGCTCAGGAGGCGAGCTAGATGGCGGGATGGTATCGAGTATACTGTTGTGTATAGAGTTGTATTGATAGTCTTGGACAAGTTGTATAACTGTCCAGTTTATGTGTAAATGTTGTAATTCTGATGAATTATATGTAAAGTAACTATTACAGCTTTCTTTATAAAAATGCTATTATTTAATATTATATTTTATCCGCCGCGAATGTGAGGATCTGTGTTTTTGGTGTTTCTGTTTCTTCTTTTTCTATCTATTTTCTTCTTTTCCTAACTATTTGGAATTTTCGGGATCAAAAATTCCAGGTTGTTACATTAGGTATCAAAGCAGAAGGTTAAGCGCAAACCTTGCCTCTGGTGGGTGTACTCATTAAGGATAGGATCGTTGGTACCCTAAGATGAGTTGAATGTATTTATATATGAGAGCGTACTTGTTATTTTCTTATATAAATGTTTTTAAAACGGTTTTAATGAATGATTTTTATAAAAGCTTATATTTTATATATAAAGCAATAATCGGTTGTTGGATATTGAAATTGGATAAGAATTAAGTGATGAATATATATATATATATATATATATATAGGAATTGGATAAAATGAACTATACGAATAAGATGAATTAGAATTGGTTTCAAACCAGAAATAGAATAGTTATTGTGTTTAATAATGGGATTATTTTTTTCCAATGGTAAAGCAAAATGAAAATGTTTTATGGAAGTAAAATTTTAGATAAGTGTGACTTTTAAATTGAAGTGGGTTTTAAATGGTGAAGTTTTGAATTCGAAGTTTAAAACCATTTGAATTGTTTCAAAATGTTAAAAGAAAAGAATGAATAATATTATTTAGAATATTTTTGAATGTGATCTTATTTAAAAAAAATAAGAGGTTGCAAGAAAACTTTAAAGGAATTTGTTTTGAATTAAAATCAAAGGTGGTTTAAATTTTAAAATTTGGCTTGGTGGGCCAAGAAGTAAATATGTATATGTGTGTGGATATACATAATATCAAAGATGATTTGAAATAAACTCTAAGGTGATGAGTTTTGATTTTCCCTAAAGTGTGATGTAAAAATCCAAGTGACATAAGTTTTTGAACTTTTAAGTGATAGAAATTTGAAATTTGAAATAAAGAATTCAAATTTTGAGTGGGACTAATGGAATTAAATTGAATTTAACTTAGAAGAAGTTAAATAAGTTTGAATGAACAACCTGATTTGAAAATTTCAAGATGAAATTAAGATTTAACTTGGGAAGTTAAATGGTTGATTTGAATTGGGAGAATGTGTGATCTCAAAATGGGTTTGGGATCTGTAAACTGGTAATGGATGGATATTCTAAATTAATTTGGATAATAGTATCCTATTATTATTATTAATCTTTAAATTGTGAATTCGATTTGTTTAAATGAATGAAGAAATGGATTGTGGTAATATATCCACTATTGAGATAAAAGGGAAATTAAACTTTAATTTGAAATTAAGGATATGGAATCACATTGAACTTAAGATTTGAATGTTAAGAATTAAATTTATAAATTAAAATTGTTTAAGAATCGGTTCCAAAGTTGGAAAATAAAATTGGGTTATAAATTAAATTTTAAAATATAAAATTGTTTTGAACTATTATTTGAACTTTGAAATAAGTTACGTAAAGATAATTTAAAATGGAATTTTGAAATTTGGACTCAGAATTAAATTAATTATAGATTTAGATTTTTTATTTTTATTTTAAAAAGTTAATTTGATTTAAGGGATGAATCAACTTTAAAAATTTAACTCGAATTTATAATTCGAGATGATTTAAAGATTGAAATTTAAAGTGAATTAGTTTAAATTGGATTTGATTTGAATTAATTGGAATTGTGATTGAAGATGGATAAGTTTAAAATTCAAATGGAAAATTTTGAATTGGATTGATTTGAAATGAAATTAAAGTTGAATAGGTCTGAAATTCAAATGGAATTTGATTTGAATTTTGGAAAGAAATTGAGGATTAATTCAACTTGAATTGGGATTAATTCAAACTTGAGTTGAAATGAATTGAAAGTGAAAATTTGTTCAATTTGAAAATTGTTTGAATAAATTGAGATTGAAATCGAAGCGGAATAAAGTTAAGTTTGAAGTGGGAATTGAAGTTGCTTAAATTGATTTGAGATTGGATCAATGTTAAGAGGAAGTAGAAATTTAAAATTGAATTGATTGGAATAAAGGTTGGGTAGTAGAACAATTTGGCTCAGAACTATTTTCAAACAAATTATTTTAATATAAGCTTTGTTAAATCTATTTTTCCAAGATATTTACTATATACAATCCTTATTTTTAAAACTAAACTATTTTATACTTATTTTACAATTATTTTTGGATCTGTTTAACTATTTTACAACTGTTTTATAAACTAATTACTATTTTTCAACTACTTTATAACTAATTACTATTTACAACTATTTTGCAATTACCTAAATATTCTATAACTACTTAACTTTTTCTAAACTATTTTACAATTACTTAACTATTTTACACCTATTTTACAATTAATAATTATTTTTCAACTACTTATCTATTTTAAACTTTTCAAATTATTTTCTAAATTTAAGTTTGTCAGAGTGCAAACTGTTTATGATTAAATATCCAGTTGAGATAAGAATTGAGGTGATAATCCAAATGGAGATTGAGGCAATGGGGAATAAATGAATAAGAACCTAAGGGAATATTAATAGGAAAGAGAATTGATTTAGCTAATGATCAATGAAGATAAATACGTAGGATGTACGTATATTGTTCTATTCATATAATGATTTGATCCAGATTCGGGCATAGAATTTCGAAATAGTATATCGATCCGAGTTGAGAATTTTCACTCAATTTTCGACGGTGAACCTGGATATGGATTGTTGATTGATTCTGGATATTCTCTATCATAGTTATGGATATGCAAGGAGAATGACGGTTTCTGATCAAGAAACCAGGTCTGAGTCCACACTAGGAAGTCGGATGGACGATACTGGTTCGGAAGTAAAATTGTGTGATCGAATGAGGATCAAATTGATATAGCGTACGAATGATATGTGTACATCATACGGGTTTGAATGAAATTGGTATTGAAAATTTGTGGATAAGAATTGTAAAATGGTTTTTGAAATGAAGAATATATTTTGTGAAATATATAATGAAATAAAGTGGAAATTTGATATTCTATGGTAGAAATTTACTTTATGGAGGTATGTAAATTTGGTAAGCGACTTTATAGAGTAATCAAATTTGAATATTTGGTTTGGAATAAACAAAGTTATGTATATATAATTGATAAACTCCCCTTGTTAAATCTATAGCTAGAATAAAAAGGGTTTTTGAAAATATTTGAAGTATAGAAAAGGGAATTTATATAAGTATGAAGTGATCCAAAAATTTCCAAAGTTATATATATATATATACACACATATATAGGATTGTATGAGAATGATTTTGGGAAAAAGGTTTTTGGAACCTTTGGATTTGGAAAGGCTTTTGATTTTTGGCTAAAATCAATTTTAGAGATTTGGAAAGCCTAGTTTGAGAATTATCGATTTTGGAATCATCGATTTTGAAAAAAGGAGATTTGTATGAGATTCATACTAGGTGTATGATTTGGAAGATACTATATGTGTATAGTATAAAGTATTTTGAAAATGGCTCTAGAGAAAAAGACGCTCCCTTGAAATAAACTTCTCAGGAGTACCATAGGCTAGTGCTGCCTTGAGCCTCAAAGTGGGGTCCTATGAGGAAGTTCGGACAAACTAAAGTTCTTGAGGATTATTGGGTAGCGAAGGTCGAGGGCGTTGATGCATATAGAGGCATTTGAGTTATGCTGTGACGACAGTGCAACTCGATGTCTGCGATCTACTGTGGACCATAGCGGAAATCGTGTGGAGGTGAGTGTCAACGATATACGTTTGATTTTGTCGGGAAGGCAACGTAACATCGGTAGACTACGATCTATGGTCGAGTGGAGTGGAGAAGTTTCATTCTTTTGGCAGCGAAATTCGAGGGCGCTATTGTTTATAGTTATAATGGTTTTTTCTGTGATAGCAACGTAACCCCAGATGTAACTGCGACCTGTAGAGGGTTCCATCGCGTAATCGAGGGGCGCGGAGTGCCTAAAGTTATCTATGGATTTTGCCTGGATGGAAACGTAACCATCGAGTTAACTGCGACCATGGATGGGGATGATGATTTCCAGAGCATTCTCAACAAAGATATTACCTCTATTTTCAAAATTGTTTTCTATATTTTCAACAAAATGTTTTCCAAGTATTTTCACTGGGTGTTGAAAATGGTCTGCTAAGTACTTGTAGATTTTCAATCGTACGCCTGATCAACGTATGACCGAATTTCTGTGAGAACAAGGATGGACTGCTTGTGACATCGCGTTATAAAAAGTATTTTTATAAAAACTATTTTATAATATTATGTAGATTTTTAAAAAAAAATAAAAAAATTTAAATAAAAGGGAGTTTATAGTTTAAAAATGTTCAAAGAATAATTTATCTGATATAAGTATTTTAATAAATTCTGGCTTTGTCCCTTTTCGAGGATGAAAAGATTCTAAGGGGGGAGGAATGTGATATCCCAGAAATTTCTAAGTAAATAAATAATGTAATATTCATTTATAGTAATATAAGATTTATTCTTTTTTTCCTAGATAAATAAAACTAGTATTAATTTGAACATATATATAAGTAGTTTTAAAAGAGAATTTGAATTTAAAATTCAAATATAACATTTTTAAAAATAAATTGAGTTTAAAATAACATGTATATATGATTTGTTTATAATATTCTCTTTAAAAGATTTCATAAAAGATATAATATGATTATTTCTAAATGTATGATTGGAATTTTATCTTTTTCCTTTAAATTATATATTGATTAATAAAGACATAGTTTAAAATATTTATATCCTTGAGATATTTTTATTAATATAAAACTAAATTAAAATGTAATAGTAATATAATAAATATATATTAAAAACCTCTTAATAAAATGAAATTACAAGTGCTAAAAAAATATGCATACATAATTACAAATGTAAGGATTTATATGCAAGAATAACAAGTGTACGCCTAGGATTTTATCTAATTACAAGTGTAAACTAAATGGTGCAAGTGTCCAAATTGTATTTTCTTTTTTATAAAAGGATAAAACTAAGTTATATTATCCTCTTCATTTTTCTCTATCATTTCTTTTAACAATTCATTTCCTAAAACAAAACTAAGAAAAACATATCAAAAGCTAAAAACTGAATTATAAACCAGAAAATGGTTTGGGACTATGATCGAAGTAATGATCGTTGGTGAGTGAAGCTGAGGTTTGATTCCTGGAATAGTTCGAAGATGATTGATTGTGTAGATTTGGGGATGATGCCTGGTAATAGTGAGGGGTGTTAGAAGAAGATGGAGTTTTTGTTTCGTGTTCGATGCTTTGGGACTTCAGGTTCGTCCCAATACGTTTTTGATTTCAACTTCGGTCCAAATTATTTTCGATTGGCCTGATCGTAGTTAGTGCGGGTTGTTTTGTTGGGTTGTGGGCTTCAATCCAATAGGTTTTGTTTTAATAAAAAGCTAGATTTTGTTAATGGAAGAAATTTGGATTTTGAAATAAAACAAAACCAAAATCAATTTACTTTCCAAAAGTTTTAACGAGCACGTTGTTTTTTTAGTAAATATTTACTTTAATGAATTTGTTATTCAAAAAATTTATATAGTCGAAGGAATTTGAAAAAAAATAAACTTGATTTGCTTTGAGATTTTTATTTTAGGGAAATCAATTTTAAAGATCGGTTTATTAATATGATTAATTAATTAAGGTAATTAATTTAGAAGATGATTAATTTTATTAAAGGTTAATTACTTAATGAAATTAATTAGTGATAATAATGAAAGTAATTACTTAACGTCATTAATTTAGAAGGGTAATCAATAGGTAAATACTGGATGTGATTTATTTAATCAATGTAAGTAATTATGGATTAGTTACTTAGTGTGATTAATTAAAGGATTGATTAATTAAAGAAATTAATTAAGGGTTAGTTAATTAATAAGTGTGATTAATTAAAGGATAATTGACCAATGTAAGTGATTATAAGATAATTATTTTGAGTAATTATTTAAGGAACAATGTAATTAATATGGATGGGTAAAGGTTAATTAATTTTTGTAATTAATTAAGAGTTAACTACTTATTGTAATTAAAGGATAATTAATCTAGGGTGGTTAATTAAGATGGATAATTAATAGATGATTAATTAATTTGTTTGTAGTTAATTAATGTTAAGTAAAGGTAATCTAAGTGATTAAAGATTAGTAATTAATTTAATTAGAGATAAATTAAATTAATTTTGGAAGTGATCAATCTTTCTTATGAATGATTGAATAATGTTAAATGCCTTGAATTGGTTAGTATCTCTGATATGAAATGTTTTGTGATATGATATATTTGGGTGGACAGTGATAATATGGTTATCTATCGATAATGAATTGTTGTGTAAAAGTGACACCCTGTATTTAAAGTTTGAATTGTATTTCACTTGAAATAACTTAGGTTAAGATGACATTGGATTCGAAGAGACCGGAGTCGGGTATCAGTAAATACCCGAAACCACTTCGATTTGTAATCTTCTATAAATTCCTTATTGATTTGATATGCGAATTTAATAGGCTAGAATGGAATGATTTAAGTAATTGAACCCTTTAAACTATGTAGAGGTACATAGATGTTGATGTGTGAAAAAAATGTTGACTATAATAAATTGAGAACTCGTAGTGAAGTACGAGTTACCCTGGGTTTTAAATAAGTTTTATCAATTAGTTTTTCATGTTAGACGTGTTTACTCACGCCGGTTTGCAGCCTAACCCGGGGGTTAATTTGATGCAATGCTCGGGTCAAACCGAGTATTACAGCCTTTCAGGTTAGGACGTTGTGGTGCTCAGGAGGCAAGCTAGATGGCATGATAGTATGGAGTACACCGTTGTGTATAGAGTTGTATTGATAGTCTGGGACAAGTTGTATAACTGTCCAGTTTATGTGTAAATGTTGTAATTTTGATGAATTGTATGTAAAGTAACTACTACAGCTTTCTTTATAAAAATGCTATTATTTGATATTATATTTTATCCGCCGCGAATGTGAGAATCTGTGTTTTTGGTGTTTATGTTTCTTCTTCTTCTTCTATCTATTTTCATCTTTTCCAAACTATCTGGAATTTTCGGGATCAAAAATTCCGAGTTGTTACACCAAATCATTTTGAAATTTCAATATTCCAAATCACACTTTTTTAAATTTTAAACCAATGGCCAACAAATCTAAACAAATCAATTACGGTAGCAGCCCATCACTTAGAAACCCAAAAATGAATACTAATTAAGCTACGCAGTCATCACCATGATTATTTTCCAGCGATTGAAGTGAATTCTGTGCTATTATCACTTCCAAACCCCATTTAAAACAATTTTTTCTTCAAAAATCTCAAATTTAACTCCATTTTTCTTTCAACCACTTTGGAAAACATTTTTAAACTTTCGGGATTCCAAATTTTTGAACACTTAGTTCAAACCCTTTTAAAACATTTCCCAAAGCTTTCGGGAGTTTAAATCTCCAAATTCTGGTTTGAATCCAATTTATAATCCCTTTGCATAATTCATACTTATACCAAATTTCGTTTGGTTATATAAACCATTTCCAATTTTATAATCTTATTTGATTATATAATAACAACCAAACACCCCTTTATAATAATTTTTAGAAAATTATTCTCTTTTATATCAAAATATAATTTGGGTAAGATTAGTTCATTTACCCACTTCAAAACTATACTTTGTCAGTTTACCGTGTTTTAGTGTTTAGAAACTCCTATCGATTTAGTAGCGTCTCGCTATTCGAATAGGATTTATATACCACTCTACAGATTAATCAGCATAATATAAATCCATTTATATTCACTAACTAATACGCGCTCATATCTATTAATACACTCAACTCATTCTAAGGTACTACTTACCCTATCTCCAACGAGTAATCCCTACCAGAGCAAAGGTTCTCGTTTAACGTTCAGCTCTGATACCAAATGTAAAGGCCCGTAAATCCGTACCCCTTGAATCGACCATAATTCACACCAGTTCGACTCAAGTTGAATGGAAAATATGAATGTTTAGGCTGAAGAAGAAAAAGATAGAAGAAAATAGAACAACAACAACATAATCTCACAATCGAAGCGGAAAAAAATATAATGCATAATAATAAATTTTTAATTCCAGAACCGTGCGGTTAATATACATACCATTTTTAGAGTACAATACAGAACAATCAATCAGGACAGTTTACTAACTTGTCCTCATACAGTGGAAATATAAATCAAGTGTGGAGATACGTCTCTACTCCTCCAGCTTGCCTCATGAGCTCCATAGCATTCTATCTTGAATCTGCAATACTCCGTCTGACTCGAGCAATAAAATAAATTAACACCCGAGTTAGTCTGAAAAACCAGCATGAGAAAGCACACTCAATTTGAATTACTAGAGTTATCAAAGGTATATCGTAAGACCATGTTACCCATAAACACGACGTGTTTTTCCCTTACGATAACCAAAAATTTTAAAAGAAAATATAGTGATATCATATTAGTGTCTAAATACAAATACTTATTCAAATAGAAGAAATTGTTACGATAATTAAATTCCAACATACTATGCTCTACAAATAAAACCGTAAGCTCGTATTGGGGAATGGATTCCGACAAATGACTGGGCCACTGGGGTACCATCCACCAAGTATGCCTCTAGAATACTGAGGATCACGTCGGGATTCTCTGCTACACAAGATCGGCCTACCCCTAACCTGGATAGACTGAATATGTTATCACTCCGAGTGTTCCCACCCCTTACTATCAAGCGCCCCTTCTTTCTTGCACAAACATATCCATAATAAACAGGTTTCAGAGGACATCTAAAAAAGTGATAACATACCCTAACTAGGTGCGACCCACTTAGCCTTGCTACATCTCCCCTGTTTTAGTTATTCCCGGTTGATGAGGCTCGAGGCTAAGCATTACCTTTCAACGAACAATTCTGCTTAGAATGCCCATCGTCCTCCAATGATGACGTTCTGGAAGCATTCTTCCATACAAATTGTCCTGGGTCTAGACAAACCGAATTACCGTCTTCATCAACTTCACAGTATTCATTCATTACCTTCAAACTGGATCGAAGTGGCTTTCGGATAATTAAACCGATCCCGGTCTCTTCAAAACGATTAATGAAATTGGCAAATATTGATAGTCGGTTATTTATCTATCAATAAAACATCCATAAGCAGACACTAGGCCTTCGTTTATAAACCTTTAAACATTTACTTTAAAATATCTTTACTGAGATATATGCTCAATCTCTTTCAATATTTCTATATTTTGAAAACAATTTCAACGCTTGTATCCATAATAGGATATTCCACTATTTTCAACACTTAGAAATATTTTCAGCTTCCATTTTTGTAACACTTAGAAAATATTTCTGTTTCAACTCATTTCCCACTAAACATATTCCCAAAACCTCGCTTTCAATACTTAGGAAAATATTTATGCGTATAATTTCCAAAATCATCTCAATATTAAACTTGGGAATTTTCCATAACTTATCTCATAAGTCTTCAGAATTTTTACAAATCCTTCCTATAATTTTCAAACCGATTATACTCATTTATAATCCTAACCAACCATTTATAACTTCTTTAAATGAATACAAATTCCTTCCGAAGTTATCGCACGTAAACAACGTAAATTTTCTTAAGTCTCTAGAATTCCATTTATAAGATTTCTCTTATAAAATTTCATCCTTAAATTAAAACCTATTTACACATGTCGAGGGAATTTTATAAATAAATTTTCAATCATTTCAAACTATATATATAATGAGCATTTTTAAAGAATAGTAATTTATTTTGTTTTAAAATATCTTAAGTTATTATTCAAAATATTAAACACTTTTAAATAAATCATCAATAACAAAATTTAAAATGAAACAAATCAATTTACAAAGCAGATTATAAAAACTAAAATTTTATTTTAATAAATATTAAATATCTGAAAGTCCATTTTCCGAAGCATTCCAATACTAACTAGTTTAAAATTTTCATAGTTTCAATAATGAAGCTTCCCTTTTGAAAAACGTGACTTATCCTCTTAAAAATAAAAATATTTTTTAAAATCTTAACAAACAATTTAACTTATTACTTCCTCTCGATTTTAGAACATATTGATTTATTTTCGATTCCCTAACCATTCTCATTTTAAAAATAGAATCTACTATTTTTCTCAACCCTATCTCCATATTTTATCATCTTATATCGAATTCCTTTATTTATAAACATAGTTTATCAATTTTATAACCCCTTTGGTTTTATCTTTTTATAAAAAACAAATCTTATTTATAAAATTCCATTATATAAATTTATTTCTCATTAATTTCATTTATACTTCTAGTCTATTTTTATTATTGGTTTTAACTCTTTTTTATATTCCCAGAATACCATTTGTAAATTGTCGTATATAATTCATTTTTAAAATCTCTATTAAATAATTCACTATAGTTTAGTATAACCAAAAATCAATTATTATTTTTTAATTCCTTCTCTTTTAAATAAACCAATTCCAATATTTATATGAAAAATTCCATTTTATTCCTTAAATTTTAAAAATATATTTATGGTATTAAAAATATCAAAATTCAGGCCAGTGCTACAATAGCATCCAATCATCCCAATCATACAATAATCTATACTAGATTATTCTACACAATCAATATATCACAATATATGAAATTAAATTCAACATTTTGAGGAATCCAGTTGGATCCCTTCAAACTATTTCCCTACGTCCACAGATGTTAATACAGCATATTCCTACTTCGAGGGGGATATCGTGGTATGTAGGGTCATCTACTATTATGCGGGGTGCATAGAATCGCATCTGCTATAATGTGCGGGAATATCACTCCAAATACGAATATATATACTACTACATATATTTAACACTCAACATATAATATTATATATTCATCCAAGCATCCAATAATTTATTTTGACTCTTAAAATTTTAACTTGGCAATTCCAAATGAGTAATTATTTTTTACCTCGATTTATTTTGCAATTCGTTCCAATTTCAAATTAATTGCTGCCTCCTAAATCTCCAATAAACCCCAGATTATAATTCGCAGTTTTGTACCTTGTATAAATTTAAATTTTTGCAGTTATAAGATTTCAAGATAAATAAATTGATAATTGACCTTAAAATTTATAACTGTTCAAAATAAATTACCTAGGATAAACACGTTTTGCCTAAACCAGCGTCGCCTGCCCACCCGACTATTCCTCCTTCGCCGTTGCTTGCAGCACGTCCAATAACCTAAACCCAGATGCCACGCGGCTTACCCATCGAATGCCCAGTCACCCCGAGCCCTGCTACTAGCCTCAAGCCTTGCTTGCCACACGTTCCTAGCCACGTTCGAGAAACAATACTCCGCTAAAATCTTAGGTCATGCTCACGAACCCAACTCCTCGTCCATCTTCGTGATGCTACGCCGTCACATCCATGCGAGACCACACCACCACAATCCTAAACGCCAGTCGAACACTGAGCTTCCTTAAGTCACTCAACATTGTGACTCATCCGCCATCGCCCCCCAGCTCCAGCACTCGTCTGCATCCCCTAGGTCGCGACCCTTATGATTTCATCAAAATCGACTTCGGTTTAAATATTAATGTCGATCGACCATTTCTATTTAGGCCGAAGACTGATTTCGATCGTTCATGTGTGTGTATTTTCTAATTGAACGAATTCAATTTTCTTTCGGTGGAAGATAAATGAAGGCGAGGGGATGGCTCACGATTTCGTTTGAAAGTGAGAAAGAGGGTTATGCAATTTACTGGAGATAGTCCCTTCTTTCCTGTCTCTCTCTGAAACGGAGAAGGCGGCTTGATTTTAAAAAGGAGGAAGTAAACGATTGAAAGGAAGGTAGCGTGTAAAAGAAAGGATAGAGTGATTTAAGACGAAGGGAAAAGCTTATGTGAATAGATTTTAACTAGTCAACATATAATATATATTATTTTAAAATTTCAAATCGCCTCGATTACGCAGCTAAAAATCTCAAACCTTTTATAATGTTATATTCCAATTCAGAACACAATGAAAATGGTTTCGAGTCCTAATTTGATTATATGGAGAAGACCGAACTATTGTATTGAATTTTTGATATAAATTTTAACGCATTTCTATCCCGTATGACGAAATTGTAACCCCAAACGCTTTGAAATTTAAAATCGATAATAATACACTATTACGGATCTAATGGAACTTGTTTCTTCGAATTCCAAGACTATGCCCTGGATGCTATTTTACTCGTCGATGAATCGACGATTTTGAAAATTTACAAAATCGCTTAAAATTCTAGTTTTAAAATTTTATTAACTCAACTATACTTCCAAATTCAATATTTAAATCATTTAAATACTCAAAATCAAATGATATAAAAGATTCGGGTCGTTAAAGTCTATTTTCATCCAGAATTATCATTTTATATATTTATCGTCTTATGTTCGTCTAGTATTTATCTATTCTAGCCTACTCACAAGGCATTCAAATCCTAAGGTCAAGTCAATGTCCATTCTAGGGTCCCATCTCTGTGGATTGCATAACATCCAATATAGGGTTTGACCGCTCCTGATCAATTAACATCCAATCTAGGCTTCGATCTATATGAATCGTTTAACATCCAATCCAGGGTTTGATCTCTCTAGATTCTTGCTTAATCTTATCCGCTTGCCCTTTGGCAAAAGGACTCAATGTCCAAGAAAATTCATCCACTCACTCTCCGGTGAAGTTTCTTGCTTTCATATAAGCTCAATCCACCCGATCTCCGATAAGGGGACTTGTAGGTTATGGCCATCATCCCATTTCTTCGTACGGGACTACCATGCTCGGTCAACATCAGTCATCATGGTCAAGTATTTTCAAAAATCAAATATTCATTTTCAAAATCCAAATCAAAGAAACAAACTAACATCCTAAGCATTCATCCTAGACATCCAACTCAAAGCATGCCTAAAGATCAATCGAGGTCTCGTACATGTGAAAGCGCCTGAGATTATTATCTTCCTACTTATTTAAAATGGAATAAAAAAAATGAAGAATCAAATCCGACTCCCATCCATCCTAATCAAGGGATTATCACACTCGAGCCAGCTCCGTGGTCGTATCTAGATGTATTCATTGCAGATGGTGGCTGTTCCTATAGATCTATTGCAATTTCGATTTCTCACGCACTGTTGTAGCTGGTTATTCCGAATCTGCTCTTTTATTAAATCATGAAGGTGTCTTCACTCGTTCCTTTAATGTCCATCCATCTCATGGAAAATGCAGAATCTTCCGGACGTTTTCTACCGATCTGTAGGTTCACTCTTAGCTAGCTTTCGATAGGGGATCTGCCAGTAGTATCTAAGTAAATCTTCTCCAGAGTTTCAGTTAGGTCGTTGTAAGAAAAGAATTTTGGTTCCCTCGTCTACCTCTTCAGTCTTTCAAAGCTATCTTCAGCTTTCCACTTTCCAATGTCTTTACTGTATCCTTCTTCGAAAGGTCCTTCGTCATCCACAACATTAACTTCAGCATTCACAGCCTCAGCATCCTCCTAATGCAAATACCTCCCATCCTCATGATAAAATTCTGTAAGATCCATCGACGGATCCCTTTCCAAAACAATTTTAAAGTTGATCTTGCTTGCAACTCCAAATACCATAGCAACCAGAACAATTGATAGATCCGGCATAAGAATGGTAGCGGCTGCTACGTTAAACCTGGTCAAGTAACTCCTAAGGTTCTCTCTAGCTCTTTTCTTCACGCTCGAGAGTTTCATCACTTGCTTGATCAAGAAATGTGAACTCTAAACTATGTCAAGAATCTATATACCAATCGAGCCCATGTGCTTATGGACCCATTCTCTAATTGCCTGAAACACATAGCAGTTCCATTAAGTACAATGGGAAACATCATCCCATTACTACTTCAGAAGCACCCAACACCTCCTATGTCGGATATATCTCATTAGGTGAAAGGTTGAACCCATCCTTCCGTCGTACAGTTCCATCGTCGATAGCTTAAAATCAATTGGATTCCTAGGTTATTGGATGTTAGGGGTAAATGGATATCTATTCACGTCCTCCAACCTTTGTTCTGGAGGTCCGCCTCTCACTATTTTTTTTGATCATCTCAGTTATTCGGTCATTGTCATTTAACAGAGGTCTCTGATTCATAGCTATATTATGTCCCCATTTTGACGAAAGAAATCTAGCACATACTCCTCTAATTGTTGTGCATTTGGCGTTTTTGACTCCAGCATTGTCCGCTCTCAGCATCTCGGTTGGATCTAAACCCAAAACAACTTTCCCTTGAGTAAATTCATCTCGGTACTGACCTGTTCAATTCATATGGGCATTGTTCAAGTTTTCTCTACTTCAACTTCAAATGCTCCTATATTGGTTTCTGGCCTTATCTTTTGGATTCCAATTGCTTCAGCTGTTCATTACTGCTTCGCTCTACCAAAAATTCTATTCAACATCTCCTCTTGCCAAGCCATCATCCGATCTTGCATCCATTTCATCATCGTCTCCATCCCTTCCCTGATCACATAGACTAATGAATCTGAATTTAAGGACACCTCCTAGCTACCCCATGTCCTTGTTGACTTCCTTCGGTAATAGCTCTTGTAGTAGGCTTCTTCATCTTCCCCAAACTTCAAATCCATGCTCTTTCTTATTGAAAGCACCAAAAATTTAGTGCCAAAATGTGGCGCACAACACCCTAAAGTAAATAAACAAATAAGCAAAAACAAGAAGAAAATAAGAACAAAAAACATTTTTTGTAGCGGTTCGACGAAAACTTTGGCATATGTCCAATTTAATCCTCGTCATAGATTGTTTTCTCTACATATTACAACGAATTCAATCAGATCCGACCACAACCTAGTGGATCTTGGATTTACAATGGAATTTCTAGATTTATAGAAGAAAGAGATGACCCTTACATTTGAAAATGCCCCTCTCAAAATAAAAAAGAGAGAAATTTACCTCTAGTTGAAGTTAGGTTGATATTTATAGGTTGTTCCCTCCTTAAATCTCGCAATTGGGTCAGAATACATCGAAGTCTTTAAGATCTGTAAATCCAAGGATGAAGACCGAGTCATCTAGCACGATCTCCAAGTAGAAAGTCAACTCGGTACCAACCACTGCTAGTCGATACTCATCTAATTTTTTCCATTATTCTTTATGTTTTTCTCCATATCTTAGCCCTCCTTATCGACCTTGCCAAATCAAGCCTTCATTTAAAGCCGGTGGTCAAAAGTGGTCAACACCAACCTGATTTTGCTCTTCAGAATTCTTTCAAACATTCCAAGTTTTCTCATATCACCATTCTATATAGTTATCGTCATTTTAGAGTGAATATCATGTCAGTGAATCATGAGTTTCAGGTCGGTACCAACCTAATTTGGTGTCCGACCCAAGTGTTTTGTGTGTTTGATTTGAGTCATGACTTGGGGTTGCTAAGCTTCAAGTTTTCCACTACACGCTTGGAGTCTTACCTAAGAAATTGTTTGTTCAACCTAAGTTTTTGTTACTGACGTGAGGACCCCATTAAAAATGCTACTTTCCAAATTTTCAACTTTTTCGACTCTTTTTTGATATTTCATTTCTCTTCCATTTATAATGTTTCCAAAGTGCTTGGGTCATTTCTTTATTATTTGTTCTTCCGATTCACTCATTTCAGCTTGTTCGAAGATTGTAGAAAATTTGGTTATAACAGTTTTCGAGAGTAGATTCACACGAAGGGAAGAAATAAATTACCGATGATGCATCGATAACGGTGATGACTATTGTGAAGATCTTAGAGGGAAGTCTTGATCGAGCAAAAAAAGGAGTTTAAATGCAAAGGAGGAGGCTAAGGATTACTTCTGGAGGTTGGCACCATGGATAACCTTTTTTGGGTTTCATCAAGATTTTGCTTATGAAAATGGGAGAAGGGAGACTAAAGAAATAATTGTAGAAATATTCGACCATAAAAAATTTATTTTTATTTTGAAATAACTTCAACCACATTAGTTGTTAAAACATTGAGAATCATTGTGGTAAAAAGTAAGTTTTATTGTAGTGCCTAATGCATGTAGCATTGACAATTTATCTCTCACTCTTCAAGCAATTTTTCCAACTCAACATACTCTTGAGGAAGGAGAAATTGCCAAATCTTCGTCCAATTAAACTCCAACTAATCATGGTATATCATTAGTCTCCTTAGTCTTCGAGAAACATCAGTTATCGTTGGAGGACATCGCTATTGTAATTTTGTATATAAAGCTTAAATCAAAACACTATTAGAATGAATATTAATACAAAATTGAAAAAACACCTATGAAAATCTAATATTGTTAAAGCATGGATATTATTCACTATAAGCATAAAAATTTTATTCGATGTACAAGCTTGTTACATTTGATAGCTTCTTATATTCACCTTATAATTATTGCGGATCTAAGCCAAATCCCTCAATCAAAAAATTAACCTCCATAAAATCTTTAAAATTTGAACTGATAACCTCTTCAAAAACCACTCTAAAGACAAAATTAGATGTGTAAGTCTAAAATAAGTAAGATAACAGTGTATAACATAAGTTAACCAAATAAGTAAATAGGAAATTATTGTCAAGGACATAATTTCTCAGCATTTTAGTCTCAAGGACAGACCTTCAGTATTTTAGCCTGAAGGATAATTTTTTTAGGTATCTGTTTATAGTTATCGGTAGTGTAACAACCCAGTATTTTGTGATTATTTTAATTCTTTATTTTAATTATTTAAATTGAAACTCCTGATTTAAAAACTTTATTTTATTTATTAAAATGAATAAATTTCGTTATTTTAAAAGTATATTTTGATTTGGTGTGAATTATAATTTCAACCTGAATAAATAGGATATTTCCAGAAAAGTGGATTTTTGGTCAAACTTTGACTTTTAAATTTAAAATTTAAATTTTTGAATTTTTGATTTTTTGAATTTTATCTTTTATTACGAAAATATATTAAATTTCAAGAAAACTGCTTTTCGTTTCGTTGAAATCCGATTTATGTTGTGAAAGTTGTGCTTTTTACAATATTGTATGTAAATTGATTGATTTAATGAAATTGTCTATTTTAGTTTATATAAGTAATATTTTTATTTTTCATATTATGTTCTATTATGTGTTATATGACATGTTAGGTATATATTTTTATTTTAAAACATTTTTAAAGTGATGTTATAATTTTTCCAAAGCTTAGTGTATTTATTTTCAATTTTTATAACCTAGTTTCTATTTTAAGCTATTTTCTTAATTTAATTATATTTATTTAAAATTTATTTATTTATTTTATGCATGCATTTTATTTTTGTGTTTTTATCCTTATTTATAAATATTTTTCAAGTACATAAAAATTTTCCAAAACTTGTTGCATTTATTTTCAAATTTTTAAGACAAGTTTGCAATTTTTGCTGTATTTCTTAATTAAATTATATATAATTAATGTTTATTTATTTTTTTATTTTTGCTAAATTTTAGTCTTTTTATATGAATTTTTCAGACTTTTAAAAATTTCAAAAGAATATGGTGGAAATTTGAAGAGTTTAGTGACCATTGATTTGCTTAGCCTTTTTATATTCTCACCTTTTCAATTTCAACCAACACCTTTCCATATTTGCTGCCTTAACTCTCTTCTCTTCAGCTGGCTACCTCATTTCAACTCACATGAATTTTATTTCTCAACTCACAAAAAAAATTCGGCCATTCTTCTTTTCTTTTTCATTGTTTTATACTTTTTCATGTGAATTTGCACTTGTTTCTTCATCACTTAGCTTCGTCCCCTGCCACCACCAACACCTTATCCGCCTCCACCATCACCTCAACCAATCTCCACCACCACCAGTCTAACCCCAAGCCTTGCCGTGGTCCCTAGGTTGAAGATCCACATGCAAATGCACCAAACTCCACTTGAATATACATAGCCGAGCACCATGATGTTCCACCACCTCAAACACCCCCTTCGCCGCAACCTACACCAGCACCACTACCTCCAACCTGACCTGCACCCTCTGCCACATCATCCCCTGACCGCACCAGACCTGGTCAAGCCTATGATTGCTTTGGCCGAGCCTTTGTATGCTTTGAACCATGTTGTGTTGCCTTGTTTTGTATAGTTTCATGCCTTACCTTTGCACCATAATTAAATCTATGCTAGGCCGACCTATGTGAACCCAAAGACCATATCATAATCCATGCTTAGCCGTGTGTTTCTGACCCTAGACTGAAGCACAAGTGGTTGAAGCAAGTGCAAATACTTTGGTGATGTTTTGTGCATTCATTTCTAACATTGTTTTATTATATTCGGGTTGAAAACATATGTAGATTGTTTTGTTTGTTTGAATGTATCCAAGGTGATTAATCTTTGGCTCTCCCGATCTCAAATCTTATTCCTGCTTTTGTGCCTTCGAAGATCTCAGTTTGTGTGTTTCAGTTGTCGTCTCCACTTATATCAGTGAGTTATTCTCACCAGACAGTTTTATACTTATAAAACTAGTAAATCGATCACATTTGAATCTGTAAAATGCATCACCATATTATATCTGCTATATTATGACCATATGATGTTCACCCATGTTTAACCACCTGTTATAACATATGTTACTATTATATAATGTTATTCGATTATTTATATCAGTTTGTCACACTGCTTTCCCTTTGGATTAGAATCACTATGGGTTGAAATGATACATACCCGAACAGACTTTAAAATAGGGGGAAATCGTTATGGGCTGAAATGATTGGCCTGAACGATTTTCAATTATTTCATTTTACTTGGGACTACGGGTTTGAAATGATAAAACCCGGGTGTTCTATGTAAATAACGGGTTGAAATGATATTTTACCCGTATCACTTTACCTAGTGTAGAAAATGATATACAGACCCGTGGTTAAAATATATTTTTCTTAAATTTTTAAAATATTTTAGAAATGTAAATATTATAATATTTTGATTTAAATTTAATTAAAAATGATTTTTGTAAAGTATTTTGATTTTTCTGAGAATTTATAAGTGAAATAAATTAATGATAAAGTGGAAATTTGAAATATAAGTTATTTTGGAAATTTTGATTTAATTATAAATGGAATTTAAATTAAATATGAAAATATGATAAATTTATGATATTTTGGATTAAATGAATTTAAAATTATTTTATAATGTATTAGTGGATTTTGAATAAGTTAAAATGTGAAATAAATGAATATTGAGTTGAATTTTGAAATATAACTTAAATTGGAAAATTGTGAATTTTATTTAAAAGTGAATTTTGAAGTT
Organism: Allium cepa; assembly: GCA_030765085.1. Classification (NCBI taxonomy): domain Eukaryota; kingdom Viridiplantae; phylum Streptophyta; class Magnoliopsida; order Asparagales; family Amaryllidaceae; genus Allium; species Allium cepa. The sequence goes on from CM060937.1 coordinate 153,828,767, forward strand.
AAGTAAGTAAAATGAAAAATAAGTTATATTTTGAAATTTAAACTAAAGGGTTAAGTTAAAAATTTAATTATATGAGTTGAAATTGAATGTTGGAATTTAACAAGTGAATTATTATTAAATATTGATTTTTGAATGGAAATTTAACTTTATAAAATCATGAATTTAAGCAAAATAAATAATGGTTATAAAAGTGAAAAATATATGATTTTATAAGTTTGAAATGGTTTAAATAAAAATTTAATGATTTGTGAAAGTATAATGAATATTTGGAATTTAATTAACAGCATTTTGAAATGCTATTATTTCTAAAGTAAAGGATACTATAGCATTTGTAAATACTGCAGTTAATATAAATGAACTAAATAGCTAAATTGAATTAAAGGCTATTGTAACACTTTGTAAGTGCTATAATTGTTGAATTTAACTAAGGTTTTATTTGAATTAATGTAACCCTATTACAGCATTCGAATGTTGTCTTTTGTCAGATTAAATTGTTTTAAAGTAACTTTCCGTAGCATTTTTCTAAATGCTGCGAAAGTTGAATTTTCATTGTTTTAATAATTTTAAGTGAATAAATGAATTTTGAAAGATTAAAATTTTTTAAATTTAATAATTTAATTATTAAATATAATAACTTCATTTTAATTATTTAAAATGAAGTAATTTGGTTTGAAATATAAACTATTTTGAAATGAGTGTTGAAATGGTATTTTAAATAAAAATTAATGTGGTTTTGAAAAGATACGATATTTTGATATTTTGAAATGGATTTTTGAATGATATTGAATTTTGAAATGATATTTGATTTCGTAGTATAAATTACTATTTGGAAATTTTAACCACATAATGTATTAAATTTATGTTTTAACTGATCCTTAGAGGATGGACGATCCCAAACATCCTTTAAGTTATAGTGCATTACTACTACAGTTCACTTGAGTTGGTTTACATTATATAAGTATATATGTCCTGACTCGACAGTTTTGTGTTTTACTTTACGCTCGGGTCAGCCTGAGTATTTACAACTTAGCTTTGGATTTCTTTCCTGGAGCTAGGAATCGCTGGAGATTCTGCTTGTCTAGTATCTGTTCCCTTTCAATTTCAGTTCTTCTATTTCTGTTCTGGTATTTATAAACTGTTATGCATTTGAGATTTCTATTGTATATGTTTTTTTAGAATAATATTATGTATTATGTTTTGAGAGTTTGTTATAGTAGCTTCATGAACTACTATGGTATTTTAATTTCCGCTGCGAGTTATTCTGATATTTCTGTGTCTGTTTTTCTGTGATTGTATTTCATTTGCTCCAAATTTATTTACAATGCGGTATTTTGAGAAATTCAAGTCTGACATATGTGGATGCCAATGACTGAAAATATCGGGTTGTTACAGTTGGTATCAGAGCTTTGGTTTTAGACAAATCATAGCCTGCGGAGCAAAAACTCATTAGAGATAGGGTAGAAATACCCTAGAATGAGTGAAATCAATCTCAGAATCATTTCCTTATGAGAGAGCGTATTTTCGAAGTATAAAATAATTTCCAATTGATTTTTAAGGGATTTTCACAGATTATTTTGGTATAAAAATCTTCTTATTTTGAAACCAAGATTTTCTAAACTTCATCCCTTCGGTATCCACCTTGTTAGAAATCTCTTGGTTATAATTCTTATCGATTAGGATTCCTTGAACTTTGGAACGGTCCCACTTGTTCTGAAATCTAGCCTTGTCTTTCATATTTTACCCTTGTGATCTTGGAGCATTCCATAACTCCATATTTAAATGACATCTCTCAAGATCGGTGATTCCGCCAATCTTTGAATGATTTGTAAAGGGGTGGAACTTCTTTACAATTGGCATTGATTCACTGGAGATTTCTATTTCCTCGGTTTACAATGCTATCTATCTCATGCTCTACCCGAATTCTATCTTTGGCGATCTAATGTTGATTTGCCTTAGATTTCCTAATGGATTATATTCCTGAAGTCACGGTTGACCGGTTAAGGTCGCCCACGATTTATACAGGCGTATCCATCTTCTATTTGGTAATAAAATTATCTCATCTTAGTTCGAGCTTATCTTCGAATCAGGATTCTATTTGATTAGAGTCCTCTAAATTTGAATCTCTGTTTGTTTTGAAATCCATCCTATTTGATTTTATTTTGAATTTGTGCATACGTCGAAATTATTATTTTGATAAGGATGACCACCTTTTATATAAAAGTGAAATGTTTTCAATAAGGATTTTATATCTTTTGAAAATGGAAATTTGAAACTTTGAAAGGATTTGAAAATTTTAAAATTTATAAGAATTTGACTTATATAAAATGATTTATAACTGAAGGGTTTTGAATTTTGAATTTTGAGGAATCGAACTCCGGTGTTTTGAAATCGCTTTTAAGATTTGGAAAATATATAATAATAATAATAATATGATATAAATATATTTCTCCGAATAAAAATGTTTCAAATGTATTCAAATGAATTCTAATGATTTCGAAGTAATTTCAAATAAGTTTCAAGAAAATAAAGTCCAGAACCCACTTATGTCGCTGGAAAATAATTTCGGCGATGAATACATGCATCATCGTCATTGAATTTCGAGTTTCTGAGTAGGGTAGAGGCCACTCTAGTAGCTTTGCTATGCGAATGATTTTATGAAACAAAATTTTGAGTTCAAATTTTGAAGTATGGTTTGATATTCGAAAGATATATGTATGTATATATATACATATATTTGAAATGATGTAAAGTAAGCCGGTGTTCGGTCCTCATGATTCAGATTTGTTTTGCTTTAACCCAATCTTTTGGAATGGGTTTACTGATTTGTTGATGATTTCCAACTCTTGGATTTGAAAATATTATTTCTACGACTATTTTGAAGGTTCGAGCACTTCCAAATCAAGGTTAACTTTTCAAAGCTAGGAAATTTTGAAAGGTACAGGGTATTTGATAAAGAATATAAGTTTAGTTTTGTATGATTTAAGTATAAGGTAATATGATTTAAATAAGTTTGAAACTGTTTTCTTGAGTGAAATAAATAAGACTATTTTGAATTATACTGGTATGAAATATAGATTTTAAATGGTTTGGAAATGATTTAATCTTTATTTTGATAAAGAATGTGAATTTGAAATGATAATTGATTTTGATAAATGAATATTTGAAGTTTATATTGGCATGAAAGGATATTTGGTTTACTTGTAATTTGAGTTTATTTAAAAATGATGGATTTATGAAATGAATATTTCAAAACTAAGTAATAATGAAGTAAAATTTGAGATATATGAAATTATGAAATTTAGTTTTGAAATATGGTATATTCAAGCTTTGTAATGTATTAGAGATTGAATAGTTTATTTTATGGATCAAATCTTTATTTGAAATTTGATAATATTTGAAATGGTTTTGTTGGAAAACTAAATTGAATTGAAACCGATGGTGTGAATTGAATTAAAATTGAAAATTTTAGATTTTGGGTTTAAATGAATAAATTTGTGAATGCAAAGAATTAAAGTAATGTTTTATAATTTAAAATGTATGATTTCGAAAGGTTATATTTTCAAAGTGTAATGATTTCAAGTATTTTGGTTTCAAAAGATTTATAACTTTGGAAGTATTATGATTTTCGAAAGCTAATATATGTTTGTAATGAAATGAATTTGTTTGACATAAATTTTGTTGATTTGGAATTTGGATTATTTTCTAAATCTATTGTTTTAATAAACTTTGAAACTGAATATATGTAATTAGGAAGAAATGATTTGACGAAATCATATATGATTTTGAAATTGAAAAGGAATTGAATTGAGAACCTTGTTTTACTAAATACTGTGATTTGGGAGTTATTGAACTTATATAAATGGATTTGTATAGGTATAATATTGATTTGTATAAGTATGAAATTGATTTGAAAACTGTTGATTCGAAAAGGTACTCATACTCATTTGTAAATTGAAATCTTATATAATCGTAGTCTCTATAAGTGTGATTTAATACACTACGGATTTGGAAAATATTCGATTTGAATTGGAATCTTATATATAATGGACTTTATATCAGTATGACATTTGAAAGAGATTTTTAAAGGTACTACATGATACATATTTTCGAAGTAAAGATATGGAAAGTGCCTTCTGCTTGATATCCGCTTTGTGGCCAAATTGTGGATTCATTCAATCGATATTATTCTCTCTCTGATTTGGGTTTTTCGGATATGATACTCGAGTGTCCATCGAATTCCATGGCGATTTCCATGGTCTTATGTTTACGACTGCATAGCGTAATTCGCCTGGCTGAGATGGCCTGGGGTACGGATGTTTCCTGGGGGATACAAGCGTAACAATTGTGTATCGTGCGATCTATGTAGGTCGTAGTAGTAGCGAAATCCGCTGGCTGAGATAGCTTAAGGGTATGGATGTTTCCTGGAGGATCCAGGCGCAACAATTGTGTATCTGCAGTCTACTAGTCATTATGGTGTAATTCGCAGGGCTGAGATAGCTTGCGGATACAGATGTTTCCTAGGGGATCCAGGCGTAACCATTGTGTATTTGTGGTCCATGGTTAGACAAATGTTTGGTTTGGTTGATTTGTTTGGATTGTACTTTCCATATCTGTTGTGTTATAAGGTTTTCCAGTATTTTCACTAGGTGTTGAAACAAGTCTACCAAGTACCTGGAGAATTCTAGCTTTGCGCCTGATCAACGCATAGCCAGAGTGTGATGTCCCGGAATTTTAGCAATACTTATTTAATAATTTCCATTTATAATTTTTTTAAAGTATGTTGTATTGATTTAAAAATCTAAATTAATCAAATATTATATATTCAAAACTAATAATTAATCTAATTTACCAAATGTCATCTTTTCAAAAACTCAATAATAATGATAATTTAATTTGAATGTTTATTCTTTTCAAATTATAATAATAATATATGTGTGTAATTAATATTAATTAATCTTTTTAAGTTAATAAAGATATTCTATTTGTAATGTATATATGTATACACTGTAAAAAGGAAATTGGTTCAATTTAAATTTAATAAAAATATTTTCAAATTATAATATATATGTTTATATAACATGATTTGAAGTTCTGTTTTAAAATTCAAATAATTTCTGAAGTTAATATCTAAAATGATCTATGTATAATGAATATTTATGTTTGTATATATATATATTATAAATAGAAAATAATGGATTAAACTTAAATAGGAGAATATGTTTTCAAATTTATAATGTACATAAGTTTTTATAGTAATTTGGAAGTTTTTTGGTTTAATTTAATAAAATGCTTTTCAAAAGCTATTTACAATTTATTTTTTAAAACACTTAAGGGAAAATTTATTTTTATTAAAAGAATAATAGCTCGAAAATAGTACCTTAATATAAAGGTTTAAATTGTTTCTTTTAAATTGATTTTTGAAAATAAATTTAGATTTTAAATATAATATCAATAACTTTAGTTTAAAATTTTAAAATAAAATTTAAATAAATGTTACTTTCTTATTTTTAAAATTATTTTTTGGAAAGTGAGTTTTAAATAATTGCAAATTAAATCATATAGTTATAAATACACTTCATAGTTATATATATAACATGAGTATTAAATTAATATTGTAATTAAGGTTTAATTCATTTTTAAACAAGTAATTAATGTAATAAATCACCTCTTCATAACACATGACATCATAAGAACTTAGGAAAATACACTTGTTTACAAATTAATAAAGAGGTTTGACATGTGTAAATAAATAGTTTATTCATGTAACAAGTGGCATCTTTGTTTTAACAAGAAAGTTTTGTTTTTAATTAAAGTTTAAAAAGAAAAGATTTGTTTGTTTGTTTTCTTCAGCTAAGACATTCTTTAGTTTTCTCTATAACTAAAATAAAAGTAAGAAAGAAATCAAATGCAAGAAGATTCAAAACTGAAACCAGAAACAAAAAATTCAAACTGCAATCAAATTTGAAGCCACCTACAACTTCAGATTCAAAGTAATCAAATCTGAAGAACATGCAAATTCAACAGCAGGATTTTAGCAAATTCAATATGAAGATTCAAACAGCAGGTTGCAAAGCAAATTCAAAGTACAGAAAATCAAAATGCAGTAATATAAAAGCTATTCTGTGCTTCAAAACTAGGTAGGTAAATTTATTTTAAAAACAGACTTAAACTAGAATCTATGATGAATGTATGTTAAGATTATAAATATATATACATGGATGTGAAGGTTATAGTAAATATAATAGCAATGTTTGCATGCTTGATTTGATGATTTAAATGTATGTTTATTTAGCTGTTTAAAGTACCTATAGTTATGAAAGATTTAAACTCTGTTCTATTTCATGTTCTAGTTTTTAAATAGGAAAAAAAATTATCTTCCAAGTTAAGTACTAATTATCATTGATCATTGAAGGGAATTGGATCATAATGAAGTAAACTTGTACTTAAAATAAATTTAAATATTAACATTGAAAAAAATATACTGTAAATGTTGAATTTACAGTGAAATATTAAAATTGGGTAGAAATCAATCTCAATAATTTAAATTTATGAACATATGATCTGAATGGTTGTTCAAAATCATGAATTTTAAGATGAATATTGTAATTTATAATTTGGTATTCAGAGAGGAATTTGGGGTTTTATGAATTTGGGATATTGGTCGATTTCTGTTGATTGGAGTTGAGTTGGAGGTTGAGATTCGGCATGGAGGCGGTCTTGGTTCTGGGTGATGCAGGAAAAATAGTGTAGGGTTTTTTCTGATGGATGCAGCGTTTGGGGGATGGCATAGTAGGGTTTTGGTGTTGGCTCTTGACTGGATCGGATTTGAGAGTAATGCGTCGTCGTATTTGACTTTGGGCGAATCGCATGGAGGGGGATCGCGTTGTCAAAGTGCAAGGTGGCTCTGGAAGTGAAGCCGTGGTCTCCGGTGGTAGGTTTCGCCGTTGGCGGCGTTTTTCTTTGGTCGTGTTCTTTTCGATTAAAGGTGTCGAAGCATAATTTTTCGAATCAGTGGAGTTTTCGTCGATCTAGGAGTTCGAGGTGGTTGTTGAGGTCAGCGGTGATTTGTGGGTTGTCGCGATAGGGTTGGCCATCGACCGGCTCCAGCGTGCACGTGCACGAGTTTTTTTGGTGCAGCGGTTTCGTTTGGGAAGAAGTTAGCCTTGGGTTTCTTTGTTTGCTCGAGTTTTGTCTCGTGTTTGACCGCGTGTGACTCGAAGTGGTTCGAAGGGTGTCGCGTGTGTTTTTGAGTTTCCAGGTTTTGTTACTGTTTAATTTTTTTTACTGCAAATTGAAGTTTTCTGAGATTCGAAGCAAACTGAGTTTTAAAACATAGTTTTAAATGGTTTTAAATATGTTAGAAATATTTTAATTCAAAACTTTGTGTTTAAACAAGTTTAAGTTAATCTTGTTTTTAAAAATAATAGTTTGTTTTTAAAAAGTTTAATATTAACCAGGTTTGTATTTTATAAAATGAAATTTCAAACTGAAAGCAAATTGATTTTTAAACAAAGTGTTTAAATTAGTTTTATTAAGAATGAATGGTTGATTTTAAAAGAATTTTTGTTTTAAAGTTTGGGTTTTTTAAATTTATTGTTTAAAATAGATTGTTTTCAATTTTGTTTTGTTTAATGATAAAAAAAATGTTTTCAAATAAAATTGTATTTGAAGTAATTTAAATGTGATTAAAGTAAGGTATTAAATAATGATAAATTAAAAGATGATGTTTTTGTATAAACCAAATATAAGTTCTCGAATGTAAATATGTAATTGATTAAGGTTAATAAAATGTTTGGTTTATCTTAATTAAGTTTTATTTATAAAGGTAATTAAGGTAAATTACTTAATTAACTTAAATTGATTTATGTGAGCAATTAAATTAAGGTAAATTAGTTTGTGTAATTAATTAAGTGTAATTAATTACTTAATTAAAAAATTAATTAATCAAGTTAATCAATTAAGAAATAATTAGTTGATAAGTAATTAAGAAGTTAATTACTTAATGTTTAAGAAGAATTTATTTAAACATAATTACTTAATGAAGTAATTAAAGTAAATAATTACTCAGTGTTATTAATTAAGTTATTATGGTTAATTTTAGTTAATTAATTAAGTTTAATTAATTAAAAAGAATTACTTAATGATGGGATTAAGAATAATTACTTAATGTAATTAAAGATGTGTAATTACTTAGTGAAGTAATTAATGAATAATTACTGAATATAATTAATTAAGGAAATTACTTGATGGATAGTAATTAAAGAGGTATAATTACTTAAGGAAGTTATTAAGGGATAATTACTCAGTGTAATTTAAGAAATTGATTAATGTAATTAATCAAGGTGTTGGTTTAATTGGTAAAGTAATTAAGGAAGTTAATTACTGATTGTGATTAATCAGGTTTGATTAATAATTGTAATTAAGTTTATAATTAATTATTAAATGTAATTATGAGAACAGTTGATTAATAAAGCAATTAGAGGTCATTAATAAATGTAATTAATGAATAATTAATTGTTTAATTAATTAATAAATATGATTAATTATGAGATAATTAATCAATGAAGTAAGAAATAAAGTAATAATTAATTAATATAATTAATTAAGGATTTTTATAATTAATTATTGTTAATTAATTGATTAGAAATTAATTAATATTAATTAATGATTAAAGGTAAATTAATCTGTGTAATTTATTTAAAGGATAATTACATAATGTAATTAAAGAATAATTAGTCTAGTTGATTAATTAAGAATATGATTAAAGGATAATTAATCTGTATTTGAAGAGGATTTAAGAGTGATTAATTAATTAATTGTAATTAATTAATGATTGTTTAAGCAGGATTAGTTGTTTAATTCTCAAGTAATTAATTTAATTTAAGATGATTAAATTAATTATAAAGGAATTAATGATGCTTGTTGTGTATGATTGTTTGTGAATATCTGAATTGGTCGGTACCTATTGGATGATATGTTGTGATATTCTATGATATGATATTTGATATATCAATGATAAATGTGTGATATTTATCTGTAAATGATGTTGTGTGAATTCAGTGTTTAAATTGAATTAATTGTTAAACTTAAATCACTTCGACAATTAGATGGCGTTTGGATTCGATGAGACCGGGATCGGGTTTCCAAATTTGGAATTTCGAAAATCACATCGATCCAAGTTAAACTTTAGGCTGTGAATCAAAGGGGAGTGCAAGTGAATACTGGAGGTGCAAGAACTATTCATCAGTATAACTCTGGGGGTGATTCCAAGATGAGTTTGACGGAAATAGTACTTACAGGTTCAAGATGGTGATTCAGAGTGCAAGGGCTATGGTCGTTAACTCTGAGGGTGATTCCAAAATGAGTGTAACAAGATAGTGCCTTCAGTTTCGTTTCAAACCCGGAACGAACTTGTATGGATTGAATGCTTTCAGAACATTGTCAGGTGGACGATGAGCATTCTAAGATAAATGTGTCCTATAAAGGTAATCGCAGCCTCAAGCCTCATCAACCGGGAATGGCTAAAACAGGGGAGGTGCAGCAAGGCTAAGTGGGTCATGCCCAAGTACGACGACATTTACCTCTGTCTAGAGGTCCCTTTTTATTTCGGCTGTGTGGGCGGTTGATCATGACAACTGCCGAGGTGGTCTTGTTCAGGACTGTCCAGTAAGGGATGTTTCCGGCCTTGTGTTGTAGGGGAGCGGGCGTACTTCTCGGTACGGTGATCTAGGCCACGTACTATGACCGGCGGTACCCCATTAGCCCTGCCATTGTATGGAATCCAAAATCTAATAAGTGCATGTACGGTTTTGATTGTGTCCAACTATGTTGGAACGTGAGATGTAAGCATTCCAGCTATTTCTGTATTTTATTTTGAAAACCCTAGACCCTATTATAATATCACTGGATTTCCTATCAAATGTTTTGGTTAGCGTAAGGTAAAAACTTACCCATGTTTATTTGTCGGGAGTCTTACGTGATAACTTTGTTTTCAAAGGATTTTCTAAAGTTAAGCAACTTTTAACCGTTTACTCACACCAGACCCCTGTCTGACCCGAGTGTTTATTTTCTGTTTTATTAAACTCTTGGGTACTCATATTACGTATGAGTAGACAAGTGATTCAGGTTTGCTTTGACAAGTTCTAGAGGAGATATGGAGCAGGTGGCTTCAGCGTGTAGATATATATAGTGGTTCCGCTGTGTTTGAGTTGTTTCTGTTCAGTTATGTACTTGAGTTGTAATATCTAGACAAGTGTTATAACTGTCTAGATTGTGTAGATTGAGCTTTATAACTCTAATGTATATGATACTATGTAATATTTTATTTGATTAATATAATTTATTCATTCTGCCGTGAGATTCTGATGTTGTTTCTTTCTTTCTTTTCTATCTTTTCTCTTTTCTATCCCTTTCTTTCTTCTTAATGATGCGTCTTTCTATGTTATGAAAGGCGGGTTGTTACATTGTGGTATCAGAGCGCTAGGTTGAGCAAATACCTAGGCTCTAGAGTGGTGTCTTTCTTGAGAGAGAGTATTTGTAATTTTGACTCTATATATATATATATATATATACCTGTTTGTTCCTACCTATTTTGTGGGGTTACCTGTTCGGGTTTGCCAACATAAGTTCTAGAAGTAGGAGAGATAGTGGTGTATATAGCACGACTATCAATGGAAGGAGTCCGAGTATTTGAAGTTGGAAGAGTATCTGCCAAGACAGTTTTGGGCATCTTGAGTAAGTTTGGAAGCTGGGTGTATGGATTTCATCGATCTCTGAAGGAAATATTTTAAAGGCTCGGAGTTTATCTTTGGAGTATAAGTTTGGATTGCGCTCGTGCGAGCGGATTCTCTAGAGTTTGGATCAATTGGAAGAGCTGAAGCAAGTAATGGTATTTTGGAAACCATAGGAAGGAGTCTTATCTGTATTGGAGTAGGAGACTCAGTTCAGCTAGGTGTTTGTGCTTGGTATGAAGCCCGAGTTTCTTGAAAGGTCTCTCCTCATCTTGAAGACTCTTTTTGTGGAGTTGGTTGATGTAGATTTGGGATTCAAGGAGCTTTTGGATAGGGGGTCTGTGGTAGTAATGGCAACTCAGAGCTTGGATGTGCTGTCAGGAAGATCTTTTGGCTCAGCAGTATTCTAGTGGTGGAGTTCGGAAACAGTTGTATGGTCCGTTTCTTCGGTGGTTCAGAAGTCTTTTGAGATTCTTCTATCAGTCGATCGGGCAAATGGTGAAGGCTTGTCTTCTTCTTCTGGAAGCTCAGTTGGGTAAGGTGTTTGTGGTTAAGGTGGATCATCGGTTTCTTCTTTTGAAGGGCTTAAGCTATTCTGTTATGTTATTTAAGAGAGAATAGTTTCTTTGGAATCCGAATTGGGTAGTATTATCGCAAAAGTGACTTGGGATGGTTCGAAAGTTCTTTTAGTAATCTTTTCTTTAGTTTGAGACATCTCTGAATATGTTGGGGCTATCGAGGTAGTTTGAGACATTCTAAATATTTTCGAGGAAGTCGAAGGAGTTTGTCCGCATCGAGAGATGGAGTTCTGTTTCGATTTAATTCTTGGATTTTCTGGTGGTTTAGCCTAGTAGAGAGAAGACTCCATGAGAGAGGATTTTGTGAGCAATCAGGGTTGATTGGTTCTAGTTTTCCGAATGGATTTCTATTGTAGTATTTGTGACCAAATCGGATAGGTCATTAAGTTTTTATTTGATGGACAATGTTTCTGGATGAGTTGATCAAGTTTGTGCTTGTGTTCATCAAAAGCTTTCTCATCTTATTCGGATCAGAGTTATGCAGTGGAAGCGTGGTGGCAGCTATTCCAGAATAGAAGCAACTCGGATTCATCGGAAGATTTGTGTTTTCTTGGATTTAAGGTTTTCTTCAGGAAGTTCTTTCGGGATCTGAAGGCTTGGATGTCAGGAGCATCTGTTCTGTTTTCCCGGATAGGAGAAGTTAGTTTGAAGTTCATGATACTTGTATGGTAGATTGGTGCTTTGGATCTTGATGGATTTTGGGAGAACCATCTGGTTGAGTAGAATCAGGAGGTTATCTCATGCTTGATCCAGCTTTGATTTGAGAAGCATCTGTGAAGTTTAGATGATTAAGAAGATTGAGGGCAGTCCAGGATCAGCGGAGGTGGTGGACAAGAGACGAAGAGATTCAGAATTCAAAGACGGAGATTTAATGTTTGAATAAGTTTTCTCCGATCATAAGAGTGATGAGATTGAATAAGATGGGAAGCTAGCTCAATAGTGTATGGGAATCTTTCTGTATTCTCTTAAGGATAAGTATTTGATCTATCACTGGTTTAGAACCAGCAGATCATGGAGATTTGGAAGTTGATCGGGCTTGTCTGTGATCCGGTATCCTATTTAGATTGTAGATTTGGATATATAGGAGTTCTAGATCTGAGTAGAGCAGCTAGTTTTAGATTCTGTAAAGCGAGTATCCCGGTGTTTGTACCTGGGAAACTCTAGGAAATTATGTCCAGAATTTTGTTTGGATAGTTAGAATTGATTGTTTGAAGTGGATGTTATGGTTTCCAGTATGGTTGATAGAATTTGTTGTTATTTTAAAATTAAAATCTGTATAGAATTATTAAGTTATCTTTGCTTTTAATTTTGGGGACGAAATTATTTTAAGGGGGAAGGAATGTGATGTCCGGAATTTTGGCAATACTTATTTAATAATTTCCATTTATAATTTATTTTAAAATACATTGTATTTATTTAAAAATCTAAATTAACCAAATATTATATATTCAAAACTAATAATTAATCTAATTTACCAAATGTTATCTTTTCAAAAACTCAATAATAATGATAATTTAATTTGAATGTTTATTCTTTTCAAATAATAATAATAATATATATGTGTAACTAATATTAGTTAATCTTCTAAGTTAATAAAGATATTCTATTTGTAATGTATATATGTATACATTGTAAAAAGGAAATCGGTTTAATTTAAATTTAATAAAAATATTTTCAAATTATAATATATATGTTTATATATTGTGATTTGAAGTTCTGTTTTAAAATTCAAATAATTTTTGAAGTTAATATCTAAAATGATCTATTTATAATGAATATTTATATTCGTATATATATATATATATTGGAAATAGAAAATAATTGATTAAACTTAAACAGGAAAATATGTTTTCAAATTTATAATGTACATGAGTTTTTATAGTAATTTGGACGGTTTTTGGTTTAATTTAATAAAATGCTTTTCAAAAGCTATTTAAATTTTATTTTTTAAAACACTTAAGGGAAAATTTATTTTTATTAAAAGAATAATATCTCGAAAATAGTACCTTAATATAAAGGTTTAAGTTGTTTCTTTTAAATTGATTTTTGAAAATAAATTTAGATTTTAAATATAATATAAATTTTAGTTTAAAACTTTTAAAATAAAATTTAAATAAATGTTACTTTCTTACTTTTAAACTTAGTTTTAGGAAAGTGAGTTTTAAATAATTACAAATTAAATCATAAAGTTATAAATACACTTCATAGTTAAATATATAACATGAGTATTAAATTAATATTGTAATTAAAGTTTAATTCATTTTTAAACAAGTAATTAATGTATTGAATCACCTCTTCATAACACATGGCATCATAAGAACTTAGGAAAATACACTTGTTTACAAGTTAATAAAGGGGTTTGAAATGTGTAAATAAATAGTTTATTCATGAAACAAGTGGCATCTTTGTTTTAAAAAGAAAGTTTTGTTTTTAATTAAAGTTTAAAAAGAAAAGATTTGTTTGTTTGTTTTCTTCAGCTAAGACATCCTTTAATTTTATCTTTAACTAAAATAAAAATAAGAAAGAAATCAAATGCAAGAAGATTCAAAACTGAAACCAGAAACAAAAAATTCAAACTGCAATCAAATTCAACAGCAGGATTTTAGCAAATTCAATATGGAGATTCAAACAGCAGGTTGCAAAGCAAATTCTAAGTACAGAAAATCAAAATGCAGTAATATAAAAGCTATTCTCTGCTTCAAAACTAGGTGAGTAAATTTTTTTAAAAAACAGATTTAAACTAGAATCTATGGTGAATGCATGTTAAGCTTATATATATACATGGATATGAAGGTTATAGTAAATATAATAGTAATGTTTGCATTCTTGATTTGATGATTTAAATGTATGTTTATTTAGTTGTTTGAAATACCTGTAGTTATAAATGATTTAAACTCTGTTCTATTTCATGTTCCAGTTTTTAAATAGGAAAAAAAATTATCTTCCAAGTTAAGCACTAATTATCATTGATCATTGAAGGGACTTGGATCATAATGAAGTAAACTTGTATTTAAAATAAATTTAAATATTAACATTGAAACAAATATACTGTAAATGTTGAATTTACAGTGAAATATTAAAATTGGGTAGAAATAAATCTCAATAATTTAAATTTATGAACATATGATCTGAATGGTTGTTCAAAATCACAAATTTTAAGATGAAGATTGTAATTTATAATTTGGTATTCAGAGAGGAATTTTGGGTTTTATGAATTTGGGATATTGGTCGATTTCTGTTGATTGGAGTTGAGTTGGAGGTTGAGCTTCGGCATAGAGGCGGTCTTGGTTTTGGGTGATGCAGGAAAAATAGTGTAGGGTTTTTCTGATGGATGTGGCGTTTGGGAGACTGCATAGTAGGGTTTCGGTGTTTGCTCTTGACTGGATCATATTTGAGAGCACTACGTCGTCGTATTTGATTTTGGGCGAATCACATGGAGGGGGATCGCGTTGTCGAAGTGCAAGGTGGCTCTGAAAGTGAAGCCGTGGTCTTCGGTGGTAGGTTTCGCCGTTGGCAGCGATTTTCATTGGTCATGTTCTTTTCGGTTGAAGGTGCTGAAGCACATTTTTTGAATCAGTGGAGTTTTCGTCGATCTAGGAGTTCGAGGTGGTTATTGAGGTCAGAGGCGATTTGTGGGGTGTCGCGCGACAGGGTTCGCCGTCGAACGGCTTCGGCGTGCACGTGCACGAGTTTCTTTGGTGCAACAGTTTCGTTTGGGAAGAAGTTAGCCTTGGGTTTCGTTGTTTGCTCGAGTTTTGTCTCGTGTTCGACCTCGTGTGACTCGAAGTGGTTCGAAGGGTATCGCGTGTGTTTTTGAGTTTCCAGGTTTTGTTACTGTTTAATTTTTTTTCTACTGCAAATTGAAGTTTTCTGAGATTCGAAGCAAACTGAGTTTTAAAACATAGTTTTGAATAGTTTTAAATATGTTAGAAATATTTTAATTCAAAACTTTGTGTTTAAACAGGTTTAAGTTAATATTGTTTTTTAAAAAATAGTTTGTTTTTAAAATGTTTAATATTAACCGGGTTTGTATTTTATAAAATGAAATTTCAAATTAAAAGCAAATTGATGTTTAAACAAAGTATTTAAATTAGTTTTATTAAGAATGAATGCTTGACTTTAAAAGAATTTTTGTTTTAAAGTTTGGGTTTTTAAAATTTAAACCTTTGTTTAAAATAGAATGTTTTCAATTTTGTTTTGTTTAATGATAAAAAAGGTTTTCAAATAAAATTGTATTTGAAGTAATTTAAATGTGATTAAAGTAAGGTATTAAATAATGATAAATTAAAAGATGATGTTTTTCTATAAACCAAATACAAGTTTTCGAATGTAAATATTTAATTGATTAAGGTTAATAAAATGTTTGGTTTATCTTAATTAAGTTTTATTTATAAAGGTAATTAAAGTAAATTACTTAATTAACTTAAATTGATTTATGTGAGTAATTAAATTAAGGTAAATTAGTTTGTGTAATTAATTAAGTGTAATTAATTACTTAATTAAAAAATTAATTAATCATGTTAATCAATTAAGAAATAATTAGTTGATAAGTAATTAAGAAGTTAATTACTTAATGTTTAAGAAGAATTTATTTAAACATAATTACTTAATGAAGTAATTAAAGTAATTAATTACTCAGTGTTATTAATTAAGTTATTATGGTTAATTTTAGTTAATTAATTAAGTTTAGTTAATTAAAAAGAATTACTTAATGATGGGATTAAGAATAATTACCTAATGTAATTAAAGATGTGTAATTACTTAGTGAAGTAATTAATGAATAATTACTGAATGTAATTAATTAAGGAAATTACTTGATGGATAGTAATTAAAGAGGTATAATTACTTAGGGAAGTAATTAAGGGGTAATTACTTGGTGTAGTTTAAGAATTGATTAATGCAATTAATCAAGGTGTTGGTTTAATTGGTAAAGTAATTAAGGAAGTTAATTACCGATTGTGATTAATCAGGTTTGATTAATAATTGTAATTAAGTTTATAATTAATTATTAAATGTAATTATGAGAACAATTGATTAATAAAGTAATTAGAGGTCATTAATAAATGTAATTAATGAATAATTAATTGTTTAATTAATTAATAAATGTGATTAATTATGAGATAATTAATCAATGAAGTAAGAAATAAAGTAATAATTAATTAATGTAATTAATTAAGGATTTTTGTAATTAATTATTGTTAATTAATTGATTAGAAATTAATTAAGAGTAATTAATGATTAAAGATAAATTGATCTTTGTAATTAATTTAAAGGCTAATTACATAGTGTAATTAAAGAATAATTAGTCTAGTTGATTAATTAAGAATATGATTAAAGGATAATTAATCTGTATTTGAAGATGATTTAAGAGTGATTAATTAATTAACTGTAATTAGTTAATGATTGTTTAAGCAGGATTAGTTGTTTAATTCCCAAGTAATTAATTTAATTTAAGGTGATTAAATTAATTATAAAGGAATTAATGATGCTTGTTGTGTATGATTGTTTGTGGAATATCTGAATTGGTCGGTATCTATTGGATGATATGTTGTGCTATTCTTTGATATGATATTTGATATATCAATGATAAATGTGTGATATTTATCTATGAATGATGCTGTGTGAATTCAATGTTTGAATTGAATTAATTGTTAAACTTAAATCACTTGGACATTAAGATGGCGTTTGGATTCGATGAGATCGGGATCGGGTTTCCAAATTTGGAATTCTGAAAATCACATCGATCCAAGTTAAACGTTATGTCGTGAATCCAAGGGGAGTGCAAGTGAAGACTCGAGGTGTAAGAACTATTCGTCGGTATAACTCTGGGGGTGATTCCAAGATGAGTTTGACGGAAATAGTACTTACAGGTTCGAAATGGTGATTCAGAGTGCAAGGGCTATGGTCGTTAACTCTGAGGGTGATTCCAAAATGAGTGTAACGAGATAGTGCATTCGGTTTCGTTCGAACCCGGAACGAACATGTATGGATTGAATGCTTTCTGAACATCGTCGGATGGACGATGAGCATTCTAAGATAAATGTGTCCTATAAAGGTAATCGCAGCCTCAAGCCTCATCAACCGAGAATGGCTAAAACAGGAGAGGTGTAGCAAGGCTAAGTGGGTCATGCCCAAGTAGGACGAGATTTACCCCTGTCTAGATGTCCCTTTTTATTTCGGCTGTGTGGGCGGTTGATCATGACAACTGCCGGGGTGGTCTTATTCGGGACTGTCCAGTAAGGGATGGTTCCGGCCTTGTGTTGCAGGGGAGCGGCGCGTACTCCTCGGTATGGTGATCTAGGCCACGTACTATGACGGGCGGTACCCAGGTAGCCCTGCCATTGTATGGAATCCAAAATCCAATAAGTGCCTGTACGGTTTCGATTGTGCCCAACTATGTTGGAACGTGAGATGTAAGCATTCCAGCTATTTCTGTATTTTATTTTCAAAACCCTAGACCCTATTATAATATCACTGGTTTTCCTATCAAATGTTTTAGTTAGCGTAATGTAAAAACTTACCCATGTTTATTTGTGGGGAGTCTTACGTGATACCTTTGTTTTCAAAGGATTTTCTAAAGTTAAGCAACTTTTAACCGTTTACTCACAGCATACCCATGTCTGACCCGAGTGTTTATTTTCTATTTTATTAAACTCTTGGGTACTCATATTACGTATGAGTAGACAAGTGATTCAGTTTTGCTTTGACAAGTTCTGGAGGAGATATGGAGCAGGTGGCTTCAACGTGTAGATATATATAGTGGTTCCGCTGTGTTTGAGTTGTTCTGTTCAGTTATGTACTTGAGTTGTAACATCTAAACAGATGTTATAACTGTCTAGATTGTGTACATTGAGCTATATAACTCTAATGTATATGATGCTATGTAATATTTTATTTGATTAATATAATTTATTCGTTCCGCTGTGAGATTCTGATGTTGTTTGTTTCTTTCTTTTCTATCTTTTCTCTTTTCTATCCCTTTCTTTCTTCTTAATGATGCGCCTTTCTATGCTGAAAGGCGGGTCGTTACACGGAGTCTACAGGAACGAAAGTAAACTTGTTAAGACATCGAGTTATAAAAGTATTTTGATAAAGTATTATATATAAAGGTTATTTTGATCATTTATTTTACTTTTCTAAATAATTTAAAATGCTTTAAAATATTGTTTACTTCAAACTATCAAATTTGAATCAAATGACTATTTATCATATTATAAAATGTTTAAAACGTTGTAAATAAAAAAATTTAAATTGAAATGTATATGGTTTTAAAATATAGTTCATCCTTGTCTTCCAACCTATTTTTCTTTCTAGCTATTCCTACCTTCTTCCTCTTCGAGGGTCCTTTCCGTATGTGGAAAGAATCGGTTCTTTGGCTTATCGTACAAATTTGCTCGAGAAACTTTCTGGAGTGCATGATGTATTCCACGTCTCACATCTTCTCTGGTATCTTCTTAACCCATCTCTTTTGTTCAGCCTTCTGCTCTTGATAGTTGGGATATTGAGCCTAATGTGACTGTCGAGAGTAAGCCACTTCGTATTATCGATAGAGGTACGAAGCAACTAAGAAGGAAATCTGTCAGTTTGATCAAAGTACGATGGGGTACTGATGATCGAGATTGTACCCGGAAAATGGAGGAGAGCATTTGTGCTTTGAATCTGAAATTGTTTTTCCATGTACTATTTGTTGTCTATCGTGCTTTTCCTTATTTTCCTTGCTCGTTCTTTTCGAGGACGAAAAGATTTGAGTAGGAGAGAGTGTAACAACCCAGTACTTTGTGAATATTTTAATTGTTTAAATTGAAACTCCTGATTCAAAAACTTTATTTTATTTATTAAAATGAATAAATTTTGTTATTTTAAAAGTATATTTTGATTTTGTGTTAATTATAATTTCAAACCTGAATAAATAGGATATTTCCAGAAAAGCAGATTTTTGGTCAATCTGGTCAAACTTTGACTTTTAAATTTAAAATCTAATATTTGAATTTTTGAATTTTATATTTTATTATGAAAATATATTAAATTTCAAGAATACTGTTTTTGTTTCGTTGAAATCCGATTTATATTGTGAAAGTTGTGCTTTTCACAATATTATATGTAAATCGATTTATTTAATAAAATTGTCTATTTTAATTTATATAAGTAATATTTTTATTTGTCATATTGTGTTATAATATTTGTTATATGACATTTTAGGTATATATTTTTATTTTAAAATATTTTTAAAGTGATGTTATTATTTTTCCAAAGCTTAGTGTATTTATTTTCAATTTTTATAACCTAGTTTCTATTTTTAAGCTATTTTCTTAATTTAATTATATTTATTTAAAATTTATTTATTTATTTTATGCATGAATTTTATTTTTATGTTTTTATCTTTATTATAAATATTTTTCAAGCACATAAAAATTTTCCAAAACTTGTTGCATTTATTTTCAAAATTTTAAGACTAGTTTGCAATTTTTGCTGTTTTTCTTAATTAAATTATATATAATTAATATTTATTTATTTGCTAAATTTTCGTTCTTTTATTTGAATTTATATGCATTTTCAGATTTTTAAAAATTTCAAAAGAATATGGTGGAAATTTGAAGAGTTTAGAGACCATTGATTTGCTTAGCCTTTTTATATTCTTACCTTTTCAATTTCAACCAACACTTTTCCATATTTGCTGCCATAACTCTCTTCTCTTCAGCCGGTTACCTCATTTCATCTCACGTGAATTTTATTTCTCAAATCACAAAAAAAATCGGCCATTCTTCTTTGCAAAAAATTTGGTAAACTTCGTCTTTTCTTTTTCATTTTTTTATACTTTTTCATGTGAATTTGCACTTGTTTCTTCATCTCTTAGGTTCGGCCCCTGCCACCACCAGCACCTTGGCCGCCTCCACCACCACCTCAACCAATCTCCACCACCTCCAATTCAACCCCAAGCCATGTCGTAGTCCCTAGGTTGAAGATCCGCATGAAAATGCACCGAACTCCACTTGAATGTACATAGCTGAGCACCATGATGTTCCACCACCTCAAACACCCCTTGGCCGCCACCTACACCACCACCTCCAACCTGACCTGCACCCTCTACCACGTCATCCCCTGACCCCACCAGTCCTGGCCGTTCCCATGATTTCTTTGGCCGTGCCTTTATTTGCTTTGAACCATGTTGTGTTGCCTTGTTTTGTGTAGTTTCATGCCATACCTTTGCACCGTCATTAAATCTATGCTAAGCCGTCTCATGTGAACCCAAAGACCAGATCCTAACCCATGCTTAGCCATGTGTTTCTAACCCTAGACTAAAGCATAAGTGGTTGAAGAAAGTGCAAATACTTGGTGATGTTTTGTGCATTCATTCCTAACATTGTTTTATCATGTTCGGGTTGAAAACTTATGTAGATTGTTTTGTTTGTTTAAATGTATTCAAGGTGATAAATCTTTGGCTCTCCCAATCTCAAATCTTATTCATGTTTTTGTGCCTTCGAAGATCTTAGTTTGTGTGTTTCAGTTGTCGTCTCCGGCTTATACCAGTGAGTTATTCTCACCAGACAGTTTTATACTTATATAACTAGTAAATCGATCACATTTGAATATATAAAATGCATCACCATATTATATCTGCTATATTATGACCATATGATGTTCACCCAAGTTTAAACACCTGTTATATCATCTGTTACTGTTATATAATGTTATTGTGTTATTTATATCAGTTTATCACACTGCAAGTTCCCTTTAGATTAGAATCACTATGGGTTGAAATGATACATACCTGAACGGACTTTAGAATATGAGAAATTCGTTATGGGCTGAAATGATAGGCCTGAACGATTTTCAGTTATTTCATTTTACTTGGGACTATGGGTTTGAAATGATAAAACCCGAGTTTTCTTTATAAATTACGGGTTGAAGTGATATATTACCTGTATCGCTTTACCTAGTGTAGAAAATGATATACAGACCCGTGCTTAAAATATATTTTTTCTAAAATTTTTAAAATATTTTAGAAATGTAAATATTATAATATTTGAGTTGAACTTAATTAAAAATGATTTTTATAAAGTATTTTGATTTTTCTGAGAATTTATAAGTGAAATAAATTAATGATAAAGTGGAAATTTGAAATATAAGTTATTTTGGAAATTTTAATTTAATTATAAATGGAATTTAAATTAAATATGATAAATTTATGATATTTTGAATTAAATGAATTTAAAATGGTTTTATAATATATTAATGGATTTTGAATAAGTTAAAATGTGAAATAAATGAATATTGAGTTGAATTTTGAAATATAACTTAAATTGGAAAATTGTGAATTTTGTTCAAAAGTGAATTTTGACGTTAAGTAAGTAAAATGAAAAATAAGTTATATTTTGAAAGCTAAACTTAAGGGTTAAATTAAAAATATTATATGAATTGAAATTGAATGTTGGAATTTAATAAGTGAATTATTGTTAAATATTGATTTTTGAATGGAAATTTAACTTTATAAAATCATGAATTTAAGGAAAATTAAATGATGGTTATAAAAGTGAAAAAATATATTTTTATAAGTTTGAAATGGTTTAAATAAAAATTTAATGGTTTGTGAAAGTATAGTGAATATTTTGAATTTAAATAACAGCATTTGAAATGCTATTATTTCTAAAGTAAAGGATATTACAGCATTTGTAAATGCTGCAGTTACTATAAATGAACAGGGCTAAATTGAATTAAAGGCTATTATAGCACTTTATAAGTGCTATAATTGTTGAATTTAACTAAGGTTTTATTTGAATTAATGTAACCCTATTACAGCATTTTGAATGCTGTCTTTTGTCAAATTAAATTATTTTAAAAGTAACTTTCCGTAGCATTTTTCTAAATGCTGCGAAAGTTGAATTTTCATTGTTTTAATAAATTTAAGTGAATAAATGAATATTGAAATATTAAAATTTTGTAAATTTAATAATTTAATTATTAAATATAATAAATTCATTTTAATGATTAAAATGAAGTAATTTGGTTTGAAATATAAACTATTTTGAAATGTGTGTTGAAATGGTATTTTAAATAAAAATGAATGTGGTTTTGAAAAGATACGAAATTTTGATATTTTGAAATGGATTTTTGAATGATATTGAATTTTGAAATGATATTTAATTTCGAAATATAAATGACTATCTGGAAATTTTAACCACGGGATGTATTAAATTTATGGTTTAATTGATCCTTAGAGGATGACGGTCCCAAACATCTTTTAAGTAGTGCATTACTACTACAGTTCACTTGAGGTTGTTTACATTATATAAGTATGTCCTGACTCGAGTGTTTTGTGTTTTACTTTACGCTTGGGTCAACCTGAGTATTTACAGCTTAGCTTTAGATTTCATTCCTGGAGCTAGGAATCGCTGGAGATTCTGCTTGTATAGTATCTGTTCCCTTTCAATTTTAGTTTTTCTATTTTAGTTCTGGTATTTATAAACTTCTATGTATTTGAGATTTCTATTGTATATGTTTTTTTCAGACTGATATTATGTATTATGTTTTGAGAGTTTGTTATTGTAGCTTCATGAACTACTATGGTATTTTAATTTACACTGTGAGTTATTCTGATATTTCTGTGTCTGTGATTCTGTGATTGTATTTCATTTGCTCCAAATTTATTTACAATGTGGTATTTTGAGCAATTCAGGTCTGACATGTGTGGATGTGAATGGTTAAAAATATCGGGCTGTTACAGGTAGCAGTTTTTAGTTCGGTAGCAGTTTTTTTAAAAATGTTTATCCTTACGAATAATTTAGGAAGAATGTTTTTCCTTATGAGTAATTTTTAAAAGAATGTTTGTCCTTGTGGTTAAGATATTGATGTCGTGTCGTTAAGGGTAAAAATATACAAATTTTTGTCCTTCTAAATTATTTCCCCATAACAAATACAAGTACGGATATAATATTACCATCTAAAAGCCTGGTTTATCCTCTTGCAATGCAACAGTGCACTGGCCTACGGGAACCCAAAAGGAGTCCTTGCCTTCACCATCCTTAAGTCCACCATTGGCATATCTGCCATTAACATAAAAGAGTAGGTTTTTTCTACTGACGCAACTCTTATGCTCTCTAAATTATGTTTATTTCCAACCAATATCTTTGCTGTAGTGGTATCAGAATGCACTACATAACATTGAATAACCATGTCAGTCATATTAGCTAATGCATGCAGCTGTATAGAAGTTATGTGAAGGTTACTATATGTACCGTGTACTGAGATTTAGAAGCATCCTTGCATGTTACATATTCTGATAATAAGATCTAATCACTAAAACCATGATTTTTTTTAAAATAAGTAAACAACGTTTATTACATGCTATTATTTTATTTTGATAATGTGATCCTGATTAAGAATCCTAATTGACTTGTGCTGTTGAAATCATGCAAGGAGGCTCTTAATTAACAAATTAGCAATGAAACAAATTTATTTGAAATCTACATCGTTTTTGTATTTATATTGCATCGAACTAATCGTTAAAATTAGCATTCTACAAAATTGTATGAAATCTTAGTAACCATTCTTTTGACCATTAAACTGAGGAAATGCTCGGTTGAAACTAAGCATTAAATTGAGAACTGTTCAACTTATTCTCAGTTTAAAAACTAATCATTGCTCTGTTTTATCCCTTGATATTACTCAGTTTTTCACACTAATGTTCATGATTTATTTTAAAGATGAATTTTGTATTTAGGCCAAAGTTGTAAACAAATTACAAGAATAGTCCACATTGCAAACTATTTACAAAACTAGACCAGCTTTTTCCACGTTGGATGTCATGTTTGTTGGCGGCATCTCAAATGCCGCCAGTACACGTGTATTGAGTAAAAATACACTACGGCATTTGAGATGCTGCCAATATGTGGCATCTTAAATGCCGCCTATTTTTTCACTCTTTGTAAATTTGCAGCCCATTTCATCAATACTTTCTCACTCTCCCTTCTCTCCATCTCTCTTCACAAAGAACCGGAACCCACCCTCTTCCAATTGAGCAAAAATCAAATTTTCAAATAAAAAACTACTTAAATCTAGCTATAATTCAAACTATGGCTTCATCATCATCTCATGCACATCCTATGGGTATGAAACCTATCAATTTTGTCTCTAATTGTCATTTTTTCAATTTTGGGTTTAGGGCTAAAATTGTTTTATAATTGCAAATTTATGGTTGTATAGTACAATGAAGTTGAGTAGTCACCTAGACCATATGTTTAATTATTTTATTATTGTGTACAATGTAGTTGTATAATTGCTAATCTATGGTTGTATACCCAATGAAGTTGATTATGATTATGTAATGTTATTGTGGTAGAATATGACGAAATGGCGTCCGGACCGATCGATCCTAGTGTGCTTTACCTCCAACCTCAATGACGTACAAACAACATCGATGTGATGGAGGTATAAGGTCATATAATTTTTCATTACTTCTGCAAAGTGTTGGTATTACCATAATTGCTTTCATTTGTTATTATTTATCGATAGAGGGTTGAGCAGGACAACTTCATTGATCATTCATCCACTTTAAAGCTCGTCATGTCAGCGCATCCAGGCATGTTGGAACTGTTAGACAGAGCTGGATTTGGTGAAGTTAATAAGTTGGGATATACACAGCTCGACTGGAATCTTTTAATGGCTTTGATCAATAGATGGCGACCGATGACGTCTACATTTCATCTTAGAGTAGGTGAGATGACAATCACTTTGAAAGACGTAGCTGTATTGCCTGGATTGCCGATGAACGGGGATCCCATCCTGAAACCAATTTTTCAAAGAAATTTTATGGAATTGTGTATGACCTTGCTCAGATTGGCTCCTCTTGAAGATGTGAGGTGGAGAAATGAGTCGATAGTGGCCATGTGGGTCAGGAAGCAGTTTGCCAATGATATTCCTCGTCGTGCCTCTCCTTTACAGATTGCCCAACGTGCCTGTGCTATTATGTTGCACATCATCATACAACGTCTTTTTTGTGATCGATCAAAGACAAGAGTGGCCCTTCAATGGCTTCCATTTTTAGAAGACTTCGATTTTATGTCGACAATACTCATGGGGTAGTACGGTGCTAGCTTTCACCTATACGGAGCTTACGAGAGTTGTTTTGGTCGAACAACGATCCACGGGAGGTGTATAACTCTACTTTAGGTACGGACATAGTCATTCGCTGTTGCATATTTGAGTTTGTCATAAAACCGTAACTAAAATTAAGTTT
Organism: Allium cepa; assembly: GCA_030765085.1. Lineage (NCBI taxonomy): Eukaryota > Viridiplantae > Streptophyta > Magnoliopsida > Asparagales > Amaryllidaceae > Allium > Allium cepa. The sequence goes on from CM060937.1 coordinate 153,854,308, forward strand.
CACACTTGCAGCTTTGGTCATGGACCTACCTTCCGGTTGGTCATATTTCTATGAAGATGAAAATAATTGACAATTCAAAGCCATATGGAGCGAGATAAAATAGTGTTGTTAGTGCTGTTGTATCGACACACTAAATTTGAATATTTCCAATAACATGTTGTTATTACAGGTGGATTGACTCGAGGAATACAAAAATGACCCCCAGACGCAATTTAGCCTTCTACAGAAACAAGTTTGATGTCTTAGATTACAATGCATTAACATGGAATCCGTATTCCGAGGCAGACCTTTAGGATCTTCCGGCTCTTTGTACAGTGGATAGGCCATTATGTTGAGCAAGGCTTATGATTTTTTATTTTGGAGATTTAGCATACCATCTGCCAGATAGAGTCATGAGATAGTTTGGTCTTCGACAGCACCTACCGTATCCTACTCCATATTACACGCTTCCATACGACAAAGATGAATTTGAAACGATGATGAAGATATGGAACAACCATTTCATAGCTGGGTAAGACGAGCACGAAGTCACTATGACCATTGAGGAGTATCTTAGATGGTATTGGAATATCACTCGTCATTATGTGCTACATAGACGAGCAAAAGAACCCGAGCAAGAGGTGGCACCTTACACTCCATGAGCTCCACTAGAACGGAATGTGGTACGTATTAATATTGACAACTTGTATAGTACTTATGAAACTCATAATGGTTGATGTTGTATGGAGGCGAATGGTATGTATCATGTGTTGGACATAGTTGACGAGCTTGCGGAGGAGGTTCCAGAAAAGAGCAAGGCGAAATGCTTCTCTATCAAACAAATTCTACTATCCTATTTGTCGAAGAACTAGATGTCATGGCCATTCCACCTCCACCTCACCCTTCTGCCGTGCGACCACTTATCAAGGATATTGCCCTTCCCGTATTGTGTGAGGATATAGCTGCAGTCCGATCGGCCTCTCACTGAAGAGAAAGTATGGAAGAAGAAAGAAAATTAAGGGTGAGAGCTCTGGAGCGATATCTTCCCAGCATACACAACCCGTCGGGCCATCGCAACCCCCAATAGAAGGGATGCAAGAGGAAGGCAGTGAAGTGTTGCCACTGGAAGAGGAGGAATTCATGCTCAAGCCGAGAAGATCGAAGAATAAAACTCCTCGAGAATTAAAAACTTTGAGATGAAATTTTAGACTTATCGTAGTGGACCGTGGTTTCTATTTCTTGACTGCAGTATCGGTTGACTGTATTGTTCATTGATCATTTGTGTGGGATGTTGACTATAGTGTTGATTGATCATTTTTATGGGATGTTGACTGTAGTGTTGATTGATCATGGTTTCTATTTATTCGTTTGGGATGTTTGGTTGTTAACTAATGTAGACTATTATTTCTTACTGTGATTGTAGAAGTGACTTTAATATTTCAATATTGGTGGACTTGTATTACTAAATGTAGTTATGAGCCCAGAAATTTATAGTAGTCAATATTTAGAAATTTGTTGACATTGGTGTCATAAAATTGACGTCGTATTTCCGATTTGCAGTTTCTCTGAGTAAGTAATAGAGCGGCATTTGAAATACCGCATGGAGCGGCATTTGAAAGGCCACGTGGAGTGGCATTTGAAATGTCGCTTGGGGATGTCGATAACTACGACATTTCAGATGCCGCGGTCTGGTTTTCCCAGGTGCCATTTTAGATACCGCAGTTAGATACCGCAGTATGGTGTGCATCTGTTGTAGGTTTGGCAAACATGTGAACTGACTTTTCAAAACAGAGTACAACCAGGCATAAAATACTTCGAACATATAAATATTATTTTGAATAATGCTTCAATAAGTTTGTGCAATTGTTTTAGATATTTATTCATCATACAAAAAGTTTCTAATATCATTACGTTACATTTTAATTATCCTTCAATGATCTACATGACCATAACGCTGAATACTAGTACCCAAGAACCAACGATTCATTTTGGTATTCAAGGTTTAACTTTTCCAAACGAATAACCTCCGCTTGCATCTCTAAAGCATATTCCATCCCTCTAGGAACACAGTGGTAGATCTAGCCACTTAAAAAAATTGCAACAGTCAATCTAATGCGGTCGACTCTTACGTTGTTGTATCCAGTGCAGCGGTAGAAACGACGTCCAACGTTCTTATCATTTCTACAAACGACTACTTTGCATACCTCTCCATAATCACAAACTGCACATGTAGCATGGGAGCTTGAGTTTGCATGATTTTTCCAGCCAAGGAGACCTAAAAGACGTGCATTGAGGAATTGTTGGACTGGTCAATCAACCGCGGCTTCTCCACGTGATGTTCCACTATCTACAACCGGGGGTTCTTCTTCGAATTATGTCTTTGGTACAAAATTACCTTCAAGGTCGGCGCCACTTGAAATCCCATTTCCTCTATTTGATCGAATTTGTCGTATATCTTCATCATTGTTACATCATCAATTTTCCAATGGTCCATTATACACCTATTAATACAATCAAAGAATACATCGAGAAAACAATTGTTGAAAATTGAACGAGAAAAGTATAGTACTTACCTTTGACGTGCCAATGTTGAATTGAAATATAGGGAAGGGTAGTTACAAATTGTTGAAACTGAACGAGAATAGCATAGCAATATGAAACCTAGAGCTTTTGATGAAATAAATTTGGTAAAGTTAGGGTGTGGGTGGGGTAGTTGCAAAAACTTAGCAAAAATATAGGAACAGAGCGACTTTTCAAATACCGCCAAGGTGAGGCATCTCAAATGATGCCCACAACATCATTTCAAATGCCGCCACACGTGGCATTTGAAATGTCGCTATATTAATTCCTCACTAATGTATTCAAATTTGTTATTAGATCCACAATAAACTTTGAATACACTCTGCATTAGAAGGTGAATGACAAAATAAATAAGTATCAATTAAACTTTGCGTGCAACATCAGATTACATATAGAATTGTTCTCGGAAAAACTAGAATGCATTCGAATTAGGATTACAAAAAAAATAAAATAAAAAACATTAAGTTGTTGTATTGCAACGATTTTTTTATGAATAAGAACACCACATTTGCTGCACCTATTTTCTTTAAGGTCTGCATCTCGCCCATTTTACCTTTAATTCTAGTTGAATGTGGGCGTTCTGTTTGTTTTTAGCTACCGGAGGTCAGACCAATTGACTGTCACTTGAACTCCAATAGTGTTTATCTCATACCGGGTGAAACTCGAGGGTGTAAGCTGTTAGATGTTTCGCTATGGAATACCATGTTGAGGCAAAGTCATGATGGGCTCTATTTGCTCCATTTGAAACCGTTGAGCAAGCGGCCATAACATGCACACATGGTAGGTGCTCTAAAAGAGTGATGTTGCACGTACAAGAGCAACTGTTACCATTGATTAGTACTTTGAACTTGTCGCCGAAATAGCGCACAACTTGCCACTCAGATTGACTAAATTGAATTATTCTTATATGTCAAGCTTCATTAGCTCTTTCGACAATCTTGGATTCCCACTTAGAAGCAAGACGAGAAGTTAGTTTTACTATCGCTTCTCTTTGTTGACAAAAATAATCAACTGACCTGAAAAAGGTGCGTGCAGCTGAAGCTTTGGCAGATAAAGACCTAGTCCTTTAAGAACACCATTGAAATTTTATGCGCAATTGGTGGTCATTACATGAAATCGACCACCATCATCTTTACACAATGCCCAATTCTCCTCGTGCGCCCCCAAACTCCTTTCTATCCAATCATGAGCCCCATGCTTATAGTTTTGATTTCTTCACGTATTCTGATGCACTCGGCTTCTTCTGCAGTACTAGTTGTAGCATAAAAAAATCCGGTTAATCCTTTTCTCTAAACGCTATAGTCAAACTTTAAATCTATTCTGAACGCTTACAGTTGAAACAACTCATTATTGAACTCAAGATTCGCAACGATTGACCTTGCCATAATTTGTGCATTGCACAAATCATCGTCCAAAGGAACTTCCATTTCCACCTCATCAGTGTCTTTGAAAATATTGTCTTCAAATGGAAAATCATAGTCAAAGGATCATTGTTCACATACTGTCTATCCAAGACATGTCGTTCTCCACTATGTTCACTAAATCCATACTATTTACAGAAGGTTCATCGTTGACATTTTCACCTTCATCCCCGTCCATCTTAGTACCAACATCTTCATTGTTTGTGTTTACGTTTACATTCTTCAAATCAGCATTAGATTGCATAGCAATATCGTGCGTGGGGAATCTGCTATTCAAACATACTTATTACTCTAAAACCAGTACCATAATTAATACCTACCAAATTTTGATTCTTCATGATACATACCTCTAATTAAGATCATATAACTCGGACGGAGTTGGATATATAAATTGAGACATATGGCATTGTGATGGTCCAGGAACTAGGCAGTGTTGGTCAACAAGGAATAACTGTATATACAGCAAAAAAACTGTTAAATAGCACACAACTATCAAGTTAATATGACCTAAATTTCATAAATAAATGTTTCACTTTCCGAGCACATGCGTAAAGCTGCCTTGACTTCGATAGGGGCACGTATACTGAATGCCCTATGGATAGGTCATACACAGAAGATATCCATATAGGCCTTGTTGTTGACCGTACATCGTTGTCATGGTTGGACTAATGAAACTTGGGGACGCGTTTCCGCGACTAATACTTACCGCCTCAACTGTTCTTCGATGCTTCTCAACAATACTGTTAACTTCTTGTTCCCGTACGGGTTCTTCTACTTGCAAGCACCTAATTTTCCTAACAAACAGTTCAATTAATTTCAATGTCGCTGAACATTAGCTCCACATCGTCGTCATCGACTATTTTAATGGCTTTCGATCCTGAGTCCGTCGACCAGTTACGCACTAACTCTATGTCAAATTCTTTAGATTTTATCTTGGTAGCTTTATGAATCAATTCTTTTAAGTGCACTAAATTACAGCCTTTCAACACTTTAGTTGGCATACACGAGCCACTGACATATTTTCCACAATTAAGTTCATCAACAACCAATTTGCCATTAAAATAACAGATCGTTGGTACACAACTGGGAGCCATTCTACAATTTATTCATTCAACTAGTTACCTATTATCATTTGTTACCACACAGCAAATGAGAAAAACAAATTGAACTAGGGTTTCCAAAAAAACATACCTACTATAGCTAATTCCTTATTCAAGAGGAAGAACTAAATATTGCTCCTCGTTTGTAGCTGAATCCAATCAAGATTAAACTACAATATGAAAATATTTTTACAGTTTGGAGTTCAGGATTTTTGTAGATCTAAGAAATTTTTGGAAGAAGGCACATATAAAAAGATGGCTGCCTAATACAACAGTAGATATTGGCGGCATTTGAGATGCCGCATACTGGCGGCATCTCAAATGCTGCCAGTATACTTTTGCACAATACGTGTGTACTGACGGCATTTGAGATGCCACCAGCATACGTGGCGCCAGCGTGGAAAAAACTGGTATAATTTTGTATATAGTTTGCAACGTGGCATATTCTTATAATTTGTTTACAATTTTTTCCTAAATACAAAGTTTATCCTTATTTTAATTGTGGCTTTGAAAAAGTTTTGAAGCAAAAATTCATCTCAGTACTCGTGTCTACCTTATGTTGTAGAGGATAGGAACTCCCAATCAGCTCGTTACTTTCCTTTATCTACTTACCATTCACTTTTCTATTTGAAATCACGTTCAAAACCCTTCTTTTTATATCATGATCAACACTTTGTTCTCTATGGCTTTTAAAAATTGAAACTACTATTTTTTCCACACATTTATAGTTTGAACCCCTTTGCACATATCAATCACAGTAATAACCTCGGCAAGTCAATTCACTTCTAACTGATGATCAAACCCCATTATCTCTTCACCACCCAAATCAACGCCATCAACCACGTCTATCCCGACCAACATCCTCTATAATGACGGCATGATCATCCTCATCCATAATGATAGTACGACCCACATCAGCTGCTTTAATTCATCAAAATAGCAATCTTCTGACCTACATCAACATTTATCATAGATCAAAATTTTCTCTCTTGATCTAATTATTCCAACATTCAACAACGGTGTGTGCAGGTCTTGAGTATCAGTGTGCATGTACGAATCTATATCATCCCCCGCACTTTCAAGTCAAATCAAACTAGGAAAAACCTAATCAATTTTTGCACCATGATATGAATCAAGACAATGTGTCCATCGATAATCATTGGCATATAGATGCAATGAATTCTACAAAATATCTTCATTAAAAATAAACCTACACTCATAAAACGGTAAAATAATTTTGAGAAGCTTATTTTTCCAAAACTTTCAAACAATCCTTTCTTTATAAGCCAAATGGTTAAGTAACAATTTAATAAAATATCATTATGTTTTTCAAATATTTCTACCAATCATTTCAGTTACTAAACACCTATTTCTTACTATAATAAAAAATGAGAAAAATTAAGGAGTTTTATGGAAAATGACAATCAACGGTGGAGCTAGCCGGGATTTTCAAATAGGGCAACATGTTACAACATAAAAGACAAAAGAAGAGAGTACATATGGACTTATGCTTTTCTAATTAGATGCATGGGTTGAGAAACATCAAAAATGTATCTAAAGCTATATGGCCGATCAAATAAGGAACAAAGTAAGGAGATAAATTGAGAAGTTTAACTACAATTTTGAATAGGCCAATCTACTTACAAAATAATTGGATTTAGACCATTTTATGGTAAAATTAACTTTGTATAAGGCAATATTTTGGCTTGAGATAGGGCTGGGATGTAAATTTAGATAGAGAAAAAAGATAATAACGTGTTCTTTGTAAATAATTCAGAAATTTTTAGCTAGGGCGTATGCCCCACCTGGCACAAGTTTGGCTCCACCCCTGATGAAAATTGCAACAACTTCCCATTTTGCATATGCAAACAAATGAAGGACAAGCTCTATTAATTCGGCAAAGTATAATCATAAATTTGTGCCTGATAATGAGAAGATCACGATTTGATATACTAGTAATAAACATGGTGATATAGGATTTTAAAGCAAATAGCTAAATCCATAGGTAATTTTTGAAAGACACACACACGCATACACACGCAGAGGCAACTTTCCTAATACTAAAGTTTCAACAAACTTACGTTTGACACATTACTGACCCACGAAAGGGTGTGATACATTGCCTACTTAACTCTGGATCTATAGTCGTGGTCTTGACAATATCACCAAATGCCATGATGATGTCTACATAAATTTTATTCTTTTTCTTGTTTACATTACTACATCTTTTGTTCCATCTGCTGTATACTTGTCTGCAAGCATAACATAATCATCTGTAATTCAATTACATATATATTATTCATGCACGTGTGTCTGTGATATACGTAATGCCATTATTTACTATATCGCTATACATATAAATGGTTTTATGCAATTTCTCAATGTTGTTTCATAACTTAGCTTTGTTTATCATAATCAATGTGTTTCTTATTTGACTAAACACTTTGGCCGATCCTATTTATCTTCAGTTGAGCATATCTCATTCAATCATAAACAGAGTTATATTTCTTCAGCCAACTCAATGGCTATCCTCGTTCATCTTCGACCAAACAAATTTTGTTCGACCATAAAGGAGGTTATACTCGCGGTTCAATTTCATGCCATATCCAATCTTCAAGAATAGACATCTCAGATGCCTTTCTCTTAGTGTCCGTCCTCGATTTCACTAGCCAAGGGCAATGATAAAAGAGACTTTGTTAACCATCATTGTTTATCATCTGCCAAACGTATCGCGTTGGGCTATAAATGAGGTCATTTTTGCAAAAGGCTCAATTATACACTGACAAATATCTCTGTGAATTAGTGTCTTGAATGTCTGTCTCTAGACATCTATCTTCAAACCCACCGGCATTGATCAAAGATGATATGTCGACCGTCTTCTCTTATCATCGACTAAGCATGTCTCACCGGACCGTAAGTGAGGCCATACTTGTATACAAATATAATTCCACATTAGTTCCTATCTCTAGGATTCGATGTCTTAGATGCCAATCTCCAGGAATTAATTTCTGACCATGCTATCTTCAGGTACTGGTCAAACATTAGATGTGCAGTGAGATTCGTTCGATCAACCCCGATACGATAATACTCCAACGACTCGATCATGAGTTGAAGGAGTTCATTGGTACCTATCTCCAGATACCTAAACATTTAAATTTTTCGAAACATAAAACGTATGATTTTGTCGCTGACCACGAGCCATAAGAATCATATTTTTAACAATATAGTTTCATTGATTCTAAAAGCCAACTTTATTTGAAAATGAAATAATGGAAGACTCTATCTTTTTACACTAATCCTATCAATCTGGATATCTTATTTGCAAAGAGTAAATCTAAGAAAAATAGCATCGTAAGTGCTCGGTATTTCACTCTTGTGGAATGAGGGTCTCCTGAACTGTTGATGGCTTGAATGTTCCATCTCCAAGCTTCTACTCAATCACGTAGCTACCTCCCCAATTCGAACCAAGTGCCTCTATACCAGGACGACCTATTTCAAAATGAGTTCGGCAATCTCAAAGGAACATTTTCTGATCTTGGCATCGAACTAATTTGCTACTCTTATCTGGTGAGCAGCTACCCTTAGACAAGCATTTTCTCGTTTCACTTTAACCAAGTCGAGGTACTCAAGCAAGAGTTCCTCGTTTATCATGGACTGATAGTGCAATCTTTGTTGAGGATTTAGATGGATTGGAATCATGTCCTTAGCTTCGTAGTCCAAAAATAATAGAATATGGCCAACCTTTGACTTGTGGGTCATCCTATAAGCTCATAATGCAAGTGGTAGCTCACAAACTCAATTTCCCTTAGCTCCCTTCAACTTCTTCTTGATGGTGAATTTGATGATCTTGTTAACCGCCTCCACTTATCCATTCGCTTGCAGGTTTACTACTACCGAGAAGCTTTCCTCAATTCAATACCGAGCATGGAATGTTTTGAACTAAGCACTTTGGAATTGAGTTCCGTTATCGATGGTGATCTTCTGTAGAACTCATCCATATAAAATGATTTTCATCAAGAAGTTAATCACCTTCTTCAAAGTGATCGATGTGAGCGGTTCCACTTCAACCCACTTTATGAAGTTAACAATCCACATATACTATAACATATTTCGGTCCGCCTCTTGACATCGATGACACATCGATAATGTCAATTCCCCACACCACAAACAGCTATAGACTAACTATTTGTGTCAGCTTAGTCATAGGGATCTTGGTATCTTTTAAAACTTTAGCACTTATTGCATCGTCTAGAACAGTCATCCGCACTCGGTTGAACGTTGACCAGAAGTATCCATAGTGAAGAACCTTCTTTGCTAACGTCTACCTTTGGTGTGATTAGCACAGCTACCTTCATGCATATCTACATGAATTTTCTTAGCTTCGTCTTTGGTGAAAAACCCCAGTAAGCGGGTTGAGAATCCTTCCATTTAAGAGAGTGCCTTTAGCAGGAGTTTCCATCATTCATTCCTTCCGTTTAGGAGAGGCCCTTTTAGCAAATATTCTTTAACTGGAGTCATCCATGACTTATTTTCTTTCTCAACATCTAAGATCCAATCAACATCCATATCATCTACGCTTGGAATCATTAAAGTCTCAATTGGAACTCCAAAAGTAGCACATCCCTAGAGCTTGTCGCTATGCCAATGAATTAACTTTCATAATTTCCTCCATAGGGATGTTCATTATCATGTAATGTCCGATATCATTTGACAATTCCAAAACCTTTGTAGGTAAGCGAAAGTCTCTCTCCCTTAGTCCGAAATTCCATTTTCACTTGATAGACCACCAACTGAGAGTAGCTAAATATATGCGTCATCTAGATCCTCGGTTCCTTTACTATCTTGAGTCCCACAATCAACGCTTTGTATTTAGTTTCGTCGTTTGTCCCAGGGAACTCTAGCTTTAAGGTGTAACAAATCCTTCATCCCTTTGGAGTTACCAAAACAACTCCTGTTGTAGAACCACATTCATTAGAAGCTCCATCCAGATATAACCTCCATTAAGAAAGCTGAATCCATTCTTCTTTCTTTTAATTGTCCTGAACGTTGAACTTGGCAATGATGCCCCTAATGTTTGTCCTCGAATTGCCTTCCTAGGATGGTAATATAAATCATAATGGCTTAGCTTGATACTTCATTTTATTAATCTTCCCGAAGTCTCGAGTCGGTGAATACTTTTACCATTGGCTGATCAGTCAGCACCTTGATCAGATGAGCTTGGAAATAAGGTCCCAACTTTCTCACAGCTATCAAAAAACATTATGTTGGTTTCTCCAGCTTTGGATAATTCTACTTCGCTCCTATAAATCACTTGCTGATGTAATATACTAGTCTTTGGATTCTAACCTCCTCAAGTACCAAGGTTGCACTCATTGCATGAGTGCAGACTGCTAAGTAAATGAACATATCTTCTCCTTCCATAGGCCTCGATAAGACTAGTGGTTTAGTACATTTTGGAAAGCATCTTGACATTCCTTTGTCTAGACAAATTTTCCCTTCTCTTTATTAAGGGCATCAAGAATGGTAAACATTTTTCCATCACTTTCGAAATGAATAGACTCGATATGGTGACTTTCTTATTCAAGCTTTGCATCTCACTCCTTGTTTTTGGGGCAGTTACTTCTTTTAATGCTTTGATTTGTTCCAAGATAGCTTCAAAGCCCCTTGAGTTTATGACGACGCCCAAAAATTTTCCCGATGCAACTTCGAAAGAACACTTCAATGGACTGAGCTTCATTCCACACTTCCAAAGTACATCGAGCATTTTAGAAAGATCGCTGATGTGATTCATTAATCGCTATGATTTCACAAGCATATTGCCACATAGACCTCCACAGTTTGTCTGATCTAATCCCTAAACACTATATTCACTAATCGCTGGTAAGAAACTCCAGTAGATCGAAAAACACAAATCGATAACAATACAGCCCCAAATCAGTGATGAAGTTTGTATGTTCTTTCTCTTGGACATGCATTGATATCTGCTTGTAGCAGAAATACACACCCATAAAGGATAGCGGTTCTTGTCTGGCTTTTCCATCTACCAGTTGGTCAATCCATGTTTAATGGCTAAATCTCTGTTGGATTAGAAAAATAGCGGAAAAGTTTTAAATTAAAAATAACCACAAGCGCACGGCGTACAGTTCTAGTACGTGGCAAGTGTGGGTCGATCTGTAGGGGACTGTATCGATTTAAAAAATTAATCAATTTAACCAAAGAGTTTGAAAATTGTTTTAAGCTAGAGAAAATGCAAAAACTAACTACTGCAGAAGTGAATAAAAACTATGAGATTAAAGGAAAATTTAGAGATAAACCAACCCTCTTTATCACATAAATCAACACAACATGAAATTATGATCTCCCTTTTGGTCATTAATGAATTTTGTTGATATGTTTATCATAAGTGTAGCTAATATTTAGCCCAACATAAATTATCAAACTTTCCATACCCTCCAAACCAACTTAGCAAGTCTCATGAAAATGACAATGAAATTAAAAATAAAATCTGTTTTAAGCATGCCTTATTTACTATTGAATTAGTAACATAAACTGTCAAATTTTGGTTCTAAATCCACTTCTATTACCAAAATCATATGTAGATGAAGAGGTAATTTGTGTTTATGTTTGTTTAAGCATAGCCAATTTGGTGTCAACGGTAGAGGCTATCAAGTTCAATGCTTAAACAATAAAATTTATCCACATCAAACATTTCCATTAAGCACAAAAAGAGATCAAAAATTACCAAAATGTTGAATCTACATGATTTAGGGAACTTCATTAACCCTAAATTGAAGAGGTTTAGCTTCTCATATTTGTTATCATTTCAAGAAATGTAGAGTTCAACATGAAATAAAAACAACATGAAAAAGAGAGCAAATTAAATAAAATGAGAGCTAATCTACTCGCATATACTAACATGAAAGAAAAGAGCAATAAAATAAAAAGACCATGAATTAACATTGCGTAAAAATAAATTACATAAAAGAAGAAAATGGCTAAGTAGTCATGAAATAGAAGAAGAGAGTTTAGATTTATTTTTGAGCTTAAAAGTAATCTAACTAAAGAGGATTCTAAGAGCTTAATTACATGAACATATGAGGTAATTATACATATTTTGAAACCCTAATCATATTTTTGGAAACTACCCAAATTGCCCTTGAACAATTGTGGCCACCAAGTTATCATTAGCATAAATTAATCCTCCTTTAAGTGTGTATGTAACTTTAATGGTCATTTAGCATGCGCATTAGCTCCTAATTGTACATCATGATAAGTGGGTAAGTGGGGCCCTCCATGCTGCATGAAATGATTTATTTCCATCTTCATTTTGTTTTCTTCACCTGTACATGCATATTTCAACGAATCCTATTCCATCTTTCATCCAAATTCCTATAAAATAACATAAAAATGTCCAATTAAATTTTATCATATTAATATATGCACAAAAATGACCATTTTGCCCTTATATGAAGATGAATATATGATGATTTGACAATAATTTGAATTTTGAGTTAAACATGTTAAAATACCCTATATGCTCATTTATTTAATTGAATTTGATTAAATATGGAAGTAAAAATATGCACATTTACGTGTACATCAAGTACCCCCGCATTTCTTTTTTCGACCTTGAATAACGTAAAACTAAGATAAATCCATTTTCGTAGGGACCACGATTGCATTGAGCGTATGCAATAAGCCATTAAACCTCTAGGTGTCCTTAGTAGGACGAGTGTTGTCTCGTGAGGGTTTTCAGCGGATACTATCCACAAAATCCAAATGCAACATGAAAAATTACTAAATGCAAGATTTATTTACAAAGATATGAATGCAAGTTTTTGAAAATATTTATAAATGAAGAATTTACTTTAAAATTGGCACAAATAATTTAAACATAAGTTCTGGTAATTATCAAGAATTTTAAGTACTTTTACTTGTCTAAATTTCCAATAAAAATTAAGCTATCATCACAATTAGGCTCAAGTTTGGATAGTTGTTTCGGTTAATAATATAGTGCAACTATAAAAGGGATCCTTAGTTGATTTTCAAAATTTATCAAAGTGATATTTTCATTTCTTTTGAATAACAAGTCAAATCAAAGAAGTAAAAATAGTGCTTGGATTTCAATTGCTTACTCTCTCTATTTTTTTGAAAATTATATTGATATTAACAATATTTACGTATGTCTAACTCAGAAAACTGAGGCTAGATATATAACCCATACACTGCCTTGCCGGCTTACATGAAGAGAATACATAGCGTGGTGAGTGAACACACTTGTGTGTTCACCAATCGACTGTAGGCATTATCAATAAAAGAATTTTTATATACATACATCTAACTCGGATAAATTGAGGCTAGATATACCGATCATGCATTGCCTTTCAGGCTTACATGAGAAGGGTACAGAGCATGGTGAGTGTACACACTTGCGTTTAAGTACATGACTCTAGGCATTAATAAGATACATACTTATATACAAAACTTTTTTTTCTTCCTTTTTTATATAATTTTTTGTAGTATATATATAGTAAGAGAGATATTTGTAAAATCATCTTAGCAAGATCAAAAATGTTATATCCTTTACTTTAAATCCACTATTTTTTAAGCAAAGATTTTCAGTTAGGATATACTTCATAATTATCATCCATGAATCTTCCTATATACTAGTCAAACCATAGTTACTTGTAATTAAAATAAACTTTATTTTAATTTTTGTTGAGATAAATAAATTTTCAACAATTTTAGTTTAATAACCAAAACCTATTATTATCCTATATTATTGCTTTAAAAATAAATCAATATGATAAAAGAAAATTAGTTTCAAAAAAAAATTTGTTTAACTTTTTAAAGGTTTTAGAAAGCAAATGCAAAAAATAAACCATGAAAAATTAAAAATGAAGACGAGACTCCCCCATACATGATTTTGACTATGTCCCCACAGTCAATCCAAGTGAAAGGAGAAAAAATAAAAATAAAAATATGACCTATACTTACATGAAACGATTAATATTTACACGATGTTAGAAAATATATCGTTAAAAAGTAAATGAAACGGTTTTCCAAAGACCAATTCATTTGTCTTGTCAAGTATGGAAGACATAGCTTAAGCACAGAAAACCAAACCATAAAAGATTTTAAAGTTGAATGTTGATTTGCAAAAACAAACGTCGTTTTATTAAAAAACAAATGAGTTGTTTTATTTTTGATGATTTTTGGGTTGATAGAACAATTGGTTGAAGTTCAAGTTTATTTTCACTAAATTTAAATTCAAGCCCATCATTGACAAATTCTTCAAAATTATTGATTTCAAAATCGAAATGGTGATTAAAATCTTCCCTTTCAGACTTCAACAACTCATTTTCGAAAATTCAAAAGAATTTATGTTCAATAAATTTGTCCTCCTTTATTGAATTATTCACAGCTTTATTGCGTATATCAAGTTCAAAATCCAAAGTTGTTATATTCAATTTTTCGAAATAAAAAAAGGGAAGATCGAATTTTAAATCGAGTTTCTCACCCTCAAAAGAATTGAAATTTAACTCAATTATCATATTTTTAACAACTTCATTACGATTGCCATTTTTAATTTCAAAAGTTGTTATTTGAAAATCGTGCATTTTGGTAAAAGATGGATATTATTTGACTCATCACATGTTGGGATTTGATTTTATTTCTCATATTGTTTCATGTAGGTTTCAAACAACAAATCCGTGTGATTTTTGTAAATGTCATCCATTTGCTCAACAAAATCAAATTTATATTTAATAATTTGAGGATTTTCAATTTGAAATTGTTGAGAATAAAAAATTTCACCATGATTGAAACTCCCATTGCAAAAATCATTGAAATAGTTGTTTCCACTTTCGTTTCAATTTTGAAATTCATTTTGCAGTTTGAAATTGAATTGGCATGTGTTATAATTGAAGTCATTTGAATTTTGAAGTGAATTCAAATTTTGAATATCTTGAAATCCTTGACTTGAGTTATTGCACAAATATGAATTACATAAATCATTTATCCTTTGATCATTTTGTATGGAGAATTCAAGTAAATACAAAATCATTTCAATGCTTTTTTCAAGATTTACGGGTTGGTCATAAATTTGAAAATTTTGTGGTTCAAGATTCAAATTGTTTATACAATAGTTGTCATTAAAATATCCATAAAAGTTTGATGTGAAATTATATGGATTATGTTGATTTTCACAACTATTGTAAAATTCTAGCGAATAAGGAAATTCAGACATTTTCAAAAATGGTTTAGGGTTTTTTTATAAAGGTAAAAATATTTACCAAAAATACTTTATTTTTCAAAAGGGTACTTTATTTTTGTTTTGTTTTTTTGGATTTTCAATTTTTCTTTGTTGCTTTGGAAAAGGTTTTATATCTTTTTTGGGTTTTTGCTTTTCTAAAAGATACTAACTCAAAATTAATTTTCTTTTGTTTTGTTTTTCGGATCTTTGATTTTGACTGAAAAAATGTCAAAGGATTTTAAAACTAAGTTAAGAAATATTTACAAATTTTTTAGTTTTGGATTTTGATTTTGTGACGACCCGGAATTTTAAAGCATTTAGAATCAGAATATTTAATTGATTTTAAATATTTAAAAGTTAATTATCGACTTAAATTACGAATATCATAATTTATTTGACAATTAAATTGTTGAATTAAATAATTTGAATTGAATAAGATATGGAATCTAAGATTTTAAGCCTGTTAAAATAATAATAATAATAATTTGAAGACTTATAAAATTTATATTGATAACATTGAATATAATAGAAGTGTTAAAATTGAATTTAACACTGATTTGTTTAGTTTTAAAATTTTATGGTTTAAATTGAGTTTAAAAATAGCCTTCCGAGGCACAGTCTCGGAATTCAACGAAACTAGTTCCATTGGGTCCGTAATATTTTATTATTATCGGATTCCAAATTTCGTAGCTTTCGGAGCTATCGTGGTATCGTACGGAATATAAACGGCTAAACAAAACTTATAATGTTATACAAGGTCGGAATTTGTGAAGAAACAAGTCGAGATTGGATTGAGTTTGCGAAATTAAATCAAAGGTGAGTTAATCTCACTCGGTTAAATTTAGATTTTAATGATCAAATTTAATTAATTGTTTGAATGCTTGAATTGATTGATGTGATATAGTATAGTATAATTTGTGATTGGCGTATTATGTGATGCTAACGTCTGTGGATGAAGGGAAAACAGGTTGGAGGGATCCAACTGGACCCCTCAACTTTATTTAATTATTTAATATTCTCTGTTCTGAATATTTGATATTCTGTAATGAATTATGTGAAAATATTGAATGCTATGGCTTGATTGTTATAATCGGGCAATAATGATTTACCAAATATATAATTTGAGTTTGGGAATGAAAATAAAAGAAGTCAAATTGTAAGTAAAATAATTATAGAAAAGTTGAATAAATTTATGAATGAACTAGAAAGGAAATAAAGTGACTTTAAAATTTTAATAAATAAATCTTGAGTATGGAAAGGAAAATTTAAATAAACAGATAGTTAATGAAACTTAAACTTCAATGTCATTGTTTAAAGGAACAAAACATTTATTTTAAATTTAGGATTTAAATTATTTAAGAAGAATAAAGAAGAAATTGGGAATAACCTGAAATTTTGTATATTTCAGCTAAAGGATTTAAAAATCAAACTGAAAATAATAATGAAGTCCACAATTAATGAATTTTGAAATGAACTGATAAGTAAAGAAATTTATTTCAAATGGAATAAATTGGGAATCAATTTGGAAAAGTGATTTAAGTGATTGAGATTGGAAATTTCTCTCTGAATAACCAAATACGTTTTCAACGTAAATTTTTAGATATAAATTAAAAGTTTAAAGTTGTTTTAAGAAGTATGTTTTGAAAAATTTACTATTTCTAAATATTTAAATTCTAAAGTAAGTATTTCTTTTTAATCTATTATAGCAATAATTATTTTAATCTATTATAGCAATAGTTATTTAAAGAGTGACTTAGTATTTTATTTTTAAAAGTGAAATCTAGTTTTATATTTTGTTTAGCAACATTATTTTCAAATATTCATATAGTATGTATTTTAACAAATCATTGAAGTAGTTTTAACTTAAATGTTATAAGGTATATTTCTAAGTAAAGTGTATAAAATTATTTTAAAAATCTAGTTTGTGCTTGGTAATTTCAGTGGAGATAGTAAATTTTGAGAAAGCTTAGTCTGAAATGGAAGATGGTTTGAAACTGTTTTCAAAGGGTTTTTTTGAAAACGGAAAATACATCTTGTGAAGATAGTTTTTGGATTAATAAATATTTTGGGAAATTATTTATTGGTTGATGGTTGTTTGTGAATATAAATTGATAGTTAAATCACAGACTATCAATATTGGACAAATGCGTTGATCGTTTCGAAGAGACCGGGATCGAGATTTATTTCTCGAAAACCACTTCGATCCAGTTTGTACGTTTTCATGAAAAACGATTTTGGATTCGAAGATGGAGCAGTGAAGTGCAAGGGCTAGTCGCTACTAATCCTGAGGATATTTCCAAAATGGATGTAGTAGGAATAGTGCCTTTGGCTCCGTTCGAACCCGGGACGGACTTGTATGGATGAATGCTTGCGAAACATCGTCAGGTGGATGATGGGCATTCTAAGGGATATATTCTAAAAAGGTAACGCTTAGCCTCAAGCCTCATCAAATGGTAATGACTGAAAATCAAGGATTATGCAGCAAGGCTAGGTGGGTAGCACCCAAACAGGATGAGGTCATTCCAGATTAGATGTCCCTTTTTATTTCGGCTTAGTGCGCGGTTGCTGATCCCAACCGCGGGGTGATCTCACTTGGGATTATCTAGTAAGGGGTAGTCCCGGTCTTGTGTTGCAGGGCAGCGGGCGTACTCCTCGGTACGGTGATCCAGGCCCCGTACTGTGACAGGTGGTGCCCCAGTGCCTAGTCATTGGTTGGAAATCCATTCTTCCTACGAGCCTTGTACGAGTTTTGTTTGTATTACCCACTCTGTGGCTAGTAGCTGGATTTAATAGATGTAACAATTTCGGCTATTTTATAAGTATTTGTATATAGACCCTATTATAATATCAGAGAATTTCTATAAAAATTGTTTTAGCTATCGTAAGGTAAAAACCCGACATGTTTATTTGTGGCGTGGTCTTACGAGATGCTTTTGTTTTCAAAGGTTTTTGAAACTTTAATAATCAATTGGGTGTGATTTTCTCAGGCTGGTATCCCAGACTAACTCGGGTGTTATTTAACTGTAATGCTCGGGTCAGACCGAGTATTATAGGATACAGGATATGACACTGTGGAGCTCAGGAGACGAGCTGGATGACGATACGTACTCTCGTACTTGTGTATATATATATATATTTCCGCTGTGGAGTTGTTGTGTATCCATTTGTATGACATTGATGTTGAGCTGTGATTGATGTACTCTGATGATGTAATTTATAAACAAAGATATTTGATTTTTGAGTAAAGATCATTTATTATCTATTATATTTTATTCCGCTGCGATGGATAGATTCTGTTGTTGTGTTCTATTTTCCTCTTTTACCTCTTCTTCTTTTACCCAATGGTTCGTATTTCTGTGCAACTTGAGTTGATTGTTGTAGAATAGTGTTGACTCAAGGGGTACGGATTTGCGGGCTGTTACAGATTTTTTTTCCTTTTTTTACTATTATCCTGCTTTTTGGCAAAGCCATGATACCAAAAGATTGATCGAAAATAAGAGACGGTTCGCCTCAGAGATTGGTTGCATTCCACTTCGCTATGGATATCGATGAATTTTGTCCAAGTCCGGATCGGGCCACAATTGACAAGACATGATGACCAAAGCTGCAGAAGCTGGCTTTTCAAATCTCAAGTCAATCGGAGCTTGTATGTGCAAGTTTTGATCGATTCAACCTAAGGAAAGAGCATGCCATTCGAATCCATCAGGTTCGAATCCATCAGCATGCAACACCTCACTCCATTCGAATCCATCAGGTTCGAATCCATCAGCATGCAACACCTCGCTCCATTCGAACCATCAGTTTCGAATCCATCAGCATGTGACACCTCGCTCCATTCGAATCCATCGGGTTCGAATCCATCAGGAGTTAGTTGCTTCGAACCGACCCGGTTCGTATCGATCGAGTTTGAACCCATTGGGATGCTCTGTTCGAATCGGTCACACTTGAACCCACGAACAATCATTCGTTTGTATTCCACCAAGTCAACTAACTTGGATGGTGTGTCACTCCATGATACAAAGTCGGCAAGATCCAAGGGGACGAAGCGTTCAACCTGGAGAGAAGACCGGATCGACTCGAAGGACGCGCGCCACCTCATCACAAGACCACGTGAGCTGATGGAGTCGAAGCCATCGATTCGAAGGAATCGGTTCGAACTAAACAGCCATCAGAAGCATATCAATTCGAATCGATCGTTTCTCCTAAACCATTGATCCAAATGCGACGAAATTTTCACAGTAGCTTCCATACAAGGTAAAGGTTGTTCCTACCAAGTTTCAGCTCGATTGGATCATTTTTTGATGTATTAGAAATCACTTCGAATCGATCTCAGATCGAGTCGAAACTTGGCGGGGTCGGTCGCATGGGCCCACTCACGTGCCAGAAAAAGTCTTTCGAAGTTTGAGCGAGATCTGGGCCTCCAACGCCTATAAATAGCACCCTGAAGCCTTCAGAAAGGGGGAGCTTCCGCCATTGAACATCGAGACTCTGCCGGATTCAATTCCATACTTCATCATCGCTGCTGTAATCAAATTTGAAAGCTATCATCAGTTGTAACTTGTGGTAATCAATTGTAATCATCAATTGTAATCATCAAGTGAACATCAACAAAGACATAACCTTCAGAGTGGACGTAGGCAAGACCGCCGAACCACTATAAATCCTGCGTTTGTGAATGTTATTTGTGAATTGCTGTGATTATTGTTGCTTAGATCTGACTTCTACATTGATTGTTGCCGATTTGTGTTCATAAGCGGGAGCTTTCACGATATCGGGTGTTTTTGGTCAATTTTGACACAAACATTTTGGTGCTTTCACCGAGAGAAGCTGATTCAGGATAAGTTGAATTCGAAGACTTAAGAATTTAGATCTAAGAACCATAACGAGACAAACAAGTAAGAAACAAAGGCCAGAGAGAAATGAACATCAAGGAAGCCAAGAGGCTTCCTCAGGAGCGAACCAAGCTTCAGTCTTCATCACTAGGGACGAGATGGAGACGATGATGAAGAAACAAGAGGAGTTGATCCAGAGTTTATTTCAATAGATAGGACAACTTGGAGCACATAATAGAGAAGCAGATGGAGTTCGAAATGGAACAAGACCATCCGGCGTAGCACCTGAACTAGGGGGCACGCACATGGAGAATGTTGATCCAGTCTCAGAGAGAGAGAGAGAGAGAGGAGCATCTGCGCAACCTGGGGGTAGCAGAGGAGCGAACGCTCGGTCAAGAGGGCAAATCCCAAAGTTCCCTCGTGAACTTGAGGGGCAGGAAGAAAGTGATGAACGAAGATTGCGTCTCATAGACAATGACAGATTGGCAGAGATGG
This sequence comes from Allium cepa, assembly GCA_030765085.1. Lineage (NCBI taxonomy): Eukaryota > Viridiplantae > Streptophyta > Magnoliopsida > Asparagales > Amaryllidaceae > Allium > Allium cepa. The sequence goes on from CM060937.1 coordinate 153,874,970, forward strand.
TTAGAAGAACTATGAGAGGCAGTTTGGTAAACAAAGATTTGGAGGATGTCAATAGGAGTCCTTTTACTCCAGCAATCAGACGAGCTAGAAACCCACCGGATTTCAAGCTACCATCGTTGGACATGTATAACGGGAGAACGGACCCCACGGTTCATCTAACGAAGTATATGAGGCATATGGAAGTGCTAGGGGCATCAGAGGAGGTTATGGCCAGGTGCTTTCCATTGTACTTGGCAGATATTGCAGCATTATGGTTTAGACAACTAGAGAGTGGATCTATCGTAACATGGAATGATTTAACTGAAAGATTCATGAGGCAATTCAGGGTTCACATTGCGAGACCCAAGAATATGATGGCGTAGGCAACTTTAAAACAGAAGGCTGGAGAGACTTTGAGGAGTTTCCTGACGCGATTCAATACGGCAGCAACTTCAGTGGATCGACCAGATCCATCCATGGTTATGATGGCGGCTGTGTCCGGAATAGCTGACGGAACAGAGTTCAAAAATTCATTAACTAAGGATCCACCCGTGGATCTAGGAGAGTTCTATCATGAGGCAGAAATTTTTTTACGATTGGAGGATGCGAATGCAGAAAGAGAAGAAGGAGAGGGAATAGAAGTTTATGCACTTAATGACAAAAAGACTCTCGAAAATGACTCAGGCAAGGATAAAAGTAAAAGAAAGACTGAGAATGACGGGGACAGGTCAAAGCGGTAGCGGAGGGAGCCGCGATTCACCACTTACACCAAGCTGAATGAGAGTCTAGAACGAATTTATCAGGATACCAAGGTGCAGGTTCCGTATCGTAGACCAATGCGAAGGGACCCAACTTCCAACGAAAGAAGATCAGATAAGTTTTGTGTATTTCATGAATTAAACGGTCATAACACTAATGATTGTAGGCATCTGAAGGACGAGGTAGAAGGACATATCAGGAACGGTATGCTCCTTCAATATGCGAGGAGGCGAACTCCAGTGGTGGAACCAGAGCGACCACCGTCTACATCAGTTAGGGGCGACCATGAATCAAGGCACCGTTTGATTATCAATTGATTAAAATAACGATGAACAAGTCGTAAGCTTCCCACTAACATAATTGACTCATTTACACTTGTACGAGATCGCGAACGATCCCCAGGCATGCTTTGAATGATCATTGACCGTTTAGTAGTGGGAACTTACACTTTGACATCCTTGCTTTGCTTTTGTTTCATTTTGATTTGGACATTTGGACTTTGTTCGTTTGGACATTTCTATTTTAAAACTCATCTGTTGAATAGATATTTGATTCTGATAATTCTGAAACGGCTAAGCTACTTACACATGTACGGGATCGCGAACGATCCTTAGGCATGCTTTGAGATGGCGATAAACCGCCCTGACAAATGATCCAGGGACCCACTCGAACGTGAACCTGGTATCAACAATACCAAGCCCTCCCGGGCATACTTTCTCGCCTCGAACGGCACCCGACCGCGAACGGTCACAATTCGCCACGAACGGCACCCGACCTCGAACGGTCACAAAATCGCCTCGAACGGCACACGATCGCGAACGATCACAACTTGCCTCGAACGGCACCCGACCGCGAACGGTCACAACTCGCCCCAAACGGCACAACTCACCTCACCTCAAATGGCTTGATCGCGAACGGTCGTCATTTGAGGTATGCCACTTGACCGCGCACGGTCGCACTTCACCTCAAATGGCTTGATCCCGAACGATCGTCATTTGAAGTCAGGCGCTTGACCATGAACGGTCGCACTTCATCTCAAATATCTCAATCCCGAACGGTCGTTATTTGAGGTCGCATAAAACTATAAATTCCTTTGCAGGACATCAACAGGATATGAACATCAGCTCATGGCATTACAAAACACGCCTTCCTACCGCAAGGCATATTTTGGGGGGCAAATGTTATCCCACTTTTTGGCAAAGCCGTGATACCAAAAGATTGATCGAAAACAAGAGACAGTTCGCCTCAGAGATTGGTTGCATTCCGCTTCACTATGGATATCGATGAATTTTGTCCGAGTCCGGATCGGGCCACAATTGACAAGACATGATGACCAAAGCTGCAGAAGTCATCGTTTCAAATCTCAAGTCAATCGGAGCTCGTATGTGCAAGTTATGATCGATTCAACCTAAGGAAAGAGCATGCCATTCGAATCCATCAGGTTCGAATCCATCAGCATGCAACACCTCGCTCCATTCGAATCCATCAGGTTCGAATCCATCAGCATGCAACACCTCGCTCCATTCGAATCCATCAGGTTTGAATCCATCAGGAGTTAGTCGCTTCGAACCGACCCTGTTCGTATCGATCGAGTTCGAACCCATTGGGATGCCTCTGTTCGAATCGGTCACACTCGAATCCATGAACAATCACTCGTTCGTATTCCACCAAGTCAACTAACTTGGATGGCGTGTCACTCCACGATACAAAGTCGGCAAGATCCAAGGAGACGAAGCGTTCAACCCGGAGAGAAGACCGGATCGACTCGAAGGACGCGCGCCACCTCCTCACAAGACCACGTGAGCTGATGGAGTCGAAGCCATCGATTCGAAGGAATCGGTTCGAACTAAACAGCCATCAGAAGCACATCAATTCGAATCGATCGTATCTCCTAAACCACTAATCCAAATGCGACGAAATTTTCACAGTAGCTTCCATACAAGGTAAAGGTTGTTCCTGCCAAGTTTCAGCTCGATTGGATCATTTTTTGATGGATTCGAAATCACTTCGAATCGATCTCAGATCGAGTCGAAATTTGGCGGGGTCGGTCGTGGGCTCACTCACGTGCCAGAAAAAGTCTCTCGAAGTTTGAGCGAGATCTGGGCCTCCAACGCCTATAAATAGCACCCTGAAGGCTTCAGAAAGGGGGAGCTTCCGCCATTGAACATCGAGACTCTGCCGGATTCAATTCCATACTTCATCATCGCTGCTGTAATCAGATTTGACAGCTATCATCAGTTGTAACTTGTGGTAATCAATTGTAATCATCAAGTGAACATCAATAAAGACATAACCTTCAGAGTGGACGTAGGCAAGACCGCCGAACCACTATAAATCCTGCGTTTGTGACTGTTATTTGTGAATTGCTGTGATTATTGTTGCTTAGATCTGACTTCTATATTGATTGTTGCCGATTTGTGTTCATAAGCGGGAGCTTTCACGATATCGGGTGTTTGTGGTCAATTTTGACGCAAACATTTACAATATGTATGAACTAATGCAACTAAATGAATGCAAGGATTTAGTTACAATTTTTCTACCTTAAGTAGCTCCCAATCCAAAATTGTATAATCACGCTTTGTCTTAATCCAACAAGATAGTTCTCAGCCAAGTAACGGACAGGAGTTATCGGTGCACCACGAATCATCGCAGCAATGCAACCAAAGGTTTAAGTATCTTCAGAGAAACAACCAGTATAATATTTACGAATCATTGTAATATTTATAAATGGTTATTGTTCTGCCATAGCCTAGACACCAAGAAATTAAATTGTCGAAAGAGGACAGCTTGTCAATATAATTAAGCCCTAGATGAGCTCGTGACACCCTTAAGCCAAAATGTCCAACCGTTATTATTAGTAAATTCAAAGTTGAAATGCAATTTGTGGTCCAAGAAAGGGGTGATGAAATCCCCTGCCTTATGTGGATTTGGGTGTTGCCCTTAGAAAAGAAAAACAAGATCGAATGAATGCAAAACTGAAATTAAACATGATTTAATGATGCAACTACAAATGAATTTTGTTTTTGTTTTTTTTAATCTTTAAAAAAAAATGCAAGAAACCAACAATGCAAAGAAAATAAAAACAAGTGATAAGAGCATAATACCACAGCATATAGAATTATTAGCAAATTTATTTTTTATGCGGCGATTTTTTTATATAAAGCAAGCAAAGCAATGTATTTTTGGCAAGCGGCTCATTTCCTTTTGTGGTTTGCAACCTAAAAAGGAGTAGATAACGAATATATATTTTTAAAAAGCAAGTGAAATATATATATATATAGGAAAAGTCTATTTAGACACAAAATATAGACACAATTGGTGACACAAAGAATTTCCACCATTGGATTGCCCCCTGAATTACATCTTCTCTATAAAGACAAAAAAATCCAATGGTCCAGATCTTTTGTGTCACCATTTTGTGTTTAATTTTGTGTTCAAATAACCGACGACATATATATATACACACACACATACAAAAAGAAAACTTAAAAGCACTTGAACTCAACCTAACTTACAAAAAAACAAATTATTTTTTCCTTTTGAAACAAAACAAGCAAAACAAACCCCTTCACAAAAGAAATTCAAACGTTTATTAAACTTCATCCAAGCCTTCAAAATAAAAGAATAAAACAGCCCAAACTCGTTTAGTCAAACAAAAATGTCCCAAACCCGCTTAGTCAAATAATTTCTGTTAGAATAAATTAAACATGCGACTTTCTCAAAAATAAACACAAGAGAATTGCAAATTGGAATAGGCGATTATGGTGTTCGATTCAGGCTATCGTGAGTTAGTCGAGGCGAATTTGTGTTATGGATCGACGAATGGGTTTTGTGATTCCAAGTATGGTCGGTTGATTTTGCGAATTGGCGAATCTGGATTGAAATGTAGTGGTAAGTTGGGTCGCGTTCCACGCAAATGCATTATGTCTTGAGTTATTCAGAACTGGTTTGCCTATTGATCCTCGTCCATGGGATCTCTAATCGCTAGGATAGGTTTCCGTATAAGATAACTCTTTGTGGTTTAGGCTTTTAAACCCATTCCCCTCGATGCGCGGTCAATTTTCTCTCTTGATAAACCTTTAGTAAATGGATCCGCTAGGTTATCATTTGTTTTCTCATAATCTATGGAAATTGTTCCATTTGAGAGTAACTGCCTAACTGTGTTATGGCATCGACGAATATGTCGTGACTTTCCATTATATACAAAGTTGTGTGTTCTACTTAGCGTAGCTTGGTTATCACAATATATACATATGGCCGGTACAGGTTTAGGCCAAAATGGAATATCTTCTAAAAAGTGACGAAGTCATTCTGCTTCTTCGCCCACTTTATCTAAAGCGATGAACTCCGATTCCATAGTGGATCAAGCTATGCATGTTTTTTTAGTAGATTTCCATGACACCGCTGCTCCTGCAAGGGTAAAGACATAACCACTTGTGGATTTTGATTCCTCTGAATCTGCAATCTGCTTTGCATCACTATATCCTTCTAAGACGACAGGATATTTTCCATAATGTAAGGAAAAATTAGTGGTATTCTTTAAATATCCAAGCACTCTTATTAGTTCTTTCCAGTGTTCCTTCCCTGGATTGCTCGTATACCTACTCAATCGACTTACTGCATAAGCTATATCTGGTCTTGTGCAATTCATGAGATACATGCCTAGGTGGAATATCAACAATTTCCTAAGTTTTATTACTTAGAATTGAATCAATCTCACTTTGGATTGCTTCATTCCAACATGAAGATTCAGAAGATGACATTGCTTCCTTGTACGTTTGAGGTTCATGTTCTAACACATAAGTGAAAAAATACGAACCAAATGTCTTGGAAGTCCTAGCCCTTACGCTTCTTCTTGGTTCAACTTCCTCAATCTCATGATGAGTTTCATCTTCATGTGAATTGCTTAATTCTTCTCTTGTCCTTTTAGGGACATTATTTCCTTCATTCCTTTTGTGTGGAAACACGTCTTCAAAGAATGAGGCATCTCTAGATTCCATGATTGTATTTACATGAATATCAGCTATATCAGTCTTGAATACCAAAAATCTATAGGCACTACTATTTTGGGCTTGCCCAAGATAATAACAATCTACTGTTTTTGGTCCAAGTTTGACTCTCTTGGGAGGCGGAACTGGAACTTTTGCCAAGCACCCCCACACTTTGAGGTATTTAAAACTTGGTTTGCGTCCTTTCCATAACTCATATGGAATTGTTCCTGTTTTATTGTGAGGGACTTTGTTTAATATGTGATTAGACATACTTAAGTCTTCCCCCCACAAGTTCGTCGGTAGACCAGAAGCTAAAAGCATTGCATTAATCATATCTTTTAACGTTCTATTCTTCCTATCGGCTACACCATTTTGTAGTGGTGAATATGGAGCTATTGTTTGATGAATTATTCCATTTTGTTCACAGAATTGTTCAAATGGTGATTCATATTCTCTACCTCGATCAGATCTTAGTATCTTGATCTTTTTATTTAACTGATTTTCTACCTCAGCCTTGTATTTTATAAATGTTGTTATTGTTTCATCTTTACTATTTAAAAGATATACATAGCAATATCGCGTATAATCGTCAATAAAAGTAATGAAATACTTTTTCCCACCTCTTGTAGGTAGTTATTTAAAATCACATAAATCTGTATGTACCAAACCTAATGGTTCGGTGCTTCTGTCAACAGATTTAAATGGTTGTTAAACCATTTTTTCTTTTACACATGTCTCGCATTTGTAGTTCTTATCTACTTGGAATTTTGGAATTAATCCCAAGTTTGATAATGTTTTCATTTTGCGGAAATTTATGTGTCCCAATCTATCATGCCATAGTAAAATTTCGTGCTCAAGCAAATAAGAAACTTCAATTTTATTAATAGCACAATCAGAATACATATTTTTGTTGCCGACAACGGCTACATTTGCCTTAAATAGGCCATCACATAAATATCCCCTTTCTATATACATTCCAGATTTGGACAGAACCATCTTGTCTAACTCGAACACCATCTTGAATCCCTTCTTTAATAAGACTGCACCAGAGATGAGATTCTTGCGTATGTCTGGAACATGGAGCATGTCATTCAACTTAACAGTTTTTCCAGAAGTAAACTTGAGGATTACTGTGCCTTCGATCATGGAAACTGTAGAATTAACCATGTAGAGTTTTTCTTCGTGATCGAATTTCTAATATGTAGAAAACATGGATTTGTCAGAACAAACATGACGAGTAGCGCCTGTATCTACCCACCATTGGTTAGGATTATGAACCGGATTGCATTTAGATACAATTACCGAGAAGTTGGACTCGTCCACTTCCATGTTGTCTACTATATTTGCCTCTTTGTTGCGGTCCTTTTTTTGTCTGCAATCTCTAGCGGCATGTCCAATTTTTCCACAAACCCAACATTCACCATTAAACTTTTTGGTTCGTTTGTTGTCTTTTGGTTTGTTGTTTGGAGCTTTCCTTTTCTTTTGGAAATTCTTCTTTTTGTTTTCGGTATTTGAATCTTCAGCCACAAATGCCTTCTTGCTTTGTTTTGTGATTCCACGGTTATTTGGCTCAATTTTCAATCGGGCTATAAGATCCTGTAAAGAGATTTCCTTCTTTTTATGCTTCAGATAATTGCGGTAATCTCTCCACGACGGCGGCAGTTTTCCCGTGATGGCTTCAACCAAAAATGATTCTCCAACCTTATGACCTTCCGCCTCGAGTTCATGAATGATTATCTGCAGTTCATGCAGTTGAGCAATCACCGCTTTGGAGTCAACCATCTTGTAGTCCATGAATTTGTCTACAATGAATTTCTTAAGAATGATATTCTGTGTCTTATACTTCGTGGTAAGTGCATTCCAGAGTGCTTTTGTTGTCTTTAAAGGCTGATATACTTTGTATAGAACCTTATCGAGACAATTCAGAATATAGTTTCTGCATAAAAAATCAGAATGCTTCCACGTATTCACCTCTGCTTTCTTGCCTGGTGCAGGAATTGGTTCGTCCTCCTTGAGGTACTTTTGCAGACCGAGTGTGGAAAGATAAAACAACATCTGAATCTGTCATGTCAATAAATCATCACCATCTCCCTTGAACGGTACAGGCCTGTTGTGAGTAGTATTCTTTGAAAATTCTACTATTGCCATCTCGGATTAGTATTAATAGGTTAAAATCTTAAGATGTTATACATCTAGTATAACAAAACAGAGAATAATCAATTATAAACTCGTCGCACAAGTTTATAACTCAGATTTCCACTACACTGGAATTCTGTATTAATTATTATAACAATATGAATGTTGTAAATAAGCTACAACAACAGCTTTATATATTTTGAATAAATAGTATAACCAGCATAACGGATAGAATATAGAATAATGTATATAAATATATAAACAGATTAGAATTCTAACCCGGATTATGTCTGAGGCTCGTCGTAACGATTTCCTTAAGAATTTTACTTCAAAATTCCCCCAAGATACAACAGACGTATTGCTCGAGATTGTAATGAGTATATCACTCTGTGATTTAGAGTATAATAGCAGAAGAGAAGAAGAAGATTCGGATTGTAAAAATAAGTTAGGAAAGTGATCAGTTTTCCTTCTTATTTATAGTTGGTCCGTATCTCTTCTGAACGGTCGTGTCTGCACCCGTTCGCTCAAATAGTCGTGTCTGTACCTCTTCGTACAGTCACATCCGTTTTTCTGCCATCGCTGCCCTTTAACGGGTTGCACCCGCTCATGCCGCATCCATTCGCCCACGTCAGCTTCAGTTGGGTCGCACCCGCCTATGTTCGGCCGTGTGTGGTGGTGATGCAAGATCTCCTTCCTTACAACGAAGCATACATTTGGGAGCCTCAGGCCCCCAACCTCCTTATGAGAAAGCCATATATAAACCAATATAGCTCTCAACAATTTGGCGATGTGGGACTTTTTATATTTCAATTCATTTTATTTGTTAAGGAATTCCAACATAGTGTATTATGTGAAGTGTGAAGTGTAGTTGCAATTATGCAGGTGGAGGTCGGTGAGATGAATGAATGAGTGTTGCGCAGTTTGTTGGAAGCGTGGGTGTATGTGGCAGCAGTTATATGTATGAGAAGAAGTGATGGCAGAATTTACTGTTGTGATAGTTGTGGATGGCAGAAATAATGATGTAAGGGATGTTGAGATATGCTGTGATGATGGTGAAGTTTGCATGTAAATGGTGGAGTTGCAGTTTTGTAAAGTGGTCTGTTAATGGCTATGTGCAGTGTAGATGGTCAGGGGTGTGGTAGTGAAGCAGTCGTTGGTAATGTGAGATGGTTTCTTGAATGGATCGGTAGTTGATGGTATGGGAAGTTTGGGAAGGGTTATGGTAAGGGACAGTGGTTTGTATTGGAATGTTGTGGTATAGTACGACAAACAGTAGTGGAAGACTGGTGAAGTCAGAGATAATGTAGTGTGTTGAAAATAGCAGTGGAAAATGGTAGTGTGTTGAAGTCAGAGATGGATGTATGACAGTTTGTATTAGCATGAGTGTTGTTTGAAGTAAAGGCAACAGGGTCTGGTAGGGGATGTGCAATCATAGGGTGATTTGTAAGTTGTGGTTAGAAGTTATGATGTTGTTGGAGATGTATTTGATATGTGGTAGTGGGGAACAATGGAGAGTTATTGAATTGGTTTTATGTTTGTGATATGGTTGTGGACTGGTGGTTATGAAATATGGGTGGCATTGGATGGTTGTATATGGTGGTTAGTTGCTTGTTGATGGTCAGAGGGGGCGGTCAGAAAGGTTCGTTTATAGGTGAACTATGGAAGGTTAGATGAAAATTTTGCAAGTGTAACAGGGAAGTATAGTGAGGATGTACAGGTGCACAATGAGGATGCATAGAGAAGTATAATTGTTTGTACACTGTTTTTGAAAATGCAATGCAAATGAAAATATATATGATCAAAACAGAAAATGCAAATAATTTTTTTTAGTTATGTACATTTTTTATAAGTACGGAAATTAAAATTGACAAACAAATAGAACAACAATCACACAATTAAATCAAAATGCAAACAAAAATCACACAAACACACACAAATGTTATCCATTTTTAAAAAATGAAAATTAACACAAATTAAAATAAACAATAAAATCGAAGAAAAATAATTCGAAGAATAGAAAATAAAATCAAATTAATTTCCCAGCCATGACGCCAAAAACTTGTTTAACTGCTAAATCTTTATCGGATTAGAAATACAGCCGAAAAAATTTAAACTAAAAATAACCGCAACTGCACGACGTACAATTCTAGTACGTCGCGAGTACGGGTCGATCCGTAGGGAATTGTATTGATTTTAAAATTTTCATTCAATCAACTTAACCAAAGAGTTTGAAAACTATTTTAAGTTAGAGTAAATGCAGAAACTAACTGCAACAAAAGTGGATGAAAACTATGAGATTAAAAGACAATTTAGAGATAAATCCACTCTCATCATCACATAAATCAACACAACATGAAATTATGTTATCTCTTTTGGTCATTAGTAAATTTAGTTGATATGTTTATCATAAGTGTGACCTATTTGTGCTATTAATTAGCCCAATATAAACCATCAAACTTTAACACACCCTCCAAACCCATTTAGCAACTCTCATGAAAATGAAAATGAAATTAAAAATAAAATCTATTTTAAGCATTTACTATTGAATTAGTAACATAAACCACCAAATTTTGATTCAAAATTCACTTCCATTACTATAATCATATGTAGATGAAGAGGTAACTTGTGTTTATGTTTATTTAAGCATAGCCTATTTAGTGTCAATAAAATAGGCTATCAAATTCAAAGTTTAAACAACAAAATTTATCCACATCAAACATTTCATTAAGTACAAAAAGTGTAACGACCCAAAATTTAACCACTTCAAAATATAATATTTAAAGTAATTTTAAATATAAAATATAAAACCTTTTATGATTTAAATAATATTAGATAGGATTTGGACATAGAAGTATATATAAAAATAGTAACATTTGCTTATATCGACAAAAGTGACAAAATCTTGATTTCAGAAAAGTAAGTTTCAATGGTTAAATAAATTATTTTAATTAATTTATAAGTGTTTATATTTTTAAATGACATTATATAAATTTATTATTTAATTTGGTTTACATGAATAAATAGCTTAAATAAAACGTCAAAATATGATCGTAAAACATTTTGTCAAAAATCAACGTTTTGTCGATTTAAAGTTGTCGCAACGTTGTTGCACCTTTATGTATACAATTTAATAAATATGGTAAGATATAAAGATAGTTAACAATTAATAAAACAAGGTTACTTTTAGTAATCACACTTAGAAAATTTTAGAAAGCAATTAGCACAAGTAAACTAAAAAAACAAAACACATGTCACATTAAAAGTGACATAAAGTAAGAAAAGTGACATAAAGTAAAGTAATCATTCTTATTCTTTACTTAACTCTAAAGTATTTGAATTTTAAAAGTGTGATGTGATGTGAATGGTAAGTTTGGAATTAAATAAGTTTACTTAATTCTTAAGGAAGGTTATTCAAGTAAAAACACAAATCTATATTTTATTCTCAAATATTTTCTATAAATACATACCAACTTTCTCACTTCCTTCCGCACTTTTTTTTCTCAAAACTTCAAGCTTCTTCTTACCTTCTTTAATGGCTTCCAACCTTAACAAAGTTATGCCAAAATATTCTCAAAAATAAAATAAAGAAAATATCGACCAAACGCCGTCCGAACTACTTCAAAACGCCTCCTTCCCTCTTCTATTGCTCACGTTCCCCTTCTTCCATTTGGCCGAGTACTCCTAGCCTTCCCCATGCCAAGGTGATCCATCTAAGTCGAACGTTCAAGAATCATAAGCTAAAAACGTCGAGTAGCGAAGTTAGAGCCGATTTTTCGTTCGCCAAAACCAAACAAAGTGAGAACTCCTAATTTATATGTATATATTTGGTTATGATGTTGTGATATGTTTGTTTGGATATTAATAATGACGTTTGATAAGTGTTTGAAAAAAAGCCACATTTAAGTCATTTGCAAAAGTAAGGAAGCAAATATGTACACAAATGACAATTATGTGATATTGTAATAAAAATGTTGTTAAATTGATTTGCAAGTTCATATGACATATTAGAATATGTTAAAATAATTATAAATATTGTTTTGGATGTTTATTAGTTGTATATTGAACATATATGTTGAAACAAGTCACGGATTTACACGACGTATAATCACATGGAAATTACTTTCCAAAAGAAATAAAATGTGATATGCAATCATTTATACCTTGAAAAATGTTTGAAAATATTTTAGAAATGATTCCTAAGTGTTTAAACTTGTATCGACAAAGTTTGGATATGGATCTCAAATACGCCAAAAATTTGACGCATCGCGTAACGCTGATTCGTGTTTACGCGTCAAAAGTTCAAATGAACATACGAAGTGGAATATAGTTTGGAATTCTTCGAAGTAAGAATTTTTCGAAATCTTATATCCATATCTTTCATAAAAAAAGAAAATCAAGATTTCATCTTGTATATTTTGAAATATGGCAAAATCAATTTTCAACAAAAATCCAGATTTTGCAATAAATGGCCAAAGTTGGAATTTGATGAAATTAGTATTTTGAAAATATGAAATAAATTCTAAAAATATTTTAAAATGTCTTAAAAGTGATTTAAGTTGAAAAGATGGTTTTCTAAATGATATAAAAATTGTTTTGAAGAATATAGCTTTTAAAGCACTTTTATAACATCATTTGCAACACTTCTCGCAACGCTTTTCAGTAACTTTTGGAATAAAGGTGAAAACTTAGCAATTCTTTCTTAAATCTTTAGTAAATGTTTTTAAGTAAATAATAAAGCATTTCAAAAGAATTTTGAACAATTTAACACTATGTCAAAACGGTTAAACAAATAGTAAAGTGATTTAAAAATGAAAAATGAGTATGCGGAAACGACTAGTACGTTTGTCCCGCCTGTGAGATCTAAAAGTGAAAATAAGGTGTGTAACTAAGGTTAGGGATGGAGAAACCAGTGCTCTGAACATATCTGGCCTAAGTTTTCTCTTTTAGGCAAGGGGTGGAACAATCGAAAGGAAAGCCTAGATGCACCACTTGGATTTTATAGAAATAATCTTCTTAGACTCATTATTAAAATCCGAAGAGGGAACTTGTCCAATTCATGGAATTTAAAGGTGATCTCACCGTTATTCCGCCTATAACACTCGTTGAATACGAAAGTTGATTTTGAATAAAAGTAGAATAATTTCTATAATCCTATTTTCTCAAAAGATACTCTTTAAAAATGATTTAAGAAATATTCAAAAAGAGGATTAAATGATTCCATATTCACAAAAAGAATATTTTGAAAATATATATCTCTCGAAGATATTTTGGTAAAGGAAATGAATGAATCAAAAAACAATCACCTAATTACATCATTTTTATCGATGATTGGATTTCGAAGGAACCAGAGTCAGATTTGGTTGATATCTATCCGAAAACCACTTCGAACCAATTTACAAGTTCGAAGAATGAACATGTCTGAAGACGGATATATTGAGACAAATAATAACAAGGGACTACTTATTGATTAATTGGGGATAAACTTCCGATGCACTATATTGTTGCAGTGGTCTCTTTGTTATGAAAAACTTCAAAACCTGTAACGACCCTAGATTTTAATTTAATTTAAATTGATAATTAAAAGAAATTTTGAATAAAATTTATAAAATTAATTATAAATAGTGATGCGAGTTTCCCCGAGTTCAAATATATTCTATATAAATCATTTAACTTTTTGAATATTGTATATATTAGTATATACGAGAATATATATGTTTATATTGGATTTTAAATAAATTCTTATATAAATGATTTTGAAAAAAAATAAATAATATACTTTGGACACAAGTATAAAAATAAATAAATTGATTTGTAAATTTATAAATTATGATAATTTGAGTTATATAAAATATATGTGTATATATAGAGAAATATAAAACAATAATTTTTAAAGTAAAATTTATGATAAATATTTAAAATAAAAATAGAAGTTCACTTATTTTGTAAAATAAAATAATTCATACTTAAGTTATGAATAAAAATAAGAACATTGATATATAAAATATAATCAATAAGGATTTAAAACAAATAAAAAAAAGCAAAGTATGAATCAAAACAAAGTAGAACATAGAAACAAATAAATTAAATCTAACAACATGTTATTCATTAAAATTACAAAGCAATATATATACTCAGCTGAAAATAAGAAGTAAGTAAAAACATTAACTAATAACTTAACAACATAATTAAAATAGAAACTTATTTACATTATAAAGTGCTAATTTATAACCAATACATAAAGTCAGTAAAGAAAAAAAAAATAATGAACAAGGCATAAAGCAAAGATTTAAGAGATATATGTCAACTTGAAACATACATGAAAACAAAAAATAAGCATGGAGCTGCAAGTATGTAAACTTAGCTTGCAAAACAAACAAAAGAAAAAAAGTAAGTAAATAAACAAAATAGAAATGTATTCATATGACAAGTGATAAAACAAAAGAAGAAATACACATAAGAAAAGGTATGTAAACAAACTCAGCTCAATATAAAACTGCAAACAAATAAAGTATAGAAACAGCAAGTACAAAGTATCATCTATTAACAAATAGCATAGGCTATAAATCAAACAGAACAAGCATGTAGTGCCATCTTCTTAGCATGTACAAAGCAATATGTACTAAAGCAATTAAATACATTACACCTCAGCCATACTATTTTGTACAAACCATATCATCACCTGTACACCTTCCTTTTATATGTATCCACTTCTTCATTTCATCAGTTTAGTCCATCATGAACAATAATAAAGTGGCATCATTTCAAAACTCAAACAAACTACAACCAGAGAAATCAAAGAAGGTGATTTCAGCTGGCAATTTCAAAAACCTGGTTCAAATACAGGCTCTGTTCATTTCTCTGCAAAATCAAGTGAGTAAACTTATTCTTCTACATGAGATCTTCTTGAACAATCTGGTTTGCATGTGTCATCTTGAAAGTCATATGCTAATATGGTTATGTGTTATGGCCTGTGTGTATATTTAATTTGTATGCATATCTCTGGTAATAGGAAGTATGGCCTCTGTTATCAAAATACAAGTTATAACTTAGTTAAAAATTTAACTCCACTTGCTCTGATCATTTTTAGCTAATGAAGTCAAAACAAAATATGTTTGTTTGACTATGAGCTAAAATTTAAAAATTTACTCAAGTTATAACAACTCGTATATGTCTCTGGAAATCGATGAACTAAGTACCATCTTTCAAATTGTCAAAATTTAAACACTTTAATTTATGAATTCAGGATTATGAACTGAATCCTCATACTAAGTTATGATTTTTAGTGCAAAATGTAAATTTTTTAGATGAATGGATTAAGTGCAGTTCGACCTTAAGTGAAAAATGGAATTTGGGCGATTTCCGGTGGTCGGAGACGCTAAGGGGGTCGGGGTTTCTTGTGGCGATAGAGGAGGCTACGGGGTATTGGAGAAAAATGGTGAGAGGGTCGGCAGTTGCACATGGCAGCGACGACAAGCGATTCTTTTTCTTAAACCTAGTTTTATATGTGATGGGAGTTTCGATTTGTGCAACGTCCTCAGGCGACCGAGTTCGCCGTGGGTTGGGGGAATGGTGGAGCAGACGTCGATGAAGCTTCAGCCGGAGTTGCAAAGCTTCTGGTGGCGGCATGTGGGGACGCGAGTTGTTTTGGGTTGGTCATGTTAGTGCCAGGAATGGTTGGCATGGTGCTATTTTGATTCTCTGACAATTTCGAAAATCTGAGTACAAGGGGTTGTATGCGTGATCGCTGGTGACATGGGGGTGATCGGAATGATGGTCGGTGGCGCTTCGACCCAGTGTGCACGTGCACGTGTGGGATCGTGTATCTGGGGAAGGGTTTGTTGGAGAAGAAGATGGGGTTGAGGGTACTGGAGTAGCTCGTGTAAAATATGGTTTTGCCTGAAGTCATTCGAGTGTTTACTCGAAGCAAGGGAGGGTTCGACTCGAAGTACAATGCTGTTGCCTCGGGTTGGTTTAACAGAGTTGCAGTTTTGTTTAAAAACTGTTTGCAAATTGAAATTTAAACCAAATTTAAATGAATTTGCAAACTAGATATGAATAAAGTTAAATCAGATTTAAGTTAGATTCAAATAGAACTTTGAATCTTAAAGTTTTTTTTTTTTTAAAAAAAAAAAGAAAAAAATAAGAAGAAGGTAGGAAACTGGGGAGAGGAGAAGAACAGGGAGAGAGTGAGTGAGGGGAAGACACGGGCTAGTCTCGTGAACGTCACGAGTTGGAGGGAAGGCGGTCTCGGAAATTTATTTTCTGGACGAACGTGTAACATGATTTAGCTTTAATTTGTGCTTTAACTAGGTTAGGTTAGTAATTAGTAATTTAAGTTAATATTTGTTTAAGGTTTAATAAGGTTAATGATGTAAAGATGGTTTGACTAATATAATGTAATTAGAATGTTATTTAATTTATATTTGAATTTAATTGATAACTTTAAATTTGTTAATTTAAAATAAATCACATGTTAAATCATTTTAAATCTTAAGGAATGTTAACATATCACTTAAAAATTAATTAATAAGTGATAATTAATTTAAGTGATTAATTAAAGATTAATTAATAAATTAAATTTATAATAATTTGTTAATTAAAGTAATTTGTAATTAATTTTAATAAGTAAGTTATAATCAAGAATCAATCAATCAATTAATTAATTGAGAATTTAAGTAACAGTTAATAAATAGAAGTTCATTAATTAAATAAGTTATTTATTTAGTTTGAAATAAATTGAATTACTTAGGATTAAGTAATTTATTAACCCTGTTTATAAATGATTATTAAATACTTGACCTTACTTATGAATGGTTGCATTTTATGAGATACCTTAAATTGATTATCCTATCTGATTTGTGATATTTTGTTCTGTAGATTGAGCAGTGTATATTTATTTGCATTTGTATATTATCTGTGAATCTGTGAATAGACGATGAGCGTTATAAGTTTTATATCGCTTATCAACTATATTTCTGTATTCTGATCTGTGATGATTGTATGATGTTGCACTATTGAGTAAAACCCCTGGACCACACCATACACACACAAATATGGATTTCATGAGGAAATCGATTAAGTCGCAGATTTTTGAAATAGTTAAATTTGAATTTTTAAATTCAAATGTTTTGGAAATGGAATCGGAATAAATGTGAAAAGCTTTTGGAATGGAATTTCAAAATAGAATTTATTATTTTTAAATTACTTGATTAAGTTTTGGAATTTAAATAAGTTGGTTTAAATTTAAATTCAATACTTGAAATTGAATTCTGTAATTTGAAATTAGGGATTAATGATATTATACTAGTCATTATGAGTTAAATTATTTTTAAAGTATTATTTTTGGGAATTTGAATTTAACTCAAGGATTTCAACTCATATAAATGAATAGATTTCCAAAATGAAAACTGTTGTTTTCAAATGATAAACACTTTTGGATAAGAACTGAGATTTCAGTTAATTAGGGGAATTTCAAGATTGAATGGAGAAATGATTTTCCTAAGTTATGAATGAATTCTTTTTGAAAGCTATGAATTAAATCTGTTTATTTTTAACAGATTTAAATTGATGATTTGTTTAAATCAAATTGAAATGAAATCGTTTTGAAGGCTATAAGTTAAATCTTTGATTTAAAGATTTAACGAGTTAATCAAATTGAAATGAAAATTGATTTGGAAAATCTGTGAATGAATCTTTTGTTTAAAAGATTTAAATGTGAAAATTTGTTTAAACCGTTAAAGGTTGTGAAAATGAATCTTTTTGTTTAAAGATTGAAATGGTAATTGGATTAAACCATTGAAAAGAAAGTTTTGAATTATTAAGTTGTGACTTAATTGAAATCCCATTATCCATTTGTTTTTGAAAATATTTTCGCTCACTATTCGGTTTAACCGGGAAAGGACCTTTGTGTCGTATAACCCATTCCGAATATGTGATACGTCGTTATGGATAGCATTTGAAGACCGGTGATGAAGACCGGGTATTTGTGAAAGCGATAGGATGACCTATCGATTGTTTCTGCACCGAGTCGCGCCGGTATAGAAACTCCCTAAGTGATGGGAAAATCCGATCGGGATTGTGAATATCCGGGTTGCAAGGACTTCTTTGTAAGTGCCTTCGGTTCTGTTCGAACCCAGAACAGACTTGTATGGATTGTGTGTCTGACATTACAAGTTGAGATGTAAAGCCGATTTCTTTCAAATATATTTCTGTGGTGGCGGAGAATTTATTCTTTTAGCTTAACACCCTTCTCTGAGACGTACGAGCTCAGAGGTTATATAGTTGAAGTTATCAGCGATATATTCCCAATTTGGTAATGTGACATGCTGAGTGTTGCTGAAATGATCATTGTGTTGATTATTGTGATAGGATCGTTTATTTGATCGTCTATCTTGGTGATCATTGTGTTGATCATTTGTTGACCCAAAGCATGGCTTTTGTATAAAGTATGTTTTTGTGGACGTGAATTCATCGAGCCTCACACCCCGGAAATGGTCAAAATAGGAAAGATGCAGCAAGGTTATGGGGGGTAGCACCCTTTAGGGTATGTACATTTCCTTCTGGATAGAGGTGGTATCATGGTATGGAGCCCAGATATTTAACCTATGTGGTTACTACGAATTTATTACTTTGTGGTTGTTGGTTTTCGGGATCCCGTGAGAAAGGTCGTTTACGATCGGGGAATGGCGTGCTCGTGTCAGTAGTTACCCAGTTAGGGGTAACCCGGCCTTGTGTTGGCAGAGTTCCGGTTTGGTTCTCGGGGATGTCTTTCCAGAGGCATTCTCATGTGGCAATGGGAAGTTCCTTGGCCTGACCATTTGTTGGAAATCCAAAAAAAACAATACGAAACTTGTACGGTTTTAGTTGTAGAACCTGCCATCTAATATGGTAGCTATAGTAGGCATAATATAATGGTACCTATGCTGGCTAAGATTTATATTCTACTTTCGAAATGATTTGTTCTACACTATGCACTAGTAATAATATCAAATGTTTCTTTTTAATACGTATCAAGCATCTTTGACTAACATAAGAAGAAATCTCCTCCAAGTCTGCGTTTGCATTGTGTGTGTGGCAGGAGGTCTTATGGTAGTCTCATCTTTTAAAAGCATTGCGAATTGACTTTAAAAATATTCCTCTATTTTGATTTTGAATAAAAGATAAACTATTTTTGTTGCTCACACCAGTCCCACGACTGATCCGGAGTTTATTGTTTTCTTTCCTAAACTCTGGGTGCTCATTATTTTCTACACGAGCAGTCTAGAGTTGGGTTTTTCAGATAGTCAGATGTAGTAGATTATCTGGAGTTAGTTCAGTCTTTGGATCGCACCAGTCTTGTCTATCTTCGTGCATCGTTATTGGGAGTTCGAGCTATTGCTGGATTAGTTCTTGGAAATGGAGTTGCAGTTATTTTTGGAGTTCTTCGTTGAAGACTATCTTAGAGTTATATTGTTCCGTATGTTAAATGTTATCTATTTTCTTTCCGCTGCTATTTTATTGTATCATATCTCTGATGTATATTGATATCTATTGGATCATCTGTTGTATCAGATATTGTATCAAAGCTGTATATCAATGTATTATTCTTTTATTCCGCTGTGTTGTTTACTTAATGATTGTTATAATCTCCGGCGCATCGGATTTGAACGGTCGAATCTATGGCATTCGAATACGATTTGAAGTATGGATGTCGATTTACGAGCGGGCAAAATCCGACTCGTCACAAAACCACAAGCGCTGCTTGCCTAGTAATGACCTAGGAAAGTGCCTTTGGTTTCGCTCGATCACAGAACGAACTTGTATGGATGAATGTCTGACCTTGTATTCCAATAATGAGTGGTTTCTATAAAAGTATATCAGTCGGTGGTAGAGTAGACACCTTCTCTTAGCTTAACACACTTTACAGAGACATACGAGCTCAGGAAGTTATACGATTGTAGAAATCAACCGTGTGAATGTGGAATGGCAATGTGGCATTCAAAGATGTGATGTGTGCTATGTGAAAAGGCAATCGTAGCCTCAAGCCTCATCAACCGAAAATAACCGAAATAGGGTTAAATGTGGCAAGGCTAAGTGGGTCATTTCCAATTAGGGTAAGATCATCTCCTTTTAGTTATATTTCTTCCCGCTATGACGTTCGGGATATAAATTAATGTTGACGTATGCGAAGAGAGCTCTCGAATAAAGGTCAGTAACGACCGAGGGATGACATATTCGGTACTATCTAGTTATAGAGATAGGTCGGTCTTGTGTTGGTAGAGGAGTTTTGTGATGGTTCCTCGGGGCATCCATCTAGAGGTGTGCCCATCGGAGGGTAGTCCCTTCAACGGGTCATTTGTATGGAAACTCATTCTCCAATAAGAACCTTCGGAATTGATTGTAAACCTATTATGCTGGAATTTAATCAATGTAAAAATTTCGACTAAGAATAATAAGTTTATTTGCAAAAAATTTCAAAGAAAGTCATTAAGAATAATATCCCCGAATTTTACGTAATAAAGAGTTTTGGTTATCATAAGGTAAAAACCCGTTCTGTGTTTATGTGCGGCTTGGTCTTATGAGATACCTTTTGTTTTCAAAACATCATACTTTAAGTTCTCACACCAGTCCCATGACTGACCCGGATTTTATTTTTTTCCTTTAAACTCTAGGTGCCCTATTTTTCGGGCAGCCGTGTAGTCAGGATAACTTAGGAGCATTTTAGAGCATGTTGGGAGCATTTTGGACAAGTCTTATGGAGATGTGAAGCTGAAGTACCTTATGTAGTTATCTATCCATTTTCCGCTGTGTTATGTAGTATGTAATTCTAGCATATGTACGGATAGACGGTTTTAACTATCCCGCTAGATTTGTATTTGACTCTGATCATTCTGGATAATTATAAATGTTGAATGCGATGTGAGATTCTATTATTTTGTTATCTTCTATCTTTATTTTTTTTACACCCCTGATAATCTGCCTCCTCGGCACTTGGATTTATGGCACGTGAATACCCTGAATATATTAGTGTCAATTTCTGAGGGTCGAGGAGATGGGTCGTCACATTTGGTATCAGAGCTGAAGGTTAAGTGAGAACCTTGGCTTTTTTGGGGTATGATTCATTAGAGATAGAGTTAGTAATGCCCTAGAATGAGTTTAGTCTGAGAGAGCGCATAACTAAAACTTCTAATTTGAATAAGTATATTCATACCGTATAGAATTCCCTAAGATACCTCGTCTATATATCCTAAAGAACTTTTTCTTACTATATACAGATAGTAGAAAATGAGTGGAAGAAGAATATGAGGTAGGGAAGGAAATAATGCCACAAATGGTCAAACTCCCACACCTACAGTATTCGAGGAAGTAGTAGTTCCAGTACCGCCCCAAATTAACTTTGCAACTTAATGCAAGAACTATACCAGCCTTGGTGGTAAACCTTTCAAAGGAATAAAAACCATCATTGAAGTACAAGCTTGGATCCGCTCGTGTGAAAGAATTTTTAAAGGACTTCATATTGGAGATGAGTAGAAGAGATTTTTAGCTTCTTGGTAACTACAAGATGGAGCTCTAGTTTGGTGGGAATCTATTACCCAGAATGAGTAAGAGGATGATTTTTCATGGGAATGATTTAAGAAAGTTTTGGAGGAGCGGTATATTCCGGAAGCAGAAAAATCACATCTTTACCCAAAATTTCATGGATTTTAAACAAGAGGAGGAGATGTCGTTTGAGGAGTATGCTAACAAGTTTAACGAATTATCTCATTTTGGGCCTGGATTGATAGATACGCCCTTAAAAAAGAATGAAAAGTTTATTTCTGGAATGAAGAAGCAATACCATGTCAGGATGACTGGGCATGTGAAAGAACCATTTGTAGACTAAATAGACATGGGATACAGATATGAAGCTTTGGATAAGATAGATCCACCTGTAGTACAAGAAAGAAACAGTAATAACTGGAAGAAGAGGAAGTTCAATGGCAAGAAGCAATGGCAGGGAAAACCCAAAGGAGGATCTCATGATAACCAATTTAAAGATGTCACTTGCTACAATTACCAACAAAATGGCCAACTATCAGTTCATTGTATAAAACCCAGAACTCAAGGATCAACACCAAGAAGCTGCTTTAATTGTCATCAATCAGGACACTTGATTAACGATTGTGTAACGACCCGTAAATTTCGATAATATAAAGATAAATTAAATAAGACTTTGTGATTTAATATTTGGAGAAATAAATATTTGTAACTTATTAATGCAATAATAAGTAAATTAAAACGTAACAGTGCTAATTTAGGTTAATAATTTATAGGTTGAATGAAATGACAATTGATGAATTTATTAAAATTGTAAAGTTATATATAAGATAGTAATTGATGTAATAGAAAGCATGAGGCCAAGTAAATAAATTTATTGAGAATATTAATTGTAGTTGGATGTAGATGTAAAGTAATAATGTTAATGCAAGGTAAGCAATGCTAATTAAAGTCAATAATAAATGAATGGAAAGGATGTAATCTAAGCTAAATTTTCTATAGATTGAATGTGATTACGATAAATTGAAATTATGTAAATGTGTAACTTGGGTCTGTAAATAATAAACTTATAAATGCAGTTAAAAGTAAACAATGGCAATAATTATGTGTTGCCCGTTTATTTAGTCTATTAATTGAAATGAGAAATCAAAAATTTAATAAATATAAACAAAGGTTACAATGATGGGAATGAGAATATGGCAAGTAAATGAAAGTTAATTAATAGTAACCAGTTTATAGCATAATAATAGGCATAATATAAAGATGGGAATTTAATTCAAATTAACGAAAATAATGTAGATGTTATACTGAGCTACAAATTGGATATATGGAAACAAATGTAAGCATTTAATTAATTAATGAATTTGAATTTTTATAAATGGTAATTGAATAAAAATTAATGTTCTGTAAGAAATCATATTATTTTGCTTGGAAGTAATAAACTTAAAAGTTAATTAAATTTTAATAGTTACAATTGTATAAGTTACCTATTTGTTTAGTTCATAAAAATATAATTTGAAAGCAATTGTAGTAATTGACTTAATTAGTGTAATCCCAATTATTTGTAACAAATTGTAAAGTTATAATTGATTGAAAATTTTAAATTGGGACCGCATTCAAAGTTATATTAATTGATAAAAATAATACGTAATGAATTGTAGTTGATAGGATCAATGCTAGAGAGTAATTATAATAAATTTTGTTCGATAATAAAGTAAGAATGGGAAAAAAGATTTTTAATTTAAATTTAATAAAGTGGATTTATTGCAATTAAATTAAATATTTAAATATGTCGAAAATATTAATTAAGATGAAATTGAAGATATTTATGTAATGAAGTATGAATCCAATGTTAATTTCATTTATTTGATACTAATAGAGTTAAAGGTCAATTTAATGGAATTATTGGGAATTAAATTTATAATTTTTGAATTAATGAAATTGTGGTTAATACTGAAATTTATAAATTAATCAACTTTAAATTTGACATCTGAACTTGTTTAAATTATTGTGAGTGATTAAGGAATCAAAAAGGATGAAAATTTTCAATTTTAGAATTGAAATTGGAAATTTGATTTAAGTAGTTAATTTATTAATTTAATTAATTAATGTAAAAATGGCCATTTTGGCCACTGACTCGGATCTCGATGAAGTTTCATCGGATTCGTAACGATGAATTATTGTAGGAATTCAAGTTTCATAGCGATCGGACTTGTCGTTCGATCGTACGGACTCGAAACGCCTTGAAATCAATGAAATTGAAATCAATTGAAATCAATTTAAAAAAATTGATTTTAGCATAACTTCTTCATACGATGGAATTTGGACTTTAAATCTTTTTCATTGCGTTTAAAATGTTTTAAAACGTCTATTTTGATATACGGGTTGATCCAATTTCGTTTCGGTGTCAGAACGGGCTTTTGGCTTATCGTTCAGCGCGTATATCAGTTGGGCCCATCCATTCTAATTTCAATTCTGCCTATAAATACCTTGTTATAAACCCTAGCCTACCTCTATTTCTCAAATTGTTTGTGCGTACAATCCCTCTTCACCTCCTCCTCAATGGCAGACAAACCCTAATTCCAATTACAATTCAAAATCAAAGCCAAATTTCAAACTCCACAAAATATAGCAAATTTTATATAGATTCGAAGCTCTCGATGGACGCATCACAGATCTGTAATTTGTTTTCCAAATCGAATCATCGTTTGTTTGGAAATTGATGAATTATCCACGGCCGTTCATCGTGCGACGATCAACGTCGATGGATCATCAAATTGATAATACCATCGCGTGGACGGGGCCTTGCGGAGTTTATCGGCGTGTCTGGTTCGTTGTTTCATCGGCTAGATTGAGGGGTTTAATTCGATTAGGGCTTGGGTTTTTTGTGGTGGCCGGTGATGTTCGTCGTCATTCGACGAGAAGGTGGGCTCGGGGTAGACGGCACATCGCCTGGGGGAACGCGCACAGGCAACGACCGATCGTGGAGGCTTGGCGAATGATGGTCAGCGTGAGGCGATTGGCGTTGGGTTCATTCGTTCATCGGTGTTGTAGCTCACATGAGACAGGTTGACATGGCGTTGTGTGAGTGGTAAAGACTTATTTTGTTTTTTATAAATCATTTAATTTCAACTAGTTCTAACGCGTATAACTTTCACGTACGAGGTCCAATTCACGCGCGGTTTTCTCTACTAGGTTTGTATTGGAATTCCGGACATTTTAGAGCGATTTTGAAGACTGTTCAAATTTTGGGTTTAAACTGGATTTAAATTCAATTTAAATTCAAAAAGGTGAGTGTTTCAACCCACTCACAACTTCTATAATTTTTTATGTCGTTAAATTTAGTTTGTGTTGTGATTTTGAATTTATTATGCCTTTTTGTACATTTTTAAATCGTCATCTCAGTTAGTTGCATTTATTTAAATTAAACTGTTATTTAATTTATTATTGCAATATAAACTGTCAGTAAGATAGATTGCTTAATTTACTATTGAATATAAACTATCAGCAATTACCTGTTATTTATTATATGCTCTATATTGATGTTATTGTTTAAATTGGATGATGATTGTAATAAATGTTTGATGATTGATATTAGATGAATGGATGTTGTATTTTATATTGGTTTAAACTGCAAATTTGTTATGCACTTTATTTCATTCAGGATTGCACTTTGAAATGATATATAACTGTAATTTTATTTTAAATTACAGATTGAAATGATAAATATCTGTATCACTTGACCATAGGATAGAAAATTATATACAAACACCGTCGGTCTACATATATAAATATTTTGAAAATGATTTCTATGGTTTTGAAAAGAAATATACGGTTTAATAAATATTAAATTTTGATATTATATAAATATTATTTTATATATATTGTTAAATTCTCGAATTCAAGCTATGTATAAATTTGTGTAATAAAAATAAGTTTATTCATGGAGTTTGATTGTTTTATATTATATGGTTAAGTACCTATTTAAGATATTGTATATATAGAGTTTTAATGATTTAATAAAAATTAAGTTGGAAGATAAATAGGAAATTGGGTTGAATTGAATTGTTTAAGGATTATACTCGAATAAATTTGATTTTAAATTTAAATAAAAATTGAGATTTAAAGGGTATGATTCTTATAACTTGATTTGGTTTAGAGTGATTTAAATGAATATAAAGTTGATTTAAATGAATATATCAAGTTAAATAAATTGAAAGAATATCCAGTTGTTTGAAGTTAAAAATTTGCTTAAATTATAGTGGATTTATTAAGTAAACATTTCAAATCTAAATAATAGTAATTGAATTTGATATATATGAAAATTTTCAAAGAATTAGTTTTTAAATGGTGGATTATTTAAAGATTTGAAATATATGAATTGAAATGGTTTATTTGGAGGTTCAAATCGGTATTTGGAATTTATTTGCGAATTTAAGAAGCTATTTTATTTTATATAAAGTAATTTAATATTTGAACCATTAAAGTATTGGAAGTTATGTTTCAAAGTTACAAATTTTAAAGTATTACGTTTCGGAAGGGTTATAGTTTAAGTCTTTGGTTTCAAAATTTTATAACTTTGAATACTATGATTTTAAAAAAGATATCATATTGATTTGGTTTCAAAACGAAAATGATATCATGTTTATATGGTTTTCAAATAAATATTATATCCTAGTTTTGAAGTATAAATTATTTTAAAATGACCGCGGTGTTATAATAACGTTTGGTTGTCGAAGAGACCGAGATCGAAAGTTGTCATACTCTCTGCCAACTCCGAAAACCACTTTAACAACCGTGTACGCTGTGGAGATTCCAGAATGAAGTAAGATGGTGGCTGCGTTTTCTTTGAGGTAAATACGTGGACCCGACTCCCATGAGTTGGCATAAGTGGCTAAAACAGAAGCGATCGACGGGCTAATGTGGTAGCACCTTTGATCGGACACATCCCTTCGATATTATACTTTGACTTTTGGATTTATTCGGTGGCCACTTTTGATTTCTTTGATTTGGGGGTGTCGCTCGAGGTGGGCGGTAGCTGCGGCTATGCATTACCACCGGCCCAGAAGCGTAATTGGTATATCTACCCTGGCATTGCCTAGTTGTGCCGTGTCACCTACCCTAGCGTGCCTTGTACGAGTTTCTATTTGTGTCGTACCTATGTACTATCCTCTGGTAGCCTCCCGATCAGGAGGTATTACGGTACTGTATAGGCTATTGTCACTATTACGTGTAAAGGGGATATTGGGTCACTCCTTAACGCTATTTAAAAGTAAGTTTATTTTACTTATAGACATTATTATAATAGCAAAATATTACTACATAGTAAATAGTTTAACGGATCCTTAGGAGATGTGAATCTCGAGCATCTCTTGAGTTACTGCGCTCACGTTAGACACTGGATAGGAGATGTCAAATCACGTAAACATCTCTGATGTCGTTACACTCATATTTTTACCATTGGTTTAACTTACATAAGATCTTTTAGTTCTGACTCGAGTGTTTTGTCTTTTCAATTTACTCGGGTCAGTCCGAGCATTTCAGGATTTGAAGATTTTATTCTGGAGGACGAAAACGAAGATTTGTATTATTATTATTTATTATATTCCACTGCGTCACATTTTTCCGCCGCATTATTATTTATTATTCTCTGGTATGTGTAACTCTGATAGGTATTGTATAAGTATAATCAAATATTTTTTAAACAGCTTCATGAACTGTATATTTTTTTATTATTTTATCGTTCCGCTGCAAGATTCTGTTTTGTTTTACTTCTTCCTTTTTCTTATTTACCCCCATAACAATCCGCCCTTCTGTATGCTTTAAGTCTGACGTGAGTGGTTTATCGTCGGTTTAAACCATACGGAAAGGCAGGACGTTACATCTGGTATCAGAGCTTTGGTTTAGCGATAAACCTTAGCTTAGTGGGGTTTAACTCTTTATTAATAAGGTAGTAATACCCTATGATGAGCCGCTGAGTGTATATATGAGAGAGCGTATTTGTTAGTGCTATAAAAGGGTTTTAATATTGTGTTAATCTGTTCCGTTTTGTATTTGTAAATTTTGGTTGGTGCATGGGACGCCATGACATCAATAGGGTTTCTAAACACTAAATAGGACAAACCGACACAATATTTGTTTTAAATATAGGTGAATGAACTAATTTTGCCTATTATATTTTCTATGTATATAAAATAATTTTTTTATAAGTGATGTATATTTGGTTGTAATATACTGGTTGTTAGGTAGTGAAATTTATAAATATTAGTTTAAGGTAGGATTGAAGTAAAATAAAATAAATGAAATTGGAAATTTAGAACTTAAGTTCCGCGGTTTTGAAAATTTCTTTTGAATGATTTTGAAATATAATAATAATATTATTAGAAGTATTTTCTGATATAAATATTTCAATATAATTTGAAAAATTGTTTTAAAGAAACTCTGGAAAGAAATAAGTTGTACTTCCTTCTCTGTCGTTGGAAAATAATTTCGGTGATGAGTGCACGCATCATCGACATTCATTTTCGAGTCTCGAAGCGGGAAGGCTACTATAGTAGTTTTACTGCAGATTTATTTTGATAAACAAATATAAATTTCTAATTGTTTTAAGTATAATTGGATATATAAGTTTTAGGTATAAACCATTATCTATTATTTTTAAAATGATTTGAAATTAAACCCGGTATTCAGTTCTTAAGTTTCCGTTAATTAATAGTTTCTATTATTGTAGAAAATGGAATGTAACTAATTAATAATTGAAACCTCTAAAGGAAATGAGAGATTTAATGCTAAGTTATAAATTAAATAAAAAGAAAATTTAAATTTGTAACATATAAAACAAAGGATATTATTATTGAACATTCAATTAATTAAAAGAATTGAGAAAAGCTTGTATAACTTTCAACTACATTCTTAAAGCATATATATATATAACTTACCAAATTTTAAAAGTTAAAATGTTAAAGATTTGCAATGGAAAATTGCACAAGTAAACTTATGTAATGAAAGTGTTCAATAAATTGTTTTTATTTATAAGAATTGAGGTTATAGAGTTATAAACTTAAGGTGTAATTAAAATGTTACTATAATTAATATAATAGAAATGTAAGCACTAAACAAATAAATGAAATTGAGAAATGCATAAATGTAATGCAATAAAAAGAAACTTACATGACCTGAATAAATAAAAATGAATAATTGCAAGCAATAAATGAAAATGAATGGAACTAACAAAAAATAAACTTAATCTGTTGTTTGAAATCGTTGTTTGTTTGGTATATGGTTGTTTGGGCAAGGATACTTTAAAATTGTTTGGATGTATGAATAATCTATTCAGTTTTATCTAAGACTGTTGAGTAATTGGTATACTTAATAGTTTATTTGTTGTTCTATACAATTTAAAAGTGTCTAAGCCTGAACTAACATTTGTTTGTTTAATATGAATGAATGATTGATTTGTGTTGATTCTATGTGATGTTTGTATGCCTTGTTGCAAGTGATTGATGTTTGTATTGATTTGTTTGTTTATGATTGAAACCATTTTAAATATTTCATTTTACATAATTGTTAATCTTTTTGGATTATATAAGTGAAATACAGGTTATGGAAGCAATTGCTTTTGCTTTTGGTTTCATAATTAAGCATAAATCTCCCGACAAATAGGTACATCTTCGGATTACGGTTTTATAGCGTTATTATATTGTTTTCCCGTGTTGGGATATATATTATTTTGGAATATATATATATATATATATATATATTTGACATTATATTTTCTCCCGAGCCTCTCCGTACAAAGGAGACTCAGCCGAAATTTTCCGTAAATTTTGGACTTAGAAAATATTTTGAAAATGTTTTCCAAACTTTATTGATTTAAGTATGAAAAGATTTAATGGTTATAAATTTGTATTTTTTATTTAAATTAATTAATTTTGTAAAATTCATTTGTTTATAAATTCAATGTTTTAAGTAAGATATATTGATTTCCTAATTCTTCTTTTCCCTTCTTTTCCTTTTCGGGGACGAGAAGTTTTGAGTGGGGGAGAGTGTAGCGATCTGTAAATTTTCGATAATATAAAGGTAAATTAAATAAGACTTTGTGATTTAATATTTGGAGAAATAAATCTTTGTACCTTATTAATGCAATAATAAGTAAATTAAAACGTAACATGCTAATTTAGGTCAATGATTTATAGGTTGAATGAAACGACAATTAATGAATTTGTTAAAATTGTAAAGTTATTTATAAGATAGTAATTGATGTAATAGAAAGCATGAGGCCAAGTAAATAAATTTATTGAGAATATTAATTGCAACTAGATGTAAATGTAAAGTAATAATTTTAATGCAAGGTAAGCAATGCTAATTAAAGTCAATAATAAATGAATGGTAAGGATGTAATCTAAGCTAAATTTTCTATAGATTGAATGTGATTACGATAAATTGAAATTATGTAAATGTGTAACTTGGGTCAGTAAACAATAGACTTATAAATGTAGTTAAAAGTAAACGTTCGCAATAATTATGTGTTGCCCGTTTATTTAGTCTATTAATTGAAATGAGAAATCAAAAATTTAATAAATATAAACAAAGGTTACAATGATGGGAATGAGAATATGGCAAGTAAATGAAAGGTAATCAATAGGTACCAGTTTATAGCATAATAACATGCATAATATAAAGATGGGAATTTAATTCAAATCAATGAAATAATGTAGATGTTATACTTAGCTACAACTTGGATATACGGAAACGAATGTAAGCATTCAATTGATTAATGAATTTGAATTTTTATAAATGGTAATTGAATAAAAATCAATGTTCTGTAAGAAATCATATTATTTGCTTGGAAGTAATAAACTTAAAAGTTAACTAAATTTTAATGGTTACAATTGTATAAGTTACGTTTTTGTTTAGTTCATAAAAATATAATTTGAAAGCAATTGCAGTAATTGACTTAATTATGGAATCCTAATTATTTGAAACAAATTGTAAAGTTATAATTGGTTGAAAATTTTAAATTGGGAACGAATTCAAAGTTATATTAATTGATAAAAATAATACGTAATGAATTGTAGTTGATAGGATCAATGCTAGAGAGTAATTATAATAAATTTTGTTTGATAATAAATTAAGAATGGGAAACAAGATTTCAAATTTAATAAAGTGGATTTACTGCAATTAAATTAAATATTTAAATATGACGTAAATATTAATTTAGATGAAATTGAAGATATTTATGTAATGAAGTATGAATCCATTGATAATTTCGTTTATTTGATATAATAGATTGAATAATAGAGTGAAAGGTCAATTTAATGGAATTATTGGGAATTAAATTTATAATTTCTGAATTTAATGAAATTGTGGTTAATACTGAAATTTGTAAATCAATCAACTTTAAATTTGACATCTGAACTTGTTTAAATTATTGTGAGTGATTAAGGAATCAAAAAGGATGAAATTTTCCAATTTTAGAATTGAAATTAAAAATTTGATTTAATTAGTTAATTTATTAATTTAACTAATTAATGTAAAAATAGCCATTTTGTCCACTGACTCGGCTCTCGATGAAACCAGTTTTATCGTATCCGTAACGGTGAATTATTGTAAGATTTCAAGTTTCGTAGTGATCGGACTTGTCGTTTGATCGTACGAACTCGAAAAGACTTGAAATCAACTGAAATCAATTTGAAAAAAATTTGATTTTAGCATAACTTCTTCATACGATGGAATTTGGACTTGAAAACTTTTTCATTGCGTTTAAAATATTTTAATACATCTATTTTGATATACGGGTTGACCCAATTTCGTTCCAGAGTCAGAACGGGCTTTTGGGCCATTTATCGTTCAGCGCGTATATCCGTTGGGCCCATTCATTCTAATTTCAATTCTGCATATAAATACCCTATTGTAAACTGTAGTGTAACAACCCGCCGTTCTGACCGCCTCTAGTCGGTAATTAAACCAACTAGAAACGTTCAAAATGATGGATTGTTATTTAGTTTATAACATTTAAACAGAATCAGTCACAGAATCACAGAAACAATAATATATATCATAAATGAACTTTCTTTTATATACAAATATCAGAGTTATACAATGAATTACATTTTATACAGCGGAACAATTTTTATTAAGTACAAGAAATTTTTTCCTGAAAAGCTTTAGTGAAGTGCTTTCCCCTCTCTCTCTAACTTCGCTACGAGAAAAATCTCCAAGCTGTACAAATACTCGGTCTGACCCGAGTATTACATTCAAAAGAAAATAATACACGGGTCAGTCTAATTCAAACTCAGTTATTAGTGCATAGAGGCAATAATAATTAAATAGCAATTAGCCGGCAGTCAAAGATAAATACACCTATCCGATCCTTTAACAAGAAATCGGATAACGGTAAATATAACACTTAACAGTGTTACAACAGTAAATCAGCAGATTTAAATTTTCAACACAGATAGATAGAAGGATTACTAATGAAGAAAATTTAGAAAACAACAGAATTGCCAAAACGACAATTAACAACAAAATCATCAATTTAAATCGAATCAATTTAAAACATATCAATTTTAAAACAATTGAAATATAATTTAAATCATCAATATCGATTGCTGCAGTGCACGCACGCGTGCACTGCCTCGCCAATGCAGTGAGGAAATACACAAAAGCTCTATGAAAACTCATAGACGAACATATGGTCAAACCCAAGAAAAAGTCGGGTTCAACCCAGATGAAATTCAAATAAAATCGCAACGCGAGCACGAGGTCAAACCCGATCCTTTGAGGTAGATTTAACTCAAGTGAATTTTAGAAGAAAACAAATCCAATTGCATCAATGCGACGCAAATCAACAAGACAAAACTGCATATAAAAACAATGAAACTGCAGTCACTAATGAATACAAGGGCGAACTGCAACAATAATGCAGTCATCACAAGTACACAAAGCACGAAGGCTCGAATGACCCAATGCGCAAAGGCAGGGGTACAAATTACATGGAAACAGCAAAATGAGGTGAGGGCACCAAAATATGGCACCACAACACCAATATTATAGGACACAAAGCATTAGTACCCAATAGTATGAAGGCAACTGGCAACAGGTATATAGATACATGTCATCAGCAATTACAAAATGCAACGGTCAAGTCACAACTATCATGACTCAACACGACTGCAGCAAATCAAGGGCAGACTGCAAACAATACTGCAGCCTCCACTTGAATACAAGGGAGCCAATACAAGGCACAACAAATCTAACTGCAAATGAAATCAGTGCATCGCTGCAATGCAACCAAGGGAAAAATCTCAACAAAAAGCACTGCAGCCACCACAAACATTCAAGGGCAAAACTGCAACGGAAATGCAGCCACCACATGAACGCAAGGGCACGGCAAATATTCGAGCTCAACCAAATCAAAGATAAACATTTAAATGTTTGCAAAAACAATTACCCAAGCATGCAGCTAGGAAGTAAAACATTTCAAAAATGCAAAGTGCTTATTCACATGTGTAGTTATAGTGCAATAGGTCAAGGCAGTATGAGGTCAAGACGTCTAAATAGTGCAACATGTCAGTTATACGCTTATTTCAAGAATCAGTGACTCAAGTAGACTACACAATGAAATTAAATAAGGTCAGAACACAAATGCATCAATGCAATGCATCATATTGACTGGGTATAAGTTGGAGACTGCAACAGCTCTGACCAAAGAGTAAAGTTCACTATCAAATCTAATTCATGCATGGATAAATACACAAAGGTGCAGTAAAAGTGTACAGGCTCAAAGACAAGTACTAGGTACAATAAACAGAAGCATGGCAGATCATAGTATAAACTAAAGAAAACAAGCAACTAAAATACAACAATACCAAAGTGAAGCCATATGAATTGATTTATTTAACTTACCATTTTTGAGTTAAACAAATTTATTAACTTTTCTCAATATAAAAGGAATCCTTTTTAAAACTTATTTCTTTCAAAACTGAAACATAAAGTTAGTTTGAAATCCAGGTTTCCGTTTAAAATGTTGTTTGAGATAAAAACATCTTGATTGTTTTCAAAACCAAAGCTTCGCAATGTCAAGTCGGAAAAATGAATTTTTGTTTTGGATCAGGTAGATACCCTGTATACATTTTTGACAGAAAAATACTGGACACCTAACAGTATATACAAACTGAACCATATTCAAGTCCATTGGTAGAGGAAGTTTAAAACTGTTTTAAATAAATTTAAAACTCTTCAAAAAAAAAGTAAGTTTAATCACATGAACAGATTTTTGAAACAGAGAGCTTTTACTTGTTTAAAAATCTGCAGTTCTATCTACTTCTAAATTTTCTTCTCTTGAACCTGTATATCCTTTTCTTCTTGAATCTATTTTTAAAATCATAGTTCCTTCTTAAACACACAAGTTTTGTTTTTGA
Source organism: Allium cepa (assembly GCA_030765085.1). Taxonomy (NCBI): domain Eukaryota; kingdom Viridiplantae; phylum Streptophyta; class Magnoliopsida; order Asparagales; family Amaryllidaceae; genus Allium; species Allium cepa. The sequence continues at coordinate 153,908,772 of CM060937.1, forward strand.
GATCAAAGTCTAAAATGATCAAGTAATTAGTTTGAACAGGCTTTATACTCTGAAACAAAAGACAGAGAGGGTTTTCACAGAAACATGCATTTATACTTTCAAATTTTTGTACGCAAAGGAAATCTCTATATGTATATGCATAATACAGAAATTTCAGATCTCAGATTACTAGCAACTAATACACAAAACACATACACGAAAATTATATGACCAAAGTCAAATGCAATTCAAACCGTGGTGGCCACGAATTTCAACAGTGACGTGATGACCAAGCATGGCCGAAGCTAAATATTCAAGAAATCGAACCAAATCAAAACCATGATCAAAAAAATAGGCTGAACGAGTCAGAGACAAGATTGCCAAGAATCGAACAGCTCAAACCCGCGTATATCAAGTATCAGGTTATACAAGATTAGCAAAATTAAAAAAAATCATCACAGTAAAATCATCTCAAGCATCAACACAAAATCGAATGGCCGAAGCCCAATACAAACATAATCCTCAAAAAAAAATTCAAAGCGATGATAGCCCAGAAATCAAGCAACGAAATTCATGAATTAGAACAAGCTAGTAAACATTAGACTTTAAATTAGATGTGAGTGATATAAAATCACTCACCTTGTTTACGAATCGAGGCAGACGATGCAAGCTAGAAGAAGACCATCGACTGACGAGGCTTCGTTCGATCGAGATAATCCAAATCGTGGCACTCTGATTTTTAAAAGCCCTAATTTGTTTGCAAAGAGGAACGAACGAGTTTCAGAGAGAGGCCGCCATTTTTCCGTTTCTTTTTTTCTTTTGTTTGAATGCTTTCGTTTGGGGCTTCGAACGAATTAACTTAAAAAAAAACAAAGAGAGGTACCGGTAGGGTGGCTAGTAGGTACGCGATTTTGCAGAGGTGACATATAGCAGTGTACCAAAAGATCTTGCAATCTTTCTCTTTCTCTTATTTTATTTTATTTTGTTATGTTTCACTTTATTTATATTTTATTATTTTAAAATTCAATTTGTTTTTGATAATTTTCCTTGACACGTTTTAATGTCGTATGCTCACATAACAACTCCGAACACCACGAAAATTGAAATCCGGTAATAATTCAATATTACGGACCCATTGAAACTAGTTTCATTGAATTCCGAGGCTGTGCCTCGGAAGGCTATTTTTAAATTCAATTTGAACGATAAAATTACAAAACTGAACAACTCACTTTCAAATTCAATTCCAAAGCTTCTATTATCTCCAGTATTATTAATACGAATTTTCTAGGCCTTTGAAATATTTTTAATCAGCATAAAATTGAAGATTCAAATTTTTATTCAACTCTCAATAGATTAAATTTTAAAATTAAATCGCCAAATTCATTGTTATATTGGGAATTCAATTTAGATCATCATTCAAATATTTAAAACTAATTAAATGTTTTAAATTTAAATTGTTCAAAATTCAGGGCCGTTACAATCTCCCCTCCTTAAAAGAATTTCGTCCCGAAATTACAAGTTAGGAGAAATGATTGTTAAAATTTCACTAATATTTATACCCTACTCAATTTTATCAAGTTTGAAACTTATTAAAAATAAATAAATAAGTATAAGTTCGAAGTTTTGGTTTTTAGATTGCAGTTTGCACGGCGGTTACGCCACTATCCCAGTGGAATCACTTGTAACTGTAGGCATCACGCCCCTCAAATTACGCTACTACCCGAGTGTATCTAGATCGCGGTATACACGGCGATTGCGCTACTATCCCAGTAGAATCGCTTGTAACCATAGGCATCTCGCCCCTCGAATTACGCTAGTACACTATCCCATCATGATGATCCATCATGAGGGATACCAGTCCAAATGGACATTCCAACTAATGGAAATACAAATAGTCACTCCAACTAATGGAAATACTACGTAGCTACGATTTTCAAATGGACACTCATCTCGAGTTCCAACAACCTTCACAAAATTTTTTAAATGGAAGGTACTTTTCCATATCCTCAATTTGGAAAACATAATATCATACATACATATATAATATTTCATTTCACATTTCGTACATATCACACCCATGTACTTACATAAGTTTTCCATAACAATTACCTTCCAAACTAATGGTTTTCGAATTTACTACATTCTCATATATAAGTTTCGAAAACCTCAATATCTCATACCCATAACAAATAGAGGATTCATGAGTTTTTCATCTCATCACCAATTTAAAATTTTCCTCTAAGTCGATTTGAATTTTAAGGCTATCTCAAACCCAATTCACATTTATAATTCAATTCATTATCGACTTCACACTCGATTTGGATTTCACGTTACATCGTCAATTCTCAACACATAATTGATGTCTATCGATATATAACCTCTGAGCTCGTACGTCTCAGAGAAAGGTGTTAAGCTAAGAGAATAAATTCTCCGCCACCAACAGATATATATTTAATAGAGATCAATTGCTATGTCGTCAATTCACAATGTTAAACATACAATCCAAATCGACCATCCAAAATTCAAAGCTCAACTTATATTGTTTTTGGGGTCGAAGTTAAACTCAATTTAACTCAAGATTCAATCTTTTTGAAAAAAAGATTCAAGTTGAACTAATTGTTCACATTTCCAAAAAATAATATCTTTACAAGATATATTTTTCACGCTTCAACCATTTGAAAACAAATTTCAAATCTTTTTTCACCTTTCAATCTTTGAAAACAAATTTCAAAACAATTTCCTTAAACGGAAACATTTCCAAATATTTATCCATTTTAAACTTGAAATGGTTCATTTAAATCAATCAAATAAATCCTTACCCATTTATTTTAAACTTACGTTCCAAATCCGTAAATTTATTTTCACATTTCAAAAATAAATCAATGTTTATTTTTAACAAATTTCCCTTTCTTTTATAAATTCCATAATGAATTTACATTTCCAAAATAACTATGAATATACGATTTTCAAATCGATTTCACATATTCATTTTCAATTTATCTTAAAAAGATAAAATCTCAAAACATTCACTTTTCACTTTATCTTTAAAAGATAAAATTTCAAACCTTTCATTTCATATTGGAAAATATTTTCATACTTATTTAATAATAAGTAATTCACAAATCCATTTATTTCCAACACTTGGAAAACATTCAATATACTTAAATCATAATCAAGTATATATTTCATTCTTAAAGGAAATCATTCTTTAAACACATTATCTTGAGTCAAAACGAATGTTGCGTAAAACATCGTTACGACGACCCAAAATCACTAGTATAGGGATTCAAATTTAAGATAGATATATAAATCCCAATACTATATAAAACCATTTCCTTTTGGAAACCATTTACTCTAACAACAATGTTATACTCTACCATTTCCTTTGATTTCTCTCGAAAACGTCTATTTCAACAGTGAATGTTGAAATCTATGCTTTCGATCCTTAACACATTTTAAAACAACTTAAAATGGATTAACTTCATTTCATAGCATTACTTCCCCAAAAAAAATCCCATTTAAGTTTTTCAACTTCGACTTAATTCATAGTTTGAATTCCGCATACATTTCACAATATTGGTTTTAAACCGACTTCAAACTTTCCAATATTAAGTTTTCCACTTAACTTTATTCACTGCCCGTTCAAATTCAAATTCATCACTGAATCTATTAAGTCTATTATGGATTTTCATGTTGGCAAACATCAAATTTGAAATCTAAATCTTATTTGAACTTTACATTTGCTTTCTATTTCAAAAATAATCAACTAGTTCTTTGGTAAGCCATTCATCGACTTGGTTTCATTAGATTCATATCTCCACATTTATTTATAAAACTTTGATTTATAATCTCCTTTATTAATTCAATTCAATTCAATTTATATAACTCAGTTATATACCAGAAGTCCATATTATAAGTTAAGTACTTATAATCCATTTATTTACAAATCATTCTTCAAAACATTTGAAATCAATTTTCAAAAGAATTCAGAATCAAATTCCCGAGTCATAGTTCAATAATCCGCTTGATTATAACTAAATTGACATGTCATTTCATTTCCCAATTTATTGCTCTGGAGATATCCAAAATATTTAATTTAAACCAATTTACTAATTCACTTAACTTATATTTTATTCTTTCATAAATCTCAGCAAATCGATAATGGGTTTTCGAATGATCGGGACTCAAATCTAAGGAGACCTCACCGAAGAGAAACTATCGCAAACCTAAATTTAGAGAGGGGAATTTTCAAAAATAATTCTAATTTTCAAATTACTTTTTATTTTAAAGAAAACAATTTTAAACTTCTTTAGATTTGAAAACACTTTCTTTAAAGTGATTCTAGTAACTATTCATATTAAACGCCATAAACTAAGCTTTGTGTAAACCAAAGCTCTGATACCACTTTTGTAACGACCCGCCGTTCTGACCGCCTCTAGTCGGTAATTAAACCAACTAGAAACGTTCAAAATGACGGATTGTTATTTAGTTTATAACATTTAAACAGAATCAGTCACAGAATCACATAAACAATAATATATATCATAAATGAACTTTCTTTTATATACAAATATCAGAGTTATACAATGAATTACATTTTATACAGCGGAACAATTTTTATTAAGTACAAGATAAATTTTCCTGAAAAGCTTTAGTGAAGTGCTTTCCCCTCTCTCTAACTTCGCTGCGAGAAAAATCTCCAAGCTGTATAAATACTCGGTCTGACCCGAGTATTACATTCAAAAGAAAATATTACACGGGTCAGTCTAATTCAAACTCAGTTATTAGTGCATAGAGGCAATAATAATTAAATATCAATTAGACGACAGTCAAAGATAAATTCACCTATCCGATCCTTTAACAAGAAATCGGATAACGGTAAATATAACACTTAACAGTGTTACAACAATAAATCAGCAGATTTAAATTTTCAACACACATAGATAGAAGGATTACTAATGAAGAAAATTTAGAAAACAACAGAATTGCCAAAACGGCAATTAACAACAAAATCATCAATTTAAATCGAATCAGTTTAAAACAAATCAATTTTAAAACAATTGAAATATCATTTAAATCATCAATATCGATTGGCTGCAGTGCACGCACACGTGCACTGGCTCGCCAATGCAGTGAGGAAATACACAAAAGCTCTATGAAAACTCATAGACGAACATATGGTCAAACCCAAGAAAAAGTCGGGTTCAACCCAGATGAAATTCAAATAAAATCGCAACGCAAGCACGAGGTCAAACCCGAGCGTTTGAGCTAGATTCAACTCAAGTGAATTTTAGAAGAAAACAAATCCAATTGCATCAATGCGACGCAAATCAACAAGACAAAACTGCATATAAAAACAATGAAACTGCAGTCACTAATGAATACAAGGGCGAACTGCAACAATAATGCAGTCACCACAAGTACACAAAGCACGAAGGCTCGAATGACCCAATGCGCAAAGGCAGGGGTACAAATTACATGGAAACAGCAAAATGAGGTGAGGGCACCAAAATATGGCACCACAACACCAATATTATAGGACACAAAGCATTAGTACCCAACAGTATGAAGGCAACTGGCAACAGGTATATAGATACATGTCATCAGCAATTACAAAATGCAACGGTCAAGTCACAACTATCATGACTCAACACGACTGCAGCAAATCAAGAGCAGACTGCAAACAATACTGCTGTGACGCCCCACCTCTATACCCACGCTAGACAAGAACATTACTGTGAATGCTGTTAACTAGCACGGAGAATAAGCCTGTTGAGGAGTGACCCTCTGTATAATTGCTTTGTGCGAGTACCGATATACCGAATAAAAATATAACTTTTCATCTCAAGAGGAAATCCGACATACCGACACAAACTCAAAGCTACTACACAGTGGCTATAAAGATCTTCGGAAACAAATATAGAAATAAACATAACACAAATCAGTCACAGACAATTCATATCACAAAGGCGGAAATAGATATGAATATTACACATGAAAGTGTATATCAGAGTAGTGGTCTAAAAAGATCCACAATATCACAAAAGAATACTTACATGAACTACAAAAAAGAATAAGTATACATTATGGAGTCTATATCTCAAATGTATACAACAAAAACTACTAATCTAAGTAGTTAACCAAAAGTCAGAGGAATCAATCCCCAGAGAGAAGTCAAGCAGAAGCACCTGTAACATCTCGGTCTGACCCGAGTATTATTTAATAAGAAAACAATAAACGGATCAGTCTAGCTATAAATATCAGGTGAAACGATATAGAATAAGAGATATGACTAAACACATAATAATCACTATGCCAAGCTGTGATATATATAAGTAATTGAAAATCAACAAGAGATTAATCAATATCACCAAATATACACAAGAATCAAAGAAATGTCATACTCCTTATTTCGTTCACCAAACCACAAATATTGACGATAATATCAATGTCAATCACAAAAGTCAATGACACACAAATTCACCAATGCACAAATATTGACAATAATATCAATGTCAATCACAAAAGTCAATGACACACAAATTCACCAATGCACAAATATTGATAAAACTTATCAATGGAAATCACGAAAATTGGTGAAACACAAATTCTAGAAATCATCTCAAGAAATCCAGAAATCACAAAGGGGGGGAGGCCTATCACAAACGGGAGCATAAAGCCCACCAACACGTGTATCACAAACGGAATGCTAATTCCATGGTTGCTAACCATCACAAATTGAGCCGAAGCTCCACAAACGGCCCGAAGACCATGGGTTGCTACCCCACCAGATTGAGTCGAAACTCCACAAAACGGGGTTTAGTCTCCCTCGCAGACAAAAAGACATCACACATTGCTAGTCTAAATCACAAAGATGATCGTCATGATCATCAAGAAGTGTCAATTACACTAAGCTAGTAAATATATGAGTTTAGCATCATGTCCCATAACCATTAGCTTAACTTAAATATTTACGAATAAATTGTAAGTTTCCACTAGAAAATTGTCACAAGAGATTCAATTGAACAAGTCCAAGAATTAACCGAACAAGTAAACGCAAGCGTTTCATACCACTTGTTTTACTAAGCCGTTTAATTAGATTTCTCATACGAGTGAGGTAAAGGTTTGTATATACTAATAGATTGGAAAACGGTTTAAGAAACGAGCTTTGTTATTGAAAATAGAGTTGAAATCATTTTGTTGAAAGAGTTTTGATATTTACTACTAGTATTGAAACCTTTATATTTTTAAAGTGACAAATCACAAAAATGATTGTACAACAATCAATCATCGAAATTCACATTCGAAGACGTGAATAAAATCCAAAGAAATCGATACCGAATCCATCAAAATGGATATTACCAAAAATCACGATGAAAATGTCATCAAAGTCCATAATAAATGATAACAACAAAAAGGGAATCAACATGAATCGATTAAAGTTGGACATATACTCAAAAGCAGCGAAAATAGGCAAAACTGCACATTTCAGACGTCTGAAATTACCTTCCAGATGTCTGAACCACTAACCAGACGTCTTGATGGATTTCCAGACGTCTGAAATTCTTCTCTGCCTTTTCTCGTTTTCCAGGGACCAATTCCAGACGTCTGAATTTCCAAACCAGACGTCTGAATTTGAAACCAAACGTCTGAAATTAGGTTCAGACGTCTGAAATCCCCCTGCAGGCAAAAATCAGCCTTGCCCAAAAATGGGCGAAAATCCAAACGAAAGCGATCGGACAAGCGACGAAGACAAGGGATTAATGCCAAGCGACAACCCTGCCTTATAGGCTCTCCGAAACACCTCTTAAAGCATGATCAAACATCAAAGTTATGATTCTTAAAGATTTGGCTTCAAACACCAAAAATTGGAATATTTACAAATCTAATCCAAATCAAATGCAATTGCACATGAATAATTGTTAGGAATTCATACCTAACAACCAAAGATACTTATAGTCATAGATGTGAGATAAAAATCTCACCTTTTCACAAAATCAAACAAGAAGAAGCTTGAAAGCAAATGGAGAATCAACCTCTCTTCAGCACAACCCAATTGAGCTTGAATCTAAGCTCAAAAACAAGAACATTCCCAAAATTAGGTTTAGTAATTTCTGAAATTGGTAAGAGAATAAGTTGGAGAAGAAGAAGAGAAGCTTACCAATGGGTTGTTACAGACTCCCCTCCTTAAAGAAATTGCGTCCTCGCAATATTTAAGAAGACAACATAAAGTAACAACCATAAAAGCATATTCAATCACAAAAGAAACTTGAAATAAGAAGTTCACCTCAAAGAGCACGAGAAAGTAAGTCTGGATGTGTTCGCTCGATGTACTCTCTAGATTCCCAAGAACAATCCTTAGGATTTGAAGACCATTGAACTTTAACAAGCGGAACATCTTTATTTCGAAGTCGTTTGACTTTCGAAGCAATGATACGAATAGGATGTTGCTCATAAGTTAAATTAGGCGAAACTTCAATCTCTTCCACAACACCGGGCTCAAGAACAGAATCGGAATCTCGAAGACATTTCCGAAGTTGAGAAACGTTAAACACGTCATGGATAGCAGAAAATTGAGCCGGTAATAAAAGACGATAAGCCATGGAACCAATACGTTCAATGATAGGAAATGGACCAATATATCGAGGCGCCAATTTTCCCGATCGACTGAAATGTACAACACCTTTCATAGGTGAAACACGAATGAACACAAGATCTCCCTCAGAAAATTCTAACTTCCTTCTCCGGTTATCGGCATAGGTTTTTTGTCTACTCTGGGCTTCTTTCATCCTATGATGAATAAGATCAATCTTTTCTGTGGAATCACGAATAAAATCTGGACCTAAAACCAGCTTCTCACCGGCCTCAAGCCAACAAGAAGGAGATCGGCATGGCCTTCCATAGAGTGCCTCAAAAGGTGCCATACCAATACTAGATTGGAAGCTATTATTATAGGAAAATTCAACAAGTGAAATATGATCTTCCCAACTTCCACCAAAATCAAGAACACAAGCACGAAGAAGATCTTCAAGAGTTTGATTCACACGCTCGGTTTGTCCATCAGACTGGGGGTGATAAGCGGTGCTAAAATTAAGCTTCGTTCCTAAAGCTTTTTGAAGACTCTTCCAAAATCCACTAGTAAACAATGGATCACGATCGCTAACAATAGAAGTAGGAACTCCATGCAATTTAACAATTTCTTTGATAAAGATTTTGGCCAAAAGAGGAACGGTTCGATTAGATCGAACGGGAATAAAATGGGCGGATTTAGTAAGTCTATCAACGATCACCCATAAGCTATCATGACCCGAACGAGAACGGGGAAGGCCGTCAATAAAATCCATGGAAATTTGATCCCACTTCCAAATAGGAATTTCTAAAGGTTGCAATAACCCACCGGGCCTTTGATGTTCGGCTTTAACGAGTTGGCAAGTCATGCAACGCTTAACGAAGTTAGCGATGTCAAGTTTCATTCCCTCCCAATAATAAAGTCGCTTCATATCTGCGTACATTTTACTACTACCGGGATGAATGGTGAATTTAGAACGATGTGAATCTTCTAAAATATCTTTACGAAGATCACTAATATTTGGCACGATGAGTCTACCAAATCTCCGAACACCGCCACGAGAATCGATATCAAAGTCTTTCAATCCTTCAATATCAATCTTATCCTTAATATTTTGGCTAAGAAGAGCCAATTCGGGATCGAGCCTTTGAGCTTCAAGAATGCGGCCTAAAAGAGAAGGATGAGCCTCAAGGCTACATAAAACAAGAGATGAACATAAATCGGGAACACGCTCTCGAATCTCACAAGTTGTTAAGATCTCGAGATCGTTCCATTCGGATATCATCATAGAAACAACAGCTTGTTGTTTACGGCTAAGAGCATCGGCGACACGATTACCCTTACCGGGGGTATAAAGAATATCAAGATCATAAGGAGCAAGGAACTCGAGCCAACGCTGTTGATGCAAATTAAGTTCCTTTTGGGAGAATAAATACTTCAAGGACTTATGATCGGTATAAAGAATAAATTTCTCTCCTAAAAGATAATGACGCCAAATACGAAGGCCGAAAACAAAAGCCGCGAGCTCTAAATCATGAGTGGCATATCTAGTCTCAGCAGGCTTCAATTGCCTAGAAGCATAAGCAATAACACGTTCTCTTTGCATGAGAACGGCACCCAAACCAACGCGACTAGCATCGGTATAGACAACGAAATCTTGATTCCCCTCGGGAATAACGAGAATAGGAGCATCAGAAAGAAGTTCTTTTAATTTCTGAAAAGAAGCTTCACATTTGTCCGACCAAATGTATTTAACACCTTTCTTCGTCAAGCCAGTGAGAGGCACGGCAATCTTGGAAAAGTCTTTGATAAAGCGACGGTAATAGCCCGCCAATCCAAGAAAACTACGAATCTCTGTCACACTCTCTGGTCTCTTCCAATCTTGAATCGCTTCAATCTTTGAAGGATCCACGGAAATTCCGGATTCGGAAATAATATGACCGAGAAATTTCACACGAGATTGCCAAAAGTGGCATTTAGAAAATTTTGCCTTTAATTGATTACTCCTAAGAGTTTCCAACACAATCCGAAGATGTTTTTCATGCTCCTCCTCGGTTTTTGAATACACAAGAATATCATCGATAAAGATGAGAACAAACCGGTCGAGAAAGTCTTTTAAAACTCTATTCATAAGGTCAACGAAATAGGCCGGGGCATTCGTCAAACCAAATGGCATGACAAGCCATTCATAAGATCCATATCGAGTACGGAACGAGGTCAAAGGAATACTATCCTCTGCAATACGAAGCTGATGAAATCCAGTAGCTAAGTCTAATTGTGAAAAGACTTTGGCACCACTAAGTTGATCGAATAGATCATCAATCCGAGGTAAAGGATATTTATTTTTGATAGTAAGATCATTAAGCTTGCGGTAGTCAACGCAAAGCCTAAGTGTTCCATCGGATTTCTTCACGAAAATAGCTGAAGCTCCCCAAGGCGAGGAATTAGAGCGAATAAATTGCTTCGTCTCCAATTCGGATAATTGTTTACGCATCTCCTCGTTTTCTTTATTGGACATACGATACGGAGGACGAGTGATAGGTTGAGCTCCAGGAATAAGATTAATTCTGAATTCAATTGCTCGCTTAGGTGGTAATCCTAAAACGGGCTCGAATATGTCGGAAAATTCACGAATGACGTGAATAAGAGAAATAATATCACCCTCATCGTCATCATCGTCATCACGAGGATTTAAAGAATATAAATATGCAACCAAGTTGGAATCTGAATCTTTAAGATTAATAGAAATCTGCTTAACAGATTGAGGATGTCGAAGATGAATAGTCCGCTCAGGACATAGGATATGAGCATCATAACGGTTAAGCCAATCTATTCCCAAAATCATTCCAAAGCCTAAATAACGCATGACATGCAAATCGGCTAGGAAAGGAAAATCACACAAAATAATTTCGACATCTTTACATAATAAACTGATTGTTGCGGATCCACCAACCGGATTCGCAATTCTCAAAGAAGTCATCAAACACAAAACATCCAAAGAAAAAGCATCAACAAGTTCTTTTGATATAAAAGAATGGGGCGCACCCGTATCAAAAAGAACTCGAATATGATGATCACGAAATAAAATAATTCCATCAAGGATAGAATGAGGCATACCTTGACCACGAGATGTGTTGCCAGGGGCTTGAGCAACATTTAACTTTCCCTCCTTCCTGCCCTGAAGCTTGGGGCATGAAGATATAACATGTCCGGGAACTTTGCAGTAGCGACAAGAGAGAGACTTTGGGCACTGGTTCGCATAATGGTCCTTCGAACCACAATTATAGCATTCCCCACAACCAAAGGAAGAAGTCTTTGCCACGGAGGTTGCTTGTTTCCCCTTTTTATTGGGATAAGGACCTTTAAATTTGTTTGGCCTCTTCTTGTTATTGTTGAAGTTTGGTTTGGAACCCACCACTTCAACATCATTCTCTCTATCCGCCTCTTCAAGACGAAGAGCGATATCAACGAGTTGGTCGAAAGAAACTTCAAATTTTAGAAGTAATGGCTTCTTGAGACTTTTGTTTAAGCCATAAACAAATCTCTGATTCTTCTTCAGAGGGGTGTTGATGTATTCAACCCCATATTTGGAAAGCGACTCGAAGGAGGCGACGTAATCAGTCACGGAGGACTCACCTTGAACAAGGTCTATAAATCGTCGAGCCAATGTCACTTTCTCAACTTCTAGCACGAATTTTAATTCGAAGCGTTCCCGGAATTGCTCCCAGGTGAGATCCGCTTCATTAATCTCAGAAATAAGAAGCTCGTACCAGTCCAATGCTCTTTCTCGGAGCATACTAGAGGCCACCTGAACTCGGTGAAGGTCAATAAGATTCATGCGCGAAAAGATGCGATCGCATGTTCTAAGCCAAGCTTGGACTTCAATAACAATTTCGGAACCTTTGAATGGCTCCCCACCCAAATTGGTGTAATCGCTGCACAAGCGTACAAATCCCGACTTTGGGTGAGTAGGTTCCGGGTTAGCTCCAGCTGCTTGAGCATTAGTTACCAAATCAAGAAGCTGTTGAGCAGTCATAAAAACTTCATCCTGGGGTGGAGCGCTAGATGGCACGGCTCTGGGGCGGCCAGGTCTAGACATTTCTCTTCCTTTAGAAAGAAAGAAGAGGAAGAAGAAGGTTATTCACCAAATTGAATATCAAGCAATCTTGATAGACAAAACAAGGAATCATAAAAGAAAATAGGATAAGATGGTACGTAGACCCGAATAAAATCCTAAAGCACGACTCCTAAGATGGACTTAGGACGATGATCCTTGTTATAATATTCCATATTGTTCCGAAGTTTGGCTCTGATACCAAGCTGTGACGCCCCACCTCTATACCCACGCTAGACAAGAACATTACTGTGAATGCTGTCAACTAGCACGGAGAATAAGCCTGTTGAGGAGCGACCCTCTGTATAATTGCTTTGTGCGAGTACCGATATACCGGATAAAAATATAACTTTTCATCTCAAGAGGAAATCCGACATACCGACACAAACTCAAAGCTACTACACAGTGGCTATAAAGGTCTTCGGAAACAAATATAGAAATAAACATAACACAAATCAGTCACAGACAATTCATATCACAAAGGCGGAAATAGATATGAATATTACACATGAAAGTGTATATCAGAGTAGTGGTCTAAAAAGATCCACAATATCACAAAAGAATAGTTACATGAACTACACAAAAGAATAAGTATACATTATGGAGTCTATATCTCAAATGTATACAACAAAAACTACTAATCTAAGTAGTTAACCAAAAGTCAGAGGAATCAATCCCAAGAGAGAAGTCAAGCAGAAGCACCTGTAACATCTTGGTCTGACCCGAGTATTATTTAATAAGAAAATAATAAACGGATCAGTCTAGCTATAAATATCAGGTGAAACGATATAGAATAAGAGATATGACTAAACACATAATAATCACTATGCCAAGCTGTGATATATATAAGTAATTGAAAATCAACAAGAGATTAATCAATATCACCAAATCTACACAAGAATCAAAGAAATGTCATACTCCTTATTTCGTTCACCAAATATTGACGATAATATCAACGTCAATCACAAAAGTCAATGACACACAAATTCACCAATGCACAAATATTGACAATAATATCAATGTCAATCACAAAAGTCAATGACACACAAATTCACCAATGCACAAATATTAATAAAACTTATCAATGGAAATCACGAAAATTGGTGAAACAAAAATTCTAGAAATCATCTCAAGAAATCCAGAAATCACAAAGGGGGGAGGCCTATCACAAACGGGAGCATAAAGCCCACCAACACGTGTATCACAAACGGAATGCTAATTCCATGGTTGCTAACCATCACAAATTGAGCCGAAGCTCCACAAACGGCCCGAAGACCATGGGTTGCTACCCCACCAAATTGAGTTGAAACTCCACAAAACGGGGTTTAGTCTCCCTCGCAGACAAAGAGACATCGCACATTGCTAGTCTAAATCACAAAGATGATCGTCATGATCATCAAGAAGTGTCAATTACACTAAGCTAGTAAATATATGAGTTTAGCATCATGTCCCATAACCACTAGCTTAACTTAAATATTTACGAACAAATTATAAGTTTCCACTAGAAAATTGTCACAAGAGATTCAATCGAACAAGTCTAAGAATTAACCGAACAAGTAAACGCAAGCGTTTCATACCACTTGTTTTACTAAGCCGTTTAATTAGATTTCTCATACGAGTGAGGTAAAGGTTTGTATATACTAATAGATTGGAAAACGGTTTAAGAAACGAGCTTTGTTATTGAAAATAGAGTTGAAATCATTTTGTTGAAAGAGTTTTGATATTTACTACTAGTATTGAAACCTTTATATTTTTAAAGTGACAAATCACAAAAATGATTGTAGAACAATCAATCACCGAAATTCACATTCGAAGACGTGAATAAAATCCAAAGAAATCGATACCGAATCCATCAAAATGGATATTCCCAAAAATCACGATGAAAATGTCATCAAAGTCCATAATAAATGATAACAACAAAAAGGGAATCAACACGAATCGATTAAAGTTGGACATATACTCAAAAACAGCGAAAATAGGCAAAACTGCACATTTCAGACGTCTGAAATTACCTTCCAGACGTCTGAACCACTAACCAGACGTCTGGATGGATTTCCAGACGTCTGAAATTCTTCTCTGTCTTTTCGCGTTTTCCAGGGACCAATTCCAGACGTCTGAATTTCCAAACCAGACGTCTGAATTTGAAACCAGACGTCTGAAATTGGGTTCAGACGTCTGAAATCCCCATGTAGGCAAAAATCAGCCTTGCCCAAAAATGGGCGAAAATCCAAACGGAAGCGATCGGACAAGCGACGAAGACAAGGGATTAATGCCAAGCGACAACCCTGCCTTATAGGCTCTCCGAAACACCTCTTAAAGCATGATCAAACATCAAAGTTATGATTCTTAAAGATTTGGCTTCAAACACCAAAAATTGGAATATTTACAAATCTAATCCAAATCAAATGCAATTGCACATGAATAATTGTTAGGAATTCATACCTAACAACCAAAGATACTTATAGTCATAGATATGAGATAAAAATCTCACCTTTTCACAAAATCAAACAAGAAGAAGCTTGAAAGCAAATGGAGAATCAACCTCTCTTCAACACAACCCAATTGAGCTTGAATCTAAGCTCAAAAACAAGAACATTCCCAAAATTAGGTTCAGGAATTTCTGAAACTAGTAAGAGAATAAGTTGGAGAAGAAGAAGAGAAGCTTACCAATGGGTTCTTCTTGAGTTTAGAGCTAGGAATTCGATTTGCAAGGGAAACTAGGGTTTTGGAGTTTTTAATTTCCAATCTCTCCCACCATTAATGTTATAAAAACTGAAAAGAGAAGAGAATGAGGGTGAGTGGGGAAGAGTGGCTCAGATTTGAGCATAAGGTAACATAGGGCTGAGCCCAAAACCAAACCCAAAGTGAAAAGTAGCAAAAATCAACTTTCTCCAAACATATCGAAGCTTATACTCAAAAAGGTCGCAAACGGCATTTTAAACTCAATGGGAGTGGTCCCGAGTCCTAATTCGACCGTATGCAAAAAGTAGCTTTTCGGACTAAAATTCGACTAACGATAAAATATTTAAATAAAATATTTAAATATAAAATCGATAAATATGCGGGTTGTTACAGCTGCAGCCTCCACTTGAATACAAGGGAGCCAGTACAAGGCACAACAAATCAAACTGCAAATGAAATCAGTGCATCACTGCAATGCAACCAAGGGAAAAATCTCAACAAAAAGCACTGCAACCACCACAAACATTCAAGGGCAAAACTGCAACGGAAATGTAGCCACCACATGAACGCAAGGGCACGGCAAATATTCGAGCTCAACCAAATCAAAGATAAACATTTAAATGTTTGCAAAAACAATTACCCAAGCATGCAGCTAGGAAGTAAAATATTTCAAAAATGCAAAGTGCTTATTCACATGTGTAGTTATAGTGTAATAGGTCAAGGCAGTATGAGGTCAAGACGTCTAAATAGTGCAACATGTCATTTATAGCGCTTATTTCAAGAATCAGTGACTCAAGTAAACTACACAATGAAATTAAATAAGGTCAGAACACAAATGCATCAATGCAATGCATCATATTGACTGGGTATAAGTTGGAGACTGCAACATCTCTGACCAAAGAGTAAAGTTCACTATCAAATCTAATTCATGCATGGATAAATACACAAAGGTGTAGTAAAAGTGTACAGGCTCAAAGACAAGTACTAGGTACAATAAACAGAAGCATGGCAGATCCTAGTATAAACTCAAGAAAACAAGCAACTAAAATACAACAATACCAAAGTGAAGCCATATGAATTGATTTATTTAACTTACCATTTTTGAGTTAAACAAATTTATTAACTTTTCTCAATATAAAAGGAATCCTTTTAAAACTTATTTCTTTCAAAACTGAAACATAAAGTTAGTTTGAAATCTAGGTTTCCGTTTAAAATGTTGTTTGAGATAAAAACATCTTGATTGTTTTCAAAACTAAAGCTTCACAATGTTAAATCGGAAAAATAAATTTTTGTTTTGGATCAGGTAGATACCCTGTATACATTTTTGGCAGAAAAATACTGGACACCTAACAGTATATGCAAACTGAACCATATTCAAGTCCATTGGTAGAGGAAGTTTAAAACTGTTTTAAATAAATTTAAAACTCTTCAAAAAAAAAAGTAAGTTTAATCACATGAACAGATTTTTGAAACAGAGAGCTTTTACTTGTTTAAAAATCTACAGTTCTATCTGCTTCAAAATTTTCTTCTCTTGAACCTGTATATCCTTTTCTTCTTGAATCTATTTTTAAAATCATAGTTCCTTCTTAAACACACAAGTATTGTTTTTGAGATCAAAGTCTAAAATGATCAAGTAATTAGTTTGAACAGGCTTTATACTCTGAAACAAAAGACAGAGCGGGTTTTCACAGAAACATGCATTTATACTTTCAAATCTTTGTACGCAAAGGAAATCTCTATATGTATATGCATAATACAGAAATTTCAGATCTCAGATTACTAGCAACTAATACACAAAACACATACACAAAAATTATATGACCAAAGTCAAATGCAATTCAAACCGTGGTGGCCACGAATTTCAACAGTGACGTGATGACCAAGCATGGCGAAGCTAAATATTCCAGAAATCGAACCAAATCAAAACCATGATAAAAAAAATAGGCTGAACGAGTCAGAGACAAGATTGTCAAGAATCGAAGAGCCCAAACCCGCGTATATCAAGTATCAGGTTATACAAGATTAGCAAAATTAAAAAAAAATCATCACAGTAAAATCATCTCAAGCATCAAGACAAAATCGAATGGCCGAAGCCCAATACAAACAAAATCCTCAAAAAAAAAAATTCAAAGCGATGATAGCCCAGAAATCAAGCAACGAAATTCACGAATTAGAACAAGCTAGTAAACATTAGACTTTAAATTAGATGTGAGTGATATAAAATCACTCACCTTGTTTACGAATCGAGGCAGACGATGCAAGCTACAAGAAGACCATCGACTGACGAGGCTTCGTTCGATCGAGATAATCCAAATTGTGGCACTCTGATTTTTAAAATCCCTAATTTGTTTGCAAAGAGGAACGAACGACTTTCAGAGAGAGGCCGCCATTTTTCCGTTTCTTTTTTTCTTTTGTTTGAATGCTTTCGTTTAGGGTTTCGAACGAATTAACTTAAAAAAAAACAAAGAGAGGTACCGGTAGGGTGGCTAGTAGGTACGCGATTTTGCAGAGGTGATATATAGCAGTGTACCAAAAGATCTTGCAATCTTTCTCTTTCTCTTATTTTATTTTTTTTTGTTATGTTTCACTTTATTTTTATTTTATTATTTTAAAATTCAATTTGTTTTTGATAATTTTCTTTGACACGTTTTAATGTCGTATGCTCACATAACAACTCCGAACACCACGAAAATTGAAATCCGGTAATAATTCAATATTACGGACCCATTGAAACTAGTTTCGTTGAATTCCGAGACTGTGTCTCGGAAGGCTTTTTTTAAATTCAATTTGAACGATAAAATTCCAAAACTGAACAAATCACTTTCAAATTCAATTCCAAAGCTTCTATTATCTCCAATATTATTAATACGAATTTTCTAGGCCTTTGAAATATTTTTAATCAGCTTAAAATTGAAGATTCAAATTTTTATTCAACTCTCAATAGATTAAATTTTAAAATTAAATCGCCAAATTCATTGTTATATTGGGAATTCAATTTAGATCATCATTCAAATATTTAAAATTAATTAAATGTTTTAAATTTAAATTGTTCAAAATTCAGGGCCGTTACAATCTCCCCTCCTTAAAAGAATTTCGTCCCGAAATTACAAGTTAGGAGAAATGATTGTTAAAATTTCACTAAATTTATACCCTACTCAATTTTATCAAGTTTGAAACTTATTAAAAATAAATAAATAAGTATAAGTTCGAAGCTTTGGTTTTTAGATTGCAGTTTACACGGCGGTTACGCCACTATCCCAGTGGAATCGCTTGTAACTGTAGGCATCACGCCCCTCAAATTACGCTACTACCCGAGTGTATCTAGATCGCGGTATACACGGCGATTGCGCTACTATCCCAGTAGAATCGCTTGTAACCATAGGCATCTTTCCCCTCGAATTACGCTAGTACACTATCCCATCATGATGATCCATCATGAGGGATACCAGTCCAAATGGACATTCCAACTAATGGAAATACAAATAGTCACTCCAACTAATGGAAATACTACGTAGCTACGATTTTCAAATGGACACTCATCTCGAGTTCCAACAACCTTCACAAATTTTTTTAAATGGAATGTACTTTTCCTTATCCTCAATTTGGAAAACATAATATCATACATACATATATAATATTTCATTTCACATTTCGTGCATATCACACCCATGTACTTACATAAGTTTTCCATAACAATTACCTTCCAGACTAATGGTTTTCGAATTTACTACATTCTCATATATAAGTTTCGAAAACCTCAATATCTCATACCCATAACAAATAGAGGATTCATGAGTTTTCCATCTCATCACCAATTTAAAATTTTCCTCTAGGTCGATTTGAATTTTAAGGCTATCTCAAACCCAATTCACATTTATAATTCAATACATTATCGACTTCACACTCGATTTGGATTTCACGTTACATCGTCAATTCTCAACACATAATTGATGTCTATAGATATATAACCTCTGAGCTCGTACGTCTCAGAGAAGGGTGTTAAGCTAAGAGAATAAATTCTCCGCCACCAACAGATATATATTTAATAGAGATCAATTGCTATGTCGTCAATCCACAATGTTAGACATACAATCCAAATCGACCATCCAAAATTCAAAGCTCAACTTATATTGTTTTTGGGGTCGAAGTTAAACTCAATTTAACTAAAGATTCAATCTTTTTGAAAAAAAGATTCAAGTTGAACTAATTGTTCACATTTCCCAAAAATAATATCTTTACAAGATATATTTTTCACGCCTCAACCATTTGAAAACAAATTTCAAATCATTTTTCACCTTTCAATCTTTGAAAACAAATTTCAAAGCAATTTCCTTAAACGGAAACATTTCCAAATATTTATCCATTTTAAACTTGAAATGGTTCATTTAAATCAATCAAATAAATCCTTACCCATTTATTTTAAACTTACGTTCCAAATCCATAAATTTATTTTCACATTTCAAAAATAAATCAATGTTTATTTTTAACAAATTTCCCTTTCTTTTATAAATTCCATAATGAATTTACATTTCCAAAATATCTATGAATATGCGATTTTCAAATCGATTTCACATATTCATTTTCAGTTTATCTTTAAAAGATAAAATCTCAAAACATTCACTTTTCACTTTATCTTTAAAAGATAAAATTTCAAACCTTTCATTTCATATTGGAAAATATTTCCATACTTATTTAATAATAAGTAATTCACAAATCCATTTATTTCCAACACTTGGAAAACATTCAATATACTTAAATCATAATCAAGTATATATTTCATTCTTAAAGGAAATCATTCTTTAAACACATTATCTTGAGTCAAAACGAATGTTGCGTAAAACATCGTTACGACGACCCAAAATCACTAGTATAGGGATTCAAATTTAAGATAGATATATAAATCCCAATACTATATAAAAACATTTCCTTTTGGAAACCATTTACTATAACAACAATGTTATAGTCTACCATTTCCTTTGATTTCTCTCGAAAATGTCTATTTCAACAGTGAATGTTGAAATCTATGCTTTCGATCCTTAACACATTTTAAAACAACTTAAAATGGATTAACTTCATTTCATAGTATTACTTCCCCAAAAACATTCCCATTTAAGTTTTTCAACTTCGACATAATTCATAGTTTGAATTCCGCATACATTTCACAATATTGGTTTTAAACCGACTTCAAACTTTCCAATATTAAGTTTTCCACTTAACTTAATTCACTGCCCGTTCAAATTCAAATTCATCACTGAATCTATTAAGTCTATTATGGATTTTCATGTTGGCAAACATCAAATTTGAAATCTAAATCTTATTTGAACTTTACATTTGCTTTCTATTTCAAAAATAATCAGCTAGTTCTTTGGTAAGCCATTCATCGACTTGGTTTCATTAGATTCATATCTCCACATTTATTTATAAAACTTCGATTTATAATCTCCTTTATTAATTCAATTCAATTCAATTTATATAACTCAGTTATATACCGGAAGTCCATATTATAAGTTAAGTACTTATAATCCATTTATTTACAAATCATTCTTCAAAACATTTGAAATCAATTTTCAAAAGAATTCAGAATCAAATTCCCGAGTCATAGTTCAATAATCTGCTTGATTATAACTAAATTGACATGTCATTTCATTTCCCAATTTATTGCTCTGGAGATATCCAAAATATTTAATTTAAACCAATTTACTAATTCACTTAACTTATATTTTATTCTTTCATAAATCTCAGCAAATCGATAATGGGTTTTCGAATGATCGGGACTCAAATCTAAGGAGACCTCACCAAAGAGAAACTATCGCAAACCTTAATTTAGAGAGGGGAATTTTCAAAAATAATTCTAATTTTCAAATTACTTTTTATTTTAAAGAAAACAATTTTAAACTTCTTTAGATTTGAAAACACTTTCTTTAAAGTGATTCTAGTAACTATTCATATTAAACGCCATAAACTAAGCTTTGTGTAAACCAAAGCTCTGATACCACTTTTGTAACGACCCGCCGTTCTGACCGCCTCTAGTCGGTAATTAAACCAACTAGAAACGTTCAAAATGACAGATTGTTATTTAGTTTATAACATTTAAACAGAATCAGTCACAGAATCACAGAAGCAACAATATATATCATAAATGAACTTTCTTTTATATACAAATATCAGAGTTATACAATGAATTACATTTTATACAGCGGAACAATTTTTATTAAGTACAAGAAATTTTTTCCTGAAAAGCTTTAGTAAAGTGCTTTCCCCTCTCTCTAACTTCGTTGCGAGAAAAATCTCCAAGCTGTACAAATACTCGGTCTGACCCGAGTATTACATTCAAAAGAAAATAATACACGGGTCAGTCTAATTCAAACTCAGTTATTAGTGCATAGAGGCAATAATAATTAAATAGCAACTAGACGACAGTCAAAGATAAATTCACCTATCCGATCCTTTAACAAGAAATCAGATAACGGTAAATATAACACTTAACAGTGTTACAACAATAAATCAGCAGATTTAAATTTTCAACACAGATAGATAGAAGGATTACTAATGAAGAAAATTTAGAAAACAACAGAATTGCCAAAACGGCAATTAACAACAAAATCATCAATTTAAATCAAATCAATTTAAAACAAATCAATTTTAAAACAATTGAAATATCATTTAAATCATCAATATCGATTGGCTGCAGTGCACGCACGCGTGCACTGCCTCGCCAATGCAGTGAGGAAATACACAAAAGCTCTATGAAAACTCATAGACGAACATATGGTCAAACCCAAGAAAAAGTCGGGTTCAACCCAGATGAAATTCAAATAAAATCGCAACGCGAGCACGAGGTCAAACCCGAGCGTTTGAGCTAGATTCAACTCAAGTGAATTTTAGAAGAAAACAAATCTAATTGCATCAATGCGACGCAAATCAACAAGACAAAACTGCATATAAAAACAATGAAACTGCAGTCACTAATGAATACAAGGGCGAACTGCAACAATAATGCAGTCACCACAAGTACACAAAGCACGAAGGCTCGAATGACCCAATGCGCAAAGGCAGGGGTACAAATTACATGGAAACAGCAAAATGAGGTGAGGGCACCAAAATATGGCACCACAACACCAATATTATAGGACACAAAGCATTAGTACCCAACAGTATGAAGCCAACTGGCAACAGGTATATAGATACATGTCATCAGCAATTACAAAATGCAACGGTCAAGTCACAACTATCATGACTCAACACGACTGCAGCAAATCAAGGGCAGACTGCAAACAATACTGCAGCCTCCACTTGAATACAAGGGAGCCAGTACAAGGCACAACAAATCTAACTGCAAATGAAATCAGTGCATCACTGCAATGCAACCAAGGGAAAAATCTCAACAAAAAGCACTGCAGCCACCACAAACATTCAAGGGCAAAACTGCAACGGAAATGCAGCCACCACATGAACGCAAGGGCACGGCAAATATTCGAGCTCAACCAAATCAAAGATAAACATTTAAATGTTTGCAAAATCAATTACCCAAGCATGCAGCTAGGAAGTAAAACATTTCAAAAATGCAAAGTGCTTATTCACATGTGTAGTTATAGTGCAATAGGTCAAGGCAGTATGAGGTCAAGACGTCTAAATAGTGCAACATGTCAGTTATACGCTTATTTCAAGAATCAGTGACTCAAGTAGACTACACAATGAAATTAAATAAGGTCAGAACACAAATGCATCAATGCAATGCATCATATTGACTGGGTATAAGTTGGAGACTGCAACAGCTCTGACCAAAGAGTAAAGTTCACTATCAAATCTAATTCATGCATGGATAAATACACAAAGGTGCAGTAAAAGTGTACAGGCTCAAAGACAAGTACTAGGTACAATAAACAGAAGCATGGCAGATCATAGTATAAACTAAAGAAAACAAGCAACTAAAATACAACAATACCAAAGTGAAGCCATATGAATTGATTTATTTAACTTACCATTTTTGAGTTAAACGAATTTATTAACTTTTCTCAATATAAAAGGAATCCTTTTTAAAACTTATTTCTTTCAAAGCTGAAACATAAAGTTAGTTTGAAATCCAGGTTTCCGTTTAAAATGTTGTTTGAGATAAAAACATCTTGATTGTTTTCAAAACCAAAGCTTCGCAATGTCAAGTCGGAAAAATGAATTTTTGTTTTGGATCAGGTAGATACCCTGTATACATTTTTGACTGAAAAATACTGGACACCTAACAGTATATGCAAACTGAACCATATTCAAGTCCATTGGTAGAGGAAGTTTAAAACTGTTTTAAATAAATTTAAAACTCTTCAAAAAAAAAGTAAGTTTAATCACATGAACAGATTTTTGAAACAGAGAGCTTTTACTTGTTTAAAAATCTGCAGTTCTATCTACTTCTAAATTTTCTTCTCTTGAACCTGTATATCCTTTTCTTCTTGAATCTATTTTTAAAATCATAGTTCCTTCTTAAACACACAAGTTTTGTTTTTGAGATCAAAGTCTAAAATGATCAAGTAATTAGTTTGAACAGGCTTTATACTCTGAAACAAAAGACAGAGAGGGTTTTCACAGAAACATGCATTTATACTTTCAAATCTTTGTACGCAATGGAAATCTCTATATGTATATGCATAATACAGAAATTTCAGATCTCAGATTACTAGCAACTAATACACAAAACACATACACAAAAATTATATGACCAAAGTCAAATGCAATTCAAACCGTGGTGGCCACGAATTTCAACAGTGACGTGATGACCAAGCATGGCCGAAGCTAAATATTCAAGAAATCGAACCAAATCAAAACCATGATCAAAAAAATAGGCTGAACGAGTCAGAGACAAGATTGTCAAGAATCGAACAGCTCAAACCCGCGTATATCAAGTATCAGGTTATACAAGATTAGCAAAATTAAAAAAAAAATCATCACAGTAAAATCATCTCAAGCATCAACACAAAATCGAATGGTTGAAGCCCAATACAAACAAAATCCTCAAAAAAAAATTCAAAGCGATGATAGCCCAGAAATCAAGCAACGAAATTCACGAATTAGAACAAGCTAGTAAACATTAGACTTTAAATTAGATGTGAGTGATATAAAATCACTCACCTTGTTTACGAATCGAGGCAGACGATGCAAGCTACAAGAAGACCATCGACTGACGAGGCTTCGTTCGATCGAGATAATCCAAATTGTGGCACTCTGATTTTTAAAATCCCTAATTTGTTTGCAAAGAGGAACGAACGACTTTCAGAGAGAGGCCGCCATTTTTCCGTTTCTTTTTTTCTTTTGTTTGAATGCTTTCGTTTAGGGTTTCGAACGAATTAACTTAAAAAAAACAAAGAGAGGTACCGGTAGGGTGGCTTGTAGGTACGCGATTTTGCAGAGGTGATATATAGCAGTGTATCAAAAGATCTTGCAATCTTTCTCTTTCTCTTATTTTATTTTTTTTGTTATGTTTCACTTTATTTTTATTTTATTATTTTAAAATTCAATTTGTTTTTGATAATTTTCTTTGACACGTTTTAATGTCGTATGCTCACATAACAACTCCAAACACCACGAAAATTGAAATCCGGTAATAATTCAATATTACGGACCCATTGAAACTCGTTTCGTTGAATTCCGAGACTGTGTCTCGGAAGGCTATTTTTAAATTCAATTTGAACGATAAAATTCCAAAACTAAACAACTCACTTTCAAATTCAATTCCAAAGCTTCTATTATCTCCAATATTATTAATACGAATTTTCTAGGCCTTTGAAATATTTTTAATCAGCTTAAAATTGAAGATTCAAATTTTTATTCAACTCTCAATAGATTAAATTTTAAAATTAAATCGCCAAATTCATTGTTATATTGGGAATTCAATTTAGATCATCATTCAAATATTTAAAATTAATTAAATGTTTTAAATTTAAATTGTTCAAAATTCAGGGCCGTTACAATCTCCCCTCCTTAAAAGAATTTCGTCCCAAAATTACAAGTTAGGAGAAATGATTGTTAAAATTTCACTAATATTTATACCCTACTCAATTTTATCAAGTTTGAAACTTATTAAAAATAAATAAATAAGTATAAGTTCGAAGCTTTGGTTTTTAGATTGCAATTTACACGGCGGTTACGCCACTATCCCAGTGGAATCGCTTGTAACTGTAGGCATCACGCCCCTCAAATTACGCTACTACCCGAGTGTATCTAGATTGCGGTATACACGGCGATTGCGCTACTATCCCAGTAGAATCGTTTGTAACCATAGGCATCTTGCCCCTCGAATTACGCTAGTACACTATCCCATCATGATGATCCATCATGAGGGATACCAGTCCAAATGGACATTCCAACTAATGGAAATACAAATAGTCACTCCAACTAATGGAAATACTACGTAGCTACGATTTTCAAATGGACACTCATCTCGAGTTCCAACAACCTTCACAAATATTTTTAAATGGAAGGTACTTTTCCATATCCTCAATTTGGAAAACATAATATCATACATACATATATAATATTTCATTTGACATTTCGTGCATATCACACCCATGTACTTACATAAGTTTTCCATAACAATTACCTTCCAAACTAATGGTTTTCGAATTTACTACATTCTCATATATAAGTTTCGAAAACCTCAATATCTCATACCCATAACAAATAGAGGATTCATGAGTTTTCCATCTCATTACAAATTTAAAATTTTCCTCTAAGTCGATTTGAATTTTAAGGCTATCTCAAACCCAATTCACATTTATAATTCAATTCATTATCGACTTCACACTCGATTTGGATTTCACGTTACATCGTCAATTCTCAACACATAATTGATGTCTACCGATATATAACCTCTGAGCTCGTACGTCTCAGAGAAGGGTGTTAAGCTAAGAGAATAAATTCTCCGCCACCAACAGATATATATTTAATAGAGATCAATTGCTATATCGTCAATTCACAATGTTAGACATACAATCCAAATCGACCATCCAAAATTCAAAGCTCAACTTATATTGTTTTTGGGGTCGAAGTTAAACTCAATTTAACTCAAGATTCAATCTTTTTGAAAAAAAGATTCAAGTTGAACTAATTGTTCACATTTCCCAAAAATAATATCCTTACAAGATATATTTTTCACGCTTCAACCATTTGAAAACAAATTTCAAATCATTTTTCACCTTTCAATCTTTGAAAACAAATTTCAAAGCAATTTCCTTAAACGGAAACATTTCCAAATATTTATCCATTTTAAACTTGAAATGGTTCATTTAAATCAATCAAATAAATCCTTACCGATTTATTTTAAACTTACGTTCCAAATCCGTAAATTTATTTTCACATTTCAAAAATAAATCAATGTTTATTTTTAACAAATTTCCCTTTCTTTTATAAATTCCATAATGAATTTACATTTCCAAAATATCTATGAATATGCGATTTTCAAATCGATCTCACATATTCATTTTCAGTTTATCTTTAAAAGATAAAATCTCAAAACATTCACTTTTCACTTTATCTTTAAAAGATAAAATTTCAAACCTTTCATTTCATATTGGAAAATATTTCCATACTTATTTAATAATAAGTAATTCACAGATCCATTTATTTCCAACACTTGGAAAACATTCAATATACTTAAATCATAATCAAGTATATATTTCATTCTTAAAGGAAATCATTCTTTAAACACATTATCTTGAGTCAAAACGAATGTTGCGTAAAACATCGTTACGACGACCCAAAATCACTAGTATATGGATTCAAATTTAAGATAGATATATAAATCCCAATACTATATAAAAACATTTCCTTTTGGAAACCATTTACTATAACAACAATATTATAGTCTACCATTTCCTTTGATTTCTCTCGAAAACGTCTATTTCAACAGTGAATGTTGAAATCTATGCTTTCGATCCTTAACACATTTTAAAACAACTTAAAATGGATTAACTTCATTTCATAGTATTACTTCCCCAAAAACATTCCCATTTAAGTTTTTCAACTTCGACTTAATTCATAGTTTGAATTCCGCATACATTTCACAATATTGGTTTTAAACCGACTTCAAACTTTCCAATATTAAGTTTTCCACTTAACTTAATTCACTGCCCGTTCAAATTCAAATTCATCACTGAATCTATTAAGTCTATTATGGATTTTCATGTTGGCAAACATCAAATTTGAAATCTAAATCTTATTTGAACTTTACATTTGCTTTCTATTTCAAAAATAATCAGCTAGTTCTTTGGTAAGCCATTCATCGACTTGGTTTCATTAGATTCATATCTCCACATTTATTTATAAAACTTCGATTTATAATCTCCTTTATTAATTCAATTCAATTCAATTTATATAACTCAGTTATATACCGGAAGTCCATATTATAAGTTAAGTACTTATAATCCATTTATTTACAAATCATTCATCAAAACATTTGAAATCAATTTTCAAAAGAATTCAGAATCAAATTCCCGAGTCATAGTTCAATAATCCGCTTGATTATAACTAAATTGACATGTCATTCATTTCCCAATTTATTGCTCTGGAGATATCCAAAATATTTAATTTAAACCAATTTACTAATTCACTTAACTTATATTTTATTCTTTCATAAATCTCAGCAAATCGATAATGGGTTTTCGAATGATCGGGACTCAAATCTAAGGAGACCTCACCGAAGACAAACTATCGCAAACCTAAATTTAGAGAGGGGAACTTTCAAAAATAATTCTAATTTTCAAAATACTTTTTATTTTAAAGAAAATAATTTTAAACTTCTTTAGATTTGAAAACACTTTCTTTAAAGTGATTCTAGTAACTATTCATATTAAACGCCATAAACTAAGCTTTGTGTAAACCAAAGCTCTGATACCACTTTTGTAACGACCCGCCGTTCTGACCGCCTCTAGTCGGTAATTAACCAACTAGAAACGTTTAAAACGACGGATTGTTATTTAGTTTATAACATTTAAACAGAATCAGTCACAGAATCACTGAAACAATAATATATATCATAAATGAACTTTCTTTTATATACAAATATCAGAGTTATACAATGAATTACATTTTATACAGCGGAACAATTTTTATTAAGTACAAGAAATTTTTTCCTGAAAAGCTTTAGTGAAGTGCTTTCCCCTCTCTCTCTAACTTCGCTGCGAGAAAAATCTCCAAGCTGTACAAATACTCAGTCTGACCCGAGTATTACATTCAAAAATAATAATACACGGGTCAGTCTAATTCAAACTCAGTTATTAGTGCATAGAGGCAATAATAATTAAATAGCAATTAGACGACAGTCAAAGATAAATTCACCTATCCGATCCTTTAACAAGAAATCGGATAACGGTAAATATAACACTTAACAGTGTTACAACAATAAATCAGCAGATTTAAATTTTCAACACAGATAGATAGAAGGATTACTAATGAAGAAAATTTAGAAAACAACAGAATTGCCAAAACGGCAATTAACAACAAAATCATCAATTTAAATCGAATCAATTTAAAACAAATCAATTTTAAAACAATTGAAATATCATTTAAATCATCTATATCGATTGGCTGCAGTGCACGCACGCGTGCACTGCCTCGCCAATGCAGTGAGGAAATACACAAAAGCTCTATGAAAACTTATAGACGAACATATGGTCAAACCCAAGAAAAAGTCGGGTTCAACCCAGATGAAATTCAAATAAAATCGCAACGCGAGCACGAGGTCAAACCCGAGTGTTTGAGCTAGATTCAACTCAAGTGAATTTTAGAAGAAAACAAATCCAATTGCATCAATGCGACGCAAATCAACAAGGCAAAACTGCATATAAAAACAATGAAACTGCAGTCACTAATGAATACAAGGGCGAACTGCAACAATAATGCAGTCACCACAAGTACACAAAGCACGAAGGCTCGAATGACCCAATGCGCAAAGGCAGGGGTACAAATTACATGGAAACAGCAAAATGAGGTGAGGGCACCAAAATATGGCACCACAACACCAATATTATAGGACACAAAGCATTAGTACCCAGCAGTATGAAGGCAACTGGCAACAGGTATATAGATACATGTCATCAGCAATTACAAAATGCAACGGTCAAGTCACAACTATCATGACTCAACACGACTGCAGCAAATCAAGGGCAGACTGCAAACAATACTGCAGCCTCCACTTGAATACAAGGGTGCCAGTACAAGGCACAACAAATCTAACTGTAAATGAAATCAGTGCATCGCTGCAATGCAACCAAGGGAAAAATCTCAACAGAAAGCACTGCGGCCACCACAAACATTCAAGGGCAAAACTGCAACGGAAATGCAGCCACCACATGAACGCAAGGGCACGGCAAATATTCGAGCTCAACCAAATCAAAGATAAACATTTAAATGTTTGCAAAAACAATTACCCAAGCATGCAGCTAGGAAGTAAAACATTTCAAAAATGCAAAGTGCTTATTCACATGTGTAGTTATAGTGCAATAGGTCAAGGCAGTATGAGGTCAAGACTTCTAAATAGTGCAACATGTCAGTTATAGCGCTTATTTCAAGAATCAGTGACTCAAGTAGACTACACAATGAAATTAAATAAGGTCAGAACACAAATGCATCAATGCAATGCATCATATTGACTGGGTATAAGTTGGAGACTGCAACAGCTCTGACCAAAGAGTAAAGTTCACTATCAAATCTAATTCATGCATGGATAAATACACAAAGGTGCAGTAAAAGTGTACAGGCTCAAAGACAAGTACTAGGTACAATAAACAGAAGCATGGCTGATCATAGTATAAACTCAAGAAAACAAGCAACTAAAATACAACAATACCAAAGTGAAGCCATATGAATTGATTTATTTAACTTACCATTTTTGAGTTAAACAAATTTATTAACTTTTCTCAATATAAAAGGAATCCTTTTAAAAACTTATTTCTTTCAAAACTGAAACATAAAGTTAGTTTGAAATCCAGGTTTCCGTTTAAAATGTTGTTTGAGATAAAAACATCTTGATTGTTTTCAAAACCAAAGCTTCGAAATGTTAAGTCGGAAAAATAAATTTTTGTTTTGGATCAGGTAGATACCCTGTATACATTTTTGGCAGAAAAATACTGGACATCTAACAGTATATGCAAACTGAACCATATTCAAGTCCATTGGTAGAGGAAGTTTAAAACTGTTTTAAATAAATTTAAAACTCTTCAAAAAAAAAAGTAAGTTTAATCACATGAGCAGATTTTTGAAACAGAGAGCTTTTACTTGTTTAAAAATCTGCAGTTCTATCTACTTCTAAATTTTCTTCTCTTGAACCTGTATATCCTTTTCTTCTTGAATCTATTTTTAAAATCATAGTTCCTTCTTAAACACACAAGTTTTGTTTTTGAGATCAAAGTCTAAAATGATCAAGTAATTAGTTTGAACAGGCTTTATACTCTGAAACAAAAGACAGAGAGGGTTTTCACAGAAACATGCATTTATACTTTCAAATCTTTGTACGCAAAGGAAATCTCTATATGTATATGCATAATACAAGAATTTCAGATCTCAGATTACTAGCAACTAATACACAAAACACATACACGAAAATTATATGACCAAAGTCAAATGCAATTCAAACCGTGGTGGCCACGAATTTCAACAGTGACGTGATGACCAAGCATGGCCGAAGCTAAATATTCAAGAAATCGAACCAAATCAAAACCATGATCAAAAAAATAGGCTGAACGAGTCAGAGACAAGATTGTCAAGAATCGAACAGCTCAAACCCGCGTATATCAAGTTTCAGGTTATACAAGATTAGAAAAATTAAAAAAAAATCATCACAGTAAAATCAACTCAAGCATCAACACAAAATCGAATGGCCGAAGCCCAATACAAACAAAATCCTCAAAAAAAAAATTCAAAGCGATGATAGCCCAGAAATCAAGCAACGAAATTCACGAATTAGAACAAGCTAGTAAACATTAGACTTTAAATTAGATGTGAGTGATATAAAATCACTCACCTTGTTTACGAATCGAGGCTGACGATGCAAGCTACAAGAAGACCATCGACTGACGAGGCTTCGTTCGATCGAGATAATCCAAATCGTGGCCCTCTGATTTTTAAAAGCCCTAATTTGTTTGCAAAGAGGAACGAACGAGTTTCAAAGAGAGGCCGCCATTTTTCCGTTTCTTTTTTTCTTTTGTTTGAATGCTTTCGTTTAGGGTTTCGAACGAATTAACTTAAAAAAAACAAAGAGAGGTACCGGTAGGGTGGCTAGTAGGTACGCGATTTTGCAGAGGTGATATATAGCAGTGTACCAAAAGATCTTGCAATCTTTCTCTTTCTCTTATTTTTTTTTTGTTATGTTTCACTTTATTTATATTTTATTATTTTAAAATTCAATTTGTTTTTGATAATTTTCTTTGACACGTTTTAATGTCGTATGCTCACATAACAACTCCGAACACCACGAAAATTGAAATCCGGTAATAATTCAATATTACGAACCCATAATGGTTTCGTTGAATTTCGAGACTGTGCCTCGGAAGGCTATTTTTAAATTCAATTTGAACGATAAAATTCCAAAACTGAACAACTCACTTTCAAATTCAATTCCAAAGCTTCTATTATCTCCAGTATTATTAATACGAATTTTCTAGGCCTTTGAAATATTTTTAATCAGCTTAAAATTGAAGATTCAAATTTTTATTCAACTCTCAATAGATTAAATTTTAAAATTAAATCGCCAAATTCATTGTTATATTGGGAATTCAATTTAGATCATCATTCAAATATTTAAAATTAATTAAATGTTTTAAATTTAAATTGTTCAAAATTCAGGGCCGTTACATGTAGCCTACCTGTATTTCTCAAATTATATGTGCGTACAGTCCTTCTTCACCTCCTCCTCAATGGCAGACAAACCCTAATTCCAATTGCAATTCAAAATCAAAGCCAAATTTCAGACTCCATAAAATATAGCAAATTTTATATGGATTCGAAGCTCTCGATGACGCATCACAGATCTGTATTTTTTTCCAAATTGAATCATCGTTTGTTCGGAAATCGATGAATTATCTACGGCCGTTCATCGCGCGACGATCATCGTCGATGGATCGTCAAATTGGTGATACCATCACGTGGAGGGGCCTTGCGGAGTTCATCGGCATGTCTGGTTCGTCGTTTCATCGGCTAGATTGACGGGTTTAATTCGACTAGGGCTTGGGTTTTTTGTGGAGACCGGTGACGTTTGTCGTTGTTCGACGAGAAGGTGGGCTCGGGGTAGACGGCACATCGCCTGGGGGAACGCGCGCAGGCAACGACCGATCGTGGAGGCTCGAAGAATGATGGTCAGCGTGAGGCGATTGGCATTGGGTTCGTTCGTTCATCGCTGCTGTAGCTCGCACGAGACAGGTTGACGTAGCGCTGTGTGAGTGGTAAAGATTTATTTTGTTTTTTTTATAAAATTTTTAATTTCAACTTGTTCTAACACGTATAACTTTCACTTACTAGGTCCAATTCACGCACGGTTTTCTCCGCTAGGTTTGTACTGGAATTACGTACGTTTTGGAGCAGGTTTGGACGAATTTGGAGACTGTTCAAATTTTGGGTTTAAATTCAATTTAAATTCAAAAGGATGAGTGTTTTAATCCACTCACAACTTCTAAAATTTCTTATGTTCGTTAAATTTAATTTATGTTGTGATTTTGAATTTATTTATGACTGTTTGTATATTTTAATCATCATCTCAGTTAATTTCATTTAGTCAAATTAAACGGTTATTTAATTTATTATTGCAATATAAACTGCCAGTTAGATAGATTATTTAATTTATTATTGAATGTAAACTATCAGTAATTACCTGTTATTTATTATATGCTCTATATTGATGTTATTGTTTAAATTTGATGATGATTGTAACAAATGTTTGATGATTGATATTAGATGAATGGATGTTGTATTTTATATTATTTTAAACTGCAAAATTGTTATGCACTTTATTTCATTCGGGATTGCGGTTTGAAATGATATATAACCGTATTTTTATTTTAAATTACGGACTGAAATGATAAATATCCGTATCACTTGACCATAGGATAGAAAATTATATACAGACACCGTCGGTCTACATATATAAATATTTTGAAAATAATTTCTATGGTTTTGAAAAGAAATATACGGTTTAATAAATATTAAATTTTGATATTATATAAATATTATTTTACATATATAGCTAAATTCTTGAATTTAAGCTATGTATAAATTTGTGTAATAAGAATAATTTTATTCATGGAGTTGATTGTTTAATATTGTATGGTTAAGTACCTGTTTAAGATATTGTATATATAGAGTTTTAATGACTTAATAAAAATTAAGTTGGAAGATAAATAGGAAATTGGGTTGAATTGAATTATTTGAGAATTATACTCGAATAAATTTGATTCGAAATTTAAATAAAAATTGAGATTTAAAGGGTATGATTCTTATAACTTGATTTGGTTTAGAGTGATTTAAATGAATATAAAGTTGATTTAAATGAATATATCAAGTTAAATAAATTGAAAGAATATCCAGTTGTTTGAAGTTAAAAGTTTTACTTAAATTATATTGGATTTATTAAGTAAAAATTTCAAATCTAAATAATAGTAATTGAATTTGATATATATGGAAATTTTCAAAGAATTAGTTTTGAAATGGTGGAATATTTAAAGCTTTGAAATATATGAACTGAAATGGTTTATTTGGAGGTTCAAATCGGTATTTGGAATTTATTTGTGAATTTAAGAAGCTATTTTATTTTACATAAAGTAATTTAATATTTGAACCTTTAAAGTATTTGAAGTTATGTTTCAAAGTTAAAATTTTCAAAGTATTACATTTTGGAAGGGTTATAGTTTAAGTCTTTGGTTTCGAAATTTTATAACTTTGAATACTATGATTTTAAAAAGGATATCATATTGATTTGGTTTCAAAACGAAAATGATATCGTATTTATATGGTTTTGAAATAAATATTATATCCTGATTTTGAAGTATAAATTATTTTAAAATGACCGTGGTGTTATAATAACGTTTGGTTGTTGAAGAGACCGGGATCGAAAGTTGTCATACTCTCTGCCAACTTCGAAAACCACTTTAACAACCGTGTACGCGGTGGAGATTCCAGAATGAAGTAGGATGGCGGTGGCGTTTCCTTTGAGGTAAATACGTAGACCCGACTCCCGTGAGTTGTCATAAGGTGGCTAAAACAGGAGCGATCGACGGGCTAATGAGGTAGAACCTTTGATCGGACACATCCTTTCGATATTATACTTTGACTTTTGGATTTATTCGGTGGCCACTTTTGATTTCTTTGATTTGGGGGTATGGCTCGAGGTTTGCGGTAGCTGCGGCTATGCGTTACCACTGGCCCAGAAGCATAATTGGTATATCTACCCTGGCATTGCCTAGTTGTACCATGTCACCTACCCTAGCGTGCCTTGTACGAGTTTCTATTTTTGTCTTACCTATAGAGTATTTGGTAGCCTCCCAATCAGGAGGTATTACGGTACTGCATAGACTATTGGCACTATTACGTGTTAAGGGGAATATTGGGTCACTCCTTAACGCTATTTAAAAGTAAGTTTATTTTACTAATAGACATTATTATGATTGCGAAATATTACTACATAGTAAGTATTAACGGATCCTTAGGAGATGTGAATCCCAAGCATCTCTTGAATTACTGCACTCACGTTAGACACTGGATAGGAGATTTAACGACCCGACTTCCTAACACCAGAAAGTCGCATCGCTAATTAAGAAAGAAAGGGATAGAAGAAGAAAAAAAAGAGAAAGAAGAAACACAACAACATCAGATAACTCACAGCGGAACGAATGAAATATAATATACCACATAAAATATTACATAGTATCATATTACATCAGAGTGCACAACTTAAAACAACACATATTAGACAGTTATAAACATCTGTCTAACTATACAACTTAAGTATAACAGATACATATACCAAACAAACACAGCGTAACCATAATATATATCTACACGTGGGAGCCTCCTGCTCCATATCTCCTCCAGAATTCGTCAAGCAAACCTGAATCACTTGACTACTCATACATAATATGAGTACCCAAGAGTTTAAGAAAACAGAAAATAAACACTCGGGTCAGACAGGGGTCTGGTGTGAGTAAACGGGTTAAAATTTGCTTAACTTTAGAAAAACCTTTGAAAAGAAAAGGTATCACGTAAGACTTCCCACACATAAACATGGAAAAGTTTTTACCTTACGCTAACCAAAACATTTGATAGGAAATCCAGTGATATTGCAATAGTGTCTATGGTTTTCAAGTAAATAAGAAATAGCTAAAATTGTTACATGATTAAATTCTAGCTACTAGCCACAAAAGTGGGTACTACAAACAAAACCGTAGGGTCTCGTAGGAAGAATGGGTTTCCATCAATGGTAGGGCTACTAGGGTACCGCCCGTCACAGTACGTGGCCTAGATCACCGTACTGAGGAGCCACCCTAACTCCCCTGCAACACAAGGCCGGAACCATTCCTTACTGAACAGTTCCGAACAAGACCACCCTTGCAGTTGTTGCAATCAACCGCCCTACACAGTACGAATATAAAGGGACTTCTAGACAAGGGTAAATCTCGTCCTACTTGGGCATGACCCACTTAACCTTGCTGTACCTCCCCTCTTTTAGCCATTCCCGGGTTGATGAGGCTTGAGGCAACGATTACCTTTATAGAACACATCTATCTTAGAATGCTTATCATCCACCTGACGATGTTCTGAAAGCATTCAATCCATACAAGTTCGTTCCGGGTTCGAACGAAACCGAAGGCACTATCTCGTTGCACTCATTTTGGAATCACCCTCAGAGTCAACGATCATAGCTCTTGCACTATAAATCACCATCTCGAATCTATAAGAACCATTTCCGTCAAACTCATTACGGAATCACTAAGCTCCACTTGGATTTACGACCTAACGTTTAATTGGAATCGATGTGGTTTTCGGATTATCCAAATATGGAAACTCGATCCCAGTCTCATCGAAAACAAATGCCATTTGAATGTCCATGTTGTTCTTAAGGGTTTAAACAATTAACTTATATTCATGATGATATAACGGATAGATGAATCACATTATCACAATAGATAATTCATATCAACATTCATCTCACAAAACAACATATCACATATCAGAGATATCAAAATCATCCAATATCAACCAATCACCCAATATCAATCGATCAATCAATAACAATCAATCATCCATCAACAGAATTTATCAACTCTAAATCAATTGGATTAATCTTAATCCTTCTTCATTTATTTATTCCAAATAAATAAATTAATCATCTCTTAATGATCTTCTTTAATTAATCTCCCCTGATTAATTATACTTTAATTACATTCAAGTAATTATTCTTAACCATATAAAGTAATTAACCTTTAATTACTATCATTAATTACAATATTTAATGATCCTTCATTTACTTTCATTAATTAATCAATTATAATTAATTATATTAAACCTCAATTAATTACAATTAATTAATCACACTTAAATTAATTACTTTTATTAATCAACCTTGATTAATATCATTAATTATATTAACTAATGATCCTTATTAATTAATAATTCCTTTAATAAATAGTTAACTTGTAATTAATCATCTCATTAATCATAAACAGTAATTAACAATTTTAATTACTTATCTTTATTAATTAACTTCTTAATTAATTATATTAACCCTTGATTAATTAATCTAATTAAATAAGTCTTTAATTACTTCATTAACCAATCATTAATCAATTAAATTAATAAATAAATTCTTAATTAATTTCTTTATAAATTAATTACATTTTTAATTAATTACACTTAGTAATTAATCCTAAAATTAATCACATTCATTAATTAATTAATCACATTAAGTAATTAACTAAAAAATTAGGTAATTAACTCTTAATTACTTACATAAGTAATTATCTTCTAATTACTTCCATTAATAAATCTTGATTACTTCTAAATTAATTACTTAATAAATAATTAATCTCATTATTAATAATCCTTAACTCTTTAATTAATTAATTACTCTATAATTAATTAACTTTAAAACAATTATATTAATCAATCCTTAGATTAATAACATCTAGTGATTACCCATTAATCACTTTAATATACTCCCATGAGTAATTTCCAGTAATTACTTCCATAAGTAATTTCCTTTATTAATTACATTCAGAAATTCACCATTGATTACTTCATTAAGTAATCACACTTAATTAATCCATAATAAGTGATTATTTAAAATTAAATAAACAATTAACTAATTATTTAAAATTTATTTAAATAATAAATAATCAATTAATTAATATCTTATATTTCAAAATCCTTAATTAATTAAGAAAAACATTATCTTACTTAATCTTTTACTTATTAACAAAACATATAATCAAATATTCTTAAGTTCATATCAAAGATAAATTAACCATATTAATCTACATAAATAAATCATTTGAAATTAATCAAATTTTAATGACCTTAAAAACACATTCATTCAATTTGGTTTACATAATTACAACTTAAACTTTATTTGGAAATAAAGTATTTAGAAACAAATTTCCAAATTTAAAACACTTTAAATTATCTAATATAAACTTATTTATTTTCAAAATAAATTTGAAAACTTTGTTAATAAAAAATTACTTAACAATTTACTTAAAAACTTTAATTAATATTTAAATTCAAACATTTCCTTTTTAAATTAACATTCAAAATTAAATGAAGTTAATTACTTCAAAAAGAAATCATTTTAAACAAATTTAAAATTTAAAATAAATTCAATCAATACTTGTTTTAAAGTTTGATTTACACTTTAATTCAAAACAACAAGTTTTAGCTTGTTTTCTATTATAAAACTCAAGCTTGGTTTCATTTATTCAAACAAGTTACTTAGCAACTATATTTCATTAACAGATTTAAATTTGCAAACCTAATCATTACAGTATTAACCAAAAGCAAACATCCTAATACCCGAGACAAACACTTACCAACCCCGTGCCAACCTCGAGCAAACCCAGCCCTCAACTACCCCAAGTAAACCACGATGCAAACACGAGCGAAACTTTGGACCTCAACTCATCTTCCCCAGTCTCAAACTTCCCAGTGCACACAACACTCTCGTGCACATGTCCCATCAACTCCGACCAAGTTAGGTCGTCGCGTCCATCGATGTTGGTCACTTGAACGCATGCGAACCCAAATACCAACCCAGATTCGAGAATCTACAATGAATCGAAATTCGAACCCAAAGCACAAAACTGCAGAACAACATCGAACCGAAATCCCATCGCCTCTGGCCATCTCATCGCCGATGGTCTTCGCCAACCATACCATCGATAAGCCACGTTCTTGAACCTCGTCATCCCCAAATGCGAACTCCCCCGGTCCCCTATCCAAGTCGCACTAGCCACAACAGTCAAATCTAAGCGTAAACATGCTAAAACCCTAGTTTGCTCAATTTCTAACAATTTAGCAAATGGAAAAATCTAATTGCATTTTTCCCAACATCTACAACCTAAAAACAAGCTTCAATCAAGATTTCAGACCAAATTATAGCGTGGATAATCGACAATGACCACAAATTCTCAAAACATTCAAACCCAAAATTCACAATAAATGCCCAATTACAAATTTCATATCTAAATTCATGATGTATCATCACGATTACATGTATGTAATTCAATTTAGAATTTAAAGCAGTTGATTATTTTACAAAAATTTAGTTTCACTGTAAATTCCTTATTTAATATTATTTGCTGTTTTTAAAAAATTATGGAACAAATTTTAAAATTTCTATCAAACATTAACCTACACATTTCATTTATATAACAATGTTTAATATTAATTTGTTTGAGACATTTTGAATTTCCTTACAAAATCAACTTCTGAAATGAAAGAATAGAGATAAATATTATACAGGTTTTTCCTACTCTCGGGCAATCTCTACTAGTAACATGCATATATGACAGTACTCATATAAACAAATGTCCATTTACCGAGCCAAATTCATCACATGCAACAATAAATTCAAGTATACGATGATAAAAGATGTTTTTAAAAGGTTTACTCACCTCAATTTGCAGAAAACAGGTTTTTTAAAAAAAAAACTTTCCAGTCCTTTGAATTTTAAATCTGAAAAATGATGCTTTGATTATGCTGTTGAAACACTTGCATGTTTGAAATCTTTGCATGCTCCCAATTTGATGCTTTAAACAAATGTTGAATAGATCTGACTTCCCATTGAAATGCAGGTTTGAAGGTTGATGTTACAGTTTTTAGTTTGCAGGTTGATTTTTCAGATAACTTGATTCTTCATTTTTGTTGCAGATTTCATTTTTGCTGAGGAGAACTTTATTTTGTAGATTTTCAATTTGGTTTCTAATTCAGGTTTTATCTTTGCTTTTGGTTTTGATTTTAGATTTGAGAAAGTAAATTTCTGGTTTTAGTTAAGAAAATAAACAAAGAAAAAGTGTTATATTTTATTAAGATTAAAGAAATTAAATTTTAATTGAAGACACTTGTTAATAAATCTTACACTTGTCACTAATATAGATTAATTGATTAACAAGTGTTATTAAGAGACTTATCATGGTTACACATGTCTTTTAGTATTTTTAATTAATTTTTATTTAATTTAAATGTAACTATAAACTTACATATTTAATTCACTTTATAAATAAATGCTTACATATGTAAATATAAATTTAATTTTAAAAGAAAATATTATAAAACTAAGTATAATACAAATATAACTTCTTATACATGTAAAATTTAAAAGCTAAAACATTCATATATATACATTTATAACATTTTATATTAAACATTTTAAAAGAAAACAAAACAAAACTTTATTTAAACTATCATATTTAAAATAAATAACAATCTTATATTTTAAAAACAAAAAATTATCTTATAGTTGAAAACAATTTAATTAAACTTCAAATTAACTTTTAAAAATATTAATTCTAAAGCAAAGCTTTAAATTACAATTCATACATATATAAATTATCAATAGATTTAAATTAAATTTCAAAACAACCCCAAATTATAACATATACATACATATATATTACAATTTGAAAATTCAATC
This sequence comes from Allium cepa, assembly GCA_030765085.1. NCBI lineage: Eukaryota > Viridiplantae > Streptophyta > Magnoliopsida > Asparagales > Amaryllidaceae > Allium > Allium cepa. Next base: position 153,949,269 of record CM060937.1, read on the forward strand.
TTTATTTAAAACAAAAGATCTCCTATTTACAATATATATCAAATATATATATATATATATATATATATATATATATTAAATAGAATAAAATTTCATTAGCTTTGAAAAATAAATCTTATCAAATTTTAAATTGTTAAACAGATATTGATCAAAATTACCATATTAAATATTTATTAACCTTTAAAAGATTAAATTTATCAATTTAAATTAAAATTATAAAGAAAAATTATCAAACCAATTTAATTATTAATACAGATTATTAAATTAATATTGCCTAACATTCCGTGTCATTACAGGAGATGTCAAATCACATAAACATCTCTGACGCCGTTACACTCATATTTTTACCATTGATTTAACTTACGTAAGATCATTTAGTTCTGACTCGAGTGTTTTGTCTTTTCAATTCGCTCAAGTCAGTCCGAGCATTTCAAGATTTGAAGATTTTATTCTGGAGGGCGAAGATGAAGACTTGTATTACTATTATTTATTATATTCCACTGCATCACATTTTTCCGCTACATTATTATTTAGTATTCTCTGGTATGTGTAACTCTGATAGGTATTGAATAAGTATAATCAAATATTTTGTAAACAGCTTCATGAACTGTATATTTTTTTATTATATTTTATCGTTCCGCTACAAGATTCTGTTTTGTTTTATTTCTTCCTTCTTTTTCTTATTTACCCCATAATAATCCGCCTTTCTGTATGGTATAAGTCTGACGTGAGTGGTTTATTGTCGGTTTAAACCGTGCGGAAAGGCGGGACGTTACAGATTGTCCCCTATTGAACAAAGGAGAACAAGCCGAAGTTTATGCGATCAAGAATGAGCCTTCAACCTCCAAAGATGTGAAGGGCAAAGGAGTGTTGGAAGGTAATATTTTTATCAAATATGTTTTAGTTAGAGTATTATTTGATACAGGAGTTTCTCATAGTTTTATTTCTAAAACAACTATAGAAGAATTGAAACTTAAACCTAAAATTGTTGACGACCCTATCTGCGTAACAAAACCTATAGGAGGTTCCATTAATCTTTGTACACTCTGTGAAAAGGTCCCAATTTCCTATCGTCCCCGTCACTTTCCTTTCTATCTTTTCTTTTAGATTTTATTGGATTTGAAATTTTACTCGGTATGGATTGGTTGGCTAAGTACAAAGCTGTGCTCAATTGCGAAAATAGAACGATATCTTTATAGAGCGTCTTTGGAAAAATCATAGAAATATCTTGTGAAGGTCCTAGTCCAAGAAGGGATAGTTTTCTTTATGCTTGGATACATCCTAGATAGGATTAAAAACAATACCCGTTGTTAAAGAATTTGCAGATGTCTTTGAGGAAGTAAAAAGTTTGCTTCCACATCGAGAAATTGAATTTCGTATCGATTTTGTTCCTGGTGCGATGCCAATTGAACAACAAGATAGAAGGATGGCTCCGAAAGAAAGGAATGAGTTGAATAATCAAACCCAAGAGCTATTAAAGAAAGGACTGATAAGACCCAGCCGTTCAAGTTGGGGATCAGAAGTAGTTTTTGTTGCTAAGTCAGATGGATCATTGAGATTGTGTGTAGACTATCGCGATCTAAATAAGCAAACCGTTAAGTACAAGTATCCTCTACCCCGAATAGACGACTTGTTTGACCAGTTACACGGAGCTCGAGTTTTCTCTAAAATGGACCTAACTACAGGATTCCATCAGTTAAGGATCGTAAAAGATTGCATCCATTTAACTGCATTCAAAGGTTCGAATACTTTCTATGAGTGGTTGGTTATGCCTTTGGGGCTGACTAATGCACCCGCTTATTTTGTCGAACTTATGAATAGAGTGTTTAGAGATGTGCTAAACAAATTCGTGTTAGTCTTTATCGACGATATCCTCATCTTTTCAAAGACAGAAGAAGAACATGCAAGACATCTAGAAGCTGTGTTGGAGATATTGAAAAATAATGTGCTAGAAGCCAAATTCTCAAAGTGTCATTTTTGAAAAAAGGAGGTAAGATTTCTTGGATATATAATATCAAGTGATAGAATTTCAGTAGATCCTGGGAAAGTTGCGGCCAGCCGTAAACTCCTAAAGATATTCGTAGCTTCTTAGGTTTGGCAGGATATTACAGAAGATTCGTTCAAGACTTCTCTAAGATTTCCTATCACCTAACGAAGTTGACAATGAAGGATGCTAAATTTATCTGGACTCCTAAGTGTAAAGAAGCATTCCAAGAACTAAAGAAGAGATTGACAACTGCTCTAGTTTTAGAAATTATAAATGGGAATAATGGATTGACCGTTTGTACTGACACTTGTGGAGAAGGAGTTGGTACAGTTTTAATGAAAGATGGAAAGGTGATTGCTTACACAAGTAGACAGCTGAATACACATGAGAAGAATTATGCAACACATGACTTAGAATTATTAGCCGTTGTGTTCGCTCTAAAAATATGAAGACATTATCTGCTGGTAAGAATCTTTTATAGTTTATTTCGATAAAACTTTGAATTGACCTTAGTAAAAAATATTCCATCTTTTAGGTGAAAAATTCGAACTCTTCACGGACCATAAATCTTTGAAGTATATTTTCACCCAGAAGGATTTGAACATGACAACAACGCTGGCTAGGATTTCTTGCATCATATGATCTAGACATTCTATATACACCCGCGAAAGTCAACGTAGTAGCTGATGCATTGAGTAGGAAGTTAGCTATTATTTCTTATTTGGTAGTAACTCCAACTCTTTAGGAGAAAATAACTAGCAAGCAAAGAAGAAGATCGACTTCTAATGGAGATTATTGATGATGTACATAATGGAAGGAGTTCATGCTTTAAAATAGACAACTATGGAGTACTACAGTAATATGGAAGAATTTGTGTTCCATATGTTGGAAATCTTAAGCAAGAAGTATTAGCTGAATGCCACATAGCCAAACTTAGCGTTCATTCAGGGATTCATAAGATGTATAAGGACATGAAGCGTACATTTTGGTGAAGAAGCATGAAGAGGGACATATTTATCTATGTCAGCCGTTGTGAAAATTGCCGAAGAATCAAAAGTGACCAACAAAAAAATGGTAGGACTACTTCAACCTTTGGAGATTCTAGCTTGTAAGTAGGAAAAAATATCTATGGATTTCATTGATGGCTTACCCCAAACAAGGAAAGAAAATGAAGGCATTTGGATTATCATAGACCGATTAACCAAAAGTGCACATTTTATTCCAGTTAAGCTAACAAGAACTGCAGCAAGCCTTGTAGATATATATATATATATATATATATATATATGAAGGAGATTGTTCGATTGCATGGAGTTTCAAGCAGTATAGTAAGCTATCGTGATCCAATCTTCATTAGTCAGTTTTGGGAAGCACTACAGACAGCTTTGGGAACCAAGCTGAGTATAAGTACTGCATATCACCCCCAAACTAATGGACAGACGGAAAGAGTTAACCGTGTTTTGGAAGATCTTTTGAGGGCCTGTATTCTAGACTTTGAAGGCTCGTGGAAGAATCATTTACATTTAGTAGAGTTTTCCTATAATAATAGCTATCAAGCTAGTATCGACAAGGCACCGTATGAAGCTTTATATGGTCGTCCATGTAAATCGCCAGCATGCTAGATAGAATCCGGATATCGGTTAGTGCTTGGCCCAGATATAATACGAGAAGCTTCAGAGAAAGTTGATATGATTAGAAAGAATCTAAAAGAAGCCCAAAGTAGACAAAAAGAGTTATGCAGATCGAAGACGTAGAAATCTGGAATTCTTAGTTGGAGATTCAGTCCTTTTGAAAGTCTCTCCTATGAGAGGAGTAGTAAGATTTGAAAGAGCTAGAAAGTTAGCACCTCGATATATTGGACCATTTCCCATTCTCGAAAGAATTGGCCCATTAGCTTATCAAGTGCAATTGCCTAAAAGATTGTCCAGTGTACACAACGTTTTTCACGTATTACATTTGCGGAAGCATATATATGACCCAGAACAAATCATAGAAACAACTACTCAGGATGACTTGGAGATAGAACCAAACTTAGATGTTATTAGAAAGTCTATTCAAATCGTGGATAAAGATAAAAAAAAATGATTAAGAAGAAAGGTTGTAAGGTTGGTAAAAGTTCGATGCAGCGGGGATGCTGATCATTGCACATGGGAAACAGAAGATAGAATGAAAAAAGCATATCCCGAGTTTAGGATCGATGTATAGACTTTATCTATCATTTGAATGTACTCACTGCCTGTGGTGTAATCACTTATTGTATATATTCCATCTTATTGAATATATATTTCCTTTTGAGCAATTTTCTTCTTATCTAATTTCGAGGACGAAATTTTTTTAAGTAGGGGAGAATGCAACGACCCAAAATTTAACCACTTCAAAATATAACATTTAAAGTGATTTTGAATATAAAATATAAAAGGTTTTAAGATTCAAATAATATTAGATATGATTTGGAAATAGAAATATACATAAAAATAGTAACATTTGCTTATATCGACAAAAGTGACAAAATCCTGATTTCAAAAAAGTAAGTTTCAATGGTTAAATAAATTATTTTAATTAATTTATGAGTGTGTATATTTTTAAATGACATTATATAAATTTATTATTTAATTTGTTTTACATAAAAATAAATCGTCAAAATATGATCGTAAAACATTTGGTCGATTTAAAGTTGTTGCAATGTTGTTGCACCTTTATGTATACAATTTAACAAATATGGTAACATATAAAAATAGTTAATAATTAACTAAACAAGGTTACTTTTGGTAATCACACTTAGAAAATTCTAGAAAGTAATTAGCAAAAGTAAACTAAAAAAGACAAAACACATGTCACATCAAAAGTGACATAAAGTAAATACAAGTGACAAAAAATAAAGAAAAGTGACATAAAGTAAAGTAATCATTCTTATTCTTTACTTAACTCTAAAGTATTTTAATTTTAAAAGTGTGATGTGATGTGGATGGTAAGTTTTGAATTAAATAAGTTCACTTAATTCTTAAGGATGGTTATTTAAGTAAAAATATAAATCTATATTTTATTCACAAATATTTTCTATAAATACATACCCACTTTCTCACTTCCTTCCACACTTCTTCTTCTCAAAATTTCAAGCTTATTCTTACCTTCTTTAATGGCTTCCAACCTTATCAAAGTTATGCCAAAATATTCCCAAAAATAAAATAAAGAAAACATCGACAAAACATCATCCGAACCACTTCAAAACGCATCCTTCTCTCTTCTATTGCTCACGTTCCTTCTTCCTCCATTTAGCCGAGCACTCTTAGCCTTCCCCAAGCCAAGGCGAGTCATCTAAGTTGAAGCGTTCAAGGAATCATAAGCTAAAAATGTCGAGTAACGAAGCTAGAGCCAATTTTCTGTTTAGCAAAACCAAACAAAGTGAGGACTCCTAATTTATATGTATATATTTTATTATGATGTTGTGATATGTTTGTTTGGATATAAATAATGATGTTTGATAAGTGTTTGAAAAAGAAAGCAACCACATTTAAGTCATTTGCAAAAGTTAGTAAGCAAATATGTACATAAATGACAATTATGTGATATTGTAATAAAAATGTTGTTAAATTGATTTGCAAGTTCATATGACATATTAGAATATGTTAAAATGATTATAAATATTGTTTTGGATGTTTATTAGTTGTATATTGAACATATATGTTGAAGCAAGTCACGGATTTACACGACGTATAATCATATAGAAATCACTTTTCAAAAGAAATAAAATGTGATGTGGAATCATTTATACCTTGAACAATGTTTGAAAATACTTTAAAAATGATTCCTAAGTGTTTAAACTTGTATCGACAAAGTTTGGATATGGATCTCAAAATACGCCAAAAATTTGACGCGTCGCGTAACGGTAGTTCATGTTTACTCGTCAAAAGTTCGAATGAATATGCGAAGTGGAATATATTTCGGAATTCTTCGAAGTAAGACTTTTCCAATCCTTATATCCATATCTATCATAAAAAAATCAATATTTTATCTTATATATTTTGAAATATGACAAAATCTATTTTCAAGAAAAATCCAGTTTTTGCACTAAATGACCAAAGTTGGGAATTGATGAAATTGGTATTTTAAAAATATGAAATAAATTCTAAAAATCTTTTAAAATGTCTTAAAAATGATTTAAGTTTAAAAGATGATTTTCTAAATGATATAAAAATTGTTTTGAAGAATATAGCTTTTAAAGCACTTTCTGTAACACCATTTGCAACACTTTTCGCAACGCTTTTCAATAACTTTTGGAATAAACGTGAAAACTTAACAATTATTTTCCAAATCCTTAGTAAATTTTTTTAAGTAAATAATAAAGCATTTCAAAAGAAATTTGAACAATTTAACACTATTTCAAAATGGTTAAACGAATAGTTAAATGATTTAAAAAGGGAAAATGAGTATGCGACGTTTGTCCCATCTGTGAGATATAAAAGTGAAAACAAGGTGTGTAACTAAGGTTAGGGATGGAGCAACTAGTGCCCTGAACTTACCTGGCCTAAGTTTTCTCTTTTAGGCGAGGGGTGGTACATATCGAAATGAAAGCTCGGATGCTCCACTTGGATTTTATAGAAATAATCTTCTTAGACTCATTATTAAAATCCAAAGAGGGAACTTGTCCTATTTGTGGAATTTAAAAAGTGATCTCACTGTTATTCCGTCCATAATAATCGTTGAATACAGAATTTGATTTTGAATAAAAGTAGACTAATTTCTATAATCATGTTTTCTCAAACGATACTCCTTCAAAATGATTTAAGAAATATTCAAAAAGAGGTTTAAATGATTCCGTATTCACTAAAAGAATATTTTGAAAATATATATCTCTCGAAAATATTTTGTTAAAGGAAAGGAATGAATCAAAAAACAGTCATCTAATTACATCATTTTTATCGATGATTGGATTTCGAAGGAAACAGGGTTGGATTTGGTTGATTCCTATCCGAAAACCACTTCGAACCAGTTTATGTGTTTGAAGAATGAAGATGTTTAAAGACGGAGATATTGAGACAAATAATAACGAGGGACTACTTGTTGATTAATTGGGGATAAACTCTGATGCACTATATTGTAGCAGTGGACTCTTTGTTATGAAAAACCTCAAAACCATAAGGGCTTCTCGCATAGTAATGGCCGAGGAAAGTGCCTTCAGTTTCGTTCGGTCCCAGAACGAACTTGTATGGATGAACGTCTGACCTTATATTCCAAATCATAATGAGTGGTTTCTATAAAAGTATATCAGTCGGTGGCGGAGAAGACACCTTCTCTTAGCTTAACACCCTTTCCAGAGACATACGAGCTCAGGAAGTTATACGTTTATAGAAATCCATCGTGTGAATGTGGAATGGTAATGTGGCATTCAAAGATTTGATATGTACTATGTGAAAATGTAATCGTAGCCTCGAGCCTCATCAACCGGAAATGACCGAAACAGGGTTAGATGCGGCAAGGCTAAGTTGGTCATTTCCAGTTAGGCTATGATCATCCCCTTCTAGATATATTTCTTCCCACTATGACGTTGGGATGTAAATTACTGTGGATGTATGCGAAGATTGCTTTTAGATAAAGGTCGGTAACAATCGAGGGATGACATATTCGGAACTATCTAGTTATAGAGATAGGCCGGTCTTGTGTTGGTAGAGGAGCTTTGTGATGGTTCCTCGGGGCATCCATCTAGAGGTGTACCCATCGGATGGTAGTCTCTTCACCTGGTCATTTGTACAGAAACCCATTCTCCAATAAGAACCTTTGGACTTGATTGTAAACCTATTATGATGGAATTTATTCAATGTAACAATTTCGGCTATGATTAATAAGTTTGTTTGCAAATGTTTTCAAAGAAAGTCATTAAGAATAATATCCCTGAATTTTACGTAATAAAGAGTTTTGGTTATCATAAGGTAAAAACCCGTTCCGTGTTTATGTGTGGCGTGATCTTATGAGATATCTTTTGTTTTTACAATATCGTACTTTAATTTATCACACCAGTTCCATGACAGACCTGGTGTTTTTTTTCCTTTAAACTCTGGATGCCCTATTTTTCGGGCAGCCGTGTAGTCAGGATACCTTAGGAGAATTTTGGAGCATGTTGGGAGCATTTTGGACAAGTCTTTTGGAGATATGAAGCTGAAGTACCTTATGTAGTTATCCACCCATTTTCCGTTGTGTTATGTAGTATGCATTTCTAGCATATGTAAGGATAGACAGTTATAACTATCTCGCTAGATTTGTATTTGACTCTGATCATTATGGATAATTATAAATGTTGAATGTGATGTGAGATTACATTATTTTGTTATCTTCTATCTTTATTTTACTTTACACCTCTGGTAATTTGCCCCCCGGCACTTGGATTTACGGCACGTGATTACCATGGATGTATTAGTATCGATTTCTAAGGGTCGAGGAGATGGGTCGTCATAAAAGATATCAAAAATTACTAAAATGATGAATCTACATGATTAAAAGAGTTTTGTTACCCCTAAAGGGGTTAAGTTTCTTACATTTATTATCATTTCAACAAATGTAGAGGTCAACGTGAAACAGAAAACAAGAGGAAAAAGAGAGCAAATTAAAATAAAATGAGAGCTAATCTACTTGCATAAAATAAAACTAACTACTAACATGAAAGGAAAATAGCATGATAATAAAAAGAGCATGAATTAACATTACATAAAAATAAATTACATAAAAGAAGAAAATGGCTAAGTAGCCATGAAAATAGAAAAAGAGAGTTTATATTTATTTTTGAGCCTAAAACTAATCTGACTAAAGAGGAGGCTAAGAACTTAATTACATGAACATATAGGGTATTTATACATGTTTTGAAACCCTAATCATATTTTTGGAGACTACCCAAATTGCCCTTGAAGAAGTATGGCCACCAAGTTATCATTAGAATGAATTAATCCTCTATTAAATGTGCATGTAACTTTAATGGCCACTTAGCATGTGCATTAGCTCCTAATTGTACATCTTGGTAAGTGGGTAGGTGGGCCCTCCATGTTGCATGAAATGATTTATTTCCATCTTCATTTTGTTTTCTTTACTTGTGCATGCATATTTCAATAACGCCTCTTCCATTTTTCATCCAAATTCCTATAAAATAACATAAAACGTCCAAGTAAATTTTCTCAAATTAATATATGCACAAAAATGACCATTATGCCCTATATGAAGATGAATATATAATGATATGAAAATAATTTTAATTTTTGTTTAAACATGTTAAAATACCCTATATGATCATTTATTTAATTAAATTCGATTAAGTACGTAAGTAAAAATATGCACATTTACATGCACCATCAATCCACAGTAAGGGAAAGCAGTCCTTTGAGCATGATTTACTCAAGTCGGAATAATCAATGCACGTTCGTCGTTTTCCATTTGCCGTTTTGACTAACACAAGATTAGATACTTATTCCAGGTACAGTGCGTCGCGAATGAAGTCATTTGCCTTTATCTTATCCACTTCTTATTTCAACACAATGGATCGCTCTGGTTCTATAATGTGTCTCTTCTATTTCGTAGGAAGGTGTCTTGGGTCCACGTACAATGTGTAGCATGCTATCTTTGATGAAATTCAGCACTCAAAGGTAGGCATCTAAATAAAAACATCCATGTTTGCTTGGAGAAACCCTACCAACTTATCTCTCATTTTCAAGCTAAACTTAGATCCAATTTTGAGAACCCACATCGGATCCTTCGATCAGAATGTCGATCGTCAGCTTTGCCTGTGCCGCCCTCGTATTCTCAAGCATTCTTGTGGGTCCATAGTCTTGTAGAAATTTTTATGGGACTCGAGGCAAGGCTTAGGCGGCAGTTGCTATGCACTAGGAGTCTTGATGTAGAGAGACTTCTCCGCCTCCTTTACCTTTTCTCATCGCTTAGCCTCTTTGAGATCTACGATGTAACATTCTCAGCCAGTGCACTTCTCGCCTTGTACTTTTCTACAACATCTCCGGAGGGGGAACTTCCTCATCAGACACCATGGAGCAAGGGAAATTCTTAAAATATCAAGGGTCGGTCGAGCAAAGAAATATTATACGCTGAGAATCCATCGACCACGACATACACCAATAATCGCACTATCATGCGATCTCCTTAATCTAACTCAATCAATAACTCTATTCAGCTAATATAATCCTTAGCCTCTCTATTAAATCCTTAAATACGAGATTCACAAGGCTTTAGATCCTTCTTACCGAGCTGCATTTGATCAAACGTCTTATTAAACAAAATATTAACCGAGCTCCAATAATCAATAAGGACTCGGTGCATTATTGTTGGCCCAATCATATCCATAATCACCATGGGACCAAGCATTGGTTCATGCACCCAGTATGCATCCCTATTTCTGTATATGATGACATCATTCATCGTTTTCTATTTCTTTGTTGGAGTTCCATCCTCTATGGAAAAACATGTTTCTTGAGGCACATGCCTCAACGAGCTGCCATATTGCTCCATTTTGTTTCAGCTTTTCTCTACAGGATGAGGCTGTCTAGAGATGGTATTAATCATTATTCCTCTCTACGTCTGTCATAGTCCCTCTCCACTGGACCCAGTTTACTCCCTTTGAAGGGATACTCTTGGAGTCTGTTATTTGTTTACCTGCCTATTTGTTGGTTCCTTATGTACTGCTGCAATTTTTTATTTCTTATTAAATCCTCAATCATATCTCTCAAATGCCAGCCATCATTGGTATTGTAACCGTATGTCCCATGAAAACAATGATGCTTCCCTGAATACTTTTCCTACTCAGCAGCCTCCATTGGGTCCGGCTATAGTTCCTTTCATTGAAAGATAGATATTTTCAATGGAATCATGCAACGGAGTGTAGTCTCCCGGTGTAGTATATCTCGTGTCCATTTTGGTGTCTTGGTACTTCCCACCAACGTCTTGGCTCTTTCTTTAGAATTATTATTGTTTCTAATGTTCACGGCAACGTTTTCGATGTTATCACCACTCTATTTGATAGCAATGTTGGTTTGCACTATGATGCAGCCCAGCTGGATGAAGACTTAGGTCGAGAGTGACCTAAGATCACCTATAAGTCGCTCCAACGACCTAATGATGAAGACGAGCTAAGCTTATATCGCGTGCGACTTAAAGGGACGAAGAGTGAATGAATTAAAGAAATGAAAATGCCGGTAAACGAGTTGAAAGGTCGCTCAAGCGAGATACGACCTAGCCACGGTGCTCCAGCGACCTACCGGGACCAACATATGATGGTACCAGCCAGTTTCTTTAGCTCACGAACGACCTTATCTCTTAAGTCGCTCGGGTCGCATGAAGTTATGCCGCAGAAGATATGACGTGTCTTTAGGTCATTGATCTCTAAGTTGCGTACCAGTATTAGGTCGCTCCAGTTTGTTATTGTAAATATGATGAGTCGCTTGTATTTTTAAGTCGTTGCACTGTTTGTTCTTATGTCGCTTATGTGTTGTATTTGCTAACTTGTGTTGTACAAATGTTAAGTCGCTTGTTGTAAGGTCGAGTGTGTTTCTATCAACTCGTAGGTCGTTGTGGGTTAAGTCGGCATGTTGTGTTAGGTCGTAAACGACCTAAGTTAGGTCTTGAGTCTTGTGTGTCGTTGTAACCCTATAAATAGGGATGGTGGTGTCATTTTGTAAGGTGGTTGATTTTGGAATGAAACTTTGTTTGTGTGCTTTGTGCCACTTTTGAAATTGGTAGTTGAGTGTGATCTCCTATCTCCACTGTTGGTATTCGAGTGCGCTCGAATCAATGATTGTTGAAGCCAATTCACGGTATCAAGTGCGCTTGATCAACATTCGAAGAATTGTAGATCTTCTTTCACGGTATCGTGCGCGATCAACGTGTCGAAGATAGCTAGAATTCGGTATCTTTCAAAGGTCAACGAATTTGGGCGTTCGGTATCTTTCAATCCATCGATTCATATCGCTTCATCTAATCATTCTACGATTAGTTTGACACGAAATCTTCATTTCGTCGTCAATCCTTTATATCTGCTGCGTCATTTTTGGTATCAGAGCTAGACTTAGCCAATCATAGCTAAGCCGAGTCTTGGAGCCAAGGAGTTTGAAGTTGAAGTTGTGCATAACTTTGTGTTGAAGTAAAGTCCGAGCATCACTTTGTTGTTCAAGCTGAGAGTTGCAAGTTTGAACCGAGCTAAGTTGAAGCGTGAAGTTCAATTTGTTGTTCAAGGCCGAAGTTGTATTTGTTGAAGTTCTACAATGCCGCCGAAGAGCTAATCGTCATCAAAATGTTGAAGATTTGTATAAACGAGAAGATGTTGAACAGATGGAACAACGAATTAGCGATAAATTCAATGAGAAGTTGGATGAAGGCATTGGTATATTGGAGAAATTGATGATAGATATGAATCAAAGGAGAAGGTCGCCAGTCTCGAACCATGGAGGAAACAGAGTTTCGCCATTGGTTACGGAAGCGAGGAGGGTGTCGCCATAATCTTTTAGAGAAAGAAGAGAAACCTCAATTTCATCAAGAAGAGATCACCATGAATATAGACATGAAGAGAGAAGAACTCCACGTGAGTTTGAAGATGAGCCATATCGAGAAGAGAGACATAGTAGGAGAGACATGCGTGATCGAAGGGATGTTGATGGTCGGGATCGATATAGACGTACATTTGATTTTGATGAAGAGGGTGATAGAGCTAGCATTCATTATCGAGATCGAGACCAAGTTCGAAACTCATATAGGGATGTTGAGGATGACCGACGATGGGAGTCGGGTATGAAGATGGAAATTCTAGAATTCAAGGGTGGAATGGTAGCTGAAGAATTTTTGGACTGGTTGTCTAATGTTGAGGAAAATTTTGACTTTAAAGAAGCTCCTGAGCATAGAAGAGTTAAGTTAGTTGCTACAAGGTTGAGAGGAAGAGCTATGGCATGGTGGCAGCAAACAAAACTTACAAGGGAGAGAATGGGAAAATCAAAGATTGAATCATGGGGGAAGATGAAGAAGTTAATGAAGGCTACATTATTGCCTTACAATTATCAATCACTCATGTATCAAAGGTTGCAGAATCTGAGGCAAGGGACGAAGACTGTTAATGATTATGCTGATGAATTTTATCAACTTATTGCTCGAAATGACATTATGGAGACAGAGGAACAATTGACTGCTAGGTTTGTTGGTGGATTAAGGATCCAGATACAGGATATGGTGAATATGTTTGATCCTAGATCTGTCGCTGAAGCGCACCAGAAAGCGTTGGCTTGGGAGAAGCAGGGAAGACGAGGAGGTGGTGTGTTTCCAAGTTCCAATATTCAGAACAAAGGTGCTAGTGGGAGCTTCAATGTTTCGAAAGCTGTTAGTAAACCAGTTGTGAATGAGGTTGCAAAGGAAAAGGTCAACAATAGTATCAAATGTTTTAATTGTCAGGAATTTGGCAAAAAAAGCAATGAATGTCCGAAGCCGAAGAAGCGAACGATGATTGTTGAGGTTGAGGGTGAGGATGTTGGTGAAGGTTATTCTAGTCCAGTTGAGGAGAATGAACAGGATATCATGTTGGGAGATGAAGGATGTAACTTAATGATGAGGAGATTATTTTTGACACCGAAGCAGGAAGAAGAGGCTAGTTGGTTGAGGAGTAATAACTTTCAGTTGACATGCACTATATTGGGAAAGGTTTGTAAATTTGTGATTGACCGGGAAGTTGTGACAATATCATTTCTACCGAAGCTGTGAGAAAGTTGAAGTTGAAGATGGAGAAGAATCCAAATCCTTACAAGTTAGCTTGGTTAAGGAAAGGAGGAGAGGTGAAGGTGGACAGGCGAGTTCAAGTTCCATTTTCTATTGGGAAGAAGTATAAAGATGAGATCTGGTGTGATGTTGTGGAGATGGATGTTTGTCACTTGCTTTTGGGAAGACCATGGCAGTATGATCGAGCGGTGCAGCATGATGGTCGAACCAATAGCTACAGCTTTATGTTTGAGATACTAAAATCATTTTAGTTCCAAAGAAGAGACAACAAGGAGAGAGCAAGTCAAAAGAGATTGAGGAGCTGAAGACTTTGAAGGAATTTGTTGAAGAGGTAGAGGAGAGTCCAGAGGTGTTCTTGTTGATTGGACGTGAAGTACTGAATCTGTTGAAGTTCCAGAGGAAGTCGAACCAGTGTTGGAAGAATTCGAAGACGTGTTTCCTAAAGAGTTGCCAAAGGAGCAACCACCGTTGAGGGACATTCAACATCAGATAGATCTTATTCCAGGAGCAGTATTACCTCACAGGCCACATTACAGGATGAGTCCTAAAGAGCATGAGGAACTGAGAAGACAGGTGGAGGAGTTGTTAGAACAAGGGCGTGTTCAGGAGAGCTTGAGTCCTTGTGCAGTGCCAGCCGTATTGGTACCGAAGAAGGATGGGACTTGGCGGATGTGTACGGACAACCGGGCTCTAAACAAGATCACCGTGAGATACAGGTTTCCTATGCCGAGGTTCGATGATTTGATTGATCAATTGAGTGGGGATGTTATGTTCTCAAAGATTAACTTGAAGAGTGGATACCATCAGATTCGTATTAGACCGGGTGATGAGTGGAAAACTGCTTTTAAAACAAGGAAAGGTTTATACGAATGGCTGGTTATGCCGTTTGGCTTATCAAATGCTCCGAGTACTTTTATGAGAATGATCAACCAGATTTTCAGACCATTCATTGGGAAGTTTGTAGTAGTTTACTTTGATGATATTTTGATCTATAGTGGGAGTATGGAAGAGCATGTCCATCATTTGCGTGAAGTACTGTTGATTCTACGACAGGAGAAATTTTATGTTGCAACGAAGAAGTGTGTGTTTGTGACGCACAGTGTTTTGTTTCTGGGATATGTTCTGTTGAAGGAAGGCATTCAAGTGGATGAAAGTAAAGTGGAAGCTGTCAGGAGTTGGCCACAACCCAAGACAATGACTGAAGTGAGAAGCTTTCATGGGTTGGTATCTTTTTATCGAAGATTCATTCCACAGTTTAGCAGTGTGATGGAACCTATAACCGATTGCATGAAAGGAAAGAAGTTTGCATGGTCAGAGGAAGCAAGGGTTGCTTTTGAGAAGATCAAGACACTATTGACGTCAGCGCCAATTCTATTATTGTCGGATTTTCAGTTGTTGTTTGAGTTACATACTGATGCTTCGAAGGTTGGGATTGGTGGAGTATTGAGTCAGAAGGGAAGACCAGTTGCTTATTTCAGTGAGAAGTTGTCTGGAGCCAAGTTGAGATATAGCACTTATGACATGGAATTTTACGCAATTGTTCAAGCTGTAAAGCACTGGAGACATTATCTGTTTCAGAAGGAGTTTGTTCTTTATACAGATCACGAAGCTTTGAAGCATTTGCAAGGGCAGGACAAAATTTCAGCTAGACACGCTTCATGGGTTGCGTATCTATGGCAGTTTACTTTTGTTGTAAAGCACAAATCAGGGGTGACGAATTGTGTAGCCGATGCTTTGAGCAGAAGGAATCATTTGTTGACAACGATGAAGTTTGAAGTGACAGGATTTGAACTATTAGCAGAGTTGTTTGAGGAGGATCCTTACTTTGCAAAGATTGTTGAGAAAGTCAAGGATGGAAGTACTGATGAGTTTATATTGGTGGATGGTTTCCTGTTCAAGGGGAATCAATTATGCATACCAGAAGGAAGATTGCGAATGAAGATTGTAAAGGAGTTACACGAAGAAGGCCATGTGGGTAGAGATCGCACATTGCAGTTGATTTCTCAGTCTTACTATTGGCCATCGATGAGGCGGGAAGTTGAAAAGTTTGTGCGTAGATGTCATGTTTGTCAGGTTTCGAAAGGGACAGCTACAAATGCGGGGTTGTATATGCTTTTACCTGTTCCTACAAAACCGTGGGTAGGTATAAGCATGGATTTCGTGTTGGGTTTACCGAGGACTCAACGGGGAAATGACTCTATATATGTTGTGGTGGACAGTTTCTCGAAGTTGTACATTTTGTTGCTTGTAAAATGACGGCAGATGCAGTCTATGTGGCACAATTGTTCTTTAGAGAAATCTATCGCTTGCATGGTTTACCAGAATCTATAGTTTCCGACAGGGATACCAGATTTCTGAGTCATTTTTGGCTGAGTTTGTGGAAGATAGTGGGAACGAAGCTGAATTTCAGTAGTGCTTATCATCCGCAAACTGATGGACAACGGAGGTTGTGAACAGATCGCTGGGAAATTTATTGCAGTGTCTCATGAAGGATAATCTGAAGAGATGGGATGTGAAGTTATGTCAAGCAGAGTTTGCTCATAATCATGCTATCAACCGTAGTACGGGTTTCAGTACATTTCAGATTGTATATTCGAGCTTGCCAAAGGGGCCGTTGGATTTAACGACACAACCGAAGGGGACAGTTAAGCGGGCTACTGATTTTGTTGATGGATTGACAGAATGCCATAGAATCGTTCAGGAACGATTGGAGAAGACCAATGAGAAATATAAACGATCTGCGGATCTGAAGTGAAGAAGTGTTGAATTTAATGAAGGAAATTTAGTATATGCCGTACTAACGAGGGATCGTTTTCTTGTGGGAACATACAATAAACTTAAAGCTCGAAAGGTTGGTCCTGTAAAGATTGTGAAACGGATCAATGAAAATGCTTATAGGTTAAAGCTGCCGGAGGATGTGTACATTTCTGACGTGTTTAATGTTAAACATCTTATACCTTATTATGGAGATGAACAACCCAATGCGGAAGAACTTTTAAATTCGAGGACGAATTTCTCCCAACCAGGGAAGGATGATGCAGCCCAGCTGGATGAAGACTTAGGTCGAGAGCGACCTAAGATCACCTATAAGTCGCTCCAATGACGTAATGATGAAGACGAGCTAAGCTTAAGTCGCATGCGACTTAAAGGGATGAAGAGTGAACGAATTAAAGAAATGAAAATGCCGGTAAACGAGTTGAAAGGTCGCTCAAGCAAGATACGACCTAGCCACGACGCTCCAGCAACCTACCGGGACCAACATATGATGGTACCAGCCAGTTTCTTTAGGTCGCGAACGACCTTATCTCTTAAGTCGCTCGGGTCGCATGAAGTTATGCCGCAGAAGATGTGACGTGTCTTTAGGTCGTTGATCTCTAAGTCGTGTACCAGTATTAGGTCGCTCCAGTTTGTTATTGTAAATATGATGAGTCGCTTGTATTTTTAAGTCGTTGCACTGTTTGTTCTTATGTCGCTTATGTGTTGTATTTGCTAACTTGTGTTGTACAAATGTTAAGTCGCTTGTTGTAAGGTCGATTGTGTTTCTGTCAACTCGTAGGTCGTTGTGGGTTAAGTCGGCATGTTGTGTTAGGTCGTAAACGACCTAAGTTAGGTCATGAGTCCTGTATGTCGTTGTAACCCTATAAATAGGGATGGTGGTGTCATTTTGTAAGGTGGTTGATTTTGGAATGAAACTTTGTTTGTGTGCTTTGTGCCACTTTTGAAATTGGTAGTTGAGTGTGATCTCATATCTCCATTTTCGGTATTCGAGTGTGCTCGAATCAATGATTGTTGAAGCCAATTCACGGTATCAAGTGCGCTTGATCAACGTTCGAAGAATTGTAGATCTTCTTTCACGGTATCGTGCGCGATCAACGTGTCGAAGATAGCTAGAATTCGGTATCTTTCAAAGATCAACGAATTTGGGCTTTCGGTATCTTTCAATCCATCGATTCATATCGCTTCATCTAATCGTTCTACGATTAGTTTGACACGAAATCTTCATTTCGTCGTCAATCCTTTATATCCGCTGCGTCACACTAGCACTTGATCTTTTATGACCTTTAGCAGTTAAATATGCCTCTTTCAAGCGTAGAATTAATTCACATATCTGAATTGTACAACCGCATTTGTGAATCCTCCGAAAAACTATGTGATTTAATTATTGGGGTGTTATAAATTAATTAAATAATATTTGAGAAATGTTAATTTTTAATTTATTTGATGTTTTGGGTGTTGTAAGTAATTACTCTGATGTGTATGTAAAAGTTATACATACACGCATCGATATACGGTATCGGTATTTATTCAAATGGTTTTAAATGTCGATAATTACTTAACGAGCTTTTATTAAAAATAAGAAATCCATGCATGGTTATGTCATGAATGGCCATACATAGGAGAAAGAGAGGACCGACTTGATTGATAATTAATTAAAATTAGAAAGTGAAGTTTTAACGAGAGAATGAGAAAGGTTTGTATTATATCCATAAAACAATATCTTCTTATCTATTTCATATTTCAATTTTCTCTTCCTTTTTTCTTTCTCCTTCCATGCCCGTCACCCCATCTCTCCATCGTAGACAATGTTTTATCTTTTACCCAATATTAAATCAAATAAACTAATACAACGTGGTTCATTCGATTCTAGCAAGATCGGATGAAGAATCAAGTGATCTACGAGACGATTTGCAAATCAAGATGTTACAAAGGGTAAGACTTTCTTAGATTCAATTCCATTTTATTTTATTCATTCATGATGTTTAACCCTAACCCTAATTCACATGTATGTATATTATATTACCATTTATTTGATTTGATCTAAGACTATTTGTGTACAGTAATTTAAACATAAAACCAATTTTGTATTTGATTATAAATTTGCGCAATATTAATGTTAGTTGGATCTAATATGGATGTTAATATAAATTTGATTTTACTATAATAAAATTTACATATGTTTTCACAATTCATTTATTTATAATTGTGGATTCGGCTTCAAATAATTGAATTGTATGCATATGTATTTTGTGTTATTTAATTAGTAAAATAATGTTGAGTTAAAATCGTTTAGTTAAGTTACTTTTATTTTCAAACTAATATACTGACAAAGTTATATTGTTTAGCCAAGTATATGTATTTAAAAATTTAAATTTAAATTACAATATATATATGTGTGTGTGTGTATAATTTTTAGTTAATTAATCATATTGTTGGTGCTATATATTAATTACGACAATGCTTTGTAATAATTTTTCGTATATGTTTTTTATGTTCTTCAGATCCAAATTATTAATATTAAGATAATTTTGATAATAAATAAGTATAGTCATTTTTGAGACTTAATATAGTATTATTTGGGTGTTTGTAAAAGAGGAAGGTGAAACAAATTAAATGTCACCTTTTTCTCTTTCCTCTTTAGGTTCCGATTCGATTAGATCCAGATCTAATTTTTTTTTCTATCTTCTCTTGAACACTAAGCATCATTTATTTTTAAGATATCTTTTTTATTGTATTAATTTTTTTCAAATATATACATATAATAAACATATAAGTGGCAATATAGATATCACAGAAACATAAATATAAGTCTAATACACACACACATACATATATATATAATACTATAAATATTCTTATACAAATAATATACACATATTATACTATATTTAAACATATATACTTAGGCATTTACTTTTCCCATATCCATATGAAATTGTCATATGCATAAGTATAATATATATGTATGTATAATAGACATAAATCCCTATACACACACACATTTGTACTTCATTGTAATATCTTGTCATGTTGTTGAATATATACATGGTATATTCAGATAAACATTTAACCAAATTAATTATATGATTAACTAATACACAGAAAATAATTTTAAATAAAATATAATTTTATATAATAAATAGATTAGATCTAATGCTACTTACTAGATTACATAGGCCCATTAAGTTCCAAACAGGGAATGAAGTTTGAAATTTATTTATTTCACCTATTGCTAAAATGTACTAGATTCCAACAAACCTCATAATGTTGCCTTGACAAAAGTGACACTATGACACTCTTCATCTAACAAAAGCATCACTTGCAGCCTAGTTCTATATACTTTACAAAAACGCCACTGTACAACAACCACTCCATGTCATCCTTCTAACACAAGCATGTTATGGTACAGCCTGCCCACTAGCATTCATTTGAGTGATTCTGTTCAAGATAAATCTAAGCTGGCCGCCATTCAAACCATAGATAGCAATCAACGATCACGAGGAAACTTAATAATCAAGGCCTCAATATGAACCCTTCAAGATATGATCTCTTCACCTATAGATAAAGGATCCCATGCAATTCTATAATGATTGAATTTTCTTCCTGCAAGACATATATTTTGCTAGCTCAAAGCTCTTGTAAAATCCATTAAATTTTCCTTTGTAACTGAAAGCTCTAAGCAATAAAAACACTAATTATAGCGGATGTAGATCTTTTCTAAGATCGAACTGCTCTACGTCTTGTGTCGTTTACATTAATCGCTCCAGTTATTACCTTCTAATCATTCCTCGTTTTACATTTTTAACCATATTTTTAGTAAATTTCCATCGCCAAAAACCTATCTTTAATCATAATTCAAAAGTTGGCTAGTCGTCACAGACGTTAATATTGATAAAGTGGTTACTATGACCTTAGTAGTGGTAAATTGACGTCATGTTAGAAAAAAAATCAAAATAGTTGGTATTTTTGTAATGTAACGATGTTTCATTGTACATTTCGTAATGTCATTTTGCAAAAGATATCAAAAAAGAAAACAAATGCAATTAGTGTCATTTGAATTGAACTTCCGAAGTAAATTTGACCCACTTCTTTTGCTAAAAGATACTAGGACCATTTTGGAAATATATTATATACCATCTACCATTAAAAAAATATTAATTTTAATAATTTCACTTTCTAAGGTAATAGTATTTCATTTCCAGATTTATAAACCATGGTCTGGTAGACTGGTAGTGGACAAAGTTTCAACAAGGACATCAAGTTGAACTTATCTACTTCCAGTCCCATGAAAGCAAACCATTTTCGATTTCCATATTTAGAAATCATTTTTTGTTATTACATTATGAAGTAGAAACGTTTACTAACACAGGAACGTTTATTAAAACAGGAACAAGGAATATAAGATAAACATGTAGTGTGAATATTCTATGAAGGGCGAATAAAACTTCATAGAAGTAATTATTTGCTTACAATTATTTATATATGTTCCTTCTAGAAGAGATTTGCAAGATTATAATCTGTTTTGCAGTTAGAATGCAACCAATCCAGAATTCGTAAATCCAAAATAAAGTAGCAAAATAACTTAAATCTTACAGTTCTAAAGTGAAGACATCTTTGGGCGGAAGTGGTAATACTATTCTTTAATGGTTTTCCTTAGATCTAATGATGGAGACCCTCTTGTGTTTTCTTTTCTTTATTCCTTTTGTAAACTTATTGGACTTTTCTCAAAAAAAAAGTTTTAGAAATGATCCCATAATTACAAAATGGAAAGAGGAACGTTTTAATTTTGGTATATCATTAGTCCAAATAGAGAAGGGATCTGTATATACTCTGAGGCAACCTTTGACACCAGTATAATTATTAATAGCTATCTAAAATTTTCCATCAAAAATTTAGATGCCTTTTCATTCATTCTTTAAATGAAACTGGTGTACAATAATAACACATGACACATAATCAATAAAACTAACATTCTCCTACTTGGCCAAAATGTTATAATATAATAAAGCACACATTCAAAATTGGCTAGTATAATTTTCATTAATCCTAAACAAGTTCAGTTAGAAATATCAACCCAAACTAATTTAATCAGAATGACAAATGTTTTTATTTGATCCTTATCAATTATAATATTAGTACTCTTTCTAAAAATGATTAATAATCTTCATTCGGCCCTCATAAATAATCTGATTAGATTAAATAAAATTATGCGCATCATATTAAGCAAATTTATAATTCAAAATCAATACATAATTAAAGACTTAGTGCAAAACATTAAATATATATAGCTTGAAACACCAAAATTATAATACATTAACTAAACCCATGCCGCAACATGATCTTTGTAAAGAGTGGTGGAAGCGCTTTTGTTAGATAATCAGTAACGTAGCTCTTGTATTGATAAGTTATATCATAATAGTACCATCTTGGACTCTGTCTCTAACAATAAGATATTTGGTTTCAATTCACTTAGGTGCACCACTTGATTTGTTATTCTTAGAAAAGAAAATAACAGCTTCATTATCACTAAATAAGGTGAGCGGCCTTGCAACACTATCAATTACTTAAAGTCCTGGTATAAAATTCTTTAACCAAACTGCTTGACCAATAGCATGATAATATGTCACAAATTCTATTCTCATAGTGGAAGATGCCCTTATAGACTGTTTAGCGTTCTTCTATGAAATTGGTACCCCTACAAGCATAAATATATAACCTCATATGGATTTCTTACCGTCGACATATCCAAGAAAATCTGAATTAGAATAACCAATAAAGGTTATTTGATCTCTTGTAAGTAAGCATATAATCTGGTGTCCCTTGAAAATAGCGTAAAACATTCTTAGCAGCTTTCCAATATTCCATTCTTGGATTAGTTTAATATCGGCTAAGCATATGGACTGCAAATGCAATACCAAGACATGTATAAACCTGAGCATACAAAAGACTTCCTACTACCGAAGCATAAGGAATTTGCTTCATTTGAGCATGCTCTATTTCATTTTTAGGACATTGAAACTTGCTGAATTTGTCACCCTTGACAATAGGAGCAACATTAGGAGAGCAATTATGCTTGTTATATCTTTTAAGCACTTTCTCAACATATGCTTCTTGTGAGATAAGATTAAGATCCTAGGAGACCGATTTCGGTAATTTTCAATTTCTATAACATAAGAGGCTTCATCAAGATCCTTCTTTTCAAACTTAGTTGATAGAAAACGTTGTCTCGTATAACATGTCTAAATTACTACTTGCTAATAAAATATCATCCGCATATAAAATGAGAAAGATAAATTTACTCCCACTAATCCTAAGGTATATGCATTGATATTGTATTTTCTTTAAATCCAAATTCAGCTATAACCTCATCAAACTTGAGATACCACCATTGTGAAACTTATTTTAACTCATTTATCAAACGATTTAACCTACATGTCATATGCTCCTTGTTTTATACAACAAACCCTTTAGGTTGTTTCATAGATTTAACCTACTTGCAATATGCCACTCAAAATTCAGTTTTCACATCCATTTAATGTAGTTCTAAATTATAATGAGCTATGAGAGCTAAAATGATTCTTGATGAATCTTTCTTTGAGACATGAGAAAATGTATTAGCAAAATATATGTCATCTTGTTATGTAAACCCTTTAATGACTAGTCTGGCCTTAAATTTTTCAATGTTATTTTTGGAGTCGGTTTTAGTTTTATAGATTCATTTACAACCTATAGGTTTAACCTGACAGGTAACTCAACAAGATCCCAAACTTTATTAATTTCCATAGATTTCATCTCGTCATTCATGGCTTCAAATCATATAGATGATTTATCACTCGTAATAGCTCGCTTGAATGAGATAGGATCATCTCCACTACCTATATCACACCCTTCCTCAATAAAGTATATGATATATTCATCACGTATGACAGATTTTCTCACTCGTTATGATCTTCATTATGGTTCTTGTGGCAGCATATAAGCTTCATCAACATTAGGAAAATCATGAACATGAGTTTCTTCATTAGCCTCTTGAAAAAGAGGTGTAAAATTTGTAACCACCCGAATTACCGGAATCGGAACATAAATCTGATTATCTTCAAGGTTTACTGTTCTATACGTTGCCATTTTCAAACAATACAATATGTATAGTCTCTATTATTCTAATGGTATGTGATGAGCAGCGAAATTTGAAAACTTTGGATAACTTTGGATAATCAATAAAATAAAACTAATGGTTCTGGAATTAAGTTTGTTTAGTTGCGGATCATAAAATTTTATCTCAGCAAGACAGCTCCATACACGCAAACCCTAATTGCGTTTTTCTGCCAGTCTATGGTTCATAAGGTGTTTTTGGAACAGATTTACTATGAACCTGATTTAGAATATATGTGGCTATTTTTAAAGATTTTGTCCATAAAAAATCCAGCAATATGGTTTTGCATATCATACTTCATATCATATCCATTAGCGTACGATGGCGTCTTTCGGCAACTCTATTCTATTGAGGATCTCCCGGCATAGAGTACTGATGAACAATACCTTTTTCTTGAAGAAATAAAGAAAATGAGCATGGACTTGACCAGGGTCGGTGTGTCTACCATAATCTTCACTGCCTCTACCTGATCGTACTTTTTTAATCTAAGGTTATGTTGATTCTCAACTACAACCTTGAAATTTTTGAATTTATCTAGTGCTTAAAATTTTCCATTAATCAGATATGCATAATCATAGTGAGAATAATCATCAGCGAAAGTAATAAACCCGTAAATACCAAGATAAGGAAAAGGACCACATATATCAATATGAATAACTTCTAATAGTCCTCCACTTCGAGTGTCTCCTTTCTTATTTTCCTTGACAAATTTTCCTTTAACACATTCTATGTAGTGGTCAAAATCAAAAAAAAAAAATTGTTGGAAGAATTTCATTTCTAATGAGACATTGCATTCTATATCATAAAATATGACCCAACCCTTGATGCCATAATTAGGAAGAATTCCCAACATCAAAATTTCTTTAACTCCGCATTTATGATTAACGATAGTAATATTTATAGATAATAGAGATTTACAAAAGGAAGAATTAAAACATAATTTATATAGATTGTCACATAATAATCCAGAATCAATCAACTTAGAGTTTTGGTATAGTTTCAACTCATTATTTCCAAACCGAAATGTAAAACCAGATGCATCATGTCTGGAAACATAAATTAAATTCCTAATTGCACTAGGAATATAAAATACATCATGTAAATTAAGAATAAATCCACTCTTCAAAACCAAACAAAAAATTCTAACAGCCTCAACTTCCGCCTCTAATCTGTTAGTAACTTTATGTTTCCTTTCACCTTTTTGAAGCATCCTCACGGAATGAAATCCCTACAATGAGTTTATAATGTGCATAGAGGTATCGGTGTCAAGCCACTATATATTTAAGGGAATATCAACTAACAAGTTTTCACAAATCATGAAATTTAAATTATTTCCCTTTTTAACAAACCAATCTTTAAACTTCACACAGTCCTTCGACATGTGTCCACCCTTTTTACAGTGATGAAATTTAGGAGCATACATGGGTTTTGTACCAGATATACTAGTCTTGTTAATACCAATAGCCATATTCACTTTATTTTTACCTTTACCATTGTCTTTATTTTTTTATTTTGGACTTTGAACAGCAATGTGTGCATAGTCACATTTCTCAACCTTAATCATTTCTTCTTCTCCTTCAACACACGTGGCAATTAATTCACTCATTTTTCACTTTTCTTTCAGCGTATTATAATTTATTTTGAAAGGATCAAATTGTGCACGAAGAGAAGTCATGATAAAATGAACTAAAAAACCTTTAGAAATTGCCATATCTATACCGTTTAATTTTGCTGCCATATCATTCATCATCATGATATGTTCACGTACACCGCTTATCGCGTTATAGTTGGTAGTGAGCAATTTCATTATGAGAGTACTTGCATTAGCCTTGAAGTGTTTTCAAACTGCTCTTCAGTAGAAGCCAAATACTGTTTAGCAGTGAAAATATTATTTGCATCAACCTTCTAAGGAATACCTCCTCTTATAGCAGTTGTTATAGTACTTTTTATAATCATAAGAGACATGCGGTTTGACCTTTTACATTTTGCAAAATTAGCCTTTTCATCATCAATACTTGTCGCTATAATAGTAGGCTTGTCCATTCGTAATGCCTGGTCAATATCCAGAACACCAACGCAAATATCAATTTTTCCTTTCTAAGTGGAAAAAATAGTTCCGTTCAATGGTGTTATTCCAGAGATTTGAGAATGAACATTATTCAATGCAGCATTAGATTTAGAAAAAATGAAATGATTAATATTATCAACTATAAATTCGCAAATAGCACAACAATATTAAATCAACTACACATAAAGAGACTAACAGTAATTATACTAAAATAAATAATAAAACGATAAATTATATTTCAGTTCTATCATAACGATTATTGCATAAAATTCAATTCATATTACAGTTGGCTATAAACAAATTGATTTGGTAAGAAAAATAAATTTAATAAATCATAATGGCAATTAAAGCCGACAAAATTACCATTCATAATTTATTAAATGTAAAGACATAATTTCATAAAATTTGTATCACCGGTGAATAGAAACAAACTGAATCATTTCATGAAAATCAATTTGTATCACCATTGGACAAAAATAAACCAAATCGTTAAAACAAATAAATTTACTTAATAAATCATAATGGCAATTAAAGTTGGTAAATTTGCCGTTCATAAATTATCAAATGTACAAACGTAATTTTATGAAAATCAATTTGTATCACCATCGGGCAGAAACAAACTGAACCGTTAAAACAAATAAATTCATTTAATAAATCATAATGGACATTAAAGTTGGTAAAAAATACCGTTGATAATTTATTAAATGTAAAAACATAATTTCATGAAAATCAATTTATACACTATTGGACAGAAACAAACTGAACCATTTAAGCACATAAATTCACTTAATAAATCATAATAGCAATTAAAGTTGGTAAAATTACCGTTTATAATTTATTAAATGTAAAACATAATTGTGACTTTAAATCAAAAAATTTATTTTAATAAAGTGACAATTACAATTCAAAGTTGATAGAAATTGACAACAACAAATTATTAAAAATATAAAAAAAATAATGTCATATAGCTTTAAAAAATATACAATAAACCATGGAGAATAATAACAGATTCAAAATGCAACATGTATAGACATATCAAAATTCTTGGTCATGATCTAGTTTGGATCAAAATTTCATAAAAAATTAGTCTTATTAGATCAAACATATCAAAAAGAGAGTGCCCATGTAATTCATGACATAATTTCTCTTGGTTAAAGGTCTTTGACATTACATCCTTATGGAAAATACATTATTAACATCTATGCACATACATAATAAAGATTAAAAATTCTCCTTTTAAATCTTTCACATCTTATATGAAGCTTTGATCCCAAATTAAAGAGATTAACAAGATCGTAATATGTTTTGCTGTTAGAACACAATCAATCCAGAATCCGTAAATCCAAAATTAAATAGCAAAGTAATCTAAATCTTAAAGTTCTGAAGTGAAGACATATTTATACGGAAGCGTTACTAAACTTCAATGGTTTTTCTCAGATCGGATGATGGAGATTCTCTTGCGTTTTCTTTTTCTTTTTTTCTTTTGTAAACTTATCGCACTTTTCTCTAAAAAGACATTTCATAAATGGTTCTTTAAATACAAAACAGCAGAAGGACGTTTTAATTTTGGAATATCATCAGTCCAAATAGAGAAAATGTCTATATGTATTTTGAGGCAACTTTTGGGACTAGTATAATTATTAATAGCAATTTGAAATTTTCCATCAGAAATTCAGATAGATTTTCATTATTCTTTAAATGAAATTGGTGCCCAATAACAACATAAGTCATACAATACATAAAACTAGCACCTCCTTTTTAGTGGGTAGCATGTATTTCTTCTGCTCTTCAAATGTGGGCCAATACTCAATCTACGATTTGTGATCCATAGACAAGCTCCAGCTTTGTTGCTGTTGGTTAATGGTTATAAGCTCAAATACACCTATTGTTTACAGTAAACTTAGTGTATTGCTATCGACATCCAACTTTGTGCAATAGCAATAGTAATATGAACTTTTAGATGTCGAACTTGTCAAGATGAGGAGAAAAATGAGAGTAGAGTAGAGAAATACCTTCTTTTAGAGCAATGCAAGTCTATATATAGAAGTCATGGACAAATTTTTACAATGAAGATGGATAACTGTGGACAACTGCTTAAATATGTAGATGCTAGAGTGGATAAATGCGGGCAACTCCTGAAATCCATAGGTCATGGAATAATCAAATCATGGAGCATGCGTATAGGAGAGTTGGTGCAAAAAAATTAATGCCAATGAAGGATGAGGCAACAATGTTAACTTTTATCCTAGCTAGCAGATATACATCCATCCGATGTCTTTTACAAATTAAATCTCATTCGCCTATTGTCCCTACTGTTAAAACTAAGCAATTTTATTATATATACATATACGTGTACATACATAAAAATATATATGTGTGTGTGTGTGTGTTTATATGTGTGTGTATATAACTGGCAATACAAATACCAGATATATGTAAATATATGTCTAATCTACACAAGCGGTACTATAAATATCTATACAAACAATATACACATATTGTATTATACTTAATAATATATAGTTAAGCATTTATATTCCTGATATCCATATGAATTGTCATTTGCATATGTAAGTATAACATATATGTATATATAATAGATATAAATCCACATACACACACAAACGTCGTACTTCATTGTAATGTCTTGTCATGTTGTTGAATATATACATGATATATTCAGATATACATTTAACCAAAATAATTAATACATGATTAATTAATAAATATAAAATAATTTAATATGATTATATTTAATAAATGTATTGGATTTAATATTAGGTAATAGACTTCGTAGGCACATCAAGATTCAAAGAGGAAATAAAATCTGAAATTTACTTGTAAGTACACTATATATATATATCCTTGTAAAAACTTTAAATTTATTGCATTTATAAAGGAGCATATATTGCATTTATATTTTAAATGTAAGTACACTATATATATCCTTGTAAAAAATTTAAATTTATTCAATTTTAATATAAATTTTAATTATATATCAAATGAGTTATATTGGAATAATATTAGATGTCTTTATAAGGGCTTGAATAGATTTTTACTAGATATCATTTTCACTATTACTTGTTGGTATATTTGGTTTGATAGAAATCAACGTATTTTTAATAATATTAATTTAAGATTAAGTTTAATATATGCTATTTTTATATTTGGTTTAAATTGGATTTCAAATCCTAGTTATAATTAAAAGAAAATTCAAATTTTAAGGTATTTCTTAGAAAAACAAAATTTCGTATAGATTCTTTTAGGTATTCAATTTTTTCTAATAATAATAATAATATAAGCCGAAATTTAGATTATTTAGATATTCATTCTACGAATACTTTTAATACTATGTTCTTGTTAAAATATTAATTTTGTTTTATTTTTTTATTCATTTTATTTCTTGTGTCGTGTTTATTATATTCCATAATACATATATATTTTATCTTTTAAACAATTACTTTTTTGTTTTTTAGCATATGGTAAATAATTATATGATTTTATTCTAAAAGTTTGATGGAGGTGTTCCTTTTAATACCATTATGTTATTTAGCATTTGTTTTTAACATATTGTATAAATTTTTAACTTATGGTTATTTGATATGTTTAATATATCAGTATAAACTTGTTAAGAATTAGATTTTATTGACTTTTAATTAACTTAGGTTTCTATGGCTGTTTTTTTATTTTTCTGACAACTGTTATTAGTTGTTAAATCTAATTCTAACATTAATTTTAACAGATAAGTCTTTTAACATTCTACTCCATATTTTAGAGTTCAAATATGTGAAAATTGGTTTCCTTAAGATAAATTGTTTTTTTGTTTTGTAGTCTTATGATTATTTTTGTAGGTCTTTATTTATTTATTTATTCATTTATTTTTATTTGTTTCATACATGGTTGTATGATTATGTCTAGGGATTCTGGAATACGGAGTAATGAATTTTTGGTTTTTTAATTTTTGTTAGATAATAGAGCTGCAGTTTATTCATTGAGTTATTTGCTCTTATTTTCTTAACAACGTAACCATTGATTTCAATTAACACTTTTCTATAATTTAGGCGACAGGCTTTCTGGTTTCATTGATTATGCATTGCTGTGGGGATTTGTTAGTGCTGTAGGGATATACTTGGTCATGCAGTGTACTATTTTATAACATTGTAATTTGTTATTCTTTTGTTATTGAGATTTATTAGTTGCTGTATCTGTGCAATTTCAATAGGAGTTTGCATTTTTCTTATTACCGATTCGTTCCTTCTATGGTAGAGTATGAATCCATGCTTCAGACACGGGCTGTTTGTATTATTGTATACATTGATATTATGTTTGAGTGCAAACATGTACAAGGGCGTTTTTGGAATTTCAAAAAGACACCGAGTAAATTAGCTCAACATATTTTCTTTATTAGTAGAGAAGTAGAGATAGGTCTTTAGTTTTTGTCTTTGATTCATTTATGATTTACTGCATCTTTTATTTAGCAGTTTCAGTTTTTTTTAACTTTCATGCTCATTAGATTTAATTTCTTTTTTATTCTGTTTGATGTGCAGGCCTTTAGGAGGTTTTAGCAATTTTAAGATATAGATAGTGTTAATTTTCGTGCAATAGACTTAACCAGTTTTTAGTTTTAGGTTTTTTTTATCAGTTTTTATTTTAAATTTTTTAACTCATTTGTTGTAGGAGCTATTCTTGTAGTTGAGTCTGTTCTTACTCTAACTGGGTTAATAAAATTATCATGTGAGTTTCATTTTTGTTTTGAGGTAGTTGTCTTCTTATACACTGCAATTTGTTTAGGTTCGCTTGGTTCATATATTTCTCAAACACTGCATAAGTTCATGAAACTTTTATGTTTCCCATGCGTGAGACATCACAAGACTATACTACAAACCCAAGCTTTACTCTCTCTTGTTCAATAGATACAGCTATTAATTCTTTTTTGGTTCATTTACGGTTAGTAGGTCTTTTGTTTATAATATTAAATTATATAATGCTAATCCTGTAAGGAATATAATAGTTTTCATTCATGGTTCATTGATTATGCACTGCTGTAGGAATATACTAGTTGCTGCAGGGATATACTTGTTATGCAATGTTTTATTTTATAACAATGTAGCTTGTTATTCTTTTGCTATTGGGTTTTATTAGTTGCTGTTACTGTGCAATTTCAATAGGAGTTTGCTCTTTTCTTGATACTGATTCGTTCCTTTTTGGTACATAGGTCTTTAGTTTTTGTCTTTGATTCACTTATGATTTACAGCATCTTTTATTTAGCACTTTTAGTTTTTTAAACTTTCATGCTCACTAGATTTAATTTCTTTTTTATTCTATTTGGTGTGTCAGGCCTTTAGGAGGTATTAGCAGTTTTAAGATATAGATAGTAATAATTTTCGCGCATTTGACTTAACCAATTTTTAGTTTCAGGTTTTTTATCAGTTTTTATTTTGAATTTTTGAACTCTTTTGCTAAAGGAGCTATTCTTTTAGTTGAGTCGTTCTTACTCTAATTGCGTTAATAAAATGATCACATGAGTTTCATTCTTGTTTTGAGGTAGTTATTTTCTTTTATACTGCAATTTGTTTAGGTTCACCTGGTTCATATTTTTGTCAAGCACTGCATTCGCTCATGACATTTGAGAAATTGCAGAAACTTTTATGTCTCCCATGCGTGAAACATCACAAGACTATACTACAAACCCAGGCTATACTTACAATGGATACGGCTAGTTTCTTCTGCAGAGCTGATGCCATCTCGAACCAGTGGCACCAGGCTTTATAACTCTTGTATGTAGGTTCTTATATTTTTCCTGTCTGTTGGTTTTATTTGTCAGCCTTATGGGCAGCTTGTCTAGTTTATAATAAAATTAGATGAGTGCCCTCACTCTCTTGTCGGGATCACTCATTTTTTTTTCAAAATAAAAATAAAAATAAAAAAGATAAATTTCAATAAAAACAAAAATAAAAAAGATAAACTGAAATTTGCTTATTTTACCCGCCATCGAAACGTACCAGATTCCAACAAACCCTGTACCATTACCTTGACAAAAGAAATACTATTACACTCTTCATCTAACAAAAGCAGGTCTCTCAAACGGGTTGGGTTGGGTCAAAATGAGTTGGATCGAGTTTGACCCAATCCATTCATGACTCATTCTCTTTTATTCATTTATGACACAACCCACTTATGACCCAACCCACTTAATAAGCGAGTTACTCATTTAAACCATTTAAAGATTTAAATTTAATTTGACTAATAAAAAACAAATAAATATAAAATAATTCTAATTTTTATGTTTTGAGATCCGACATTTGAAATTTTAATTTTAATTCTAATTTTCATCAAAATTCAAACATGAGGATGAGTTAGCTTATTATTTTCTAAGTAGAACTGTCAGTCTCCTTGGAGAACTACAGTGTGCGTTCATACGGTAAAGTATCCGAGCGTTCCATACTGTCCGCAATTTAGGTGGAAGTTAATCGGTTGAAGTCTCACTTAATTCCGAGTTAGAACGAAAGAGTTATTGCAGTCCGAACAAAAAAAATAGCGGCTTCTGCACTAGGCGGAGTTCAATTATAGGGATGTGTTAGCCTGTTATTTTATAAGTACAACTGTCAGTCCCCATGGAGAACTACAGTGTGCGTTCACACGATGAAGTATCCGAGTGTTCCATACTGTCCGTAATTTAGGTGGGAGTTGATCGGTCGAAGTTTCGCCTGATTCCGAGTTACAACGAATGAGTTATTGCAGTCTAAACAAAAAAATAGCGGCTTGTGCGCTAGGTGGAGTTCAATATACAGATGTGGTAGCCTGTAATTTTCCAAGTACAACTGTCAGTCCCTTTGGAGAACTGCAGTGTGCGTTCACATGATGAAGTATCCGAGTGCTCCATACTGTCCGTAATTTAGGTGGGAGTTGATCGATTGAAGTCTCGCCTGATTTCAAGTTAGAACGAAGGAGTTATTGCAATTTGAACAAAAAAAATAGCGGCTTCTACACTAGGCGGAGTTCAATATGCAGATGAGGTAGCCTGTTATTTTCTAAGTACAACTGTCAGTCCCTTTGGAAAACTGCAGTGTGCGTTCACACAATGAAGTATTCGAGTGTTTCATGTTGTCAGTAATTTAGGTTGGAGTTGATCAGTCGAAGTCTCGTCTGATTACGAGTTAGAACGAAGAAGTTATTATCGTCTGAACAAAAAAAATAGCGGCTTATGCACTATGTGAAATTCAAATATGTGGATGCGATAGCATGTTATTTTCTAAGTACAACTGTCAGTCTCTATGAAAAATTATAATGTATGTTCAAAATTCTTATTTTTAAATTTATATTAAAATTTAATGTTTTTAATAAATGGGTAAATGGGTAACCATTTATAATCCTTTTAAAAATGGGTTAACCCAACCTTTAACCCATTTTATAATATTCATAAATGGGTTGACCCAACCCATTTATAAGTAGGGTAAATGAGTTGGGTCAAATTTTGACACGTCTAAACAAAAGCATCACCGCACAGCCATTGTTCTGTGTACTTTGCTGCCTACCTGCCTTAAAGTCTACTGTAAAACAACTACTAATCAGATGCATATTAAATAGGGCTGTTATGGTAATGGTTACTGTTACCATTTTGTAAATACCGTTACCGTACCATTTTTACTGGTAAATTAAATTGTTTACCGTTACCGTCACTGATGACTGTTATACCGATGACTAGTAACCGTTATACTGGTAATAGTAAATTACTGTCAAGAAAAATAATAAGCTGATATATTTTTACACTGAATGACGCTTCATTATATATCTCATTAGGTCACTTAATAAAGGACCTATAAAAGAAGCGTATTTATCATCATTTGAGTTGAATTACCGAAATAAATTGAATTGTTTTCTTGCTTCTAAATGCCTGTAATATAATATAGTGGAAATTAGGAAGACATCCCTATCATACTTTCATATTGTAAAGCGGGTCTCTATTTTCTGGAAACGAAGAAAAATTATTGCTGAAATGTCAGCAACTTTTATAAATAAGTGCTGATATGTCAACAACTTTCCCTGTCAAAGTTTCATTGTAAAGCGGGTCCCTATTTTCTGAAAACGAAGAAAAATTATTGCTGAAATGTCAGCAACTTTTATAAACAAGTGCTGATATTTTAGCAACTTTCATACAATATGTTTACAGTGTACATAAAATGTTGCTGAAATGTTAGCAACTTTTATAAATAAGTGATGATATTTCAGCAACTTTCATACACTATGTTCAATGTATAGAAAAGTTGCGGAAATGTCAGCAACTTTTATGAAAAGTTGCATCATGCTCTGCAATAATCGTGAATAAAAAACAGAGACCTAATTTACACTGAAATTTAGTGAAGGACTTTTCGTGAATTTTGAAACTTAATAAGGACCTGTGCCAAAAGTAGCATATACCATATAATATATTACACTAATATCAATGTATTATGAATGGACTGGAAAATTACCGTTACTATTAGTTTTGAAAAAATATTACCTATGTTTTACCCTTAAAAAGGGTAAATTTACCGTTATCGTACCGATTATGTTGGTATACCGACTTTATTTTAAAATAGTAACTGATTGACTGATAATGGTATGATAATGATATGTCAATGGTAAATTTACCGTTAGCATAACAGCCCTAATATTAAATAGACGCTGAATACAAAGGCTGAACGATTGGTTTGACGAGAATAATGTTTCATTTCTAGATTTATCAAACCGACCGTAGGGAGGTTTGCCTACTTCTACTAGCCAAAATCAATTTTCCTGAAGCCAAAAAAACGTGGATCTTGTCTCATCGCAGTTTCTCTAAAAACGTGGATCTTGTCTCATCGCGGTTTTCCTAAACTTTCTCCTTTTATTTTGCGCATCAAAGATTTCAAATTCAAATCTATTATGATTTTAAAATTTTAAAATTTTCAATTTCAAATCGACAATTTTGAATGTTTTGATTAATATTTAAATTTGAAATTCATATTTTCAGATTCAAATCTCAATTTATTATTTTCCAACATATTATCACTTAATGTTTAAGTAATATTAACAAATTTTTTAAATGTATATTTCTTATCAAAGTTATACAATCGAACGGTCGGTTTCTCCACCGTTGTGCGGTTATACTAGTAAATAGCCAGCTACAAAGTTTCAACAAGGACATTCAGTTCAACTTATCAACTTCCATTCCAACGAAAGCAAACCTTTTCCAATTTCCATTTTCACAAATCATTTTTACTTATTACATCGTGAAGTAGAACGTTTATTAATACAGGAACGTTTATTAAAACAGGAACAAGCAAATATGAGATAAACACGTACTGCGAATACTCAATGAAGGGGAGGTACAACATCCTATAAGTTAATATTTGCTGCCATTTATTAATATATATATTCCTCCTTTTCGGTGGGTAGCATGTATTTCTTCCGCTCTTCAAGTGTGGGCCAATACTCGATACCTCTGCGATTTGTGATCCATAGACAAGCTCCGGCCTTGTTGCTATCGGTGTCGATGGTCAAAAGAGATGCTCCATGAATATGATGAATAGGCTGGTCAGTAGCGGGTATCCGTTGGGGTGTAGCTAAGATGGAGCGATTCCATGAAAAGATAACACTTCCCTAATGTATTGGTTGAAGAGAGGAAGTGTTCCAGCCGTGCACGCATGACGATTGAATGCAGTAAACCTTTCTCGTGGATAGTGCGGTTTATCATTCGGTCCCAGCAATAGCACATCGTCTAGTGACAGGCTGTGCCTTAAACATATTCGTCCCAACATGTCTTCAGAAACATTGGACGGTATAGATTCTGGCGGATTACCAATAAACGTAGCACCTGGTAGCTCATCCGGAGCCGGATCTATAAATTCGACCGCGATGGTCGGTATCTCGATTGTTGGGAGGAGTGAACTCTGAACTTTCTTCTGTTGTGAGCTTGAAGGTTCCATAACTAACTAACTTATGAGAAATCATCATTAGACGATAATAAGCCCGTGCATCCCCCAGTGTAAAGTATGTGAATGTGTTGTGTAGTGCAGTGTTGTATGTTACTTGAAAAAAATTCAACAGGGTATGAAAAAACATGCAAAGGACGAGACTTTGAAATTCATCTGGAGTGACCGTACCATCATAACTGTGCCATCCAGACGTTAGCGATCGATCCAAGTTAAAGTTCTTAAATTTTTATTAAGTTATAGTTCCGTCAACGAGCTTCGATGGACAGTCAAATATGAAGTTCAACAATTAAGTTCAGATATGCAAGGACGAAGCTCGTCGGAGTCGTGTGTTCGTTTGGGGTTCATGTCCATCAAAATGCAAGTTCAGATCGCCCATATAAAGTCTCGTTCGAATCGATCAGAACTCGGTGGTTTCGTATTGATCGGTGATGCTGTCTTCGTATCGATCGAAGCCCGATGGTTTCGTATCGATCGGTTCGTTGTGACTTCGTATCGATCTTGAGACTCTCCATTCGTCTCGATCATGGGCAGCGCCTTCGCATCGGCCAACATACCTAATCTTTTGTATCGATCGAATAGTTAGTCTTCCGTATCGATCTATCCAGATCGGTGCGAACTCCTATTACCTCCTATTGATACGAAGTTGTTCCTTTACCTAATACGAAATTCAGTTGTGTTTGGTCGATACGAACTCCATGTGCCAGCCGATTTGAATCGCTCTTCTTCGAACGATATGCAGGCGACCTTCATAACCATCGGTCCTTCTTCTTCCCCAAAGTCACACGAAGGATGTCCTCTTCTAAACCACCTCATTCCACCAAACATGGCCACCACTTCACCAGAACTAGCCGCGAAGACAAATGGAATGGCAAGGACTCGAGTCTCATCATTTTGCTATTAAGCTGTTCAATTAATTACCTAAATCAAAGTTAGCTTCGGGAGTTTAAAGTGCTGAATTAATCTAGGGGCTAATGTAATTTCTGATTCTCGGTCTTCTTATCGATGTGAAAGCAGAAAGTAAAAAAGAAGAAAGTGAAAAAGTTTCTACGTCCAAAACACTTTTATATGGGCGCAAACCTGAAGGAGAGAAACGTTTTTATCCCAGTCAAAACGACCGGTTGCAACAGGTTTATCACCGCATTGATACGAAGTGGCTATTCATATCCAACAGCTCAAGCTTCATCGATACGAAAGGAACAGCCAGATTGCACTGAAATCATGTGACTCCATCGTTACGAATTGTCCTATTCGTATCCATCAAAACGCAACCCATAAAGGATCACCCTCATCGATGCGAATTGGTAGTTCGCATCCATCATCAGCCATCGATACGAATAATGCATGAAGAACCAACTGCTCTGTTCGTGTCCTTCACAAGTTCATCGATACGAAAACTGTCTTGCAACCTTTCACATCGATCCAGGAGAGAGAATGCGATATGAAAGGATACTCCAAAACAACCATTAAGCGTTGTCGCAACTTGAATTTCACATTGATTCAGGAGAGGATCGATACGGAATTTGACGCGAGAAAACTGACAATGACTCGTGAACGTGCGACGTTAACGAGAGTCAGTTAACATATGTGCATGTATATCAGACTAATTTTCAATTTTCAAAAATTCTCAGGTCAAATGCCCACCTGATGACGATTACAACAACAAACAGCTAATCGCTATCATATACTCGGTTACAACGGTACACGGTACAATAGTTGGCAGTCAATAGTTCATAATACTAAAAATATCAGTCAAGAATTACAAATTTTAATGGAAAGACGACAATCGTTCAACAAGTCAGGCTGAACTATTCAGGATGAAAGGTGCAACTATTCAAAGCACGTCATGTTCAGACAAGATGTACTTTGAGGGGCAAATGTTATCCCGCCTTTTGGTAAGGCTGAGATATCAAGAAATTGACAGAGGACCAACGATCGCTCATCTCGAATGTCGAGTAAGCACAGGTTCACTATGATGTCGATAAACTTTTCCGAATCCGGATCGAGCTACAATTGATATGATATGACGAGCAAAGCTATGAAAGCCAGCGTTTTAAATTCGAGTCAATCCAGGTTCGTATGCTCAAGATATGATCGATGCGAGTCAACAAGGCCACTCATTCGTATCCGTCATTTCGAATCGATCGAAGTCACAACCCATTATTTCGCATCGGTCGATTTCGTATCCATCAGCAGATAGACTTACTTCGTATCGATCACCTATTGCTTACTTCGTATCCATCGGCAAACATCTGTTCGTACCCATCGAGACGCGCGACTTCGTATCCATCAGCTGAAGGGCAATCCATCAGTTAACCTTAGTTCGTATCCATCCGGTGACCTTTGTTCGTATCCATCAAACAATCACTACTTCGTATCCATCGAGTAATCACTATTCGTATCCCTCAAGCCAAGCAGCGTCGCCATCTATTCGTATCCATCACAATATTGCTTGTTCGTATCCATCAAGTTGCAGCAACTTTGATAGATACGAACAAGAACCACCTTCATCGATGCAAGCAGAGCCACATCAATCGATACGAACAGAGCCACGTCCATCGACACGAATTGAACCACTTCCTTCGATACGAACAAGGCAGC
This sequence comes from Allium cepa, assembly GCA_030765085.1. Taxonomy (NCBI): domain Eukaryota; kingdom Viridiplantae; phylum Streptophyta; class Magnoliopsida; order Asparagales; family Amaryllidaceae; genus Allium; species Allium cepa. Next base: position 153,987,551 of record CM060937.1, read on the forward strand.
TGCTATCGATACGAATGAGGCAAAAGCTTTGGAACGACTCAGTCAACTCGGCATCAAAAGTGTATCGATCCGAAGATCAGGCGCCACGTCGACTCACAGACACATGTCCATGAGCGATTCGAACTGATCGATACGAAGGCATCGATTCGAACACGACAACCTACATGAAACTTAAGTTTGCGTCGATCATAACTTGCAATACACAATCTCAAATGCTATGAAATTTTCACAAGAGCTTACGTACAACCTAAAGAATATTCCTATCAAATTTTGGCTCGATTGGATCAATTATTGATCGATACGAAATTCATTCATATCGATCACGGAGCGAGCCGAAATCGCCTAGGATCGATCGGTGGGCCCCTCCACGTGCCAGAAGAAGTCTTTCGAAATCTAAGTGAGTTATTTGCCTCCTTTGCCTATAAATAGAGCCACATGGCCTACAGAAAAAGGATCATTTGGCTCGCTGACGTCCAGACTCCGTCAAATTCAACATTGCACTCCATACCTGCTGTTGTACTCGAATTTCAGAGCTATAATCCGCTGTAATCCTTTGTAATCAGTTGTAATTGGCAAGTGAATATCAATAAAGTCATCAACTTCATAGTGGACGTAGGCCATACGCCGAACCACTCTAAATTGCTGTGTTTTTGAGTGTGTTCATATTTGTTCTTGAAGTATTTGTTAGATAATCCTCGTTTTACATTTCTATTCTTTATTTTTATCTCTTCAAATACTTTCGAAAAGTGTTGTGCTCAATTTTAGTACAAACACCACTCTACATTTTGTATCATTTACTTTAATCACACTAGTTATTATCATATTAGCCATTCTAGTTTTACATGTTTTATCATGGTTTTAGTAACCTAAGCAAAAATTCATCTCTAATCATAATTCTGATGTTGACTGGTCAACAAAAACGTTAACATCGATAAAGCAGTTACCATGATATTAGTAGTAGTAAATTGACGTCTTGTTTGAAAAAAAAAATCAAAATAGTTCATATTTTTGTACAGTTAGCAAAAGATATCGAAAAAGAAAACAAATGCAATTGGCACCATTTGAATTAAACTTCAAAAGTAAATTCGACCTGCTTCCTTTCTTAAAAAATATTAAACCATTTTGAAAAAGTATTATTACAAAATAAGCATATTAATTTTAATAATTTTGCTTTCTAACAAAATAATATTTCATTTCCAGATTTATAAACCATAGCCCGCAGACCGGTAGTGGACAAAGTTTCAACAAGGACATCGAGTTCAACTTGTGAACTTATAGTCCAAGGAAAGCAAACCTTTTCCAATTTCCATTTGTAAGAGTCATTTTTATTTATTACATCTTGAAATAGAAACGTTTATTAATACAGGAATGTTTATTAAAACAGGAAAAAACAAATAGGAGATAAACATGCACTGCGAATATTCAAGGAAGGGGAGATGCAACATCCTAGAAGTAGTTATTTGCAGCCATTTATTCATATATATTCCTCCTTTTCAGTGGGTAACATGTATTTCTTCTGCTCTTCAGGTGTGGGCCAATACTCGATGCCTCTGCGATTTGTGATCCACAGACAAGCTCCAGCCTTGTTGCTATTGGTTATAAGCTCAAATACACCTATTGTTTATCAACATTACAAAATATAAGATTAAACCACATTAGCATGACAATATCAGAGCAAATAATGTCATTGTTTTGTTATTGCACCAGAAAGCATGTGATCTCAAGCAAAATCAAAAAACTAATTTTCAGAGTTCGACTAGTTTTTAACCTCCAAATTTACTTATCCACTTTTTTGCATTTTTGTATAGAAAGCTTAATTCATGGTCAAACCAGATAACCAAATGAATATAATGATATGTCTGTATTAATTAACTATAGTTAATGATTACGATGATAAGCCATGTGCTACTTTTGAAACAAAAAGTGCACTATGATCAATTTTAACGATAATTAAAGGAATGAAATATACCAGATTACTCATGTAACAATGGATCAAACGAACCATTTTTGTTTTCTTTTTTCTTAAAAAGGGAGGAAACATATTTCACAGAAAGCAACGCATAAGAATTGGAAACCCTGGTTTTCCTTTCGCCGCCCCTCTTCCACTACTGCCTTCCCCTCGTCCCAACCCCACGGGATCGGACTCCCGTACCGATCGCCCCATCATGGCTTCCCCAATCCCTGCTTGTCGCCAATCTTCTCCGCCAGATGAGCCTCCTCCCGAGATCACTGATACTCCCCCAGGTTTCACGCCAGTCCACTCCCCATCGCGTCTCTCGCCTTCGTTGAATAATACGCAGGATGAAGATGGTTTCACTCAAGTAAGATCCGAAAAATGGAAGAGACAAACTACAACCGCTCATCATCCTGTCACAACTAAATCTCATGCTACTACCTCGCAAAACCAGAAACTTACCGACCAGCGAATGTTCCAGCGAACTTGAATAGATTTAATTGTTCTAATTTGACCGAACAGAATGTTCAATATGCTAACAAGATTGTGATGAACAAACAGTCTTTCGTTACTTTTGTTAGTAGGGCATGGAACGAAGTAGTCAAAGGAAATAACATCCCAGTCTATACTCCCTTAAAGTTCCACCAGCCCCACGAATTCAACTCGATGCAATGCGCTAAGATGTTGTCTGATAAACATTGTTGTTCCAAAACCATACTACTCATACTTTAGAGATTACATTATTAGAGTATGAAAGCCTGCAGAAAAGTTCTCTATTTTTGCTAAAAGGACTGGATTCAATTTAATAGCAAAAAAGACTACGATAGTTTTCTAGAAGGTGGTTTCTTTTTATTATAATAAAAAATTGATGATGATGAAGAGATGGTCGCTAGGCATGCAGTTGAACACAAAACTCCTTAACTCTATTCTGACATGTGTCCGTTTTTCTAATTTACCTCTGGATTACTGGATGGAAGAGGGAATTAATCATATAACATCGGTCCTTGAAACCTCATAAAACTGGATAAATTTACTGGAGGTATTATTAAAATTTTCTACGCTGGAGTTCTTATTATGATTAATAATGCCTTTGATTTTCCAAATAAAATCCCTATTATTTCTGAAAAAGATGAACTAATTTGGCAAGAGATTGCTTATGAATGGAAACCCACTACATGCTCTAACTGTACTAGCTTTGGACACTCCGAGATTCACTGTCAATTCACAAAAGTTTGGAGACCTAAAGCCAGTCAGCATAACTTGGCGACAGAAGGTATTGAAATGATAATTGATGAAATGGATAGACAAGTTTGCAATCTGAATAAATCTGAAGAAAATTCTGTTTTCCTCGATGTTTGGTCTCGTAAAATATGCAATGATCTGACACATCAGTCAATGGTAATAACTTGACTCTCAACAGATATAGTAAGGAAGATGTTACAAGAGAAAAAGTCATGAATGTTCAGTCGGCCTCTAGGGCAGCGACCCCATATTCCAATAAAAATAAAACAGTTCAAAATTTATGCTTTGATATGGATTTACAAATAGAGAATACAAATAATGCAGAAAATATAAATGAATTGGAGGGCCAACTTAACATTCAGCCACAGTCAACAATAAATGGAAGTATGCTCATAACATCTCTGCTGACAAAAAAAAAAGTAGAATCTTCATTTTATGGCATTCTTTTCAATCATCTAACATTATCCTTCACGCCGGCGATCAATATATTTCTTGTATTCTTCATAACGCTCGTGGAACTAGTATTTTATACACAACAGTATATGCTTCCAACGATGAGACGAAGCGTTTGGACTTATGGAAATATATTGTTGATCAATCAAATGCTTTTAATCTTCCATGGATTGTGGCAGGTGATTTTAATTCTATTTTATCTAGACATGATAGAATCAGTAATGGTTTATATAATGCTATGGGAGATCGGAATTTCATAAACTGTAGTTCCGCTTCTTTTCTCACAGAACCAAATTAGGAGGCCTTAATTTTTCTATCCAGAGTAAAATAGACAGAGTCTTTGTTAATAACCAGTGGATAAATACGTTTTCTCAGTTTGGTGTTCATTTCGGCCAACATTCTATTAGTGGTCACTCTACTATAAATATCAAGTTTATTCTGCACAATAACGTAAAGTCTAGAATACCTTTTAGATATATTATTTTTTTGGCATATGTAACCGAGGTATCATGAATCCTTACAAGATGCTCTGACCAAGAATTTTCAAGGTAATCCCCTACATGCTCTTTTATGCAAGTTGAAAACAGCCAAAGCTGAAATCTTGGAGGAAAAACAAAATTAACACTGAGAAAATGATTGAACAATGTACAGAGGTGGCTAATCGCATTTATAATAATCTAGTTGCTGATCCTCTAAATGAGGAATTAATCAATCTGTATGCTAATAAAAATGATCAAATCCACCTGCTCATGAGGAAAATAGCTGTAGAAAATGATCAGAAGAAGCTTAACTGGTTGACTAAAGGAGATAGACCTACCAATTATTTTTACAAATGGGTTAATATGTCAAAGCCTAATTGTAAGAATATTTTTATTCTTAATAATGATGGTTATGGATTTCAGCATTAGAACAATTGGCTACAAAAGCAGTCCAATATTTTTCAGACTTGTTCTCATCATCACAGACTAATAATCAATTTCCATGCATCACGTGTAAAAAGATAGTCTCTGGCAATGCAAGATTCAATCTTCGCAAGCCTTTCCAACTAGAGGAAATAAGGGAAGCTATTTTTCAAATTAACGATAATAGTTCCTTGGACCCAGATGGTATTAATTCGAAGTTCTTTAAAATACACTGGGAACAGTTGAAAAATGATATATGGAAAGCTATGAATGGTAGTTTCATATCAGGTAAGATAATTAGAGAAATTAACCATATTTTTATTTGTCTTATCCCAAAAAAGCCTGATGCCAAAGATCTGACTGATTTTAGGCCAATTTCTCTTTGCAATGTTATGTATAAGATTTTAGCCAATCTTTTATGCAATTGTCTAAAACCCTAAATGAATGAGCTTATCTCCTGCAACCAAAATGCTTTCATCCCCGGAAGAATTATTGCTGAAAACTCTTTACTCGCATATGAAATGGTTAGAGGTTTTAATGGGAAGAAATCTAACAACTTCTGTCTGAAAATTGATTTGCATAAGGTCTATGATAAAATTAGTAGAGAATTCAGTCATCATATGCTGATTTCAATGAGGTGTCTTTAAGCATTTGCTAATCTCATTTATGAATGCATTTCTATTCCCGCTTTTTCGGTATTAATTGATGGATCCCCCATGGTTTTATTGAGAGTTCGAGGGGACTGAGACAAGATGACCATTTATCGTCGTACTTATTCGTTATTGCAATGGAATTTCTTACTATCAACATTGATTTGGAGTTCTCGAAATGTAATATTACTCCTATCTATTACATTGAGCCATTGATCACACATTTATTGTATGCGGATGACATTCTTATTTTGGCAAAAGCTACGTATAAAAATGCTACAAGTATAATGACTATATTCCAAACCCAGAAAACTTTAGTTGGTCTTGATTTAAATGCAAACATATCTAGTGTTTATTTGCGCAAAGGTGCAACTAATAAGCAGCTAATTGCAGAGACCCAAAATACTCACATAGGAAATCTTCTTGTGATTTATTTAGGTATTCCTTTGTCTAGCAACAAATTGAAAACAAGGGATTTTGGTTTTCTGATAGACAAGATAAACAAAAAAAATCACTCATTGGCACAATAAATTTCTTAACATCAGTGGTAGAGTAGAACTAATTAAAACAGTTATTAATCCCATGATCCAATTTTGGGCGCAGTTCACACAATTTCCTCGACTTTCATTAACAGAATTAACCCAAAATGTGCCAATTTCATTTGGAAATCTAAATCTCATAGGATTAGATGTGATGATGTTTGTAAAACAAAAACCGAGGATAGCTTAGGAATCAGGAAAATAGAAGACACTGTCAATACTATGGCAGTTAGATTACTATGGAACCACATTCATGGTGAGTCTTTGTGGTCGAAATGGATGCGAAATAAGAATTGTAAAAACACTAATTTCTGAACTGTAGTTTCTAATAATAATAATGCATCATACACTTGGAAACGTATGCTCAAAACTAGAAAATTGTGTAAAGGTGCAATTGATAGGAAATAGCAAATGGTGGTAGTATAGATACATGGCAAGATCCATGGAATAATGGGTTTTCTCTAATTGATAAGTTTGGATGGAATTCAATGCTCATCAATGGTGGTAATAACAAAATGGTATCAAGTCTTATTTCTGACAACAAATGGAAGGAACATCATGTTTTTGTGCCTACTCAAGCTATGAATATTGTGCATACTATCAAAATTCACTATCAAATGAGTAAGGATTTCTGGTTTTGGATCCCAAGCAGCTCTGGTCAATTTACTTTTGTTCGACTTGGAATCACATAAGAAATAAATATTCTAAACTTAAATGGACAAGTGTTATTTGGGACTCTTGCTATGCACCTAAATGTCTACCTGTGCTTTGTAGGCCAATCTCAACAAATTAAATACTAAAGACAGAATTAGTAGATGGAATCACGAGATTGACCAATTGTGTGTGCTGTGTAAAAATCAAAATGAGGATACAGATTGTCCTTTTTTTACATATTCTTATTCCAAGCAGATGCTTAAAATTATCATGAACAAACTTACGATAAGCATCGGTAATGAAACAGAAATTAAACAAATCTTGGATATAGTTTGCCAAAATCAACACGACAACTCAATATTCAAGCATTTGAAAAACACTGCATTTAAAATCATCCCGCCTTTTGGCAAAGCCGAGATACCCAAAAATTAACTTAAAACGAATGATTACTAGTCATGAATATCGATTATGCATTGCAGGTTCGCTATGGATAACGATGAATTTTGTCCGAGTCCGGATTAGGCTACAACTGACAAGACACGACAAGCGAAGCCATGGAAACCAGCATTCCAAATTTCAGGTCAATCCGAGTTCGTATGCTCAAGCTGTGATCGGTGCAAGTTGAAGGGAAAAGCCATGTTTTCGTATCCATCCATGAGCCCTATTTCGAATCCATCACCTTCGGATCGACAGTCACGTATCCATCAAGAAGCCTCGGTTCGCACTGACCAGGTTCGTATCCATCAACAAAGCACGCATTTCGTATCGATCGGCTAGATCATGTTCGTGTCCATCCAGTTAGACACAGCTCGTATCCATGGTTGAGCCTCTATTTGAGTCCATCATCTTCGTATCTATTAGGGATACAATGCCCTCGTATCCATCTGCCTCGAATCCATCAGATTTTGTTAGTTCAAATCCATCAGGCAACCGCTCTTCGTATCCATCAGATGACCTTGTTTCGCATCCATCAGACGGTTGCTACTTTGTATCCATTAGAGGCTCTTGTTCGAATTCAAGTCCAATGGCTTGTTCGTATCCATCGAGGAAAGTCCTGTTCGTAACCATCAGTCTCCATTGGTTCGTATCCATCAATGTTATTGCTGTTCGAATCCATCGAGTTATCATTACATTCGTATCCATCAACACGAATTAGATAACGCCTTCGATGCAAACGAGGCGAGATTCATGGAGTCGAAACGGTCAACTCGGAGCAAAAAAGGGATCGATGCGAGGAATGTGCGCCGCGTCATCATAGAGGCACGTGCGTCATCGATTCGAAGTGGATCGATTCGAATTGATGGATTCGAACCAAACAGCCAACGAAAAACTCAAGATCGTATCGGTCATAACTCAAGATCCACTGATCCAAATGCTATAAAATTTTCACAGAAGCTTACACACAAGCCAAGGAATGTTCCTGCCAAGTTTCAGCTCAATTAGACCAATTCTTGATCGATACGAAATCGATTCGTATCAATCACGGATCGAGTCGAAACTCGGTGGGATCGGTCGCGTGGGCCCACTCACGTGTCAGAAGGAGTCTCCCGAAGTTTGAGCGCGATATCAGCCCCTACACCTATAAATAGCCCCCTGAAGCCACAGAAAAGGGACTTTTTGGCTATTGGACGTCAAGACACTGCCATATTCAATTCTATATCTCACCATTGCTGTTATATTCGAATTCCTTCATTGTAACTGTTGTAAGCACTGTAATCAGCGAAGAACATCAATAAAAGACAAACCTTTGAAGTGGACGTAGGCCGAAGATAGCCGAACCACTATAAATCTTACGTTCCTGTTCGTTATTTCTGAATTGCTATTAGCTATTGCTTAGATCTGAGATTTGTGTTTGGAATATTGCTGATCTATATTAATAACTTGGTGCTTTCACGATACTTGGGGTTCGTGACCAATTTTGGTGCGAATACTTTGATGCTTTCACTGAGAAGAACTAGCACCCGCTACACCGGATTTGAAATTCAGGTTTAAAAGCTTGAAGAATTCAGATTTAGAGACAATGACTCGACAAACAAGCAGAAGACAAAGAGCTGAGAGAAGCCAACAATGAGGGAGCCAAGAGGCATCCTTTGGAGCTGGAGAAAGACAAGCCTCGATTTACATCACCAGGGATGAGATGGAGGCTATGGCAAATTCGACGCATGAAAAAATAATGACGAGTCGACAGGAGATGCTGTAGAACTTTTTCGAACAGATGAGAGCAGCGAATGTGCAGAACCTTGGACCAACTACAGCAACTGCGAATGTTGAACAAGAAGTTAGGATTGCAGAAACCAACGGAGGTCACGCTCAAGGTCAGAATGCAGAACCAGAAGGCAATCGGCAAGGACTTGGGGGCAGACTCTCAGGATCCGATACTGGAAGACCAATGGATGGAGCTCAACAGACTAGAGCCAATGCTAATGTTAACGAGCCACACGAAGAGTATGTACCAGAATTCCCTTCGAGACTTGGGGGGCAAGATAGAAACATGACAAGGGGGCAACCCCCGGATGGAGATGAAAGAATGATTGGTCTATTGCGACGAATCATAAGAGGAGGATTGTCGAGCGGAGGATTGGAAGAGGTCAGTCAGAGTCCCTTCACGCCGAATATCAAAAATGCAAGGAACCCTTCTAAGTTCAAATTACCAATGCTGGACCCTTATGACGGAAAGTCAGGCCCGACCATGCACATTACCAGGTACATCAGACATATGGAAATGCTGGAAGCATCCGAGAAAGTGATGGCACGATGTTTCTCTTTATTTTTATCAGATTTGGTTGCGCTTTGGTTCAGACAACTAGAGACTGGATCGATCAGAACATGGGGCGAGCTCATAGATTGCTTCATGAGACAGTTTAGGGTCCATGTGACGCGACCCAAGAGTGCGATGACTTTGGCTTCGATAAAGCAAAAGACCGAAGAGTCCATAAAAGATTTTCTACCGCGATTAAATGCAACAGTGGCTTCTGTAGATCGCCCGGATCCATCGATGATTTTGATGGCGGCGGCGGTAGGAGTTGGGGAAGGCACCGAATTCAAAGATTCTTTGGCAAGAGATCCACCACAAGATCTTGGAGAATTCTATCATGAGCTGAAAGATTCATTCGACTGGAAGAATCACGAGCCGAGAGGCGAGAAACAAACGCTGTGCAGGGCGAAGGAACCGCCAGGGAACAGTCTGAAGCAGACAAAGGAAAGAGAAAGCAGGATGACAGACGTGATGGTCCTGATAAACGAAAGAAATTCCGAAAGCCCAGATTCAGGCAATACACATATCTGACGGCAAGCTTGGAACGGATTTACACGGAAACTCGGGGGCAACTCCCCTATCGAAAACCACCCAAGAGAGATCCCACAGAGCGAGAGCGCAGAAGTGGAAAATATTGCATATTCCATGAGCTGGATGGACACACTACCGATGAATGCTGCCACCTAAAAGATGAGGTGGAAGAACATGTCAGGAGTGGTAGTTTGCCATAATATACCAGAGAACGGACGGCGGCCGTGAGACCTGAACAACTACCGCATCCACCTAACAAAACTGATCCTGGATGGGGATCGAGACTCGTCATCAACTGATTATGATGGCAAGGACCAAGTTCAGGATTTGAACTTTGGTCGGATAGATTTCTTAGATTTGATTTTAAAAATAAAACAGCTATTCCACTTGCACATGTACGGGAACCGGAGAGATCCCTAGGCATGCTCTGAGATGGAGATAGATCGATCTGCCTTGAGAGGCAATGTCTAGTTTTTCCTAATATTTGAGATTGAACATCTAGGATTTGAATTCAATAAATGAACTTGAATTTCTTGAAATAAACCTTTGACCGGAGAGTTAAAGGACGAATATTATAAACCAGTTTGAATACGATCGCTTTATGACCCTACCTAGAGAGGCGGGGGTCCGGAGTGCAAGAAGTGAGTTGCTTCGCCAGAGAGCGACATGATCGACTCACTTAACGTTGTTTCCCATTCACCGGAGAGTGATTGGATCGGGATTCGATAAGAGCCCGGAGAGGCTGTGATCGGCCCACGATTTAGGCCATGACATCGCTTAATGTTCAGATACACTGAACCGGAGTGCAAGAAGTGAGTTGCTTCACCGGAGAGCGACAGGATCGACTCATTTAACGCTTTTTCCCCTCACAGGAGAGTGACAGGATGGGATCCAGCAAGAGCCCGGAAAGGCTACGATCGGTCTAGAACGACCAAGGCATCGCTATACGCCCTAGCTAGGGCCAGAATGCAAGGGATAGAAGGCAACGCCGGAGTGCAACAGGATCTTTCTATTCGATCGTTAAGTCTGGAATGGACTTGGCAAAGGTCCGGAGTGACAACTGATAGTCCGGAGAGACTGTAGAATTTCATTCTTAACTTCCCCAGGAAGAAATTGATAATGATTTGGCTTCGAACAGCCACAAACTTGATTGAAAACGCTATTAGCTTTGAATAAAACATGGACTCACTACATTCGATTTGAAGCTATTCAAAACACACCTTTTGTCAAAAGGCATGTTTTGGGGGGTAAAGTGTTATCCCGCCTTTTGGCAAAGCCGAGATACCCAAAAATTAACTGAAAACCAATGATTACTAGTCATGAATGTCGATTATGCATTGCAGGTTCGCTATGGATATCGATGAATTTTGTCCAAGTCCGGATCAGGCTACAACTGACAAGAAACGACAAGCGAAGCCATGGAAACCAGCATTCCAAATTTCAGGTCAATCCGAGTTCGCATGCTCAAGTTGTGATCGGTGCAAGTTGAAGGAAAAAACTATGTTTTCGTATCCATCCATGAGCCCTATTTCAAATCCATCAGCTTCGCATCGACCAGCCTCGTATCCATCAAGGAGCCTCGGTTCGCGCCGATCAGGTTCGTATCCATCAACAGCGCACGCATTTCGTATCGATCAGCTAGATCCTGTTCGTGTCCATCCAGTTAGACACAGCTCGTATCCATGGTTGAGCCTCTATTTGAGTCCATCATCTTCGTATCGATTAGGGATACAATGACCTCGTATCCATCTGTCTCGAATCCATCAGATTCTGTTAGTTCAAATCCATCAGGAAACTGCTCTTCGTATCCATCAGATGACCTTGCTTCGCATCCATTAGACGGTTGCTACTTCGTATTCATTAGGGGTTCTTGTTCGAATCCAAGTCCAATGGCTTGTTCATGTCCATCAAGCATCTACTTGGCTCGTATCCATCGATGAAAGTCCTGTTCGTAACCATCAGTCTCCATTGATTCGTATCCATCAATGTTATTGCTGTTCGAATCCATCGAGTTATCATTACATTCGTATCCATCAACACGAATTAGATAACGACCTTCGATGCAAACGAGGCGAGATTCATGGAGTCGAAACGGTCAACTCGGAGCAAAAAAGGGATCGAGGCGAGGAATGCGCGTCGCGTCATCACAGAGGCACGTGTGTCATCGATTCGAAGTGGATCGATTCGAATTGATGGATTCGAACCAAATAGCCAACGAAAAACTCATGCTCGTATCGATCATAACTCAAGATCCACTGATCCAAATGCTATGAAATTTTCAATGAAGCTTACACATAAGCCAAGAAATGTTCCTGCCAAGTTTCAGCTCAATTAGACCAATTCTTGATCGATACGAAATCGATTCGTATCGATCACGGATCGAGTTGAAACTCGGTGGGATCGGTCGCGTGGGCCCACTCACGTGTCAGAAGGAGTCTCCCGAAATTTGAACGCGATATCAGCCTCCCACACCTATAAATAGCCCCCCTGAAGCCTACAGAAAATGGACTTTTTGGCTATTGGACATCCAGACTCTGCCGGATTCAATTCTATATCTCACCATTGCTGTTATATTCGAATTCCTTCATTGTAACTGTTGTAACCATCTGTAATCAGCGAAGAACATCAATAAAAGATAAACCTTTGAAGTGGACGTAGGCCGGAGATAGCCGAACCACTATAAATTGCGTTCCTGTTCGTTATTTCTGAATTGTTATTTGCTATTGCTTAGATATGAGATTTGTGTTTGAAATATTGCTGATCTATATTAATAACTTGGTGCTTTCACGATACTTGGGGTTCGTGACCAATTTTGACGCGAACATTTAACTCCCTGATTTGGAATATCTGGTGTGAAAGGAACTCTAGGATGTTCAGAGGTATAGAAATGCCAATTCAAGTCAGAGTGTTACTGATTATCCAAGATTGCAAGAATTTAATTCTTAGAATATTAGATAATGGGAAGCTAAACTATGATATAATACGTATCTTAGCGGACTTCGGCATTGCAATTGAGCCAAGAATTGAGCTTTGTCCCCTCGAGCTCCTTCGTCTGATTTATTTTGAATGAATATGTGAAGCCATTATCTTTTTTCCTTGAAGCCTGATTGATATTTGTTCACCATTATTGTTGAGTGAGAAGCTTTTCCACATCTGTTTTCTTTATTTGGTAAAGTTCCACTTGTAGTCGGGAGAGAGAAGCCCTCTATCTCTTGTTTGTTTAATTGTTTTGCTGAGGTGTCGATCTCCTGTGGCACGCATCTTGCTTTCCCGTTTTGTTTTGTTCTTAGTTCGGTCTCTTATTTTTTTTCTTTTCCCTTTAGTTTATAGCCCCAAGTTGTTTAGCTTCAGATGATTTTCAGTGCGTTGTATTTGTTGTCTCCTCCATCTATTTGACAACTTGGGTTTCGGCTATATTCTATTGTATTGTTAATATATGGACATAATATGTACTCTTTTTCCCTGCAGGTTACCGTCTAAGTTAGGAGGATTGTAGGGTTTTATCGAAACATAATGAAAGTATATGTGTTTTATGTTTGTTAATAAAGTATCATATTCCAAAAGGGGGATGTGGGCTCTGCTGTATATATATAGTGACTCATCTTGGAATGCAGCTATTTAATAAATATATGTACCTTTCACGATCATATCCATAGGTATGAAACCACCAAGTGCAGCAACATCTTCTTTAAGCTCATCCAGAACCATGTCAGTACCAACATACTGTAAAATGTTTATCGTTATAGATGTTTCTTTGTTGAAAGCAACCCCAACAGGGGAGCAGTGCGAGGTCTCTGATTTCTTTATAGATTGCATAAATCGGTATAGATTAAATATTTATCCATTGTTTTTTTACTTGACCATTAGTTGATCTAGCGGTTTGACTTATTCATCCCTCTAGACAAAATTACATATAAAAATAATTATTAACCTCTGGACAAAGGACGTTAACACGGACAATGACATGATAATATTCAAAGTCAGACAACAAAGTGTTAAAAGAAAAATTGAAAATATTAACCTCTGGACAAAGGACATTAACACGGATTCCTTCAAGAGCTAAATGAGCAAGCGATCTTGTAAACAAAATCACACCACCTGCAATTATTAAAAGGCGTGAAAATATCTATTCCACAAAACAAAGTCATCAAATTAAAGGAAAAGTTATAAGGGAAATTGCAAGGAGAATCATTGATCTGGACAAAGTACATAAGCCTGAGGGATGAAATGAACGAGTAATAGTACCTTTGCTTGCTGAATATATTGAATCAGGAACAATTGGATAAAGACCTGCTGCAGAGCCAAGGTTTACTATGACACCGGGTTTTTTTACCCCACGCATGGTCCGAATCTGCTTGCAAAATGGCTTGGATTCATATAACTACTTGAAATTGCATGAATTTTGATATGTACATCAACACTTTTCACTTTGTACTCTTAATTTACTCTACTAGAATCTAGGAAACTCATATAAATTTTTAGATGTGTATGAATGAGTCGTGAAATAATATGCAACTAAGGCACTTCAGGAAGACATTCCAAGGAAGGAAAACAAAATCTGCAGTATTAAGTTAATAGTCAAAATTAGTTCATGAAGAACCAAATTGATATATTTAATCGACTTATTATAACTATATAATCATATTAGTCAAGGTAAAATTTATACTCAACATTAAAGAATTACTCCTTCTGACCACTTTAAAGAAAGGAAAAGGAGATAAAAGGAAAAAATAACAGTATGAACAGATTCTAAACTAAGATGCATTGACTATATAATAATCGAAGATAGGAGAAGTCATACAAACTGAATATTGAAAAGTTTTGAAAATTATCGTAAAACTACCAGTTCATCATCTTAATTTCTTACCGCAATTCTAGTGCAGTCAATAACAGCAACCAGGTTTACATTGATAATACACTTCCATGTTGCACTTCCATCAGTTTCGTCTTCATCAAAAGTTTTGACTGTCCCGCCAATTCCGGCGCTATTTATACAAATATCAAGACCTCCATAAGTTTCCAAGTGCTTCTGAAACGCGCTAGATACATCTCCTACATTAATTTAACAGAAACCAATTTTTTTTAATGTAAATTGAAGTTGTCTTCATGGTATATAATAATTTACCTCAGATGACATAACTTGTCAAAGTTATATAACATTTTCAAAGGCTAAACAAAAAGCAAAATGTATTACTTGTATTTGTAACGTTGCATTTAATGAACATCGCAGAAGGAAATTTCAGATCTGGATTGACTTTCAGATTTTCTTTTTCTAGCAAGGAAGTTGTTTCATTTCCCCTCTCTTCAGAAATGTCGACAATAGTAACAAAAATACCATTTTGTGCAAGAGCCAAGCTGATTGCTTTACCTAAAACATAAACGGAAACAATTAGATTATACTTTTGTCATCAAATCAGGAGCAATTAGTAAATAATTTACCACCATGTATAAACCAGTTGCCCCTATATATTAATATATAGTACATGCCCATAAACATGCATGCATGTTAGCATGAACCTGGTTTAAAATTCTTAATTTCCCCTCTACATAACCCATAATGAAACTAGTTTTTATGGAACAACAGTTTAGCAGTAGTTTATTACACATGTTTAAAAGTATATGTTCATTAGATGATCTTAAATTGATGTTTATATGTATTCCCTATCGTAAAGTTATAATCAGACCCAAAAGTTGACAAAAAACAAAAAATAAGCACATGCCTGATATTTGGTAAAAATTGGATAATAATAATGATAAAGTATTTACAGACCTATTCCATTAGCGCCTCCAGTGACAAGAGCAGACATGCCTGGTTTGAGCTCCATCCACGCTGAATAATGACTTAACAGATCAGAGTTGTCAAAGAATAAGTTTGGAATCGTTTGTTTTTATTCGTAATAGAGCTTATTACTTTTCAAAGGAAAAGATAGATATATTTGTTCTATAAGTTGACTAAAATAGGTAGATATAATGTAGAAAGGGAAAAAATAATACAAAGTCGGACGAGAATTGCATTTTTTTTTCCACCGATTCTTTTGACCAAAGTTAACCCCACCCACCAATCATTCAAAGATCTGTATCATTAAAAAAAAAAAATAACCCCACCCACCGTATATATAATAATATATTCAATTTTTATATCAGAACGTAAATATTAGTCAAACTAATCCAACCGACATTAAACTAATGGACACAGAAGTTGTAAAAAGGCATTATCAAATTCAAAACACAGAATTAACCGTACGCCTAAACTCTCAAATTAGTGCCGCAAGAAACATAATTAAAGATCTCTTGAATCTTGTATTATGTTCCTAGGAACAGGAGCCCTTCTACAAATTGATTAGAAATCATCTAAAATTAATTTATGATCATATCTATACGTGCTTCATTTTAATTCCATGCATAACTTTGCATGTAAAGCATAACACGCTATGCATTAGTATACTTTCAGTGGTCTCCTTCGATACTTTTCAGAGTATTTATATCATATTTATGAAGACCAAACTAGGTATAGAACCGGCGTTGGTTCCATACCAAAGGTTTTAGTGGTTTAACTTGTGACCGTAAAAACTGTGTTATCGTTATCTTTTTTTTTTTATAAATTGAATGTAAAATTATTTCGCTTGATCTTAGCATTTAACTAATTACATACAGTATATTGACATCAAATAATATATTTAAACATTTGATAACAAATATTTGTTAAATAATATTTTAAAACGCCTTTTAGTGCATGAGCATAAATCCCGTAAATTTTCAAGATAAAAAAGCTCAATTCAATAAATGATTCTTAAAATGTAGCCTCATAATGTCTCGTGTTGTTGAATATGCTAGTATATGATTTTTGGTTTGATGATAATAAACATATATATATTTATTCATTTAAATATATTTTCTATTTTACTATTTTATTTTTCACATAATTAAACAAAAAATTTGATGAAAAAAATAAATAATACTAATTCATATTCAAACAAATATTTTATTACAAATTTAAATAGTACAAAATTCAGCTCTCACTACATTTACACAATTTCAATTACAATTCAATTTCAAATACATTACAATTTCGATTACATCACAAATTTCATTTTACAATTTACCATCTCACTACATATCACTCATTAATTCGTATTTATTCTTCAACTGTATTCCAGTTTGTATCCAGTATTTGAATTATCAGCAAAATAAATACCGACGCAGTAAAATTGAAAAAGAAACATTTTGCAGTGTACAATAAAAATGTGTTTTTGAAATGTTATTTTCTTTAGTTATTTGGGTTGTTCGTCATCATTTTCGTTTTGAATCCATTCTTACACAAACAGCTTGTAACATGCACAATGTATCACTGTACATGTCACAAGGCCGTACACACCGATGTACACTTGCTTGTTAAAACTACAGGGACAGGTGAGCACGGTGTCAAACCCAAGCCATTAGTTGGATTCAACTCAAGTGCATATAACTCTCGATCAAAACAAAGTCCCAAAGTTTCAAATGCACCATACATATATATGTATACACATACATCAGTCGCAGTGGAGACTCATGAAGCCTCATCTAAATGGTCGGGTACAAGTTCAGTTCCAGTCAAATGCAAGGATAACAAGACCATTCAAACTTGAGGCAGGAACAAGATGAACTTAAATGACCAAACCACATAACAATGAAGAATGCAATAACCAGATCATATAACACATGGTCAGTCCAAAATGAATGTAAAACAAAATGAATCAGAGGACAGTGCAGCCACAGCAACCACAGACCAGTTTCAAGATGCACCAGAGCAAACAAGTATGTACAAATGAAATCAATGCGGTTTTCAAATCAATGTACACATGAACACTTGAACCAGACTTCAAGAAGATCACAACAAAGCAGTGATAGCATACAAGTGAAGTGTCAATCCAAACATAAATGCTCACGCATGAAGGCTCTCAACAACAAGACACACACACAAGTGGTCATGGCAACACATATGACTCCAAGTAGAGCATGCCTTCAAATGATATCAGATCACATGACACTAGAGCATGGAAGTGAAGCCTCAATCAAGATTTCAAGTACAAAGCAACAACCAGAGTCAATATCAAACCAAACTGCAACAACATACACACACACACATATGTATGTGTGTACATATATGGTGAAAAAACAAGTTCAATACAATGGACATGAAGCAACTGGAATCAGACTCATCAAGACCAAATTACTCAACTAGACTAGACTACAATGAAATGGAGCAACCAGCAATATAACAACATACATGTATGCATATCAGAGCAAGGCTAACAAGGTTACATGACCAAGACTACCAACCCAGTTCAATGAAATACAACCAGATCACTAAAAGTATCAAAATTAGTTCAAATTCGAGTTCAATCAAATCATTCAGACATGAACTCAATGAAGCAGGAGTTTACAAAAGAAATAACAGTTCAAACAAATCAGTGCAGATCGATGAAAGTCAAGTATACCACAAATATCATGAAGCCAAAGAATCATACATATTTACAGTAAATACCAGTAGCATGAATTGAACAAGCTGTGAGTCATGAATCAAGGTAGCAGAACAAGTTCGAACTTAACAAATCAAGTTCTGAAAATCCAATGGTGCAGTTTGAACAAATATCAAGGTAGCAGCTTCAAACCAAGTCAAGGCCAAAAAGATGAACAAATTCAACAAAAGTCAAAAATATTTGAAAATGGAAAGAGCGTGATGAACAAGCATCACAAATTCTAAAACCCAACGCAA
Source organism: Allium cepa (assembly GCA_030765085.1). Taxonomy (NCBI): domain Eukaryota; kingdom Viridiplantae; phylum Streptophyta; class Magnoliopsida; order Asparagales; family Amaryllidaceae; genus Allium; species Allium cepa. The sequence continues at coordinate 154,005,986 of CM060937.1, forward strand.
GCCGTGGTGATCAAGCAAAGTACATCAGAGAAAATAATGGAACCGACTCAAACTATTCAAGCAACATATCAAATAAGAACAAGTCAGAATTATCATAAGCATTGAATCAATTATCTAATGGTCAAGCTAAAACCACGAAGAATTCAATCAAAATTATACGAACGTATATTTAGGGAGATCATCCCTATATAACCCAGTTACATCATCGGCATAAAATGCATTCGAGTTCAAACAAATAACAGAGCTAGCTAAATCACGAACAAATATATAACTCGAATCAAAGTCGAGCAAATTCAAAATCGAACAAGAAAATCACATACCAAATCATAGCATTCAAGCTCGACACAACTTGAAGCCGCCGCACATTAATCAGAATCGGCAAATCGATTGACGAATCAACTCAAAGCAAAAACACAGTTTGATCGATCAATTTTTGAATCGGAGCTTCAATCGAACAAATACCTAGAAAGAAGAACGAAGAAGAAAAGATCGGCCGAAGTTTTGCTTAGAGAAAAAGTAATATAGAGGAACGCTTCTTCTATTTACAAATTGGGCCGGCACTTATATATTATATTGGGCTTAATATATTAAAAAGGGTTTTGCTTTTGTTTTGTTTTGTTTAATTTGAAATTTTCTTTTAAACTTGTGTAACTTTCTAGTCGTGTGACTAGGTTACGAACTATGATGGTGTAGTTCGAGAATTCGCAACTTAGTGGCTGAGTTGTGGCAGGTTTTTGAGCGTAGACTTAGGTTAGTCGTTAGCGGGTGTCGTAAGTTTACGTGTGTAAGCGTCCGACTGCTTAATTTCTAATAGAAATCTTGAAGGCGGCGTAGACAGGGTTTTGTCGAAGCTGGGTAAATTTATGTTGTTTTATTTTTGCTTTTATTATTCTGCAATTATCTGTGCTGCAATTATTATACATATTTCCGCATTAATTTTTATTATTATTAGTATCAGCCTATTCACCCCACTCTAAGGTGAAATCGATCCTACCCGCATCAATATCCAAGATTGACAAGATAATTTAATAGTCCAATTTAGTGGCAAAGGTTATGGATATTTTGTTAAATTGATTATGCCAGACAATAATGAACAAAGCAAATGTAAGATCCATAATCTTTTTGGTTAAAATTTGAAGAGTCGTGCAGTTCAAAGAGGTCAGCCTAAGGGTATTTATTTAGAGTTTGATGTTGGACCGTCAATTCATGCATCTATAATATTATTTCATTCTCCAAGCTTCAACGCTACAAGATTAATAGTCTAGACGAACTATGGTTAGATCGGATCTTTTAACACTCAAATTTACAATGATGCTATTATACCATAAAATAATCGAAAGAAAACACTTGATATTATGCTTCAGGTTATGAAATCACCACTAAAACAAATGTCGTTTTCTCTCTCTTCTGATATATTTAAGAACTGACAAATATGGATGTCTTAACACATTTTAAATGCTAAATTTACATCATTTTTAGACTAAAACATAAATAGCCAACAAATTTATGTACTTCATGTTCAAGGCTCATGCTTCAATGTGGCAGAGACCAACATGAAGACGTTTATGTTTAAAAACACAGAATTGAAAAATGTTATAATGTCAGGGATTGGATTTGATTTTGGATCTTCAATGCTATAGGCAACTATCACTGAAATCTCAAAGACATAAATTTTATCACTTAAGCTGTATGATCATTACTTCTTGCATCACAATCCTTTATAAACGAGCAACGCTTCTTCTATAAGCCTACCCATGTTGTGCAATAACAATGAGAAACATGAATATACACAAGAGTAGATAGTGTGCTGTGTGCATATTATATGTGTACACGATATGGCAAGATGAAGTTCAGACATTATCACAAACAACTTACAGTCGTCAAATCTGGAGCTGTATGAACTCACGAGGATGATGATGATTTGAAGCTGAAGAAGCGGGGCTAAGAGAAAGTATTGACCAATTTAGGCACATTATCCAACGCTTGTATGCTAAGATGTCAACCAGATCTTACATGCACTGTTAATCTGTAGATATCTCGAACGCATCTTACCAGGGTGTCCTCTGTAGTTAGCCGTAATCAAGTTTCTCCGCGTCGTACACTTCCGTGAACCGAGTCTTCTGAAGCGACATAGAGGAGGAGCGCTAATACATATGCTCTTACTAGGATAGGCCCGGTAACGGGTAAACACCAGCAGTTTTAATTAAAATCGTACCAATAATCAAATGATGGGTTAATAAGAATAAACTATCACTTCCAACCGTTGAGGTGGAAGGGGTCGATTTAAGACCTCCAACCCACTCCCAACCGGTTGAAGAAGCACAGTTTTGTGCTTTCTCTTAACCGGCTAAGGTTATAGAGGTAAATTGCAATCCACAACGTGCCGTGAACTGTAATCCACAACACTCACTTAGCTGGTGTTATTTTGGTTGGCTAAGTGAGTACAGGCGTAACCATTTTCTTTTTTCCACACTTTCTTTCTTCCGTTCTTTTCGCCGTTTCTCTTTCTTCTAGCAAAACACATTCAACTAAAAAAAAGAGCGTTCCGAAGAATCTGAGGCAGCGACAATCACAGCGTTGGAAAAGCTCCACGGGCCATGGAAAACGCCCATATCGAAGACAGTGCATCCGTACCGTCGATAGTTACTGAAGATCGATGAAGATCGACGAAGCACGGTGGTTAGGCGAAGAAAAGCGGGAAGAAATACAGCAAATGAGGTTCTAGACCCCCACATCGACCAAAATTTGGGATTGGACAAAGATTTGATCAATTTCTGCATACTCCTTGATGACGAAGTACACGTTGGCATGTGTGTTGATAATTCTATAAGTTATCTACCTTCAATTTATTTTATTAGTTAAAACTGTTCAATAAAAATTGAATATGCAACCTGTTTTAACTTAGACTCGTCGTGAGCGCACCGTAGATCTTGGGTTAGCATAGTACGCCTTTATAGAATGATCCGATCTTATAATGCTGACGACATTATTCATGTTTTGCTACGGATATAGGATTTGAAGATTTCTTGAGTATGTATTTACATATTTACTATTTATTTATTTAATGAAGTTTAGAGCTTTCACTAATCGTAAATTGCTTTAGTAGGTATCGATAATTTATTAAATTCGGATGTTCAATTATATGGTGCTTTAGCCACCTGTTGTGGAAAACCACTCGTACCTTCCACTTTAGTTTTGGAAAGCTGGGTTTACCCGATTAGACTTTACTATGCTCACCGGTTTAGGCATTGGAGGGGTGAGACCTTACCGTATGATGAGGAGTACCGACACTTTTATCGTTTATCCAGTGTACTTCCACATCTTGATTTACATGACGGACTTTCATCCGGATTGCAGATTAGATGCTCATACATTAGACAAGCAATATTGGAATTTATACATGGTCGTAGTTTAGATAATCATTTGGAGATTGCTAGACTTTTTATTCTATGCATGATGGAGAACTTATTCTTTACAAATGCATCGAACACACTGTCGGCTGGATATGTTGCAGCTATAGCGGAGTAGTCGTTTGATAGTCCGGTTGCATATGATTGGGGGACTCCAATATTACCGTATTTGTATCGCTCTTTGGATAATCAGTGCGTCGTTAGGAGGTAGATCCACGTCCATTACAGGCTTTTGGGAGGTTTTACCGTACTAGTATTGTGAGTACTTTCACAACATGACTTATCCAACGTTGGACTCCACATTATCCCTTTTCTTTCCTAGAGTTAGAGCATGGGCCTGTGCTAACCGCAGATCGGTGCCAGGTGGGGAGGCACGTCATATTTTTATTGTGGCCTGAAATCAAATCGAGTTAAGGAACACACGAAAGAGTGTTGTTTGGCGTCCGTATGATGGTTCGTCTTTTATGACCGACCCTATCGTAGTGCATGCTGCATTCCTGTTTATGAAACGTTTTCCATTGGTTTCATCCCCATCCAGCTTAAGGTGCTACTTGTCCCTCGGTGAGCATAGTTGGAGACAGACCTTAAATGGTAATTTTGTTCCCGACGATCCACATTCAGATACACCTTTTTGAGGGTCTATGACAGCGCTGCATTACAGGAGTATGCAAGGGAGTGATGGTCCGCTAATTACTTCATCATCGTGAATGTAGATTATGCTTCCTTTTGGCAACGATTTTACACTCCATTGCATATGACTACTTTTATTTATGCTGCATCTGTTGATTTGGTAGGGCCCTCGGGCACACGGAGTGGTCTTACCCCCTATTTTGCAGGAACTTACACGGAGTACTCAGGTGTATCATGCTCCACAGTTCTTTCAAGTAGGAGATTATGGTTGGACAATCGAAATCCTGACAACGTCCGGGGTTGATAGATATGTTAATATTCCTTGGCCAGAGATTTCCCAGTACCCTAATTCAACTGCTTTTTCCTATGAGGATTTGTTTCAGATGCAGATGGAACTCTGTCAGGTCATGTACGTCAAGCATCGACGGAGCATAAATGGGTTGACTACTCATATTAACAAGCTTACTACAACTGATGAACAACGATATCATCCTTCGCTTAGAGTAGATGACGATGATGACGATGACAGTGATGCGGCCAACCTTTTTGATGATCAATACCTGTTTGATGAGCAGTGTTAGCATGTACCATTACTGTTTGTATGTCATACGCATGTGAGTACCATTGTATTATCATTATTATGTATTTCGTAGCAGAGTTCGTATGATTGTATCATCAGTGGTTTGTATGCAATAACAGTGGTTGTATATGCATATTATCGTTGTTTTGTACTTACTACCATTGTTTGTACCACTGTATTATCTGTATGCCTACGTACTAGTAGTAGTGTTTGCATAACTGTATCGGCTTTGGATTTCATTTTTGCTTGCATATGTCTAAATCACTATTTGAAGGAACAAACACAGTTGTGTTTGTTTATAGTCACGTTTGTGGATGCTTACCACGTGGATGATTATAAGGCACTTGATTTAGGAGACCCAAATCATGAAATTTCTATTTAAACCATATTTCTATATTGAAAATTCACAACATCTTCACTTATTCTCAACGTCGTCACTAATCTTCAATGTCAAATGAATACTGGAATGCAGATGATTATTTAGTTCTAATCAAATCGTACATAGAAACCGATCGTAGACACATGAAAAAGGAGATAGAGCAAGATTTTTGGGTCACTCTAAACGAGACTTTTAACAGTCATTCTGATTGTAGATTAATTCGAAGGATTTTGGAAACTCATTGCACTTTTGTAGCGTTTACAATGGCTTGTCGAAGATATAGACTCATTACAAAAGCAGTGAAAGAAGAAGATTAGTTAACACGAGCCATGCATGATTCCCGTTATTTGCGGGAGTATCACGTTGATTTTTTCGGACATGCTGCACACAATCTCTGGGTTAGATATATTAGACAATTTGAACGACGTATGGGTTGGTTAAGTATGTTTGTTAAGTTTATTACCTTCACCTTGGTCTTTGCACTATCAATAACTTATATGTACTTTCAAATTCAAGTAAAGTTTGTGTTCTCATAATCTACTACGCAATTAACGTAATAACAACATATAAATATTTGGAAACCATTAATAACAATACTTAACTTACGAACACAACAAATAACTACTTTCATAGAAAACGATCAAACAACATCATGGAAAAAAAACAAGACAACAAACAAAACAACCAATAAAAAAAAAACCCGCCTTCGACCACCTGATAAGTTAAATGAATGCAACGTCCTTTGAAGCATCTGAATTTGGTTTTCAAGTTCGTTAGCGTAAAAACCTGCACGGTGAGGAAGAGGATCGTCAATCCATTGCCACATGCCACAACCATTATGAGAATTACTCATCTGTAATGTCGCCGACCTATGTCTATTATGCTACTAACAACAGTATACAGAACAGAAACTCCAAAGTTACAATAGATCTCATGAGAGTTAACCTCTTAATTTGTGCGCGTTACTTGGTGTCATATTTCATTCCTTTCTTCTCTATTTCCGTTATGGCTACGCCGCTCTTCTCTTTGACGCCTTTCATTTCCTAACCGCATGCGCTCCTACACTTGCATCCTATGCTCTCTTACATCGGCATTGTGTCTTTCTTCCATTTCAATATACCACTCAGTTAGTGGTTGTGGGGAAGATGTATTTGGTGGGCTATTGTGCTGTAATGGACCCTCGTATGAATACGAGGATGGCAATGAAATATGATTTTAGTCTACAATTTTATATACTAACGCTACGATAATACTGAAGAGAAGCATGGAAAGAAAACCGATATTTATATAGCATAATACATTGCCCATGTAAAGCATTGCAATGTGAATAAAGTACCGACCTCCTGATCATCGGCAGCTTTAATCAACATCAAACATCTTTAATCGATATGACCAGTGGGTCCTTCTGCTTTATCTCTGTTTCTGACAAGACCCGACCTTCTTACCACCGGCAGCTTTAATCAACATCAAACACTTTAATCAATATGACCAGTGGTTTCTTCAGCTTTAGCTCTATGTCAGACATGACCCAATCGCCTGACCACCATCTGCTTTAATCAACATCAAACACTTTACTCAATATGACATGTGGGTCCTTCTGCTTATTCTCTGTTTTAGACAAGACCCGACCTCCTGACCACCGTTGGCTTTAATCAACATCAAACACTTTAATCAGTATGACCCTTGGGTCCTTTTGTTTTATCACTGTTTCATACAAGACCTGACCTCTTGACCACCGTCAACTTTAATCAACATCAAACACTTTAATCGATATGACCAGTGGGTCCTTCTGCTTCAATTCTGGCAAGACAAGACCCGACCTCCATCAGCTTTAATCATCATCAACCGGCTATAATTAATATGAAAAGTGGGTCCTTCTGCTTTAGCTCTGTTTCATACAAGATCATATATTATGAACACCGTCAGCTTTAATCAACAATAAACATCTTTAATCAATCTGACCGACTTTATTACATAGTATGTTGAAGGTGATTTGACCCACCACATTACCAGTCTTTAATCCATATGATTGGATCCTGTGTAATTTCAGTATCATATAAACATCAATAGCTTATAAATAGAAGCAAGAATGTCGAATAACAAACTCATTCAAAATTCCAAACTAATAAACAATGTTCTTTTATCTATATTAAATGAGTTCTCTAAAAAGTTGGTGGTGTTTTTCATCCTCGTCATCATCATCGTCATCTTCTACCGATGATTTTATTGAACATTTATTACTCAACAAAGAATGGTTTGCTACCGAAACGAGGGATTTAATGGCCCATGAAACTGCTGAAAGCTCTGCGATATCCCAAGGAGATAGTGTTATGGGAAGAAAATACTTGCGTTATGGACGTGTCTATGCTAGCGGTCATAATCAATTGATCAAAAATCATTTTACGGAAAACCTCGTGTACGAGGATGTGGATTTTAGATGAATATTTCATATGTCGAAGATTATCTTTAACCGGGTTCTCGACAAATTAACGAAAACAAACATTTTCTTCACCCACAGAAGAAATGGAATCAACGAACTTGTAATATCTCCCTGCAAAAGGTTACGGCTGCACTTCGCATGATATCGTATGGAACTTCTGAAGATTTGCAAGATGACAAAGTATGGATTGGAGACTCAACGGTAATATTATGTGTGAAAGAGTTTTGCAAAACTGTTGTTTGTATATTTGGTGAAGAATATCTTCGATCCCCAACACCAATAAGACATTGATAGATTGCTGATAATGGGATCTCAACGTGGATTTCCAGGTTTGTTAGGTAGCTTAGATTGTGTGCATTAGAGGTGAAAAAACTGTTCAGTTGCATTACAGGGCCAATATAAAAGACATTATAAAAAGACAATTCTGGTCTTGGAAGCTGTTGCTTCTTTCGATTTGTATATATGGCATGCTTTTTTTGAAGCATCGGGTTCGCTGAATGATATTAACGTTCTACGACAATCATATTTATTTAATGACTTATGTAATGACATATCACCTCCATGCAGTTACAAAATTTGTGACAAAGAACATTTCTTGGGTTACTATCTGGTAGATGGAATCTAACATTTACGAAAGCTTACAAAAGAACAAATAACGCAAAAGAAGCCAGGTTCATCAAACAACAAGAGAGCTTAAGGAAAGATGTGGAATGAACATTTGGAGTGCTTCAAGCTAGGTTTCATATATTAGGAAAAGAAGTATACTACCACGATCCGACGGTATTATCTGATATCATATACTACTGTATAATTTTACATAATATGATTATCGAAGAAGAACGCGGTATTTAACGACCCGACTTCCTAACACCAGAAAGTCGCATCGCTAATTAAGAAAGAAAGGGATAGAAGAAGAAAAGAAAGAGAAAGAAGAAACACAACAACATCAGATAACTCACAGCGGAACGAATGAAATATAATATTTCACATAAAATATTACATAGTATCATATTACATTAGAGTACACAACTTATACAACACATATTAGACAGTTATAAACATCTGTCTAACTATACAACTCAAGTACAACAGAAACAGATACCAAACAACACAGCAGAACAATAATATATCTACACGCGGAAGCCTCCTGCTCCATATCTCCTCCAGAATTCGTCAAGCAAACCTGAATCACTTGACTAGTCATATATAATATGAGTACCCAAGAATTTAATAAAACAGAAAATAAACACTCGGGTCAGACAGGGGTCTGGTGTGAGTAAACGGGTTAACATTTCTTAACTTAGAAAAAACTTTGAAAAGAAAAGGTATCACGTAAGACTTCCCACACATAAACGTGGAAAAGTTTTTACCTTACGCTAACCAAAACATTTGATAGGAAATCCAGTGATATTATAATAGTATATAGGGTTTTCAAGTAAATAAGAAATAGCCAAAATTGTTACATTATTAAATTCCAGCTACTAGCCACAAAAGTGGGTAATACAAACAAAACCGTAGGGTCTCGTAAGAAGAATGTGTTTCCAACAATGGCAGGGCTACTGGGGTACCGCCCGTCATAGTACGTGGTCTAGATCAACGTACCAAGGAGCCACCCTAACTCTCCTGCAACACAAGGCCGGAACCGTTCCTTACTGAACAGCTCCGAACAAGACAACCCCGGCAGTTGTTGCAATCAACCGCCCCACACAGCCGAATATAAAAGGACTTCTAGACAGAGGAAAATCTTGTCCTGAAATCGGCGCTACCCACCTAGCCTGCACCTCCCCTTTTTTAGCCATTCCAGGGTTGATGAGGCTTGAGGCTACGATTACCTTTATAGAACACATCTATCTTAGAATGCTCATCGTCCACCTGACGATGTTCCGAAAGCATTCAATCCATACAAGTTCGTTCCGGGTTTGAACGAAACCGAAGGCACTATCTCGTTGCACTCATTTTGGAATCACCCTCAGAGTCAACGACCATAGCCCTTGCACTCTGAATCACCATCTTGAATCTATAAGTACTATCCCGTCAACTCATTACGGAATCACCCACAGACTTATACTGACGTATAGTTCTTACACCTCGAGTCTTCACAAAGCTCCACTTGGATTAACGACCTAACGTTTAATTGGAATCGATGTGGTTTTCAGATATCCAAATATGAAAACCCAATCCCGGTCTCACCGAAACCAAACGCCATTTTAATGTCCAAGTTGTTCTTAAGGGTTTAAACAATTTAAACTTATATACGGGATGATATAAACTGATAGTTGAATCATATTATCACCATAGATAATTCATAACAAATATTCATCTCACAAAGCAGCATATCACATATCATAGATGCCCAAATCATCGAGTATCAACCAATCACCCAATATCAGTCATCCAATATCAATCAATATCAACCAATCACTCATAAGAAGAGTTGATTAACTCTAAATTAATTGGATTACCCAAATCCTTCATCATTAATTTATTCCAATAAATAAATTAATAATCTCTTAATGGTCTTCCTTAATAAATCTCCTTTGATTAATTGTCTCTAATTGCATTCAAGTAATTAACCTTTAACCATATTTAGTAATTAACTTTTAATTACTATCATTAATTACAATAATTAATGATCCTTCATTTGCTTCCATTAATAAATTAATTAACTATAATTAATTACATTAATCCTCAATTAATTACAATTAATTAATCACACCTTAATTAATTACTTTTATTAATCAACCTTGATTAACTCATTAATTACATTAACAAATGATCCTTATTAATTAATAACTACTTTAATTAAATAATTAATTTGTAATTAATCATTAATCATACACAGTAATTAACAATTTATAATAACTTACCTTTAATTAATTAACTTCTTAATTAATTATATTAACCCTTTGATTAATTAATCTAATTAATTAATCTTTAACTACTTCATTAAGTAATTATTAATCAATGAAATTAACAAATAATCCTTAATTAATTTCTTTATTAATTAATTATAATTTTAATTAATTACACTTAGTAATTAATCTAAAATTAATCACATACATTAATTAATTAATCACATTAATTAATTAACAAAAACAATTAAGTAATTAACCCTTAATTACTTTCATAAGTAATTATCCTCTAATTACTTCCATTAATACATCTTAATTACTCCCTTAATTAATTACTTAACAAATAATTAAATTCCATCATTAAATAATCCTTAATTCCTTAATTAATTAAATTATTCCATAATTAATTAACTTCAAAAAATTATATTAATCAATTCCTTAATAAATATCATCAAGTGATTATTCATTCATCACTTCAACTTTAATTACTCTCATGAGTAATTACTTCCATTCTTAATTATACAATAATTAACCATTGATTACTTCATTAAGTAATCACACTTAATTAATCCATAATTAAGTGACTATTTAAAATTAAATAAACAATTAACTAATTATTTAAAATTAATTAAACAATTAATTAATTAACTTCTTATATTTAAAGAAATTCCTTAATTAATTAATCACATTTATTAATTAACTAAAATTAATTAAGAAAAGCATTTATCTTAATTAAACTCTTTACTTATTAACAAATCATAATAATTAAGTATTCATAAGTTCATATCTAAATAATTTAACATTATTTATCTTCATAAGTTAATTATTTGAATTAAATCAAATTTCAATAACTTAAACCAAATTATTCAATTTGGTTTATAATATTTTAACTTAACCTTATTTGAAATTAAAGCATTTAGAAATCAAACTTAAAATTTAAATTACTTTAATTATTTAACTTAAACTTATTCATTTTAAATAAAATTTGAAAAACTTAGTTTTTAAACATTACTTTTATAATTTACTTTAAAAACTTTGATTTAATACTTAAATATAAACACTCTTTTAAATTAAACTTCAAAATTTAATAAAGTTAATCACCTTTTAAAAGAAATCATCTTAAAACATTTTTAAATTTGAAAATAAATTCCATTTACATTTTTTTAAAAGATCGATTAACTTTTACTTCAAAGAAACAAGTTTAACTTTGAAAATTCTTTTTTTCATAAAACTTAACTTGATTTATTTAATAAGAATAACAAGTTTAGTCTTTAAACTTATCTTCTTTTCTTAATCTCTAGTTACTTACAACTTCAAACATTACAGTAAAACTCAGGAAACCCACAACCCAAATAACTTGAGACACTCACGGCAAAAACTCGAGTAAAACTCCTAAAAACCCTATGCCTACCCCGAAGTTAAAAAGCAGCACCAAACCTTCGAGTCGTACATGAGCATAACGCGAGATCCCACCAAGTAAAACTTCGTCTTCCCAAAACAGAAACCCAAAAAAACACAGCCGTGCACGGTGCACGTGCACCATCGCTGTCGGCCACCTAAGGTCGTCGCGACGATCGTTGCCGATCACTCTAACACTCACGGGCACAACCATAAACCCAGATCAATCCATATGCTCGCGAATCAAAGTTTCGATACTTAGCTCGAAACTGCAACAACCACTCAACCCTAAACCTCTCCACGACCAATGCCACGATGCCGTACAACCTTCGCCGTCGTCACCAAAGAACCACCACATCCCCTAGCTTCGCCCTCCCCAGAAGCGATCACCTCCGGTACCACAACCAAGTCGCGAAGTAACAACCTCCAAGCCGAACCAAAAATGCAAACTTAACCCTAGTTTGATCAATTTAGAACAAATTACCCATTTGAAAATTCAAATTATATTTTTCCCCAGCTCACAATCAATCCAACCTCCTCCATACCAAAAATCATACAACTTCACCACGCCGATCATCGGCAAATCACCAAACCCCAATTTCAAACAAAACCCAAATTCCTATCAATTTCTCAACCAAAAATTATGATGTATACTTTAAAAATCATGAATTTTGGTTCTTAACATATTCACGAAATCCAAATCCGAAAACATGGAAGTTGATTTTTGACATGCATCAAATGTTTACAGTAATTTCATTTTTTTTAGAATTATTTGCAATTTAAAAATTACAGAAACTACTCTTAAAATTTCTACCTGGTCATTTACATACAAATTTAATTTAATCATTAAAATCAAACAATGGGTTAGTGGAAGATTTAAATTTTCTAAAGGATTGAGTCTGTCTGAAAGAAACAGGAAGCAGGATGTTTTTCTCTTTTTCATATATACACAGGGTTATAAACATAACTATAAATTCAATAATAAACTGAATGATTTCAGGCAACATCAGGAAAATTTTCAGATCATCACATGCATGTAATAAAAACCCAGATCAACTATTTTTAAAATTATTTACTCACCTTATAATAAAATATGCAGAGCACAACAGATTTTTGAATCACTTTCCAGGCCTGAACATTAATTTGAAAAATGAATTTGCTTTGATCTTGCTAGCTGATGAAACACTTTCATGTTTTCAGAATGTTGTTTAAAAGTTGAAACTGCAGATCTTCATGTATTTCAGGTTTGAAAGTTGCATATTGAACATTATTTGAATTGCAGGTGATAAATTTGCAGATTTCATCTTGCAGGTTGAAGTTGCTGATTTAAATTTTGCATTTGGTTTTCAATTCCAGGTTTGATTTGTTTTTTTTGTGGTTTATGAATTTCAGATTTTGAAAAGATTTCTGGTTGCCATTAAAATTTGAAAGAATGAAGAAGAGATGAAAAATATGTTTTATAACTTAGTTATGATTTAATAAAAATCAAAGAAAGTAAATTTTAAATTCAAGACACTTGTCACCTAATTCCTTAATCTCCTTACATGTGTTATTTGATTTCTTTAATAGCTTTACAATTGTTACTAACTTGTTAATATGTTTACACATATTTTTCTTAAGTGTTTTTAGTAAATTTTCATTTAATTTAAAAATGTAATATAAACCTACATATCTAATTCTCTTAATAAATATGACATATGTATATTTAAAGAAATATCATAAAACTAGTTATAATATAAATATACATCTTATACATATAACTTTTTTTAAAATCTAAAACATATATACATATACATTTATAACCTTTTAAAATTTTAAGCATTGTAAAAGAAAACAAAAAGAAAACTTTGATTAAATTCTTTTTAACTATCATATTTAAAAAATTAAATAACAATCTTATTTTTTGAAAATAAATGAATTAATCTTTAAATTGGCTTTTGAAGAATATTAATTTTTAAACTTAGCTTTAAATTACAATTCATGCATATATAAATTATAAATAGATTAAATTGAATTTCAAAACAACATCAAATTATAACATATACATACATATATGAAAATTCATCTTTTTATTTAAAACACAAGGTCTTCTATTCATAATATATACCAGATATATATATATATATATATATATATATCATAAATAGAATAAAATTTTATTAGCTTTGAAAAATAGATGTTATCAATTATTGCCAGATAAAAATTTATTAATCTTTAAAAGATTAAATTTACCAATTTAAATTTAAAATTATAAAGAAAAATTATCCAGCCAATTTAATTATTAACTCAGATTATTAAATTTATATTGCCTAAAATTCCGGGTCGTTATAATCCTCCTCTCTTAAAAGAATTTCGTCCCCGAAATTTAAAAGCAAAGGTAATTTAATAATCCAGCAAAGATTTTAATTTCAAACAGTAAAGCATTCCAATCAACCAGTAACTGACAACCATAGCAATCAATCAAACAACCAAACCTAACTAATTATCCTGACACAAATCAGAATAAACCTTCTAATACTATCTCGAGTTTCCCAAGTAAAAATTACCAGGAGACTCACTCTACATAAGCTAACAAACTACACCACTAAAATCCAGAGCTCCTTTCACCTCTAGATCCATCAAACTGAACAGAACATCAGACAATACTCAAGTCTAGCTCAACTTCCAAATCCAACTGAACTGCAGATTCAACAACCAATGATGAATCATACACGTGCTCCCTCAGAGATACGTGAAATACAATGAATTCCAGCTATCCAAACTGGCAATTCAATCTTTTCCTATCAAAACACAAATAAGAAATCTCAAATGCCTCAGGACTACCCATCTAATTACTGTTCTCTTAATCAGAGAAATCTTAACAACAATGAAGTCTCCAACTTCGAATTCCCCAAACTCCTTATCTCATATCTGCATAGCTCAATAGACAACCCTAGGCTGCCAATCTTCTTCCTGATCAGCTCAACCTATGTTGATGCTTCCAGAAACAACTAGACCAAAGCAAACCGGTTTCTGGATCCAATCCAACAGAAAAGTCTTCCAAGATCCGTCGAAATCCAAAACACAAGCTCTACTCCCCAAGCAATAGCAAACTGAACTTGCTTCCTTCCTTGTACAGCTGCTATCTCGCTTTCGCGGCACAACTCTGATTCTGGAATAGATAAGAATACTGTTGATGAACATGAGTACAAACTTATCCAATATATCTGGAAAACTTGTTCATCAAATCCATAAAATCTTAGTGACACATCTGACTTAGTCACACAACCTTATAGCAGAATCTAACTCAAAAACTAGATCCGACCAATCCAAATTCCAAACAAATTTCTGAGCTGCTACACCAACTCTTCCTATTACCAGGCTAACTACCAAAATCGCTTCTGGAACCAAAACAACATGGAACTCAACTCCAGATGCAGACAAACTTCTGATTACATCAGTAGCTCCTATTCATATGAGAATCCTTAGTCTCAACAAAAGATTGCTCAAGAAAAATTCCCAAATTAATCGCAAGTCACTTTTGCGTCCTACCCAATTCGGATTCCAAAGAAACCATCCTCACTTCATTAATAGAACAGCTTTAAGCTTTTCCAAACAAGGTTAACCCTTCAAGAAAACTTTCGCTGATAGAAGAACCACCAAGTTTCCCGAACCATCGAAGAAACTTCTAATCAAGAAGTGCTACCACAGCACACCGAACACTTTGAGTTGCAGTGCTACCACAGCTAACCAAAGACTTCTAATCCAAGAGGCTCCTCGAAAACCAAAACCATCAACAAACTACACAACAGACCTTCGAGATGACAGACATCCTCTCAAGAGATTCGGGCTCCAAACCAAGCATTAACATCTCGCTCTCCTTAAGGAATGACAATGAGACCATGTCAAAGCGAAACAACTTATAGACCTTAGTCTCATATTCCAAACAGCCAACCTCCATGCTAAAGATCCAGACAACTTCTACACAGACGAATCTTCTCTACGGCAGGTAAATACTGCTCCTCAACCACTTCTAAAACTGGCTTCAAAAGGAAACATCTTCGAAAAAATATCCATGGATACTGCATCTCATCACGCAGTTATCAAGATATCATCACTTACTTCTGCACTTTCGACAGATCCAAACTCTAGAAAAATTCGCTCACTCGAGCGCAATCCAAACTTACACTTCAAAGATAAACTTCGAATCTTTTTAAAAAGATTTTCTTCGGATATCAGAGATATCCTTACCCCAAACTACAAATCTCACTCGAGACGGTATCAGGTCTACAGTCTCGACAAAATACACTTCCAACCTCAAACATATGGACCTCTTCCATCAGTGGTAGTCGTGTTACACACACACCACCACTCCATCTACCTCTAAAACTTATGTTGGAAAATCCGAATAGATAACCCAACCGATTAGGTAGATATATATATATATATATATATATATATATATATATATATATATATATATAAATTACAAGTACGCTCTCTCAAGAAAGACACCACTCCAGAGCCTAGGTATTCACTCAACCTAATGCTCTGATACCAACTTTAACGACCCGACTTCCTAACACCAGAAAGTCGCATCGCTAATTAAGAAAGAAAGGGATAGAAGAAGAAAAGAAAGAGAAAGAAGAAACACAACAACATCAGATAACTCACAGCGGAAGGAATGAAATATAATATTTCACATAAAATATTACATAGTATCATATTACATCAGAGTACACAACTTATACAACACATATTAGACAGTTATAAACATCTGTCTAACTATACAACTCAAGTACAACAGAAACAGATACCAAACAACACAGCGTAACCATAATATATCTACACGCGAAGCCTCCTGCTCCATATCTCCTCCAGAATTCGTCAAGCAAACCTGAATCACTTGACCACTCATATATAATATGAGTACCCAAGAGTTTAATAAAACAGAAAATAAACACTTAGGTCGGACAGGGGTCTGGTGTGAGTAAACGGGTTAAAATTGCTTAACTTAGAAAAACCTTTGAAAAGAAAAGGTATCACGTAAGACTTCCCATACATAAACATGGAAAAGTTTTTACCTTACGCTAACCAAAATATTTGATAGGAAATCCAGTGATATTATAATAGTGTCTAGGGTTTTCAAGTAAATAAGAAATAGCCGAAATTGTTACATTATTAAATTCCAGCTACTAGCCACAAAAGTGGGTAATACAAACAAAACCGTCGAGTCTCGAAGGAAGAATGAGTTTCCAACAATGGAGGGCTACTAGGGTACCGCCCGTCACAGTACGTGGCCTAGATCAACGTACCGAGGAGCCACCCTAATTCCCCTGCAACACAAGGCCGAAACCGTTCCTTACTGAACAGCTCCGAACAAGACAACCCCGGCAGTTGTTGCAATCAACCGCCCCACACAGCCGAATATAAAGGGACTTCTAGACAGACGAAAATCTTGTCCTGAAATGGGCGCTACCCACCAAGCCTTGCTGCACCTCCCCTGTTTTAGCCATTTCCAGGTTGATGAGGCTTGAGGCTGCGATTACCTTTATAGAACACATCTATCTTAGAATGCTCATCGTCCACCTGACGATGTTCCGAAAGCATTCAATCCATACAAGTTCGTTCCTGGTTCGAACGAAACCGAAGGCACTATCTCGTTGCACTCATTTTGGAATCACCCTCAGAGTCAACGACCATAGCCCTTGCACTCTGAATCACCATCTCAAATCTATAAGTACTATCCGGTCAACTCATTACGAAATCACCCACAGAGTTATACTGGCGTATAGTTTTTACACCTCGAGTCTTCACCAAGCTCCATTTGGATTAACGACCTAACGTTTAATTGGAATCGATGTGGTTTTCTGTGATAGCCCGCAAATCCATACCCCTTGAATCAACACTATACTACCTCTGTTAGCTCAAGTGGCACAGAATTACGAACCATTAGGGATAAAGAAGAAGAGATAGAAGAAGAAGAAACTAACAATATCAGAATCTCACAGTCGTAGCGGAATAAAATATAATAGTAAATATAAAACTTTACACAAAATGAAATCTATAACTGTTTATACATCATATCATCAGAGTATCTCATACATCAACTATTACCAATCAGACATACCATACAATCACATCGGCGGAATATATATATAGGTACAGATAATACGTCTCGGACTCCAGCTCCTCTCCTGCTCCATTGCAACCTATCCTGAACATATAATATTCGTTCTGACCCAAGCATTATAATGAAATAACACCCGAGTCAGTCTGGAATACCAGCTGATAATAATGCATCCAACTTGATTATTAAAGTTTCAGAAATCCTTTGAAAACAAAAGCATCTCGTAAGACCACGCCACAAATAAACATGTCGGGTTTTTACCTTACGATAGCTAAAACACTTTTTATAAAAATCCTCTGATATTATAATAGGGTCTATATACAAGTACTTATAAAATAGCTGAAATTGTTACATCTATTAAATTCCAGCTACTAGCCACAAAAGCGGGTAATACAAACAAAACTCGTACAAGGCTCGTAGGGAGAATGGATTTCCAACAATGACTAGGCATTGGGGTACCACCTGTCACAGTACGGGGCCTAGATCACCGTACCGAGGACCACTTCCGATCCCCTGCAACACAAGGCCGGACCCATCCCTTACTGGACAGTTTCGAATAAGATCACCCCGCGGTTGGGATCAGCAACCACAACACTAAGCCAAAATAAAAAGGGACATCTAGACAGGGATGACCTTACTCTCCAGTGGGGGCTACCCACGAAGCCTTGCTGCATATCCCTTGATTTTCAGTCATTCCCATTTGATGAGGCTTGAGGCTAAGCGTTACCTTTTAGAACATTTCACTTAGAATGCCCATCGCCCACCTGACGATGTTTCGCAAGCATTCGTCCATACAAGTCCGTCCCGGGTTCGAACGGAGCCGAAGGAACTACTCCTACTACATCCATTTTGAAAATATCCTCAGGATTAGTAGCGACTAGCCCTTGCACTTCACTGCTCCATCTTCGACTCCGAACACGTTTTTCGCACGAAACGTACAAACCGGATCGAAGAGGTCTTCGAGAAATAAATCTCGATCCCGGTCTCTTCGAAACGATCGACACATTTGTCCAATATTGATAGTCGGTGATTTAACTATCAATTCATATTCACAAACATCCATCACACAATAAATAATATTCCACATTATTTATTTTTCTCTAATATCTTTAAAAGATATATTTCCAAATTTTCCAAAACTCGTTTGAAATCAATTTCCCAAAGTTCTTCCTTTACAAGGTAAATCCTTTACCATTTATTCCCATTGGAAAAAACCAAGTTCAAAACAATTTAGATTTGAAACAGTTAAAACACTTAATTCTGAAATATATTTTAAATATGGAAATTTACTACTAATTATTACTCAAAAATATAATTTCAAATATGTAAAGTAAAACCAGTTATTTGGATATAAATCTTGATTGTAAATAAGGGTTTAGTTTAAACTAGACCTATAAGTAGAGTTTTAAAAAGGTTAATACTAATTTCAATAACTTAGGTCAAAACTAGCCTTTTAAACAAATCCATTTGTAAAGATAATTACTAAGGTATTCATAAAAATTTACTATTGCTCATTTATTAATAGTTACTTTAAAATAATAATTTTCGAAACACTCTTTTATACAAATTTGAACTTTAAACTTTCTTTTAATAAAAATCTATTTAAAACTCGAACTCGGTTTTCCAGGGAAACTCTCACCCATTCAAAAGACCCAGAAAATCTTTCTTATAAATTCTGTCGATTTATTTCAATTCTGATTTTTGTTTTAATAACATAAATTTCCTTGCCAGGTTTTCAAAATAAACTCCTTTGGAGTTTAAACACAATTTCCATTCCTGGAAATTCACTTTCAAAATTCGGTTTTACAAATCTTTTAAATAAAACTTGTGAGAATTTATTAAAGGAAAATAATACTTACAAATTTCCCAAATAAAATCCCAATGGTAAAAATGCATTTCAAAATATTTTATTTACATTTTAAACTGCTAATTTATATTTGGAAAGCCTCATTGAAAATATACTTTAATTTCCTGGAAACACCACCTAATAATCCCATCGTTATTTTATAACCATTTAATAATTTCTATTGAATTTATCTCCAAATATTTTTACTTTCGCATTTATCGACTGATAACTTTTCTCTTCGTTTAAAAGATAACAATAGCAATAACAACAAAATTGACCATTATAACACAACCATTAACTCGAACTAATACAACGACAATCATATTAACAACAACCCTAACAATGATATTATAACCAACACTTATGACTTCAAAATATCCATGGAATGCTAAGATACATTATAGGAACCTAGTTTCCTACATCCTCCCTTGACGTCTATAGCACTCCTCAAGTTGGTTCACCATATACATCCTCTGAACTTGATTAAGTTCGTTTAAGTTGCAAGTTAAAAGAGCCATATCATTAGCTCTTTGTTGTCGAGCTAATTCTTTTTTTCTTAACTCTAGCTCATCATTTCTTAACTTTTGTTTTTCATCATGCCGCCGTTATTTTTCCATTGCGCCTTCCAATTATTTTTGTTTCTTTTATTTCTAGGTATAATTTATTTGCATCTTCAACGGCCGCCATACGATGTCCGATATGTTCATAATGTGCGCTGTAATCAGGGGAGGGGGGAGGTGGTTTTTTCTTTCCCTTGAACCTTCCTGGAGGCCGACCACCTGAACTAGTTGTGAAGGGGGTGTCCTCATGTGGATCAGAACTACCTGGGTTGGATTCATCTGTCATCTTTCGAGGAAGAAAACGCATTATTGAATGTTTTTGTCGCACACGACTCCATTTTTCCTCTTTTTCAAGTATGTTATAGCAATGGTGCAAGTTGAATAGTTGATCATTATGTTCAGACATATACTCTGCATTTGCTTGAGTGAGCTGTAAATGAAGTACTATTAGGCGAATAAAACATAAAACTTGATAGTTTGAAGTACAAATTTAAAATCATTACCACGTCCATGTCATTTGCCCTGCTTTGTTGTCTAGAATGTAGGTAGGCCATTACTTCTTTCCAACGCTGATAAGCGGCGTTTATTCCTTCCAAGACCGCTTCAACGAATCTACCGCTCATGGAGCACTATTTGGAGCTCGAGGGTTGAAAAAATTGTGTACAGAAGTGTAAAAGAATGTTTCTCTTTGGCTCGTACTTTCTTATTATCTCTAGAACATTCAGCCTAACAGAATGCTAATTTAGCTTGCTTGTCCGGCGACCATTTAACCATTTTTGCGCCTTTTGTTTCTGCATTAGCAAATTCAGAAATGTCAATTCTCGTAGGTTGATTTCCCCAAGTTTGACCAGAAGACAAATTAGGATTCCTATAAACGTCTTCTTCTTCGACTATTTCATTGATATCAAATTCGATTTCTTGATTTTCAAATCTATTGCCTCCAAATTTATTCTTGAGATTTCTTAATATGCTTTATGAACGATAAGGCAATGCCGACCTTTGTTGGTTATTGGAAGATATGTAGTTTTAATCATATTTAAAGCTTTGTTGAAACGAACTATTCTGTGAATAATTCGCATTTTGAGAACTTTGGTACTGGTTCGAATCATGTTGAGAATGGTAGGTATTTTGATTTTGTTGAGGTTGGTACGAATTTGGCGCTTGTTGAGAATGACATTGATTCTGACCATGTTGAGAATTATACATATGCGGATTGAATTGAGCCGGATTCTGATTATCTAGCCTTTGTTGAGATAGAAATCTAGGAGATGAAGATTTTTGAGATTTTCCTTATGAAATTTTCAACATTGCTGACATTGTTCAAAGAAAGTGTGTTGATGAGAGAAAAAACTGTAATTGAAATATTATAAATAAAATTTCGTAAATTGGAAGTTATATTGGGGAAAAGACAACGGTCGGTTGTGGAGTCGTTGGCACTTCGCTAGTAAAATAATAACCGGATAGGTGCTAACGGCTATAATATAGTTATTGGCACTTGGTCGGCAATTATATAGCCGGCTAAGTGCCAACGACTACAAAGTACCCGTTGGCATAGCCGGCTCAAAAAAATGGCCTGCTAAGCTTAACCGACCTTATTTTGGTCAGCTAAGAAGCAACCCTCTGGGTTGCTTTCACAACCTTTCGAGTTGCCAAAGCAACCTAAAAGGCAACAAGCGACCCCCTAATACTTCCCAACCATGACCTAGTTGGGAATGCTCTTAAGTACATATTAAATAAGGAACTTGCTAGAGGCCCTAAACAAAGGGTACAGTTTCAATCCGAAATTTTAATACCCATCGGATCAAATACTCAGCAGGGCGATTGATATCATTTTTGAACAAATTTTTGTCCCAGATAGAGTCCACCTTTTTAAAACTTATTTGTTTTATATACTTTATTTTAAAAACTATCTTATACGTTTCTTTTTTATAATTATTTCTCTTTTGCATCTCTCATTTTTAAATTCAAACGTGGTCGTCAAGACGTATATTGTATGCGGTTATGAGTTATGAAAAATAATCACATGGACATATGTTAAGATTAGTAAAATTATCCAAATGCCCTATTAAGTTACTCTTATTTTTCTAAAAATAGAGATGTCTTTTGTAAAAGAAATTGGTAAAGGTCTAAGTTTTGTAATTACAAGGAAGTATGCAAAAATTTCATAAATTATTAAAAGGAAGCCTGAGGAGTTGCATCATAAATTTAATTTATTGATAAACGTACATAAGCATATACATATATAGTATTAACGGAAAACATAAGAAGAATTAAATATTCAGGGATGACAACAAAAGGGAGAGGAGCTACATGTGGTTGTTTGTTAGCAAGGAGCGGAAAAAGCACTTTGACACCAATGTTCATGTTTAGCCTGAATTCAGCTTTGTATTGCTGATGTAGGCTTAGAAATTCTATTAGGTGGATACTCTCCTTCCAATGTTGGACCTACACACTAATTTTACTTTGCTCCTTGGAGTAACCCAAGTAACTAGGCTTTGTTGAACTTTAGGCATGGTATGATTTGATAGAGTTAGAAATATGCCCTAAAAGAAATTATGTAATTGTTACACAAATCTGACTCGATAATCAATCATGCTTGAATTAAAAGGTGTTTTTATTATTATATACATAATATAATGTGTTGTATTAATTAATTTAATTAAAAGTATATTAATAAATAAAATCCATAAATGACATGTTTACAATGCGTTATGATCATGATAGTGGTTACAATCCATAAATGACTGGAATACATAGTGCTCTCTACTTGTTCGGTAGCGAGCTACAAATGCGAAGCAAACGCGATCCGCACCTACTAATCACTCAAAAAACAACATGAGAACATGTATATATGAAAATAGTATCGATATACAACATATAGCAACATAGCAAATGACACAAACAACAAAGGCAAACATCAACCAACTATTATTCATAACCAATAAATATTCATTCATATTCTCATTAATATTCAATGAATTGGTTGTCAATTTAATCATATTTGATTCATAAACAGTGGATGTTCTTACTAACATTCATTCTCCATTAGTTTATATTCACTAATTCATATTCAAGTTGGTTCACTTCCAAATCAAATTCAATTCTATTTAAGATTCACTTAACTTCCAATTGAATTCCAATTACTTTAGCTTTCAATTTCATTAACACTTAATGAATTATATACAATCAACTAACAACCATATAACAACCAATGTATATTAATCACAACCAAATCCCTTTGCTTTCAATTGGTTTAATCAAATTGATTTTCATTCAACTATTCAACTTCCAATAACATTAAATTTTTAATGAATTAACACTTATATCCGTTATTTCATATCAACTTAATTTCTAAAGTTGAATTTCATTTATATAACTCATATTCACAAATATATTCATATACTTTCACTTCTTATATATATATATAAGTTTATTTCTCAATTGTAAATCACTTTAATTATAATTCAATTCTTATAATTCTTTTATTTGGATTATACAAACAACTAAACAATCAACTTATATACACTTTAATAATTCTGAAAAATTATTTCTTTATATATAAAATATAATCAAGGTAAAATTATTTCATTTACCCAATTAAAAATCAATATTGTGCCGAATTGTTCTGTACAAGTGTTTAGAGATCCCTATCAACAACATTAATTACTCGTATTAACCAGAATCTATATACCACTCAACAAACCAATCATCACAATATAAAACAATTTTATATTCACTAACAAATACGCTCTCATAGCTATTATTACACTCAACTCATTCTAGAGTACTACTGACTCTATCTCTAATGAGTAATACCCAACAGAACCATGGTTGTCGCTTAACCATATGCTCCGATACCAAATGTAACGATTGCGATTTTTCGTTGCCGAAAAACCGAAATGTTATGAGTTTTAAGAAAAAAAAAAGAAAAAGTAGAAGAAGAGAGAAGAAGAAAAGAGAATAGTTAGGAAAGAAAACAGAAAATAGAACGGAATAGAAAATAACAGAACAACATCAGAATCTCACAATTCGCAGCGGAACAACATATAATAATAAATGAATAATCTTTAAACAAAGAACTATATCAGTTATTACATTACATCACATCATATCATCATTACATCATCATATCATCAGAGTGTACAACAACAACAACAAACAGCGGAAAAGAAATACTATATACTAGTAATACGCCATGCCATCCAGCTTGCCTCCAGCAACTCCTGAATATCCAGAATGTCCTGATAAACCTAACTCTTGACTGCCCGTGTGGAAATTGGTGGGCACCCAGAGTTTAGGAAGGAAAACAATAAACTCCGAGTCAGTCATGTGACTGGTGTGAGAACTCAAAACAGTTTATTTATCTTTAAAATCAAAATAGAGGAATATTTTTAAAGTCAATTCACAATGCTTTTTAAAAATGAGACTACCATAAGGCCTCCCGCACACACACACAATGCAAACGCAGAATCGGAGGAGATTTCTCCTTATGATAGTCAAAGATGCTTGATACGCATTTAAAAGAACATTTGATATTATTACTAGTGCATAGTGTAGAGAAAATTTATTTCGAAAGTAGAATATAAATCTTAGCCAACATACGACCATTATCGTATGCCTACTATAGCTACCATCCAAACAGTGGTGACCACCATAAGTGAATGGCAGGTTCTACAACTAATACCGTACAGAGTTTCGTATTGGGAATTGGATTTCCAACGAATGATCAGGCCAAGGAACTTCCCATTACCACATGAGAATGCCTCTGGATGGACATCCCCGAGAACCAAACCGGATCTCTACCAACACAAGGCCGGGTTACCCCTAACTGAGTAACAACTGACCGAATATGCCATCCCCCGGTCCTTTGGGACCTTTCAACCGAGCGCTCGCAATCAATTCACACAATCATAAAGTGTTTTCAACATGAGTAAGTATCTGGGCTCCATACCATGATACCACCCTTTTCCAGAAGGAAATGCACATATCCTAAAGGGCGCTACCCCTCATAACCTTGCCGCATCTTTCCTGTTTTGACCATTCCCGAGGTGTGAGGCTCGACGAAGTCACGTCCACAAAAACATACTTTATACAAAAGCCATGCTTTGGGTCAACAAATGATTATAGAAATGATCACCAGGATAGACGATCAAATAAACGATCCTATCACAAATAATCAACACAATGATCATTTAACAGCAACACTCAGCATGTCACATTACCAAATTGGGAATATATCGCTGATAACCTTCAACTACATAACCTATGAGCTCGTACGTCTCAGAGAAGGGTGTTAAGCTAAAAGAATAAATTCTCCGCCACCAACAGAAATATATTTGAAAGAAATCTGCTTTATATCTCAATTTGTAATGTCAGACATACAATCCATACAAGTCTGTTCCGGGATCGAACAAAACCGAAGGCACTTACAAAGAAGTCCTTGCAATCCGGATATCCATAATCCTGATCGGATTTCCCATCACTTAGGGAGTCTCTATACCGTTGCAACTCAGTGCAGAGACAATCGATAGGTCATCCTATCGCTCTCACAAATATCCGGTCTTCAACACCGGTCATCAATGCTATCCATTACGTCGTATCACTATTCGGAATGGGTAATCCGAATAACGAGCGCAATAATTTAAAAATAAGTGTGCATTCCAATTCAAACAAATCACATCAAATACCTTTCAAAGGTAAATATTGATAGTCGGTTATTGAACTATCAATGGATATGCACACATCACCAGATTCCAAATAATTTTCCAAATTATTTATTTTCCAAAATATCTTCACAAGATATATATATAATTTCAACACTTCAAAAATAAATCAATATTTATTTTTAACAAATTCCACTTTTCTTTTATAAATTCCTTAGTGAATTTATATTCCAAAATATTCATGCATATACGATTTCAATTATCCATTTCAATTTATCTTCAAAAAGATAAATTCTCAAAACGTTTCATTTCACATTGGAAAAACATTTCCATGCTTATTTATTCATAAGTAATTCACAAATTTTATTTATTTTCAACCTTTGGAAAATATTCAATATACTCAAATCGAAATTAAGTATATATTTCATTCTTTAAGGGAATCATTCTCTTAAACATATTTATTTGGGCCAAAACGAATGTTGCGTAAAACATCGTTACGACAACCCAAAAATCACTAGTATAGGGATTCGAAATTAAAATAGATATATAAATCCCAATACTATACAAAACATTTCCTTTCGGAAATCATTTACTATAACAACAGTGTTATAGTCCACCATTTCCTTCTATTTCTCGAAAACGTCTATTTCAACAATAAATGTTGAAATCTATGGTTTCGAATCTCAACACATTTTAAAACATCGTTAGATCGTTTTAATTCTATTTAAAACATCAAATCTAAACATTTTCTTTAACATATTATTCACTATTTAAAAACGTGAATATACTACGTTAACAAATTTCATCCTTTTATTCATTTCATTTCAAAGGATTATTCACAGTCAAAAACGTGAATATAACTCCATTAATAGGTTTCAACAATTTTCTTATCAAAATAAGTCGTTTGCGAATTTATAAAACAATGTTTATAAATTCCTTTATTTACCTATTCAATTCATAACTCAATTATATATCAAACGTTCATATTATAAGTCGAATGCTTATAAAACGATTATTTTACAAAATCGTTCTTTTAAAGACTTTCCAAATCATAAATCTTATAACTTATAAGATTCATTTATTTAACCAAATCTATTCTTCAAATAACTTCACAAAATTTATAAATCTTACTATTTATAAATTTCATTTATAACTTCACTATTTATAATTTTATAAATTCCATTCATTTATGCAATCTATTTTCACTTCATTCAAACACTTATAAAAACTCGTTTTATAATTCAATTATTTCAATTTATAAATATCCATTTATAAATTTCTTAATACAAATCAATTTATATTATTCTTTAAAACGTCTTTAAATTCCTTTATAATTTCATCCTTTTGATTTACAAAATAATCAATTTTATAAATCTTATATTTTCAACTTTTTATAATAAATTCAAATCCCAATTTAACTATTTTATAAAATTATTAACCCCTATTTTCAAAAATCAGTTTTTAACCGTATCTCTCAAAAATCATAATTTTTATAACATTAAAATTATAACGTTTATTTATTTAAAATAAATCAATTTCCAAACATATAGTATATTTTCAAAAATCACTTTAAAAATCATTTTAAAATTCCAAATTTGGTCCAATGATGCTACATACCAAATAGTCAATCACGACAACAACGATATCATATATCGATATGATAATCCATCAAATATCAAAATATCTGAAATCAAATAAAAACTGTTGAGGAATCCAGTTGGATCCCTCCAACCTGTTTTCCTGCATCCACAAACATTAGCACAATACCAATTTCGCTCCAGTACGAAATTATCGCGGTATATGGGATTTTAAATATTATCCGCTTAATAGACGGCGCAATAGGGTCTCATCCGCTAAACAAATGCGGGAAATCAATAACTCCAATATATACATATGCCAATATATATATATTGCTATTATATATAATACCAATTTCACTGTTTATGAAATATTCGCGGTATATGTTTTTAATAAATAACATCCGCTTACTAACGGCGCATAATGTCTATTTTAACAATCAATAGATAACAATCATCATTCAAACATGCATTCAAATATTTTAAATCTAACTATTTAAAATAAAATCGAAACCGATTCGATTGAGTGAGAAGTTCTCACCTTGATTTCAATTCTGTTTTCAGCTTTTATTTCGAATAAAATTAAACGCGCGTTTAATTTTACCCAAAATTCTCACTGACTCCAATCGTCTCCAATCCAAATCCATCGCGTAGTGCTCGTCCATACGATTCCAACGCAACTGGTTTCGCGCGTTTTCGACCTCGTATGAAAAAGTTATGATTTTTCAAAGTTTTATACGGATTTATACTTAATAATTACAACTTTAATTAAAAAATTTAAACCTCAACTAGATCATGACCGTGCATTCCAAACCCAACACATCAGATCCGTGCATACCCCTCCCCCTTCTCCTTCGTACGCACGCACAGGCTACAACACGCACACTCAAACCCATAGCATAAATATTAGGGTTTAAATTTGCACCACTTATACTCGATGAAACTTCATCACGTCGCCACCACTAGAACGCCCATTGCCAGAGCTATGTTCGGCCATAATCATGTAGAGCTCGGCTGTCCCTGTAGCACGCATTTCGAGGCCGACCCTATGGCCTTTGAATGCAAATATCCGTTGATTCGTAGCTCCAATCTCGATCTCCACCGTTGAATATAAGGATCTCAACGTGCTCTACATCTTTCTAGTTGTAAGTTTCTTGAATCGTTGAGTGGATGAAGAGATAAGAGGAGGAGAAGTTGGGACGTTTCTGGCCATTGGTGAAGCAACCGGCGGCTAGAAGAATTAGGTTTAGGGTTTTTATTTTTTTTAATTTATGAGAGAGGTAGGGGTCTATTTATAGGAAATATCGAACACTATTCATCCGGGTTTTCCAAACTCCAATTTACGCGCCGAAACTGACGTTCCTAGGGTTTATCCCGCGTTCCGGACACAATGGAACATGTTTCGAAAGCTAATTCGATCATCTGTGCGAGTTATGGCTACAAACGTTCAATTTAAATTAAACCGATTTAAACGATTTTCTAGGCGTTTTAATTTGTACCGGACAAACGGTAAATCCAATTGACTCGAAATTTGAAACCTTACAATAATATCACATTACGGATCCGATGAAACTGGTTTCGTCGAAATCCGAGACTTTTTGAAAAATGTCTATTTTAACTCGCCAAATTAATATTAAAAATAATTCGATGCGTTTCGAGCTGCCACGATCAAACGATAGCTCCGATTGACACGAAAATTGAAATCCGGTAATAACTAACTATTACGGATCCAATGGATTTGGTTTCATCCAATTCTGAGACTGTTCAAAAATTGACTATTTTCACTAGTCGATTTTAAATATTAAAATATTCAATTTTCACAAATTAACTCTAAATTCGATTTTAAAAGTTCTAAAATATCTTTCTAACTCTAATATTATAAAATAAAATTTTACAAATCATTTTCAATCATATCTAACCCAATTTTCAATTATTTCTGTAATTTAACATATTAAATTATCGATTTAATTATCCAATTAAATCCAATTATTCAAAATAAAATTTATTCGACTTAAAAATTTCACTTATTAATATTTAAAATTAATTAAATATTCAAATTTTAATTACTAAAAATCCTGGGTCGTTACAA
Source organism: Allium cepa (assembly GCA_030765085.1). Taxonomy (NCBI): domain Eukaryota; kingdom Viridiplantae; phylum Streptophyta; class Magnoliopsida; order Asparagales; family Amaryllidaceae; genus Allium; species Allium cepa. Next base: position 154,035,519 of record CM060937.1, read on the forward strand.
TCTTCCCTCCTCAAAAGAATTTCGTCCTCGAAATTAACAAGTAAGAAAAATTACAGAATCTATTAACTTTCCCAAAACAAATTTTAAACTTCTTACAATCTTTACTAAGTTTTCAAATCATACTTAGTTATCTTTTCAAAAACAACTATATCATTTAACTTTCAACTTCAAATCAAAGTTAAAGTTTTCAAAATTTTCCAATTTTTCTCAAAATTTTCTAACGCCTAAAATTTTCGGAAAAAATCGCCATAGTCTCCTTTGCGCGGCTCGATCCGAAAAAAAATGACAGTATATATATCACAAATATACATCTCATCAAGTAATGAGGCATCCCGAAGGGAAAAAGTATAAAAGTACGGTATGTAATCCGAGATATGTACCTTAAATTTTATTAGCGAGCATATACGGCTAATATAGCGCGAAAGCGAGCTCCAAATGCGAAGCAAACGTGATCCGCACCTACTAATCACTCAACAAACAACATGAGAACATGTATATATGAAAATAGTATCGATATACAACATATAGCAACATAGCAAATGACACAAACAACAAAGGCAAACATCAACCAACTATTATTCATAACCAATAAATATTCATTCATATTCTCATTAATATTCAATGAATTGGTTTTCAATTTAATCATATTTGATTCATAAACAGTGGATGTTCTTACTAACATTCATTCTCCATTAGTTTATATTCACTAATTCATATTCAAGTTGGTTCACTTCCAAATCAAATTCAATTCTATTTAAGATTCACTTAACTTCCAATTGAATTCCAATTACTTTAGCTTTCAATTTCATTAACACTTAATGAATTATATACAATCAACTAACAACCATATAACAACCAATGTATATTAATCACAACCAAATCCCTTTGCTTTCAATTGGTTTAATCAAATTGATTTTCATTCAACTATTCAACTTCCAATAACATTAAATTTTTAATGAATTAACACTTATATCCATTATTTCATATCAACTTAATTTCTAAAGTTGAATTTCATTTATATAACTCATATTCACAAATATATTCATATAGTTTCACTTCTTATATATATAAGTTTATTTCTCAATTGTAAATCACTTTAATTATAATTCAATTCTTATAATTCTTTTATTTGGATTATACAAACAACTAAACAATCAACTTATATACACTTTAATAATTCTGAAAAATTATTTCTTTATATATAAAATATAATCAAGGTTAAATTATTTCATTTACCCAATTAAAAATCAATATTGTGCCGAATTGTTCTGTACAAGTGTGTAGAGATCCCTATCAACAACGTTAATTACTCGTATTAACCAGCATCTATATACCACTCAACAAACCAATCATCATAATATAAAACAATTTTATATTCACTAACAAATACGCTCTCATAGCTATTATTACACTCAACACATTCTAGAGTACTACTGACTCTATCTCTAATGAGTAATACCCAACAGAACCATGGTTGTCGCTTAACCATATGCTCCGATACCAAATGTAACGATTGCGATTTTTCGTTGCCGAAAAACCGAAATGTTATGGGTTTTAAGAAAAAAAAAAGTAGAAGAAGAGAGAAGAAGAAAAGAGAATAGGGAGGAAAGAAAACAGAAAATAGAACGGAATAGAAAACAACAGAACAACATCAGAATCTCACAATTCGCAGCGGAACAACATATAATAATAAATGAATAATCTTTAAACAAAGAACTATATCAGTTATTACATTATATCACATCATATCATCATTACATCATCATATCATCAGAGTGTACAACAACAACAACAAACAGCGGAAAAGAAATACTATATACTAGTAATACGCCATGCCATCCAGCTTGCCTCCAGCAACTCTTGAATATCTAGAATGTCCTGATAAACCTAACTCTTGACTGCCCGTGTGGAAATTGGTGGGCACCCAGAGTTTAGGAAGGAAAACAATAAACTCCGAGTCAGTCATGTGACTGGTGTGAGAACTCAAAACAGTTTATTTATCTTTAAAATCAAAATAGAGGAATATTTTTAAAGTCAATTCGCAATGCTTTTTAAAAATGAGACTACCATAAGGCCTCCCGCACACACACACAATGCAAACGCAGAATCGGAGGAGATTTCTCCTTATGATAGTCAAAGATGCTTGATACGCATTTAAAAGAACATTTGATATTATTACTAGTGCATAGTGCAGAGAAAATTTATTTCGAAAGTAGAATATAAATCTTAGCCAACATACGACCATTATCGTATGCCTACTATAGCTACCATCCAAACAGTGGTGACCACCATAAGTGAATGGCAGGTTCTACAACTAATACCGTACAGAGTTTCGTATTGGGAATTGGATTTCCAACGAATGATCAGGCCAAAGAACTTCCCATTGCCACATGAGAATGCCTCTGGATGGACATCCCCGAGAACCAAACCGGATCTCTACCAACACAAGGCCGGGTTACCCCTAACTGAGTAACAACTGACCGAATATGCCATCCCCCGGTCCTTTGGGACCTTTCAACCGAGCGCTCGCAATCAATTCACACAATCATAAAGTGTTTTCAACATGAGTAAGTATCTGGGCTCCATACCATAATACCACCCTTTTCCAGAAGGAAATGCACATATCCTAAAGGGCGCTACCCCTCATAACCTTGCCGCATCTTTCATGTTTTGACCATTCCGGAGGTGTGAGGCTCGACGAAGTCACGTCCACAAAAACATACTTTATACAAAAGCCATGCTTTGGGTCAACAAATGATCATAGAAATGATCACCAGGATAGACGATCAAATAAACGATCCTATCACAAATAATCAACACAATGATCATTTAACAGCAACACTCAGCATGTCACATTACCAAATTGGGAATATATCGCTGATAACCTTCAACTACATAACCTCTGAGCTCGTACGTCTCAGAGAAGGGTGTTAAGCTAAAAGAATAAATTCTCCGCCACCAACAGAAATATATTTGAAAGAAATCTGCTTTATATCTCAATTTGTAATGTCAGACATACAATCCATACAAGTCTGTTCCCGGATCGAACAAAACCGAAGGCACTTACAAAGAAGTCCTTGCAATCCGGATATCCACAATCCTGATCGGATTTCCCATCACTTAGGGAGTCTCTATACCGTTGCAACTCAGTGCAGAGACAATCGATAGGTCATCCTATCGCTCTCACAAATATCCGGTCTTCAACACCGGTCATCAATGCTATCTATTACGTCGTATCACTATTCGGAATGGGTAATCCGAATAACGAGCGCAATAATTTAAAAATAAGTGTGCATTCCAATTCAAACAAATCACATCAAATACCTTTCAAAGGTAAATATTGATAGTCGGTTATTGAACTATCAATGGATATGCACACATCACCAGATTCCAAATAATTTTCCAAATTATTTATTTTCCAAAATATCTTCACAAGATATATATATAATTTCAACACTTCAAAAATAAATCAATATTTATTTTTAACAAATTCCACTTTTCTTTTATAAATTCCTTAGTGAATTTATATTCCAAAATATTCATGCATATACGATTTCAATTATCCATTTCAATTTATCTTCAAAAAGATAAATTCTCAAAACGTTTCATTTCACATTGGAAAAACATTTCCATACTTATTTATTCATAAGTAATTCACAAATTTTATTTATTTTCAACCTTTGAAAAATATTCAATATACTCAAATCGAAATTAAGTATATATTTCATTCTTTAAGGGAATCATTCTCTTAAACATATTTATTTGGGCCAAAACGAATGTTGCGTAAAACATCGTTACGACAACCCAAAAATCACTAGTATAGGGATTCGAAATTAAAATAGATATATAAATCCCAATACTATACAAAACATTTCCTTTCAGAAATCATTTACTATAACAATAGTGTTATAGTCCACCATTTCCTTCTATTTCTCGAAAACGTCTATTTCAACAATAAATGTTGAAATCTATGGTTTCGAATCTCAACACATTTTAAAACATCGTTAGATCGTTTTAATTCTATTTAAAACATCAAATCTAAACATTTTCTTTAACATATTATTCACTATTTAAAAACGTGAATATACTACGTTAACAAATTTCATCCTTTTATTCATTTTATTTCAAAGGATTATTCACAGTCAAAAACGTGAATATAACTCCATTAATAGGTTTCAACAATTTTCTTATCAAAATAAGTCGTTTGCGAATTTATAAAACAATGTTTATAAATTCCTTTATTTACCTATTCAATTCATAACTCAATTATATATCAAACGTTCATATTATAAGTCGAATGCTTATAAAACGATTATTTTACAAAATCGTTCTTTTAAAGACTTTCCAAATCATAAATCTTATAACTTATAAGATTCATTTATTTAACCAAATCTATTTTTCAAATAACTTCACAAAATTTATAAATCTTACTATTTATAAATTTCATTTATAACTTCACTATTTATAATTTTATAAATTCCATTCATTTATGCAATCTATTTTCACTTCATTCAAACACTTATAAAAACTCGTTTTATAATTCAATTATTTCAATTTATAAATATCCATTTATAAATTTCTTAATACAAATCAATTTATATTATTCTTTAAAACGTCTTTAAATTCCTTTATAATTTCATCCTTTTGATTTACAAAATAATCAATTTTATAAATCCTATATTTTCAACTTTTTATAATAAATTCAAATCCCAATTTAACTATTTTATAAAATTATTAACCCCTATTTTCAAAAATCAGTTTTTAACCGTATCTCTCAAAAATCATAATTTTTATAACATTAAAATTATAACGTTTATTTATTTAAAATAAATCAATTTCCAAGCATATAGTATATTTTCAAAAATCACTTTAAAAATCATTTTAAAATTCCAAATTTGGTCCAATGATGCTACATACCAAATAGTCAATCACGACAACAACGATATCATATATCGATATGATAATCCATCAAATATCAAAATATCTGAAATCAAATAAAAACTGTTGAGGAATCCAGTTGGATCCCTCCAACCTGTTTTCCTGCATCCACAAACATTAGCACAATACCAATTTCGCTCCAGTACGAAATTATCGCGGTATATGGGATTTTAAATATTATCCGCTTAATAGACGGCGCAATAGGGTCTCATCCGCTAAACAAATGCGGGAAATCAATAACTCCAATATATACATATGCCAATATATATATATATTGCTATTATATATAATACCAATTTCACTGTTTATGAAATATTCGCGGTATATGTTTTTAATAAATAACATCCGCTTACTAACGGCGCATAATGTCTATTTTAACAATCAATAGATAACAATCATCATTCAAACATGCATTCAAATATTTTAAATCTAACTATTTAAAATAAAATCGAAACCGATTCGATTGAGTGAGAAATTCTCACCTTGATTTCAATTCTGTTTTCAGCTTTTATTTCGAATAAAATTAAAAGCGCGTTTAATTTTACCCGAAATTCTCACTGACTCCAATCGTCTCCAATCCAACTCCATCGCGTAGTGCTCGTCCATACGATTCCAACGCAACTGGTTTCGCGCGTTTTCGACCTCGTATGAAAAAGTTATGATTTTTCAAAGTTTTACACCATTTTATACTTAATAATTACAACTTTAATTAAAAATTTTAAACCTCAACTAGATCATGACCGTGCATTCCAAACCCAACACATCAGATCCGTGCATACCCCTCCCCCTTCTCCTTCGTACGCACGCACAGGCTACAACACGCACACTCAAACCCATAGCATAAATATTAGGGTTTAAATTTGCACCACTTATACTCGATGAAACTTCATCACGTCGCCACCACTAGAACGCCCATTGCCAGAGCTATGTTCGGCCATAATCATGTAGAGCTCGGCTGTCCCTGTAGCACGCAGTTCGAGGCCGACCCTATGGCCTTTGAACGCAAATATCCGTTGATTCGTAGCTCCAATCTCGATCTCCACCGTTGAATATAAGGATCTCAACGTGCTCTACATCTTTCTAGTTGTAAGTTTCTTGAATCGTTGAGTGGATGAAGAGATAAGAGGAGGAGAAGTTGGGACGTTTCTGGCCATTGGTGAAGCAACTGGCGGCTAGAAGAATTAGGTTTAGGGTTTTTATTTTTTTTAATTTATGAGAGAGGTAGGGGTCTATTTATAGGAAATATCGAACACTATTCATCCGGGTTTTCCAAACTCCAATTTACGCGCCGAAACTGACGTTCCTAGGGTTTATCCCGCGTTCCGGACACAATGGAACAGGTTTCAAAAGATAATTCGATCATCTGTGCGAGTTATGGCTACAAACGTTCAATTTAAATTAAACCGATTTAAACGATTTTCTAGGCGTTTTAATTTGTACCGGACAAACGGTAAATCCAATTGACTCGAAATTTGAAACCTTACAATAATATCACATTACGGATCCGATGAACTAGTTTCGTCGAAATCCGAGACTTTTTGAAAAATGACTATTTTAACTCGCCAAATTAATATTAAAAATAATTCGATGCGTTTCGAGCTGCCACGATCAAACGATAGCTCCGATTGACACGAAAATTGAAATCCGGTAATAACTAACTATTACGGATCCAATGGAATTGGTTTCGTCCAATTCTGAGACTGTTCAAAAATTGACTATTTTCACTAGTCGATTTTAAATATTAAAATATTCAATTTTCACAAATTAACTCTAAATTCGATTTTAAAAGTTCTAAAATATCTTTCTAACTCTAATATGATAAAATAAAATTTTACAAATCATTTTCAATCATATATAACCAAATTTTCAATTATTTCTGTAATTTAACATATTAAATTATCGATTTAATTATCCAATTAAATCCAATTATTCAAAATAAAATTTATTCGACTTAAAATTTTCACTTATTAATATTTAAAATTAATTAAATATTCAAATTTTAATTACTAAAAATCCTGGGTCGTTACAGCTATAATATAGTTATTGGCACTTGGTCGGCAATTATATAGCCGGCTAAGTGCCAACGGCTACAAAGTACCCGTTGGCTTAGCCGGCTCAAAAAATGGCCTGCTAAGCTTAACCGACCTTATTTTGGTCAGCTAAGAAGCAACCCTCTGGGTTGCTTTCACAACCTTTCGAGTTGCCAAAGCAACCTAAAAGGCAACAAGCGACCCCCTAATGCTTCCCAACCATGACCTAGTTGGGAATGCTCTTAAGTACATATTAAATAAGGAACTTGCTAGAGGCCCTAAACAAAGGGTACAGTTTCAATCCGAAATTTTAATACCCATCGGATCAAATACTCAGCAGGGCGATTGATATCATTTTTGAACAAATTTTTGTCCCAGATAGAGTCCACCTTTTTAAAACTTATTTGTTTTATATACTTTATTTTAAAAACTATCTTATACGTTTCTTTTTTATAATTATTTCTCTTTTGCATCTCTCATTTTTAAATTCAAACGTGGTCGTCAAGACGTATATTGTATGCGGTTATGAGTTATGAAAAATAATCACATGGACATATGTTAAGATTAGTAAAATTATCCAAATGCCCTATTAAGTTACTCTTATTTTTCTAAAAATAGAGATGTCTTTTGTAAAAGAAATTGGTAAAGGTCTAAGTTTTGTAATTACAAGGAAGTATGCAAAAATTTCATAAATTATTAAAAGGAAGCCTGAGGAGTTGCACCATAAATTTAATTTATTGATAAACGTACATAAGCATATACATATATAGTATTAACGGAAAACATAAGAAGAATTAAATATTCAGGGATGACAACAAAAGGGAGAGGAGCTACATGTGGTTGTTTGTTAGCAAGGAGCGGAAAAAGCACTTTGACACCAATGTTCATGTTTAGCCTGAATTTAGCTTTGTATTGCTGATGTAGGCTTAGAAATTCTATTAGGTGGATACTCTCCTTCCAATGTTGGACCTACACACTAATTTTACATTGCTCCTTGGAGTAACCCAAGTAACTAGGCTTTGTTGAACTTTAGGCATGGTATGATTTGATAGAGTTAGAAATATGCCCTAAAAGCAATTATGTAATTGTTACACAAATCTGACTCGATAATCAATCATGCTTGAATTAAAAGGTGTTTTTATTATTATATACATAATATAATGTGTTGTATTAATTAATTTAATTAAAAGTATTTTAATAAATAAAATCCATAAATGACATGTCTACAATGCGTTATGATCATGATAGTGGTTACAATCCATAAATGACTGGAATACATAGTGCTCTCTACTTGTTCGGTAGTATATTACTCATGACTGCTAGGGAACCATTGAGTTACGTACAGACAGTTATTGGATAACCATGGAATGACTCACTCGATAGTTTTTTGTTGGTTTATATAACTAAGGTCAAATAGAAAATATCAATGTGACAATATTACATAATTCCCTCGACTTGAGAATACCGTCAAGCTTCAATGTGGAGACTCTGAGTTGATTATAGTTAAATCATGGCACGATGTCAATCAAACGACTATAATTGGGTCAAGTTAAAGCATTGGAAGTGAGACACCATTCGAAGGAGAATTCGTCTCCTTGGTTATATGAAGTTAGTATTACGGTCAACTAAAGTCAACTCAAAGTCAAAGTTTCTAGCCAAATCAATTCGGTTAATAATAATTATAATTATTGAATCAAGGACTTTGCGTTTTGACTATAATGTGGAATGTGGACAATGTTAGAATTTTGACCATTTTCAAATTCCATAAATCGTAACGTGATATAGTTTTGACGAAAAGAATAATTGTATATAATCATCACAATCGGGTAACGCATAAATAAGTAATATTGGATTTTACCAAAGCCAAGTTGTAACGACCCGTAAATTTTAATAATTTTAGTAATGTATTTAATTGAATTTTTGTGAAATTTTAAATAATAAGATTTGGAAATGAAAATTTAATATTTGGAATACGTCTAATTAAACATAGCAAATGAAAAATTTTCATCTGATAATATGGAAGTTTATTTTATTGTGTAACTTTGTTTCAACTTAAATCAGTTAATATTATGTGATAATAAAGTGTTTACGAAACCTGAATATTTTTATACAATAAATTTGTAAATCATCTTCTGAGTGAGACGTCATATTTCATTTTCCTAAAATTGGACTACTATCGCTCCGTATATCTTATTTCTAGCAGATTAGCAGCATTTTCGGTACTGATTATCAACTTTTGATAGGATGATCATACCACTGATATTTATACTGTTTTGATCTCCTTGTCGTACTGTTCTCTATGGTATATTCAATTCTGTGCTTTGAAGTCCGGTACGCGATGAAATCCGTGAAAACAATTAACCGTATCGAATCCATATTTAAATCTTTTGGGTACTCTGTCCACTCCATAGTCCGTAAGCTGAAACGAGTGGACATTAATTTCTATTATTTGCTAGAATTTAGCCATTGACTATTACCATCCCCTATATCCTTTTTCCTCTCTTTACGTTTAATTCTGTCATTTCAAAACTAAAACATATAAAATTAGTATACGTTATGTATTCATTTATCTTTTGAACGGTTCATTTTTAAAACTATCCTCCCCCTTCTTTTGCTGATACCTACGTGTCTCCTCTCCTCTTCTATTTTTTTCCTTTTCTTTCATGGATACAAACTTGCTCTGTGAAGAAAAAAAATCAAAACTAATATAATATTTTTGGCTACTCAAGTTGGAGTATACGCACTGCTTCTTCCATTTTACCGAAGACGTCCCTCTAACTCGTGCGCATTCCTATCATTCACCGCCCCATCTCCTTCATCGCCAAAACCACCAAAGCCGCCGCCGAGACCTCCTGCATCAGGCACCTAACCTCATGACTAGACCCCACCCCTACAACTCTCAACAGTAGCTCGAAACCCATTAGCCTAGTAGCTCGTCCATATTTCCATGCTTGGCATTTTCCACCTCCCCTCTACGTGAAACACCGCTTCCTCGCTGACACCGCAAGTCTATAGCCACCACCCTCACCTATAGCTCACCAAAACCCATTCGCCTATGACCAACTCGACCCTCCTCCTTCTCATTTTTGTTTGTTATTTATAGTGTAAGTTATATATATGGGTTTATGAGTTACAGTTTATATATATAAGTATATATATACACAGTTCATTTTATTTTGGGTCGGTAGATCTGTTGACAAAATATACATTTCCTGAACTTTATATATATGTTAGTCTGATAATATATTAGTTATATTATATGTTAGTTTATACACATTAGTTTAAATATATATAACAACAATATATATATAGATGTTTATATATATATCTCGTACATTGATAGTCTGCTGTGAAGACTTGTAATATTTATATGTAAATTTTAAAATTACAAGCTTGTATTGAATATATTTATCAAGTTAAATAAGTTAGTACATCTAAGTTATATATAAATTTGGTTTCATTAATGAGAGCCTGCAAGAACTTTTGTATTGATTTTCGATATGTTATACATATAAAGATTTGATTTTTATAAGTGTTTTAAAGGAAATATTGATTTTATAAGTTTAAGTATGTATATATAATGAAAGTCAGTGCATTTTGTCTTGCATACAAGTTGTATACGTCAGCTTTAATATAAAATATATGTTTGTTTAATGATTTCTTTGTTATATATATATGTATATATTTTGCGTTCGAATGAGTATATATATATATATATATATATATATATATATATATATGTTAACCCCGCTGAAACTTGGACCGACTCATTTACTCAACTAATACCGACTCATCCATGTAGAGGGAAGAACGACTCATCTATCTAGATCCGACTCATCTAGGACCGACACATCTGGTCCCGACTCATCCACTTAAGGTCCTCACCGACTCATTGGATATACGACTCAAGGGATTAGCGGTTCGTAAGAAAGGGCCGACTCAGCAAGACCCAGGCTCAACAACCTCAGCGACTCATCTAGTCCCCGACTCAACGAGTTAACGACCTAAAGTCCAAGACGACTTAAAGGCCAGCAAGGTAAGACATTAACGACTCATGAAAGTTTATGACTTAAAGGGTGATACGACCTAAGGCTTCAGGGACAAGTTCAAAACTATACTGAAATGAGATAACTCGTTGAGTAGCTACGGCCATGATGAGTCGTATACGACTTATGCTAGCATAAAAGGAGTTATGTTCGGATTGACTCGAGAACGACTTATCTCTTTGGACCAAGCCAGTAGTTCGGCCTTGAGTTAACATGAGACGACTCACCATGACTCGCCCACGACTTAAAGTCGTTAAGTCGTAACCCATTGCCACAATGCCTATGCCAAGGGAGATTGACTCGGACACGACTCAAGACTTGTCATAAAATCCAGCAGAGGAGTAAGCATTGGAGGAGTGAAGGGATGATTCTATGAGTCGTCCACGACCTAATTTGACTCGGCCACGAGTCAGGCATGAGCCGGGTACGACTCACGACTTAAGGCTGAAAACTCCTATAAATACAAGGCCATCTCCAACATTCAAAGGACTTTTGGCTCACTCTCTTCAAGCGCCGATACTCTGCGGCATTCCGAACCAATTTAACACTTGAAACTCTCAAGACACTAAGAACGCTACAAACAACTTCAAGGAGAGATCACATACATCCAACATGGATTCAAAAACTCTCATCTTCATCGAAGTTTAGGCTACTTGTTCTAAGTCTCTTGTAATCCAAAGTGTATTGTACTTGGGAAGAATTGTATCAGCTTGTAACGAGATTATTAATAAAAGTACTTAAAGTGGACGTAGGCTATACCCTTAAGCCGAACCACTATAAAATTGTTGTTGTTTACCGCTTTTCTGCTATTATCTGCTTGTAATCCGTTCCCGAGTTATCGGGTGGTGCTTTCACAACTACAACTCATACACCGGGGTGTTAGCGTTCAAATTTTAGCGTTAACATTTTTGGTGCTTTCACTGAGAATTGAACTCAGGAAAAATTATCATCATTGCTTCACAGAGATTTGAAGAGAGAATTTCCTTGAAAACCAGAAGTCTGTCTGAGATTATGGCTCCTGGAAGGAAGAGTAGATCTGTCAGATCTGGGAACATTCAAGAGGGAACATCCGCTTCCCCTGTACCTAATCAACCCACTACGTCTGCTGGGGTTACGAAAGCGGAGTTGGATGATGTAATATTAGGGCTGAACCAGCAGATAAACGCCCAGAATGCACAATTAGAGGCTCAGAGTGCCCAAAATGCTCTAATTCTGAATAAGTTGAATGATTTGCTCGGGGCAAACAATCAACCGGCTGGTAATGGAAGGAATTATGCTGGCAACATTCATGATGCTATTGAAAGGAATGCTCCAGAAAGGGCTGCCAGTCCCTTTGAGCAAACGCTTCCTGAGGTTGGTGGATCTGGAACTCGACATGATGAGGAGTATCTTTCTGGAATGGTCCGGTAAATCATGAGAGAAAGTATGCAAAGGGTTGAAGATGAGAAAGAATGGGGTTTCGCCCCCGAAGTAAAACTCCATTTACTGAGAAAATCCTAAAGGCGGAATTTCCAAGGAAGTTTGTCCCTCCAACTATTCCAGCTTACAAAGGGACAAGTGATCCGAATGAATTCTTGTATAAATATGATTGGCACATGACAGGTGCCAGAGCCTCTGACGAGATAAAGTGCCGATATTTCCCTGTATACCTTGAAGGTGTGGCTCTACTGTGGTTCACCAAGTTGCCAGTCCGATCTATTGATCAGTTTTCAGACTTGACCCGAAAGTTCAAGGAACAGTTCAGGTTGTATGCTTCAAAGGCCAAGGACATCATGTCATTGTCAAGTATAGAACAGAACCCTGGTGAATCTATCAGATCTTTCTTGAACCGCTTTAATATAGCGTTGGCAGAGGTGGACAATGCTGAACCGCGAATGATATTGACTTATCTGATGAGGGCTATTGATAAGTCGAGCGAATTTGGGAAATGGCTAAACATGAAAGAGCCAACCTCCCTCGAAAAGTTCTACAAAAAGGCAGATGAATTCATACGCCTGGAAAGCCGTCCTGTACCGGTAAAGGCAGTGTCGGAAAAAGCTGAAGATAACACTGTTGCTCCACGCAAGAATGAATCTGTAGGACAAAAAAGGGAAAATAACAATGGGAAGAAACAGAGTAATCTAAAGAAGCCCCGATCCTTCAAGCCATCAGAGTATACTCCTTTATCAGATACGCCGGAGCGTATCTACCTTGCCATTAAAGATTCGGTTGACCTCCCTAAACCTATCCCTTTGAGGACCGGGAAAAAGGCTATACAAAGTGGGAAGTTCTGCCGCTTCCATAATCAACCCGGTCATGAGACCGATGAATGCCGCCAGTTGAAAAATCTGATTGAAGAATTGCTAAGAGAAAACAAGCTGCAGCAATTTGTGAAAAAGAATAGCAGCAATCCTGCATCGTCAAGTCAGGGGCAACAGACTCCTGTTCATCAGCCTAGGATAGGTGAGAAAGCTACGGGGCATGAATCTGGAAGGCCCATTATCAATGTCATTACAGGAGGACCTCACCCAGCTGGCAAGAGCAGGGGTGAGATGGAGAGATATACCAGGGCTTTGAAATATGTTCCAGCCGAAGAAGACGTCTTTGTTTTAGAAGACACTACGCCCCTGAAACAACAGAAAACTTTTAGTGATGATATTATTTTCAGAGCCAGAGATTCTACAGGTATCGAAGCTCCTACCCTAGATCCCTTGGTCATCTCAGCTGGTATCGGACCGGCCATTGTCAGAAGAGTTCTCATTGACTGCGGAGCATCATGTAATATCCTCTCAAGAAGACATTCGACCAAATGAAAATCCCGATGGTCGATGTACAAGCCTCATCGCAGAAGATCGCTGGCTTCACTAGGGAGCCAAAGCAACCAATAGGAACCATCGATCTTCTTGTAGAACTTGGGGAAGGAGAAAGGAAAGTAGTCCGCAAGCAAACATTTGTGATTGTCGATGAATTTTCTGCTTATAATGCTTTCCTTGGCCGTCCAACGCTCGCAGCGTTCAAAGCTATTCTAGCCCCATGGTGCCTCACTATTAAATTCCCTACAGACAATGGAGTAGGAGTTATAAAAGGGGATCAAAATGCTGCGCGAGAGTGCTATTTGATAGAGTTGCGAGAGTCAAGAAAAAGGGAAATGGGAAAGGATGCGGCCGCCCCGGTCCGCATCAAAGAGCCAGCCTTGTAGCAATTACGGGGCGGACCCTGCACTGGCGAGCATAGCGGGGCACGGAAAGAGATGGATCCCAGAAAAGCCAGTGCAGGGGAGAATAGAGTAGTGTCGGTTGAAACAACAGTACCGGTACCTGTTGACCCGAAGGACCCGAATAAGGTGTTGAATGTGGGTTCACAGCTTAATGTGTCAATTCAGAATATCTTGATATCTTTCCTGAAAGCAAATCTGGATGTCTTCGCTTGGACTCATGCTGATATGTGTGGAATATCTCCAGAAGTTGCAGTACACGCTCTGAATATTGACCCAAAGTTTACACCAGTAAAACAGAAAAGAAGAACCCAAGGTCCAGAAAGGTCAGCAGCATTAAAAGAGGAAATTGATCGACTCATGGAAAATAACTTCATCAAAGAATATACATATCCGAATTGGGTTTCAAATCCTGTGCTGGTTAAGAAAGCTAATGGAAAATGGAGAGTGTGCATCGATTTTTCAGATCTGAACAAGGCCTGCCCCAAAGATTGCTTTCCTTTACCCAGGATCGATCAACTGGTAGATGGAACAGCGGGGCATGAATTGCTATCTTTCATGGATGCCTACTCCGGATATAACCAGATCATGATGCATGAACCGGATCAGGAGGACACGAGCTTTATCACCGATGTTGGTCTTTACTGCTACAGAGTTATGCCCTTCGAATTGAAGAATGCAGGGGCAACCTACCAAAGACTTGTTAATGCTATGTTCAAACCGCAATTGGGCAAAAGTATGGAAGTCTACGTCGACGACATGTTAGTAAAGTCTAAGAAAGCAGCGGATCACATTGAACACTTGGCAGAAATGTTCGCAGTCCTCCGGAAATACAGAATGAAGCTTAACCCTCTGAAATGCACGTTTGGGGTCGAGTCCGGAAAGTTCTTAGGGTTTATCGTCAGCGCTAGGGGCATTGAGGCTAGTCCGGCTCAAATTACTGCCTTGAAAGAAGTCAAAGCTCCTAGAACAAAGAAGGAATTGCAAAGTCTCAATGGAAAAGTTGCCGCCTTGAGTCGGTTCATTTCCAAAGCCACAGATAAATGCATCCCATTCTTTGATGCCCTAAAGAAAGGAAAGAAAAACTTCGATTGGACTCCCGAATGCCAAAAAGCCTTTGATGAATTGATTCGCCATATGGAGACGCCTCCAATACTTTCTAGGCCTGGCGATGGCGAGGATCTTCTTATATACTTGGCAGTATCATCTCACGCTTTAAGTGCAGCGCTGATACGGGAAGACAAAAGGATTCAACATCCAGTTTACTATATCAGCAAAAGACTCACTGGGGCAGAGTGAATTACTCTAAGTTGGAAAAACTCGCCTATTGCTTACTAATTGCGTCTAGGAAATTGAGGCAATATTTTCAAGCTCATCCTATCAGAGTCCTCACTGATCAACCTTTAAAGCAAGTCCTGTTTCGCCCTGAAACTTCGGGTCGTCTTCTAAAGTGGAATATTGAACTCAGTCAGTATGACATCACTTATCATCCCCGGAAAGCAATCAATGGACAAGCTTTAGCGGATTTCATTGCAGAATTTACAGATAAGGGTAACAGTGAGGAAGAAACGGTCGACAATTCCCCTATCCAGTGGAAGTTATATGTCGATGGTGCGAGAAACGACTACTGTTCTGGAGCCGGAGTTGTACTTGAGACTCCTGAAGGTCGATCATTATGCTATGCACTAAAATTGGAATTTCCTTCAACAAACAATGAAGCAGAATACGAAGCCCTTATCGCTGGCTTAAGGATTGCTAAAGAATTAAACATCCGAGCGCTACAGATATTCAGTGATTCTCAGCTTATTGTATGCCAAGTCAAAAAGGAATTCCAAGCAAAAGGGGGGAATCTGCTCGCCTACTTGTCAAAGGCTTGGGAACTCCTGAGTGATTTCGATCATTACATGATAACCCACATTCCTCGAGAAGAAAACATGAAAGCAGATTCTCTCGCGAAGTATTCGAGCACAGGCGAAGCTCAATTTCTGGGGCTAACTCCAGTGGAGGTCCTGTCGACTCCTAGCATTGATGAGATGGACATTGATTGGATCATGAGCATGTCTCAAGAGCAAGAATCATGGATGACTCCGATAATAGAATATCTGCTCAATGGATCCTTACCAGGGAACTCAAAAGAACGACAAAAGCTACTGAGAAAAGCCTCTCGATACGTAATCCAGGATGGCCGGTTATACAGACGGGGATTTTCAATGCCATTACTTCGATGTGTATCCAGGGAAGAGTCTAAAGCAATCTTAGCAGAGGTACATGGAGGAGAATGTGGCGATCATTCAGGTGGCCAAACATTAGCAAAGAAAATTCTCCGGTACGGATATTTTTGGCCAGAAATTAATCGAGATGCAGCGGAGTATTCCCGAAAATGTGACAGATGTCAAAGATTCGCCAAAATTCCTAGAGCTCCTTCCACTGAACTCACACAGATGGTCAGTCCATGGCCGTTTGCGATATGGGGAATCGACCTTGTAGGACCGTTACCAACTGCCAAATCTGGAATTAAATATGCCATTGTTGCTGTAGATTATTTTACTAAGTGGGCAGAGGCTGAACCACTGGCCACTATCACCTCAAAGAAGATGATAAGTTTTGTGACTAAAAACATCATTTGCAGATACGGTGTGCCTCAAAAAATAATTACAGACAATGGAACTCAGTTTGAAAGTGAAGAATTCCAAGATTTTTGCAAGCGATTCAAAATCCGAAAAAGCTTCTCAGCAGTAGCTCATCCGCAGGCAAACGGGCAGGTGGAAGCCGTGAACAAAATTATTAAGTCAACCATCAAGAAGCAACTTGAAAGAGCAAAAGGTGGTTGGGTCGATAAGCTACCACTGGCACTATGGGCATACAGAACCACTCACAAAACTGCGACTGGGCACACCCCGTTTTCATTGGCATACGGGTCAGAGGCAATGATTCCGGTAGAAATAGAAGTCCCTTCACACAGAAGAATCCATTTCAATCAAGCAGAAAACGAAAAGCTACAGCTTGAAGCACTAGATCTCCTTGATGAAAAAAGAGATGAGGCTAATCTCAGAATTGCAGCTCATCAGCAAAGAATAGCCAGGCAATTCAATTCCAAAGTTCGCCAACGCAGCTTTGAGATTGGAGACCTAGTCCTGAAAAGAATTATGACAGCGACAGGTGTGTTTGGGCCAAATTGGGAAGGACCATATGTAATAGGTCAGAAGCTTCTTGACGGCACATTCAAACTCACCACTGTTGAAGGAGATCAAATTCCAAGGGCATGGAACAGCAACCATTTGCGTCCATACTTTACTTGAAAATTTTGTTGAAATATTGTAAAAAGAATTATGAATGTATGATTCTTGTAATTAAAAGCAATTGTAAAACTGATGCAAGTAAATAATGAAAGAATATAAAGTGGATGTAGGCCCAATTTCCTGGCCGAACCACTATAAATCTTGTGTTCCTTATTATTATTACATGTTTGCTTTATTTTCGATATAAAAAGTACATAGAATGTATTGCTGAAATGTCGATTTAAATTTTTGCAGACAATGGAAGTGAAACTTGCACATAAAAAGACCAAGTGATTCTCGCCAAATTTCAAGTCACAAAAGCCCCGAATTCAAATCCTAGATAGGAAGTACTTCAATTGAACGGCCTATGATTTCGACAGAAACGGGTCCTTGCTAATAAATTGAGATCGTTTGAACAAACAAACGTCCAATTAAGAAGCTAGTGCTCGTTCTCACGAAATTACCTGACAATGAAGCGCACTTCCTTGGATTAAACAAGTTACTTGTGAAAAAAAAAGGTGGGGGGGGGGGGGGGGCAGAGGATCATTGAAAAGGCATAAGCAAGTGAACAGAGGAACAACCAAAGCCATCATCGGCAGCACAAGTCCTCTTCGGAGACACAACTCTTCGGAGGATAAAGACCTCTAATGGGTCATACGCCACAAAAAAGAAAGTTCTCTACTCAACAAAAAAGATTGGAGGAGTCATGACCCTCCAACCATGAGAGAGTAACTTCCAGGCGATGAAAACCTTCTCTGAGGCACATTTCACCAGGAGTTGAAGTGTTATGACCGCTCTTCGGGATTTCACTTCACCAGAGTTGAAATGCAAACAAAATAAAAGCCCTCTTCGGAGGCCCATTTCACCAGGAGTTGAAGCGTTATGACCGCTCTTCGGAATTTCACTTCACCAGAGTTGAAATGTAAACAAAATAAAAGCCCTCTTCGGAGGCACATTTCGCCAGGAGTTGAAGTGTAACAACCGCTCTTCGGAATTTCACTTCACCAAAGTTGAAATGCAAAAACAAAATAAAAACCTTCCTGAAAGCCCACGTTTCACCGAGATTGAAATAAAACTTCCAAGTGTTGAAACGTGAAAAGGCTTTCTTCGAAGGCACAACTCTTTGGAGGTACACGTTTCACCAAGATTGAAATAAAACTTCCAAGTGTTGAAACGTGAAAAATCCCTCCTTAGAGGTACAACCCCCCTCCCGGGGACACAATTCAAAGGAAAGACCTCTTCGAAGGCACAATCAAGAAGAAAGACCTCTTCGGAAGCCCACGTTTCACCAAGATTGAAATAAAACTTCCAAGTGTTGAAACGTGAAAAGGCTTTCTTCAAAGGCACAACTCTTTGGAGGTACACGTTTCACCGAGATTGAAGTAAAACTTCCAAGTGTTGAAACGTGAAAAATCCCTCCTCAGAGGTACAACTTTGTATATAAAAAAAAATCCTCATCAAAAGCGTACTTTAACTTTCAAAGGAAGAGTAATTTACCTACTCTGGAAAATGATCTTTAAAAAAAAAAAAAAAAAAGAGGAAAGAAAAGAAGTTAAAGTACCCTTTAGAGGTCCGCTTTACCACATAGAAGAATTCACTTGGTAAAATATGCACATAAGCAAAAGAAAAAAGTGATTTCTTCGAACGACAAAGCGTAGAAACTTATACGAAGGGAGTTGTACTCTACAAAAATTTTCTTTAAAGAATAAAATAATTATTCTTTAGCAAATAAAAGTGCAAGTCCCCTCGAAGTATAAAATATTGCAGCAAGCTTAAGGTATGGGGGCAACGTGGTATAATAGTATAGCTGCATCAGTAAAGTAATACTCAAACAACATACCATAAGCCCGCTGCAATATCATATAAATAAACTTGTGCAAAAATGAATAATAAATGCATTCTCAAATTCAAAAAGAAGTATGTACAAACAAAGGATCATTTTATTCAATTGAAATGCAGGTACAGGTTTCAAAATAAAGAAAAGCGGGGGCCGGTACCCGCACAATTCTCGACCAGTACATACAAAAGGCAAAAAGCTAAAATCTTCACTTCTTTTTACTACCTTTGGACCCTTTTCCCGGCCGAATGATTAGCTTTTCAGGTCGGTCAGTTGGCACAAGGGAAGAAGGAGGAGGGGTAGGCGCAGCTGGTCCAACTTCTGGCTCCACTTCAGTAACAGCGATTATCTTCCCCCTCCTCTTTGACGTTCCGTGCTTTTTCCTCCTCTTTGAGGAAGACTCACTTCCTGGAGTGACAAGTTTAGACAAAGTTATGTCATCGGAAGGAGTCCGCTCCGGAGATATCTCACCTCCCTCAAGTCCCTCGTCTCTATGCTCTTGCGAAGCGATGGGATCGTCTAAACCATGAAGGGCCTCTATTTGTTCCTCTTGCGACCCGGGCTGTGAAGCAGAAGGAGGAGCCACCTGGGAAGACGGAGGAGGGATAACCAGAGGAGGAGAAATCTGAGCGGTGCTTGATACTTTCTCTACAGAAGAAAAGAGGTTAAAGTCAGTAAAGAGAGGAGATGAAGGTTCATCAAGGTTGAGAAAATAGTCAAGGAGCTCATTAAACCCATGTGAAATAAATGAGCAATCCACTTGAGCGAAATTTACAGTGGAATTACCTGCAGAAGTTGTCTTTATTACGTCAATTTCATAGTCCGGAGCTTCAGCACTCTCTTGCGATTCATCTGTGGCTTGAGTAATTTTGGCCCCGGTATCAGTTTGAGCAGGGATCGACACATAAGAGCTAGAGCCAATAATACCCGCATCGGCCGAAGTTGAAGGAGGGACAGGAGCAGTCAAATTTGTTTCTTCTTCTTGATGCTCTTCCCCCACTATTTCAACTCGTGATCTGGCAAGTTGCTCCTTCCCTCTGGCAAGGGCTGCGCGAGCCTCAAAGTCTAAGTAGTGCACCTCCAACTCCTCTTCAGTGTATCCGGCCCCTTTAAACATATCTAGTGCGGCCTCCCATACTTCGGCCAGGGTAATCTCATACTTGGGGCCCAGGAATGCAAGACTGCCACGCCCTAATATACACTGCAAGTAGAAATCAAATAGTGTCGAGCCAATATCAGCTTTGGTAGCTTCATGGGCCTCTTCAGCTGCAATTCTACCCGCAACAGCCTCATCCCGCTCTCTCTCGACTTTGGATAACTGGGCTTTCAATTCTTCAATCTCTGCAGCCTGAAGGCCAGTTTGTCCTCGTAACTGAGTAATATCAGTACGGTTGCCCTCTATAATCTGCTCCAACCCATCAGCCTTGGCCTCAGCATCCCTTTGCGCGGCATGAGCATCCCGCACCTGTTGAAGAAGCACACTCTCCCTTTGAGAATAAGAAGTGGAAGAAGTAGCAAGCTCCTCTTTAAGTTTCCCAACTTCTGCCTCAAGTTTCTCATTATAATCGGTAATACTCCTCATTTCTGCATCATGCTGTTTAAGGATCTTTTGCCATTCAGTTTTGTCGTTCTCCATGGTAAGCATAGCTTCGAGATTGGCCCTATTCACCCTTTGGAGCTCATCAACGAGTTTCTGCCAAGATGACATCCTCTCAATATCGGTTCTGACTGCATCAAGGTTCCGTAACATAGCACTTTTATCTATGGGAACCAGATCAAGGTCAAAGCGAACTCCTTTTAAACACCAATTAGGAAATCGGCGTTGAAGAGTGGCTGGACCTGGTCCAACTTGGTAAGATGGCCTATTGATGATTGCTTGGATATCAGTAGGGGAAGGGGCAGGAGATTGAGAAGAAGTAGGAGCAGTAATCTTCTCTGAAGGCGCAGGCATTGGCTCCTCAATAATTTTGGCCCGTTTGCTCGAGTCATCAGTTGTGTGACTCTTCCCTCTATCATCATGAGATTTGCGTTTAAGGGAGTCACTCTCTCTGTGGGAGGAATCATGTCGACTATCTGGTCTTCCAAAGCGTTCTTCATAATCACGTCTTTCCCGAGCCTTCCGGGCAGCCCTTTCTTCATCAGTCTCTCTATGAATAGGAGGATAGGATTGATAGCCATACTGGCTGCGTTTCCCGTATCGCTGAAAGTCATTATAGTACGAGCTGCCTCGCTTCATTGGAAAACCTAAAATTTAAAAAAAAAAAAAACAAAACTTGAGAATCTTTCAAATGTTAAAAAAAAAAGAGAGCATAAAAGTGCTAGGAATTCTAAGTGTGTGTGATGTGCAAACTACGCGCATCAATCTACGAACCACTCTTTAATTGGGGAGTAGTTGTGGGTGTAATAGTTAGCGTCAACTCTTGAGTCGACGGCGACTGTTGCAAAGTAGAAGTAGCTTCAACTACTGAAGAAGAAATCCCGGCAGTGATAGGATCGTCTTTAAAGATCTCTTGCGAAGTAGCAAAGAGGTCGCTCAGTCCTTCGAAAGTATCGTCCCTGCTCTGCTTAACAGGACTGGATTTCTCAGCTTTTTCACCAGATTCTTGTGAATGATGGGAAGATCCCTGAGGCTCTTCTTCCTCGATAACCGGGGCAAGTTTGTCAGATGGCCCCGCAGCATCAACAGAAGTGGAACACTTCACTAGCGAAGCCTCAGGAGCAGGTCCTTTTGATATGGATGTGCTAGTAGAAACTGAGGCATCCAACGCTCTAGCTGGGGAGTCTGGAATTTCATGAGGACGCGTAGAACGAGAAGTATGCAAAAGTCCGTACTGATGCAAAAATTCATCTTTCAACAGAAATTGAATATCTCTCTCCTCAACCGGCACGGCTTTAAGCCTCTCAAAAGTCGACTTGTGACTAGGATTCCTAGAGGGAGGAGGCAGCGCTGAAAATAAAAAGAAGCAGAGTTAACACTTAGCAGGTCAGTCTCACAAAGGTCAGATAACAAACGAAGTAAGGATGGATGATCTTACTTCCTTCCCTCCACACAGCATAAAACCCCGGGGGGCAACGAACGAAGAAGAATTGGGTTAGAAACCCATGAGCAGTGTTAGGAAGGCCAACAATTAATTTGCGGTTTCGGGCGCTTCTCACAACAGTAATAGAAGGATGATCTTTGGTCCGGGTAAAGGAGTATAAGTAACAAATTTCATCAAAGCTCGGAAGTCGATCAAGTGTTCTCCTAAATAGCACACACAACCCCATTAGAATGGCATAGCCGTTGGGGTGTAGCTGGGATGGAGCAATGGCCAATTGACGAAGAAGTTGTTGGAAAAAGTCATTGAAAGGAGGAACGCCCCCACTTAGGCACATTTGTCGGTTAACTGTCACAAAGCCAGAAGGTGCTATGTCAGCAGTGTTACTTCTCTCAGGAAGAATGGCATCTGATTCAGCAATGCCAAACTGAGCACACAACTGGCGAAAAACTTTGTATGATAGTGTGGTAGGGACTCTTTCGGGAGGATTAACTAGTGGAGCCGGAAGAACAGTTGCCTCTCCTGTCTGAACTGTTGCATCTTCTTCCTGAGATGTCATTCTACACAAGCAACTGGATATTCAAATATGAAGGTGCACGTTTCCTAAAAGTGTGAAGTGTCGTGCAAAACTGATAAAAATAACAAGTAAATATAAGTGGAATTAAATTGGTCGACGATTGATCGACTACGGTAATTTCAGAACTTGTTAATTTAAAGTTCAAGCATAATATTAGTGCAGGCTGGTCAGTTTCAATTGACTATTTCAGTGTTGCTTTAATATTCTACTTGAAATCGATAGCACTTCGTTCACACAATTTATTTAAGTTAATTATCTGTTATTAATCAATCTGTCATTTGATGTGGGCGGTCGATGGCAGTATATTCGTCCCAATTTTCTGTAAATATCATATTAAACAGATTGTTAACCTACAAGTCAAAGTGATCTGTAAAAGAATGCAGCAGAGTTCAACAGTTTGAAATTCAAGCAGCAGTTCAAAGTTCAAGCAGAGTTTAGGAATGCAAGTGCTAAGTCGTAGACGACTCAAGTGCTAAGTCGTAGACGACTCAAGTGCTAGGTCGTAAACGACTCAAGAGCTAAATTATACACAACTCGAATGCTAACTCGGCAGCGCCTTAAGTGCTAACTCGCCAACAACTCAAGATTTTTTCCTACGGGTCAAGACAAATCATCGGTTCTCTGGCTAGCTCGTCCACGACCTAAGGATTGGGGGGCAAGCTAGGATGAGTCGATTTAATTTTGGGTCGTTGGTGTTTTGAGTCGGCAGCGCTCTGAATCGTGAGTCGTGGTGAAAAGAAAAAAAAACTCTAGTTCTAAGCAGCAAGAAGATCTCCAAGTCCCATTTCCAAATCCTAACCCATAACCCGTTAACCCAATGGCATCTCCAAAAATAACAACTTTAATCCTATTACGATACAGAATCGCTTCGAATGACGAATCGCCACAAGACAAATCAGGCAAACCCAAATTCATCGGTTATCAGTCCAACCAAACTCGTAAAGCTCGAAGGAACAAACCGGAAGTGGAAAATTAAACGCAAGAGTCGATGATGATCGACAATCGGAAGGAAAGCAGGATTGCTTACGTAGTGTGATGCCCGAAAAAATTGAGGGTGGATTGAGTTGAAATCGTCTTGGGAAGCTCGAAGAAGTGTTAATGGAAGAAGCGATCTAGGAGATTGGTATGAGAAGAAGAAAATGAAAGTAACGATTCATGCCTTTTGTACTAAGGTAGTAGGACATGAGTCGGCACATGCGGGTTAAGATAAGTCGAAGCACGCGACCTACGACTTAGGCGCGTGCTTCGAGGGGCAAATGTTAACCCCGCTGAAACTTGGACCGACTCATTTACTCAACTAATACCGACTCATCCATGTAGAGGGAAGAACGACTCATCTATCTAGATCCGACTCATCTAGGACCGACACATCTGGTCCCGACTCATCCACTTAAGGTCCTCACCGACTCATTGGATATACGACTCAAGGGATTAGCGGTTCGTAAGAAAGGGCCGACTCAGCAAGACCCCGGCTCAACAACCTCAGCGACTCATCTAGTCCCCGACTCAACGAGTTAACGACCTAAAGTCCAAGGCGACTTAAAGGCCAGCAAGGTAAGACATTAACGACTCATGAAAGTTTACGACTTAAAGGGTGATACGACCTAAGGCTTCAGGGACAAGTTCAAAACTATACTGAAATGAGATAACTCGTTGAGTAGCTACGACCATGATGAGTCGTATACGACTTATGCTAGCATAAAAGGAGTTATGTTCGGATTGACTCGAGAACGACTTATCTCTTTGGACCAAGCCAGTAGTTCGGCCTTGAGTTAACATGAGACGACTCACCATGACTCGCCCACGACTTAAAGTCGTTAAGTCGTAACCCATTGCCACAATGCCTATGCCAAGGGAGATTGACTCGGACACGACTCAAGACTTGTCATAAAATCCAGCAGAGGAGTAAGCATTGGAGGAGTGAAGGGATGATTCTATGAGTCGGCCACGACCTAATTTGACTCGGCCACGAGTCAGGCATGAGCCGGGTACGACTCACGACTTAAGGCTGAAAACTCCTATAAATACAAGGCCATCTCCAACATTCAAAGGACTTTTGGCTCACTCTCTTCAAGCGCCGATACTCTGCGGCATTCCGAACCAATTTAACACTTGAAACTCTCAAGACACTAAGAACGCTACAAACAACTTCAAGGAGAGATCACATACATCCAACATGGATTCAAAAACTCTCATCTTCATCGAAGTTTAGGCTACTTGTTCTAAGTCTCTTGTAATCCAAAGTGTATTGTACTTGGGAAGAATTGTATCAGCTTGTAACGAGATTATTAATAAAAGTACTTAAAGTGGACGTAGGCTATACCCTTAAGCCGAACCACTATAAAATTGTTGTTGTTTACCGCTTTTCTGCTATTATCTGCTTGTAATCCGTTCCCGAGTTATCGGGTGGTGCTTTCACAACTACAACTCATACACCGGGGTGTTAGCGTTCAAATTTTAGCGTTAACAATATATATATATATATATATTTATTGGTTAACATATAATCTGCAGAGCTTTGTAAGTTAATGTATATAGGTTGGTCTGCATAAGTTGTTTCTACTATATTTAGGTACAATATTTATACCTAGTTATATATGTTACAGATAATAGGTCGTTTATATATATATATATATATATTAGTTATATGTGCTGTTGAGTTTAGTTATATATTATACATATAGTCTGTATATAAAAGAAATTATGATGACTGCCTTTGTACTATATTCAAAATATGGGCATTTCACTATAAGGACAAACTTTGCAGTCCAATTAGTTTCTATAACACACATCCACAGAAATTAATTTCAAGGCCAAAGTCAACAGAATAATTACTTTTAAGGACAAAGTCAGCAGTCCAATTACTTTCAAGGACATAATTTTAGAGATTTTTAGGCCTTAAAAACTAATTGTTTTGCATTTTGCCCTTAAAAGTAATTATTTTAGTTGTGTGTACTAGAGACTAATTGCACTTGCTAAAGAGTCCCTTGTGGCTAATTTCCACTTCAAAATATTGGTAGCTTGTTATTATATAGTGATATTTAATGCCTGACTTTGAATAAATAATATATTAAATCTATGATTTAGTGTAATGTGTTTTAAAGTATCTATATTAAAGGCCGGTATGCATACAAAGTGATATAAAGATCTATATATAAGTTATATAGATTGTTTATAAATTTAAATTGTATATAAGTTAGTTTGTATATGTATAAGTCATGTTATTATTTTCAAATATAAATGTATGATATGTTATAGTATTTTGAAAGGAATAAAATATACGTAAGTATTTTGTATTTTAAAGTAAGTATATACATAAGTATTTATTTCAAAAAATATATTACATATATATATTATTGATTTTAATATATGTGTTTTAATTTGAAATAATGATTTTATTTACATATATATTATTTTAATATATTTTTATTAAATTAAAATATTGGAATATATATATATATATAATGTATATATTTTCAGTTTAGATCAAAACAGATTTGATTGTTTTCATCAATTCCTGTTATCAGCTCCATTCTTTCGAATTCATGCCAATCTAGCTTTATTTTGGAATTCATGCTTGGATCCATAACTCATCTCATTCTCATTCATCTCTAGCCTCAAAAGGTGAGCAATCTCTCACGATTAACATTTTTATATTTATTAAATTTGATTTCAATTGAAACTATAATTGAAATATGCTGCTGTTAGTTATTTAAATTGTTATATATATGCTATTATCTGTAAATGTGCACCTGTGGGATATGACACCATATCATGTTGTTTATATTTTATTTAATCACTGATGATATATGCCTATTGTTATATGTTATATTTTTTTATCATATATGTTCTCACTCTGCAAATTCCCTATTAGTATAGAATTCCCTACGGGTTGAAATGATACATACCCGAAAGATCTGTAGAATAGGCAGAAATCATTATGGGTTGAAACGATAAACTTGAGCGATTTTCACTGAATTGAATTTGGGATTGCGGGTTGAAATGATATATATATCCATATATATTTGAATTGCAGATTGAAATGATAAATACCTGTATCACTTAACCATAAGATATAAAATTTTATACAAATACCGTTGATCAATATATATATTTTAAAAATGATTTCCAAGGTTTTGAAATGAATATTTTGGTTTTAATAAATATTGATTTTAAGTTATTATATACACATATATATGTTATTTTATAAGGGTTTAAAATTTAGATTTCTAAATTTATATGTTTGAAAATTTTAAGGTTATAAGTTAGTTTTGAAATTATATTTAAAGATAGATTTATTATGATTTTAGAAGTAAGGTTGGGATGATAAATTTGAATTTATTTGAAACTGTGTTTAATTAATTTTTTTTAATTAAATCAATTTGAAACTTATGGAAATTGAGATTTTAAAGGACATGATTTTATTACTTGATTGTTGGTTTAAGGTAATTAAATGAATATTTCAAGTTTAGAAATTGAACGAAATATTTAGTTTATTTGTAATTTGGGATTTTTATTTAAATGATATTGGATTTATTAAGTAAACATTTCAAAACTAAATAATAATGAAGTTAAGTTTTGATATATATGAAATTATAAAATCTAGTTTTGAAAATGTTTGAATGTTAAAGCTTTGAAATATATTGAAATTTAAATGGTATATTTTGTGGTTCAAATCTGTATTTGAAATCGATATAATTTGAAATGATTTATTGGGAAACTTAATTAAATCGAAGTTGAAGAATTGAGATTGATTTAAATTGGAATTTTGGAATTCGAGTTGATTTGAGTCGATTTGTGAAATTTGAGGAAACTATTTTATTATATAAAGTATTTTTAAATTATATTTCACTTTATAAACTACTTTAATATAAACTATTTTAACTTATAACTATTTTATATAAACTATTTATTTATAAACTATTTTATTATATACTATCACTAATATTTAAACTGTTTAAGTAGTGGAAGTTATGATTTCAAAGTGTTATGATTTCCATAAGTGCTATAGTTTCTAAATTTTATAATCTCAAAAGTGTTTTAACTTTGAAATGCTATGATTTTGAAAATAGATATATTTGAGTTGAAAATGATATCTTATTAATATGATTTTTGAAATGGAAATGATAATTTGGTTTTAAAGTATAAACTATTTTGAAATGACCCTGGTGTTATAATAACGTTTGGTTGTTAAAGAGACCGGGATCAGATATTGTCATACTCTTTGCCAATACCGAAAACCATTTTAATAACTGTGCACGTGGTGGATATTCCAAAATGAAGTAGGATGGTTTAGTGATGATTCTATATGGTATTTACGTAGCCTTGACTCCCGTTAATCTGCTTGATGCCGCTAAAACAGGAGCCACGCCAGGCCAAGTGAGGTCGTTCCTCCTGTCGGACTCATTTCATCGATACCAATCAATTGCTTTTGTGATGTGATTGGGTGCACCCTTTGATTTGGGAGTGTGTCACGAGGTTGACGATTGTAGATGCTATGCGTTACCACTAATCTGGGTCCACAAATGGTATATCTACTCTGGCATTGCCTCGAGTGCCTTGTCGCATGCCCTATCGCGCCTTCTACGAGTTTGTTTTGTACCACACCTATGTGATGTCCTCTGGGTAAACCTCCGGTTTACGGAGGAGCGTACGACATTGTATAGACTACGGGAATATATAAAATATGTTAAGAGGGATATGGATAACACCTTAACGTTATTTTGATACTTTTACTTTACTATAGACATATTATAATAGCGTATATTGCTACATAGTAGATAGTTCCACGGATCCTTCGAGGATGGAAATCCTAAACTTACTTTAAGTTACTTGTATTTTAGTTGATATTTCACTTGAGTTGAATTTATTAATATGAGAACATTAATCCTGACTCGAGTGTTTTGTATTTTGCTTTATGCACGGGTCAGACTGAATGATACAACATTTAAGACTCGCCTTTGGAGTTTGAAGCTTCACTTGGAGATCCATCTGTATCTCTTCATCTTTCAACTATCCAGTTGTTGGTTCAGACTTGTCATCTGTTTGTATTCAAGACAGCATTGTATTTGAGATATTCTAATGTATTTTATTTCAACTCTGCTTGTTTATCTATTCCAGTGCTTACTGTTGTAATACTCCGTACCTGTGATTGATTTATTTACTGTATATGCTGAGTTTTGCCAAATATAAATTAACAATATGATATTTTAAGCAATTCAAGTCCAACATGTGCGGATGCGAATGGTTGAAAATACCGGGATGTTACAGTTAGTATCAGAGCTTTGGTTTTAGGCAAAACCTAACATATGGACTAAAATTAGATTACAAAATTACCTTTGTTTGAGCTTGAAACTCTTCCTCATTGATTTGGATTTCCTTTGAATTTTGGAACCTCCTCATTCGTTTTGAAATCCATTCTTGTCCCTCCCTATTCATGTTTTCTTGATTCTGGAGCATCCCATAGCTCCTCTGTATGATTTTTAAAGGGGTAAACTCCCTTACAATGAGCATTGATTCATCGAATATTCTATATCCTCGGTCTAGATGCTGCTATCTCTTTCTATGCCCAAATTCTATCTCTTAAGATCGGATGTCGATTTTCCTTTGGACTCTAGATCGATCTAATTCTTGAAGTCACGGTTGACCCGATTAAGGTCACCCGTGATCAATATTGGTATATCCATCTTCTCACTTTTTCTATTTAATCATCTTATCTTCGTCCGAGATTACCTTCCTTGTTAGAATTCACATGTATTAAGGTTCCTCTAAACTTGAATCTCTATCCTTCTTTTGAAATCTATTCTTGTATAATCGAGTGAGGGAGTGTATTTGTAATTAATATAAATATTTTATATTGTGTTATTTGAGTTGTTAAGTTTTTATTTTAGGTTTTGATCGATACGCCTGATCAACGCTATCGATAGGAATTCCAAAACACTTGAACAGGGAAAACTGACACAATATGTTTTCAATATTTGGTAAATGAAATAAATTTTGTATGATTATTAATTCTATAAGTGTAATTTTATGAAATTTAATAGTTAACTGGATTGTTAGAAATGATAATATGTGATTTTTATTTATTTTTTATATACCATTGACTATTCCAACTTATAAATAAATGAATTATAAAACATGGTTTATAAATTGATTTGGAATTGAAATGAATCAAAATTAAGAATTTGGGAATTAAAATTCTCGGTATTCTAGAGAATTTAGTTTTAAAATCTTAGATTATATTATTTCAAAGTATTTTCGAATAGAAATCATTTCCAAAGAATTTCAAAGGTTTTAAATTAGTACTCTTCTATTTTTTCGCTGGAAAAATAATTTCAGTGATGACGGCCACATCATCGACATTCATTTTCGAGTCTCGAAGTGGAGAGGCCCCTTAGTAGCTTTGCTACACTTTTGTTCTGGATAAAAAAATTGGATTTGATTTAAAATTTCTTATGTATATATTTATTTATAAATATTATATGTATATAATTATTTCAAAATAGTTTGAAGTAAAACCGAAAATTTGAATCTTAAGTTTTATATTAAGAAATGGTTGCATTTATTTAAAATAAACTAATTTTTTTGAATAAGTGGAATATCTAAAATGATAAATGAAATTTAACCAACTTGAAATAGTTGAATTTGAATAAAAACTTATCTATACAATACTAAATTGCATTCTAATATTTATAACCTGCCTAAAACATTCAAAAAGTTAAAATGTTAGGATATAATAGGGTTATACAAGAAGAAGAAACTTAAGTAATAGATTTGTTCAAACTGAAATCCGGCTTAATCTAAATGTTGAAATAAAAAGGGAAAATTTGTATATTATTTAATTGCACTCATAAACATTTATAACTTACCTAAAAGTTTATATGTAACTAGAATGTAATTGGATAATATACACTATGATATAAGTTATATGATATCAAAAATGATTTCTATGGATTTGTAAAAGAAATTTATGGTTTGGAATTAACTGTCTTATCTGGTATTTTATATTTCAAATCTATTTTCTTGCTGATTGTTTCTATTCTCCTACCTCGTTCCTTTTCGAGGACGAAAAGTTTGAATGAGGGAGAGTTTTTGAATGAGGGAGAGTGCAACTACCCATAAATTTTAATAATTTTGTTAATGTATTTAATGAATTTTTGTGAAATTTTAAATAATAAAATTTGGAAATGAAAATTTAATATTTGAAATACGTCTAATTAAACATAGAAAATGGAAAATTTTCATTTGATAATATGGAAGTTTATTTTATTGTGTAACTTTATTTCAACTTAAATCGGTTAATATTAGGTGATAATAAAAGTTTTCCACACCTGAATATTTTTATTCAATAAATTTGTAAATCATCTTCTGAGTGAGACGTCATATTTCATTTTCCCAAAATTGGACTGCTATCGCTCCATCTATCTTATTTCTGGCATATTAGCAGCATTTTCGGTACTGATTACTGTCTTTTGATAGGATGATCATACCACTGATATTTATATACTGTTTTGATTGCCTCATCATACTGATCTCTGCGGTATATTCAATTCTATGCTTTAAAATTTGGTACGTGATGAAATCCATGAAAACAATTAACTACATCAGATCCGTATTTAAATCTTTTGGGTACTCTATCCACTCCGTAGTCCATAAGCTGAAATGAATGGACATTGATTCTTATTATTTGCTAGAATTCAGCCGTTGACTGTTGTCATCCCCTATATCCTTTTTTCGCTCTTTACCTTTAATTCTGTCATTTCAAAAATAAAACGTATAAAATTAGTATACGTTATGTATTCATTTGTCTTTTGAACGGTTCATTTTTAAAACTATCATGCCCCTTCTTTTGCCTGATACCTACGTGTCTCCTCTCCTCATCTATTTATTTTTCCTTTTCTTTCATGGACAAAAACTTGCTCTATAAAGAAAAAAAATCAAAACTAATATAATATTTTAGGCTATTCAAGTTAGAGTATACGACACAGCTTCTTCCATTTTAGCGAAGACCTCCCTCTACCTCATGTGCATTCCTATCATTCACCGCCCCATCTCCTTCATCGCCAAAACCACCAAAGCCGCCGTCGAGACCTCCCACGGCAGGAACCTAACCTCGCGACTAGACCCCACCCCTACAACTCTCAAAAGTAGCTCGAAACTCGTTATTCTAATAGCTCGTCTATATTTCCATGCTCGACATTTTCCACCTCCCCTCTACGTGAAACTCCGCTTTCTCCCTGACACCGCAAGCCTATAGCCACCACCCTCACCTATAGCTCACCAAAACCCGTTCGCCTACAACCAACTCGGCCCTCCTTCTTCTCATTTGTGTTTATTATTTATAGCGTAAGTTTATATATATATATATATGGGTTTATGAGTTACAGTTTATATATATATATATGTGTGTGTGTATATATATACACACAGTCCATTTTATTTTGGGTCGGCAGATCTGTGGACAAAATATACTTTTCTAGAACTTAATATACGTGTTAGTCTGATAATATATATTAGTTATATCATATGTTAGTTTGTACACATTAGTTTAAATATATATAACGGCAATATATATAGATGTTTATATATGTCTCGTACGTTGATAGTCTGCTGTGAAGACTTAGTAATATATATATGTAAATTTTAAAATTACAAGCTTGTATTGAATATATTTATCAAGTTAAATAGGTTAGTACATCTAAGTTATATATAAATTTGGTTTCTTTAATGAGAGGCTGCTGGAACTTTTGTATTGATTTTTGATATGTTATATATATAAAGATTTGATTTTTATAAGTGTTTTAAAGGAAATATTGATTTTATAAGTTGAGTATGTATATATGATGAAAGTCGGTGCATTTTGTCTTGCATAAAAGTTGTATATATCAGCTTTAATATAAAACATATGTTTGTTTAATGATTTCTTTGTTATATATATATATATATATATATATATTGCGTTCGAATGGGTATTTATATATACATAAGTTATATATATGGGTTAATGTATAATCTATAGAGCTTTGTAAGTTAATATATATAGGTTAGTATGCATAAGTTCTTTCTATTATATTTAGGCTACAGTATTTTATACATAGTTATATATGTTATAGATGACATGTCGTTTATATATATATATATATATATATACTAGTTATATATTCTGTTGGGTTTAGTTATACATTATATATATAGTCTGTACATATAAAAAAAATTATAATGACCTGCCATTGTATTATATTCAAAATATTGGTAGCTTGTTATTATATAGTGATATTTAATACCTGATTCTGAATAAATGTTATATTAAATCTATGATTTTAGTGTAATGTTTTAAAGTATCTATATTAAAGGCCAGTATGCATACAAAGTGATATAAAGATCTACATATAAGTTATAGATATGTTTACAAATCTAAATTGTATATATATTAGTTTATATATGTGTTAGTCACGTTATTATTTTTAAATATACATATATGATATGTTATGGTATTTTGAAAGGAATAAAATATAATATATATAAGTATTTTGTATTTTTAAATAAGTATATACATAAGTATTTATCATAAAAAATATTATATATATATGTTTGATTTTAATATATGTATTTTAGTTTAAATATATGTTATTTTAATATAAATCAAAATATTGGAAAAATATATATAATAATATTGTATATATTTTCAGTTTAGATCAAAACTGATTTGATTGTTTTCATCGATTCCTGTTACCAGCTCTGTTCGTCGAGTTCATGCCAATCTAGCTTTACTTTGGAATTCATGCTTGGATCCGTAACTCATCTCATTCTTGTTCAACTCTAGCCTCGAAAGGTGAGCAATCACTCACAATTATCGTCCTTATATTTATTAAATTCGATTTCAATTGTTACGGCAATTGAAATATGCTGCTATTAGTTATTTAAATTGTTATATATATGCTATTATCTGCAACTGTTCACCTGTGGGGTATGATACCATATCCTGTTGTTTATATTTTATTTAATCACTGATGATATATGCCTGTTGTTATATGTTATATTTTATCATATATGTTCTCACTCTGCATGTTCTTTATTAGTATAGAATTCCCCATGGGTTGAAATGATACATACCCGAACGATCGTAGAATAGGCGAAAATCGTTATGGGTTGAAGTGATAAATCCAAGCGATTTTCATTGAAATGAATTTGGGATTGCGGGTTGAAATGATATATACCCGTATATATTTAAATTACGGATTGAAATGGTAAATATCGGTATCACTTGACATAAGATAGAAAATTTTATACAGACACGTTAGTCTATATATATACATATTTTAAAAATGATTTCCAAGGTTTTGAAATGAATATTTTGGTTTTAATAAATATTGATTTTAAGATATTATATATATATATGCTATTTTTTAGGGGTTTAAAATTTAGATTTCTAAATTTTGTAAGTTTGAAAATTTTAAGGTTATAAGTTAGTTTTGAAATTATATTTTAAGATAGATTTATAATGATTTTATAAGTAAGATTGGGAAGATAAATTTGAGTTTATTTGAAACTGCGTTTAATTATGAATTTTTTTAATTAAATCGATTCGAAACTTATTGAAATTAGGATTTTAAAGGACATGATTTTATAACTTGATTTTTGGTTTAAGGTATTGAATGAATATTTCAAGTTTAGAGAAATTGAAGGAAATATATAGTTTATTTGTAATTTGGGGTTTTATATAAATGATATTGGATTTATTAAGTAAACATTTCAAAACAAATAATAACGAAGTTTAATTTTAATATATATGAAATTATCAAATATAGTTTTGAAAATGTTTGAATATTAAAGCTTTGAAATATGTTGAAATATAAATGGTTTATTTTGTGGTTCAAATCTATATTTGAAGTCGATATAAATTGAAATGATTTATTGAGAAATTGAATTGAATCGAAGTCGAAGAATTGAGATTGAATTAAATTGGAATTTTGGAATTCGAGTTGATTTGAATCGATTTGTGAAATTTGAGGAAACTATTCATTGTATAAAATATTTTAAATTATATTTCACTTTATAAATTATTTTAATATAAACTATTTTAACTTATAACTATTTTATATAAACTATTTATTTTATAAACTATTTTATTATATACTATTATTAATATCTAAACTGTTTTAAGTAGTGGAAGTTATGATTTCAAAGTTACGTTTTCAGAGTGTTATGATTTCAAGAAGTGCTATAATTTCTAAGTTTTATAATCTTGAAAGTATTTTAACCTTGAAATGCTATGATTTTGAAAATGGAGATATTTGAGTTGAAAAATGATATCGTATTCATATGGTTTTTTAAATGGAAATGATTATTTGGTTTTTAAGTATAAAATATTTTGAAATGACCACGGTGTTATAATAACGTTTGGTTGTTAAAGAGACCGGGATTGGATATTGTCATACTCTCTGCCAATATTGAAAACCACTTTGACAACTATGCACGTGGTGGATATTCCAGAATGAAGTAGGATGGTTTGGTGATGATTCTATATGGTATTTATGTAGCCCTGACTCCCGTTAGTTAGCTTGATATGGCTAAAACAGGAGCCACGCCGGGCCAAGTGAGGTAATTTCTCCTATCAGACACATTTCTTCGATACCATTCTATTGCTATTGTGGTGTGATTGGGTGCATCCTTTGATATAGGAGTGTGTCACGAGGTGGACGGTAGTAGCTGCTATGAGTTACCACCAGTCCGGATCCGCAAATGGTATATCTACCCTGGCATTGCCTCGAGTGCCTTGTCGCTTGCCCTATCGCGCCTTCTACGAGTTTGTTTTGTACCGTACCTATGCGATGTCCTCTGGGTAAATCTCTAGTTTACAGAGGAGCGCATGACATTGTATAGACTATGGAAATATATAAAATGTGTTAAGAGGGATATGAGTAACGCCTTAACGCTATTTTGGTACTTTTACTTTACTATAGACTTATTATAATAGCGTATATTACTACATTGTAGATAGTTCCACAGATCCTTAGAGGATGGAAATCCCAAGCTTCCTTTAAGTTACTTGTATTTCAGTTGGTATTTCACTTGAATTGAATTTATTAATATAAGAATGTTAATCCTGACTCGAGTGCTTTTTGTTTTGCTTTATGCTTGGGTCAGACTGAGTGATACAACATTTAAGAATCACCTTTGGAGTTTGGAGCTTCACTTGGAGATCCATCTGCATCTATTCAGCTTTCAGCTATCCATTTTTTAGTTTGGGCTTGTCATCTGTTTATATTCGAGACAGCATTGTATTTGAGATATTTTGATGTATTTAATTTCAACTCTGTTATTTATCTATTCTGTTGTTTACTGTTGTAATACTCTGTGTCTGTGATTCTGCGATTGATTTATTTACCGTATATGCTGAGTTTTTCTAAGTATAAATTAACAATCTGATTTTTTGAGCAATTCAAGTTCGACATGTGCGGATGCGAATGGTTGAAAATACCAGGATATTACATAAGTAAGCGATATATTTGACCATAATGCTACACCACCGGCTAAGTAACGTGCGGACGTTAATATTCAAATTGTTGGATATTAATCGCTGACTAACTTTACACTTAAGGGTCACACAACCGAAATGTTAAATACTCTTGTTATCACCTGATTTAATTAATTATAAATTATTATAAATGAACAAAATTAATTAGTACTCATGAAATATTAATTATTTAAATTTAATTCAATTTGTGTTTATCAGTATTAAATAGTATAAGAGTTATAAATACACTTATCGATATACGATATCGATATGTATTTAAATTGAATTTAAATGTGTTCTTTATTGTTTGTATTTAAAGTAATTTTGAAGCCTATATAGTGTACGATTGATTTCGCCCTAGAGGGCGGGAGGGGGGGTTAATAGGGTGACACTACCAATCATAATTTTTTTATTGTGGAAGTATATAAAATAATTTCAACACAGATAATAGTAGAATAATAGCAGCAAAGATAATAGCAGAAAATGCAGAAATAGAAGAACACAGATTTACCCAGCTTCGGCAAAACCCTACCTACATGCTGCCCCCAAGGTTTCTACTAGAAATTAAGTAGTCAGACACTTACACATATAAACTTACGACACCTGCTATCAGCTAACCTAACTCTACGCTCAAAACCCACCACAACTCAGCCACTGAGTTGCGAATTCTCGAACTACGCCACCGTAGTTCGTCCCTTGGTTAAACGACTAGAAATTACAAAGGTTTAAAAGAGAAAATACAATAAAAACAATTAAAACCAAAAAACCTAATTTAAATAAATAAATCCCAATAGAAAACCGACCTGAATAAAATATAGAGATAAAACAAATGTCCTTTTTCTTTTGTTATTTCGGCCTGTTTCCTTTTTCTTTGAAAAGTGGTTGCTCCCTTTAGTGTTCTCATTCATTCTTTCCTCTCTGATAAAATTTGGGCTTCCTTTATCGAAGCTTCCGACTTCTGTTGATCGATTGAATAGGTGATTTTGCTTTCCTTGCTTTGTCGATCGATTTTTCACTCTGGTTTAGTCGCTGCTTTGATCCAGTCAAGTTCGGTTAGCTGTTGCGTTAAATGGTATGTTTGTTCCTTTTTCGATTTATACTCTACTCGACTTTGATTAGAGTTGAATGATTATTTTTTTGTTGCTTGAACTCGAATGGTTTTACATGCCGATGATGATTGGGTTTATATGATTCTAATTCTTATATTTTCGTTCAAATATACTCATTTGAGTTCATCAATTAGTTTATCTTTGGCCGTTCAATGTTGTTTGGATGTCGATTATTTCACTGACTTTGTCACTTTGTATATTTTTATTAACTTTCATAACACGGCTTTGATTTTGACATGTTCGATTTCGTTGGCCATCACGGTTTTGATTCTCTAGCACTTTATTTTAGTTCCTTTCTCCATTCTCTTTGACTTCGGTCAATTGTTCACGGCTTCGACTTGAATTTCGATATCACCTGACTTCGGCTTTGATAAAACCGTTAATGGCTATTTGGTTTCAATGATTAGTTCCAATGCATTAATGCCTTCATTTGTACACATATATGTATGTATATGTGTATGTGATGTCTCAACTGCTCATTGTAGTCTGCTTTATAGTTTGTCATCATATTATCTATTGTGAGAAAAAAATTTGACTTCGACATTACATTGTTAAATTTGAAACTACTGTTATATTTGACTTTGGCCACTTATTTTTGTGAAAATTTGACTTTGTTATTATTGAAATTGCCAACTTGATTTTGTCTTGGCCTTAAGTATATGCACTCTGCATTTTCACTACCATGTGCTTCAATCTGTAACTTGGTTCTCTGGTTTCTGTAGCATATATGTGTTACTTGTTGTTCATGTAGATATGTACTTAATTTATGTCCACATATACATATGTATACAGTCTGAATCAATCAAGTTCACCATTATCCATTTGGTTGCATTGCATTTGAACTCATGTGCACTGATGTTGTGAAGTTTTGTGACAAGTCTGTACTTTGTTTCATTTGAAAGTAGATTTTGCATTTTTATTTCATGTGCTTGTGTTGCTCCTTTGTTATGCACTTGACCATTTGCTGTTTGGTTCATGTATGGTCTGCATGTGTTTTATTGTTGCCATGTCTAGTGGTCTGCACCCGTGTACTTCTGATCATGCTACTTGGTTCGGGGCAGTTTGCATACAGTCTTTGTTCAAAACTGTTGTGTCACTGTTTCGGCTTTGTGTGTTCATGCCTGTAGTGTTGTAGTCTTTGACATGATTCATACATATCATAGTATATCAATACATGTTGTTTACTGCATACTCTGTTGGTTCATCATTGTTCCCTGCTTTTTTGCATTGAGTCAGATGTATTATTCATGCATGTATATTGCATCACTGTATCCTGCTTTGTATATGAGATGTTGATCCACTTGCTGGTTTGAACTACCGTGTTCAATAACCTGGTCTGTGCAGTATGCTTGGAGTCTTGATACATTGATTTGTATTGCATGCACCTGAGTTGAATCCATCTTATAGTTTGGGTTTGACCTTGTGCTCGTGTCGTGACTTTATTTGCATAGCACTTGAGTTGAACCTGGCTTTTAATTGGGTTTGACCTTGTGCTCACCTGTCCCTACAATTTTGTCAAGTGTATATTGGTGTGCACGGCCTTGTGGCATGTACAGTGATACACTACGCATGTCACAAGCTGTTCGTGTATGATGAATTCAAATTTAAATGATGACAAATAACCTAAATAACTGAGGCAAATAATATTTCCAAATAATCGTGAGGAATTTTAAACAACCACTTACGAGCTAGAAATGGCATTCAAGGAAGAACGAGAAGGATGTGATACTCGAAATAAACCAATAGCGCTTAAAGGAACAATGGAAAGTGATGACGATGATGGAGCAGCTGAGTTGGCACTATTAATGAAGAAATCCAAAAAGTGGATTCACAAATATGGAAATTCAGCTCTAAATAAGAAATTGAAAAAAGCGGAATAGCCAAATCACTAGACAATCCAGAAGAATGGGAGATCGTCTGTCACAGGTGCAACAAACCCGGACACATCAATCCCAATTATCCTCAGAATCGACACGGCCTAGAAAAGAAATCAAAAGGAGAAATTTTGCAGCCATGTGGAATAAAAGTGATGATGATAATAAAAGCACTAGCAGTAAGAGTGAGAAAACAGATCTATGCCTTCAAGGTGATATAACTGATAGCAATGATGATGAGCCAAGCGAGGTATCAAAACTCACTCACTCAGAATTACTTATATACTTCCACGAAGTAAATGGCTGTTTTGAACGACTTAGGGAGAAATACACTAAAACTGAATCACAAAGTGATACTTGGATAGAATCAAATAAACAACTGACCAATTAGTTAAAAACTATGAAAGTAGGTCCCTAAGTGTGATAAGTGTCCAACATTTGAAGAAGAAATTAAAAAATCAAAAAGTACAATTAAATCGCTTGAAAATGATATTCTGATTTTGAAAGAAAGCGAAAACACTAGGAGAGAGAACTCTATTAAAAGTGCACACAATTATTAAATGAAAATGAATTTCTCAAAACACAAGTCCAAAAATTGTCAACGACTTTAAGAAAATTTTCCAAAAGTGAAAGATCGTTGAATATGCTATTAAGGAAACAAACTGTTAATATATTTAGACAAGGACTTGGATATAATCAATTTGAAAATATTAGAAATGAAATTAATCAAGTCAATTCTATGTGCACAATTTTTAGAAATTATGGACAAAACCAAAAAATTGCCGGTATAGACTAAACACATAAAAACTATACCAATTTGGGTTCCAAAAGGCACAAATACAAAATCCCTTAAAGTTTAAAAAAATCTAGGTGCCAAAAGGAACATATATAAATAGTTTTGGGTCTCCACAAACTTTATTTTTAAAATCATTTGCCACTAACATCCATGGACCTATAAAAACAAATAGGTCACAAAAATCTTTTAACGTGTAGTTGTGGGGGCAGGTTAAGGAACAATAACAGTGTTATCTGGATTTTGGCTGTTCCAGAAGCACAACGGGCGACAAATCAAAGTTCCTTAGACTAGTGTAAAGGTGGTAGAATCACAATGGGCTACAACGAAAAATATCGTAAAGGTAAAACATGTCATGGTATATTTATTTCGAACGATATATTAAATATGATAATCTGCACTGTTATCTGAATTAAACCAGCCAGTAACATAATGATGAAATGAATGATGATTTTGATTCTGACTTATTCAAAATGTTAAACAACCATCTTTGAACTATGTCATATGGATTTGCTTGGACTAATGATGGTGTTTTATTAATTAATGATTATTCTCGATGCACGTAAATGTATTTGTTTATCCTACGACTTCTAGATTTGATACTATGTTCACTGTTTGATCATTTACACGGCTACAATTCAAATTCAAGAGAACTTCATTTAAAAGCTGTTAAAAATAATTTTAAGAAATTTGTTGAAACTTCACAGTCTGGTCTATAACATTCAAATGATAACCTTGTGTCAAAGTTGATAGAAAAATTACTAGCGGAACGCGATTTATGTTGAGACATTCAGTAATTGCATCATTTTTCAAAGAAAATATCTGCATATTTTTCATCTCAAATAATTTTTCAAATAGCAGACATTTTTCTTATAAAACCCCTTCTAGAAAATTATTTTTGACATTGTTTTCAGATTAGTCATTTTAGAAAATTTGATTTTATAGTTTTTGGATTTGATCTTAAGCGATTATATTGAATAATCTGACTTCCTACTAATTATCGAAAAGATCAATAGTGATTGAAAAAGTGATGAGTGTTGATATTAATCATATATTATAATTGAGACAGTATATTTAGCAAATTTCTTTAGAAATTTAAACAAGAGTTCTAAACACTTTTTGTTGGTAAAAATTCCATGATCATTTCTTTTTCTATTATAGTTCTATCGACCGTTACTCATCATAAACCATTATATTATGTCAATATATGGTGCTTTAAACAAGAATTATTCGTTATTCATTTTATATATTTTTTTAGAAAAAATCCAAAGTATTCGCTCTCATTTAAAAGTCCTCACGGTTATGCATGGGTGAATTACTTGGAATTTTTGATTATGTGCTTCCATGCTCATTTAAAAGTCGTCACGGTTATGCATGTATGGAACACATATCAAAATTGATTTATTAAATAGGCAAGTTGATTCTAATCCTATTTAAAAGACCTCATGGTTATGCGTGGTTAGAAGATACTTGAATTCATTTTTTTAAAAAGAAAAAAATTGGAATACTACTAATCTCATTTAAAAGTCCTAACGGTTATGCACGGTTAGTAGATATTCAAATTCCTGAAATAAATATACCACAAATAGACATAATTGTATGGTTTTGTATGATGACAACATCCAAATCCTTCTAAAGTGGAATATGCATCAAATAGAGTATTTATGATTTTTTTTTGAATTTTTTTTGAAATTTAATATTTATATTCAATTGAGTTTTTAATATTGTATTAATATCTATCACTTTATCTCTATTTTTCTAACACTATTACTCTTTTGCTGATAACAAAAGGGGGAGAGAAAAGTTAAGTTTTTGACAAATAAAGGTCTAATATTTTCTATTTGCATCTAGGCTTATTTGCATATTTCTATTTACATGCATATATGAAGGGGGAGCTTTGTGTAGAGAGGAAGCATTCAAATAGGGGAAGAAAATTAAATAATTAAATACATTTAATAATTTCGAAATCTTAAATATATGTTTGTTATCATCAAAAGGGGGAGATTGTCGAATATGCGAATATATGATTTTTGTTTGATGATAATAAACATATATATATATATATATATGTGTATATGTATATATTCATTTAAATGTATTTGTTAATGTACTATTTTATTTTCACAGATTAAATAAATATTTGCTGAATAAAATAAATGACATAGAATTTAAATTCAAATGTATATTTTATTCAAACAAATATTTATTACAATTTTGAATAGTAAAAATTTGATCTCTCACTATACATATACAATTTGCAATTACAATAAATTTCCATTTAAAATTTCCTCACTACATATCGCTCATTCACTCGTATTGATCTTCAACTCCATTCCAGATTGAATCCAGCATCCGAGCAATCTGCAAAATAAAACCGATGCAGTAAAATTGAAAAGAAAATATTTTTGCAGTATAAAATAAAATGTG
The DNA here is from genome assembly GCA_030765085.1 of Allium cepa. Classification (NCBI taxonomy): domain Eukaryota; kingdom Viridiplantae; phylum Streptophyta; class Magnoliopsida; order Asparagales; family Amaryllidaceae; genus Allium; species Allium cepa. The sequence continues at coordinate 154,078,175 of CM060937.1, forward strand.
CATTTTAAAATAATATTTGCCTTAGTTATTTGGGTTGTTTGTCATAATTTAAATTTGACTTCATCATACACGAACAATTTGTGACATGCATAGTGTATTACTGTACATGCCACAAGGTCCTGCATATCGATATACACTTGATAAAATTACACGGACAGGTGAGCACAAGGTCAAACCCAAATTAAAAGACAGGTTCAACTCAAGTGAAATACAGATATTAAGTCACGATATCAACACAAGGTCAAACCCGAGCTATAAGCTGGATTCAACTCAGATGCGATGTCAAAAATCAACATGAAGTTCAAAGTGAACCAGAATCAAGTGGATATACAAATGGAGCATATCGCATATACATGAACCAGATCAAAATAAATGATCATGTGACAGTGCAATGCAAATGGAATCATGTGGAACAAGTGAATCAAGTCTAGCTACCTACTCGAGCAAGTCCATACCACACATGAAAAGGCAAATGTAAAGATTATGAAAATCTCAACATACACATCCATGCAAATACAACATACAGTCACAACATGGTTGCGGGGAAGGCAGCAGCTCGAGGCTACAACTCAAAAAACAAATACCAAATCAATACAACATGAATGTACTCAGATGAAAACAAGCTACATGTTCCAAACAACACCACACATCAGAAGCATGCAACATTTTTAGTGGAAATATGATATACAACAATGGTGCACATGCATATCTAAGTGCAGACATGATGATTAACGAAGTATACAGGAACCAATACACAGTGAATCAAAGGAAAATGGAATGCATTAACGAGACTAAAGCCCGCACAAATTCAGTATATCCAAGACAGATTCTAGACACAGTGAAGTACAAAATCAAGACACAAATATACAAGTTCAAGGACTCGACGCACAATAAAACTGCACAAACCACACATTGAACATGTGCATGAATATGTCCAGTGAAAACACAACAATATTGAAGTCAGAAATTTCAAATGGAACAAGTCAAAGACAAACTTTTTATACCAAAGTCAAATTTAAAAATGCCATCAAAGTCACCTCGTCTTCTTCATCACTGGTTTTACTGGTAGTATTATAGGTAGCATTCGAATTAGTACTCTAATTGATATCAGTATAAATTATTATGCGTTTCCCTTTTCTTGACCGGATTTTAGGATCTTAACAGCAGTTTCAAACCAAAATCTAAACCATGGTCAAGCCAATGTCAACAGAGTCAACTGAGAAGCAAAAACTGTGTTTCAAATCAAGTTACAATTTTCAATACCATGGAAATCGAGGGAGATGAACCAAGTCAGAGAAACAATGTCGAAGTCATACTAGCAGTGACGGTGCCGATGACAGAAGTCGTGTAATAGTGTTTGTATTTTAAACAAAGTCAAAATATCATCACAAAAGCAACCGCGAACAAAGGCCGAAGTCACCAGCAAAATCAAAGCAATGAAAGTGCCATGATGACCATGTCAACAAGAATCAAATAATGTCTACAGCAGTGTCAAAGTCGATATTAAACAAGTCAGTGCCAAAGTCGAACCAGCAAAATCAAAACCGGGGTAAGCAAGGCAATTCAAAGCCATGAGTATCAAGTAACCAAATACACAAAATTGACAAAGTCAGAAATCATCGTCAACATTCAATCAGAATCATACCGCCAAGGATTTATCAGAATGAACGAAAATCAAGGGGTTCTAACCCTATATAAACCCATTCATCATCGGCCGAGAAATTCATTCGAGTTCGAGCTGAACCGAGAACAATAATTCAATAACTCGAATCATCGATCGAGTTCAAGCAAGCTAACAAGTAAAGTAGAAAAGAGCATAAAATCACATACCAAATTCGAACTCGATCGAATTGAAATAGCCGAAAGCGATCATTGACAGAAGAAAGAATTCGAAGCAACAGCTGTTAATTCAAGTGGCAACTTCAATTTTACAAAACCCTAAAAGTTGTGGAAAAAGGAACGATCGAAGATAAACGAGCAAAAAGGAAGCAGACGTTGTCTTTCATACTGGCCTATGTTACAAAACGAAAAAGGGGGCTACTTTTAAATTGGGTCGGTGTTTTTATTTGGGCTTAAATATTAAAATGGAGTTTCTATTTGTTTTATTGCTTTAAATTTGTATTTTTCCTTTTAAACCTTGTAATTTCTAGTCGTGTGACTAGGGACGAGCTACGGTGGTGTAGTTCGAGAATTCGCAACTCAGTGGCTGAGGCAGGGTTTTAAGCGTAGAGTTAAGGCTAGTCGATAGCGGGTGTCGCAAGTTTATGTGTGTAAGCATCTGACTGCTTAATTTCTAGTAGAAAGCTTGGGGAAGCACGTAGGTAGGGTTTCGCCGAAGCTGGGTAAATTTTGCGTCGTTCTATTTCTGCATTTATCATTCTGCTATTATCTGTGATGCTATTATTCTGATATACCAACGTTGAAAATATTTTATATAAGCTTCCGCAATAAATAATTTTTATATTTGATAGTATCACGCTATTCACCCTTGCTATAAGGTAAAATCGATCCTACAAGTGGTATAAGAGCTAGGAATAAAAGCAATTTTTTTTTTAAAAAATTTGATTTGTTTTCGAAAACCAATTTTTATTTTAAAATGAGTTCTTTCAATAACGCTTTTGCTGAGGGTCGGTCCATAGTTAGACCAGTAATGTTTGATGGTGAATATGCTTACTGGAAAAATAGAATGAAAATTTTCTGAAAACCATTGATGCTTGGAATATTGTTGAGACAGGTTATAGAGTGCTAACTATAGTAGTAAATAATCAGGAAATTGAAAAATCATTTGATCAATGGACAGATTTGGAAAATAAGTTATAGAATGCTAATGCTAAAGCTATGAATTCTATTATTTTTTCATTGGATCACATTGAATATAATCATGTCTCACATTGTCTAACTATGCAGGAAATCTGGCACACACTTGAAGTGACTCACGAAGGAACATCTCAAGTCAAGGAACGTCGCCCTACAATGCTTAAAAGCGAATACGAGAACTTCGCAATGGCCAAGGATGAGAATGTAAAGAGCTATATGCACGACTTTCCAATCTCATATACAAATCAATAGCTCTCAAAAAATCATACACAAAGTTGGAAATTGTCTGAAAAATCCTTAGAGTCCTTACATGGAATTTTGAAGCAAAAGTTACAACCATTCAAGAATCAAAGGATTTGAAACAAATCAAAGTTAAAGAGCTTATAGGAAATCTCACCACTTACGAGCTAGAAATGAAATTCAAGGAAGAATGAGAATGATGTGATACTCAAAATAAATCAATAGCGCTTAAAGGAGCAACAAAAAGTGATGATGATGATGGAGCAGTTGCGCTGGCACTATTAATGAAGAAATTAAAAAAGTGGAATCATAAATATGGAAATCCAGCTCTAAATTAGAAATTGAAAAGCGGAATAGCCAAGGCACTAGACAATACAGAAGAACAGAAGATCGTCTGTCACAAGTGCCACAAACCCGGGCACATCAAGCCCAATTGTCCCCAGAATCGACACGACCTAGAAAAGAAATCAAAAAAGAGAAATTTTTAGCCACGTGGAATAAAAGTGATGATGATAATAAAAGAACTAGGAGCAAGAGTGAGAAAGCAGATCTGTGCCTTTGAGGTGATATAACTGATAGTGATGATGATGAGCCAAGCACGGTATCAAAACTCACTCATTCAGAATTACTTATACACTTCCACGAAGTAAATGGCTATTTTGAACGACTTAGGGGGAAATACGCTAAAATTAAATCACAAAGAGAAACTTTGATAGAATCAAATAAACAACTTGACCAATTAGTTAAAAACCATCAAAGTAGGATCCCTAAGTGTGATAAGTGTCCAACATTTGAAGAAGAAATTAAAAAATCAGAAAGTACAATTAAATCGCTTGAAAATGATATTCTAATTTTGAAAGAAAGCGAAAACACTAGTAGAGAGGAATCTATTAAAAAGTGCATACAATTATTAAAAGAAAATGAATATCTCAAAACACAGATCCAAAAATTGACAATGACTTTAAGCAAATTTTCGAAAAGTGAAAGATCATTGAATATGCTATTAGGGAAACAAACTGTTATACTGTTAGAGAAGGACTTGGATATAATCAATCTAAAAATGTTAGAAATGAAATTAATCAAGTCAATTCTATGTGCACAATTTGTAGAAAATATGGACACAATCAAAACAATTGCTAGTATAAACCCAAACACATGAAAAATATACCAATTTGGGTTCCAAAAGGCACAAATATAAAATCCCTTAAAGTTAAACAAATCTGGATGCCAAAAGGAGCATATATAAATAGTTTTGGGTCTCAACAAACTTATTTTTCAAAATCATTTGCCACTAACATCCATGGACCTATAAAAACAAATAGGTCACTAAAATCTTTTAACGTGTAGATGTGGTGACAGCCTAAGGAACAATAATAGCGTTATCTGGATTCTGGCTGTTCCAGAAACACAACAGGCGACAAACCAAAGTTCCTTAGCCTAGAATAAAGGTGGCAGAATCACAATGGGCTACAACGAAAAATATCGCAAAGGTAAACCAGATAATGGTACATTTATTTTGAACGATATATTAAATGTGATAATCTACACCGTAATATGAAATAAATCAGCCAGTATTATAATGATGAAATGAATGATGATTTTGATTTTTACTTATTCAAAATGTTAAACAATCATCTTTGAACTGTTTCATATGGATTTTCTTGGACTATTGATGGTGTTTTATTGATTAATTATTATTCTCGATGCACGTAAATATATTTGTTTATCCTACGACTTCTAGATTTGACACTATGTTCACTGTTTGATCATTTGCACGGCTACAATTCAAATTCAAGAGAACTTCATTTAAAAGCTGTCAAAAATGATTTTAAGAAATTTGCTGAAACTTCACAGTCTGGTCTATAACATTCAAATGATAATCTTGAGTCAAAGAAATTCAGGTGCAGATTACAGTGGTAATCTAGTTGATAGAAAAATTACTAGTGGAACGTGATTTATGTTGAGACATTCAGTAATTGCATCTTTTCTCAAAGAAAATATCTGCATATTTTTCATCTCAAATAATTTTTCAAATAGCATACATTTTTCTCATAAAACCCCTTCTAGAAAATCATTTTTGACCTTGTTTTCAGATTATTCATTTTAGAAAATTTGATTTTTACAATTTTTGGATTTAATCTTAAATGATTACATTGACTAATCTGACTTCCTACTAATTATCGAAAAGATAAATAGTGATTGAAAAAATGATGAGTGTTGATATTAATCATATATTATAACTTGAGACGGTATATTTAGTAAATTTCTTTTGAAATTTAAACAAGAGTTGTAAACACTTTTTGTTGGTAAAAATTCCATGATCATTTCTTTTTCCATCATAGTTCTATCGACCATCACTCATCATAATCCATTATAGTATGTCAATACGTGGTGCTTTAAACAAGAATCGTTCGTTTTTCATTTTATGCTTTTTTTAAAAAAAAAATCCAAAATATTCCCTCTCATTTAAAAGTCCTCACGGTTATGCATGGGTGAATTACTTGGAATTTTTGATTATGTGCTTCCATGCTCATCTAAAAGTCCTTACGGTTATGCATGTATGGAACACATATCAAAATTGATTTATTAACTAGACAAGTTGATTCTAATCCCATTTAAAAGTCCTCGCGGTTATGCGTGGTTAGAAGATACTTGAATTCACTTTTTTAAAAAGAAAAAAATGGAATACTAGTAATCTCATTTAAAAGTCCTAACGGTTATGCATGGTTAGTAGATATTCAAATTCCTGAAATAATATACCACAAATAGACACAACGGTATGGTTTTATATGATGACATCATCCATATCCTTCTAAAGTGGAATATGCGTCAAACAGAGTATTTATGATTTTTGTTTGATTTTTTATTGAAATTTAATATTTATATTCAATTGAATTTTTGTTGTATTAATATCTATCACTTTATCTCTATTTTTCTAACACTATTACTCTTTTACTGATAACAAAAGGGGGAGAGAAAAGTTTAGTTTTTGACAAATAAAGGTCTAATATTTTCTATTTGCATCTAGGCTTATTTGCATATTTCTATTTACATGCATATATGAAGGGGGAGCTTTGTGTAGAGAGGAAGCATTCAAATAGGGGAAGAAAATTAAATAATTAAATACATTTAATAAATTCGAAATCTTAAATATATGTTTGTTATCATCAAAAGGGGGAGATTGTTGAATATGCGAATATATTTTTTTTTTTGATGATAATATATGTATATATTCATTTAAATGTATTTGTTAATGTACTATTTTATTTTCACAGATTAAATAAATATTTGCCGAATAAAATAAATAACATAGAATTTAAATTCAAGCGGATATTTTATTCAAACAAATATTTATTTCGATTTTGAATAGTACAAATTTGATCTCTCACTATACATATACATTTGCAATTACAATACATTTCCGTTTACAAATGTCCTTACTACATTTCGCTCATTCACTCGTATTGATCTTTAACTCCATTCCAGATTGAATCCAGCATCTGAGCAATCTGCAAAAATAAATAGACGCAGTAAAATTGAAAAGAAAATATTTTTGCAGTATAAAATAAAATGTGTATTTTAAAAGTAATATTTGCCTCAGTTATTTGGGTTATTTGTCATCATTTAAATTTGAATTCATCATACACGAACAGCTTGTGCATAGTATATTATTGTACATGCCACAAGGCCCTGCACACCGTTATACACTTGATAAAATTACAGGGACAGGTGAGAACAAGGTCAAACCCAAATCAAAAGACAGGTTCAACTCAAGTGAAATACAAATATTAAGTCACGATATCGACACAAGGTCAAACCCGAGCTATAAGATGGATTCAACTCAGGTGCGATGTCAAAAATCCACATGAAGTTCAAAGTGAACCAGAATCAAATGGATATACAAATGGAGCATATCGCATATACATGAACCATATCAAAATAAATGATCATGTGACAGTGTAATGCAAATGGAATCATGTGGAACAAGTGAATCAAGTCCAGCTACCTACTCGAGCAAGTCCATACCACAGATGAAAAAGGCAAATGTAAAGACAATGAAAATCTCAACATACACATCCATGCAAATACAACATACAGTCATAATATGTTTCCGGGGAAGGCAGCAGCTCAAGGCTACAACTCAAAAAGCAAATACCAAATCAATACAACATGAATGTACTCAGATGCAAACAAGTCACATGTTCCAAACAACACCACATATCAGAAGCATGCAACATTTTCAGTGGAAATATGATATACAACAATGGTGCACATACATATCTAAGTGCAGACATGATGATCAACAAAGTAAACAGGAACCAATACAAAGTGAATCAAAGGAAAATGGAATGTATCAACGAGACTAAAGCCTGCAAAAATTCAATATATCCAAGACAGATTCCAAACACAGTAAAGTACAACATCTAGACACAAATATACAAGTTCAATGACTCGACGCACAATGAAACTGCACACCACACAATGAATATGTCCACTGAAAACATAGCAATATTGAAGCCAGAAATTTTCAAATGAAACAAATCAAAGACAAAATTTTTATATACCAAAGTCAAAGTTAAAAATATCAAAGAATTCAAAGCAGTAGTTTCGAACTAAAATCTAAACCATGGTCATGCCAATGTCAACAGAGTCAAGTCAGAAACAAAAACTGTGTTTCAAATCAAGTTACAATTTTTAATACCATGGAAATCAAGGGAGACGAACCAAGTCAGAGAAACAATGTCAAAGTCATACTAGCAGTGACGGTGCTGAAGAAAGAAGTCATGTAACAATGTTTGTATTTTAAACAAAGTCAAAATATCATCACAAAAGCAACTACGAACAAAGACCGAAGTCACCAGCAAAATCGAAGCAATGAAAATACCATGATGACCATGGCAACAAGAATCAAATAATGTCTACAGCAGTGTCAAAGCCGATATTGAACAAGTCACTGCCAAAGTCGAACCAGCAAAATCAAAACCGTGGTAAGCAAGGCAATTCAAAGCCATGAGTATCAAGTAACCAAATACACAAAATTGACAATGTCAGAAATCATCGTCAACATTCAATCAAAATCATACTGCCAAGGATTTATCACAGTGAACGAAAATTAAGGGGTTCGAACCCTATATAGACCCATTCATCATCGGCCGAGAAATTCATTCGAGTTTGAGCAAAACCGAGAACAATAATTCAATAACTCGAATCATCGATCGATTCAAGCAAGCTAACAAGTAAAGCAGAAAAGAGCATAAAATCATATACCAAATTCGAACACGATCAAACTGAAATAGCCAAAACAATCACTGATAGAAGAAAGAATTCGAAGCAACAGCTGTTAATTCAAGCAGCAACTCCAAATTTACAGAAACCCTAAAAGTTGTGGAAAGAGGAACGATCGAAGACGAACAAGCAAAAAGGAAGCAGACGTTGTCTTTCATACCGGCCTATGTTACAAAACGAAAAAAGGGGGCTACTTTTAAACTCGGTCGGTGTTTTTATTTGGGATTAAATATTAAAATAGAGTTTCTAATTGTTTTATTGTTTTAAATTTGTATTTTTCCTTTTAAACCTTGTAATTTCTAGTCGTGTGACTAGGGACGAGCTACGGTGGTGTAGTTTGAGAATTCATAACTTAGTGGCTGAGGCAGGGTTTTGAGCGTAGAGTTAAGGCTAGTAGATAGTGGGTGTCATAATTTTATGTGTGTAAGCGTCTGACTGCTTAACTTCTAGTAGAAATCTTAGGGGCAGCACACAGGTAGGGTTTTGCCAAAGCTGGATAAATTCTGCGTCGTTCTATTTCTGCATTTGTTAATCTGCTATTATCTGTGCTGCTATTATTCTGGTATACCTGCATTGAAAATATTTTATATAAGCTTCCGCAATAAGTAATTTTTATAATTGATAGTATCACTCTATTCACCCTTGCTTTAAGGTAAAATCGATCCTACAAGTGGTATCAGAGCTAGGAATAAAAGCAATTTAAAAAATAATTGATTTGTTTTCAGAAACCAATTTTTATTTTAAAATTTTAAATTTTAAAATGAGTTCTTTCAATAACTCTTTTACTGAGGGTCAGTCCATAGAATGTTTGATGGTGAATATGCTTACTGGAATAATAGAATGAATTTTTTTCTAAAAACCATTGATGCTTGGATTATTGTTGAGATAGGTTATAGTGCGCCAACTATAGTAGTAAATAATCAGTAAGTTGAATAACCATTTGATCAATGGACAGATCTAGAAAATAAGTTTTAGAATGCTAATGCTAATGTTAAAGCTATGAATTTTATTATTTGTTCATTGGGTCATATTGAATATAATCATGTCTCACATTGTCTAACTGCGTAGGAAATCTGGCACACACTTGAAGTGACTCATGAAGGAACATCTCAAGTCAAGGAACCTCGCCTTGCAATGCTTAATAGTGAATACGAGAACTTCACAATGGCCAAGGATGAGAATGTAAAGAGATGTATGCACGACTTTCCAATCTCATATACAAACCAATAGCTCTCAAAAAATCACACACAGAGTTGGAAATTGTCTGAAAAATCCTTAGAGTCCTTCCATGGAATTTTGAAGCAAAAGTTACAGCCATTCAAGAATCAAAGGATTTGAAACAAATCAAAGTTAATGAGCTTATCGGAAATCTCACCACTTACGAGCTAGAAATGAAATTCAAGAAAGAACGAGAATGATGTGATACTCAAAATAAATAAATAGCGCTTAATGGAACAACAGAATGTGATGATGATGATGATGGATCAGTTGAGCTAGCACTATTAATGAAGAAATTCAAAAGGTGGAATCACAAATATGGAAATCCAGCTCTAAATTAGAAATCGAAAAGCAGAATAGCCAAAGCACTAGACAATACAGAAGAACGGAAGATCGTCTATCACAAGTGCAACAAACCCAGGCACATCAAGCCCAATTGTCCTCAGAATCGACATGGCCTAGAAAAGAAATCAAAAAGGAGAAATTTTACAGCCACATGGAATAAAAGTGACGATGATAATAAAAGAACTAGCAACAAGAGTGGGAAAGCAGATCTATGCCTTTGAGGTGATATAACTGATAGTGATGATGATAAGCCAAACGAGGTATCAAAACTCACTCATTCATAATTACTTATATACTTCCACGAATTGAACGACAATTTTGAATGACTTAGAGAGAAATACGCTAAAATTGAATCACAAAGAGATACTTTGACAGAATCAAATAAACAACTTGACCAATTAGTTAAACATTATCAAAGTAGGATCCCTAAGTGTGATAAGCGTCTAACATTTGAAGAAGAAATTAAAAAATCAGAAAGTACAATTAAATCGCTTGAAAATGATATTCTGATTTTGAAAGAGAGCAAAAACACTAATAGAGAGAACTCTATTAAAATGTGCACACAATTATTAAACGAAAATGAATATCTCAAAACACAAGTCCAAAAATTGACAACGACTTTAAGAAAATTTTCCAAAAATGAAAGATTGTTGAATATGCTATTAGGGAAATAAACTGTTAACATTGTTAGACAAGGACTTGGATATAATCAATCTGAAAATGTTAGAAATGAAATTAATCAAGTTAATTCTATGTGCACAATGTGTAGAAAATATGGACACAATCAAAACAATTGCTGGTATAAACCCAAACACGTGAAAAATATACCAATTTGGGTTCCAATAGGCACAAATATAAAATCCCTTAAAGTTAAACAAATCTGGATGCCAAAAGGAACATATATAAATAGTTTTGGGTCTCCATAAACTTATTTTTTAAAATCATTTTCCATTAACATCCATGGGCCTATAAAAACAAATAGGTCACAAAAATCTTTTAAAGTGTAGATGTGGTGGCAGGCTAAGAAACAATAACAGTGTTATCTGGATTCTGGGTGTTCCAGAAACACAACATGCGACAAACCAAAGTTCCTTAGCCTAGTATAAGCTTGGCAGAATCACAATGGGCTACAACGAGAAACATCGTAAAGGTAAAACAGGTAATGGTACATTTATTTTGATCGATATATTAAATGTGATAATCTACACCGTAATCTGAATTAAATCAGCCGGTAATATAATGATGAATGAATGATGATTTTGATTCTGACTTATTCAAAATGTTAAACAATCATCTTTGAACTGTTTCATATGGATTTGCTTGGACAAATGATGGTGTTTTATTGAATAATTATTATTCTCGGTGCACATAAATCAATTCCGGCTACCAACTCGAGCAAGTCAAGACCACACATGAAAAGGCAAATGTATTGACAATGAAAATCTCAACATACACCTCCATGCAAATACAACATACAGGCACAATATGGCTGCAGTGTAGCAGCAGCTCGAGGCTACAACTCAAAAGCAAACACCAAATCAATATAACATGAATGTACTCGATGCAAACAAGTCACATGTTCCAAACAACACCAGACATCAGAAGCATGCAACATTTTCAGTGGAAATATGAGATACAACAATGGTGCACATACATATCTAAGTGCAGACATGATGATCGACAAAGTATACAGGAACCAGTACACAGTGAATCAAAGGAAAATGGAATGCATCAACAAGACTAAAGCTTGCAAAAATTCAATATATCCAAGACATATTCCAAACACAGTGAAGCACAACATCAAGACACAAATATACTAGTTCAATGACTCGACGCACAATCAAACTGCACAAACTACACAATGAATATGTGCATGAATATATACAGTGAAAACATAGCAGTATTGAAGTCAGATATTTCAAATGGAACAAGTCAAAGACAATTTTTATTTACCAAAGTCAAATTTAAAAATCCTAGAGAATTCAAAGCAGTAGTTTCAGACCTAAATCTAAACCATGGTTATGCCAATGTCAACAGAGTCAAGTCAGAAATGAAAACTGTGTTTCAAATCAAGTTACAATTTTTAATACCATGGAAATCAAGGGAGATGAACCAAGTCAGAGAAACAATGTCGAAGTCATACTAGCTATGACAGTGCCAAAGACAGAAGTCATGTAAAAGTGTTTGTATTTTAAACAAAGTCAAAATAACATCACAAAATCAACTGCGAAGAAAGGCCGAAGTCACCAGCAAAATCAAAGCAATGACAGTGCCGTGATGACCAAGGCAACAAGAATCAAATAATGTCAACAGCAGTGTCAAAGCCAATATTGAACAAGTCAGTGCCAAAGCCGAACCAGCAAAATCGAAACCATGGTGAGCAAGGCAATTCAAAGCCGTGAGTATCAAGTAACCAAATATACGAAATTGACAAAGTCAGAAATCATTGTCAACATTCAGTCAAAATCATACGACCAAGGAATTATCAGAACGAACAAAAATCAAGGGGTTCGAACCCTATATAAACCCATTCATCATCGGTCGAGAAATTCATTCAAGTTCAAGCAAAACTGAGAATAATAATTCAATAACTCGAATCATCGATCGAGTTCAAGCAAGCTAACAAGTAAAGAAGAAAAGAGCATAAAATCACATAGCAAATTCGAACTCGATCGAATTGAAGTAGCCGAAAGCAATCACTGATTGAAGAAAGAATTCGAAGCAGCAGCTGTTAATTCAAGCGGCAACTTCAATTTTTACAGTAACCTTAAAATTTATGGAAATAGGAACGAACGAAGACGAATAAGCAAAAAGGAAGCAGACGTTATCTTTCATACCGGCCTATGTTACAAAACAAAAAATGAGGCTACTTTTAAATTGGGCCGGGGTTTTTATTTGGGCATAAATATTAAAATAGGGTTTCTAATTGTTTTATTGTTTTAAATTTGTATTTTCCCTTTTAAACATTGTAATTTCTAATCGTGTGACTAGGGTACAAGCTACAGTGGTGTAGTTCGAGAATTCGCAACTCAGTAGCTGAGTTGTGGCAGAGTTTTGAGCATAGAGTTAAGGCTAGTCGATAGCGGTTTTGCAATTTTACATATGTAAGCGTCTGACTACTTAATTTCTAGTAGAAACCTTAGTGGCAGCACGTAGGCAGGGTTTTGCCAAAGCTGGGTAAATTCTATGTCATTCTATTTCTACATTTATTATTCTGCTATTATCTGTGCTGCAATTATTATGATATATCTGTATTGAAAATATTTTATATATGCTTCCGCAATAAATAATTTTTATAATTGATAGTATCACCCTATTCACCCCCCACTAGGGTGAAATCGATCATACAGAGTGATGGTTGATATAAATATGATAAGAATAGAGATGGTCATGGAATTTTCACCAACAAAAAGTTTTTATAACTCTTGCTTAAACAAATTTACTAATTATACTGTCTCAAGTTATAATATATGAATAATTTCAACACTCATCTCCTTTTCAATTACTATTTATCTTTTCAATAATAAGTAGAGTGTCAGAAGTTGTCATTTAAAAATCAAATCCAAAAATAATTATAAAATCAAAATTTTCAAAAATGACTAATCTGAAATAAGGTCAACAAAATTAATTTTCTAAAAGGGGTTTTTTAAAAGAAAATGTCTGCTAATTGAAAATTATTTGAAATGAAAAATATGCAGATATTTTCTTTGAAAAATGTGATGCTACTAATGAATATCTCATCATAAATCACGTTCCACTAGTAATTTTTCCTATCAACTAGATTATCAGTGTTATCTGCATCCGAATTTCCCTTTGACTCAAAATTATAATTAGACGGAAGTTATAGACCAGACTTTGAAGTGTGCAACAAAATACCTTAAAATCATTTTTGACAGCTTTTAGACGAAATTCTTCTGAATTTGGATTGAAGCCGTGCAAATATACAAATAGTGAACATAGCAAATATATCTACGTGTATCAAGAGTAATCAGCATCATTAAACCAAACAAATCTATATGAAGTATTTCAAGGATTATAGTGTTCTCAGCATAAAAAGGTAACTAGCCAACAATTTTCATAAGTCAGAATCATAATCAACATTTATTATCACGTAACTGGCTGAATTAATTCAAATTATGGTGCAGATTATCACATTTAATATATCGTTCAAGATAGATGTATCGTTGCCTATTTTACATTTACCGATAAATTTCAGTGTTGCCCATTTGTGATTCTGCTACCTTTGTATTTATTAGTCATCCGTTGTGTGCCTGGAACAGCCAGATTCTAAATAACACTATTGCTGTTCCTTAGCCTGCCCCCGCACCTACACGAGAGTATATTTTTGTAACCGACTTGTTTTTATAGGTCCATGGTTGTTAGTGGAAACAGATTTTGAAAAATGAGTTTGTGGAGACCCAAAACTATTTATAAATGTTCCTTTTGGCACCTAAATTTGTTTAACTTTAAGAGATTTTATATTCATGCCTTTCGAAACCCAAATTGGAATAGTTTTCACGTGTTTGGGTCTATACCAACAATTATTTTGATTGTGTCCAAATTTTTTACAAATTGTGCACATGGAATTGACTTGTTTAATTACATTTCTAGCACGTTCAGATTGATTATACCCAAGTCCTTGTTTAACAGTATTAACATTTTTTTCCCTAATAGCATATTCAACGATTTTTCACTTTTGGCAAACTTTTCTAAAGTTGTAGACAATTGTTGGACTTGTGTTTTGAGGGATTCTGTAACGACCCGCTATTTTGGACTATTCGCATCCGCACATGTCGGACTTGAATAATTCAAAATACCGAATTGTTAATTTAAATTTGGCAAAACTCAGATATACGGTAAATAAATAATCACAGAATCACAGACACAGAGTAATAATATGCAGCGGAAGTAAAAGAGATAGTAGTTCATGAAGCTACTATATAAGTATATAAGATACATCAGAGTTAAATAAGTTACAACAGAAGTCTCGAATACAACAGTCAAATATAAGAATCAGAATACATCACTGGAATCATCGAATATCTGAAAGCTGGATAGATAGCTGGATCTCCAGGCGAAGCTCCAACTCCAAAGGCGAATCTCAAAAGCTGAACCACTCAGTCTGACCCGAGCGTAAAGCAAAACACAAAACACTCGAGTCTGGATTAATATTCTCATATCAATAAATCCAACTCAAGTGAAATAGCAATCTAAATACAAGTAACTCAAAGGACGTTGGAATCACCATCCCTTAAGGATCCGTTAAACTATCTACTATGTAGTAGTGTACGCTAAATAGATAACGTCTATCAGTAATATAAAATATCAAATAGTGTTAAGGCGTTACCATTATCCCCCTTAACACATTTTATAAGCATCATAGTCTATACAGCACTGTAAACTCCACCGTAAACTGGTGGGATATCAGGGAGTACTCCATAGGTATAACACAAAACAAATTCGTAGTGGTCGCGTATATAGGGATACAAGTATGACAAGGCACATGAGGCAATACCCAAGGTAGTGAAACTACCGTTCGCCTGATCCGGACTGGTGAGAACGCATCGCCGCAGCGATCGCAACACCGCGAAACAACACTCCTGAAAAGTACGAGGGTGCACCAATCAATCACAAATAATGAGTAGTAGTTACGAAGAAGTGTGTTCGCTCGAGGTAGCTAACCCCATTTGGCCCGGCACGGCTCCTGATTTTAGTAATTTCCAATTTGACACAAGTGTCAAGGCTATCCATTATCGTTCTCTTTCTTCAGTCATCACGTACATCATTCCAACCACTTCATTCTGGATCTTCACTCCGCGTATAGTTATTAAAGTGGTTTTCGGTTTAGATAGGGAGTATATCCATAACCGATTCCGGTTCCTTTAATAACTTTCGTAATTTTTTACACCGATTGGTCATTTAATAAATTTCAAAACCAAATCAAATCCAATTTCAATTAGAATTTATAAATCAACATTTCATTTGTCTTTCTAAATCAATTTCCAAAGTTTACGTTTCAAAACTTCTAAATTACCAATTCAAAGTCTTACAATTCAATTTCAACTTTTTATTTAAACAATACAAATATTGATTCAAGTTCGTATATAAGTTTCATTCCGAAATCATTTAAGTTGTTTAATTTTCATTCAAATCAATTCAAATTCATTTATCGATTTCATTCAACATTCGCTAAGCTAATTTATCATTCAAAACAACTTCTATTTAAATTCCAATTCATTTAAATCGATCACTTAAGTTAAATTTTATTATAACAAACTTACAAATTTACTTAAATTCAATTTGTCAAATCAAATTCTTAAATTACAAGTCTTGCATTAATTTTAATAGAATGCATTTATATTTCCTGTTAAAGAAATTCAATTTCACTAATCTCTTTACTTAGTTACAAATTTCCAAAACTCAATTAATAAAGAAACTAAATTTCATATATTCGAGAAGTTTTATTTCACTTATTGACTTACTTAAATTTTCCAAAGTTTAATTAATAAATAAAGAAACTCAATTTCATTTATTAACGAAGTCAAATCCACTTATCCAAAAGTTCAATTTTTCTTATCAAAGAATTCAATTTTTATTCAATTATCAATTAATTCAATCTTATTCAATTATTAAATAATTTCAATCTTAATCATTAATAATTTCAAAACTTAATAATTACCAACTTGATTATCAATTCAAACTTACTTATTAAATCATTTCCACTTGATTATGAATTCAACTTAATCATCAAATCATTTCAACTTAATTATTAATTCCACTTAATAATTTCAAACTTAATTATAATTTCAAACTTAATTATAATTCCAAATTTAATTATTAAATAATTAAATTTCAAACAACGTTCTTTCATCAATTTCTACGTTAATATCTGTTTCAGATTTCAATCTTTACATTTTCCTTCAAAAATTCAAATTCCAACTTCATTCCAAAACTTATCCTTTATTCGAATAAAATCATTATTTTATTTTTAAATCAATTATTGACCAATCGGGTTTTTATCAAATTTCTATCCTAAGTCAAGTTCATTTGGGTATTTATCATTTCAACCCGATTCCATTTCAATTCAAAAAAATAAAAATCAAAGCATATCAAAGGGAACTTGCAGTGTGATAACTGGGATGGTGTCAAAGTAAATAAACAAGCAATAACAACAATCAATAACAATCCAATAATTAATTCAAATAATCCCGAAATAATCGTATTAATTCACATTGTTGTTTGTGCGAATTAATATAATTATTTCTAGAATCTACACTATCATTTCGTGTAGATTAAAGATTTTTACATTACGGTTTTTCCACTTGTCGTTCAATTTCAATTTCAAATTTAATACTACAACAATTAATCCAATATACGTTCAATGATTCAAAATGTAATTATCACTATTCTACATGTCAATGAATTTAATAGTTTAAAAGGGGTCATATTATTCAAGTTAACTAATTAAATTCAACACATATGTCGATTCACATTTTAAACTATCCTACGTCAAATTCAATTGCATAATATTGATCACTTGATACATTACAAACTAACGTCCAATGTAAATAACAAACAATCAATTAATTTCTGCCAAACATGATTATTATCGTATAATTTACAGAAAATGGTGTCAGATGTCAAAGGTGAACTAATACATAAATAACAATGCAATAAATAACGGCAGCATATTTCAATTGTCGTTTCAATTGAAATCAAATTTAATAAATAAAAGAATATTAATCGTGAGTGATTGCTCACCTTTCGAGGCTAGAGAGGTTATAGAAGCTGACACGGATACGCACGTTGATACGGACACTGAAATTGAATTTCGCATCCAAGCAAAGCGAAATC
The DNA here is from genome assembly GCA_030765085.1 of Allium cepa. Taxonomy (NCBI): domain Eukaryota; kingdom Viridiplantae; phylum Streptophyta; class Magnoliopsida; order Asparagales; family Amaryllidaceae; genus Allium; species Allium cepa. The sequence continues at coordinate 154,095,935 of CM060937.1, forward strand.
GGCACGAATTTCAACGATCAAAGCTGGTAGATAAGGAATAGACGAAATAAAATCAGAGTGGATCAATGCGGATAATTGATATAAGTGAACGTGTGTGTGTGTGTGTGTGTGTATATATATATAATTATAAAATTATGTCAACAACCCATAACAAAATAAAAATAAAAATTTAAGATTGATAAAACTATAAACACTATATGTTATAATTTAAACAATATATGTAAATTTGTGTTTATAAAATCAACTTAAAACTAAAATTATATATGTATATAAACAATATAGGTAAGCTATTTCTATATGCAAACAACTACATGAAAGTCACTCAAATTGTATGCAGATGTAATATATAAATACCACTAAAAAAATGTACAAGCTACGGTGCAGCATGATACAACGATCATACTAGCCTATATAAATGCAATACTGTAACTTCCTATATGTAAATCAACAACAACAGATATGAAAATCTACCATACATATAACTAATGTATATATTCTTAAACTTTTTTCTATATAAGAGACAGGTTATACCTACAGCTAGTATGTACACCATACACATTTATTGAAACCAAATATATATACAATACACTTACTACACACTTACTGCACAAATATACTATGATACAGACCCTTTTATATTTATATTTATAACAAAACTTATATACATTATAAACATAAGCCAGACACCGAACAATAGTATATATACAGTTTAAGTGTAAAACTGGATTCATATCTACCCATACTGTCCTTGTATATAACATGTGGACAATCATAAATATGAACAAATGTACATACAATGAAATATACAGAAAATAAATCTACCCAAACTGGACTCAACTAATATACTGTTATATAAAACTAGATCCTATAAGCTACATATATATACTGTATATTCCAATGTAAATAAACTAATATATTATGCTTAAATATAGTATATACAGGACATGCATATAGTAATCCTGTAATCTGTACATACCCCTACCAATTATATGTTGAACAAATAGCTTACTTGTATATGAAAGTAACTATATATAATATACTTATAAAATAAAACATTCATACGCATGAATCTTATAAACCAATAAAGTGTAAACTAATGTATAAACCTTATATAAATATTACATAAACAACATAAACAATTATATGTACAATCTTCTTTTAAAATGCAACAGACCAAACCTATATATCTTATAAATCTATGTATATTAAATAAATATAAAACTAACATACTCAAAATAGCCTAAACTATATGTTAACAATATATATTACCTATATACACACATATGGCCTGTAAAAGCTTTAGAACTGAAAACGTAGGCATTTAAATACATATATATATAACCAAATGCGAAAATCAAGAATATAGAATAAAATATACTTACATACCTTAATATACTTACCATAGTAATATATATATATTCTTTTTCTATATACATAAAGAAGAGGAAGACGAGGCTAGAAAAGATGCAAGCTCGACTGGAGAGGAGAGGCCGCAGAAGAGAGAGGAAAGCGTGGAGGAGGCCGAAGAGCGTGGGTGGCTGTTAGGACCGAGGTGAGCTAGCGGGGAGGAGGGGACATGCAAGTTTGGTCGGACGAGCAAGGTCGTGATGGCGAACTGGAGGAGAGGAGGAGCTGTGAAGAGCCATTGCCGTGGATGGGGTGCGGAGTCAATGGAGGCAGTCAGGTGGGTTAGCGTAGGTTTTTTTTCTTTCCTTTTTTTTTTTGACAGGCGGACTTCATCGCTGAGGTGGAAGCACGGGCGGAGGCGACATGGTGGCAGGGCGGTTCAGTAGGTGGTGGTTGAGTTGTTCAGCGGTGACAACATGTCGGAGGTGAAGAGCCGATTGCTTGAGAATTGAAGGAGACAGGTAAGTCATAGGCCAAAAAAAAAATATTTGATGCAAAAGAAGCAGGTTCGTATGAGAACAAATATAATTTGATTTTTTTCACGGTTGAAATAAAAGAGCCTACAGATAAAATGAATATTAGGAATAACAAAGGTCATAGGCATGAAATTTCGTGAAAATAAAAGATAATGGCTATTGACTGTTGGTTTCCAAAGCGGATAACGAATCAACACAGAATTCAAAAGGTTTGAAAACGGTTACCGATACGGTAAGCGTTACGCAAAGTGCAACGCACACCAAACTCCGAATTTTGACAATCGAATATACCGTAGAGATCAGCACGACGAGACGATCAAAACGGTATACGGGTATCAGTGGTTTGATTGGATTATAAAAATTTCAAATTTTGTACTACGGAAAATGCATGAAAAACACAGAAAAATAAGATCGACGGAGCCAAAGATGTCCGAATTTGAAAAAACGACAAACTGACAACTTGCTCAAAATATGGTTTAGAATTTTTCTATGTAAAAATATTTTGATTTTGAAAACGTTTTATTTTCATCGCTTTTTAACTCATTAAATTGAAGTAAATTTACGCGTGAAATAAACTTTCATATTTTCGGACGAAAATTTACCGGTTGCTATGTTTAACTAAACGCATTCCAGTATAAAATTTATATTTTAAAATTTTATCGTTAAAACTTCATAAAATTTCAGTTAAATACGTTACTAAAACCTGTTAAATCTACGGGTTGTTACAGATTCATTTTCGTTCAATAATTGAGTGCACTTTCTAATAGAATTTTTTCTTCTAGTGTTTTCACTCTCTTTCAAAATCAGAATTTCATTTTTAAGTGATTTAACTTTAATTCTTGATATTTTAATTTCTTCTTCAAGTGATGGACACTTATCATAGTTTTTAATTATTTGATCAAGCCGTTTATTTAAATCTATCAAAGTATCTTTTTATGATTCAAGTTTAGCGTACTTCTCCCTAAGTCTTTCAAAACAGCCATTTACTTCGTGGAAATATATAAGTAATTCCGAATGAGTGAGTTTTGATACCTCGCTTGGCTTGTCATCGTCGCTGTCAGTTATATCACCTCGAAGGCACAGATCTGCTTTCTCACTCTCACTGCTAGTGCTTTTGGAATCATCCTCGCATTTATTCCACGTGGCTGCAAAAATTCTCCGTTTTGAATTCTTTTCTTGGCCTTGTCGATTTTGAGGATTATTGAGCTTCACATGATCGGATTTGTTGCACTTGTGACAAATGATCTCGTGTTCTTCTAAGTTGTCTAGTGCTTTGATTATTCGGCTTTTCAATTGTTGATTTAGAGCTGGATTTCCGTATCATTGATTCCACTTTTTGAATTTCTTCATTAATAGTGCCAGCTCAGCTGCTTCATCATCATCGTCATCGCCATCGCTTTCAGTTCTTCCTTTAAGAGCTATTGATTTCTTTCGAGTATCTCGACCTTCACGCTCTTCCTTGAATTTCATTTCTACCTCATAAGTGGTGAGATTTCCGATGAGTTCTTCAACATTGATTTGTTCCAAATCCTTCAATTCTTGAGTAACAGTGACTTTAGCTCCAAAATTTCGAGGGAGGACTCTGAGGATTTTTCGGACTATCTCCAACTTTGAGCATGATTTTCCGAGAGCATTTGATTTGTGTACAATATTGGAAAGTCGTCCATACATCTTTTTAACGTTTTCATCCATGGCCATTGTGAAGTTCTCGTATTCGCTACTAAACATGGCAAGGCATGATTCTTTGACCTGAGATGTTCCTTCGTGAGTCACTTCAAGTGTGTGTCATATTTCCTGTGCAGTTAGACAATGTGAGACACGATTAAATTCAATATGATCTAATGAACAAATAATAGAATTCATAGCTTTAGCATTAGCATTAGCATTCTTTAACTTATTTTCTAGATCGGTCCATTGATCAATTGGTTTTTCAATTTTCTGATTATTTACTACTATCATTGGTGCTCTATAACCTGTCTCAACTATATTCCATGCATCGATGGTTTTTAGAAAAAAATTCATTCTATTTTTTCAGTAAACATATTCACCATTTAACATTGGTGGCCTAACTATGGATTGACCATTAGCAAAAGCATTATTAAAAGAAGCCATTTAAAATTTCAAATTTGTAAAACAAAAATTGATTTTTGAAAATCAAATGTTTAAAACAAAATTAACTTTTGTTCCTAGCTTTGATACCACTTATAGAATCGATTTAATCCTAAAGGGGTGGTGAACAGGGTGAAACTATCAATCATAAAAAAGTTATTGTGGAAGTATATAAAATAATTTCAACACAGATAATAGCAGAATAATAGCAGCACAGATAATAGCGAAAATGCAGAAATAGAACAACACAGATTTACCCAGCTTCGGCAAAACCCTACCTATGTGCTGCCCCCAAGATTTCTACTAGAAATTAAGTGGTCAGATGCTTACACACGTAAACTTGCAATACCCGCTATTAGCTAACCTAACTCTATGTTCAAAACCCTGTCACAACTCAGCCACTGACTTACGAATTCTTGAACTACACCACCGTAGTTCGTCCCCTAGTCACATGACGAGAAATTACAAAGGTTTAATAGTGAAAATACAATAAAAACAATTAAAAACACAAAACCCTAATTTAAATAAATAAAGCCCAATAGAAAACCGGCCTAAATAAAACCTAGAGATAAAGCCAAATGTCCTTTTTCTTTTGTTATTTCGGTCTGTTTCCTTTTTCTTCGAAATGTGGCTGCTCCCTTTAGCGGTCTCTTTCGTTCGTTCCTCTCTAATAAAAATAGGGCTTCCTTTATCAAAGCTGCCGGCTTCTATTGATAGATTGAATAGGTGATTTTGCTTTCCTTGCTTTGTCGATTGTTTTTTCACTCTGTTTACTAGCAGCTGCTTTGATCCGGTCAAATTCAGTTGGCTGTTGCGTGAAATGGTATCTTTGCTCCCTTTTCGATTTATACTATACTCAACTTTGATTTGAGTTGAATGATTGTTCATTTGTTGTTGCTTTAACTCAAATGGTTTTACATGCTGATGATGATTGTTCCTATATTTTCGTTTAAATATACTCTTTTGAATTCTTCAATTAATTTATCTCTGGCCATTCGATGTTGCTTGGATGTCGATGATTTCTCTAACTTTGTCACTTCGTATATTTCTATTACCTTGCATAACACGGCTTTGATTTTGACATGTTCGATTTCCTTGGCTATCACGGTTTTGATTCTCTAGCACTTGATTTTAGTTCCGTTCTTCATTCTCTTTGACTTTGGTTAATTGCTCACGGCTTCAACTTGAATTTTGATATCACCTGACTTCGTCTTTGATAAAACTATTAATTGCTGTTTGGTTTCAATGTTTAATTCCAATGCACTAATGTCTTCATTTGCACACATATACTTATGTATATGTGTATATGATGTCTCGACTGCTCATTGTAGTCTGCTTTGTACTTGGTTTTGAAGTTTTCATCATATTATCTACTGTGAGAAATTTTTTTTGACTTCGTCATTGCAGTGTTCAATTTGAAACTACTGTTACATTTGACTTTGACCACTTGATTTTGTGAAAATTTGACTCTGTTATTATTGAAATTCCCTACTTGATTTTGTCTCGGCCTTACGTATATGTACTCTGCATTTTCACTGCCGTGTGCTTCAATCTATAGCATGGTTTTCTGGTCTCTGTAGCATATATATGTTACTTGTTGTTCATGTAGATATGTACTTGATTTATGTCCACATATACATATGTATACAGTCTGAATCAATCAAGTTCACCATTGTCCATTTGGTTGCATTGCATTTGAACTCATGTGCACTGATGTTGTGATGTTTTGTGACAAGTCCGTGCTTTGTTTTATTTGAAAGTAGTTTCTGCACTTTGATTTCATATGCTTGTGTTTCTTCTTTGTTATGCACTTGACCACTTGCTATTTGGTTCATGTATGATCTGCCTATGTTTTATTGCTGCCATATCTAGTGGTCTGCACTTGTATACTTCTGATCATGCTACTTGCTTTGGGGCAGTTTGCATACAGTCTTTGTTCAAAACTGCTGTGTCATTGTTTTGGCTTTGTGTGTTCATGCCTGTAGTGTTGCAGTCTTTGACTTGCTTCATACATATCACTGTATATCAGTACATGTTGTTTACTGCATAATCTATTGGTTCATTATTGTTCTATGTTTTGTTGCATTGAGTCATATGTATTATTCATGCATGTATATTGCATCATTATATCCTTCTTGTATATGAGATGTTGATCCACTTGCTAGTTTGAACTACTGTTGTGACGACCCGGATTTTGACGTGTGTTAGTCGGGTGATTAACTGATTTAGTATTGAAGTATTAACTTTAATTAGTCAAAACAAATAGATATACAAGCTTTATGGCATTTGATAGTATATATGTATATATACCCATATGAAGTAAAATATAGGAGAGTTTGTAAAAGTATGAATAAATATATATGTAATGTCAAAGTGTACGTAAGTAATGTATATGAAGACGTGAGTAAACATCAAGGTATGTATGCATAGTATAGCAACAACGCTTGTGAATAAATATTTAAGTGAAAAGGAAACAAAGACATACAAATAAGTAAACACGACAAAGTAAAAAAAAAGTATATTGTATAAAGACATATACATAAGAGAATACATATATGAGGCATACAGGTATTAGATAAGGTAAAAGGCAAACATATACACAACGAATATATGGATGTATATACATAGAGAGACAAGCATTTAATGCATGCACATAAAACATCAAATCTAAGCACACAAAAAATTTATCAAAATAAAGTCAAAACTTTTTATAAAATCAAATCAATTGCACTTAAATCGGGTCAGTGTTGAAAAATATATACACAAATATAAAAAAGGGAAGGAAACTATACAAGCACATATCCCCTTCCTGTAGTTTGCCTTACACACTTCCACTCCCTACATACATATATATGTACACATACCACTGCTTGTGCTCTAAGAGTAAATACCTTCTCTAGTAAACAACTCAAACAAGAAATTTAGTTCAAGCAGATTAAGTTCAAAGGCCAAAACTGCTTCCAGGAAGAAGCTTCTTTGTTCCTCTTTATAACTGTGAGTAAATTTCTGTTTTAGAAACCTAATTTGTTTTGATATGTGATAATCCTTGAAAATTTTGATGGGTGGTATGTTTAATCTGTTGTGTAGAGATGATTGAATATAGGTCTACATGTCTGTGTGTGTGTGTGTGTGTGTGTGTGTGTATATATATATATATATAGACATACATACATAGAACTCTGTTCCAGTTTTCACAGGATAAACATTAATCTTTCAAAAATCAATATATCTTTATGTGTTTTGTTTTAAGCCACGATTTCAAGAAGAAAACTGTTTGTTTCTTGACGAAGTTTAATCTAAAAATTGTCTCGAGATCTAGTATGAAGTATTTGGGATGAGAGTCTTGTTTTTACAGTGAAAACTTTAAAATTGACAAAATTCAAACATGGAAATTTCGACTTTTACCTATATGAACAGATTTGCATTTGAAAATGATGATTTATAAAAATGAATTCAGAAGGTTTAGTGAAGTTTCGTGCAGGAAATTATTAGTTGAACGGGTCTGGGACAAAGGCCAAATCTCGACGATAGATTGGGTTTCGATGTAGGTCGATGGGTCATGGTGGAGCTTTGGTCATAGGCGAAGCCTGGAAAAATGCTGAAGTGGACTCCGATGGGGTGAGGCGTGGAATTCGGGGAAGTTTAGGGTTTCTAGCTTGTTCTAAAGTATGTGGAGTTTTCGTTAATTTGTGGCGTCGCGATGGCGACTGGGATGTGTGCGATGGGGGCGAAAGGTAGGGAAGATGGTGGCTTAGCTATGGTGGAGATTGGAGGGTGGATCATGGTCAATTGGTGGTGGTAGGCGTCGAAGAGGGGGATTGTTCATTTCTCTGGAAGTCGGTAGTTTGGTCGATTTTGATTTTTAGGGTTTCATGAGGTTCAGAGGGGCCGTAATGGTCGAGGGTGGTGATTGTGACTTGGAGGAGGCGTCGACATTTGACGATGAAGTTCCGGCACCATGTGCATGTGCACGGTGCAACGAAGATAAGGATTTCTCTGGTTGCTGTAGCAATAGAAATGGAGGAAGGAAAGGGAATCGGGTTCGTCTCGGGGTTACTGTGTAGCGGCATGAGTGAGACACTGAGTTTTGCATGAGAGTTTGCATGATCGTGCACGGGTGAAATTTAGAAGAAGAAGATGATAGAAAGAAATGTGTCGGGAAATTTGGACTGGTTCGTGTAGGGATTGGGTTTTCTTGAGTTTTATTGTAACCAGTTTTAAATAAAAAGATGGACAAGATAAAGGTTTTATAAAACAAGTGGTAAATTAAAATGAAGCTAGTTTAAATTATTACATGATAATGTTTTTTAACCATTTGATTTAAGGAAGTTATAACTTGTTTAACCAAATTTTGATAAGTTAATGTTATGTTAAAATTGAAATTGCATGATTTAATTAAATAAATTTAGTTAATGTGATGTGGAAGCCAAAATGGGTAATTAATCAACTTATTAAGATAACTAATTTATTAGTTAATTTAATTGTGTAATCAATTTTAAAGATTGATTTATTAAATGTGGTAAATTATTTAGGTAATTAAAAGATGATAAATTTATTTAAAAGCAGAATTACTTAATGTAATTAATTAATGATAATTACTTAAAATTTAAGTATAATTTCTTAATGTCATTAATTAAGGCGGGTAATTAATGGGTGACTACTAAATATGATTTATTAAATAATAATCACTTAATGAAGTAATTAAGGATTAGTTACTAATATGATTAATTAAAGGATTTGTTAATTAAGGTAATCATTTGATGTTGGGTTAAGTATAATACTTAAGGTAATTAATGAGGTGTAATTACTTAGTGAAGTAATTAGTGGATAATTACTGGATGTAACTAATTAAAAGGAAATTACTTGATACGAAGTAATTAAAGGATAATTACTTGGTGGAAGAAATTTAGTGATAATTACTCAGTGTAATTAAAGGATTGATTAATACAATTAACCAAGGAGTTGGTTTAATTGTTAGAGTAATCAAGGAAAGTTAATTTCTGATTGTGATTAATCTAGGTTGATTAATGAATGTAATTAAGTTAAAGGTTAATTATTAAGTGAAATTTAAGAATAATTAACCAATGAAAATAATTAGAGGATCATTAAGTAATGTAATTAATGGAAGTGATCAATCTTGCTTATGAATGATTGAATGATGATAAGTGCTTTGGATTGGTTGATATCTCTGATATGAATTACTTTGTGATATGATATATTGGAAGGATAGTGATAATGTGATTATCTATCAATTATGAATTGCTATGTAAAAGTGTTATCCGGTAATTAAAGATTGAATAGTATTTAATTAAATAACTTGGGTTTAGATGACGTTGGATTCGAAGAGACCAGAGTCGGGTATTAGTAAATACCCGAAACCACTTCGATTCTTTGTAAATTGATATGTGGAATCAGTAGGCTGAAATGGAATGATTTAAGTGAATTAGACCATTTAATCTAAGTTTTGGTACTTAGAAGTTGATATGTGATGTATATGATGTATAGAACAACTTGTGAAGTTGTAAATTTGATATAAGTTTCCCCGGGTTTATATAAGTTGTATGCTTTTGTATTCCATGTTCGATTGGTTTAGTCACGCTGTTTTCTAGCCTAACCCTGGTGTTACTTTGATGTAACGCTCGGGTCAGACCGAGTATTACAGATTTCCAGGTAAGGACGTTCTAGAGCTCAAGAGGCGAGCTAGATTGCAGGAACGTATGGAGAGTTTTCCGCTGTGATATATTGCTATGTATCTGGGACATATTGATTATATTTGTCCAGTGTTTGTATATGTTGTAACTCTGATGTATTTAAATGTAATTAACTGATACAGTTTTCTTTGTGTAAAGTATTAGTTGATATTATATTTTATCCGCTGCGAATGTGAGATTCTAATATTGTTTTATGTTCTTTCTTCTATCTCTTTCTTCTTTTCCTAACTATATGGAATTTTTGGGATCGATATTTCTGGGTCATTACATTTGGTATCAGAGTAGGGTTAAGCGAGAACCTTGGCTTTGGTGGTATTCCTCATTAAGGACAGGGTCAATGGTACCCTAGAATGAGTTGAGTGTGTGTGTGTGTGTGTCTATGAGAGCGTACTTTCTATTTTCTTATAAAAAGATTTTAAGTGATTTTATATAAGAATATATTTTGATATATAAAGCAATATTTCTTTCTAATAAATATTAAGGTAATTGGTTGTTAAATTATTGGAAATAAATTAAGCAGTAATAGAAATACAACCAAATTGAAATTAAATAAAGGTAAGTTTGAAATGGATTCGAACTGAAATTTAAACCTTGAATTTGGGAAGGAGTTTTAGAATAAGATAATATGAATTGGTTTCCACATATGATAAACTTAGTTATTATCATAAATTATTGTTGTGTTTAATAATAAAATGTGTATTAATAAGTAAGCAAAATTAAATGTTAAGGAAGTAAAACATTTGGGTAAGTATGACTTATAAATTAGAATTAAAGATGATCTGAATCGTGAAGATTTAAATCTGGATCCAAAATTTGAATTGTTTCAAAGTGATAAAGAAATAATAAATAATTTTATTTATTGAATTTGAATGAAAAGGGTTCTATTTCTAACAAGAGTTGTTTGAAAATTTAAAGGAATTGGTTTTGAAATTAAAACCAAAGGTGGTTTAAATTTTAAAATTTGGCTTGGTGGGCCAAGAAATAAATATGTATATATGAGGGATATACATAATATCAAAGATGGTTTGAAATAAACTCTAAGGTTAAGTTTTGAATTTTCCTTGGAATGTAAAACCCAAATGATATAAGTTTGAACTTGTAAGTGGGAAAGAATTTTGAAATTTGAAGTGGGAATTCAAATTTGAGTAAGATTAATGGAATTCAAATTGAATTTAACTTAGAGGAAGTTAAATAAGTTTGAATGAACAAATTGATTTGGAAATTTCAAGATGAAATTAGGATTTAACTTGGAAAGTTATTTGAGTTGGGAGTTTGTGTGATCTCAAAATGGGTTTGAGATCTGGAAATTGGAAATATATGGATGTTTTAAAATAATTTGGATAATGTTATCCTATTAATAAGCTTTAAACTGTTAATTGGATTTATTTAAATGAACGTAGAGATGGGGTGTGGTAATATATCCATTATTAGGATAAAATGAAATCATTTTGAACTTAAGATTTGAATGTTTAAGATAACACTTCAAAGGTTTGGCTTCAAAATTTAAATTTGGTGATAAATTGAATTTCAAAGATTTAGTTGTTTAAAAAGGATTTGAATTAATATTTGAACTTTGAAAAAGGTCAAAATGGAATTTGGATTCAGAATTAAATGGTTTAAAATATAAGTTGATTTGATTTAAAGGATTAAATCAACATTTAAAAATTTAACTCGAATTTATATAATTCAAGATGGGTTAAAGTAGAGATTTAGATTTCATTAGTTCAAATTGAATTTAGTTTGAATTAATTAGAATTGAAGATGGATAAGTATAAAATTCAAATGGAAAATTTGAATTGGATTGATTTGAAATGAAATTGAATGAGTTCAAATTCAAATGGGAATTTGGGATTAATTCAAACAGGAATTGAAATGATTTGAAATTGAAGTGGGTTCAATTTGAAATTAGTCCAAATTGATTTAAAATAATTTGAATTTGTGATTAAAGTTGAATAAGTAAAAATCAAATGGAATTTGATTTGAATTTGGAAAGAGATTGAGAATAAATTCAACTTGAATTGGGGATAAATCAAGTCTAATGGAAATTGGAGTTATTTAAAGTGGAAATTGGGCCAATGGAAGTGGAAATTTAAATTGAATTGATTGGAAATGGAGGTTGGGAATTGAACAGTTTGACTCTGGACTATTTTCAAAATAAATTGTTATAGTACAAATCTATTTTTCCAAGCTATTTATTATATATACAACCTTTCTTATTAAACCCAAAGCTATCTTATACTTATTTTATAACTACTTTTGGAATTAATTAACTATGTTGCAACTGTTTATAAACCAATTACTGTTTTTCAACTACTTTATAACTAATTACTATTTTACAACTATGTTGCAAATATTTAAAATTTCTATAGTTATTTGACTATTTTCCAACCATTTTACAATTACTTAACTATTTTACAGCTATTTTACAAACTAATGATTATTTTTCAACTACTCATCTATTTTAAACTTTTTAAGTTATTTTCTAAATTTAAGCTGGACAAAGTTCAAACTGTTTATGATTTATCAATTGAGATAAGAATTGCAGTGATAATCCAAATGAGAATTGAAGCAACTGTGAATAAGTGAATAGAATCATAAAGGAAATGTGAATAGAAAGGAGAATTGATTTGGCTAATAACCAACAAAGATAAATACGTAGGATGTACGTATATTATTCTATTCGCATAGTGATTTGATCCGGATTCGAGCACAAAATTTCGAGAGTGTTTATCGATCCGAGTTGGGATTTTTCACTCGATTTTCAACGGTGAACCTGGATATGGATTGTTGATTGGTTATGAATATTCTCTATCATAGTTAGGCTATGCAAGGACAATGACGGTTTATGATACAGAAACGAGATCTGAGTCCGCACTAGGAAGTCGGGTGGACGATACTAGTTCGGAAGTGAAATTGTGTGATCAAGAGAGCGATCAGATTGGTATAGCGTACGAATGATATGTGCACATCGTACGGGTTTGAATAAAATTGATACCGGGAATTTGTGGATAAGAAATGTGAAAAGGTTTCTGAAATGAAAGGTATATTTTGTGAAATATATGATGAAGTAAAGTGGAAATTAGAGATTTCTATGGTAAAAATTTACTTTATGGAAGTAAGTAATTTGGTAAGTGACTTTATGGAGTAATCAAATTTGAATATTTGATTTGGAATAAACAAAGTGATATATCTTTGTTATATAAGATAAATCTCCCCATGTTGAATCTATTGCCAGAAGGAAAGGATTTTTGAAAGTATTTGAAGTATAAAAAGGGAATTTATACAAGATTGAAGGGATCCAAAGATTTTTAAAGTTATATATATATATATATGTATGTATATGAAAATGATCTTATGAGAATGGTTTTGGAGGAAAAGGTTTTGGGAACCTTTGAATTTCGAAAGGCTTTTGATTTTTGGGTAAAATCAATATTGGATTTGGAAAGCCTAGTTTGAGAATTATCGATTTTGGGATGAAAGGAGATTTATTTGAGATTCATACTAGGTGTATGATGTGGAAGATACTATATGTGTATAGTATAAAGTGTTTTGAAAATGACTCTGGGGAAAAGGCGCTCCTTTGAAATGAACTTCTCAGGAGTACCATAGATTGGTACTGCCTTGAGCCTCAAAGGAGGAGGTTCTAAAGTTGATCCTGTGAGGAGTCCGGATGAAACTAGTTCCTGGGGATTTTGTGTAGTGTGTAGCGAAAGTCGAGGGCGCTGAGGCCTACAGAGGCATTTGGGTTATGATGTGACGATAGCGTAACTCGATGTCATTGCGATCTACTACAGACCATAGCAAAAGTCATGTGTGCCGCTGAGAGCCAATAGTCTACGTTTGATTTTATATCGGTAGACTGCGACCTATGGTAACATAGCAAAAGTCGCAGGCCAACAGTTTGCGTTTGATTTTACATCGGTAGACTACGACCTATGTGGGAGTGGAGAAGTTTCATTTTTGGCAGCGAAAATCGAGGGCGCTGAAGCCTACAGTTATATGGACTTTTGTTGTGATGGCAACGTTACCTTGGAATGTAACTGCGATCTGTTGTGGGTTCCATGGCTTAATCGAGGGGCGCGGAGTGCCTACAGTTACATGGACTTTTGCTGCGATGGCAACGTAACCCAGGATGTAACCGCGACCATGGATGTGGGTGATGATTTCCAGAGCATTCTCACCTAAGATATTTCCTCCACTTTCAAAAATGTTTTCTATATTTTCAATAAAATTATTTTCCAAGTATTTTCACTGTGTTGAAAACGGGTGTACCAAGTACTTATAGATTTTCAGTCCTGCATTTAATCAACGTTTGACTGAATTTCCGTGAGAACAAGAATGGACTTGTTGGGACATTGAGTTATAAAAAGTGTTTTTATTAAAGCTATTTTGGTCATATTATGTACATTTTAAAGTGTTTTAAAATTTTAGAATAAAAGAATAAAGAGTTAAAATGCTTAGGCAGATTTAACTAATAATAATACTCATCAAATTTAAATTCTCGATTCGTTCCTTTTCGAGGACGAAAAGTTCTAAAGGGGGAGGAATGTGACGACCCAGATTTTGACGTGTATTAATCGGGTGATTAACTGATTTAGTATTGAAGTATTAAATTTAATTAGTCAAAACAAATAGATATAAAAGCTTTATGGAATTTGATTGTATATGTGTATGTATACCCATATGAAGCAAAATATAGGAGAGTTTGTAAAAGTATGAATAAATATGTATGTAATGTCAAAGTGTACGTAAGTAATGTATATGAAGACGCGAGTAAACATCAAGGTATGTATACATAGTATAACAACAATGCTTGTGAATAAATATTTAAGTGAAAGGGAAATAAAGGCATACAAATAAGTAAACATGACAAAGTAAAAAAAGTATATTGTATAAAGACATATACATAAGAGAATACATATATGAAGCATACAGGTATTAGATAAGGTAAAATGCAAACATATACACAACGAATATATGGATGTATATACATAGAGAGACAAGCATTCAATGCAAGCACATAAAACATCAAATCTAAGCACGCAATTTTTTTTAATCAAAATCAAGTCAAAACTTTTTATAAAATCAAATCAATTGCATTTACATCGGGTCAGTGTTGAAAACAATATACAAATATAAAAAAAGGGAAGGAAACTGTACAGGCACATATCCCCTCCCTGTAGCTTTCCTGACACACTTCCACTCCTTACATAAATATATACACATACCACTGCTTGTGCTCTAAGGGTAAACACCTTCTCGAGCAAACAACTCAAACAAGAAATTCAGTTCAAGCAGATTAAGTTCAAAGGTCAAAACTGCTTCCAGGAAGAAGCTTCTTTGTTCCTCTTTATAACTGTGAGTAAATTTCTAGTTTAAAAACCTAATCTATTTTGATATGTTATAATCCTTGAAAATTTTAATGGGTAATATGTTTAATCTATTGTGTAGAGATGATTAAATATAGGTGTACATGTCTATATATACATACACATAAAACTCTGTTCTAGTTTTCACAGGATAAACATCAATCTTTCTAAAATCAATATCTCTTTCCGTGTTTTGTTTTAAGCCACGATTTCAAGAAGAAAATTGTTTGTTTCCTGATGAAGTTTAATCTAAAAATTGTCTCGAGATCTAGTATGATGTATTTGGGAAGAGAGCCTCGTTTTTACAGTGAAAACTTTAAAATTGACAAAATTCAAATAAGGAAATTTCGACTTTTACCTATATAAACAGATTTGCATTTGAAAATGACGATTTTTAAAAATAAATTCGAAAGGTTTAGTGAAGTTTCATGTAGGAAATTGTTAGTTGAACGGGTCTGGGACAAAGGCTAAATCTCGACGATAGATTGGGTTTCGATGTAGGTCGATGGGTCGTGGTGGAGGTTTGGTCATAGGCAAAGCCTGGAAAAATGGTAAAGTGGACTCCGATGGGGTGAGGCATGTAATTCGGGGAAGTTTAGGGTTTCTGGCTTGTTTTGAAGTATGTGGAGTTTTCGTTAATCCGTGGCGTCGCAGTGGCGATTGGGAAGTGCGTGGGGGGGGGAAGGTAGGGAAGATGGTGGCTTAGCTATGGTGATGATTGGAGGGTGGATCATGTTCAATTGGTGGTGGTAGGCGTCGAAGTGGGGGATTGTTCATTTCTCTGGAAGTCGGTAGTTTGCTCGATTTTGATTTTTAAGGTTTCATGAGGTTCAGAGGGGTCGTAATGGTCGAGGGTGGTGATTGTGACTTGAAGGAGGCGTCGACATTTGACGACGAAGTTCCGACGCCATGTGCATGTGCACGGTGCACCGGAGATAAGGAGTTTTCTGGTTGCTGTAGCAATAGAAATGGAGGAAGGAAACAGAATCGGGTTTGTCTCGAGGTTACTGTGTAGCGGCATGAGTGAGACACCGAGTTTTACGTGAGAGTTTGCATGATCGTGCACGGCTGAAATTTAAAAGAAGAAGATGATAGAAAGAAATGGGTCGGGAAATTTGGACTAGTTCGTGTAGGGATCGGGTTTTGCTTGAGTTTTTTTTATAACCAGTTTTAAAGAAAATTATGAACAAGATAAGGGTTTTATAAAAAACAAGTGGTAAATTAAAATGAAGCTAGTTTAAATTATTACATGATAATGTTTTTAACCATTTGATTTAAGGAAGTTATAACTTGTTTAACCAAATTTTGATAAGTTAATGTTATGTTAAAATTGAAATTGCATGATTTAATTAAGTAAATTTAGTTAATGTGAGGTGGAAGCCAAAATGGATAATTAATCAACTTATTAAGATAATTAATTAATTGATTAATTAAATTGTGTAACAATTTTAAAGATTGATTTATTAAATGTGGTAAATTATTTAGGTAATTAATAGATGATAAATTTAATAAAAAGCAGAATTAATTAATGTAATTAATTAATGATAATTACTTAAAATTTAAGTATAATTGCTTAATGTCATTAATTAATACGGGTAATTAATGGGTAATTACTAAATATGATTTATTAAATAATAATTACTTAATGAAGTAATTAAGGATTAATTACTAATATAGTTAATTAAAGGATTGGTTAATTAAAGTAATCATTTGATGTTGGGTTAAGTATAATTACTTAAGGTAATTAATGAGGTGTAATTACTTAGTGAAGTAATTAGTGGATAATTACTGGACGTGACTAATTAAAAGGAAATTACTTGATAGGATGTGATTAAAGGATAATTACTTGGTGGAAGAAATTTAGTGATAATTATTCAGTGTAATTAAAGGATTGATTAATCAAGGAGTTGGTTTAATTGTTAGAATAATCAAGGAAAGTTAATTTCTGATTATGATTAATCAAGGTTGATTAATGAATGTAATTAAGTTAAAGGTTAATTATTAAGTGAAATTTAAGAATAATTAACCAATGAAAATAATTAGAGGATCATTAAGTAATGTAATTAATGGAAGTGATCAATCTTGCTTATGAATGATTGAATGATGATAAGTGCTTTGGATTGGTTGATATCTCTGATATGAATTGCTTTGTGATTTGATATATTGAATGGACAGTGATAATGTGATTATCTATCAACTATGAATTGCTTTGTAAAAGTGTTATCCGGTAATTAAAGATTGTATAGTATTTAATTGAATAACTTGGGTTTAGATGACATTGGATTCGAAGAGACACGAGTCGGGTTTTAGTAAATACCCGAAACCACTTCGATTCTTTGTAAATTGATATGTGGAATCAATATGCTGAAATGGAATGACTTAAGTGAATTAGACCATTTAATCTAAGTTTTGGTATTTAGAAGTTGATGTGTGATGTAAGTGATGTCTAAAACAACTTGTGAAGTTGTAAATTGATACAAGTTACCCCGGGTTTTTATACGTTGTATGCTTTTGTATTCCATATTAGATGGGTTTAGTCACGCTGGTTTCAGGTCTGACCCGGGTGTTACTTTGATGTAATGCTCGCGTCAGACCGAGTATTACATATTTCCAGGTAAGGACGTTCTCGAGGCGAGCTGGATAGCAGGAACATATGGAGAGTTTTCTGCTGTGATATACTGTTATTTATCTGGTACATGTTGATTATATCTGTCTAGTGTTTGTATATGTTGTAACTCTGATGTATTTAAATGTAATTAACTGATACAATTTTCTTTGTGTAAAGTATTAATTGATATTATATTTTATCCGCTGTGAATGTGAGATTCTAATATTGTTTTCCGTTCTTTCTTCTATCTCTTTCTTCTTTTTCTAACTGTCTGGAATTTTCGGGATCGAAATTTTCGGGTCATTACAACCATGTTCAATAACCTGTTCTATGTAGTATGCTTGGAGTCTTGATATATTGTGTTGTATTGCATGCACCTGAGTTGACTCCAGCTTATAGTTCGGGTTTGACCTTATGCTCGTGTCGGGACTTTATTTGTATTGCACTTGAGTTGAACCCGACTTTTAATTGGGTTTGACGTTATGCTCACCTGTCCCTGCAGTTTTGTCAAGTGTATATCGGTATGCATGGACTTGTGGCATGGACAATGATACACTGTGCATGTCACAAGCTGTTCATGTATGATGAATTCAAATTTAAATGATGACGAACAACCCAAATGACTGAAGCAAATAATATTTTCAAAATATACATTGTTTGCACAAAAAATGGACAAACACCTCCAAGTCGTATTATTTTAGTTGAGTATGTGTGATTTTCAATGATTTTAGATGAGTATGTAAATATGAGAAAAGTAAGGGCTGAAATGTAAAAGACACGCAGATTTATAGTGGTTCGGCCAGAATGTGCCTACGTCCACTTTATATGTTATTATCTTTCTTCTTCCAGATTACAAGTACAATGCTTTGTATACAAGTGTATGAAAGTAGTTTGAAAGTTCCTTCCTTGCTTGAGCTCTCAAACTTGTCCGCCATTGTTGTACCCCTGCCCCTCTATTTATAGAATGAGGTAGGGGGCAGGGGTCTTGGAAGTATATAACTGCTGGTGGGCCCGGGCTGAAGTGATCTGGACTGGCAACTGTGTGGTTCGGCGAGGCTCATTCGGTGTTGCATGGATATGGAGGCTTGGACCGGTGTTGGGTAGTTCGGCATGTAAGTGTTGTGGTGGTTCGGTAGAGATGTGATGGGAAGGTGGTTCGGCAATAGTGTGGTCCGGTGGTGGTATTCGGCGGGACTTGGACCGGCTATGCCGAATGGGTGCGTGATTGCTTCGCCGAATGGGAAGGGGCTGGTCATGCCGAATGGACTTGTGCTCGTACTGCCGAATGGAGCTTCCATGCCGAATGGACTTGGGCTCGTACTGCCGAATGAAGCTTCATGCGTGAGTGCCGAGTGTTCCTTGGCCTTGGTGAATGAACTGGAGGTTATTCATGTCGAATGAGCTATGGCTTGCATTGTCGAATGGGAAAGAGGCCGGTCATGCTGAATGAAGTGGTGATTGCGAACCCGGGTGAAACAGACGCTTCGTTGTCTCAAGATCTTCTGGGTGAGAATTCGCCCAACATTTGCCCCCCAAAGTGGGGCACGTGCTTGCACGTGTCGCGCTTTGTTTTGCCCCGTGGTAGGAAGACTAGCTTTATAACGCCAGGGATTGGACGTTCGTATTCTGTTGATGTCCTGCAAAGGAATTTACAGTTTTAGTGTGATTCCAAATAGCGATCGTTCATGATCGAAATATTTGAGATGAAGTGAACTGTGTCGCTCGGGACGAGCAAGTGTGCCCCGAAGGGGCTTAGCATCGTCGATGCCAGGTTCACGTTAGAGTGGGTCCCTGGGTCGTTTGCCAAGGTGGTTTATCGCCAGCTCAGAGCATGCCTAGGGATCGTTCGCGACCGCGTACATGTGTAAGTGGCTTAGCCATTTCACAATTATCAAATATCCATTCGACCGATGGGCTTAAAAATACGTGTCAAAGTGTAAATTCCCACGATGGTAGGGTTAATAACCATTCAGAGCGTGCCTATGGACCATTCGAGGTCGCGTACACGTGTAAACGATTTAATCCACGTCGGTGAGGACTTTACGACTTATTCATCGTTATCATAATCTTATTTTATTAGTTAGTTCTAGAGTTCGGTACTTATCTGAGTGAAGCGCCTGCGTGCCCCCAGTTCCTGGTCTTGGACGGTAGATAGAGGGTTCCATTCGGTTCTTGGTTGGTCCGGCTATTCTCATCCGGCTTCTGGTGGTCCGGTATCATTGGTCCGGTTGGGCGAGACATCTGGTTCGGTGGTTGTGAGTTTGCCTATATATAGAGGCCGTACCCCCCTTGTTTTTCTTTACCGAACGAGTAGAGCCGAATCATTCCATTGCCGAATCAAGTGTTTGCCGAACCAACCTTATACCGAACCAGGTATATACTTATTACCGAATACACACGTATGTCCTTGCTTCACCGAATGGGACTACTGCCTTGGAGCCGAATGAGATGAAAACCGAATGGGGTTGAAACCGAATGAACTTGGAAACCGAATGAACTTGGAAACCGAATGAACTTGGAAGCCGAATGAACATGGAAACCGAATGAACTTGTGATCTGGAAGACTTCAGCTTGCGAATGAAATTCCACACTTGCACGCACTTGTTTGTTTACTTTTCTATTTTCCTTGTTCTAATATTAGGTTTTTCTTGTGCTGCAGAAAATGTCTCGCAAAGCGGAAACACGATCAGACAGAAAGAAGTCTAGAGGCACAGGAGAGCCTTCTTCTTCCTCGCCCCCAGTCCAATCAGGATCCGGGCAACACCGACCTATTCCGAAGTCTCTAGTGGACGGATGTGGTCCACAGGAGCTTTTGAACTCTCCCCCTGACTGCTTCCCAAGCTCCTTAAAGGAGGAGCAACTTGACGTTATATCCCGTTCCTTTGGGATAGACAGGGCTCTTATGTTGTTACCGGGGGAAGGGGTCATGCCATATGATCCCCCTGAGGGGTACTTCGCTTATAGCCGGTACCATTGCATGTGCGGGGCTATTCCTCCAATCAACGCCTGGATACTAAGCTTCGTCACTTATCTGAAGGTGGCTCCATTCCAGCTTCAGCCCAACTCTTATGCCATTCTGGTATGCTTATATGCTATCTTCCAGAAGAGATATGGGCGCGCCCCCTCCAACCGGGAAATACGATATCTGTACAATCTGAGGGGGTACAGGAAGGGGTCCCCATATATTAGCTTGGAGTCAGCCGTTTCCTTCAAGCCTGTTTTGGATTTATACTCGAAGTATAGCATGTTCAAGAAGGAATGGTTCTTTGTCAGGGATGACTCCGTCTCTATTCGCCGATTTACCTCCGGATGTAAGTAAAAACTCTACTCATAATTCCTGTCTTGGCTGTAATTCACTCTCTTATGCGCTTTTATTTCTTGCTAGCGACAGGTGGTTTTGCGGTTGTGGAAGATGATCGCTTGGTTCGGATGGCAGCAGAAATTGAAGCTATTTCCGGGAGAGACAGATCGGCTGCTTATCTGATTAGGAATGCCAGGCTCTTGTCGTATAATTTGATCCTCCCACATCAGTCCGTAGTCAAACAGAGGGACACGGCAGAAGAGAAGGCTGCCCAGCCTAAAGGTGGGGTGACAGCGAAGGGTGGCAAGAGGAAGCCCTTTGCACAACGTCCAGTCGTAGGAGGCAAGAAGCTCAAGGAGTCCGATGGCCCTTCTCCAAGTACTTGCCCGGATGTCCCGGAGGAGGAAGGTGTAGAAGAGGAGGAAGGAGGTGAAGTTGGAGAAGGGTCGGAGGGTGGAGGAGATGGCGATGGTCAGGGTGGTAGCGGTGTTGCTGCTCTAACCTCTGAGCAGGACCTCGAACTGGATGAGGCTCTCCGTCGGGCCTTCGGGGAGTCAGAGGGGGAGTCGGAAACAGAGAAGGAAACGGAGAAGGCAGAGGAAACCGGCAAAGCTGTGGTTAGCACTGACCCATCCTCTAAGGGTTCCTCAGCTAGGGTGACCCCGGCGATGCAAGGTGAACTTTTGTCTTCTGCCGATTCCATTTTCGATAGGGACTTAGAAATTTTTTACGGTTCACTTCCGTCCTGGAATGAGATCCAGGACTTATTGCAGTATCCCACTCCTCCGCCGGGTTTGTATAACAGATGTGTCTCCTCACTTTTCTTTCTTTTTAACTTAGCACATTTTTTGAATTGCGGATTATTGTATGTTCGTAACACTTGTTCTTTATTCCAGGGGCAGGCCAGGCGGGTAAAATGTCGGATGTTCGACACCGCCTTGAACAATTTAAGTCGAGGAGAGCTTCCGCGAAACCTTCTACTGATCGCACTGGGGACGTAGTCAAGTACCGCCCTCTTCTTGGGGTCATCGAAGAGGGCATTCAGAAAAGGAAGCGGAGCCGTTCCTTATTTGAGTCTTCTTCTGCTCCGCAGCTTCCTACTCTGTCTCCCCCTACTCAGCCTCCTCGTGATACTACGGAGGAGAGCACGGAGCCCTGCCCCCCTCCTCCTCCTTCCAAGAGTTCTACTGTCATTCATATAAGGCGTCCCGATGTGCCTCGCCCCGTGCCTCGTGACCCTTTTGCCGGCCATCCTGATTTAGACCCAAGTTTTCGGGACATTTCATTCGATGAGACCACGGGCGAGCACCTACTTCCCCGCAACCCCATGGTAAGAGTGCTGGACGAGGCCAAATCTTTAGATCTTGATTTACTTACCACACGGGTAGTCACCATGGGGGACGAGGCCAAGGCTAATATTGATCGGGTGGCCGAAGAGACTAAGAAGTTAATGGAGCATCATGCTCGATTGGTCAAGGCCGGGGAGGAGATTGGGAGTGCTAACATTCGGTTAAGGCTAAAGGTTGCCGATCAGGCCAAGCAGCTTGCCGACCAAGCCATCCAGATCTCCCAGCATGAGGAAGCTTCCCAGCGTCTGAAAGAGACCATGGAGAAGGCAAGTAGGGCGGAGTTACGGAAAATGGAGGTCACCTGCAGGGAGCGGATAAACATGGCTATTACAACGGTGGATGAGGTTCGAAATGCGGATCTCGAGCGGGTAGAGGAGTTGTCAGGGAGGCTCGAGGCTGCGGAGATGGCTCAGGCCGAGTTGAAGGAGGAGATGGAGGAGATGAGGAGGTCCCTCAAGTTGAAGGAAGAGGAAATGAGGAGGTCACTCCAGGCTGACTGCTTGAGATACCAATCAGAGAGGGACGTCGCCATCACCAAGTTGCAAGCTTCCGAGGCCCGGGTGAGGGAGTTTGAGGAAAACGAGGGGATGATGGATGAGATGTTGCAGGATATGTACTTCCACACTTGGAAGGAGGGCGGCTTGTCTTGGATGGACGATTACCCTCGGGTCATGGCCAAGGTGTATCTCCAGGCTTTAGAGGAGGCCAGGGTGAATGCGGGTAAGGAAGGCGGAGAGGCTTTCAACTTGAGTGCGGTTACTGCTCAGTTCTCAAAGGAGGAGCAAGCGGCGGTGAAGGAGGGGATGCGGCTACTCGCTGCAGAGGAAGCGGGCGTGCAGTTGGATGATGAGGATCAAGCGGCGGATGCTGGTGAGTTATTCTTTTCCCTTTCTTTTCTTTTCGTGTTTTCATAACTTGATCGTTCGTTTAATGAATTCCTCTTCTGATCTGGACAGGTGGGACTTCAGATCCACATGCTGGGGGCTCCGATCCTGCGGCTAAGTAGGCTGGGGGAGTTGGTGATGGAGTGTGGATGCATCTGCCATCTTTTTGTTTCTTTTTTATCACTGTTCATGTTAGTCTTTGATATGCAACTGTAATAAAATTATTTGTAAAGAATAACTTCGTGTGATCTTATAATATAAGCTGATTTTGTCGTGTTTAAATGTTGTTGCTATCTTTATGTGCTGTGTGAGAAGTATAATTATGTATATGCCTGTGATTCCACTTGTGTTTGATGTTAAGTTTTTGCTTGAAATATAATTTCACGTTTTGCAATGTCAGTGTATGAATAAGTTATAGTTACGCATTTATGTACAAGAGAAGAGAGTACCGCCCTTTATGTTTTATTCGCAGGCGGTAGCTTTGAGTGTCTTGTGTAACTGTTCACGGGTATAGCAGAGCGCCCTGCTACCCAGCATGCAGGCTTAGAGCCTCATGAGTGAATGCTTCCTATTTGGTTTCCTGTACTTTAGAGTTTGTTATACAGGATAGGAGAAAAATATTTAAATGAAATGGAAATATAGTAAAAGTAAAACTTCCAGTCACGGAAGGCCGTCGATGTGCTTAAGTTCGTGGCAAACGGGTTTTGTAGTCACTTTCCCTAGCTGTGGGTCTTGGAGACATTTGTCACCCATCTTACGCCTCCGCGGGGAGTTTTCTTTTTTACCACAGCCGCACTTAAGACACATCGGAGCCGAGATCGCGCACGGTAACTACCCGAACCATTATGGTCCGTAATCGTGGGTATTATTCGATTTACCGTGGCCGGCTAGCGTGGGTGCCGTTGGCCGTGAACTACCCCTGGCTGGCCACACCTTATGTTGGGGCTTAAAGTAGGTTCACAGTTACCGGCGAGCCGAACGCCGTAATGAGCTGCCATCGGCTATAGTCGGCCTTTATGATGACTTATAATCGGCTCATTACAGTTGGCTTTGAGGGCAGGCGCACAATGAGTTAACCCGCAGCAGAGGGATGCTGGAGCAAAAGTGTCTCATTGGCGAGTGCATAGAATCGTAGCGTACCTGTTAGGCCTAGTCCAGATGAGGCCGCGGTGCATCTTGAGTGGAGATGCCATAGGATTTTGTTCAACAGAAAGGGATAAAGCTTAACAAGCAGCCAAGATATGAAGGCACAAGGTAACAAGAGATAAGATTTTTAAAGTGGTTCGGCACGATAATGCCTACGTCCACCGTGTTAATACGCTTCATATGGGCGGTACGTGTTAAGCAAAGTATCGACGGAGGTGTCGGATGTTCCAAGCCCTCTGGAACACCACTCCGTCCACTGTTGACAAAATATAAGCTCCGTTGTTGTGAAGATCTTGATGAATTTCATATGGTCCGTCTACTGGTGCTTTCATGGTTAGGTAGCATGACAGGCTCAGCTATATCCGACCCCTGCCTGGCACCTCCCCCGTTGGGTTTGGTTCCAAGTGTTTCCTCAGGTCGGAATTCGGGCTGAGTCCGGGCTCGGCTCCTACCATGACCATTTCTTTATTAACCTCTTCGAAGAAGAAAGGTCATTGTTGTCTCACAGATCCTCCAGATTGGGACTCGGTCCATGATTCGGTGTTGCGGGAGGATCCGCATGAGGATAAGATCTCCCTCTTGTAAGCTGCGATGCTTGATTTTGGAGTTGCATTGTGCTGCCACTTTTTGCTTGTGGGCTTCTGCTTTTAAGTGTTGCATCGTTTCTCCTCTCCTCAATCAGATCCAAAGACATGAGGAGGAGTTCTTCGTTTTCTTCTGGGTTGCAGTGGGTCCCATGGTGAGATGGCGCTACAGTTTCAACTGGGGGCATGGCCTCCAATCTGTATGCCAAAGAGAAAGGAGTATGCCCCGTTGATGTTCTATGAGAGGTGCGGCAGGCCCAGGGTGCCGTAGGAAGTTCGTCCACCCAAGCGCCTTTTGACTTTTCAAGCTTCTTCTTGGTTAGGGTTTTGAGAATTCTGTTGACAGCTTTGACTTGTCCGTTTGCCTGAGGATAAGCTACAGATGAGAAGCTTTTGTGAATTATGTGCTCTTGGCATCGGTTGGTAAACTCTTTGTTGTCAAACTGGAGTCCGTTGTTTGATATGATCTTGAGTGGGACTCCGTACCTGCATAGAATATTTTTTTGATCAAGAAGTTGATAATTTATGTAAGAAGTTGATAATTTATGCCAAAGATATTTTATTTTAAAGGGTCCGCTTCCACCCATTTGGTGAAATGATTAAAAACATCCTTCTAGCCATCCAGGACAAAGTTTAAAGCAAGGGAGGGGGGCAAGAGTCAAATCTCTGTCCTGGTTGATATAAACGCTTTCCTCCCTTCTTGCCCCCAGTGTTATCTCTAGAGTCATTTCTTCAAACGTCCTTTGTTGCAGCGGGAGTGTCGCCATGGGTAGTCTTAGCCTGTTGTCCTGACTGTCTTTTAGCGGTAGCGTTTTCAAGCCTCATATACTTCCCAGCTTCATGGAAGAAGTCAGGTAACGTAGCTGGTTTATCTTTTGTTAACCTCCTAGCAAACTTGGTATCCGGATGCACGCCACTACAAAGGGCCGTTAGGATAAGTTTCTCATTGGCATCTTGAACTGTTGCTGCTGTGGCGTTGAACCGTGTTAGATATTGTTGCAGCGTCTCTCCGGATTTCTGTTTGATATTGGATAGAGAATAAGCATCCTTGGGTTGTTCCACATGGATGAGGAACTGGCTAATAAACCTTTCTTTCAACATCTCCCATGAGCTGATGGATCCTCGGGGTAGATGGCAGAACCAGGAGGTAGCTAGATCTGCTAGGAATAGCGGAAAGCATTTACATAATACTCCTTCTGTTGCTCCACTCATGAGCATATGCTGGGTGTATCTCTGTAAGTGTACGATGGGGTCGGAAGTTCCTTTGTAAGGTTCCATGGTTGGCATTTTCCATTCCCGGGGGGCGATGGTAGTTTCGATATTTCGGGTAAAGGGGCTGGTGACCCTAGCGCCTATCCCCCGGTCCCTTTGCTCTCGTTGGACACACTCTCTGAATAATCGTGCCATTCGTTCGTCAGAACTTGGAGCGGACAAAAATGAGCTTAGTTCTTCCCTGCGGGATCTATCTCGTCCAGATGACCTGTAGGGATGGTACAATCTATCACTTCTTGCATTATCCAGTGGTTGTCTCTGGCTGCTCGGATGCATGCTAGGACCAGCTACAGTTGCCCCCTGCCTTGATCTTACCCGGTGGGGTTCTGCTTCGAGCATTTCCATGGGGCCAACTTCGGGCTGGGTTCCAGCTTGGCTCCGTTCAGCGGGGTTTCTATGATTCCTGTCGATAGTTTCTTCGAAGAAGGAATACCTTTGCTGTCTCCGAGATCCTCCAGATTGAGACTCATCCCATGATTCAGTGTTGCGGTTGGATTCTTCAGCATCCCTTAAGCGTGACATAAGTTGGTCCACTAAAGCTTCTTGTTGGGATGTGAAGCGGTTGGTTACTTCAGCCACAACTCTGTCTAGATCTGCCCTAGTTATTGGTTGTTCGGTGGCAGGAGCCATCAGATTTGCCTGGTATCCATCTGGTGCTGCTGTTGAAATTGGATGATCCTCTTGATCTGGGGCTACTGGATCCGGAAGACTGCTAGTTGCGATGTTCTTTCCTTTGTTAACATCCTTCCGTTGCTTGGAAGGCATGATTTCTAAGCGACGAACGTCGTTATGAGGAAGAAGGTTGAGTGGGAGAAGCTGAAGCTTCGAGTTCAATTCTCAGTGAAAGCACCAAAAATGTTTGCACAAAAAATGGACAAACACCTCCAAGTCGTATTATTTTAGTTGAGTATGTGTGATTTTCAATGATTTTAGATGAGTATGTAAATATGAGAAAAGTAAGGGCTGAAATGTAAAAGACACGCAGATTTATAGTGGTTCGGCCAGAATGTGCCTACGTCCACTTTATATGTTATTATCTTTCTTCTTCCAGATTACAAGTACAATGCTTTGTATACAAGTGTATGAAAGTAGTTTGAAAGTTCCTTCCTTGCTTGAGCTCTCAAACTTGTCCGCCATTGTTGTACCCCTGCCCCTCTATTTATAGAATGAGGTAGGGGGCAGGGGTCTTGGAAGTATATAACTGCTGGTGGGCCCGGGCTGAAGTGATCTGGACTGGCAACTGTGTGGTTCGGCGAGGCTCATTCGGTGTTGCATGGATATGGAGGCTTGGACCGGTGTTGGGTAGTTCGGCATGTAAGTGTTGTGGTGGTTCGGTAGAGATGTGATGGGAAGGTGGTTCGGCAATAGTGTGGTCCGGTGGTGGTATTCGGCGGGACTTGGACCGGCTATGCCGAATGGGTGCGTGATTGCTTCGCCGAATGGGAAGGGGCTGGTCATGCCGAATGGACTTGTGCTCGTACTGCCGAATGGAGCTTCCATGCCGAATGGACTTGGGCTCGTACTGCCGAATGAAGCTTCATGCGTGAGTGCCGAGTGTTCCTTGGCCTTGGTGAATGAACTGGAGGTTATTCATGTCGAATGAGCTATGGCTTGCATTGTCGAATGGGAAAGAGGCCGGTCATGCTGAATGAAGTGGTGATTGCGAACCCGGGTGAAACAGACGCTTCGTTGTCTCAAGATCTTCTGGGTGAGAATTCGCCCAACATACATTTTATTTTTCACTGCAAAAATTTTCCTTTTCTATTTACCGCGTCAATGTGTATTTTTGCAGATAGCTCAGATGCTGGGTTCGATCTGGAATAGAATTGAAGATAAATACGAGTGAATGAGTGATATGTAGTTAGATGCATTTGTAAATGAAAAATTATGATGTGATTGAAATGGTAATGTAATTGAAATTTGTATATATATAGTGAGAGCTCAAATTAGTACTATTCAAAATTGTAATAAATATTTGTTTGAATAAAATATTTGTTTGAATTTAAATTCTGTGTTATTTATTTTATTCAACAAATATTTATTTAATCCGTGAAAATTGGATAGTACATTAACAAATGCATTTAAATGAAAATATATGTTTAGTATCATCAAACAAAAATCATATACTCGCATATTCAACATATATGGACCAATACACAATTAGAAACACTGCTATTTGCGATGCCATTTTACGACGGTCGCCGACGGATCGTCAATTTTTTGGCGACGACTGCCGAAGATAAGCAATTGCCGTGGCATAAATGAAAATAAAATAAACCAGCTGACTGAAGCCATTGGAAGCCGTCGCAAATGAAGCCATCGACGGCCGTCGCAAATGAAGCCGTCGGCGGCCGTCACAAAGTCGCAAATATCTTAACCCTAGGTTGACAATTTCATTCATTATCATCTTCCTTCCCAAATCAGTTTCAGCTCCTCCAACCCCCTCCTCCACGCCGTTAGCAAGTCTCCATATTCAACTTTCAACTCTCTCTATTATCTATTTCTCGATAAGAAGATTTAATTTATAAACCATGTTTAATTTTGATTTCGTAAATTATGGTTAATTTGTAGTTACAGTTGTTTATAATACGGCATTGATTGTTTGTTATACCCATTGAATGCTAATTAGGTCGTTATATAATTGTTTATCATTTAAATGATGAGAAAATAATTTTTTAGTGTATATGTGCGTTAATTGGTGTATATGTGTTGATTATTTAGTGCACATGTGTAACAACCCATAATATTTTAATAGTTTTGAATGGTTTTATTTTCATATTTGATTCAATTTTGAGAAAATTTTAAATAATTGAATTTTGAAATAAATATTTTATATTTAGAATACGTATATGAAGATACAGCAAATAGTGAATTTTCACTTAATTATATGGGAGTTTATTTTTTTTGTATAATTCTATTTCAATCTATATCGGTTAAATATTGCTGATTAAAAAAAAAATTATTTCTAAGCCTGAATATTTTACATAAGAAAATTCTAAATCATAGATCCTTCATTTTTATAATAATATCCGTTCCCTCTTTTTGCTCTCCAAACTATGGTAACAAATTTGCTTTAATTTTTCTGCTGAATCAATGTATCAAACGTTGATATTTCATTTATTAGTCCACTGTCTACGTTATTTATGGACACAAATGTATTTCAATATCTCTTCATATATCATTCCTAAATATCCTCCTCCAGATCTGTGACCATCTGATTTCTTTTGCGTTTCAAGTTTTAAACGCGCATAAATCAATTGCCTTAATATTTGTCAGCTAAATAAATGGGTAACCATTGCTAGTACATAAAAATTTGTTTTATTTCTGCCTGAATTCCGGGCTAATTTTTCACCGTTCCTTTCGTTTCACTTTAATTGCTTTAATAAGTATGTCAATGGACAGACGTTACCATTCTCATCATTACACTTTATTTCATATGGTATGTTTCTTCGTTTTTTTTCCTCTGTTCATTTCTTTTATTTGCCTCTGTCTGCTCCTTTATCCCTTCCTTCCGTTTCAAAATTCAAACGTGCTGTCCATTCTTGGCATAAATTATTTTCAGCTAAATCATAGTCGTTGCTTTTATATTTTTCCAAATTTTAGGGTCACAATTATTAATTGCTGACCTTTCCTTTCCTTTCCTTCAGTCCACTGATTCCTTCCTTTAAACCATTCAATTTGCGCGTTGATTTTATACCAATAGTCGTTACTTTTATTTATTTCTCTGAAATCATGCGTAACGTTCCTTTTCAATTTATTCTTCTGCCTCTCTTTATATTTTTCCATTTTGCTTTGGGAATACAAATTCGCACACTCCTCTCCTTCTTTAATTGATCTGTAGCCGTTTCTTATTCATTCTTCCTTCAGTTTCAAATTTGAAAGTGCTACCCAAGGTAAACAATTAATTGCTAAATAATTCTCCCGAAATTAAGGGACTTCACAGTATCAATTACTTTTATTTACATGTCCATTCAAATTTTCTATCGGTTAAGACCAAATAGTAGCTCACCTTTTTATTCCCTGAATTCAGGGTTTGACTATTGATTGGTACCTATCTTTTTATATTTCCTTTAATTTTTTGTTTCAATATTTTTTTCCTAAATCTATGCTTCTAGACGTTGATATGCCATTTCTATATTTTGGGTGATAACTTTTTTGAACGTTTGATAATAATAATAAATCTGCATATTATAATCGGATATCAATTGAGATCTGGAAAGAAATAAATATAAAACGTATAACCTGACAAATAATATAAATTGCTTTAATTACACCATTGATTTTGAAACGTATAAAATTCTATACGTTCTTTACGCATCCATTCATTTCTTTTATTTCTTCCTTTACGTTTCCTCTCTTTACTGATATATACTTACTTCTTTTATCTCTCCTATCTTCTACAAAAGGCAACCCACTTCTTTGTGAAATTTAAAAAAAAAAATTCCTTCATCCCTCAACCCATCAAAATCACCTCACCTCCGTTCCCGCATGCTGCTCTTCCAGCCAACGTTCCATCCTTGCCGTGAAGTTGTTCCTATCCCCTCTTTCACCTCTGTATTTTTGAATGGAAGATATTATGTGGTAAGTATATAAAGTGATAACTGCATATATATTTTTACCTTGCCTACCCTTCCTCTTTCGCCTATAAAAATCGGCATGAATAATTTAGGCACATGCCCTATTAATTAGTTATATATATCAAGCTTTGTATCCGTTGTTTTATACTTCTCAAATTTCGCATTCGGTTCCAAAGGTTTAATATATTCTGTTAGCATACATAAGTAAATAATTTTGTAAATTGTTATGTATACATATAGTAAGTTATAAATTTGGTACAGTTTTTTTTAGGTAGATTTGATTGATGATACGTGTCATAGTTTTTATATAAATTTATATTAGTCTGTGGTTTGTTTTTAAATATGTTATAATAACATTGATTTTTAAAGTGAGTATATTTATAGATTTATTTGAAATGTGTTTAAAAAAAAACAGTACATTTATATGTAAGGTTTATAAAAGTTATAAGCTAGGTACATTCATATATTAGTTTAAAGATGTTAGTTAGTATACACATAAGCTGCTGTATATAATTTATAATTTACACGTATATAAGTTTGGTTTGTATATAAGTTAAGGGATCTGTAGTTATTAAATAAAGTTATCAGTTTTATATTATAGGATATTTGTAACAGGTCAGTCTATATACTTTAAGTTGTGTAAGTGTGTCAGTTTTAATACCTGAGTTTACACGCGTACTATATTAAGTTATAATCGACAGTTTCTTTATGTATAAGTCCGGTTATAAAGTATAAGCATAAATATATTTAACATAGAATCTACTTGTTATACGTTTATTTGTATAGCTGCATCATGGGTTTAAAAATTTAAACCGATGATTTTATGTTGTATATTTATTTTCCTTAAAGTAACATATTGATTTTTAAGAAGAGAAAATAATATATATATTACATCAATATGGGTTTAAAAATTTGAATATGATTTGTATATAAACATACATAAACTTTATACGGTGTATCTATTCAATTATACCATCTATCCTTATCAATCCAGTTCTGATTTGACTTCGTCAATTCCTATTTATCAGCTTGTCCGACAAACCCATGTCCTTCGTGCTTTGCTTCGTAATTCATGCTTGGATTTCGTAACTCAACTTCGTTGTCTATATCCTCTAACCTCGAAAGGTGAGCAATCACTCACGATTTACATTCTTTTATTTACTAAATTTGATTTCAATTGGGACGACAATTGAAATATGAGGCTGTAGTTATTTAAATTGTTATATATGCTATTATCTGTAAGTATTCACTTATGGGATATGACACCATATCCTATTGTTTATATATTTATTTTGATGATATATGCCTGTTGTTATTATATTTACATATCTGTTATCACTCTGCAAGTTCCCTGTTAGTATAGAAATCACTATGGGTTGAAATGATACATACCCGAACAGACTTTAGAATAGGAGAAAATCGTTATGGGTTGAAATGATAAACCCAAGCGATTTCATTTAATTGAATTGGGATTACGGGTTGAAATGCTATCCACCCGTATACATTTAGTGTACGGATTGAAATGATAAATATCCGTAACACTTGACCATATGACAAGAAATATATACAGACATCGTTGGTCCATATATATAAATATTTTGAAATTTAATTCATTGTTTTGGAAAGAAATATATGGTCTTATTAAATGTTAATCCTTAAATTTTTTTTATATATAAAGGTAAATGATATATAGATTTAATAATATTTAATTTAGTAAAAATTCGATTTAATACATAAATTATGCTAAATATTTATATAAATTTTATTCCAAAAGTATTCTGCAATTTACTAAGATTGGGAGATAAATGTGGGTTTATCTAAATGGTATTTAAATAAGGATTTATTCAATTAAATCAATTTGAAATTTTTGAATGGGAAATTTAAGGGTATGATTTTGTAACTGGATTTTTATTTAAGCGATTTAATGAATATTTCACGTTTAAATAAATTAAAGAAAATATTGAGTAAAATGTAATTTAAGGTTACTTAAATGATATTGTATCTAATGAGGGATTATTTAAGACTAGATAATAATGAGGTTAAATCGAGATCTATATGGAACTATTAAATTGAACATTTAATTAAATATTAAAGCTTTGAACTATATTGGGATTTAAATGGTTTATTTTGAGATTCGGATATGTATTTGAAATCAGTATAGTTGAATTTAGTATTTAGAAACTAAATTGATTAAAAAGTTAGTTGAAACGTTGAATACTTAAAGTTTTGAAATATATTGAACATAAAGGGTATTTTGTGATTTCAAATCCGAATTTGAAATCGATAAAATTGTAGTGGTTATTTTAGAAATTGAGATTGAAATAGATTTAAATGGGGTGGTCAGGTTGATGTTAAACGATTTGTCAAGTTGAGGGAATTGAAATTTCTTTATTGTACAGATTATTTAATATATAAAAATACTATTAGTGAAGTATAGAGATATTTGAAGTGAA
Source organism: Allium cepa (assembly GCA_030765085.1). Lineage (NCBI taxonomy): Eukaryota > Viridiplantae > Streptophyta > Magnoliopsida > Asparagales > Amaryllidaceae > Allium > Allium cepa. Next base: position 154,129,181 of record CM060937.1, read on the forward strand.
AATGATATTTTGTTTTGAAGTATAATTTAAGTTGAAAAGACTACGGTGTTATAGTGTATATTTCTATCTTTTAGATAGTTCCATGGACCCTTAGAGGATGGTTATCCCAAACATCCTCTAAGTTAATTATATTTCAGTTGATATTTCACTTGAGTTAGATTTATAGATATAAGAATGTTAATCCTGACTCGAGTGTTTTGTGTTTTGCTTTACGCTCGGGTCAGACTGAGAGATACAGCATTTGAGACTCATCTTCGAAGTTGGAGCTTTGCTTGAAGATCCAGCTATCTATCCCTTCAGTCATCCAGTTGATTAGTTCAGAGAAGCCATCTGTTACATTGGAGACTTCATGGCATTTGAACTATTCGGTTGTATTTTATTTCTAACGCTGAGGTATATAGTAGCTTCATGAACTACTATTCTTTATCTATTCCGCTGCATTGTATTACTCTGTGTAAGTGATCTATGATTGATTTATTTACTGTATATTTTAAGTTTTGCCAAATTTTATTAACAATTCGGTATTTTGAATTATTCAAGTCGGACATATATGGTTTTATTGTCGATTTGAATGGTCTAAAATAGCGGGTCGTTTCAGTTGGTATCAGAGCTTTGGCTCTAGGCAAAACTTGGCATATATGGTAAATTTATTTACAGAATCACTTTCGTTCGAGTTGAATCTCTTCCTTTTTGTCTCAATTTCCTTTGAGTTTTGGAATGTCCCTCGGTTCCGAAATTCATTCTTGTCTCTTCCTATTTATATTCGTTTGATCCTGGAGTATCCCACAACTCCACTGAATGTTTTGTAAAGGGGGTGAAAACTCCTTTACAATTGGCATTGATTCACCGAAGATTTTTGTATCCTCGGTTTACGATGCTGATATATCATGATATGCCGAATTCCATCTCTGATGATCGAATGTCGATTTGTTTTGGAATTCCGCATCGATTATATTCCTGAAGTCACGGTTGACCCGGTTAAGGTCGTCTGTGATTTATAGATGTATATCCATCTTCTATTTTGTAATTAAATTATCTCATCTTCGATCGAGTCTATCTTCGAATCAGGATTCTATTGATTGGAGTTCCGCTAATTTAAATCTCTATCTTTGTTTGAAACCCATTCTTTGAAAATCGGGCATGTTGGTATTTTTAAAATTGTTTATATATCGAAATTATTATTTTGATAACTATGATTTTATTCTATATATAAAAGTGAAATTATTTTCGATAAGGATTATATACCTATATATAATAATAATAAAAAATAAAATAAGAAATGTTATTCTATATAAAAAGTTTTGAAAGGATTGGAAATTTCGAAAATTTATAAGAAAGTGATTCATATAAAAATGATTTATAACTGAAGGGTTAAATTTGAAATTCGAGAATTGAATTCCGGTATTTTGAAATTGGTTTTAAGATTTTGGAAAATATATAAAAATAATACGATTTAAAAGTATTTTTCCGAATCAGAAAGGTTTCAAATGAGTTCAAATGAATTCCAATAATTTTGAAGAAATTTCGAAGAAGTTTTCAAGAAAATAGAAGTCCAGAACTCACTTATGTCGCTGGAAAATAATTTTGGTGATGAGTGCACGCATCATCGACATTGATTTTCGAGTTTCAGAGTGGGGGAGAGGCCACTTTAATAGCTCGCTATGCGAGTGATTTTGTAAAACCGTTATGATTTCAAATTCCGAAGTATAATTTGATATTTTCAAAATATATATATATATATATATATATATATATATATATATATATATATATACTCAAAACAATTTAAAGTGAGACCGGTGTTCAGTCCTCGAGTTTCAGATTTAATAATTGATTTATTGTTGATTTTCAACTCTTGAATTTAAAATTTGATTTTCCTAACTATTTTGAATGTTCGAACACTTCCAAATCGAGATTAAAATTTTAAAACTAAGAAATTTCGAAGAGTATAAAATGTTTGATAAAGAATATAAATTTAGTTTGAAATGTTTTGAAAAAAAATATATATAGTTTTGAATAATAGTTTTCAGAAAGGTAAATTGAATATTTCAACTAAAAATAGATAGTTTAAAAGTTTTAAAGGGATAATTATAAATTTGGAAACCATTTTGAGTATAATTGATTTTGGGAAAATATGTGGTTTTGAAATTAAATTGGAATTAAAAACCAGTACTTATATGGTGATTTTGGAAATGAATTTGTTTGACTTGAATTATTTTAATTTAGAAACTGGGATAATTTTCTAAACCTATTATTTTGGGAACTTTGAAATTTAGATACTTAATTTGAAAGAAAATTTGGTGAAATCATATATGAGTTGGAAATTGAATGGATATTGAATGATTTGAAATTGAGAACTTATATTATACACTTGATTTGGGAGTGGTCGAACCTATATAAAATGGATTGTATAAGGATGAAGTTGATTTGAAATCTATTGATTTGAAAGGTACTCAATTTGGAAAGAGATTTTATATAATCGAAGTCTATATAAGTATGATTTGATCTACTATTGATTTGGAAAGTATTCGATTTGGGAAAAAGGGAATCATATATATAATGGACTTTATATAAGTATGATATTTGAAAGTGATTTGAAAGGTACTATATGATATATATTTTCGAAGTAAAGATATGGAAAGTGCCTTCTGCTTGATATCCGCTTTATGGCCACATCGTGGATTCATTCTATCGATATTATTCTCTTTGATTTTTGGTTTTCCGGATGTAATACTCGAGTGTTCCCACCGTGGCGTAACCCATGGTTTTTTTTTCTCTCGTGAATGCATAGCGCAATTGCCTGGCTGAGTCTTGCCTGGGGGTACGGATTGTTTCCTGGGGGATCCAGGCGTAACCATTGTGTATCCTGCACTCTACTAGTCATCATGGCGTAACTCGCAGGGCTGAGAAAGCTTACGGATATGGATTGTTTCCTGGGGGACCCAGGCGTAACCATTGTGTATCTGCGAACCATGATCGGACAAAGGTTTTGGTTTGGTTGTTTTGTTTGGATTGTACTTTCCATATCTGTTTTCAAAGGTTTTCAAGTATTTTCACCGGGTGTTGAAACAAGTCTACTAAGTACTTGAAGAATTCTAGCTTTGCGCCTGATCAACGCATGGCCAGAGTCTGCAAGAACAAGGATAAACTTGTTAAAACATTGAGTTATAAAAGTATTTTCGAAAGAAAAATTGGTCTCGATATAAAAATATTTTATTTATAAAGGTATTTTATTATAAAAGTATTTTCAACAAAGAAATTTTGTATTAATATTTGAAATTTAAATTCTTATGGTTTGAAATAAATTATTCGTGCCCGATTCTATTCTTTTGAATCTACCTCATCTGCTCAGCTTCATTTTTCACCTATATTCCGTTTTCGGAATCTACCTTCCTTTCCTTTTTGAATAAATCTTTTAAATATTGCTTATTTGTATACTGCATTGTTTTATATAAAATTTTAGTGGTATAAATATCTTTGAAGTTATTAATTAAATAAAAAATATTTAAAGAAAATGATTATTAATTTATTGATAATATTTGAAAAGTATCTTGAGATAAATTTATAAATTTATGAATTATGGATTTAATGTTTTCAATAGCTTCTTTGTAAATATAACTAATGAAGCAAATAATTGTTTTCAAATAGCTTTCACATATGTATAAAGATGTTAGTTAAACATATTAAATTCCAATGAGTTTTGAAAATTTTAAAGTATTAAAGATAACTGAATTGCAAATGAATATTTCAAGTAAAATTTATATAGTTTAAAATTTTAAATTACCCTTGACTTTCAATCTACCTTTATTTCTGGTTGTTCTATTCTCCTACCTCCTTCCTTTTCGGGGACGAAAAGTTTTGAGTGGGGGAGAGTGTAACAACCCATAATATTTTAATAGTTTTGAATGGTTTTATTTTCATATTTGATTCAATTTTGAGAAAATTTTAAATAATTGAATTTTGAAATAAATATTTTATATTTAGAATACGTATATGAAGATACAGCAAATAGTGAATTTTCACTTAATTATATGGGAGTTTATTTTTTTTGTATAATTCTATTTCAATCTATATCGGTTAAATATTGCTGATTAAAAAAAAAATATTTCTAAGCCTGAATATTTTACATAAGAAAATTCTAAATCGTAGATCCTTCATTTTTATAATAATATCCGTTCCCTCTTTTTGCTCTCCAAACTATGGTAACAAATTTGCTTTAATTTTTCTGCTGAATCAATGTATCAAACGTTGATATTTCATTTATTAGTCCACTGTCTACGTTATTTATGGACACAAATGTATTTCAATATCTCTTCATATATCATTCCTAAATATCCTCCTCCAGATCTGTGACCATCTGATTTCTTTTGCGTTTCAAATTTTAAACGCGCATAAATCAATTGCCTTAATATTTGTCAGCTAAATAAATGGGTAACCATTGCTAGTACATAAAAATTTGTTTTATTTCTGCCTGAATTCCGGGCTAATTTTTCACCGTTCCTTTCGTTTCACTTTAATTGCTTTAATAAGTATGTCAATGGACAGACGTTACCATTCTCATCATTACACTTTATTTCATATGGTATGTTTCTTCGTTTTTTTTTCCTCTGTTCATTTCTTTTATTTGCCTCTGTCTGCTCCTTTATCCCTTCCTTCCGTTTCAAAATTCAAACGTGCTGTCCATTCTTGGCATAAATTATTTTCAGCTAAATCATAGTCGTTGCTTTTATATTTTTCCAAATTTTAGGGTCACAATTATTAATTGCTGACCTTTCCTTTCCTTTCCTTCAGTCCACTGATTCCTTCCTTTAAACCATTCAATTTGCGCGTTGATTTTATACCAATAGTCGTTACTTTTATTTATTTCTCTGAAATCATGCGTAACGTTCCTTTTCAATTTATTCTTCTGCCTCTCTTTATATTTTTCCATTTTGCTTTGGGAATACAAATTCGCACACTCCTCTCCTTCTTTAATTGATCTGTAGCCGTTTCTTATTCATTCTTCCTTCAGTTTCAAATTTGAAAGTGCTACCCAAGGTAAACAATTAATTGCTAAATAATTCTCCCGAAATTAGGGGACTTCACAGTATCAATTACTTTTATTTACATGTCCATTCAAATTTTCTATCGGTTAAGACAAAATAGTAGCTCACCTTTTTATTCCCTGAATTCAGGGTTTGACTATTGATTGGTACCTATCTTTTTATATTTCCTTTAATTTTTTGTTTCAATATTTTTTTCCTAAATCTATGCTTCTAGACGTTGATATGCCATTTCTATATTTTGGGTGATAACTTTTTTGAACGTTTGATAATAATAATAAATCTGCATATTATAATCGGATATCAATTGAGATCTGGAAAGAAATAAATATAAAACGTATAACCTGACAAATAATATAAATTGCTTTAATTACACCGTTGATTTTGAAACGTATAAAATTCTATACGTTCTTTACGCATCCATTCATTTCTTTTATTTCTTCCTTTACGTTTCCTCTCTTTACTGATATATACTTACTTCTTTTATCTCTCCTATCTTCTACAAAAGGCAACCCACTTCTTTGTGAAATTTAAAAAAAAAAAATTCCTTCATCCCTCAACCCATCAAAATCACCTCACCTCCGTTCCCGCATGCTGCTCTTCCAGCCAACGTTCCATCCTTGCCGTGAAGTTGTTCCTATCCCCTCTTTCACCTCTGTATTTTTGAATGGAAGATATTATGTGGTAAGTATATAAAGTGATAACTGCATATATATTTTTACCTTGCCTACCCTTCCTCTTTCGCCTATAAAAATCGGCATGAATAATTTAGGCACATGCCCTATTAATTAGTTATATATATCAAGCTTTGTATCCGTTGTTTTATACTTCTCAAATTTCGCATTCGGTTCCAAAGGTTTAATATATTCTGTTAGCATACATAAGTAAATAATTTTGTAAATTGTTATGTATACATATAGTAAGTTATAAATTTGGTACAGTTTTTTTTAGGTAGATTTGATTGATGATACGTGTCATAGTTTTTATATAAATTTATATTAGTCTGTAGTTTGTTTTTAAATATGTTATAATAACATTGATTTTTAAAGTGAGTATATTTATAGATTTATTTGAAATGTGTTTAAAAAAAAAACAGTACATTTATATGTAAGGTTTATAAAAGTTATAAGCTAGGTACATTCATATATTAGTTTAAAGATGTTAGTTAGTATACACATAAGCTGCTGTATATAATTTATAATTTACACGTATATAAGTTTGGTTGTATATAAGTTAAGGGATCTGTAGTTATTAAATAAAGTTATCAGTTTTATATTATAGGATATTTGTAACAGGTCAGTCTATATACTTTAAGTTGTGTAAGTGTGTCAGTTTTAATACCTGAGTTTACACGCGTACTATATTAAGTTATAATCGACAGTTTCTTTATGTATAAGTCCGGTTATAAAGTATAAGCATAAATATATTTAACATAGAATCTACTTGTTATACGTTTATTTGTATAGCTGCATCATGGGTTTAAAAATTTAAACCGATGATTTTATGTTGTATATTTATTTTCCTTAAAGTAACATATTGATTTTTAAGAAGAGAAAATAATATATATATATTACATCAATATGGGTTTAAAAATTTGAATATGATTTGTATATAAACATACATAAACTTTATACGGTGTATCTATTCAATTATACCATCTATCCTTATCAATCCAGTTCTGATTTGACTTCGTCAATTCCTATTTATCAGCTTGTCCGACAAACCCATGTCCTTCGTGCTTTGCTTCGTAATTCATGCTTGGATTTCGTAACTCAACTTCGTTGTCTATATCCTCTAACCTCGAAAGGTGAGCAATCACTCACGATTTACATTCTTTTATTTACTAAATTTGATTTCAATTGGGGCGACAATTGAAATATGAGGCTGTAGTTATTTAAATTGTTATATATGCTATTATCTGTAAGTATTCACTTATGGGATATGACACCATATCCTATTGTTTATATATTTATTTTGATGATATATGCCTGTTGTTATTATATTTACATATCTGTTATCACTCTGTAAGTTCCCTGTTAGTATAGAAATCACTATGGGTTGAAATGATACATACCCGAACAGACTTTAGAATAGGAGAAAATCGTTATGGGTTGAAATGATAAACCCAAGCGATTTCATTTAATTGAATTGGGATTACGGGTTGAAATGCTATCCACCCGTATACATTTAGTGTACGGATTGAAATGATAAATATCCGTAACACTTGACCATATGACAAGAAATATATACAGACATCGTTGGTCCATATATATAAATATTTTGAAATTTAATTCATTGTTTTGGAAAGAAATATATGGTCTTATTAAATGTTAATCCTTAAATTTTTTTTATATATAAAGGTAAATGATATATAGATTTAATAATATTTAATTTAGTAAAAATTTGATTTAATACATAAATTATGCTAAATATTTATATAAATTTTATTCCAAAAGTATTCTGCAATTTACTAAGATTGGGAGATAAATGTGGGTTTATCTAAATGGTATTTAAATAAGGATTTATTCAATTAAATCAATTTGAAATTTTTGAATGGGAAATTTAAGGGTATGATTTTGTAACTGGATTTTTATTTAAGCGATTTAATGAATATTTCACGTTTAAATAAATTAAAGAAAATATTTAGTAAAATGTAATTTAAGGTTACTTAAATGATATTGTATCTAATGAGGGATTATTTAAGACTAGATAATAATGAGGTTAAATCGAGATCTATATGGAACTATTAAATTGAACATTTAATTAAATATTAAAGCTTTGAACTATATTGGGATTTAAATGGTTTATTTTGAGATTCGGATATGTATTTGAAATCAGTATAGTTGAATTTAGTATTTAGAAATTAAATTGATTAAAAAGTTAGTTGAAACGTTGAATACTTAAAGTTTTGAAATATATTGAACATAAAGGGTATTTTGTGATTTCAAATCCGAATTTGAAATCGATAAAATTGTAGTGGTTATTTTAGAAATTGAGATTGAAATAGATTTAAATGGGGTGGTCAGGTTGATGTTAAACGATTTGTCAAGTTGAGGGAATTGAAATTTCTTTATTGTACAGATTATTTAATATATAAAAATACTATTTGTGAAGTATAGAGATATTTGAAGTGAAAATGATATTTTGTTTTGAAGTATAATTTAAGTTGAAAAGACTACGGTGTTATAGTGTATATTTCTATCTTTTAGATAGTTCCATGGACCCTTAGAGGATGGTTATCCCAAACATCCTCTAAGTTAATTATATTTCAGTTGATATTTCACTTGAGTTAGATTTATAGATATAAGAATGTTAATCCTGACTCGAGTGTTTTGTATTTTGCTTTACGCTCGGGTCAGACTGAGAGATACAGCATTTGAGACTCATCTTCGAAGTTGGAGCTTTGCTTGAAGATCCAGCTATCTATCCCTTCAGTCATCCAGTTGATTAGTTCAGAGAAGCCATCTGTTACATTGGAGACTTCATGGCATTTGAACTATTCGGTTGTATTTTATTTCTAACGCTGAGGTATATAGTAGCTTCATGAACTACTATTCTTTATCTATTCCGCTGCATTGTATTACTCTGTGTAAGTGATCTATGATTGATTTATTTACTGTATATTTTAAGTTTTGCCAAATTTTATTAACAATTCGGTATTTTGAATTATTCAAGTCGGACATGTATGGTTTTATTGTCGATTTGAATGGTCTAAAATAGCGGGTCGTTACAACATGCGAATTAGGGCTTGTTTGGATTAATTAGAGTTGATGTTTAGGATTTAGTGTACGCTTTTTTAAGACGACGAAAACAACGATTTAGTGTATGTGTTTCTTAGAATGTAAACAAATTATATAATACACTTTACTTTTTATAAATCCCATGGATAGTTTTGGCCCCGTATGACAAGTATTGTGTATGATCGTTATATGGATATTCATTTTTATTACAGAATGGACATTTATATTCATTTGATACAATATTTTTCAAATTTGTCCCTATATTGGATAATTTACAAACACAATAAAGTAATTATATTTTGCAAATCGTTTCATTTTAAATGGTTCATAAAATTTCAACGGCACTTTCTTTTGTTCCCTATGTACACGTATATGTGTACGATATAGGGAGCAAAGGGGAAGTGCTTTCGAAATTTTGTTAAATTATTTAACATGAAATGATTTACAAAATATAATTACTACCGTGTTTGTAATGGAAATTAGGATGACCAACCATCAAAGTGTAAAACAGTAACCTAAAAATTGTAGATTATATTTATATAATTTGTGTAAATCCATTTGAAAAATAAAATCAAATAGAATAATATTATATATTTGTGGAAATTTAAATGAATGACTTAATTGAAAAACAAAATGTCAATACGTAAATGATTAATACGTTTTTATGTTTTATATAGGAAAAATGGTTAATTATTTTATCAATCGGAGCTAGACGTACCCGCAAAGAAGAGAAATTGGAGGCTCGATAAGTGAACATTTTCAAAATGGTGTATTGAATTCGCTTTAAGTAATAATGGGAACAACGAAGAAATTTGTTGTTCATATAGTAGGTGCAAATTATTGAAGCATTTGAAACCATATATGGTAACAGTTCATTTGCGCCAATGTGGTTTCGTGCCGAATTATTTAGTGTGAGGTCCTCATGGAGAACTTATTGTGACGACCCGGAATTTCCAACAATTTAAATTGGAATAATTAATTGATTTTGAATATTTAAAAGTAAATTTTTAACTTGAATTCAAAAATTATTATTATTTAGCAATTGAGTTAGTAGATTTAATAAACTGAAATTGGGTAAATGGTTGAATCAAAAATTTCTAAGCATTTCTAAGCCTGTTTAAAATAATTTGAAGGCTTACAAAATTTATAATGATGATACTGAAGATAATAGAATGGTTGAAATTTAATTTAAAGGTAATTTGTTCAATTTTAATAATATATCGTTTAAATTGACGTTTAGAAATAGCCCTCCGTGGCACAGTCTCGAAATTCGACGAAACTAGTTCCATTGGATCCGTAATAGCTAGTTATTGTCGGATTTCAATTTTCGTAGCAATCGGAGTTGTCATTTGACCCTGGCAGCTCAAAACGCTTAGAACTATTTTAATCGATTTAATTTAAAATTGATCATTTTCTTCTGTAACTCGCGCATATAATCGAATTAGCCTCCGAAACACGTTCCATTGTGTTCGGAACGCGGGTAAAACCTAATAATCGCCTAGCCGCATTCCTTAAGAGGAGTTAGGAATTTTAGTAGCAATTAACGGGGCATTTTGGAAGCTTTATAATATAATAAAAAAATTGAAACAAACACTCGTACGCAAGAAACTCTTCTTTTTTTATTTATTATTAAAGCCGAGTACTTTGGAAAACCTAGAAATAAAAAAAAAAATTCAGAAGAAAAAAGGAGGGAATCAAAAAGGAGGGAATGGCGACCGAAATTCATCGGTCAATCGAAAGTACTCATTCGAAACAAATTTTTATTAAAGTCTGCAATAAAAAAAAGAAAAAAGAAAAGGGGTATACGAGTTCGACTCGAACTCGAGGGGAACGAGGCGGCGACCACGAGGAGGGAGGCACGAGGCGACGACCGCGAAGAGAAGAGGCGATTGGCGACCGAAGTCGTGGTTTTGGGTCCTGGAAACCGCGATTTCACAAGGGCGATGGTCTTGGGCCGCAACTACATAGGGGTCGTTAGGGTTTTGGAGCCGCTTAGGGTAGATTCGCGAGGCTTGGCGGTGAGGTGGGTTTCGGTAATGGTGCGTGATGGAGGAGCAAGGTCGAGTTGATTTTGAGCGAATCTGGTTGATGCCGAAGACTGCGAGCAACAGGTCATGCGATCGAGGTGAGTGGTATTTTCTGTTTATTTGGTTTATTCTCGTCGAGAAGAATATATACATCCAGGAAAACAAAAGAATATTACAGTAAAATGTTTATAAATTTATTTTTGTTTTATAAAAATAAATAAAAATAAAATATGAGGGTTGTTTGATTTAAATTTTATATAGGAAATTTTTCGATTTATAGGATGATAATAATAAAAATGATTTTTTTTAATTTTATAGTTTACTGTAATAAGATAAATTTGCTTTAATATATAGGTTACAAAGGAGATTGTATTTTATTAAACTTTATATATATATATGTGTGTGTGTGTGCGCGTATATAAAAGGTTCAAAGCAGAAAATATGCATATACATAAGATTTGGCATATATAAATTATTTTTATATACAATTTGGATGGGAAATTATCAGTTTAAACTAAGTTTCTTAGTTACTTAAATTAATAAATGATAATAAAATTGTTCAGTTAATTCAAATTATTAATAAGCCGTATAAATTAAAATCATTTTTATTCGAACAATTTGAATTAATAAATGATAATTAACTGAACAATTTGGAGGATTTTTAAGGGATTTGTTTCGAAATTAAAACCAAGGGTGGTTTAAAACTTAAAAGTAGCCTGGTGTGTAAAGAAATTAAGTTGTTTAAAAATTTAAATGAACAAAGTTAATTTGGTTTAAAAAAAGTTAAACCAACCTTTGAGAATTTAACTCGAATTTATATAATTCGTGATGGTTTAAATTTAAGATTGAAATTGAATTAGTTCAAAATTGAATTTGGTTTGAATTAATTGGATTTGTGATTGAAGATGTATAATTTTAAAAATTTAGATGGGAAATTTGAATTGGATTAAATTGAAATGATTTGAAGTTGAAGTGGGTTCAATTGATACTAGTCCAAATTTATTGGAATAGGTTGAAATTATAATATAAGTTGAACAGGATTAGAATCAAATGGAATTTGATTTGAAGTTGGAAAGATACTGAGAATTAATTCAACTTGAATTGGGAATAAATCAAGTCCAATGGAAGTTGAAGTTATTCAAATTGGAATTGGATCAATTTAAATGGAAGTGGAGATTTAAATTGAATGAATGAGGAAGTGAATAGTTTTGACTTTGGTCTATTTTCAATATAAATTGTTTTAATATAAACTTATTTTTCCAAGCTATTAAATATACACAACCTTTCTTTTTAAAGCCAAATTATTTTATACTTGTTTCACAATTATTTTTGGAACTATTAACCATTTTTCAACCGTTTTATAAACTAATTACTATTTTTCAACTATTTCATAAATTAATTACTATTTTACAACTATTTTGTAATTATCTAAGATTTCTGAGATTATTTCTATTTTCCAGCTATTTTATAATTAATTAACTATTTTATAGCTATATTGCAAACTAATAATTACTGTTCAACTACTTATCTATTTTTAAAAAATTTCAAGCTATTTTCTAAAAATAAACAGGTCAGAGTTCAAACTGTTATTGATTAAATTCCCAACTGAGAGAAGAATTGAAGTGATAATTCAATGGAATTGAAGCAATTATAAATATGTGGATAGAAATTCAAGGAAATGTGAATAGAAAGCGAAATTGATTTGGCTAATAATCAATGAAATAAATAGGTAGGATGTACGTATATTATTCTATTCGTATAGTGATTTGATCTAGATTCGAGCACAGAATTTCGAGATAGTTTATCGATCCAAGTCAAGATTTTTCACTCGATTTTCGACGGCGAACCTGGATATGGATTGTTGATTGGTTCTGGATATTCTCTATCATAGTTATGGCTATGCAAGGACAGTGACGGTTTCTAATCAAGAAACTAGATCTGTGTCCGCACTAGGAAGTCGGATGGGCGATCAGATTGGTATAGCATATGGATGATGGTCTTGGGCATATCAGATTGGTATAGCATATCAGATTGGTATAGCATATGGATGATTGGTATAGCGATCAGATTGGTATAGCATAACGATTTCGCGAGGGCGATGGTCTTGGGCCGCAACTGCATAGGGGTCGTTAGGGTTTTGGAGCCGCTTAGGGTAGATTCGCGAGGCCTGGCGGTGAGGTGGGTTTTGGCAATGGTGCGTGATGGAGAAGCAAGGTCGAGTCGATTTTGAGTGAATCTGGGTGATGCCAAAGACTACAAGCAACAGGCGTGCGATTAAGGTGAGTGGTATTTTCTGTTTATTTGGTTTATTCTCGTTGAGCAGAATATATACATCCAGAAAGATAAAAGAATATTACAGTAAAATGTTTATAAATTTAGTTTTGTTTTATAAAAATAAATAAAAATAAAATATGGGGGTTGTTTGATTTAAATTTTGTATAGGAAATTTTTCGATTTATAGGATGATAATAATAAAAATGATTTTTTTTAATTTTATAGTTTACTATAATAAGATAAATTTGTTTTAATATATAAGTTGCAAAGGAGACTGTATTTTATTAAACTTTATAAATATATATATGTATATATAAGGTTCAAAGCAGAAAATATGCATATACATAAGATTCGGCATATATAAATTATTTTTATATATAATTTGGATGGGAAATTATCAGTTTAAACTAAGTTTCTTAGTTACTTAAATTAATAAATGATAATAAAATTGTTCAGTTAATTCAAATTATTAATAAGCCGTATAAATTGATTATTCAAGGTCAAATCGAGGAAACCAAGGCAAATTTTGAAGTGGATTTCAAATAAAATCAAAGGTGAGTAAATCTCACTCTGTTGGATTTTTATTTAAATTTAAATAGTTAAATTTAAACAATTGGATGAATGATTGAATTGTTTGGATGTGTACTGATGATCTGGTGATTTTAGGTTTGGTTGTTTCTTGAGTTAATTGTGGTTTGACTCGAACTATTTGGGTTTTAAAATTATTTTAAAACTTAAGTCATAAATACGAAAATGTTTTCATTGTTAATAAGGGCTTAATGATTTGTGATTCATCAAATTAGAAGGGTAATTAAAATGTATAATTAATTAATTAAATTAATTAATGATTTGGGTTGATTAATTTAGTAATTAAGGGTTTTGAATTAATTAATGAAGGTTTAAGTTAATTAATTAAGTTTGATTAATTTAAAATAATCAATGGATGGTTTGATAGACAATTACTTAATGTAATTAATAAAATATAATTACTTTGTGAAATTAATCGAGAGATTAATTAAGATGGTTAATTAAGGAGTAACTGATTTATTTAATGAAGTAAATAAAAAGAGTTAGTTAGTTACAGTTTGGGATTAATCGAAAATGATTAATACTGTGTTTTAATTAATGTAATTAAATTTTGATTAGGATAAATTAAATATAATTGGAAATCCTTAATTTATATAATTAATGATGTAATTAACGATTGATTAATTAATCCATAATAAGTGACTTATGGAAAAATTAATTAATATAAGTAATTAAGAATTAATGTAATTAATATAGTTAATTAATTATGAAGTAATTAAGATTACTTATTGATTTTGGTTAAGAATAATTAAAATTGTGAAATTAATTAAAGATAAATACTTGAATGTAATTGAAAAATAATTAATCCAGGGTGATTAATTAAGATGAATAATGAAGGGTTTTGACTAATTAATTGATTTGAAATTAATAAGTGTTAAATGAAAGAATCTAAGTGACTGAGGTTAGAAATTCAATTGGAATCAATTGAATTAATTTGGAAGTGATCAAATTTGCTTATGGATGATTGAATGGTATTGGATGCTTTGAATGAGTTGTTATCTCTGATATGGAATGTTGTGTATTTCATTTGGATAACTTGGGTTTGGATGACATGAGACTCGAAGAGACCGGGTTCGGGTATTAGGAAATACCCGAAACCACTTTAAATTTTTATAGATTGATAAATCTATAGGCTGGAATGTAGTGATTTAAAGGAATTGGACTATTTAAATCTAAACCATGGTACTTAGAAATGGATGTGTGAAATAAGTGATGTCTATAATAAATTGTGGCTTTGTGAATTCAAATGAGTTACCCTGGGTTTTATATAAGTTGTATGCTTTATATTCCATGTTAGATGGGTTTACTCACGCTGGTTTCCTGCCTGATCCGGGTGTTACTTTGGTGTAATGCTCGGGTCAGACCGAGTATTACAGATTTTCAGGTAGGTACGTTCAGGAGCTCAGGAGGCAAGTTGGATGGCAAGAACGTATAATATTTCCGCTGTAATTATATTATTGTAAATCTGAGGCATGATAATTATATATCCAGTGTCTGTATAAATGTGTAACTCAGATGTATTTAAATGTAATCGACAGAATATTATTCTTTTGTAAGATGTTATTGTTTATTATTATATTTTGTCTGCTGCGAATGTGAGATGTTGATGTTTCTGATCTTCTTCTTCTTCTATCTCTTTCTTCTTTTTCATAACTATCTGGAATTTTCGGGTTCGAAAATTTTGGGTTGTTACACTTATAGTATCTAATCCCTTACATTCGAAGGAGAAGTGGATACTAAAATTGTTCCAACGAATTTCATAGAAGATAGGGTTGAAAATGCAGCACATTTAATGTTCCCTACTGTTGAAATTGATGGTAACGATGTTAATGTCAAAGAAGAAACAAGTACTAGAGCAAACATTTCTTATGATTTATTGGATGTTGCTAAGAAATCCATTTGGCATGGTTGTACAAGTGATACTCAACTGTTAGTAACTGCAGAATACATTGCGATGAGATCAAAATACAACTTCATGAAGCCGGATTTACAGCTATAGCACAAGCTACAAAATGGCATATGCCATCCAATAATTTAATGTGCAAAAATCATTATCAAGTGAAAAAACTTATGTCTGCTTTTGGTTTGCAGTATCAAAAAATAGATACATGTTTAAATGGTTGCATGTTGTTTGTGAAAGTAGACATCAATCTTAGGAATTGTAAAATATGTAATCTGGAAAGATACAAACCAAGAAAAACAAGGGAAAGGAAGTTCCATACAAGTGTATGCATTATTTACCCATCACTCCTAGGCTTTAAAGGTTATATGCATCTTTTGTAACCGCACATCATATGAGATGGCCCTGTGTGAGAACACAGGAAGAAGGTATGTTAACACACCCAACTGATGGAGAAGCATGGAAGCATTTTGATAAGATATGCTCCCTTTCACAATGGAGAGCCGTAATGTCAGACTTGGTTTATGTATGGATGGAATTTCACCGTTCTCTCAATTTGGTTTAAAATATTCATCTTGGCCTATAACTGTTGCACCTTACAATTTACCTCCATTGATGTGTATGGAAACTCTATATATGTTTCTCACTATTTTCATCCCTGGCCCTGATGATCCGACACAAGGAATCAATGTATATTCACAACTTTTTATTGAAGAGTTGAAATCATTGTGGTATGGCATGTTAACTCAGGTTTTGCAATTAACATATTTCATCAGACGTGCGGAAGAAGTTTATTTTTTTAGATGCAACTGGTTCAGTAATGTTCCAGGTTTTGCAATTAACATGCAACAAAAATATAATATTATTGAAATAAAGCATACATCACGTTATCATAAGTACGATCTGTTTATACTAGCAAAACAAGCCCTACAAGTTTATTGTGCTCCTTATCCATCTCTAAAAAGAGATAAAGCAGAATGGTTGGCAGTTTTTAAAACAAAGGCAAGATTTACGTTTGATGGAAAGTATATTCCAAACGAACAAGCGTACCAAGAGGATAGCGAGAAAAATGGCGAAATTACAATAACATATGATTAAACCGATTTTGGACTTCTGAATGATGAATCGAATGTATTAGTAGAAGCATTTGAGACCATAGAGGAAAAAAACATAGAGTATGAGACCGAGTCTGAATCAGAAAACGACGAGGACTAATTTAATGGTATACATGTTGAAAAAAGGTAATTTATGGGAGTATTGATGTTACATTTTTTTTGTAAGTTATATGCGATTATTGATGTTAAATCTTGATATGTTTATTCATAATCGAATGATATGTTCTGCCATAATAAAATAATATGTATATGATAGTTATTATAGATGTCTTTCTTCAGGCGTCGAAGTTCTTTATAGTCCGGTTCCCCCTCTTCATCTCAAAGAGGAACTGTTCGCAACAGAGGTGATGGTAGCGGCCGGTCACAGAAGGTGCCGTGTACAGTAGTTATATAGCTACTGAAAATAGATGGCTCATAAGTATTAAATTTACTTCAGCATTATAAATATTTTATACGATGTATTAGTCATGATTTGTCTGTACCATTTAATGTAGAACTTTTGAGCTTGAGCCTTCAAACATAGTTGTCAACATATTAAGCAGGCATACATGAGCCGTATGACTACGTACTAGCCGAAATGGATTAGGATTCCAAAGCATGTATGGGTGAGCATCTGGCAGGACTTCTTGGTAAGTGTAAAATTGTATATCGTTATATATAATCACTTTACAATTTACTGACTAAGTATAAATGTATAACTTATATTTTTTTTCAACATATATACAAGGGAAGGTAGACCTACCAGAGGAGGATGTTTCTCTTTTCCATCACCATTGGAGCTTTAAATTTGTAAAGAATTACCAAGATATGATGTCTACTATTAGAAAATCTAGGAAGAAGCCAAGCTTGATGGGCATCAGCATATGGGATGCTTGGGTCGCATGGTGGAGTAGCGATGAATTCAGGATAAGTCTATCAGATATCACCTTAATTTTTTCAGTAGAGAATACATAATTTATACCTGTAAAATATAATCTTAATTTTTATCTGCAGGCAAAGTTAGACAGGAACTCGACGAATAGGCAGAAAAATCCAATCACACACCGTGGTGGTCAGAAATCATTTTAGCATCATCACGAGGACTTGGAGAATTGTTTGAGTGAAATTACGAACAGTTATTGCATTTTTAGTGTAAATATGTATGGAAAAACAATAATATACACCAATTATTGTAAGAAAGAGTGCGTGGGCCCCTTGTCTCATATATGGATGTATTTGCGCATACTCATGTCGTCAGGCAAACCGACGATGAGGGATCATTGTTGTATGCCTGGCACGAGGGTGATAAAGCATAGGCCGCACATATAAGTATATTTTAAGGTATAAGTTTTTAATAATGATCATTTTAATTAATTAGTTATAAAATATTATAATAAGGTTATGTAATATTTTATTGTATTTAATTTTGCGTTGCAGGAAAGATTTATGCAAGCATGTGCGCAGATGCTTGAGCATTCGAAACGGGAGCAGTTGACCACTGATGAGGAGGACGCCATCTTGACCCTATTATGGACCCGATACAGAGATATTGGCGCTATAGCTATGACAATCAATCAATAATTTATAAAAATTACCTAAGCAGTAAAATTTGCCTGATTTTTATAAAAGTTACATAACAACTTAAACATATTTCTACTTGTTTTGTAGGCTCGGGTCTCACAAAAGGTTTATGAAAAGGCTCAGGACAATGCTGAGACTAATAAGCTTCAACAGCAGATTGCACAGCTGTAGTAGCAAGATCATTTCCGAGCATCGCAAATGGAGCAACCGAACCAGCGTTGGCTGAGTATATGGAGCATCATGGAGCATTCCCTTCGTCTAGTGGTTCCGGAGCCGAACAGATGAGTCATTAGGTATGTTTTACCATTTTTGTTTTTGAAACTGGTATGTTTATACAATGAGAAATGACGAGATTGATTTATGGACAAGCGTTTTTTGATATTTATTTATGGGGTTTGATGCTGAATGTATATATTGTACATTGATATTGGACTTAGATATTGCTGTCGGATGTGTGAGACCGATGATGGAAGGTTTGTTTTGTATTGATTGGGAATGTTCGAGTTTGAGATGGTAATGTTTGAGTTCTATGTAATTATTGATATTGATATTAATATTGATATTGATTCCAACTTATATACCTGATATATACATATATATTGATTTTGATGTGTTGTGATATATATTGATATGGAAGTGCCGGTTGGCTTTTGAAAAAAAAGTTTTACCCAGATTTTCGACGGATACTGACGACTTCCGACGGCCTATAAGTCAAAATTTTCGACGAATATCGATGACTCCTGATGGTTTACAAGTCGAATATTCCAATAGTTTTCTGGAAAGTTTTCAAGCCACGTGGACATCGGCACCGTCAGAAAAACCATCAGATCCATCACAAAGTCATTGTTGATGCCATAGGAAATGAACGAAATCCATGTTCTGTATTCCGACAAGATTTTCGATGACTCGCGATGGTTGTCGACGGCTACAAGCCGTCAATAATCGTTGTGTACCTTGTAATGATAGTAGACGGTTATGGTAGGCTATGGAGGCCTACCATATGATGGAAAATAAGGGTTAGAATTATGAATTCAAAGAGTTGAATATGTAAGAGAGAAAGGTGGATCTAGATTCTCCTTTTACTCCTCAGATTCCACTATATATTCTTCTGTAACCCCTTATTTTATTTCGTATAGTTTTTCTCTCTCTCTCAACCAGCCAAGGCAGGCCACATTATCCCTCATCCTCTAATTTTTCAATCTTTATAACACTAAATTAAATACAACTCAAAGGACGGTGGTAGTTGCATGCGTGGTGGTAGCACTTTCTAGATTCTGAAATCGTTTCAAGGAGGTTTCACTCTACGTTTCAATGTGTACTATTTAGGCATTAGGTGATAGGTAAAGTTATCTTTTACAATGATATGAATGTATATAATTTTTATTATATGATATATATGTTTAGATAGTAGTTTGATATATCACGAGTTTGTATAACATTGTGCTATCTTTATTGGATGGATTGTATATATGTGTGTATATAATTTTATTTACATATGTATAATCATATATAATTCTCACGGCCATTAAATTAAAAAAACCAAAAAATTTGTGTTTTCAAAAATAATAATATTAAACGATCTAATGTAAAACCGATTTAAAAATAAACATTGTTAAGTAAAATTACATTAATATGTATACATCTATAATATCGAAAAAAAATCATATATATAATTTTATATTCGAATACAATATAGTATTTTATTTCAACTAAATGTTATAATTGAATATATATATATACACATACATACATACACACACACACACACACACACACACACACACACATATGTACATACACATACATGCATAACTTATATAAAATTTGCTTATATGAATATTTAGTATAATACATGCATATATTGCTTGTGAAAAAAATTCCATAGATTTCAATATGGAAATCAAATATATAAACAAATCTTTTTTGATAAAATCAAAGTAAAGCTGAAAAAATGGATTTTTTATGGCCGAAAAATATGTATATTTATACACATATATATGTATATTATTAATTTACCCAAAGTATATTTATAAGTGTGCATTATACATATCAGCATTTCTAAATATTATTTACTATGTATAATATGTATATTAATAATAAAAAATTAATTTTCGAATTATATATATGTATATACAAGTGTTTACGACAATTAATATATTAGTTTGAATTTGAAATATTAGATATATCATTTTGAATATTTAGATCTAGATCTAAATTTTAAATTGTAAATCTAATATTTGAATTTGTAATTTATAAATTCTTTATATTAATTTTTTTTTCAAACTATATATATACATATATTAATAGCGTACATGTATACAGAGACGTTAACATGTCTGTTGCGGTATAAATCCCAACATCCGCATAAGGGCACGTCAAACCATATATACCATTCATGTTGCAGGTGTATGTTCACACCTTTGTGTATACGATTTACATATTATATTATATAATATAAATTTAAAATAAATAGAAATTTATTTTTAAATTAAATAAAATATTGATTTTATAAATATAAATTTAGATAAGGTCTATATAAATTTAGACATTTTAGGCTCAATAAGATCCAAAATGGAACAATTGTTTTAAAATTTACACATTTAACCCCACTGGCCCAGTTTCAGTAATGGTATCAGAATCAAATAGCCTATGCGGTCTAAATTAACAGTATTATGGCTAACTTATTAAAGCCTACCTATATAGTAGAGTGTCTAGAAAAGCAGTGTATAAGGTTGGGTTTGAGCTACGGGTTAATTTTCAAAATATGTTCTGAAATTAAAATAAATTTTTAAAGGTTAAATTTAAAATAAGTATGATTTTATAATATTTAAAATAATTTTCAAAATTGTTTTGAAAATAGAATAACTATTTTGGAAAATTATTGTCAATTAATTAGATTAATTAATTAATTAAAAAAGAATTTATTAAATTAAATAACATATATGTTGATATATCTAACATTATCTTAAAATATTAAGATTATGTATGTATGTATGTATATGTATATATGTACATAAGATTTTCGAAACTAATTATAACTAATTAAAATTGTTTCAATTAAATTTAGTAAATAAATAGTATAATACATATATGTATGATATATGTGTATAGCTAAAAATGATAGAGGGAACATATTCAATTTAAAATGTTTAAAGTGAATAAATTAAAATAAATTAAAATGTTAATTAATTAAATTAAATTAATAAGATTTGATTGATAAAATTAATGTAGATTATACGTAAGATTATTGTATAAGTTAATCAAATTATAAAATGTTATATAAAAATCAAAATTATATAATATATATGTATAATAATTGGCGGAATAAAATGAAAACCAAATTAGATTTGAGGAAGAAATAATTATGTATAATACATATACCATGATTTTTGATATGTTTGACACTTGAATCATTAGGGTATTTCATAAAAAATACATTATTCCATAAGTCGATATCATTCAATTAAATATATCAAAGATTATGGATTTTTAATATAAGATTGTCCTTTATCATTTATATGCTAATAAATTACTAGCATATTCTCTGGTTGTTGAGCAAATTCAAGCTAGAGATGTTATGAGTATTATTAATATAAATAATAGATGATGTAAGATAGCTATATGTATTTGTCAAGCAAACTCAATGTACACATACTATACTTAGGCTGTCATGAAAGGTAGGTACGAGTCAATAATTTATTTTGATTTGTTGAGCAAACTCAAGATCGAAATGAAATTAGGACAATGAACTATGGGTTAGGAGTTGTATATGATGCAACTAATAAGGAGTTAACCATCATTTGTGGGGCTATGATTTATTGAGCAAACTCAAGATCAAAATCCAAAGGCAAGCTAACACCTACTTAAGAAATCAAACTATTTCTATGTTTTCTTTTAGTATTTTAAGAAACATAAAAATCTTGTAGGAACCTTATTAGGAAAATGAAATGGTAACATTTAACCTTTATAATATCGTAAGAACATCAGTTATAAAGTCAAAATAATCTACATCGACAAATTTGTGCAACTAATAAAATTGATAAAACTTTTATTGTTACCCTGCCTTTCGGCAAGGCCGTGACACCAAAAGATTAACTGGAAACCAAAGACAGCTCTCCTCAATTGCTAGTTATGTACAGGTTAGCTATGGATGTTGGTGAATTTCGACCAAGTCCGAATCAAGCTACAATTGATATGGCACGACTTGCAAAGCTATGGAAGACAATGGTTCAAATTTCAAATCAATCAGAGTTCGTATGCTCAAGATATGACCGATGCAAACCAAAGAAATTAACTCTTCGCATCCATAAATTCGCACCGATCGACTCGCATCCATTCACATCAATCAGACCGCATCCGTTATTTCACATCCATTGGTTTGTATCCATCAGCCACTGCATCTCTTCATGTCCATCAAAGCCAAAATACTTCATATCCATCAAGAGTCGTCATTTTGTATCTATCATATTTTCTACATTTCATATCCATCGGCAAACAACACTTCGCATTGATCTTGAAAATGGTCGATACAAAGTGGAGTGCACAGGATGTGAAATATAATCAATTGATACGAATAGTGCAATGATGATCGATACAAACAGTGCAATGATGATCGATACGAGCAGTACAATGAATGATCGATACGAATAGTGCAACGATGATCGATGCGAACAAGGAAGAGGTGATCGATGCGAACAAGATATACTCCAATGAACGAGTCATTCGTCCCGAATGAAATATGGATCGACCCTAAAAGCAAGCGCCACGTCAACCTTTAGGAACGTGCCCGGATCGATAAGAATAGATCAACACGAAGAGGATCAATACGAAGAGAACAGCAGTCGAAAAACCCGAACTTGCGTCGATCATAACTCACAATCTACCAGTCCAAATGCCACTAAATTCTCACAGGCGCTTGCATACAGACTAAAGAATGTTCATGATCGATCTCTACTCAATTGGACAAGATCTTGATCGATACAAAATTCGTTCGTTTCGATCACGGATCAAGTCGAAATCACCTGGGATCGATCGCATGGGCCCATGCACTTGCAAGAAGAGGTCTCCCAAGGTCTGAGCGAGATATTTGTATCCTTGCCTATAAATAGCATCCTAAGAGCTTCAGAAAAGGGGATCTTCTGGTTCTTCTACACAGCTACTCTGCCGAACTCCATTGTAACTCGACCATTATCAATTACATTCTTGTAACCAGCGAGTGATTATCAATAAGATATCAACTTTTCAAAGTGGGT
This sequence comes from Allium cepa, assembly GCA_030765085.1. Classification (NCBI taxonomy): domain Eukaryota; kingdom Viridiplantae; phylum Streptophyta; class Magnoliopsida; order Asparagales; family Amaryllidaceae; genus Allium; species Allium cepa. The sequence goes on from CM060937.1 coordinate 154,152,679, forward strand.
GTAGGCTGGAGATAGCCAAACCACTATAAACCTTGTGTCTTTACTGCATTCCTATGAATTTTCTGAGCATTCTTCATATTTTATTCTCTATAAATTTGTTATCTATGATCTGTGACTGTGATTTAGTGCTTTCATCGGCAATTGGGTGTTTGTGGCCATTTTGACGCAAACATTTTGGTGCTTTCACTGAAATAGTAAGCACTTAGGGATTTAGAGCTTAGATTTCAGATTTGAAAGCTTAAAGACTTGGATTTCGAAAGCTATGGCAAGGAAATCAGCTAGAAGACATAGGACCGCAAGGATTTAGCATGAAGGGAGTCAGGAGGCTTCCTCGAGAGCGAATCAGGCATCGATCTCCATCACCAGAGACGAGATGGAAACGATGCTCAATAGACAAGAGGAGACATGCAGAACTTACTTTGACAAGTTGGACAAGTTGGAATGCTGAATCAAGTTGACGCAACTACACGAGATGGTGGAGATAGGGATCGGGAGCACGAAGCGACCAGAGTTCAGAACGGAGCAGACCATCCGGTACAGCACCAGATCTAGGGGGCACTCACCCAGAGCATACTGATCCAACCCCGGGTAGAGTACCAAGTGGAGCTAAGAAACACGACGTCGATAGGGGAAAGGATGCTCGTTCAAGGGCGCAGACTCCAGAACTCCCTCGTGAGCTCGGGTGGGGGTAGATAGGAGGCAACGAACAAGGACTACACCTTGGCGGTAGTGACAGATTGGCAGATATGGTTAGGCGAGCCATGAGAGGCGAATTGGTGAATAGAGACTTGGAGGATGTGAATAGGAGTCCCTTTGCTCCTACAATCAGGCAACCTAGGAACCCGCCAGATTTCAAACTACCAATAGTGGAGATGTATGATGGGAGAATGGATCCCATTGTTCACTTGACAGGTACATGAGGCATATGGAGGTGTTGGGGGCATCGGAGTAGTCATGGCATGATGCTTCCCTTTTTATTTGACAGATATTGCAGCATTATGGTTCAGACAGTTGGTAAGTAGCTCTATTGGCACGTGGACGGAGCTGATTGAAAGGTTTATGAGGCAGTTTCGGGTCCATATAATTCGACCCAAGAATGTGATGACACTGACATCGATGAAACAATGGAAGGTAGAATCGCTTAAAGATTTCTTGACCAGATTCAATGCGGTAGTGGCTTCAGTGGATCGACCAGATCCGTCGATGGTTTTGATGGCAGCAGTTTTGCGAATTGCAGAAAATTCAGATTTCAAGATATCGTTGGAGCAGGACCCACCGAGGGATGTCGGGGAGTCCTACCATGAGGCAGAAAGGTTTCCGAGGCAAGAAGATGCGCAGGCTGAGAGAGAAGGAAGAGAGGCAGAAGCTTATGCAGTAAGGGGTGGAGGACCATCTAGGGAGGACCCAATCAAAGATGATAAAGGAAAATGAATGACAACGGTAGCACTTTGAAAAGGCCGCAGAGGGAGTCTAAGTTTTCTTCTTACATGGATCTATTTGAAACTCAGGAAATGATTTACTTGGATATAGAGGGTGCCTCCAGTATCGAAGGCCAGCAAGAAGGGAACCTTCTGATTACGAGCGGGCATCAAGAAAGCATTGCATATTTCCATGAGCTGAATGGGCACAACACGAACGACTGTAGGAATTTGAAGGATATTAATTAAGAGTGTGTGAGGGATGGTCATTTGCAATAGTACATAAGGAATTGAGCTGTGGCGGTAGGACAGGAGAGACCACCGTCCACCTCGAGCGAAGAAGGAACTGGATCTAGGAAATGTCGTCAGCTCGTCATCAACTAAATAAATTTATGGCATTGAATAAGTAATAGGGCTCGAAGTAATACGGCTAAGTAGCATACACATGTATGGGATCGACGACGGTACCTAGGCACGTTCTGAGGCAATGGCAAACCATATTGCTTGAGTCTATGAAATCCTATTTTCTTTCTATTTTCCTACAAACTTTGGTTCTTTCTTTAGTTGCACGGACATTTGTTTAGTTTTCCCTGTTTGTTTAGACTTTCAATTTGTTAACTGGATTCTGTAATAAGTGGATTTGGATCGATGTAATAAATAATACAGGTTTCGCGGTTACGGTCCCTACCGGAGAGATGGGGCAGTAATTGCAAATAAAAAGTCCCTTTGCCTCGAGCGATGGAATGGACTAAAATGCAATATAAAAGTCCTTGGCCGGAGAGCCGAGGCCGGAGAACATAAAAGTCCTTGGCCGAAGAGTCAAGGCCGGCGAACATGAAAGTCCTTGGCCGAAGAGCCGAGGCCGGAGAACATGAAAGTCCTTGGTTGGAGAGCCAAGGCCGAAGAACATGAAAGTCCATGACTGGAGAGCCGAAGCCGGAGAATACTAAAAAGTCCTTAGCTGGAGAGCCGAGGCCGGAGAATATAAAAGTCCTTGACCGGAGAGCCGAGGTCGGAGAATACATAAAAAGTCCTTGACCGGAGAGCCAAGGTCGGAGAACATAAAAACCCTTGACCGGAGAGTCGGGGTCAACAGGATAACACGACCCAGCGAGATATATGGATTTGAAGTTTACCTAAAGAGGTCATGGATTTGGATTTTTCTTGGGATAAATGATCCCGGCGAGGTCTTGGATTCAGCAAAGGGCTCGGTGCGGTCACGAGTTTGGATAGCAACCTAGAAAGGACTTCGAAATGGACATCGACTCGGAGCAGCCACAGACTTGGCTATGGCTATGATACCTGGATAGGATGGCTTGGCAATGGATGGAATATGGATTTTGGATATCGGATTTAGAGCTATTCAAAACACGCCTTCTTACCACAAAACATGTTTTGGGGAGCAAGTGTTATCCCGTCTTTGGGCAAGGCCATGATGCCAAAAGATTAACTGGAAACCAAAGACAGTTCTCCTCAAATCTAGTTATGTACAAGTTAGCTATGGATGTCGGTGAATTTCCATCAAGTCCAGATTAAGCTATAATTGATATGGAACGAAATGCAAAGCTATGGAAGACAATGGTTCAAAATTCAAATCAATCGGAGTTCGTATGCTCAAGATATGATCGATGCAAACCAAAGAAATTAACTCTTTACATCCATAAATTCGCACCAATCGACTCGCATCCATTCACATCGATTGGCTTGCATCCATTATTTCGCATTGATTGGTTTGTATCCATCAGCCACTGCATCTCATCGTGTCCATCAAAGCCAACGTACTTCGTATCCATGGATAGTCGTCATTTCGTATCGATCATATTATCTGCATTTCGTATCCATCAGCAAAAAACACTTCGCATCGATCTCGAAAACGATCGATACAAAGTAGAGTGCAAAAAAATGTGAAATACAATCAATCGATACAAACATTGCATCGATGATCGATACGAACAGTGCAACGATGATCGACACGAATAGTGCAACGATGATGGATATGAACAGTGCAACGATGATCGATATGAACAGTGCAACGATGATCGATACGAACAATGCAACAATGATCGATGCACACAAGGAAGAGGTGATCAATGCGAACAAGATACACTCCATTGAAAGACTTGATCGTTCGGCATGAAATGTGGATCGACCCTAAAAGCAAGCGCCACGTCAACTTTCAGGCACGTGTCCAGGTATATAAGAACAGATTGACATGAAGAGGATCGATATGAAAAGAACAACAGTCGAAAAAAGCGAACTTGCATCGATCATAACTCACAATATACAAGCCCAAATGCCACCAAATTTTCATAGGAGCTTGCGTACAACCTAAAGAATGTTCATGATCGATCCTGATTCGATTGGACAAGATCTTGATAGATACGAATTTAGTTCCTATCAATCACGGATCGAGTTGAAATCACCTGGGATCGATTGTGTGGGCCTACGCACGTATAAGAAGAGGTCTCGCGAGGTTTGAGCAAGATATTTGCAGCCTACGCCTATAAATAGCATCCCAATAGCTTCACAAAAGGGGATCTTCTGGTTCTTCTACTTGGCTATTCTTCCGAAATCCATTGTAACTCGATCATTATCAACTACATTCTTGTAACCAACGAGTGATTATCAACAAAATATCAACATTTCAAAGTGGATGTAGGCCGAAGATGGCCGAACCACTTTAAACCTTGTGTCTTTACTGCATTCCTTTTAATTTTCTAAGTGTTCTTCATATTTTATTCTCTATAAACTTGTTATCTGTGATCTGTGACTATGATTTGATGCTTTCATCGGCAATTGGGTGTTTGTGACCATTTTTGGCGCAAACATTTATCAATTAAAATATAGAAACTAATTGAATTAAAATTGACAAATAGAAATATAAAATATAATTACAAGTAAATATTATTTGTATATTATTGTTTTAATAACCATGCAAGCGTAAAATTTTAAAACCACTAAATACATTCATAATTGGTTACTTACATGTTTATTTGCTCAACACCGTGTATTGTCCTTTATGAGTTTCAAAGTCTAGAAACATTGCTTGAATATGGATGTCTAATCCGTATTTGATCACATATAAATGTTATATGGTGAATGGTCACAATTTGTAATGTAAGAAAACTTGATGAAATTAGGCCATTCGAAATAAGCAAGCGAATCATAGCGTGAGGTCATGAACTCAATATGATTGATTACAATAATGACATTGTTGTGTTAAATGTGACACTAGACAAAGCTACAAAATAAGCCTAAGAAATTGATCACTGAAATGTCGGTTCGATCAGTTAACATAAAGTGCAACTTATTTGATATCCTTAAAAGTTAAGGATGACAAAATGCACCTTTGTATAGAGTTTGTTATGATATTGTTAAAAAGGGTTTCCTTTGAATCTTTCGACCATTTAGATAGAACAGAAAACTGAGTAGATGTAACGTAAGGTATAATTGGGATGAACGGAGTGAATGGTCGCTTTTACTTCATAAAGAAACATTGGAAGTGGGAACTGTAAAGTAAAAATAGATACTTACCAAGGAATAACAAATATGATGTCCATTTCAAATGTATTTTCATGTAGAAAATTATTTTCTATGAGATTTATTTCTTTTAATTTAAGATATTTAATCTAAAAATTGTCGACTGCAAACCAGTTATGGTAAATCAACAAATAGGTTTATTAGGTGATTGAATGTAGCTTCATATTTCGTACACTATTACAACAATGGTGGAAATAGTGGAAGCATGTGATATAACACATACTGATTGCATCAAGTTATGAAAATTGTTTTTGCAAAACATACCAAACATTATTTATGAAATAATAACTGTTTTACAGTGCTGATTGCAAAATAGATATTTTTTATTTTAATATAAATATTATGAATTTTCGTTATGAAATAAAAATAGTAGTATTTGTTTTCATAACTAAAGTGATGCATAGGAAAATGCAAAAAATTATCTGAAATTGTTTTTCAATTATTTTGGAATCATAGACTAGTCACGACTTTGAGAAATAATTATTAGATTGTATGATTATGAATCATATGGTACTATTAAATTATATTTTGACAATTATGGGCAAAGCACGCATTCAGTGAGAGCATCATAAGAGTTGATGAACTCTATGGATTGATACATATTGATATGTGCAATCAAAAGTCTATTTATTCCAAATAATTATGCGTACTTCGTTGTATTCACCGATAAATTATCACAAATATGAACATGCATATTAGATACACACGTGGTATGTTAATGATGGGTTTATCGAATAAAAAATGGAAAATAAAATAAAATAACATGTAATAGAAAATACCAATGATTCGATTTGATCGAATGAATGAGTAAATTGAAAAAGTTCTAAACGTACCTTATAACGAATAAAGATTCAATCCCAAAAGTCACTCCTCCCTATGATATGTAATGATGTATCGATAAGGAGTAATCAAACTTTGTTGAAAGAAGTATGATTGATGATGAGTGAAGTTGAGTTAACTTCTTTCTATAAGATCATGAATTTAAGAGTAGTACACAAGGTTAAATTAATTTCATCTAAAGGAATAGTTTGCAAAATTATATGAGACAAGGGTGTACAAGAAATCCCAATGTGCCCTAGACCAAGAAGTTGTCAAATTGTGCGAGTCAAATGACTGCGTATAAAAATTGTACGTTAGGGATCTTGTATGGAACACCCTAAAGGAGTTGCAAATAATAGTCATTGGATGACTAACTTATGTTTATAATGTAAGTTTCATAAACTAAAACTAAATCAATTTTATATATAAGGCAACCAATAAAGTTCTTATGAGTACTTATTCCATTAAATTGGAAATAATTGTTGTTTCAAGAAATACCAACTTCATAGCAAAGGAATTTCATTTTAAAATTATTGGTAGCAAAATGATTTTGGATACAATCCAATGATGAAACTGATTATATAGGATGAAATGAAATTAACCAAACCTAATGAATATAACGCATTAGAATGCCTAATGAGTATTCTTGCATATTGAAGAGAAACTATGGGTTTCTTATCAATATCCAGAATAGATAATCCTTAGTTATCAATGAAATCATTCAAAGTATTGACTCTATGATATGATTTGATATACAAATCCAAAATGGTTTCCAGGTATGCAATCAAAATATGAATTTGATAGTTGCACCTGAAGGGATATTAACCATTGCTGCAAATGTGTCTTCAAGAGAAAAACCGATGTAGTTGGAATGTAGTGAACAACACTAATAAAAATAAAACCACAAATATCAATTTTTGAAATTCACGTAAAAGATTCACCATTCAATATGCTTTTTCGATATAGTATTCTTAAGTAGTAGATCTGGTTTAGGCCCCTCTATTTTCCGTTACATCCACTAAAACTAGGCTTTTTAGCAACTACTTTAGTAACATTAATATGAAAAGTTTGATTGACTAGCTCTTTTTGGAGCACAAAGTCCTAATTTTAAGGCATAAGTGCTCAGTAAAAGTTAAAAATCTGTCGTAATCACCAAATCTAACTACATAAATTATGATATTCTTCATTTTTGTTATATAAGATTAAACCATATTTTTTCTCCTACACGAGTGATGTGAGAATGATAATAAATTAACTTTAAATATTAAGTTTAATATCCAGTGAAGCTTTCCGCACTACCATTATTTTTTGCTATATCACTGCTTTATTCCTCTTGTAACTTTTTGCACCTCCATAATTATGGAACAACGAAGCGCTTTTACTGTACAGTAATCAACATATGTACCACAGTAATTAGGTTGCCATAGCATGTAATAATACTATAAGTGATACCATGCCAAAAATAATGAAGAGAACCCATGGTAGCAAATTATAAGACAACAAATGAATTCTTTTGTCAACACGCTACCATAGTAACCGAACAAAATTTCCATGTCTTAATTTGTTACTGCTGCATCCTGAGTTAAAACTACTCTGGTTCTTCATCAGGCGAGACATCAAGTTTCTTGATTACAACTTGTTGCCCAACATCCATAACTACATAATATGTTGTTCCTTAAAAACCTTCACCAACCAAAGAGTTTGAGCCAAAACTATCATAATTTAATTTGCACATGTAGCATTATTTATTTTTAAGCAACATGGCGTAGTAATTTTCCCAGGCATAGATTTTGTTTGTCATAGCATTATATGGGCAGTTGAATTTTTTGCGTTTCTTCTTGTATATAATGCTCAAGTTTGTTTTTCTTTAGAAATCGAGGAGGGTAGGGACTCTTGACATGTATTTATTTCTTCCATTTAAAAAACATACAAATTTCTTAAGGTAAGGAAATATGGTACTTTTTTTGAGGAAAACCTAATGTGCAACTTGCGACTTCTTGGACCAAGACAATAATGAACATATTTCAAGTGATGGGATTACTATAATGTTTGTATGTTTGTGAAGAATATAGAATTTGTTCTAGTGAATATTCAACTAAAGGTAAATATGGCAAGTTTATGAATATTAAAGGTGATAGACAAAATTTAAATTTAATAAATATTGATTTTAATGCTAGGATTTGGTTGTTTAATGGATTCCACTAAACTATTTGATTTACCAAACTATCTATCATTTAAAGTTGATATAAAAAACCAAAAAAAAAGAAACTTATAACATAATGTAAAATAAAAAGAAAGGGGAATTTCACTAGAAGGACAAATTTTGCAGTCCAATTATTTTCTAGGACACACATCCACAGGAATTAATTTGAAGTCCAAAGGCAGCAACATAATTAATTTTAAGGAAAAAGTCAACAGTCTAATTACTTTCAAGGATATAATTTCATAGGTTTTTAGGCCTTAGAAACTAATTTTTTTGCATTTTGTTCTTAAAAGTAATTATTTCATTTGTGTGTCCTAGAAACTAATTACACATGCTTAAGAGGCCCTTGTGGCTAATTTCCGTAAAAAAAAAGTGTACTCCACATTTGAGTCATATTATGTAGATTTACTATCTAATTTGTAAGATGGATTAAGTGTGGGAAAAAATTCTTTAAGAAAATATTCATTCATAAACATGCTGAAAATAAAATAAGAGAGAAGTACATAAAACTTCACATAGTTTCATGTATAAATTACTTGGTCATCGCTTACGGTAGGTTAATTTATACAAACGGATCAATTTGCTTTAATTTTTAATGTTTACATAACGCTTTTAAGTGAATAACACAACGATACGACTCTACATGTAATTCAGTAGTAAGAAATGAATGCCACATTTTCAACCAAAATTAAGGAAACTTCGTAAAGAGAGAAATTTTACTAATAAAGTATTAAAGGAATATAAACCAAATACGTCATAGGCTTTACAAATAAAATTTGATGCAAAGTTTATACAGGCTGTGTATAAAATTGGATTTTTTTAATTATTGAAATTTAGATGTTAGGGGAAAATTCTTTTATAAATCCTAATGGTCACGCATTTTATAGGGACTAAGTATACTTCTCAAACTCTATTTTGACTGAAAATTTAAGCTGGTCATATACAATATTTTTTTGGATCTTTGCATGTATTATGCATGATGTATGTAAAAGTATGCGGAAATATATGAGTGAAAATGGAATAGTTCAATGGAGTAAAAATATACAAATCCTCTAACAACCCGCAACTCCGAACATATCAATCCAAAAACCAAATTAGTGTTTGAGCTCACGTCGTACCAAGAAATATAAGTATAGGGTTGTTGTGTTTACAAGATACAGCGACTAATAATAAACATTCTACACTTTCAGATCTCAAAACGAAAGGAAATAAATTATATAAAACTGAAAATAACCGAATCAAATAGCAGTCTCAACGTAAACGTGGTCCATACAATAATATCTCTAATTGACAATACATACAGGTTTGGCTATAGGTTAAATATAATATAAAGTACATAGAGAAGTATCTAAGCGCTAAGTCACCTCTTCCATGTACATATCCTGACCAAATCAACTACCGGACCACCCTCTTGTAATAGAGATAAAGAAGGAGAAATGGAGTGGGTCGGACAAATTCTGGTAAGTGAATTATATCACAAGTGATATGGTATTGACAAGTAATTAAAGTTTAGTTAATAACATACACCTAAGAGATTTCATTAATGTGCGTGTCTTATATATATGAGAAATTAATAACTATCACACTATAAGTTGACTACTATTAATGGGATAAATCCAATTATGACTTATGAAATTTGGCACTCATACGTGGAACATCCTGAAACTGAATAATGTTTAAAACCATCTCTAGTGTATGGTCTCAACTATAGACCACCTAACCATACATCGAGATAACACCCTCCATAGTAGTTGCTTGGGTTGCATCTATTTGAATATACATCCAATGCTCGGCCCACATATAGAATCGCAGTCTGAAGATAATTGTCATCTTTGCATTGGTGCACCAAACTGAGTCTATGTCTAATGGACGACCCACTCATCGAATCACAGTCCGATTATACTTTCCATCTATGCATTGATTAATCTTCTCATTAATATTCCTATCCTATGCTCTCCATCGTTACACAAGTAGCAACAAGGGCCGGGTCTGATTCAACCCTTCTATAAGATTCACAGATCCTACTATAAATGTCTTCATTACTCTTTCCAACTCTCACCAGTAGGTGATTAAAACCGGTTATGAATGATAAGCGAGCTTCTAATTGTGATGTAGTCACCCTCCATACTGAGTGTTGTGTTTAACAACTTCATGAAGTGAGAATATAGGAAGTCACCGCGTTATTATACTTTTCTAGCTTGTTGCATGACTCTAGTTCTCTATGTGAACTCCCAAAAGATAAAGAAGTAGGAACAAGCTTCCCCGATCCATTTTACTTGGCTTGTACCAGGTCAAGGTTCAACCTAGGCTTGATACAGTAGTTCAGACGTTTGAATATGATTTCAAGTGTATGGTCCCCTCCACAAAATTTTTGTCACGGGCATTCTAACATTTGGTCCAATATTCAGATGTCCGACTTAGGTTCAAGACGTTTGAATAAGTGTTCAGACGTCTGGTAAATAATTCAAATGTCCCAGTGTGTATTTTTTGGTCTATTAATCAATTCATTTTGTTCGTCTTCTTCATGGATGTAAGTATACATGTTAGATTCCTTTTAACAAGTGTTCGACTATAATTTACATTCTCGTTTATACACAACTTTAGGTGATTTGTCTTAACGAACTGATTATAAATTTCGATAGATTTCTGTATATTTTTCAATTGATTACCCATGTGTATTTCAATCAATTGTATATGTGTATTCAAAGTTAATAGGGTCAAATTGAGGTAAATTCAAATGAATGTATTCATTTATGTTTTGTTTATCAAAATAAGTCCAAACTTATTATACCAAAGTAGATCTATAAAATTTAAAGGTAGTTTCAATCTAATTTACCCTTCTCTCCCGAATTACAATGATTATTTTATTAATTCATTACCTAAGGTTTTCTATTTCTTCCAGTTCACTAATATTTTTGAAAAAGAAAGTATTGATTTGGATTAAAATCATATCTTTAATTCTAAGAAGGTATGTAAGTGAAAATTAACTGCTTATCCACGACATAATCATTTAGTTAATAATCCATTCAACTTGAAGGCTTGTTCAAAGAACCCCTTCTCCTAACCCGATTTGAATTGGTGCCTCCCTTCCTCTATTTGTTGATTTGTTTGTGCTATTCCTTCTCTTTCAATTTGACTCTCTTCCTCTCTCCCTCTTTTAGTGTGATTTATCTTATTTCATTTTCAATTTAGATATATAGAGAAGATAATAAAAAGTGATGTTGGGATTTGAGAAGTTTTATGAAGGAAGAAGAAGAAATGAATATACAAAACTAGAGAGGCGATGCCTAGGTTTAGAATAAAGATAAGTAGGGGTTAGGACTTTATTTAGTTTAAAAATAGGGTTATTAGGTTAAATCCCAAAATTATTATTTATTGAAATACCATTGGGTCTAATTTCCACTAATTCTGACTCGTCTTATCAAATTCAACAAGTTACATTTGTGTGATAAACAAATTTCAGACACAATGGAATTGGTTCTGAGACCTAATTCCAACATTTGTGAAAATTTAATTTTTTTTTCCTTTTTATACAAATTAAACATTTTTACCCTTATTGATGTTTTGAATTATTATTAAAATTTCTAGATTGTTACATTCTCTCCTCTTAAAACGATTTCATCCCCAAAATCTCCAAAGATGGAAAAATGCAACTCGCTCATATAAACCAATTTCTATAACCATCTGCTAAACCATCAACCACTTGTAAACATTATCTTTAAATTCAAATTTTAGAATGCAGCATGTACATATAGGTATGGAATTCATGTGAACATATAGATAATGTAATTTAGGCGGTCTCCTACACTTGTTGACCTTCAGAAATGCAAATGCCTGTGCCATGTATCCAAAATGTTTGCAACATCTTATATATTTCTATTTCCATATAGATGTGCAACCATTTAATAAGTATGCAAAAATTCAACAACAATTACGCATACAATTTATATAATAAAATAGACAAGGTGATGTACATTGTAGACCAAGATGAACCTATATATGCAATACTAACTAATAAAATACATCCATTAGAAACCATCATTCAAAACATGTCCTATTGACACGTTCACATCCATGCCTAACATCCAAACTCATTCCTATGGAATATACTAAGCTAAATAATATTCATATTAGTAAGTATACTAACTTAGATAGAAACTTACTAGAAAAGAGCTCTAGATAAGTAGCTAAGATCTTATCCTCAAGTCCTAAGTACTCTCCACCGAGTCGTCTCCCCACTGGACTCTAACCAATGCAATTACTTTATTGCGAAGTCATTTTATCCCGTGCTTAATAATGTGGGTAGGTGCTTCGAAAACAAGAGACTCTCTCCACTCTAACTTCTTCCAACTAACTCGGCACGGCCATAGTAGTTAAATCGTGTAAACACTTCCATGGGTGTGACACATCGAAGACATTGTGAGCTTCCAACCACTCTTTAGGAATCTCACTCTATAAGCTAACTTCCATATTCTTTCCAATTTCGTAAAAGGCCCTACAAACCTTGGCACTAGCTTTCCCAAACTACCAAACTTCATAACGTATCTAAGTGGCAAGACCTTCACAAAGACCATGTCGTCCACTACGAACTCCAGCTCCGTGCATCTTATAATACCACGTATTTTTAATGACTAAATGTTTAAATGATTAATTTAAATATTTAATCTTTAAATAATGAAATGCCCATATACTCGATTTTTCAATGACAGATGAATTATAGCTCGAGCCACTCGCCGTTAAGTCCGCAATTTCGTCGTAAGAAGAATGATTGTAAACTTGGCTATGTTGGAGTCGATAAGTTTTTGAAGTAAATAGTGATTTCATGTGGTTGAAATAAATATGGAGCTAAGGTCCATTAGTTTTCCTATATGTTAGCTAACCACATTCATTTTCATTCAACTTTTCGTTCCATATTACTTCTCCTTTTCATTTCTTAATCACTTTCTTAATTACGACGATCCAGTATTTTTAACATCTAAAAATTTTATAAACACATACAAAACATGCTTATAACTAATTTAAAATGTTAAAAATAGTGGACCGTGTGTATATAAAGTTAAAAATCTAAATAATTATGAACAATAAAAGGGAAACCTCACAGCAGAGTTTAAACGTTCACTATATATGTGTATTAACTTAGTAATACAATTTTTATACACTTGTTATTAAAGTGATATAAGTATTGTTTAACTAAAGAAATAACTTTATAAGTGAATTATATATTTTATAAAATACTTTAAGATAAGTTACGAACTAGTAAATGATATATTTTATAAAATAGTACGAGATGTTTTATAAAATAATAAATGATAGATTTTATAAAATAGTAAATAAATTATTTTATAAAATAGTATGAGTATTTATATGTTATAAAATAGTATGAGGTATTTCATGAAACATCACATGATATACTTTATAAATTAGTCCGAGTTATTTTATAAAATAGAAAATGACATATTTTATAGAATAATATGAGATATTTTATAAAATTGTGAATGATATATTTTATAAAATAGTAATTAGTACATTTTATTAAAGTGTGATATTTTATAAAATAGTATAGAGGAATTATTTTATAAAATAGTTGTAAGGTTTTATAAAATAACTATGAGATGAATAGTTAATTTAAATGAAGAAAGTAAGTGTTATAAAGGCTTAAAATGATTAATAAGCTAGTATTGTATTTATAAAATAATGGAATGGTTTAATAAAATAGTAGAAAAAGTGGTCGGACTTTTATTGAAAAGATTTAGTAAACAAAAGTAGGATTTTATTAAGTAGTAACTGAAATACTTATTTAAATACGTATATGCACATAAGTAAGCATACATATACGTGTATTTAAAGATATATAACAATTAACCAATTTATGCATTGTAATTAGAATTTTTATGTATGTATTTATGTGAATATACAAATTTATTTGTGTGAATAAATGTATGGATGTGTTCATGAGTATCTATATTTGTGTAAACTCTTTTACAAGCATCTTATGCAGCCATAGCAACTATAGAGTGCGCTGAGTTGTGTGAGAGAAGGGTCGAGTAATCGGACAGGTGAAGCGCGAAACATGTTTATGCAATATATGTTTATTTTCATATATATATATATATATATATATGCATATACATCCACAAGAAGATGCAGTGACATATGTGTAAGCATCATGAGAGACTAGAAAGCCGGTTTTCTTCATTTTGGCATGATAGAGGAAACCGGGTCGAAAGAATCATTCCATGGAACTATATGCATAAAAGAGCGGGTTTTGTATTTGTGACGACCACTATACACCTCCAGCACCTAATGTAACCTATAAAACGTGTTGCATCGATGTCCGAATGATGTAGGACAATAGCAAGTTTCTAAAGTAAATAAAACAATCAAAGAACCTGTCATATATCTCATATCCTATTGAATAAAATATAATAGTCACCATAGATATAAAATAGACGAGACAGTAATACCTGAATAAACAACAAAATCAGAGTGCAAAGATCCATACAATTAGACAACATAAGTGATAAAGTTTATACAACTGAAAATAAATTCAAGGGATAAAGTGTACCTAAATAAAATAAGTAGGCACTGTCTAGGCTCAATGGTCCATACATTGAAATAAACAATAATAAGCCCAAAATACAAATAAGAGAAAGCTTTGCCTCCTTAGTCCATTTGCATAATTCCATGTGTTATTTATACCTATAATCCAGTCTACTCATTTAAAAGTAACCGAGAAAATAAGTACCAAAGCATAAAACCTCGAGTTAGACTATGGTTTGGTGTGAGTGATAAACAATCTCAAAATACTACAAAACTTGACATAGTATATGGGGCATATGGTATGTAGAATCATACCTGACATATCCCAGCATCAAAAGAGTTAGCACATAAAATAGAATATATGCTACTCTATATCATAATCATCATGGGTGTACTACATGTCAAGATACAATGGGTCTCTAGATATCCACATGAATGATATCTACATCATGTGACATCCCTAGAGTGATGAAAAACCAAAACAAACATATCATTTATCATCCATTGTCACATCACTTACTCAGTGAATTGGATATGATAACTCTTATGACCATGCCTAGGGACTACTCAATGTCCTAGTTTCTCGATACCTGAATCCATGCCACTTAGTAGGCTGGGTACTAGACTGCCCGTCATGGCTGATCCAGGTTAAGAATGATTGCCTGTCGTAGAGATCAGATCGCCTATCATTGACATCAGGACCCGTCATGGTCCAAGTAGGTACCCCTACATTACCCTTGCTTTACGAGTACACTATAATACCTTCGTTTATCAATTATCTCTTTGCACACATCATATCTACATAAAGCACATCATCGCTTCACTTCATAAGTTTGCATCCTTGAATTTGTCCTTTATATCATCATACAACTCTCATCATTGAGTTGTTAAGTGTGTAACTGCTGTAGCATCCATTATTAGTCATAGATTACCATCATGTTATTTTGAACATCCTATAGACATCCATCATATGTTGTAGGATCATCATAAAAAAATCCTGAAGTCTTTGCGTCAAAGCATCGCGTCATCACTTCATTATCATAATTGCCCGTCATAGAGCAATAACATCACCAAAAAGGGTCAACCAAATGAATGAACCACCATGTCATGCTCCTTGAAGCCTCCTTAATGTCCGTGTTAAAAATTGACCAAATCAGTCGTTATTAATAATGGTAAGTACCGGCTACTCTAGAGTGGTCGAAGCCGACCACTTCTGTTTTGTACTTAACCAAAAATGACTAAGTACGAACAAGGTGAAAACCTCCTAAATCCCATAGCACATACCAAAGTCCAACATCTTTATATCAGTCATTACACATCTTGGTACTTTTCCATGTACTTATCCCATCAATTCGAGTTCACAACATTTATGAGTTCAATTGATATCCATGAAACTCTATTTGGTCATTCAAGTTTCTATCATGTGTGTGTTCAATCAATATGTACTAAACTTTATCTTATAAGATGTTCCCTAACACTATATTTCCCGTCAAATGGCATTTTCAACCAAAGAGAATAAACAAGCATAACACAACTAATAAGCATACATACATCTATCATAGCATATGTACAATGTATACAATACATTTATATCAACAATTTAGGATTCATATTAAAAAAGCCTAAATATAGCAATTTCCTAAAGATAGTACGTCCTTAAGAATATTGTGATATTTGATTTAAAATAATTTCAAAATACTATTAAATTCTTTTATAAAATTAGATGTGGGTTTAATATATTAAAAATAATATTTTAAAATTAGAAATCATTTCAAAATAATGTTTTATTTAATAATAATCAAAGTACGGTAAGAGAAATATGACATACCTCAAAAAATGTTGTTGAATCCTATGCCAAGTTGTAGAGGGCTCCAATATGAGTGCAACGTAAGAAACCACGTCCAAATCGGACCTTGTATGCAAAAGATATGGGAGATACAAGATTTCAATTTAAATATATAAACTAATCACTTAATTAACTAATAAATAATTAATTAACCTAACTAACCATTTCATAATTACACATTCCTCTCCCAGCCACGTCATCTTTTCTTCTCTCTTTTTTCCTATAGCTTCATGAAATAAGCCTCCCCTTTCCTACTGCAAGCACTCTCTCTACTACTACACTTCACCGCTGCACTCTACCTGGTCCGCCACACAGCACCGCCTCTTAACCCCTCATGCACGCTGGCTGCTTCGGCCATCCTATCAAGCTACCATTTCTTTTTTTCATTTCCTTCCTAAATACATACTTCCTGTAGCACAAACGAGACACACCGCCATGAGATCACCTATCGCCTCACCACCACAGCCAACTCCACCACCTACACCTATTCCCACCATCTCCTAGTTGTCAGCCCCCTCTGGCCTCCATGATCTACTGCTACCATTTTTTTTCATGCCTTAGCATGTCATGCCATTTTCGGCAGCCACCCTCCACTATAGTCTGTTGCACTTCCCCTCTGACCCATCCCCTCCACCTGCCACTCCATAGCGGCCTATCTAAGCCACCGCTAGCCAACGTCACGAATTAGAATACCCCATAAACCCATTTTCAATCCAAACTTCTCCATTTCGCCACCATCACTACATCCACTCTAGCTTACCAATATCTATTTGCCGAGATGAACAAATAAATATCAACGATTTTTAACTTGGATTTTTTCAAAGATAGAACCCTTGCCAGATCTTAGTTTTTGGCCACCACAATCGGAGTCGGGTCGAACCAAGGCCACAACTGCACAACACTATGAAAAATAGAGAGATACGATTTTTATTTTGTTCAAAAACGATGATAATTTCTTGAGAAAGAGGAGGAGAACTGAGGTAGGAAGAAGAAGAGATGAAAGACATACAAATAAGTAAATGATAAACGGGGCTAGTGAAGAACCAAAAATTTATTGTATAGCGGGTACGATCAGGGTTCGAATGTACCCTTTTTCTCACATTTTAAAAATTCCAACGCATGTTTTGTGGTCGTATGGCTTCTACGAATGGTAGATTATGACGATTCTTGGATGGCTTGACTCATCTTATTTTTCCCGTTGCAACAGTACAAATTTTCGTCAAAATCGGAACTGTGCCCCAAGACGTTATTTTTGGGTATTTTTAAGTCATACGGACTGCCAAAACGTCCAATCTCGAAAATTCTTCGACTGCACGGCTTTTACCCTCCTTCTTGACCTAAGGACATTTTTTATTCGTCCAAATTCTCCGGTTCATTGGTGCACATATATCCTTGTAATACGTCCAGCTACCAAAAAGGCCGAAAAATAAATATAGGATCAAAATCGACTAATAAAATTACAAAAGGTAAATAGTGTCACTACTCAGCATGTACAAAGTTATAGAGTCATATGACCCAATATGAATTTTAAAAATATTATTTTGTGATCCTTTGATATGTAATATATGGATCGTTACACTCTCCCCTACTTTACAAATTTCGCTCCATAAATCCACAAATCGAACAAGTAATAATCAACCATAGCTATCCTACATGCCTAACAACCATAAAAAGCATAAGCAATCGTGTCAAACACCCACCATCCAGCATCAAACATGCACATATAATATCAAACATTAAGAAGTAATATCCATGCATATCTTAGCATGCAGGATACTAAATCATCTAATATAAAGAACCAAGTGTGTTATCAAATATGAAAACTAGATAAAATGGAAATTTTAACTAGTATAGAGTTTCGAATAAGCGGTCCTCAGACTCCGCTCGTTCTTCTAGGTGCAATAGCCTTCGCTTTTACTCTATTAAATCTTTACCACTTAATTGTCTTCCTTCTAAAATATTTTGTATCACGTCCTATGATACAAATGCACCTATGAGGTCTTCGAAGTTTTTGGTTCAATCTTGATATCCTTTAGTCGATCCGATGCCATTTTCCCATTGCCTTTTGTAAGACTTTCCAAAACCCACTAGCAAATAAAGGGTCTTAGTCACTCATAATGCTCTTTGGTACACCATGAAATCATATCCATTTCACATAAAAGGTGTCCAATTTTGAATGACCTTCTACTAGACATAACGAGTATAAATATTGCATTCTTCGTTAATCTATCGAATATGACCCAATTTCTAGTGTACCCACCTCTAATCCTCGGTAATCCATCGATGAAGCTCATTTATATCTACTCCCCTTCTACTTGGGAACAAACAATCTCTCATCCTAACAGAGCCGACAATCTCAGTCAGGTCTGTACTGCATCATCTCTATAGACTCTACTCGTTCCTATATCTTAGTAAGGATCTCCACTAGTCTAACATCATGCCTCTGATTTGTATTCATAAGCCAAGTCAAAGTAGGTCTGATAGTCAAACTAGCCAAAATCTATGGCTCATGCTCACACTGCGATTTAACGTCATAAGTAGCAATAAAATCAAGTTGTGTCCACTCTACATAAATCGCTCTCAAACAGTATGTCTTCCACTCATAGCATAGTGATTGCATTTCCCTTAAGTGCATATAGGAAATTTTAAAGTTGAAGACGATATGAATTCCAACCACCGCTACTGACGAAGGTTGTGATCCTTTTGAGGGAAGAGGTATTTCATTGATTTGGGATTAGTGAATAGCTTTAAACTCTCTACGAATAGATAGTGCCTTCAAACCATTAAAGCATATACTATCGTCGCCAACTCCAAATCATGAGTTAAATACTTCTTCTCATGCGGTTTCAGCTGTCGACTAGCATATACGACAACATTACCCTTCTTCACTAATACCGTACCTAGTCTTGTACCACAAGCATCTATGTATACCATCAACTCCTCATTCTTGCTCCGAATGATTAACAACGGTGCACTCGTCAACCTCTCTTTTTGACTCACAAATTCTTGCTCCTACCTTACGTCCTAGAAGAAAGTCTGATTCCTCTTCGTCAAATTGGTTAACGGTGCCACTACCTTGAGAAGTATTTGAAAAAAGTCTATAGCATCCCATACTAATTCATGGAAACTTCTCATCTATAGCACTCTTAGGTCTGTCACAATCCTAGACTTATGTAACCTTCGCAGGATCTCTTTGAAACAACATTACCCAAGAATCTACTTCCCTCCTCCAACTTCGAAAACTTCATCTCGGGAGACGTTTTTTCAACACATCGTACACAATCATCAATCGCATTTTGTGCTCCACTTTTTTCCATGTAGATGAAAATACTATCAATGAACACAAGCATGAACTAACTTAACTAATCCCATGAAAAATGGTTTGGGGATCAACAAAGTATGACGTCAAATTGGTTAGCCTGAATGGCATAACCAATCACTCAAAAATTAAGATGGCATATAAAACACTATAATCAGCACATCCTCTCTAGCTACCCCAATTGATGAAGCCTCATTATAAGGTCCAACTAGAAGAACACTCTAGCACCATGGAGTAGTTTGAACAAGTTATTCATATGTGGGAGTGGATACTTGTTCTTCTTCATCACTTTATTCATCTCACGATAATCAACAAGTAACCTCAAAGATCCATACGCCTTACTGGAAGACACTGCATGTGCACCCTACTCAGATGCATTCTTATAAGTGATCCCTTGCCTCAATAAATATTCCACTCATACCTCTAGTTCCCTCTGCTCTTTGGGCATCATATGCCTCAACGGTATAACTACTAATCTAGCAACTTTGACTAGATCAATACGAAACTCTATCTCTCTACGTGGTTTCAATTTAGTCATCTCATCGAATATGTCCGGATATTCCCTACCAATAGGCACTAATGACAGCTCATTTTATGGGTATTAGGAGAATATAGAAAGCTAACCTTATCGTATAGTGGCCAGCCTAACGCTACCTTCCGCCCATCGTTAGCCCCAGTCATTTCCAACAGTCTCTCAAGTCCA
This sequence comes from Allium cepa, assembly GCA_030765085.1. Taxonomy (NCBI): domain Eukaryota; kingdom Viridiplantae; phylum Streptophyta; class Magnoliopsida; order Asparagales; family Amaryllidaceae; genus Allium; species Allium cepa. The sequence continues at coordinate 154,173,067 of CM060937.1, forward strand.
CCACTATTCTGTATCTCTTCAGCCAATCCACTCCGAGACTATAATACCAAACCCATTGAATCCAAAAATAAAACAATCACAAGCAAACAAATATCCATGATGGGATAAGGCTAATTCTTGATAACCCATGCATAGGCTGGCAGAGGCCCCAATAGGGTTTGTCGGGATTTAAGGTCGGTCAACAATCTCGGGTCTCAATTATAATCTATCTAACAAGTCACTAGATATGAAGGGATTCATAGCCCCGGTATCGAATAAAATACATATGAGAAACATTATAAATGGAAAGCATACCTTGGGTGGTAATGCCCTTTCCCTTCTATTTGGTTGGTGGAGCACTCGACGAAATCAAAATGACATTCAATGCATATACCTTCATAGTCTGCCCCTGCTTAGCTAGTTCGGGATAGTCCTTCCACACTGGTTATAGGCTCTCACGTCATCGAGCCTTCTCGATCAACTTTTTGAAGCTACCAACAATATGACCAATCAATCACTTTCAAAGGTGATAGTTTAACCCGATGATAAACTTTTCATTTTTTTGAGGTGGAGTATAAATCAAAGATAGACTATTCTTTGACAACACGTCGAATTTGGCCATATACTCCAACACAGACATATCGTCCATCTTTAAGCCGGCGAATTTCCTAGACAACACTGACTTTTGAGAAGTCGAGATAAATTTCTCCTCAAAGCGATCTGTGAACCGATTTCTAGTAAACCGATCCTCAAGAACTACTGTGACATCCTAGTAGATCACTGTCCATCTCTAGAGTTATCTTGAGGCCAAAATCCATCTTATCACATCATCGAACTTCAAGTCATTGAAGATCCTTTCACAGATATCCGTATAGTCTTTCACCTTAACGATCGATTATATTCCAAGGAACGGTCTGCCTCTTAGACTTATGTAGTCATTATATAGCTATGCAAAGTCGAATCTTGATGTTTGCACCTAAGCATGATCTTTATTTGGAGCAACTTAGGCATTTCGAACTATGTTTCACACCATCTCACTAAACGTATCCTATAAATCGGGGTTAGTGGTCCCCAAATCTACATACTCCTTAACTCTAGAGATGAAATTCCTAGAAGTATCTCTTGTATGCTGGCTCATTATTGATCTATAACAAGAATGATCAGTCTCTCATAAAGAGAGCTGCTTAAATGGAACTCAAATGTGCAATGCAACTCATATATTATACATATTACCGTACAGTTTTTAGAACCTAAATATATAACAAATATGCTCTATCTCATGTGTGCATGTGTGTATAGGCATATATATACTCTTGATCCAATCTAGGGTGATAACCCCATCCTATCTCTATTGGATCATGATATCAACTTAGTATTAAGTGGGTTAACCTAAGTCAAATCACTTAAATGAAGCTACAATACCAAATGTGACGACCGCCCTATACCTTCGCTACTCAATATAACCTGTAGAGTGTGCTATTGTCCAATGTAGAATAATAGTCAAGGTTGTAAAGTAAATAAAACAATCATAAAGCCTGTCGTATATCTCACAATGCATCAAATAAAATATAATAGTCGCTATATATATAAAACAGGAGAGACAGTAATAACTGAATAAACCACAAAAATTTGAGTGCAAAGAACCATATATTTGTACAACAAGTGACATGGTTTATACAATTGAAAATAATCTCAAGGGACAAACTGTCTCTAAATAAAATAAACAGAGACTGCCTAGGCTTCGTAGCAGCGAAATAAACAGTAATAAGCCCAAAATATAAATATTAGACAACGTCGCATCCTCCTAGTCCATCTGCATAACTCAAATTGCCGTTTATACATATAATCTAGTCTACTCATTTAAGAGTACCCGAGATATAAGAAGCAAACAATAAAATCTCGAGTCAGATAATAGTCTGATGTGAGCGATAAACAGTCTCAAAATGCTACAAAAGTCGATATAGTATATGGGATATATAGTATGGATAATTATACCTGACATGTCCCTTCATCCAAAGAGTTAGCATATAACATAAGATATACGCTACTCTATATCATAGTCATCATGGGTACTAATGGGTGTCCAAATATCTACATCAATGACATCTACGTCACATGGCATCCATAGAGTGATAAACAACGAAGTAAACATAACATCCATTATCCATCCTTACATCGCTCGCTCGGTGCATTAGATATATGATAACTCGTATGACCACACCGTAAGTCAAGGAATACTTAATGTCTCAGTTTCCTGGTACTTGAATACATGTCACTCAGTAGGCCATGAACTAGACCGCCCATCATAACTGATCAAGGGTAAGAAGGATTTCCGCTCATAGAGATCATATTGCCTACTATGGAGATCAAGACCACTCATAGCCCAAATGGATGGCCCTACATTACCCCTGCTTTATGAGTACAATGCTATATCTTCGAGTATTAGCAATCCCTTTACATACATCATACCCACAGTAGAGCATATCCTCTATCCACTTCAAAAGTTCACATCCTCAAACTTGTCCTTTTGGATCATCATACAACTCCCATCATTGAGTCATCAATTCCGAAACAACTCTATACATCCATCATAAGTCCTAGAGTAACATTATGTTGTCTCGAAGAATCCTCTAAACTTCCATCATAAGTCGTAGGGTCATCATCACCAAATCCTAAAGTCATTCCACCGAAACGTCACGTCACCATTTCACCATAGCAAATTGCTCTTCATAGAGCAATAACATCGCCAAAAATGGTCGACCACATGAACGAACCACCATTTCTCGTTCTTCGAAGTCTTCTTATCACCCACCTCAAAAATTCACCAAACCAACCATCACTGATAGTGGTAAGCTCCGGCCACTCTAGAGTGCCACTTTGGTTTTGCAGTTAACCAAAAATGCTAAGCACAAACTAAGTAAAAACATCCGATGTCTCTCTTGAAGCTTGAAGCACATACCCAAGTCCATCATCTTTATGTTAGTCAGTATGCATCCCAATATTCTTCCACATACTTATCCTATCCATTCGAATTTACAACCTTTATGCATTCAATCAATATGCACGAAACACTATCTCATCATTTGAGTTCCCATCATGTGTGCGTTTGATCGGTATGCACTAAACTCTGTCTTATGGGATGTTTCCTAACTCTATATTGCCTATCAAAAGTGTTTTCAACTAAAGAAGAAAAACAAGCATACAAGCAACTAATAAGCATACATACTTATATCATGGAATACGTGCAACATATATAATACATCTATATTAACCAATTTAGGATTCATATCAAAAATAGCCTAAATCAAGCAATTTCTTAAATCCATACTAACATGTATGATATTTGATTTGAAACCATTTTAAAACACTTTGGAATTATTTTATAAAATTAGGTATGGGTTTAAATATAACAAATTCACCTTTTAAAGTTAGAAATCATTTCAAAATGTCATTTTGTACTGTACTAACGATCATAGTATAGTGAGAGACAACATCACTCACCTTAATAAAGCCATTCAATCCTATGCCAAGTCGTAGTAGGATCCAATATGAGTGCAATGTAAGAATCCATGTTCAACTCGGACCTTGTATGCAAAAGATATGTAGGATATGATAATTTGATTCAAATATATATACTAATCACCTAATTAAATAAATAATTATTAATCATACTAACCTTTTCATAATTATATTTTCCTCTCCAAACGATGTTATCTTTACTTCTCCAATTTCTTTTCCGGTGGCTTCATGAAATAAGCCTCTTCCTTCCTACCGCAAGTACTCCCTCCACCACCACACTCCATTGCCGCACTCTGCCATGTCCACTACATAGTGACCTCTCGACGCATCACCTTCGATAGTCATTCCAGCCATCTTGTCAAGCCACCATTTTTTTCATTTTCTTCTTAAACACCTTCTAGCTGTAGCACTAATCAAATACATGGACATGATGCTGCCTATCGCCACACCGCTACGACCAACTCTACCATCTACACCTATTCCGACCATCTCTACAACCGTTAGCCCCACCGTTGGCCACCGCGATCTACTCCTATCATTTTTTTCATACCTAGACACGTCGTGTCATTTTTGGTCACCACCTTCCACCATAGTATACCTCACTTCCCCTCTAACCCATCCCTTCCGCCTGCCAATCCGGTCATCTCCTACCTAGGTGACCACCATCTAATGTTACAATAAGAATATCTCATAAACCCATTTTCACTCCTAACTTCTCCATCTTGCCCCCGCCACCATGTCCATTTCTTGTCCAAGCTATATATATTATCAAATTCCCCTTGCGGGGATTAAAAAAACCATATAACTGTTTTCCATTCGGATCTCCTTCATAATCACCGCTTATTACATCCATAGATTCGAAGTTGGGTCGAACCGAGACCATGGTTGCATAGCTCCTGTAGAAATAAAAAGATATGACTTTTATTTTGTCCAAAATAGTGATGATTTTCTTAGGAAAGAGGTGGAAAAGGAAGGTGGAAAATGGGTGTGAGAAGAGGAAGAAAAAGATATGTGAATGAGGAAAGGAGAACTGTGGTAGGAGAAGAAGTAAAGATTTATAGGGTAGTGGGTAGGGTTAGGGTTTGAACATACTCTTTTTCTCCTATTTTCCAAATTCCAATGTAGGTTTTGTCGTCATATGACTTCTATGAATGTTGGATTGCAACAGTTCTTTAACAAAGTGACTCGTCATATTTTTACCATTCCAACAGTACAAGTATTGTCAAAATCCAAGACTATGCCTAGATCATTATTTTTGGACATTTTTAAGTCGTATAGGATGTCGAAACGTTCGCTCTTGAAAATTCTTCGACCGCGCAGCTCGTACACTCTTTCTTGACCCAGGGATGCTTTTTGTTCATCCAAATTCTTCGATGCATCTATGCACATATATCCATGTAATACGTATAACTATTGAATATGCCATAAAATAAACCTAGGTCAAAATTTCCAATAAATTTACTAAGGGTCGAAAATGTCACTACTCAACATTGCCTAAAGTTATAGAGTCGTATGACCCAATATGAATTTAAACATATTATTTTACGATCCTTCGATATGTAAAATATGGATCAATATAGTATTGAAATCAGCTTTTGAATACATAAGAGATCACATCCAAAATATCAACAAATGAACATCAGAAGATGTCCGATCTGGTGGAGGCTGGCTTGAGAAGCTAGGTAGCTCATTGGGTGAAGCAATGACACGAAATGGTGATCAGTGTAGCTTAAATGTCCACTGCCCAAGCTCATTGCCTGGGAGTAGGTTTCCACCGCTCAGTTGATGGGATTTGACTGGAAGGGACTTATACCAAACAATGAGGCTTTGGACGCTACATTTTCGAGGGGTGTCTACCCTGTTTCGGATACGATCCGACGTGAGGATTTGGCATCACTTCGAGAAGGCTTCGGGTTACTAGGAAAATGAAATTCAAATAAAAGCACAAGAATCGTATGTGGAAGTAAAACGATGCAAATGTGATTGATAACAACCAACAAGGCATTCAGTTGATGGGACTTGACTGGTAGGGACTTATACCAAACATTGAGGCTTTGGACGCTACTTTTTCGAGGGGTGTCTTCCCTGTTTCGGATACGATCCGACGTGAGGATTTGGCATCACTTCGTGAAGGCTTCGGGTTAGTAGGAAAACGAAATTCAAATAAAAGCACAAGAATCATATGTGGAAGTAAAACGATGCAAATGTGATTGATAACAACCAGCAAGGCATTCGGGCATGCACTTGAGGAAGCAACCGAGGCAAGGGCTGCAAGGCAATGACTATTTGTGCAAAGGGACAGTAGAGGGTCAAGATAACGATCGAGGGTCAATCAAGTAGAAGATCGGGACCATGATTAGTTTCATAGTCAAATATGATGAGCGTGTATGACATTAATAAGCACATGATGGCAAGGAGTCCGTTTCAGACTCACGTAGATGTGCAAACACATGATGGCAGTAATCGATACGAGATCGAGTGGACGTGTAGATAGGTAGTTAGCATGGATTCCATGGTTCGAAGCGCTACTGTGGTTGAGTGATCTGTTGGTGTTGAAGCATGTACATAGGGAAAGGGTCATAAAGTAAGTGACTAGATTCGGGTCATCACATGATTCCAGTCATACACATCCATTCATATGTTCTTTTTATGGTTTCAAGCCAAGCCATCGAGAGGGTCTAGAGCAGCGCTTAAAGGGTACTTATACCCAGTAGCGATAGCATAGATATTGGTGCCAGGGAGCATTATAGTGGTGGGGTTATTTATTGTATGCTTTGTGTGTTTATGTCATGACAACTCTCGGGTGCTTGATTTAGTAGTTTGGATGTTAGGTGCTTTTGGGTATAATTTATCAGAGTGGCATGGTGGGAGAATTCTTAGAGGCATTATGTCGATACTTTGGATATATATACACGATATTGTAGTAGTACATGGCATATATGCTATTTATATATGAGAATTGTAATATCAGATATTCTGTTTAGGACTCAATATGTATGTGGTTGATTTGTTTTGACTTTTTATATTGATATTTATTTATCAGTTACTTCCTCCAGTGTAGTCTCTTAGATATTGTTCATCATGTTATATTTACATATATTCAGCATGTTATATGTTATCATTTAACTATGAGATTCTATCGTTATGCCTTGGTTAATGTTGTGTTTTAGTTATGCCTAAATAAATTGTTTTTTGTGGTATTCGCAAGTCAAATGTTGTCATTCGATGTTGATTCAGGGTATTACAAGTGATGAGATGTTAGATATCTCTTGTCAACATATGGTTTTTTTTCTATTTTATGCAGTCTTCTTCCTCCTATGGATCAAATATACCATCTTCAAAATCTCTGTAATCAAATCTAGTTCAAGAATGATTCTATTTGTACTATCCTGCCAACAAGATGGAGATGCATGGTCTTCTGTACAATGCCTTGAATAGGGTCATTCAGATACTAGTCTAATAGTTGTTATTACATGAAAACTCTACTAATGGTAAGTGATCCTCCTAATGGACTTCAAAGTCCAAAATAGACATCTGCAGCAAATCCTCTAATATCCCTTCACCTTCTCAGTCTATCCGTTTGTCCGTAGATGATAGGCGATACTCAAATTTAGTTTGGTTCCTAGGGCCTCCTGAAGACTCCTCCAAAAATAAAATCTTAGTCATTGACAATCCTAAAAGAAACTTCATGCAAATGAACTATCTCCTTCATTTATGAGATTGCCAAAGACGCAGTTTTCTACAACTCCTAATCGAAATAAAATGAGTGCATTTGGTCAGTTGACCAACTATGACCCAAATGCTCTCATTCCCACTTTTACTCCTAGGTTGCCCATCGACAAAATCCTTAGAGATGCTCTCCTATTTCCACTGCAAAATATCCAAATGCTGCAATGATCCCATAGGTTTCTTTTACTCCCCTTTTGCTCTCTAAAATGTCGCACATTTAGACACAAACTCCGCTTTTTGTCTATTCATACTAGGCCAACAAAACACTCTCCTCATATCGTGGTATATTTTGTCACCATCGGGATGAATAGTCATCCTATAATGACGAGACACTCCCAGTAACATATCCACCAACTCCTTAATAGGAGGAATGCACAACCATTATTTCTTCGTAGCCATCCTCTCAAATTAATGGAATAACGGTCCAAATGATTCGAATGCTCTCCTTTGTTTGGCTTCTCAAAAATGCTGAATAACTTCATGCCTTGCTTGTGTTTTGAAACAATACGGTCCATAAATGAAGGTCGAGCATCTAAAGTTGCCAATAGTCCTGGTCTAATGTCTAATGAAGGTCATAAATCAAATGTTGAAATGAACTACAAGTGCTTCCATTTTAGAAACAATATGCTTAACATTGCATGATTTCTACTCAAGGCATCGGCTACAACATTGTCCTTGCTCGAATTATAAGAGATACTGAAATCATATGAAGCCAAGAACTACATCCATCTTTACTGCCTCAAATTCTGATCTTTTTGGGAAAACATATATTTTAGAGACTTATGATGCATGATATTTCAAATCACCCCTCTAAAAGATAATGCCTCTATGATTTGAGGGCAAAGACCAAAGCTGCCAACTCAAGATCATGGGTTGGATGGTTTCTCTTATGCACGTTCAATTATCAACTAGCATAACAAATATATCTACCCTCTTGTATATACATAATTCCTAATCCTATACAACAGGCATCAGTATTTACTAAAAATTCTCTCGGACCTTCATGGGGTACTAAAATAGGTGCACTAGTCGATGACTCCTTCAACTAAATAAAAACATGCTCGTAGTTCGATTTCCAAGAGAAAACTATATTCTTCTTGGCAAGGCAATCAATTGTGGGGAAATTTTAGCGAAGTCCTTAATGAACTTCCTATAAAAGCAAGATAATCCAAGAAAACTTCTTACCTCCATAGCATTCTTTGGTAATTCCAATCTTGTACCGTAGCAACTTTATTAGGATCGATTTCTAGTCCATGCTCGAAAACATTTCCAAAAAGCGAACCTCCTTATGTCAAAAGTGACATTTGGAAAAAAAAATTCTGTAATCTATATTTACGGAGAGTATCAAGTATTTCTCCTAAATACAACTTGTGCTCTTCCTCCCCTTTCAAATATACAAATATGTCATCAACGAATACCACCAACAACTATGATGGTGCATTGGTTAGTCCAAATGGCAAGACTAACCACTCGTAAAGTCCATATGGTGTATGAAAAGCAATTTTTTGAATACTATCCTTAGCCACATGCTACTGACGAAATCCAGTAGCGAAATTTAAGCTTAGAAAATACCTTTGCTTCAACTAACTAATCAAACATATCGTCTATACATGATGTGAATAACTATTCCAATTGTCATCTTACTAAATTCTTAGTGATCGATGCAAAGCCTTAAAGAATCATCTGCTTTAGTAGCAAAGATAACAGGTGCGCCCCATTTTGAAATGCTTCTCTAAATAAAGCCCTTCTCCAATAATTCATTCACATGCTTTTTAAGCTCGCATCTTTCTATAGGAGCAATATGCCCATGGGGTAAGAAAATGGTTCTAGCATTCTCTTCTAGGTAACTTCAAAATTTGATCTCCCAGTGGGGAGGAAGACTAGAAACTTCAGAAAAGACATTTGGGTAGTCATGAGCCCTTATACTAAAGCTAACTCATCACGTGATAGGTATAGAGAATATAGATAACTAGACATAATTGAATTTTGAGGTTCATAGTAAAACTCAAGATTACGCCCACTACAAGTCCCCAAACACCCAAAGATTAATAGTAGAGAATAAAATGAAGAAAGTAAATTGAAAATGAGGAAAATAAGAACACATAACAATTGTAGTTGTTTGGCTAATCAAAGGCCTAAGTCCACTTAAATTTTGTTGAAGTTTCTCTTGAATTTTTATAAGATTGTTCTAATGGATCGGTGATGAACCATGAGATTACAAAGATAATGCGGAAATTTGTTAAATAAGCCAAAAGATCCCTTAAACAATGCCACTCATTTTCTATTTATAACTTGCAAGTTGACAAAATTCTCTCTACTACTTCTTGCCCACATTTCCCAAGAGAGGTTAAACTGAATTGATCTTGGCCAAGTCATCGATATTCAAGGATCGTTATCGATCCATGTTTAGGGATCGATGCCGATCCATTAGTCTGCATTAGGATCCTGAGTTCTTCCTTGTGGATGTTTGGTTGACTTGTTTCTTCATCTTCAGTATATTAATTACATTATGACGGGCTTGAAGTTGAGTGAATTATTTGATTCATAGGTTGGGCAGAAGCACTTGGTTCATCCAAAATTGTTTGAGTCATTGTAGGCTAACAAACCATTCCTCGTAGCAAGCACTAATTATTAAATACTCTAACTTGATGCATCATGAGTTGTTTGGCAATTTTGGGTAAATGTCATGGATCGACACTGGTCTATGGCCAGGGAACGGTACTGATCCGTTACTTTAATGAATTCCTAGACCATAGGCTTATGATTGGAGTGTTTTGAGGTTTAGGCTTTAATTGAAGTTTCTTGGAAAGTTTATGACTTCACTTCTTGGCTTTGCTTGAAATATGAACTTGACAGTTATCGCTCTGGATTCTTGCTTGGTAATTAGCTATTTGAGCATTCTAGTTTGTTCGAATATGGCTTGGTCACAAAGCTGGATAGCATTTGGCCCTCAAAGTATATCTTATGTTAACAAGATAGCTTTAGAATGAAACAAACCAAAGATTCTATATCATCGACTTTAAGATTTACTTTGAATAAACGTTGGCATTCCTTTGAGCTATTTTCGTGAAGTGTAGCATCTTTTATCAATCGTTGCACTACTTTAAGAAGTTTTGAACATATTACTTCAATATCGTAAAAACTAAAGGATGTTTTTCAAGTTTTCATTCCAAGTTCTAAAAAATTACAACGATCTCCTTCTTTGAATTAATCAGGCGGTACTTTAGCCTTTTGCAATTCCAGTTGTCCAGTGTCATGCATGCATACATACACACACTCGCTGCCTACACATTCATATGAATATACACATATATTTATATTTTCTTAGGGATCGGTACCAATTGATAGGCTATGGATTGATACCGATCCATAGCCTATAATTTATTGCCGGAGCAGTGGCGATTCTTCTGCTTATACTCATGGGTCAGTGCTTATATAAGCCGTAACCCATATTTATCCATTTCCATCTATTTTCACTTTCTTTTTCTTAGATTACTTTTCTCAAAGCATGCCATTTTTGAAGCTTCGAATTGTTAATGTATCCTCCAATCATGAATCCTCGCTCCCTTCCATTGTCGAAACCATAAGAGACACCATCATCCTTGCCTAATCCGCGAATGCCAATCGAATTGAACGATTTGAAACTTGAATTTGAACTTCATCAAACCCATCCGCACTTTTATCTCCAGGTAGGTTAGGTCGTGGCATCGATTGACTACCTTTGTCGCCAATTTGTCCCTCGACATGCTTGACCTTGTAAAGGAAAGCACCTTCCTCCACTTGGGGATCGATGCTGATCCTGTACTTTGGATGACACTTGAAAATTTGAGTGTGCGAATTCCCTTTGCATAAAGCATAAATTTGCGTAGGTTTTGGCATTATTTTCTTGAAGTACAACTTGAGTTCAACATGTTGACGTCTTGGCTGGGTTGATATTAGGTTCCACTCGAGTCAGGCTCGAGTTTTTGCAAGGTTCAAGTTTTTGGTGAAAATTTTCAAAAATATTTCCATGAAGCCAGAAACGGAAGTACATAACCAACTTTGGTCGAGCTGTATTCGACGATGCATGATTCGTTAGGATGGATAGTGAAGATGGTAACTTTGGATATCAAATCGACAGTCGTATGAATTGTCTACCAATCTTTTTACTGAATAACAAATTTTAACTATATGATGTTAGATGCACACACTACACTGTTTTAAATGCCTACACTACATAACACTTTTAACTACAAATTATTTCCCAGTCAATGAACGAGATCCGATCGACTGACACATAACTAAATCTATTGAATTTGGTACATAACTTCCTTTCTAACATGAAGAACACAACTTTTAATATGCCTGATACCACTCCTTTTGTCTCTTCACTATTTCTGCCGATCATTGCATCTGTTCGCTATAGCAATAGGTCCTTCAACCTCAACATAGGCCGAATCCGACATAGAATCTAGTTCTACTATTGTTCCCACTTCTAACGCTTTCTATGGAGTTTCAAATGCTTTGGCACCTTCATACGATGCCTAGTATAATCCTGATGAGCCTTTCCTCTCAAAGTTACCCATTTTGTCAACCATTCTGTAGGGAGGCTCAGGCTTTACTCCTGCTCACGACGAATCTATATCTCCTAGTAACTTTACCAGTGTTTGAGATGGATCATAGACACTAGTCAACATCACTAATCTCTACCTTTATGTTTCTCAAGTTTGAAGTCAGCCTTCCAACATCTCTCTACCTTAAAAGAACCTAACATTAGGCAGGTGTGCTAATTTTACCAAGTCGATCATCGTGTCTACCCTAATGATTATTCCTGCTTTTAATGTAAGCACTACCCCCAGTACCAGTGCTAAGATGAACCATGCTTTGATAAAGAAATCGGGGGTAATGATCATGGGACTCTGAAAGAGGAGGACATCACTATAATTTGGGTTTTTGTTCTTTCTTCGTGGCTATCCAAGGTGGAGATGCTCCAAACTCAAGTCCTATTGTCTAAGGAGATCAAGAAAGAAAAGGACGTCGATATACCTCTCCTTTTGTCTATCTCGTTACCTAGTCAGCCTATCTTTGCTCCCATTATCTCCCCTACCTCTGGAGGTGTTCAAAATGTGCCTCTTGAGTCCTCGAGGGGTGACATTCTGAAGGGCCATAAAGGTAGGGAGAAAAATCGAAGAAAGCATGGCCAGTCTGGCTTGCACTCATTCGGGAAAGGGAAGAAGGAGATGAAGAGGAAGAAGAAGAATTAATCGCAGCATTCTCGTTTTTACTAAGTTTAGTTTTGTTTGAATAACTTTGTAAATAGGCTTTGTGCGAGTACAACCTTTGCATTTTGTTTAGGCAACATGTTATTAAAAAATAGACTTGTTTTCTTTCAAGCCTTATGTCAACCTATTTAAACATAGAGAAATTTGTTTATTATTTTGCTCACAAGCATGTGAATCATTTCTTCACCGTTAATTAGCCAAATCAATAGCTTACTCCATTATCCATTAGACGAGTTTTGTTCAACCATTGGTAATGCCCAAAATTACATCATTCCCATTCATAGAGAATAATGGCTTAGATGTCTATCTCCTCGCATCCTTGTTCGGCCAAGCCTAATTCAAGGCCATTATCGAAATTGGTTGCTTATAGAGGCGGTTCAAACATCTGTTTTGCGAGTGTTTTCATCAAATCTTAGCTGACTCTGGGTGTGGATCGGGGTTGGTCGCCTGAAATGGTGGTTGTCCATCTTTTGGATACTTAGGGAAGATCCCACCTACCTTTGAGCATGGATCTTTGGCCTCACCATTCTTCATGTGAGGAATTTGCACTCTACCAAACTCTGGGCAAGAGCTTTTTTAGGACGTAGATCATTGGACTTGCCAAATTCTAGACATGTTTCTTGGGGCGAGCTGTCTCATTCGGTCCCTTATGTGTTTATACTCCAATGTCTAAGTTGTGGGTCAAAGGAATTATTCCGCATCCACTCCGGATGCCTGGGGTATTTACATTCCTCAGGTCCAGTCATGAATAGTAAAGTTCAATCAGAAGCTATCTCCGGTACCTGCATTTATGTATTATATGAGTATGAATAATTCAATTATATTATTCTTTATAGGATAATGTTTGGTTACTGAGAATGCAAGTTCGTCGATCACTAGCTTAATTTATTTTATATCCACAATAATGGAAGATTATGCCTTGTTACATTGAAATTAACAAAGTGTGTACAAAGATAATTTTAGGTACAATAACATCATAAATGCTCGCTATTCCATACCCTCGAAAGTGAAATTCCATCGGCAGATGCTAGCTTAAATGTTTCATCTCCAAGATTAAGTTCAATAGCATATAGACCTTCCCAAGTTAGTCCCATGTTCACCGGACCTAGGAAGATTCGTTCAAGAATGAGATCACCGAGCTCGAAGGTCTGGTACTCAACCTTTGTGTTGTAATGTCAGGTTACTAACTTTCGATGAATATCAGTTCTCGAATAGCTTCATTGCGCTTCTCATCGATTATATCGAGGGACCTAAGCTGGAGTTCCTTATTTTTTTGGGATCATAATGGATCTTTCGATGAGATTGCACTTCAAATTCAATAGGAATCACAGCCTTCGATTTATATGCTAAAGCGAATGGAGTGTGATAAATCATAGATTTACGGGTCATTTGATAGGCCCAAAGTGCCAGCGGAAATTCATAGACCCACTTTGTAACACCCCTAATTTTAAATATCATTATTTAAGATATTTAATTAGATAAATTAAATAGAATAATGAATACAATAAGTGAAAAGGGGACGGCGAATGAATAAATTTATGTGCTCGTACTTATTAATTTAGTTGAGATAAAGATTGGTTTGTAGAAAAATTGAATTATGTAAGGGTATAATGGGACTTAACTACACTTAAGCTTAGCATTATATATATATATATATATATATGTGTGTGTGTGTGTGTGTTTAACCTTAAGCTATACACACTCATATTCATTTGCTAACAAATAAAACGTAAGGAAAGAAGATCCGGCCAGCTATTAAAAAGAAAAGAAGAAGAGGAAATTCAAAGAAAAAGAAGAGTAAAATAATAAGGGGAAACAAACTCCTCTCAATCCATTTCCTTATCAAAGATTAAGGTAAATGATGATTTCCATCTCTATTTATTAAATATATGTTTCAGATTTAAGTTTAAATTCATATATATATATATATGATGTTTGATGATGATATGCTTGAATTATGGTTTATTTAGATTTAAACAAGATTCTTAAAAGAATGGTTCATATGATTTTAGATCAAAACCATGTGATATTTATGTTTAAATGCCACGGGAAAATTATATGTTATGCAAAACATGATTTTAGAGTTGGTTTTTTAGTTTGATAATTTTCCAAGCTTAGGAAAGATTATTATGAATTTTTAAATGAAAATATAGCACATTGGGTTTAATATATTTATTCCAAAAAATATATTGAGAATTTGGATTTGAAAATTTTGATATGTTAGATAACATGATCAAAGTAAATTTCTATGAAATTTAGGGATTTTTCATAAGTGATTTGATATAAAAATAAATTATTTTGAGAGGAAGATCAAAATGATTTACATATAAATAAAGTTCAAGGTTTTATTTGCAAAAGTTTAAGTTTGATACTTGTCCAAAAATTAAAGAGGTGGTTAGTTTTGAAAAGCATGGGAAAATTTAAGGCAACCAATAAGAGATGAACATGTAGGCAGGTTAGTTTACTTAAGTTTATTAATTTAGTATTTAACCCAGAAAAATAGGTTTCGCCTCTAATCAGAGTACCTTTCGCTCCTTTTATTTCGCGTTCGACCATGTCGAAACCCCATTAAATTCAATACACGTAGTGTCATCTAGATGATACATAATGGATTAAA
Source organism: Allium cepa (assembly GCA_030765085.1). Lineage (NCBI taxonomy): Eukaryota > Viridiplantae > Streptophyta > Magnoliopsida > Asparagales > Amaryllidaceae > Allium > Allium cepa. The sequence continues at coordinate 154,188,172 of CM060937.1, forward strand.
GAAAGGAGAAAGGCATGGTTTCGAAAGTATAGCTTCCGATGAGGTAGTTACCTTAGTTTGTTTTGAAAAGATAAGCGCCTGCCTTTGTTTTACTTAGCTTTCGACTTAATCGATACATATGTTTTCAAAAGAAGTTTTATAATGGATTTTGAAGGGGTTTCCATGTTTGTTTTAAAAGAAAAAAGGTTTCAATGGTGTTCCTTTAAATTATAAATCAATGCTTTTGAAAGGAGTTCCGACCCAGTCGAAGCCCTATCGTTGATTCTTGTGCCTTTCAAGTGTATTGAAGTCTTCAATATTGTCGAAAGGTATTGTTTTCTTTAAAGCTATATTAAGCCACTTTCTAAATCGAAAGTGTTATGGGTTTCGAACACAACGGTTTTGAGGGGGCTTTCGAAGTTATCCTTCAATTTTTTAAATGTATGCTTTCGACCCGATCGAAAAGAGATGGTTTCGATACTACCATAAATTCCTTAATATTTTTATATAACAAAGAATGGTTTCATAAGAGATACTTTCGTTTATACTTGCTTTGATCCAAATGATATTTTAAAAAGGTAAACCAATGATGTCGAAAGGCGTACTTTCAATGCTTTAGGAGGAGATACTTCCAATGATTTTGAAGCTATGCTTGTAATAATTAATAATTAACACTTAAAGGTTTCAAAAGAAGGATTTTAAAGTGTTTAAAGGTAGAGGCCTAACATTTTGAAAAGAGATATATGCTTTCGAAGGAGGCTATCCAATGAGGTCAAAAGCAAGGTTTCGAAGGTTTCGAAGGTATAATTTTCAAAACAATTAACCCAATCTGTTTTAAAAGCAAAACCATGGCATATTAATAAACAAAGTACTTGAAATAGAACTTATGAAGAAGTTTAAATAGGTTAAATAAATTAACAAGTTATGTTGTTTACTTCTTCATATATTATTGAATATGCGATTATATGATTTTTGTTTGATGATAATAAACATATATATATTCGTGTAAATGTATTTGTTAATGTACTATTTTATTTTTCATAGATTAAATAAATATTTGCTGAATAAAAATAAATAATACAGAATTTGAATTCAAATAGAATTTTTATTCAAACAAATATTTATTCAATTTTGAATAGTACAAATTCAAGCTCTCACTATACATATACAACTTTTATTACAATACAAATTCAATTACATCACAATTTTACTTTTACATCTGACCTCACTACATATCACTCATACACTCAACTTGTAATTTATCTTCAACTTCATTCCAGATTGAATCCAGCATCTGAGCAATCTGTAAATATAAATATTGACGCAGTAAAATTGAAAAGGAAATAATTTTGAAGTATAAAATAAAATGTGAATTTTGAAAATAATATTTTCCTCAGTTATTTGGGTTGTTCGTCATCATTTAACTTTGAGTTCATCATACACGAACAGCTTGTGACATACACAGTGTATCACTGTATATGCCACAAGGCTGTGCACACTGATATATACAATAGACAAATTTACAGGGACAGGTGAGCACAGGTCAAACCCAAAATACCAGATTCAACTCAGGTGCGATAAAATAATGTCTCAAACTTCAGCACAAGGTCAAATCCGAGCTACAAGCTGGATTCAACTCAAGTGTAATGCACAGTCCAACTAAAAGTCAACATGCTCACGAAAGACTGCAAAAATTCAAGAAGGCACCAAACCACAAACAAAATTCAAAAGACAAGCTACAATGGATAATCAAACTCAACAAAATCAGAATTATAAACTCGAGCAAGTCCAGATATAATGCAACATGAACGAATGATTATGTGGTCTGCAATAATACCGAAAGATGTAACTACTATGCAATACACAACAACAATGGAACTAACAAAAAAGTCCACAATTCAACATGACAGCAAATAGACGTCACAAAATCAATTCAGTCAATATGATCAAGGCAACAAGTCCAGCTACCAACTGTGTATACATGAATCAAGCTACAGCAGTAAAAAATGGTTTTATCAAAATATACTACAGTAATGATACAAGCACTTGCAACAGAAAGTGGTGCAATTACAACTCAAATCAAAATAAAATGAAACAGAGATATGCCACAGGATGGTCAGCCACCAAAGTGCACGACAACTACAAACTGCAGGCTGAAATAATGAATAACAAAGAACCAGAGGATACAAATCAACAGCACCAATGATACAACTTACATTCAACTACAAGCCCAAGTGACAACATGAAGAAACTAGACCACTGAACATGTTATAAATGAAGACACAATACTACAGAGAAACAAATCAACAAATGATAGAGTAAAAGTTCAAACAGCAAATGCTACGACCAAACCTATATATGATTGACCAAAATAAACAGAGAGCATATGCAAGGGTCAAGCAAGTGATATATGCAAACAAACAAATCGATGCAACAGATGTATGGTGTTGCACAAGCAAGGCTAAGGCACAGTTGAAGACCAGTAATCATGCAACATAGCAACTAATTCATATATATATGACAAAATTACAAAGTCATATTTCAAGCAGTAAAGAGCCGCAACCAGTGCAAGTGCAAAGATGAATGCATATATCGATGCAGACATGCCAAAAATATTATGAAGCTGAAAATGAACAAAGAAACAGAATTCATCATATTGGAACAGATGGTACAGTTCGAACATTATCACCAGGTTTTATTTTAAGAAATCAAAATGGCCGAAGTCGTGGATTCGCATACACAGTGACAAGACCGAAGTCATCAGAAAAAAGAAGTGGAATTCATAAATCAACATCGAAGTTGACCAAGTCAGTAATCAAGTGTGTGTAAAAATTGAAAAAGTCAAAAATCAAATCCAAATAAAATAGAAAAGTCGCTGCTGTAACAATCAAGGAAGGATCGAACGGTTTCAAGCTAAAACCATGACCGTGAAGTAAGGGAAAGATACGATATGAAGTAGTCAGAAAATCCAAAGCATTAAAACAAAATCAAATGGCCGAGAATACTCAAGTGACGAATTCAATCAAATGAATATGAACAAAAATTTAAGGGCATCGAATTATATATAAGCAACATCATCGGCAGTTCTCTAGTTATCGAATTCAAGCATACAAACAGAAAAGCAAAAGGAGCAGAAATTACATGCTAATGCCTTCTCGAATTCGATAAAATTCGAAGTAGTTGAAGAAAATAACAGAGACGATCGATTGACGGAAAAGGATCGCTGAATCATCCATTCAATCGATCATTCGAAGTTGGCTACTTCAGATTTCAACAAAACCCTAATTTGGATCGAAGGTCGAAAGCCCTAATTGTGATCGAACAAAGAAGCCGCCATTTTCACAACAAGGAACGACCACCATTTTCACCAAAAGGAACGGAGCAAATAAAAGAGGAACGAGCCAAATTAAAAAAGGGGGCCGACTTTGTTTTATTAGGGTTTTTCTTTTTATTATAAAGGGCATTTTATTTTTGAATTAGTCTTGTTTTTAATTTAAAATGTTTTTAATTTGTAATTTTGTTTTTAAACCGTTGTAATTTCTAGTCATGTGACTAGGGCACAAACTACGTGGCGTAGTTTGAGAATTCGCAACTCAGTGGCTGAGTTGTGGCAGGGTTTTGAGCGTAGAGTTAGGTTAGTCAGTAGCGGGTGTCGCGAGTTTACGTGTGTAAGCGTGTGATTACTTAATTTCTAGTAGAAACCTTGGAGGTAGCACGTAGGCAGGGTTTTACCGAAGCTGGGTAAATTCTGTGTCGTTCTATTTCTGCATTTTGTTATTCTGCTGATTTTCTGTGCTGCTTTTATTCTGTGATCTGCTTGAAATTATTTTATAAGCTTCCGCAATTAATTTTTATAATTAATACTATCAACCTATTCACCCCCCTTCTAGTGCGAAATTGGTCCTACATGTGGTATCAGAGCTAGGAATAGAAGTCGGTTTTTGTTTTTAAAAATTTGATTTTTTTTCAAAAATCAATTTTTGTTTTAAAAAGTTGAATTTCTAAAATGGCTTCTTTTAATAATGCTTTTGCTGAGGGTCAGTTCATAGTTAGACCACCAAAGTTCATTGGTGAATACGCCTACTGGAAAAATAGAATGAAATTTTTTCTGAAAACCATTGACGCTTGGAACATTGTTGAGACAGGTTATAGAACACCAACTATAATTGTAGATAATCAGAAAATAGATAAACCGATGGATCAATGGATAGAGCTAGAAAATAAATTACAAAATTCTAATGCTAGAGCTATGAATTCTATTATATGTTCATTGGATCAATTTGAATTTAATCGTGTCTCACATTGTCTAACTGCGCAGGAAATATGGCACACTAGAAGTGACTCACGAAGGAACATCTCAAGTCAAAGAATCTTGCATTGCCATGCTAAGCAGCGAATACAAGAATTTCACAATGGCAAAGAAAGAAAATGTCAAAGAGATGCATGGACGACTTTCCAATATCGTATACAAATCAAAAGCTCTTGGAAAATCATACACATAGTTGGAGATAGTACGAAAAATCCTCAGAGTCCTTCCATGATGTTTTGAAGCCAAAGTGACTTCCATTCAAGAATCAAAAGATTTGAAACAAATGAAAGTCGAAGAACTCATCGAAAATCTCACCGCTTATGAGCTAGAAATGAAATTCAAGGAAGAGCATGATGGAGGCGATACTCGAAAGAAATCAATAGCTCTTAATGGAACAACAGAAAGTGATGGTGATGATGATGATGACAGAGCAGTAGAATTGGAGCTGATAATAAAGAAAGTTAAAAGGTGGAATTACATATACGGAAATCCAGCTCTAAATCGAAAATTGAAAAGCAGAATAAATAAAATATTAGACAATCCAGAAGAACCGAAGATCATCTGTCACAAGTACAACCAACATGGATACATCAAGCTCAATTATCCTCAAAATCGACGCGACTCTGAAAATAAATCAAAAAGAAGAAGTTTTGCAGCCACGTGGAATACAAGTGACGAAGATAATCAAAGTATTAACAGTGAGCGTGATAAAGCAGACATGTGTCTTCATGGTGAAATAACTGACAGTGACGATGACGAGCCAAGCAAGGTATCAAAACTCTCTCACTCAGAATTACTTATATATTTTCACGAAGTGAATGGCTGTTTTAAACGACCTAGGGAGAAGTATGCCTAACTTGAATCACAAAAAGATACTTTAATAGATTTAAATAAACAACTTGACCAATTAGTTAAAACCTACCAAAGTAGGATCCCTAAGTGTGATAAGTGTTCGACATTCGAAGAAGAAATCAAAAAATCAGAAATTAATATAAAATCACTTGAAAATGAAATTCTGATTTTGAAAGAGAATGAAAATACTAGGAGAGAGAATTATGTTAAAAAGTGCACACAATTATTAAATGAAAATGAATCTCTCAAAACACAAGTCCAACAATTGTCAACGATTTTAGACAAATTTTCAAAAAGTGAAAAATCGTTGAATATGCTATTAGGAAAGCAGACTGCTAATACGGTTAGACAAGGATTTGGATATAATCAATCTGAGAATGTTAATAGCAATATTAATCAAGAAAATTCTATGTGCATAATTTGTAGAAAATATGGACACAATCAAATAATTGTTGGTATAGACCCAAACATGTGAAAACTATACCAATTTGGGTTACAAAAGGCAAAAATATAAAATCTCTCAAAGTTAAACAAATTTAGGTGACAAAAGGAACACATATAAATAGTTTTGGGTCTCCACAAAATTATTTTTCTAAATATTCTGCCACTAACAACCATGGACCTATAAAAACAAATAGGTCACAAAAATCTTTTCCCGTGTAGGTGTGGTGGCAGGCTAAGGAACAACAACAGTGTTATCTGGATTTTGGCTGTTCCAGAAACACAGCGGGCGACAAAGAAAAGTTCCTTAGCCTAGTATAAAGGTGACAGAATCACAACAAACAACAACGAAAAATATCGTAAAGGTAAAACAGGTAAAGGTATATTTATTTGAACGATATATTAAAATGTGATAATCTGCACCATATTCTGAATTAAATCATCCAATAATGAGATGATGAAAAGATGATGGTTTAGATTCTGACTTATTCAAAATTGTTGGCTATTTATATTCTTATGCCAAAAACACTACAAAATTCTCTAGATTCTTTGAATTACTTCATGTATATAAGTTTAGATTAAAAATAGTGTTTTGTTGGATGATGATACATTTGGTTTTTAATACGGCTAATACTACATTCACGGTTTTTGATTATTTACACGGCTTCAATTCAAATTCAAGAGAATGTCATTTAAAAAGCTGTTAAAATTGATTTTGAGATATTTTGTTGCACATTTCATGGTCTGGTCTATCAAATTCAATAAAAGATAACTTTGAGTGAAAGAGAAATTCAGATGCAGATCATACTGGTAATCTAGTTGACAGAAAACTTACTAGTTGAACGTGATTTTTAGTAACTGCATCGTTTTTTGGGAAATGTCTGCATATTTTTAAATTCAAATAATTTTCAAATAGCAGAAATTTTTCCTTATATAACCCTTCGAGAAAATCATTTTTGACCATATTTTCAAAAATTGATTTTATAATTGATTTTGAATTTGATTTTAAATGACAATTTCGACTAGTCTGAGTCCCTAATAATTATCGAAAAGATAAATAGTGATTGAAAAAGTGATGAGTGTTGATATTTATCGTACATTGCTCAAGACAGTATATTTGGAAAATTTCTTTAGGAATTCAAACAAGAGTTATAAAAACTTTTTGTTGGGTAAAAATTCCATGACCATTTCTATTTCTATCATATTTCTATCGACCATCGCTCATCAAAATTCAATATAGTTTGTAGATATGTGGTACTTTAAATAGGAATCATTCATTTTTTATTTTATAAAATAAAATAAAATCCAAAGTATTCACTCTCATTTAAAAGTTCTCACGGTTATGCATGAGTGAATTACTTGGAATTTGTTATGTGCTTCCATGCTCATTTAAAAGTCCTCACGGTTATGCATGTACAGAACGCATATCAAAATTGATTTATTAAATAAATAAGTTGATTCTAATCCCATTTAAAGTCCTCACGGTCATGCGTGGTCAGAAGATACTTGAATTCATTTTTAAAATTAAATTGGAATACTACTAATCTCATTTAAAAGTCCTAACGGCTATGCATGATTAATAGATATTCAAATTCCTGATTTAAATGTACCACAAATAGATACAACTGTATGGTTTTATATGAGAACATCATTTCCATTATTTCTAAAAGTGGAATATGCGCCTAACAACGGTAGTTATGATTTTCGTTTGATTTTTTATTGAAATTTAATATTTGTATTCAATTGAGTTTTTTAATGTGGAATTAATATCGATCACTTTACCTCTATTTTCTCTAACACTATTACTCTTTTGCTGATAACAAAAGGGGGAGAGAAAAGTTAAGATTTTGTCAAATAAAATCAAGCAAAGGTCAAATATTTTCCATTTGCATCTAGGCTCATATGCATATTTTTATTTGTATGCCTATATGTAGGGGAGCGTTGTGTAGAGAGGGATTATTTAAATAAGGGGAGCAATTAGAGTATATCTATGATCAAATACATTTAACATATTCGAAATCTTAAATATATGTTTGTTATCATAAAAAGGGGAGATTTTTGAATATGCGATTATATGATTTTTGTTTGATGATAATAAACATTATATATTCGTGTAAATGTATTTGTTAATGTACTATTTTATTTTTCATAGATTAAATAAAAATTTGTTGAATAAAAATAAACAATACAGAATTTGAATTCAAACAGAATTTTTATTCAAACAAATATTTATTCAATTTTGAATAGTACAAATTCAAGCTCTCACTATACATATACAACTTTTATTACAATACAAATTCAATTACATCACAATTTTACTTTTACATCTGACCTCACTACATATCACTCATACGCTCAACTTGTACTTTATCTTCAATTCATTCCAGATTGAATCCAGCATCTGAGCAATCTGCAAAAATAAATATTGACGCAGTAAAATTGAAAAGGAAATAATTTTGCAGTATAAAATAAAATGTGAATTTTGAAAATAATATTTGCCTCAATTATTTGGGTTGTTCGTCATCATTTAACTTTGAATTCATCATACACGAACAGCTTGTGACATACACAGTGTATCACTGTATATGCCACAAGGCCGTGCACACTGATATATACACTTGATAAATTTACAAAGACAGGTGAGCACAAGTCAAACCCAAAATACCAGATTCAACTCAGGTGCGATAAAATAATGTCACAAACTTCAGCACAAGGTCAAATCCGAGCTACAAGCTGGATTCAACTAAAGTGTAATGCACAGTCCAACTAAAAGTCAACATGCTCACGAAAGACTGCAAAAATTCAAGAAGGCACCAAACCACAAACAAAATGCAAAAGACAAGCTAAAATGGATAATCAAACTCAACAAAATCAGATTTATGAACTCGAGCAAGTCCAGATATAATGCAACATGAACGAATGATTATGTGGCCTGCAACAATACCAAAAGATGTAACTACTATGCAATACACAACAACAATGGAACTAACACAAAAGTTCACAATTCAACATGACAACAAACAGAGATCACAAAATCAAGTTAGTCAATATGATCAAGGCAACAAGTCCAGCTACCAACTGTGTATACATGAATCAAGCTACAACTAGTAAAAATGGTTTTATCAAAATATACTACAGTAATGATATAAGCACTTGCAACAGAAAGTGGTGCAATTACAACTCAAATCAAACTAAAATGAAACAGAGATATGGTGCAGGATGGTCGGCCACCAAAGTGCACGGCAACTACAAACTGCAGGCTGAAATAATGAATAACAAAGAACCAGAGGTTATAAATCAACAGTACCAATGATACAACTTACATTCAACTACAAACCCAAGTGACAACATGAAGAAACTTGACCACTGAACATGTTTTAAATGAAGACACAATACTACAGAGCAACAAATCAACAAATGATAGAGTAAAAGTTCAAACAGCAAATTCTTCGACCAAACCTATATATGACTGACCAAAATAAACAGAGAGCATATGCAAGGGTCAAGCAAGTGATATATGAAAATAAAAAAATCGATGCAACAGATGTATGGTGTTGCACAAGTAAGGCTAAGGCATAGTTGAAGACCAGTAATCATGCAACATAGCAACTAATTCATATATATATGACAACATTACAAAGTCATATTTCAAGCAGTAAAGAGCCGCAACTAGTGCAAGTGCAAAGATGAATGCATATATCGATGCAGACATGCCAAAAATATTATGAAGCTGAAAATGAACAAAGAAACAGAATTCATCATATTGGAACAAATGGTACAGTTCGAACATTATCACTAGGTTTTATTTTAAGAAATCAAAATGGCCGAAGTCGTGGATTCGCATACACAGTGACAAGACCGAAGTCATCAGAAAACAGAAGTTGAATCCACAAATCAACATCGAAGTTGACCAAGTCAGAAATCAAGCGTGTGTAAAAATTGAAAAAGTCAAAAATCAAATCCAAATAAAATAGGAAAGTCGTTGCCGTAACGATCAAGGATGGATCGAACAGTTTCAAGCTAAAACTGTGACAGTAAAGTAAGGGAAAGATATGATATGAACAAGTCAGAAATATCCAAAGCATTAAAACAAAATCAAATGGCCGAGAATACTCAAGTGACGAATTCAATCAAATGAATACGAACAAAAATTCAAGGGCATCGAATTATATATAAGCAACATCATCGGCAGTTCTTTAATTATCGAATTCAAGCATATAAATAGAAAAGCAAAAGGAGCAGAAAGTACATACCAAGGCCTTCTCGAATTCGATAAAATTCGAAGCAGTTGAAGAAAATAACAGAGACGATCGATTGACAGGAAAGGATCGCTGAATCATCCATTCAATCGATCATTCGAAGTCGGCTACTTTAGATTTCAACAAAACCCTAATTTGGATCGAAGGTCGAAAGCCCTAATTGTGATCGAACAAAGAAGCTGCCATTTTCACAACAAGGAATGACCACCATTTTCAACAAAAGGAACGGAGCAAATAAAAGAGGAACGGGCCAAATTAAAAAGGGGCAGGCTTTGTTTTATTAGGGTTTTTCTTTTTATTATAAAGGGCTTTTTATTTTTGAATTAGGGTTGTTTTTAATTTAAGTGTTTTTAATTTGTAATTTTGTTTTTAAACCGTTATAATTTCTAGTCGTGTGGCTAGGGCACAAACTACGTGACGTAGTTTGAGAATTCGCAACTCAGTGGCTGATTTGTGGCAGGGTTTTCAGCGTAGAGTTAGGTTAGTCAGTAGCGGGTGTCACGAGTTTACGTATGTAAGCGTGTGACTACTTAATTTCTAGTAGAAACCTTGGGGGCAGCACGTAGGCAGGGTTTTGCCGAAGCTGGGTAAATTATGTGTCGTTCTATTTCTGCATTTTATTATTCTGCTAATTTTCTGTGCTGCTTTTATTCTGTGATCCGCGTTGAAATTATTTTATAAGCTTCCGAAATTAATTTTTATAATTAATACCATCACCCTATTCACCCTCCCTCTAGGGTGAAATCGATCCTATATATATTCACATTGTAACAAACCTGAAATGGTATTGTGGGAAAGGGCTGAATAAGCAGCTAGGTTGAACCAATATTGAATATAAATTGAAGATATTGGCAGGGGCCAATTGGTTTATAGTTTTCCCTTGAAAACTGTGTAAGGGAAAAGATATTGGCAGGGTAAATAGGTCCGTAGGAGCCTATGAAATCTATATATAATTAAAGATGTTAGTTAGACAGGTTTATAATTAGCCCATGAAAACTATATCCGGATAAAAAAATGAAATATTGATAAATAGTCAATAGATTCCTAGTTAGCCCATAAAAACTGGGGTAAAAGAAAGATATTCATTGTTAGTCAATAGGTTCCCGGTCAGCCTATAAAAACTAGGATAAAAGAAATGATATTGGAGTTACCAATAGATTCATAGTAATGCCATGAAAACTGTAGTTATGGAAGATAATAAAAATGAATTGGGGATGGGTAATCCAAAATTGATTCAATTGTTTTGCATTTCATCACATAGTAGTGTTTTGAATTGAATTAACAATTGTGGATGCAGAAGCATGGAAAATGGTTATAAAGGTTTTAAGATAATGGTGAAGGGAAACCCTTTTCGCTAAGCGGTGTGGTCTCACTAGTTATCTAAATTGATTTGAGATGGTAAATTATCATTCATACCAAACTTTATATCTAACTCCAAGTTTATGTTTTCCCCTTAAACTCTCGAGTACTCAATTGATTTTGAGTAGTTTGAGATTTGAGGTTTTCAGGTCCCTCTTACGACTAAAAAGCTTCCAGAGTCATGCAGAAGGCGTGTAGTTATTAAGTTCTTTCTTATGTGATTCCGTTGTGTTATTTTGTTAAGGAAAAGTGACTTATTGCCTATTATATACTCTAATCACCAAGGGGGCATCCTCGTATGTCGCTCTTGGAGTATATTCTAATAATTATATTTTTCTAAACATGGTTAATGTTATGGGATTATGTAATGAAGCTTGAAATGAGCTTGGAATGGAATATGAAAGTTGTTTTGAAATTTTAAACCTTTTCCATATCCATGTGTTTCTGGTATATCAATCAATCTAACATTACTGTGTTTGATCGTCAAGGATTAATAACTATGGTTGATTGTCGCATCCACAGTCGTTAGTTTTAGGCCTCCAAGGGGGGATGTTACAAGTTGGTGTCATAGCATAGGTTTATGAAAAATTAAGCAATTCAAATCTAAAAGATTTTCAAAACATAATCCAAAATTCAAAAATATTGATCGAAATTTGGGTTAACACGATTATGACGTACTTGTATTTGATATATATATATATATATATATATATATATATATAGGTACGTAATTCCCCTGTTCTCTTAGACCGTTCTTCTGTATCTTACTAAGGCTCATATGTAGATTTGCGAGAAAGAAGATATGGAAGCAGGAAACGAAAGAGAAAATCTAGGTGTAGGAGGCACCACAACTGATGGAAATGCTCGACCTAACACCCGAAGGAATCAAGGTCGACAGGAAAACGCTAATCAAAATTTGAAAGCCAATGTGAATGATGGCTATCCACTAGTAGATATGGGGACGATGTATCAATTCCTTGCTAATTTGATGTAAGTAGGAAGTACTAGAGTGGCTGGAAATATTGGAGGAGCCAATCCTATTATTCCCGTTTGGGATAATTATGCTAAACTAAACGGAGACTACACTAGTTTGGGTAGAAAGCCATTTATGGGAACGAAAGATGCTATAGAAGTGGAGGACTGGCTGTTACATGGTGAAAAGATTTTCTCTGATTTGGGTTTAGAAGATGTGCAGAAGAGAAGATTGGCCTCTAGACAGTTGCAAGGGTCGGCACTTCACTTGTGGAATGATGTGACTGCAAGACTTCTGGAGGAAGAGTTAACTGGGGCTAATTTTCGAAGGTGATTCAAATAGAGGTTTATTTCCGAAGTTGCTAAGTCAACATTGATAAGAAAATTTATGGATTTGGTTCAGGGAGATATGTCAGTCATCGAGTATGCAAATAGATTTTATGGGCTATTTCGATATGGATACACTATTATAGACATTAACATCGGAAGGAATGAAATGTTCATTCGAGGAACAAGGCCCAAGCTTGTTAGGGCAACCCTCACTCATATCCGTGATCCCTATAATGTGGCGGTGAGATGGCCATTCACCATGAAGAGATGCTTGCTTTTTGCGCTAAATAAAAACATATTGAATCCCAGAGTTCTCCAGGAAAGAAGAGAAAGTTCTTAAAAAAGAAAGGAGCCTAGAAAGGGTATTCAACCAATTAGTCAAAAGCTGATAGTCTGCTACAAATGTACAAAAAGGGTCATTTTATAAACGAATGATGGTCAGGCAAGGGGTAGAAGAAATCTGCAGATAAGAAGAATATTTAGTGTTACAACTGCGCTCAAGTTGGACATGACAAGAACCAGTGTCCAGAGCCAGTTATGGTAGAAAAAGGGAAGGTTTTTGCCATTGGACCACCATCTTCTTCCAAATCAACTACATCATATAAGGGAAAGCTGTGATGGAAGGTACATTTTTGATTCAAAGTATTCTAGTTACGATACTATTTGATACCGGTGCATCACATTCATTTATATCCTAAAATTTGATTAATAAGTTATGCTTAGAACCCATTTACCCTGTTTCTTCCTTAAGGGGTGCGAATCCAACAGAAGGGTGTGCAACTTTGGGTATGAGCTGTGAGCAGTTAGAACTTGATTTGTTATGTCATATGTTTGCATGCAGTTTATATGTTTATGATTTCGTAGATTTCAGGATGATTTTGGGTATGGATTGGTTGGGTAGTTATGAGGCTAGGATATTTTGCCAGGATTGGGAAATATCATTAAGGCATCCAAATAGTCAAAACCGAATCATCTTTTCAGTAGTGAATTCTATCCAAAATGTTTGTGCTGTGTTAAGTACATTGGAAGCAGTGGAGGAGCAAAGTCAGGTTCGAGTTGTAAGAGTGCTTGTAAATATATTTGAGTCAATTACAGGACTACCACCTAAACGAGATATTGAGTTTCGGATAGATCTTGTACCAAGAGATGAACCTATTAGTAGACCACCTAGTAGAATGACACCAACTGAGATGAAAGAATTAAAGGTACAGCTAGTGGATCTAGAAGGAAGGAATTTTATTCAACCAAGCAGTTCGCCTTAGTAAGCAGCCGTGATTTTCGTGAAGAAGTCAGGTGGGTCATTGCGGATGTGCATTGACTACCGAAAGTTGAACGAAAGGACCTTCAAGAATAGATATCCTTTGCCATGAATTGATGATCAGTTCCATCAGTTGAGCGGATCCAGAGTGTTTTTCCAAATAGATTTGGCGACCGATTTCCATCAGTTGAAAGTGGCGGAGGACAGTGATAGCATTTCGAACAAGTTGTGGTTCGTATGAATGGATAATGTGCCATTCATGTTGACAAATGCACCTGCTTTCTTCGTAGACTTGATGAACCAAGTTTTCCGAGAACACTTGGATAAGTTCATGTTAGTATTCATAAATGACATTTTAGTGTACTCGAAGGATGAGAGAGCATGAGAATCATCTGAGAGTAGTGCTTGAAATGCTAAAATAGCATCAGCTAAATGAGAAGTTTTCTAAATGTCATTTTTGGAAGAAGGAGATTAATTTTCTTGGTCATGTAGTTTTGAAGGAAGGTTTGGCAGTAGATCCAGTTAAGATTGAAGCTGTTAATACTTGAAGGAGACCAGAAATAGTAACCGAGGTCAAACATTTTCTCAGACTTGTTGGCTACTACCAGAGATTTATAAATATTTTTCAAGGATAACAACACCTTTAACTAAGCTGACCAGGAAGGATGTGAAGTTCATTGGGTCAGACAAATGTGAGGAAGGGTACCTTAAGTTAAAACATTTGTTAACCAACACGCAAGTGTTGGTTGTTCCAAGTGGAAACTAAGGGTTGGTGGTGTACACTGAGGCATGTGGAACAGGATTAGGAGCTATATCGATGTAGAATGGTGAAGTCATTGCCTATGCTTCTCGACAGCTTAGACTGCACGAAGTAAGATATCCTACTCATGATTTAGAGTTGGCTGCGGTGATCTTCGCATTGAAGATTTGGGGACATTATCTCTTAGGTGGGAGATTTGAGCTATACACTAACCATAGTCCTTAAGATATTTATTCTCTCAGAAAGAGTTGAATAAGCATCAATAGAGGTGGTTGGAGTTTTTGGCTGCTTATGATTTGGTATAGAATATACTTCTGGAAAATAAAATAAGGTAGTGGATGCCCTTGGTAGGAAACATCAGAATGTGGTATTAGCTATGACGGCAGAACGAAAGGATTTAGAAGTTTTGACTATGTGTAGTATAAAGTCGAGATCGACCATTGATTCTAGTTAGGATATGGCTATGTTGGCCTGTTTAGAGGTTCGACTAGTGCTGATCGTAAGGATAGCTTTTAAATAGAAAGAGGATCCAAAAATAGTCGACAAAATTTTAAGATTCGAGGTGGGATCTGAGATCGATGATCTTAAAGATTCAAGCATTGACCAAAATGGATGGTTGAGGAAGAAGGGACGATTATGTGTTTCGAATGTAGAGAACTTGAGAAGAGAAGTTCTAAATGAGTGCCATCGATCTAAGTTTACGATCCATCCTAAGGGAACCAAAATTTATCAAGATATAAAGAGAAGCATCTATTGGAAAGGATGAAGAGAGATGTTGGTTTGTCGGTTAGATAATGTGTTAACTATCAACAAGTGAAAGTCGAACATCAAAAGTCGAGTGGGTTGCGTCAACCTTTAGAGATTCTAGTTTGGAAGTAGAATTCTATATCCATGGATTTTATTGACGATTTACCAAGGTCGAACGAGGAAAATGAAAGTATATGGGTTATAGCGGATAGATTGACCAAGGGTGTCCATTTCATTCCAGTCAAGTCAACCAGAACGACACCTGTTTTAGCGAAATTGTTCATGAAGAACATAATTAGACTTCATGGAATTCCTAGTAGCACAGTCAGCGATGGGGATGCGTCATTCGGTAGCGAGTTTTGGATAAGTGTACAAGTTAAGTGCCGTGCTCAAGATGAGTACAAAATATCATCCACAGACGGATAGGAAGACTGAGAGAGTCAATAAGGTACTCGAAGATTTATTGAAGGCTTATGTACTAGACTTTCGTTGAGCATGGGAAGATCGCCTACATTTGATTAGATTTTCCTATAATAATAGTTTTCAAACTATTATAGGAATGGCGCCTTTTGAACCTTCATATTGAAGGCTATGTAAATCGCCGGCACTTTGGTTAGAGACTGGAGATAGATTAGTCTTAGGTCCAAATATGGTTAGAGAGGTGTTAGAGAAGATTGAGTTGATCCAAGACCGGATGAAGAAAGCTTAGTCCAGACAGAAGAGTTACATAGATAAAAGGCATAAAGACTTAGAGTTCTCAGTTAGAGATAGATTTTTCATTAAGGTATCACCTATGAAGGGAGATATGATTCGAAAAGTCAGGAAAGCTTGCACCGAAATATGCTGGTCCATTCTAGATTATAGAAAGGATTAGAAAGCTCGCATATAGAGTAGAATTTCCATGCAATATGGCAGGTGTCCATAATGTATTTCATGTGTCTCATCTTCGCAAGTATGTGCATGATCCAAAGACGACTATTCCTCCTTCAGGATAGGATGAGATGGTAGTAGATCCTAATTTGACAATTGTAAGATAACCAGTTTGGCTTGTAGCGAGAGATGAGAAAAGATTAAGGTTCAAGACAGTCAAGTTGGTGAAAGTTCAATGAAGCGACAACGAGAAGACTGTACTTGGGAGACAAAAGATTCGAGGTACTTACCCTGATCTTCTTTAAATTGTATATCTATATTAGATTTATATAGATGATCGCTAGTCAAATAAACTAGTATGTTGTTATGAGTGGTTACAGATGACTGATAAGATAAGCTTTAGTCCTTACTGAATTTCGAGGACGAAAGTATTTAAGGCGGGGAGCCTGTAACACCCCTAATGTTAAATAACATTATTCAGGATATTTAATTAGATAAATTAAATTGAATAATGAAAATGTTAAGTGATAAGGGAATTGAGAATTGAATAAATTTAAATGGCCATGTTTATTAATTTAATTGAGCTAAAGATTGAGTTATAGACTAACTGAATTATGTAAGGGTATAATGGGACTCAACTACACCTAACCTTACCATTATATATGTGTATGTTTACCCTTAAGCTATACAGACTTATATTCATTTTCTTACAAAATAAAAAAGAAGGAAAGAAGATCAAGCCGGCCATTAAAAAGAAAAGAAGAAGACGGAATTTAAAGAAAAAGAAGAGAAAAATAATAAGGGGAATCAAACTCGTTTCAATCCGTTTCCTTATCAAATTAAGGTGAATGATGATTTCCATTTCTATTTGTTAAATATATGTTTCAAATTTAAGTTTAAATTAGTACACACACACACACACACACACACACACATATATGATGTTTGATGATGATATGCTTGAATTATGGTTTATTTAAATTTAAACAAAATCATTTAAATAATGGTTCATACGGTTTAAATCAAAACCGTGTGATATTGATGTTTAAATGCCATGGGAAAATTATATGTTATGCAAAACATGATTTTAGAGTTGGTTTTTAAGTTTGATAATTTTCCAAACTTGGGAAAGATTATTATAAATTTGTAAATGAAAATATAGCAAGTTGGGTTTAATAATTTATTTTAGAAAATATATTGAGAATTTGGATTTGAAATTTTGATATGTTAGATAGCATGATCAAAGTAAATTTCTATGAAATTTAGGGAATTTTCGTAAGTGATTTGATATGCAAAATAAATTATTTTGAGAGGAGGATCAAAATGATTTACATATAAATAAAGATCAAGGTTTTATTTGCTAAAGTTTAAGTTTGATACTTATCCAAAAATTAAAGAGGTGGTTAGTTATGAAAAGCATGGAAAAAGTTAAGGCAACCAATAAGAGATGAACACGTACGCAGGTTAGTTTACATAAGTTTATTAATTTAGTATTTTACCTAGAAAAATAGGTTTCGGCTCTAATCAGAGTACCTTTCGCTTCTTTCCTTTCCCCTTTGACCATGTCGAAACCCCATTGAGTTAAATATAATACACATGGTATCATCTAAATGATACGTAGTGTATTGAAAAAAGGCGAAAGGTATGGTGTCGAAAGCATAGCTTCTGATGGGGTCGTTACCTTAGTTTGTTTTGAAAAGATAGGCGCCTACCTTTGTTTTACTAAGCTTTCGACTTAGTCGATACGTATGTTTTTAAAAGAAGTTTTATAATGGCTTTCGAAGGGGTTTCCACGTTCATTTTGAAAAAAAAGGGTTTTGAAGGTGTTCCTTTAAACCATAAATCAATTTTTTTGAAAGAAGGGGTTCTGACCTAGTCAGCCCTACCGTCGATTCCTGTGCCTTTCCAGTGTATTGAAGTCATCATTATCGAAAGGTATTGAATGCTTTAAAGCTATATTAAGCCACTTTTTAAATGCTTTTGAAAGGGTTACGGGTTTCAAAGACAACGGTTTCGTAAGGGGTTTCTAAGCTATCCTTCAACATTTAAAAGGTGTTATTTCGACTCTGTCAAAAGAGATGGTTTCGACGCTATTATAAATTCTCTAAATATAATAAAGATTGATTTCGAAAGAGATACTTACATTTGTACTTGCTTTGATCCAAATGATACTTTAAAAACGTAAACCCAATGATGTCGAAAGGGGTACTTTCAATGCTTTAGGAAGAGATACTTCCGATGGTTTCGAAGCTATGCTTCTAATAATTAATAAATAACACTTTACTATAGTCTAAAGGTTTCAAAAGAAGGATTTTAAAGTGTTTTAAAGATAGAGGCCTAATGTTTTGAAAAGAGATATATGCTTTCGAAGGAGCTATCCAATGAGGCCGAAAGCAAAGTTTCGAAGGTTTCGAAAGTATAGTTTTCAAAACAATTAACCCAATCTATTTCAAAACCAAAACCATGGCATATTAATAAACAAAGTATTTGGAATAGAAATTATAAAGAAGTTTAAATAGGTAGGTTAAATAAATTAACCAAGTTATATTGTTTGCTTCTTCATATATGTATATATTCACATTGTAATAAACCCAAAATGGTACTATGGGGAAGGGTTGAATAACCAGTTAGATTGACCCAGTAATGAATATAAATTGAAGATATTGGCGGGGATAATAGGTTCATAGTAGGTCCATGAAAACCGTGTAAGGGAAAAAATAATGGAAAGGGCCAATAGGTTCATAGTTAGCCCATGTAATCTATGTATAATTAAAGATGTCAGTTAGACAGGTTTATAATTAGCCCATGAAAACCATATCCAGGTAAGAAAATGAAATATTGACAGATAGTCAATAGGTTCCTAGTTTGCCCATAATAAGTAGGGTAAAAGAAAGATATTGACTATTAGTCAATAGGTTCCCAGTCAGCCCATGAAAACTAATATAAAAGAAATGATATTGGAGTTAGCAATAGATTTATAGTAATCACATGAAAACTATAATTAGGACAGATAGTCAAAATGAATTGGGGATGGGTAATCCAGAATTGATTAAATTGTTTTGCATTTCATCACATAGTAATATTTTAAATTGAATTAACCATTGTGTATGTAGGAGTACAGAAAATGGTTTATAAAGTTTCTAGATAATAGTAAGGGAAAACCCGTTCCGCTAAGCGGCATGGTCTCACTGGATATCTAAATTGATTTAAAATGGTATATTATCATTCATACCAGACTTTAGGTTTGACTCGAGGTTTATGTCTTCCCCTTGAACTCTTGGATACTCAAATTTTGAGTAGTTTGAGATTTAAGGTTTTCAGATTCCTTTTAAGAAGAAAAAGCTTCCGGAGTCATGCAGAAGACATGTAGTTATTAAGTTCTTTTTCACATGATTCCGCTTTATGATATAACTTTTATGTTTTGTGTTTTACAAAATTTTGAAGTTTAAATGGTAAAAAAAACCGTTTCTTGTTGTTGCCCTATCACTAAAAAACAATGTTAATAAACTTAAATCTGATAAATTGTTTTGACCACAACTTTTTCTTTACTTATCGAAATTCATTGATTCTTGATGTTCTAGAAAATGTATACTTTTTTTTACAATTTTCATATTTTAAGTTTTGTAAAAGTATGAGATTTAAGTGGTCAAAATTGCAGACCTTTAAACCCTAAATTTGTGTAAAAAGGAATAAGTTGATAAGCTTCGCATACAAGTAATTTTAAGAAAGTCAATATTTATATTTATAAATATTAGAATTATTTCTAAATTAAGTTAATATGTTTAAAAATGGTTTTTATCAAGTTATTTTATATATTAAGCTTGGTTGTTAAAATATTCATGGATTTGAAATTATGACTTTGGAAATACAAATCTAATCTATTTTTACATAAAAGTGATTATAGATTTGGAAAACAAGTATTATGATTTTATTAAATAAATAATACAAGATTCATCGAATTTGGAAATGTGATTTTGAAAAGTATAAACTTGGTTTATTTCTAAATAAAATGGTTATATTTTAATATGGATTTAGAAGAGTAAAAAATATAGTTTTAAATGTATAGTATTGTGAATGATAAAACTATATGGAAATTTGAGACGACCTTGTGTATATAAGTGAAATCTTGGAAAAATTCGGGTTTATGGAATATTTCTTTTTCGAATAAGTGAATATTTATTTAAAGCTAAATAATAAATAAACTTATGGAAATTTATACTAAGTGTTTTAAATAATAAACTCAAAAGAGAAAAAAGTTTTGAGAACCTTAATTATATAATTTGAGGAGTAATAATAATCGACTTAGTGTCATCGATTGGTTTAGAAGAGTGAT
Organism: Allium cepa; assembly: GCA_030765085.1. Taxonomy (NCBI): domain Eukaryota; kingdom Viridiplantae; phylum Streptophyta; class Magnoliopsida; order Asparagales; family Amaryllidaceae; genus Allium; species Allium cepa. The sequence continues at coordinate 154,208,641 of CM060937.1, forward strand.
ACCAATTTGTTTGTTTAATTGCCATAGGTTTTGAGTACAACTATTGTTTTGGACGGTCATTACGATCGGTTTGGATTATGCTCCGTTCGGTTCTGGAAATTCGGATACTGTAACTATATTGTGTTATATATGTATATATATATATATTCTTGTGTCTTGTGATGGATTCTAAATTTAATTATTAATATTTGTGAGCTTAGAGATTTTGTGCTCAGTTCTGCGAATTCATTGTTTAATGCCTAATTGGTATACATGGCCTAAATGTATAAACATATGTCTCATGATGAGTTCTAAGTTAAATCCCGTGACTTATTATTTCTTGGACATTTGTATTACATGTCTATATTATTTGCTTTTGTGTTATATCTTGTTTTCACCCTATTAGATATTTAGAGATAGTCTGACCTGGGTGTTATTTTGCTCGGATCAGGCCCAGACTTTTCAAGTTACAAGACAAGTTGACCTTTAGATGTTTGGGCTAGCAAGGAGATAAACACTTTTGACTTTTTAGTTCATCTCATTTAGGAAATTTGTGAATATGTTTATAAGTTGTACAATTGAGATTAGAGAATTGTAAAACTTGTATAACAATCGAGTTTAGTATTGCATTTTCTAAACTCCAAATTGTATATGTATAAGTTGAGATTTATTTCGCTGTCATCTGTGACTGTTATTTATATGATATATTGTTCTGATTCTGAGAAATCGGTGTGCTATTACTTTGTATTAATATTGTACACATCAATTTCAGTTCAATTATTAAGTGAAAAGTTATAAACGACGTGTCAATGCTAGTATAAAAATATATTCACATTCGATCTTCCTTAACAAACTGTATTCTTTGGATTAGCAAATGACATTACTTGTAATGTTCTTTGCTAAATCGGGTATAGCGGTGGGGTTGTTACAGCTGGTATTAGAGCTGTGTCAGAACAATATAATATATAATATTGTGGATCTGAGACCTTGATAACTTAGTGTTCTGTCCTGTAGAGTGTATGGTAGATAGTTATATTAATTATATAATTAGGGATAGGAATATTAAATGATTACCAAGATAATCATTTTGGGCATAAACTGATAAAAAAGAATTAATCAATTAAATGGATAAATTGGAATTTGTGACATTAAAACTTTTGGAAATTAATGAGTAAAATATTTTAGAGTTGGGCAAATATTGGAACTAAAGTGGAATGAATTAATTAAAGTGAACTATTTTCTTTCAATAGAAAATTTGGGAAATTTGAGTAAATAAGTTAAATATTTAAATGATAAAGGAATAATCAGACTGCACGGTAGAATTTCAAACACTAAGTTTTCCCGCTATAAGTGATTATGTCTGTTTTTGTTGATTGGTTGCTAGGAATTGATTGTTTGGTTGCATTTATTTAAAATTGGATGCATGGATGTTAGTGGTAATAAAATAAATGCATCTAAATTTGTGATTATCTTTTACGTTAATTTATCCGGTCGTTGTTTAAGGATTCTGATCGATATATGGGACACCATGTTATCGATAGAGGTTCCTAAACATCGAATGTGACATTTTGACATAAATAATAATTAAAACTTGGAAATTTAAGTACAGATTTATTTCATTATGAAATATTATGATGTCAGTCTAATTAAAGTGTAATCATGAGTTGTTAATATCTTCTATATTATATGAATTTGATATTAAATAAAAATATGAATTTTGAGATAGGTGTAGATATTTGAAGTTAAATAAATATCATAAAAGATTATAAATTATTTGGTTAAGGAATATTCGCAGACTGGCTAATATTTCAAATAAAAGATACGCATCTCCGATTACATTTCACATTTTTGTGTTTTCCCTATAGGATACCTCATCCTTGAGATGAGATGTATATTATGCAATTATATTCATAGTGTAAATTTTCGAAACGCCAGCTGCGCAAAGGAGAAGCTAGCAAAATTTTCCATAAATTTCAGGCGTTTAAATATTTTCAAGAAATTTAAGAAATTTTGATAACCAAAAGGTTGATTTTTAGCATTATAATTTGAAGTGGTATTAATCGAATGCTTTGGACATGAAATTAGAAACCAGTTACTATATAATAGTTTTAACAATAAATTTATATTATGACTTTCTTTCGTTAAGAAAATTGCAGGGACAAAATTTTCTTAAGGAGGGAAGTTTGTAACAATCATGTTGTTAATTGCTTAATTAATTAAGTTTAATTATGGATAATTAATTTATGATTGCGGTTTTTGAAATAAACCAAGTTTTGTGAATAATTGAATTAATTTAATTAAGAAATTATTTTTAAAAGAGAATTTCAAATTCTATTTGAAATATAATTAAACCAATTGTTTGTATTCTGGTATTTAGGATTATTTAAATTTTAGATTTTCAAAATTTTATAATCGAACTTTCGTTCAAATGACAATAATTTGTATTTCGGTAGAGTTGAATTGAATTTATATCAAAAAAATTTAATTTTGATTTAAGATGATAATTTTTAGCGTATCAATAATTTTCAAACTTTGCGAAATTATATTGTAAATTACAGATTTTTTTAAAGTAAATGGTATGCTTTAAGTGATAACAAAGCCAAAATAATTTGTAACACTTCTTTTATAAAAGAATTTGCAACACTTGTTATTGGGTTTAGAACCATATACACTTGGCCCATGAAAATTAGAATGGGGTGAGAAACATTATACCTACACTCTCATTCTCCTTCTTCTCAAACTAGAAAATAAAATTCTATCTTCTCCGAAACCCTAGAATCTAAATCAACCAAAATCTAATGCAAATCAAAGGGCTTCTGTTCTATAATAAAAAGTAAGTATTCTAAAGCTCATCTCTATCTTTTAGAAACATAAAAGAGTTTTTTTAATCTCGCTTTAATTAGAACTGTTTGCTAGTTGGTTTTTGTTTTTAGGTTTTTAGACAATTTTAGTGAAGTTGAAAGTGTAGCAAAGCCTAGGCAACGATTTGCAAGCTATAGGAAGCATTAAAAGTGAGTTAATTACTCATATTTCTATTTCGAAAATCTTGTTTGTTGTCCATAATTGTTTGAATGATTGTTGAATGAATTGTTTGCAATATGGTAGAAAACTTGGGTGATTGTTGTGTTATTGTTTGCTGGAAATTTAGTGCAAAAATCGCTGTAGTGAAATAGCGATATCTCAGTGCAAAATTTTCCAAAATAGCTCAATTTTTTGCAGTAGAAAGTTATTTTAGATACAAATTCTCTTTTAATCACTGCATGAAATTTTGTAGTTTAGAGGTCTAAATTGAGTTTGAAACTAATGGTATAGCTCTGCTCTGTGCAATTTTCTTAGTTGAAACCTGATGTTAAAATCACCATAACTTTTGATTGGTAGATCGAAATTAAGTGAGGTTTTTTCAGATGAAAATTAATTTTATAAGGAACAAACTTTATATTTAACAACCTTTTATAAGGAACAGTTTATCGAGAGAAATTTGGGTTTGAAGAAGAGATAACCTCTATGTCCTGTGTTTTTAAAATTTGCTTTGTAACGTAGAAATAGTTTTGATCATAACTATTTCGTTACAAACCGAAATTCAATAATTCTAGAAGTTCTTGAAAGCATGGACTCTGTGCTATAACTTTCATGTTTTGTGCTTTACAAAATGTTGAAGTTTATGTGGTCAAAAAATCTTTTCTTGTCGCTGGCCTATCCATGAAAAACAATTGTTTTGATCATAACTTTTTCATTACTTATCAAAATTCAATGATTCAAGATGTCCAGAAAATGCAGATTTTAATTTACAACTTTCTTTTTTTAAGTTTTGTAAAATTATGAGATTTAAGTTGTCGAAATTGCAGACCTTTAGACCCTAAATTTGAGTTAATGGACATAAGTTGATAAGTTCGTATACAAGTATTTTTTGGAAAGATAGTTATTTTTATTTATAAATATTAGAATTATTACTAAATTAAGTTAATATATTTAAAAATGTTTTTTAGCAAGTTATTTTGTATATTAAGCTTGGTTATTAAAATATTTATGGGTTTGGAAATACGACTTTGGAAATAAAATTCTAATCTATTTTTACATAAAAGTGATTACGGATTTGGAAAACAAGTATTATCGTTTTATTAAATAAATAATACTAGATTCATGGAATTTGGAAATGATTCTGAAATGTATAAACTTGGTTCATTTCTAAATAAAATGATTATATTTTAATATGGATTTAGAAGAGTAATAAAATATGGTTTTAAAAGTACAGTATTGTGAATGATAAAACTATGTGGAAAAAAATTTGAGACGACCTTGTGTATATAAGTGAAATCTTGGAAAAATCCGGGTTTATGGAATACTTCTTTTTAAATAAGTGAACGTTAATTTTAAGCTAAATAACAAATGAACTTATGGAAATTTATAATAAGTGCTTTAAATAATAAACTCAAAAGAGAAAAATGTTTTGAGAACCTTAATTGTATAATTTAACAAGTACTAATAGACTTAGTGTCATCGATTGGTTTAAATGCTTTCGAATAAGCTTCGTCGAATATGGTATAACTGATGGAATAGAATTTGAGTGGAACTTACTAGCCCGTTAGCGAATACTCGAATTTCACCGGGTAGTATGGGATGCCTTAGTTAAATTCGTGTGATTGCTATTAGAAAGTATTTTACACTTTAGAGTTGTATTCTCTTCTGGCGTGTGACAAATGGTTACTAGATCCTTAAGAGAATGCAGTTCAGGTTTTTCTGGGTATCCATAATAAATGATATTTACTAGCTTTTAGTAAATACCTTGATTTCATCATATGGTATGGGACGTATTGGTTAAGTTCTAGTGATTACTAAAGGTGATAGTATTTGGCAATTTAGAGTTTACTCTCTTTTGGTGTGCGACAAGTGGCTGCTAGATCCTTAAGAAGTTTATTCTTGGACTTCTTTTCGAACATAATAATAATAATAATAATAATAATAATAATAATAATAATAATAAAAATAATAATAATAATAATAATAATAAATGAAGATTTACCGAGTCATGGTTTCTACGATCACCTTGATCGGCATGGACTATCCTTGAGATCACTCTGTGATTCTGTGTTCCATGTTTGAGTATGATCCTTGGTATCAGATCGGATCAAGTGATATCAATTTGTTTATTTGTTTGCCATGGGTTTTGAGTTCAATCATTGCGATTGTTTTAAAGGATCGTTATAATTGGTTTAGATTAAGATCTCTTGGATTCTGGAAATTAGGATTCTATAACTATTCAGTGTTAGTGAAATTAATACACACACACACACACACATATATATATATTCTTGTGTCTTGTGATGGAATCTAAATTTAATTATCGATATTTATGTGCTTAAAAGATGTTAAGTTTGTTCTGGGAATTCAGTGTTTAGTGCCTAATTTGTGTTCGTGGCTTAAATGTACAAACATGTGTCTCGTGATGAGTTCTAAGTTAAATCCCATGACTTGTTATTTCTTGGACATTTGTATTACCTATACATATTATTTGTTCTTGTGTTATATCTTGTTCTCATCCTATTGGATATTTAGTGTTAATCTGACCCGGGTGTTAGTTTGCTCTGGTAAGGCTTAGACATTTCAGGTTACGGGACAAGTTGACCCTTGGATGTTTGAGCTAACAAGGAGATAAACACTTTTGACTTTTCAATTTATCTCCTTTAGGCAATTTGTGAATATGTTTATAAGATGTACAATTGAGATTAGAGAAATGTAAAACTTGTATAATAATCGAGTTTAGATTTCATTTTGTAAACTCAAAATTTGTGTGTCTACAAGTTGAGACTTATTCCGCTTTGATCTACGACTTTTATTTATATGATATATTGTTCTGATTCTGAGAAACAGTTGTAGCTATTACTTTGTATTAATACAGTACACGTCAAATTCAGTTCAGATATTAAGTGAAAAGGGTATAAATGACATGTAAGTGTGACTATAAATATATATTCACATTCTATTGCTCTTAACAAACAATATTCTTCGGATTAGCAAACAACATAACTTGTAATGTTCTTTTCTAAACTGGGTATAGCGGTGGGGTTGTTACAAATATGCAAGGCATTGACGCCCAATTAATTTACTATCTTGAGTCCCAAGATTAATGCTTCATACTCAGCTTCCTTGTTCATTGCGGGGAACTCAATCATTATCGTTCCTCGAGAGTTACCAGATCCACTCCTTCCTTCGAGCAATGTTCGTTGGACGCTCCATCTGTATACAACATCCATTGGGCACTCCGCTCTGTAGTTTCTTCTCTCTCATCATCTCAAGCGGTGAACTCAGTAATGAAATCGACCAACGCTTGACCTTGAATCGCTCTTACAGGATGATATGATATATTATATTGACTCGTTCCATTTCAATAATCTCCGGGAAGTCTTAGGTCATTATGGGGCCTGCCTTAAGGGCTGAGCAGTTGCACCTTAATTGGGTGAGCTTAGAAGTAGGGACAGATTTCCTCGATGCTTTCAGCAAACAATATGCCAAACTTTCCAAATTTGGATAATTTCTCTCCGCTTCCGCCAATCGCTTGCTGATATATTGTACCATAGTTTAGATTCTAGTTTCTTCTCTTACGAAGGCGGCACTCAAAGCGTGAATAGGTACTTCTAGATAAAAAAATAAATCCTCTCCTTCAAAGGCTTTGACAAGACAGGCGATCTCTCTTAATGGTCGATCAAGGCTTGGAAAGCATCCTTAGAATCTTGCGTCTAGGTAAAGTTCCTTTTCCCCACTTCGAGGACATCAAAGAACAGTATATATTTTCCGTATCTTTAGAGATGAATTGGATTGGTGCAACTACTTTCCCATTCAGGTTTTGTACCTCCTTTATTGTCTTGGGGGATTCAACATTCCTCAAGGATTCAATCTTCTTTGGATTGGCCTCAATTCCCTTGAGTTTGCAATAAAACCTAAGAACTTCCTTGACGTGACTCCGAATGAGCACTTGAGTGGTTGTGTTTCAACCTGTATTCCCTTGGTTTTATCGATCACCGTACCTTTACCAGCATATCATCTATATATGCATCCATTGAATGTTCGATTTGATCTCTGATCATCGAATTCACAAGCCTCTAATATGTCGCTTTTGCGTTCTTCAGGCTGAATGACATGACAAGGTAATAATACAGTCCCCAGTCGGTATTGAAGCTGATATATTCACTGGACAAGGTAAGATTATTTTAAGAACGAGATCGTCGAGCTCGAAGGTTGAGTTCCTAAACTTTGTGTTGCAATATCAGGCTACTCACTTCTAATGAGTATCATCTCTTAAATCAGCTTCATCGTGCTTCTCATCTATCATATCGAGGGAACAAAGCTAGAGATCCTTGTTCGTTTTAGGATCATAGTGGACCTTTCGATGAGATTGTAGTTCCAATTCAGTAGGAATCATATCTTATGATCTGTATGCCAAAGCGAATAGAGTATGATTAGTCGTGGATTTGTAGGTTTGGTCGATAGGCCCAAAGTGCCAGCGGCAATTCATAGACCCAATTGTCTTCGACTATTGTCAACCGCCTTTTTATGAATGGACTTGATGATTTTTTTAACTTCTTCCACCTAACTTGCGGATGTGCAACTATAGAAAATCTTTTCTTAATCTGATACTTGCTGCAGAAGTTCTTGAATTTTATGTTGTCGAATTGGGTTCCATTGTCAGAAATGATCATCTGTGGGATCTCAAATTGACAGATAATGTTTCTAACTACAAAGTTAATCATCTTTTTTTGTGGTCATTATAGCAAGCAGTTCCACCTTATCCCACTTTGTAAAATTATCAACCTTAACGATAGTGTACTTCGCCCTCCTCTTTGACATTGGCAGCACACCAATAATGTCGATTCCTTATGTCGCAAATGGCTATGGGCTGACCGTTTTTGTAATCTCCATAGGAGGGGCTCTAGAAATTTTGGCGAATCTTTGGTATCAATCACACCTCCTAGTGTAATCTGCTGCATCACTGTTAACAGTCGAGCAAAAGTATCCATAGCGAAGAACGCTAATGTTTGATGTCCAATGTGATCACTACATTCTCCTTTGTGAACATCTGCAAGGATCCTTTTGGCTTTTACGTTAGAGACACATTGCAGCAGAGGAATAGTGAAACTTCTTTTATATATTAGTTTGTCCCACAGAATGAACTACGGGGACTGGCATATGAGTTTTCTTCATTCACTCCTTCCATTTAGAAAGGTTACCTTTAATAGTTACTCCATAATATGAGTTATCCATGATTCTTTCTCATGTTCATCTTCTAGGATCTAATCGACATCCATTTGGTCAATGTTTGGAGCTGATAATACCTCCATTGGGACTAAACCCATGAGCTGAGCATCCTTAGAGCTAGCTAGCTTGGCTAGAGAATCAGATTTCGTGTTTTCTTCCCTTGGGATATGCGTTATCATGTAATATTTAAAATCATTGAACAATTTCCAAACCTTCATCAAATAAGGGGCTAACGTAGTTCCCTTTTCCTAGAATTCCTTCCTCACCTAGTAGACCACGAATTGGGAGTCATTATAGATGTGCAAGACATTGACCCCCAATTATTTTTCTATCCTTAGACTAGCTATCAACGCAACGTATTCAGCTTCACTGTTCTTCTTGGGGAACTCAAGTTTTAAGGCTTAGCAAATTGATCGTTCCTCCAGAGCTAGCAAATCCACTCCTACCCCTAAGCAACGTTCATTAGATGCTCCGTCTATGTACAACTTTCATTGGGCACTCTGCTTTATAGTTTCTTCTCTTTCATCATTCCAAGCGGTGAACTCGGTAATGAAATCGACCAACTTCTATCCTTAAATCACTTTTTTCGGATGATATTATATATTGTATTGACTCGGTTTGATGTTCCATTTCAACAATCTCCCAGAAGTCCGGTTTGTTATAGAATTTGCGTTAAGGGCTGATTAGTTAGCACCTTAATTGGGTTAGGTTAGAAGTAGATACAGAGTTTCCTTGATGCTATCAGCAAACAATAGGCCAAATTTTCCAAATTTGGATAATTTCTCTTCCCTCCTACCAATCGCTTGTTGATATATTATGCCAGCCTTTGGATTTTGGTTTCCTCTCTTACAAAAGGCAACATTCAAAGCATGAGTAGGTACTAACAGATTAAAAAATAAATCTCCTCCTTCTAAAGCCTTTGTTAAGATAGGCGGCCTCTCCAAATGGTCGATCAAGGCTTGGAAACACTCCTTGGATTCTTATGTCCAGGTAAAGTTCTTTTTCCCAACTTTGAGGACATCAAAGAATGGTATACTTTTGTCTATATCTTTTGAGATGAATTGGCTTAGTGCAGCCACTTTCCCATTTAGACTTTGTACCTCCTTTATCATCTTTGGGCTTCAACGTTCTTCAGGTCTTCAATCTTCTATGGATTGGCCTTAATTCCCCTTGAGTTCAAAATAAAACCCAAAAACTTCCCTGATGCAACAACGACGAGCACTTGATTGAGTTGTATTTCAATCCGTATTTCCATAGCACACCAATTCTGACAATTCCTCTAAATGGTTCGTCGATCACCATGCCTTTACTAGCATATCATCTGCGTAGACATCCATTGAACATCCGATCTGGTCTCTGAACATCGAATTCGCAAGCCTCTGGTATATGGCTCTGAAGTTCATCAGACCGAACGACATGACAAGGTAAGGATACATTCCCAAATCTGTTATAAAGTTGGTATGTTTCTGTCTAGAATGTGCATTGGAATTTGATTGTAACCGAAGTAAGCATCCATGAATGACAGCAATTCATGGCCAACAGTGGAATGTACTAGTTGGTTAATCTTCGGTAGTGGGAAACTGTCCTTTGGGCATGCTTATTCAGGTCTAAATATTTCATGCACATCCTCCATTTACCATTGGACTTCTTGACCAGGATCAGATTTGATATCCACTTTGGGTATAGAGCATGGCAGATGAGGCCATTGGCTTATAACTTGTCCACATCTTCTTTCACTACAGCGGATCACTTCGGACCTAGACTACACCGCTTTTGCTTCACAAGGAGACACTTAGGGTTCACATTCAACGCATAACACGCTATCTCCGCCAATATTCCACAAAATGTGTCCAGGCAAATGCATCCAGATTTTCTTTGGGAAACCTCGTCGACTCCTTCATCTTCATTCCGAGTTGAGACCCATTTTCAGGACCCATGTAGGATCATTCTAACTGACCGGGATGTAGATTTTCAGCTTGGCCGTAGCTGCCCTTGCTCCTCTAGGTCATAGCTTTGTGGAATCTGCTATTCCCATCAAGCCATAGCTTAAGTAATGGTTGTTATGCATCCATCGACTTGACGTACAGAGTCTTCTCCACATCCTTTCCCTTCACATGTTACTTTGCTTTCCTCAACTCTACGACATAACATGCACGTCCCAAACACTGATCAATTTGAATGACCCCTATTCCATTTTCCATGGGAATTTTTTTTATTAGGCACCACAGAGCTCCGGCCAGCCAAAAAAGGCATTATAGGCCGAAAAACTATCCATCACAACAAAGATCACAACTTGCACTCTCTTGTAGCCACCTTCCCCTAAAACCGTCGATAAATCAACAAACACCATAGGCTCTGTAGCCTCTCTGATAAATCCCTGATTTTGAGATTTACATGGTTTCAGATCTCAACCATCCATCACCAGTTGATAATATTCTCTCATAAATAGAATATTTGTTGAACTTCCACAATCAACAGTCATTTTCTTCATTGTTGCTTGCCCAATCACGGCCGTCATTACTAGGGGATCAAGTATACGCACTTTAATCCCATCTGCATCTTGATTTATAAAAACAATATCATCCTTCATAGTTTATAGTTACTTCGTTGGAGCTCCATCTTCGACGACAAGGCAACTTTCTTGTATTATATGTTTTAGAAAACTTCCATATCTTTCCATCTCATTCCTACTCTTCTCAGTTGGATGAGGTCCATTAATTATCATTTTGATCACAAGTATTTTTCTAAGCTGCTTAGGCTCGTCACCACTAGACTCGACTTAGTCTCGTTGGAGCAGTTGCTTCTATGTTAAGCATTCTCTTACCTTCCATCCTACGGGGCTTTCATATACCATTGAAGATTCTTCTTCCAAATTATCCTTAATCACATCTCGCAGTTGTCTGCAGTAATTTATGTTATGATCATGGGTCACATGGAAGCAATAAACCTTCCCAGACCTTTTTTCCCTCTCACTCCACTCCCTCGGAGCCGTCTTCTTATACTACTCATTACCTCACACTGCAAGGTATATATTCTCAATCGAATTGTACAATAATGTATAATTTTCAAATTTTGAACATTTCTTAGAATCAGGTTTTATACCTTTATCACCTTGATTATTTCTCTTCTGGTTGGTACCTTTATTCCCACATTTGCTGCTACATTCCCAGAACCTTTACCGAACTGCTTCACAACCACATTACTCTGAATTACTTCAGCCGATTGGTCAATATCGGCCTTCTCAACGGTCGTACTGAGCTCTTCCAAGCATAAGAACTAAGTCGACTTTCTGTAAAAAAAACATCCATAGTCGGTAGGGCTTTCATTTCTAATTATCTTCAAAATTCATTATTTTTATGTATCTTCCCTGACCAAAGCCATCAACACTATGCATTCCTTAGCGTTACTCACTTCCATCACTGTCGTATTAAACCTGCTCAAAATTTCTTCAATGACTCCCTAGTACTCCATAAAAGATTCGATAATGACATCAAATCCTTCAGGTAGGCAGTGTGTAAGCAAAACTATTTGACAAACTCCTTGCCAACTGATCAAAGGACGATATGGATCTTGAAGGAAGCCGGGTGAACCATATCCTACCTGTATCTTTAAGAAAGATCGGGAAGCATCTACATCTCACGATAACCGTTGCCCTTGCCATGTTCATATGCCACTCATACTTCACAAATGCTGCCTCGGATCCATCGTTTCATTATAGGATGACATCGTCGACACTTTGAACCTTTATGGATACTCATTACATAATATTGCATCGGTGAATGGGTTTCCACCGGGGGAAGATCCCCACACATTGTTACATCTATGTTGGCTTTCATTCACCTATTTTTTCACCATATTAGCTAATGACTCTTGCTCTGTCTGATCTATTGGATGGCGATAATCATGTCCTACTTTAAGTGTTTGGGCCTGCATAAGACCTCGGTTGGTACCATGGTATATGGTTTCCTCTATCTCTGGGAGAACGATTCATCCAATGGATCTGCTTCTTTGATTTCTACGCGACGGGTCAGCAATAGCTGTCTGAACTTCTACATCCTGGCCATTAGCAACACAACCATTTCCACCACCTATGTTATCGTCTAAACTAGAGCCACTACCGACATCAACATCCAAACCAACACCACCCCTTTGCCCACGTCAGGTCTATAGGGTACGGTACCCATCCATACTCTTGCATTTTAAGAATCAACCAGTTTTTTTTTAAACCCCAATCTCCTTTCTCTTTTTGCTTTTTATTTTCCCTTTCTGTGGCTTTCCCCTAATGAAGAACCTTCCTCTTCTAAGTCGAAAGGCACTAGTTCCCTTATGATATTTCTACGATTGTAGGTTACTAGTTCAACAAGTTAAGACTCTCCCTCATCTGTAACTGTATCCTCAACTCATCCTGACCTATATTCAAGGATCGGTACCGATCCATAAATTCATTAAATTCCTAGACCTTGGGATTATAGTTGGTGTGTGTTGAGGTTTAGGCTTTAATTGAAGTTTCCAGCAAATTTTATGGCTTCACTTCTTGGCTTTGCTTGACATCTGAACTTGGTGGTTATTGCTTTGGATTCCTATTTGGTAATTCGGCTATTTGAGCATTCTAATTCATCCGAATATGACATGGGTACAAAGCTGGATAACACGTAGTCATCCTGTCTATTTCTAAAATTTAACCAAACGAATAAAATTCTAATACAAAAGCATCACAATCAAACTCGACACAAACAATATATAATTTCATACCCTTGCAAATCATTGATAAATGAATCGATCCTCCAATAGGGTTTGATACTATAATAGGGTCTGTAACTATACTAGTCTTTAAGTGCAATTGATTTATTAGTTTACTGGAAGTAAATGGGTATGATGATCTGGTGTCAAATAAAGTGCAAGTAAATAAATTATAGAGAGTTAACCCATCTTCTACGATGACCTTCTTTCTCTTTTCCACAACTAGAGTTGCGCTAGAGCTAAGAATAACATCCAGTGCATAAGTTGGAACCACTTGGATAGAAATCTTATAGAAGGTTGGACACTCCCTCTTTAAATGACCAAGATGGTTGCAGCTGTAGTATTTGATCCTATCTAGGTACGTTTTGCAGTTCTAAGCAACATGTCCCATGAAACTGCACTTCTTATATCTGATCCCCAACTGGTTTATCTTGCCTTGAGCCCTCATTCCACCCTTGTGTTGATTTTACTGAACCGCTTCCCTTCTATGGTCTTCGGTCCATCTTTAGCGATTGAATTGAGCAGTTCCATCTCAACCAAGCTCTCAAAAGTACCCCTATCAGGTACATTACTCAAAGAAATATCCCTCAAAAATGGATTTAACCCCCTAGCAAACTTTGACACCTTTTTCATAGGTGTATTGATAAGGTATGACCACCCACCTTTTCGACACTCAAAAATCGATACTAATATATCCACAGTATTCACGTGCCAAATATCCAAGTGCCGAAAAGATAGATTGATCAAGGGTAAAAAGAAAAATAAAGACGGAATAAAATCTCACACGAATGGAATAACATATGTTATTTCAATATATAATCTTTATAGGGGAAATTTTAAATACATACTTCAGAGTCTATCTTGATCTCTGCCTGGACAGTTATAAATCTTTGTCCCTACTAATGTTGAATACAAATAGTAATCGAATGCAGCTGAAATGGAAATGGATAACCATATATAGAGGAAACTCCAGCTCCTGCCCAAGCTCCTCTAAAATCGTCCAAGCCGGACCTAAACTACGTCCCTGCCTAAAAAAATAGGGCAGCTAGAGTTTAAGGGAAAAGAAAATAAACTCCGGGTCAGTCATGAGATTGGTGTGAGAAAACTCAAAACATGGATATTTTTAAAAACAAACAGTATCTCATAAGACCACGCTGCATATAAACACGGATGGATTTTTACCTTATGATAACCAAAAAATTGCTATGTAAAATCCAGTGATATTATAGTAGTGTCTAGATTACAAATATATATTAATTATAGCTGAAATTGTTACATTGATTAAATTCCAACATAATAGGTATACAACTATGTCTGAAAGAACTTATTGGAGAACGAATTTCGTACAATAACAGGTAAGGGACTACCTTTCATATAGTACATCTTTAAAGGAATGTACCGGGACCTACCAACAACCCTCTACTTCTGACAAGACCGACCTAACCCTTTCTAGTGACCAACACAATGATCCTGAATAGTACTAAATATGACATCATCTCGGTCGTTCCTAACTTATCTATAGCTACAGCATACACAACAAACCCGATATATAGAAGGTAATCTAGAAAGGTGATGACCAAACCTTAACGGGTGCGGCCCACGTAGCCTTCCGGTATACCCTATTTTAGCCATTTCCGTGTGTGGCCTGAGGTAACGTATTACCTTTTACAAAACAAATCCCACTTTGAATTTCATATTGACATTTCTTATAGCACACTATTGATTTCCACAAAAGTACAGTCCCCGAGTTCGTACACCTTAGGGAATGGTGTTAATTGTAGGATGGGTTACCTCCTACACCGCCAAACAAATGCACATTTGTAATAATCAATGTACATGGTCTTAGAAATGTAACGTCAAATACTCTTCCATACAAGTTGTCTAGAAATAGGATAAACCGAAGGCAATCCTCTTACTACATCCTGTTTGGGAATCTCCCGTAGGATTAGTAGTGAGCAGTCCTTGTATCGAAGTGTCCGAAATGAAGATACCACTCCCACCATGTATATGATATGGGAATTACCCTAGAGGTTAGTGACTAGCATCCCTATATTATGAAGATCTCCGTCTTTAAAATCTTTGTGTTCAACATGTCTTCACATTTGAATGCGTATATTGGTTCAAAGTGGTTTTCAAATAGGAATCATCCAAATTCGATCCCGATTTCTCCGAACCAATTATCGATAAAAGATGTCAAGTATGTGGGTGATGGTTATCCAATTAATCAATATCTTTTATCCAAGTAAAATATCTTCTTAGAGATATATGTTCGTTTTCTTTTATCACCAGATACGGGATTATTAAACTTCTTTTTAATTTTAGAAGTACCAAGTCATTTTTCTTAATTACGGAAAGCATTATTGAGTAAAAAGGGATCCATAAAAATTATACTAATTATTCTCAATACTATTTTCCAAATAAACCCTTACTTTTCATCGAATAATGGTGAAATAACGTTTTAAATTCACACGAATGGTATGAGTTCCCTCCTCGAAATTTAATACGGAATTTAAGCAGAATGTTGCCTATATCATAAAACATCTTATTATTTTAAAATCTGGTTTAACGTTTGGAAAAATCCAAATCTCCTTTTCTTTCATCTTAGTAATATGTGGTCCAACTAAGTCAAATTTACTATCCCCTCCGTCGGACCAGTCTGAATAGCTAGGGAGAGCATGAAACTGGTTTTTCAAATCCAAGCTTAGAGACCATCTCTCTATCACCCATAAGGCAGTCAAGTTATTTAATCAACTCCAAATCCTTTAAAATACTGGATTTATTATTTGAAAAACATCTATAAAAATCCCTCTGTCAATGAATTGTGCTTTTAAGGGCTTCGTATCACAAATCCCATATAAACTTTTTTAAAATATTTCAACATATTTTTAGAATTTATCTCATATTTTTAAAAATATCCATTTTTAAAGAATTTACCACTTTGGTTTTCGAACTACCAAAATGCGACTTTTTTGAAAACTTAATTTGGATATTTCTCAAACTCTGCAAAATGAAATCTCGATTTTTCTTTTTCATTTGAAAAAATAAACCCAATGGTTCGAAAATTCTTATTTTAAAGAATTCCGACGTTATCCACCATACATATTTGTTTTACTTTTCGGGCCACGAAATTGCGAACCGCCGAAATGCGATGGTTTATTTTTATCACTTTAATCAAATTTTATGAAATTTGTACGAAACACTTTTAAACTATTTTGAAATCCTAATAAACCATTTTAAACCATTTTGAACTATATTTTGGAAAATATTTTTCATATTAAAACTCATATTCACTTTTATTCCATATTATAATATTATAATATTTAATTTACTATCTTTTTATTTGAAGATCCAATTATACAATTCTTGTATGATATCTTATATGAAATTTCAACTTTTTAAGTTCTCATTTTTCAAATCAATTTTTCCAAAATAAACCTATACTTCTCTTTTTAAATAAATTTCAAAGTGATATTTTTTCTATTTTTAAACATCCAAATAACTTTTATTTTTAAATTCAAAACCATAAATTGGTTTAATAAACTCCATACACATATTAATATGGATTAATTTCCATGAATTAACAATATATGGTTAATTAGTTAACCATTTCTATTTTGATAAATATGATTTTCTCATTATTTGTTATATTTATCAAAACCAAGTTATCAATCATTTAATCAACCAATATTCAAACATATTAATCATCCAAGCATACTAATTTACTAATTAAAATGCATATCATTATTTTCTAAACATTTTACGGTGTATGTAAATCAAGTACTCACTATCATATCCACTCCTCCCTGTTGCTCCTTGAAATTTTTCTGGCAATATTTAGACAGCATTTCTCTCCACTACCTTCACTCTGGAGCTTTTTAAACTCCCTCATTTCTTCCTTGAATGCTCGACCATTACATTTGGAGGTGGCTTGCTCGACCAAACATGGTGGCGGATGAATACATGTTTATGATGGGTAGAGGAAAAGAATAAACTTTCTTTTAAGGTGTATGGATAGTATGTGTATTTATATATAAACTATTTTGTCATAAATTTCTCATATTTTTCAAGGGATGGAAGCCATTAGAGAAGATTATAAGAGAGCTCAAGAAGAAGGAAGAAGAAGCATAAGAGAAAAAGTGAATTTGTGAAGAATAAGAGAGGTTATACATGTGTATTTACACGCTTTTTTACCAAGTGAAGCCTTCCCCAAATTTACCTCCCCTCCTTCATGCACACATCAGACCCCACTCCCCTCCATGTGCTATTGCTCCTTCTTATCATGGTGATGGAAGGTGATATAAAGGTGATGAAGGTGATGTTTAATGAGAGGTTTTCTTTATCTTAGCTTAAGGATGAAATAATGTGAAATATCTTAAATATTTTGGGTGTATATATATGTGCATTTGCATGTACGTGTGCATCTACTACATGTATACATGTGCACAAGACACAAAAAAAGGTTGCAACGACTTTAAACAACTTTTGTTTGTTAATCCGTTGTGAATCCGGAATCCGATTTCTGGTCCTATTTTTACCTCTATTAAACTATATATATTTTTAAAAAATCTTGAAAATATATTTCTTATCGTCTTAGAATAACTAAAATGTGCTCATTTGAATTATTAAATCGTATGAATCAATACTCGGACAAGTGTTGCAAAATCCTGCAGTTAAACTGCAAAAGTGCGACGAAATTTGCATATCTTTACAAAACAAGTTTATGCATTTATAAAACTATTATAAATCAATTATTATCACTATATAATAATTAAAATGGATTATTCATAATTTTAATAGTTATTTGGATATTTAAATACCAAAAAGGCCAAAACTTTCCTTATATGCTGACTTATGAAAATGATGACATCATCGATGACATCATCGATGACATCATAATTATTTGATTTAAAAAATTAAAAAATTATTTTTATTCCTTATTTCTGTTTAAGTAGTTAAATAAGTATGTGTGAAATAAATCATGCACGGCTTTTGATGATTAAAAGCTGTTTATCGATAAAATGATTTTTGGTCATATTATCGATATTTTTTCAAAGAATATATTTTTGTAAACATTTTTTTTCAAAACAAAATCACCATTATTATTTATCACATAAAACATGATTATTTATGTTTAGTAATCCTATATTCAAATATTTAAAATTAATTAAATATTTCAAATAAAAGTGATAAAATTATGGGTCGTTACATAAGATCTAGGCCATATTTTACTAGTGGATTAAACTCATTAACATGCTCCTTGACATTATAGTCCCCTTTCTCTAAATGAATGAATTTTTCTAGTTCCACTCCCCATTGTGCCATAGAAATAGAATAAGTCCCGATGCACTTACTAAAATCAATTCAAGAAATCATAGTCTTATATGCCTCGGTAATGACAATATCTCAAAAGTTCAAGCCCTCTCATTGAAAATGCCATGAAGCTAACTGTCTCTTTATTGCATCCTCACACCAATTATAGCAAAAATCCGATCATAAATCCTCAATCATGCCTACGTCTCCATAAATGATACAGTCCCAAATTAATTCTTTCCACCTAGACTTTGGAAGTCCAGCACATCTTGGGAAATCCAAATAAGAGGAGGAGCTAAGGTTGCACGTTGAGCTTGGACTATGGATCCTCCATTGGGGCTAATTTCAGTCTGGCCACTTGCTTGAAGAAGCCAGCAGAACCATTTAGAAATTTTCACGTTTGGAACCTCAACTCCTTCACCAAAATTATTTCTAGTTTGATTGCTTATCCAACTTATTTGTAATTAGGAATTATTAGCAACTTTCCTCAGATAGTGGTAAGCATTAATGGAGTTTAAAGGGTGTGTTGGTGTTATACATACCTATATACATATATATGTGTGTGTGTATGTATAGTAATTTCTAAAATATAGAAGTACACTCTCTTAATAAATACCAAATCCCTAAAGAATCCTAACCCAAGCTCTGATACCAAGTATGACAAGCCGCACATCCGAACAAACCGATCCAAAGCTGAAATTGGCATTTGAACTCGCGTCATGCCAAGAACTATGAGTCATGGGTTTGTTGTGGTTTACACAATGTGGAGACTAATATAAATTATAAACATTCTAACCTTTTAGATTTCACAATGGAAGGAAATAAAATATAAGTACTAAAAATAACCAAATCAAATAGTAGTCCCAACATAAAGTGGTAATATTTTCTCCAAATGATAAACATACGATTCTAACTAATATATATATATATATATAACATATATAAAGTACATAGACAATTAACTATAAATAAATACAATTTTAGAGCGTTATGTCACCCCCTCCAGGCATCGTATTCTGGCCAAATCACATATTGTCATATTCTCCTATAATAGAGATAAAGAGGGAGAGATGGAGGGGTCGGACAATGTTTAGTGAGTGAATTGTATCACTTATGATATGTGTTGACAAGTAATTAAAGTTCACTTATAACCTGCACCTAAGAGTATCCATTAGTATGCCCATCCTATGTGTGTAAGGAATTAATTACCTTCACACTACTTTTTTTGACATGGCCACGAGGATTGAGTGGTCCCCTACCACTTTATTAATCACTTGAACATACAAGTGGATAATAAACAACATTAGGGCAAACGAAGAGGGAAAATAAATAAAATAGGAATGAAGCAAGATTCAAAATCAGAGAAGGTGCCATTTATCTGCGCTGTCATCAAGAAAATGAATAAGGGAGCCAAGCATTGCGTGACATGTATGTTTAGAGATTTCATTGCAGAGGGCCAAATTGGCCCTTTTTTACTTAAAGACTCTTTAATTTCTCTCCTTCCTTATGCTAGTACTAAATGCCTTGAGAATTAGAAGCAGCTCATATGAACATTGGGTTTTCCATTTAGTTTCCATGCATATGCTTTCACACTCTAGCAAGTTGTCATGAAAAGGAGGCACTGACCCACCCTTGGTTTGATAAAGTTTTAGATGAAGAAAGAGGATGGGAAATGAAATATAGGTGGAGGTTATCCTCTGGGACTATACTGTAGAAGAGGCAGGAAGTGAGGATAGCCATTCCCTTGAGGCTAAGGTTACTTAAAGTATGATTAGCATTCTCGAGTATTTCCATAGAATGAAGTTATGCTTCTCTGAAGCAGACAAATTCCAAAATCTTTTATACCAGCGTAATTTTTGGTTGCTTTGATGGCCTGATATAGCACTATAAATAAGTCCAAATGAGTCTTCTTACTGGAATGCCAAACGTATCTATCTTTATCCACAAAGGTAATGGGAGTGTTTGCATATAGAGACCATATGGCAGTGTTGTTACAACTACTAGACTAAGGAGGTAGATTTTTTCATGCCCTGCATAGTCACTTGCCTTAGCATTCATGGTTATACTTGAGAGAGCTATTTCCTCATAAGAGAGGCAATTCTAAAGAATAACTCCATTAGAAAGCCAAGGTGTTTTCCAGAACTTGGTATCTCTGCTTCTTGATAAACAAAGGCTAGCATGAGGTAGGAGGGCATGTCTGGCTTTCAGCAAGGCTTTTTAGACCCAGCTATATGAGGGCTTGGCTTCCATCAGCAAGAAGGCTTCATTCTTGAAGATGTAATTCTTGGCCCATTTAGCCCAGACTAAAGAAGAGCTATTCAGAAGAGCATTAAGATGGGTAGAGAATGCTGAACTTTTCCATAATGCAAGATTCTTGATGTATAGTCCTCCATATTGCTTTGGGGTTTCTAATTTGTTAAAGGCTATGGGAGAGTTTCTTTTTAAATATAGACCCAGACCACAGAAATCTAATCATTGAACTCCTGATCATTCTGAATAACTTGGAAGGATAAAAGAAAGATTCTTCCCCAATAGCCATTCATGGAGAAGACAATAGAGTTTATAATAGTTAGCCTACCAGGTTGACTCAGTAATCTATTCTGCCCTCTGTTCAAGGTGGAAATGATCTTCTCTAAGTTGATTATTCTTAATGTGAATAAATCCAACTATGGTTTACAAAAGTTTCCACTCACTGGTGGAACGTACCAAAACTAAATAATGCTTAGAAACATCTCCAGTTTATGGTCTCAATAATAGACCACCAAACTATACATCGAGTTAACATCCTCCATATAGTCAATTGGGATGCATCTATCCGAATATACGTCCAATGCTTGACCCACTTATCGAATCGTAGTGACGGTACTTTTTATCTATGCAGTGGAGCACCAATCGAGTCTACGTTCAATGCCCAAGCCATTGATCGAATCACAGTTTGATGATACTTGACATCTATTCATTAGTTAAGTTTCTCGTTAGTGTTTGTATCCTAAACACCGTGTTATTACACAAGTAGCAACAAGGGCCAGATCCAATCCTTCTATAGGGTTAACAGATTCAACTACTTCGAACGTCTTTTCCTTCTCTTTCTCGCTTTCACCAATAGGTGACTAGGACTGGCTACGAAAAATGAAAGAGCTTATAATTGCGATGTAGTCATCCACTATGCCAAATTTCTTGTTTAACAGCCTCATGAAGTGAGAATCTAGGTCATTACCTAGTGTGATACTTTTCTAGCGTGTTGCACGACTCCAGTCAGCTACGTGAACTCCCAAAAGACAAAGTGGGGATAAGTTTCTTTGATCCATTTAGTGGTCTTAATTTGGATATGATATTAGTTTCATGTGTTAATTACATTAGCTAAATACGATATTGTAGATAATACATCATGTACGATAATTCCTATTGCCAACACATAAGAAATCCATCTTACATGCTTCATATTAAACATTTTAATATGGTGTATGTGCATATCATTTGGGACAACTCCAGCATCCTTAATACTTATTATAAAAGATATCATTTATAAATCCAATATTAAGTACTAAACAAATCAATGTAGAACTGATTTTAACATAGGTACATCATTAAGAATAAGTAGCATGTTGTTTTCTTGTAGTTTAGAAGTATATATGTACCATTTTATTATTCTTTCTTATAGACACATGCTTCATGTGCATTTTGACTGAAAATCAAAATATTTGATACTTTAGTCAAATGTTTAAATTTGATATTTTTCAAACGATACTTTCATATTAACTCTTGGATCATATCTAAAAGCCCACAAACACAATATTATTCCCACTGACTTCGAGATACTTTAGTTGTTATGTACTAGAACATTATTCAGAATCCTCTGTTTCAATACATATGTTCCAAAACTCATAGTCACGCCAAGTGATAATTTTGTTAGTGTAATTTGAATTAACTTAAGTATGTTGAATGAAGAATCTATTATGCTAATTTTAACAATTGAAATTTATGACGTTAGTCTTATCAACATTGTTCATTATATCCCAACTACATTGGTCTTCTTCTTTAAAACACATTTGCAACCAATGATTATATCTCTTAAGGTACAACTATCAAAATCATATTTTGATACTGTACTTGGAATATATTATGGATTTGCACATAATATCATGTGGAAGAGTCAATACCCTTAATGGTTTAATTGACAACCGAGGAATATATATTCTTGACATTGATAAGAAACTCATAGTTTCCCTTTAATGTGTGAGAACATTCATGAGACATTCTAAAGTGTAATGTTTGTTAAGGTTTGGTTAATTTCATTTCGTCCTTCAAAACCATTTTTATCTTTAGATCATATCCAAAACCATTTTACTACCATTAATTTCTAGAAGAGATTTCTTCAGCACAAAGTTAGTGTTTCACTCTTGAAACAACAACCATTTCTCAATGCAAAGGAATAGGTATCCATAAATATCTTATGAATTCCTCTACATATATAACTGATTTTGTTTTAGTTTACAAAAATTATGTTCAAAACATAAATTGGTCATTTAATGACGATCGTTTCCAAACTTT
This sequence comes from Allium cepa, assembly GCA_030765085.1. Classification (NCBI taxonomy): domain Eukaryota; kingdom Viridiplantae; phylum Streptophyta; class Magnoliopsida; order Asparagales; family Amaryllidaceae; genus Allium; species Allium cepa. The sequence goes on from CM060937.1 coordinate 154,231,471, forward strand.
ATTTGGGGTGCTCCATACAAGAACCCTCACGAATAATTATTACATTTAGTCTTTCAACTCACATATCTTATCAACTCTTTGACCTAGGATATTTTGGGGTTTCTCATAAACCCTTATCTTGTACGATTTTGTAAACTATGTTTTTAGGTGAAATAATTTTAGCCTCTTGTACTACTCTCAAATACATGACCTTACCAAAAGAAGTTAACTCAACTTCACTCATTATCAATGATACTTTGTTCAACAAAATCCAATATCTCCTTATCGATACATCATTATGTATCATAAGGAGTGACTTTTGAGATTAAATCTTATTCGACTTTAGGTACTTTTATAAACCCTTTTCCAATACACTTGCCAATTTAATCAAATAAAATTTTAAATTCTTATTCATGTTGCATTACTCATTTCTATTTAATATTCTGTGAACTTATTATAAAATATTACACGTGTATCAAATATACATGTTCATTTCTATGATAATTCAACAGTGAATTTTAAAGAAGTATGTGGAACTATTTAGTGTTATTAGACTTATGATCGCATATATCCATACACAACTCTTTTGCACTCCCACTGAATGGGTGCTTTTCTCTTTATCATTTGAAATGTAATTCATTAGTACCATATGTCTCATAATCATATGATTAAAGAAATATTTCTCAAAACTGTGTCTTGGCCATAATTCCAAAATAATTGCAAAAATCTCATATATTTCTGTATTTTCAATGCATTACTATTATTATGAAAACAAATACCACTATTATTGTTTTATTTTATAAAGAATATCCAAAATATTCATATTAAAACATAGCTATGTATATTTTTAGTCAATACTGAAAATTGTTATTATTTCATAAATAATACTTGGTATGTTTATGAAAACAATTTTATACCCTGATGCGATCATCAAAAAGTGTTATGATCCTACCGTTTCCTCCATTACTATAATAGCATATGAAATATGAAGCTCCATTCAGTCATTTAATATAGGTTGTTTCATTTATTGTAGTCGGTTTACAACCGAGAGTTTTCAGATCAAATATCTTAAACTCAAAGAAATAAGTCTCATCGAAAATAGTTTTCCATAAAAATATATTTTGGAATTGAAACCATATTTTTCATTCCATATATTCCATATTTTGTATCTACCATTATTTCATACAATTCTCTTTTCTAATGTTTCTTCACAAAGAAAAAGTGACTATTCAGTCTCTTCATCCCAACTGTGCCTTAAGTACACCCACTCTTATACATTCATTTTCCTTTCAAATCATTAAATCATTCATAGGAAAAAATTACTATAAGATTACCAGAAAACTATTTACAAAAATGCATTTGGCCATCCTTAATATTTAAGGATATCGAATAAGTTGCATTTTAAGTAAACTTATCAAACTAACTTTTCAATGATTGAATTCTTAGATCCATCTTGTACTCTTGGCCTATTATTACATTTAACATCATGAGATCACTATTGCAATAATGAATACACGATTTGACAATATGGTTTAGTCTTTCTCTGTTTTTAAATGAACTAATTTCATCGAGGTTTCATGTATTACGAGTTACGACCATTTACCATATAACATTTATATGTGAGTGAATATGATCAAACATCTGTATATATATTTGTATTCTTTTAGAGTTTGAAACTCATAGAATAAAATACATAGTCTACGGCAAATAAATATGTAAGTGACCAAGTTATGAATGTATGTAGTAGTTGAAGAATTGGGAGCTTGCATGGGTCTGAAATTGACAATAAGCAAAATTTATTTGTAAGTATGTGTTATATTATTATTTATCAACATTAATTTACTTAAATTTTTATATTTTAATTAATAATTTTTTTTATCAATTACATTAAATGCATAAATTTATTGATGTAGATTAGTTTAATTTTTATAGAGCAGACGTTCTTACACTTTTAGAAAGGTTAAATGTTATCATTTTTTTTAATAAAGATCTCGCTAGACTTTTATGTTTCTCAAAACCATAAGAAGAAACATAGAAGTCCTTTAACTTCTCCGGTGAGTGTTAGGGCTTACTTGCCTTGGAACTCTAGCCTTGAGGAATGTTAACAAATCATAGACCCACAAGCGATGGATAACACTTTACCAATTGTATCACATACAACTCTTAACTAATGGTCTTTGTCCTAATCTCATTTCGACCTTGAGGAATTTCAATAAATCAAAAGAGATTATTCGCTCGTACCTACCATTTCACGATGGTCTAAGTATAAATGTTCGTACCTTGAGGAATATTGGCAAATACGCATGTGTGTGTGTGTATATGTCTTAACTCATCTATTCCATATATTAATAGAGCTACAGATAATCTTATTAAGGAATATCAACAACTTCGGGGCATGCAAGTAATATTTTAATATATAAATTACAGAGGACAACGTTTATAATAAAGCCTCATAATCTTTAATATATATAATTAAGTGATATCTACTTATAGAATAATGTAATTCTTATTAAATAACCTCATGTTTCAAGTGTCGGGCACATTTGAAATCACGGTATATGTACTGCGTGCATGTTTTTTTTCCTTAAATCTAATTAGGATGTCTTATTGTTCCATATTTATTATACATTAATATTGCATAAATTTAATTATTATATAATATTTTTTAGTTTAATTAACTTATATAATAATCTTATGCATAATATTACATTAATTTTAGTTAAATCATATTTAATTAATAATTAATATTTTTATTTTATTAATTAAACATTTTAAATTGAATAGGAATACTATAACATTTATAGTGATGCATATGTATTTTAATATATATATATATATATAATTTGTTAATTAACATTTAATTAATTAATTTAATTAAACAATTTTAGTTAATTTCAAAAATTATATAGATATACATAGATCACCTTAAACATTTTAAGATAATTTAGTAATATATGTAATTTTATTTAATTTACTAATCTAATTAATTTTGAAATAATTGTAACGCTCGCGATTTTTCGTTGCCGAAAAACCGAAATGTTATGGGTTTAAGAAAGAAGAAAGGAAGAAGAAGAGAAGAAGGTAGAAGATGGAGAGAAGAAAGAATAGAAAAATAGAGGGAAGAGAAAAACAGAAAATAGAAATTTTATACTTTAAACAAAGAACATAGAACAGAACAGAAAACAACAGAACAATAACAGAATCTCACAATTCGCAGCGGAACAACATATAATAATAAATGAATAATCTTTAAACAAAGAACTATATCAGTTATTACATTTTATACATTTCATTTCATCATATCATCAGAGTGTACAACATCAAACAATGCAGCGGTAAAAGAATACTATATACTAATAATACGCCATGCCATCCAGCTTGCCTCCAGCAACTTCAGAATATCCAGAATATCCTGATAAACCTTAACTCTTGACTGCCCGTGTGGAAATTGGTGGGCACCCAGAGTTTAGGAAGGAAAACAATAAACTCCAAGTCAGTCATGTGACTGGTGCGAGAACTCAAAACAGTTTATTTTCCTTTAAAAATTTAAAATAGAGGAATATTTTTATTTCAATTCGCAATGCTTTTAAGAATGAGACTACCATAAGACCTCCTGCCACACACACAATGCAAACGCAGACTAGGAGAAGATTTCTCCTTATGATAGCCAAACATGCTTGATACGCATTTAAAAAGAACATTTCATATTATTATTAGTGCATAGTGTTGGAAAAATTCATTTCGAAAGTAGAATATAAATCTTAGCCAGCATAGGTACCATTATATTATGCCTACTATAGCTACTTCCTGAGGAAGCAGGTTCTACAACTAAAACCGTACAAGTCACGTATTGTTTCTTTGGATTTCCAACAAATGGTCAGGCCAAGGAACTTCCCATTGCCACATAAGAATGCCTCTGGAAAGACATCCCCGAGAACCAAACCGGAACTCTGCCAACACAAGGCCGGGTTACCCTAACTGGGTAACTATTGACACGAGCACGCCATTCCCCGATCGTAAAGGACCTTTCTCACGGGATCCCGAAAAACAACAACCACAAAGTAATAAATTTGCAGTAACCACATAGGTTAAATATCTGGGCTCCATACCATGATACCACCTCTATCCAGAAGGAAATGCACATACCCTAAAGGGAGCTACCCCTCATAACCTTGCCGCATCTTTCCTGTTTTGACCATTTCCGGGGTGTGAGGTTCGACGAAGTCACGTCCACAAAAACATACTTTATACAAAAGCCATGCTTTGGGTCAACAAATGATCAACACAATGATCACCAAGATAGACGATCAAATAAACGATCCTATCACAATAATCAACACAATGATCATTTCAGCAACACTCAACATGTCACATTACCAAATTGGGAATATATCGCTGATAACTTCAACTATATAACCTCTGAGCTCGTACGTCTCAGAGAAGGGTGTTAAACTAAGAGAATAAATTCTCCGCCACCACAGAAATATATTTGAAAGAAATCGGCTTTACATCTCAACTTGTAATGTCAGACACACAATCCATACAAGTCTGTTCCGGGCTCGAACAGAACCGAAGGCACTTACAAAGAAGTCCTTGCAATCCGAATAATCTCTAATCACGTTCGGATTTCCCATCACATATGGAGATCCCAATACCAGGGATCAGCCAGTGCAGAGACAATCAACAAGAAACCCTTTCGCTTTCGAAAATATCCGGTCTTCAACACCGATCTTCGAATGCAATTCATAACGACGTATCACATATTCGGAATGGGTTATACGACCCCAAGGTCCTTTCCCGGTTAACCCGAATAGTGAGCGCTTATTTAAAAAAAAAATAAGTGTGGCATTCAATTTCAAACAATTCACAACAAATACCTATTTAAAGGTAAATATTGATAGTCGGTTATTGAACTATCAATAGATATGCCAACATCACCAGATTCCAAATAATTTTCCAAATTATTTATTTCACAAAAATATCTTTATAAGATATATAGTTTTCACACTTCAAAAATAAATCAACATTTATTTTCAAACAAATCCCCTTTTCATTTATAAATTCCATAAGGAATTTACATTCCCAAAATATTTATGAATATACGATTTCCATTCAATTTTTAATATTCATTTTCAATTTATCTTCAAAAAGATAAATTCCAAATATTCACTTAATATTGGAAAAGCATTTCTATACTTATTAAAAATAAGTAATTCACAGATCTTTTTATTTTCTATACTTAGAAAATAATTAATATACCTTAATCGAAATTAAGTATATATTTCATTCTTTAAGGAAATCATTCACTTAAACATATTTATTTGGGCAAAAACGAATGTTGCGTAAAACATCGTTACGACAACCCAAAATCACTAGTATAGGGATCCGAAATTAAAATAGATACATAAATCCCAATACTATGCAAAACGTTTCCTTTCGGAAATCATTTACTATAACAACAGTGTTATAGTCCACCATTTCCTTTTATTTCCCGAAAACATCTACTTCAACAATAAATGTTGAAATCTATGGTTTCGAATCTCAACATCTTTTAAAACGTCTTTAGATCGTTTCAATTCTATTTCAAACATCACATCCAAAATAATTTCTTTAACAAAATATTCACTATTCAAAAACGTGAATACACTTGTTAATAAATTTCATCACTTCTATTCATTTTATTTTAAAGAATTATTCACTGTCTAAAACATGAATATAATTCCATAAATAAATTACAACAATTCCTTATCAAAATAAGTCGTTGCGGATTTATAAAACAACGTTTATAAATCCTATTTCTATTTATTTTATAACAACTTTCTTTTATAAATTTCCTTTATAAATCTATTCAATTTCATATCTCAATGATATACTAAAATTTCATATTATAAGTCAAATACTTATAATTTATTTATTTACAAAATCATTCCTTCAAACCTCATAATTTTAGATCTTATAACTTATAAGATTCAATTATTTGTCCAAATTCCATTCCTTTAATAACTTTATGAATTTTATTTTGTTTTCCCTTTACAAATTTTATAAACCTACTATTTATAAAATTCTATTTATAACTTCATCGTTATAATCCCATAAATTTCATTCATTTGTGAAATTCATTCACAATTCTTTCTAATACTTATAAAAGCTCGTTTTATAATTCCAATATTTTTAATTTATAAATATCAATTTATAAATCTTTTTAATATAAAGCAATTTATATTACTATTTTAAAACGTCTTTCAACTCCTTTATAGTTTATCATTTTGATTTATAAAATAATCAAATTTGATAAATTCTATAGATTTCATTCCTTTATGAAATCCATTTACAAATCATTCTATCACTTATAAAAGCTCGTTTTATAATTCAAGATATTCTAAATTTATAAATATCAACTTATAAATCTTTTAATATAAATCAATTTATATTATTACTTTAAACATCTTTAAACTTTTTTTATATTTTCATCATTCTGATTTATAAAATAAAAATTTTATAAATCCTATTTTAAACTTCTTATAAAAAAATTCAGAATTCCCATTTCAAACTATTTTATAAAATCACTAATCCCATATTTTCAAAAATCAACTTTTAACTGTATTTCTCAAAAATCATAATTTTTATAATATTAAAATTATAACGTTTATTTATTTAAGATGAATCGATTTCAAAAATATTTTATAAACGTATATTTCCAAGAATCACTTTAGAAATCAAAATCGTTGTTTTAACTTCAAAAATTAGATTCGATGATGCAACACATCGATAGTCAATCACAACTTTCAAACATCATATATCATCCATGATAACAATCAAATATCACAATATATGAAATCAAATAAATATTTGTGAGGAATCCAGTTAGATCCCTCCAACCTGTTTCCCTGCATCCACAGACATTAGCACAATACCATTCCGTTTCAAGACGGAATATCGCGGTACATGGGATTTTATAAATATATATCTGCTTATTAACGGCGCAATAGGGTCTCATCCGCTAAAAGAAAATGCGGGAAATCAATCAACTGCAATATATACATATGCCAATATATATATATATTGCTATATATAATATAATACCAATTCCACTTCAAGGTGGAATATCGCGGTATATGTGTGTAATAAATAACCTCCGCTTACTAACGGCGTATAGGGTCTATTCACATCCAATATATATATAACAATCATCATTCAATCATTCAATCAACGCAGTCAAGCAAATTTTAAATCTATCTATTTAAAATTTAAATAAACAATAAAAATTCCTTTTGAGTGAGAAGTTCTCACCTTTATTCCTGTTTGCAATCCACTTCCAATTCAACTTGTTTTCTTGATTTATACCTTGTATAAATAATTATACAGTTTGTTAATATTTGAATTAATCGAACTGTTAATTTTCATTTGATAATTTCGATTCATTGGTGCTTTTACTTTAATAGTTAAATTAACTGATAGTTCTATTTAAACCAGTTTCTTCTTTAAATAAATTTATTTAACTAAAAATTAAATTTCCTTTTAAATCAAACTTATTTAACCAAGATTTTATTTTAACTCACAAATTCCTTTTATTCTTAAAACAATTTCTATTAAATAATTAAATTTATCTAACTAATGATTTTTCTTAATTAATTATAAACCAAAATTTTCCTTCTATTAATATCTTAAGATAATTAAATAGATTAAGTTTTAACTGATACTTTTAATTTCTAAAGAAATCTCCTTTAACTAATTTACTTAACAAAACTAAATTTAAAAACTAAATTTCCTTAAATAAATCATTTCATCTAATAAATTGGATTTCAACTATTTCTCCTTAAATAATTGATTTAACTAAAAATAAAATTTAAAACAAATCTTCCTTTAATAAATTTAATTAACTTACCATATAATTAAATTTATTCAACTAATTATTTATTTCTTTTTCTTACCAAAAATTTTATTTTAACTAATTTCCCTTTTTTTTTTAAAATAAATTTGGCAACTAAACAATTTAAAATAAACTTATTAACCCCATAAGTTATCTTAATAAATTATTTTGACTTTAATTTGATATCTTTAAATCAATTTCCTTTAATAAATTTGTTTTACTAAACTTTAAAATAATTTTTTTTTTAAATAAAATTCCTTTATTCCCTTAAACATAAAATTAAATTTTAAACTGTCTTTACAATTCAAATTAAATTCCAACTAAATTTACTTAAATAAATTTATTTAACTAGAAATTTAATTTCAAACTAACTTCTTTTTAATCTAAACTAAAATCTCACTTACATACTAATAGAATAACCTTTACAAAATTATTTTAAATCTATATATTTTATTTCATAAAACTCTTCAACTTTTAAAATTCCTATTTTTATTTATAAATATTTTTTCTAGTTTCATTTAAGTGCCTAAGAACAAATTAATTTTTTTTTCTTTCACTGTAAAATTTTATTTTCTGCATGTCTATATATATTTATAAGATAAAATGAATGTGGATTCAAAGTTTCTATTTCTAAATCTTATCTTTGTAAATATATATATATACTGTTTTAGATATGTATGTGAATGTATATATATATTTCTATTAAATTAAATTAAACTAAATCGATACCTCTGTAACCACTGCCTTGAATCCCCCATCACCAAACAACCCTTGCCACTGCAGACTCGACGCCGTCGCGCTCACGCGACTTCAACTTCGCCTCGGCCCCTCAACGCTGCCATCATCCCCATACGCGCGCGCTTCCATGCCCTAGCCTGCATCGATTTCGCCGCTTCGTGCTTCCCCTCACCTCGCGTACGAGCCCTCCACTGACTCGCGCGCCGCTTCATGCCTTCACGACATCGCCGTAGCTCGATAGCCCTAGCCCATTCGCGCGCCGCCATTGCTCGAGACCCACACGAGTCGCCTCGCCTTCACCTCGAGTCGCGAGTTGCCTCGTGCCACCGCTGCCGCCGCGCGACTTGAAGCCCACGCGCGCGATGTACAATCGCGATCGACTTCGCGAGATGCCCCCTTTTTCTCTTCTCCCAAGGCTGCGGCCATTAATTTTTAAACGAGAGAGAGACGCGACTATAAGCTTTGGGGAGGAAGTGAATTTGATTTGGAATGAAGAAAGAGGGCTTCGGTTGAATTTTGAACGAGAGGGAGGTGATATTTAAAATTAACAGAGGCATGTTTGTCACGATCTCAGGCGTGTTCTAAGGCTGAAAGGAAGGAGAAGACACGGTTACGTGATTTTAGGCAAGAATCTAGGAAGCTACAGTGTTGTGTTTGACCAATTTAAATTTTAAATTTCAAATTGAATTCGATTTAATTTCAATGCGTTTACATCTCGTGTGCTCACATATTAACTCAGAAAAATACGAAATTTGAAACCTGGCAATAACTCAATATTCCGGACCCAATGGAACTGGTTTCGTCGAATTCCGAGACTGTGCCTCGGACGGCTATTTTAAATATCGATTCAAACGATATAAATTTCAAAACTGAGCAATTCACTTCCAAATTCAATTCTGAAGCTTCTATGATCTTCAATATTATCAATATGAATTTTACAAGCCTTTGAAATATTTTTCTTCAGCTTAAAATTGAAGATTCAAGTTTTTATTCAACTTTCAATAGATTAAATTCTATAATTTAATCGTTAAACTCATTCTGATAATTTGCAATTCAAATTAAATCATCATTCAAATATTTAAATTTAATTAAATATTTTCAATTTAAATTATTCAAAATTCTGGGTCGTTACAATCTTCCCTCCTTAAAAGAATTTCATCCCGAAATTACAAGTTAAGAAGAATGCCCTTATTCCGTCTACTATTTTTCACAATCCAAATAGTTTTATCAACTTTCTAAAACAAATCTTTTTACTAGAGATTCATTATCATTTCAACTAGCTTTCTAACTTCAATTATAAGTTCCTAACAATATTGTTTTACTAACCATTCAAGTTTAAATTCAAATTCAAATTTCAAACTTTCAAAATTTCTCAAAATTTTTCTAACACCTTAAATTTTCGAAAAATTTCGCCAGCGTCTCCTTTGCGCGGCTAGCTCGGTACGACTACAAAATGGCACCACGGCCCCTCAGAATCAAAAAGAAAAGAGAAAAGCCAACTGGCTAGAGAAGAAAGTCATCAAATTTCATACTGAAATTCAAATACGTACCTTTTTGTCGAGCAATTCAATTTTATCTTTGAAATCAAAATCTCAATCCCATTATATACCTGTATAACCTGCTAGTAGTAGTAGCATCCAAATCCAAATACAATATTCAAACCAATTTGCCAATTCTATTGCAAAATTTCGATATATGTTTCTTATATATTTTAACTTCACTATTGAAGTTACATATTCATTTCATTCAATTTTACTCTTCAATTCAATTTCATTCACAATTTAAATTCCATTTGAATTCAATTCACAATTTGAAATTTCATTCGAATTTAATTCTCAATTCTAAATATTGAATTCTATCGATTTACTTTCATTCGATTTCACATTTCAATTCAATTCACAATTTCAATTTATTTCTTTTACTTACTTGAATTTATATACAAATTCAAATTTATCTTCAAATTTAGCTTACGACTAAATTTTAATTAAACCAATTCAAATTCCAATTCATTAGTCCATGAATTAATAATTTATGAAGTTAGTTTATTTGAAATCAATCCATTTTATTTAATTCCATATACTAATAATTCAATATTATCACTTCCTAACAATCCATGCAACCATATACCATAATAATTCATAGAAAATCATTTCTTTTCTATATAAAAATAGTTTTGGGCAAAATTTTCTTATTTACCCGATTCAAAACAATTTCACTAACAAATACGAGCTCATATCTATTATTACACTCAAACTCATTCTAGAGTACTGCTGACTCTATCTCTAACGAGTAACACCCAACAGAACCATGGTTGTCGCTTAACCATAAGCTCTGATACCAAATGTAACGCTCGCGATTTTTCGTTGCCGAAAAACCGAAATGTTATGGGTTTAAGAAAGAAGAAAGGAAGAAGAAGAGAAGAAGGTAGAAGATGGAGAGAAGAAAGAATAGAAAAATAGAGGGAAGAGAAAAACAGAAAATAGAAATTTTATACTTTAAACAAAGAACATAGAACAGAACTGAAAACAACAGAACAATAACAGAATCTCACAATTCGCAGCGGAACAACATATAATAATAAATGAATAATCTTTAAACAAAGAACTATATCAGTTATTACATTTTATACATTTCATTTCATCATATCATCAGAGTGTACAACATCAAACAATGCAGCGGTAAAAGAATACTATATACTAATAATACGCCATGCCATCCAGCTTGCCTCCAGCAACTTCAGAATATCCAGAATATCCTGATAAACCTTAACTCTTGACTGCCCGTGTGGAAATTGGTGGGCACCCAGAGTTTAGGAAGGAAAACAATAAACTCCAAGTCAGTCATGTGACTGGTGCGAGAACTCAAAACAGTTTATTTTCCTTTAAAATTTAAAATAGAGGAATATTTTTATTTCAATTCGCAATGCTTTTAAGAATGAGACTACCATAAGACCTCCTGCCACACACACAATGCAAACGCAGACTTGGAGAAGATTTCTCCTTATGATAGCCAAACATGCTTGATACGCATTTAAAAAGAACATTTCATATTATTATTAGTGCATAGTGTAGGAAAAATTCATTTCGAAAGTAGAATATAAATCTTAGCCAGCATAGGTACCATTATATTATGCCTACTATAGCTACTTCCTGAGGAAGCAGGTTCTACAACTAAAACCGTATAAGTCACGTATTGTTTCTTTGGATTTCCAACAAATGGTCAGGCCAAGGAACTTCCCATTGCCACATGAGAATGCCTCTGGAAAGACATCCCCGAGAACCAAACTGGAACTCTGCCAACACAAGGCCGGGTTACCCCTAACTGGGTAACTACTGACACGAGCACGCCATTCGCCGATCGTAAACGACCTTTCTCACGGGATCCCGAAAAACCAACAACCACAAAGTAATAAATTTGCAGTAACCACATAGGTTAAATATCTGGGCTCCATACCATGATACCACCTCTATCCAAAAGGAAATGCACATACCCTAAAGGGAGCTACCCCTCATAACCTTGCCGCATCTTTCCTGTTTTGACCATTTCCGGGGTGTGAGGTTCGACGAAGTCACGTCCACAAAAACATACTTTATACAAAAGCCATGCTTTGGGTCAACAAATGATCAACACAATGATCACCAAGATAGACGATCAAATAAACGATCCTATCACAATAATCAACACAATGATCATTTCAGCAACACTCAGCATGTCACATTACCAAATTGGGAATATATCGCTGATAACTTCAACTATATAACCTCTGAGCTCGTACGTCTCAGAGAAGGCTGTTAAGCTAAGAGAATAAATTCTCCGCCACCACAGAAATATATTTGAAAGAAATCGGCTTTACATCTCAACTTGTAATGTCAGACACACAATCCATACAAGTCTGTTCCGGGCTCGAACAGAACCGAAGGCACTTACAAAGAAGTCCTTGCAATCCGAATAATCTCTAATCACGTTCGGATTTCCCATCACATATGGAGATCTCAATACCAGGGATCAGCCAGTGCAGAGACAATCAACAAGAAACCCTTTCGCTTTCGAAAATATCCGGTCTTCAACACCGATCTTCGAATGCAATTCATAACGACGTATCACATATTCGGAATGGGTTATACGACCCCAAGGTCCTTTCCCGGTTAACCCGAATAGTGAGCGCTTATTTTAAAAAAAATAAGTGTGGCATTCAATTTCAAACAATTCACAACAAATACCTATTTAAAGGTAAATATTGATAGTCGGTTATTGAACTATCAATAGATATGCCAACATCACCAGATTCCAAATAATTTTCCAAATTATTTATTTCACAAAAATATCTTTATAAGATATATAGTTTTCACACTTCAAAAATAAATCAACATTTATTTTCAAACAAATCCCCTTTTCATTTATAAATTCCATAAGGAATTTACATTCCCAAAATATTTATGAATATACGATTTCCATTCAATTTTTAATATTCATTTTCAATTTATCTTCAAAAAGATAAATTCCAAATATTCACTTAATATTGGAAAAGCATTTCTATACTTATTAAAAATAAGTAATTCACAGATCTTTTTATTTTCTATACTTAGAAAATAATTAATATACCTTAATCGAAATTAAGTATATATTTCATTCTTTAAGGAAATCATTCACTTAAACATATTTATTTGGGCAAAAACGAATGTTGCGTAAAACATCGTTACGACAACCCAAAATCACTAGTATAGGGATCCGAAATTAAAATAGATATATAAATCCCAATACTATGCAAAACATTTCCTTTCGGAAATCATTTACTATAACAACAGTGTTATAGTCCACCATTTCCTTTTATTTCCCGAAAACATCTACTTCAACAATAAATGTTGAAATCTATGGTTTCGAATCTCAACATCTTTTAAAACGTCTTTAGATCGTTTTAATTCTATTTCAAACATCACATCCAAAATAATTTCTTTAACAAAATATTCACTATTCAAAAACGTGAATACACTTGTTAATAAATTTCATCACTTCTATTCATTTTATTTTAAAGAATTATTCACTGTCTAAAACATGAATATAATTCCATAAATAAATTACAACAATTCCTTATCAAAATAAGTCATTACGGATTTATAAAACGACGTTTATAAATCCTATTTCTATTTATTTTATAACAACTTTCTTTTATAAATTTCCTTTATAAATCTATTCAATTTCATATCTCAATGATATACTAAAATTTCATATTATAAGTCAAATACTTATAATTTATTTATTTACAAAATCATTCCTTCAAACTTCATAATTTTAAATCTTATAACTTTTAAGATTCAATTATTTGTCCAAATTCCATTCCTTTAATAACTTTATGAATTTTATTTTGTTTTCCCTTTACAAATTTTATAAACCTACTATTTATAAAACTATATTTATAACTTCATTGTTATAATCCCATAAATTTCATTCATTTGTGAAATTCATTCACAATTCTTTCTAATACTTATAAAAGCTCGTTTTATAATTCCAATATTTTTAATTTATAAATATCAATTTATAAATCTTTTTAATATAAAGCAATTTATATTACTATTTTAAAACGTCTTTCAACTCCTTTACAGTTTATCATTTTGATTTATAAAATAATCAAATTTGATAAATTCTATAGATTTCATTCCTTTATGAAATCCATTTACAAATCATTCTATTACTTATAAAAGCTCGTTTTATAATTCAAGATATTCTAAATTTATAAATATCAACTTATAAATCTTTTAATATAAATCAATTTATATTATTACTTTAAACATCTTTAAATTTTTTTTATATTTTCATCATTCTGATTTATAAAATAAAAATTTTATAAATCCTATTTTAAACTTCTTATAAAAAAATTCAGAATTCCCATTTCAAACTATTTTATAAAATCACTAATCCCATATTTTCAAAAATCAACTTTTAACTGTATTTCTCAAAAATCATAATTTTTATAATATTAAAATTATAACGTTTATTTATTTAAGATGAATCGATTTCAAAAATATTTTATAAACGTATATTTCCAAGAATCACTTTAGAAATCAAAATCGTTGTTTTAACTTCAAAAATTGGATTCGATGATGCAACACATCGATAGTCAATCACAACTTTCAAACATCATATATCATCCATGATAACAATCAAATATCACAATATATGAAATCAAATAAATATTTGTGAGGAATCCAGTTGGATCCCTCCAACCTGTTTCCCTGCATCCATAGACATTAGCACAATACCATTCCGTTTCAAGACGGAATATCGCGGTACATGGGATTTTATAAATATATATCCGCTTACTAACGGCGCAATAGGGTCTCATCCGCTAAAAGAAAATGCGGGAAATCAATCAACTGCAATATATACATATGCCAATATATATATATTGCTATATATAATATAATACCAATTCCACTTCAAGGTGGAATATCGCGGTATATGTGTGTAATAAATAACCTCCGCTTACTAACGGCGTATAGGGTCTATTCACATCCAATATATATATAACAATCATCATTCAATCATTCAATCAACACAGTCAAGCAAATTTTAAATCTATCTATTTAAAATTTAAATAAACAATAAAAATTCCTTTTGAGTGAGAAGTTCTCACCTTTATTCCTGTTTGCAATCCACTTCCAATTCAACTTGTTTTCTTGATTTATACCTTGTATAAATAATTATACAGTTTGTTAATATTTGAATTAATCGAACTGTTAATTTTCATTTGATAATTTCGATTCATTGGTGCTTTTACTTTAATAGTTAAATTAACTGATAGTTCTATTTAAACCAGTTTCTTCTTTAAATAAATTTATTTAACTAAAAATTAAATTTCCTTTTAAATCAAACTTTTTTAACCAAGATTTTATTTTAACTCACAAATTCCTTTTATTCTTAAAACAATTTCTATTAAATAATTAAATTTATCTAACTAATGATTTTTCTTAATTTAATTATAAACCAAAATTTTCCTTCTATTAATATCTTAAGATAATTAAATAGATTAAGTTTTAACTGATACTTTTAATTTCTAAAGAAATCTCCTTTAACTAATTTACTTAACAAAACTAAATTTAAAAACTAAATTTCCTTAAATAAATCATTTCATCTAATAAATTGGATTTCAACTATTTCTCCTTAAATAATTGATTTAACTAAAAATAAAATTTAAAACAAATCTTCCTTTAATAAATTTAATTAACTTACCATATAATTAAATTTATTCAACTAATTATTTATTTCTTTTTCTTACCAAAAATTTTATTTTAACTAATTTCCCTTTTTTTTTAAAATAAATTTGGCAACTAAACAATTTAAAATAAACTTATTAACCCCATAAGTTATCTTAATAAATTATTTTGACTTTAATTTGATATCTTTAAATCAATTTCCTTTAATAAATTTGTTTTACTAAACTTTAAAATATATTTTTTTTAAATAAAATTCCATTATTCCCTTAAACATAAAATTAAATTTTAAACTGTCTTTACAATTCAAATTAAATTCCAACTAAATTTACTTAAATAAATTTATTTAACAAGAAATTTAATTTCAAACTAACTTCTTTTTAATCTAAACTAAAATCTCACTTACATACTAATAGAATAACCTTTACAAAATTATTTTAAATCTATATATTTTATTTCATAAAACTCTTCAACTTTTAAAATTCCTATTTTTATTTATAAATATTTTTTCTAGTTTCATTTAAGTGCCTAAGAACAAATTAAATTTTTTTTTTCTTTCACTGTAAAATTTTATTTTCTGCATGTCTACATATATTTATAAAATAAAATGAATCTGGATTCAAAGTTTCTATTTCTAAATCTTATCTTTGTAAATATATATATACTGTTTTAGATATGTATGTGAATGTATATATATATATTTCTATTAAATTAAATTAAACTAAATCGATACCTCTGTAACCACTGCCTTGAATCCCCCATCACCAAACAACCCTTACCACTGCAGACTCGACGCCGTCGCGCTCACGCGACTTCAACGTCGCCTCGGCCCCTCAGCGCTGCCATCATCCCCATACGCGCGCGCTTCCATGCCCTAGCCTGCATCGATTTCGCCGCTTCGTGCTTCCCCTCACCTCGCGTACGAGCCCTCCACTGACTCGCGCGCCGCTTCATGCCTTCACGACATCGCCGTAGCTCGATAGCCCTAGCCCATTCGCGCGCCGCCATTGCTCGAGACCCACACGAGTCGCCTCGCCTTCAGCTCGAGTTGCGAGTTGCCTCGTGCCACCGCTGCCGCCGCGCGACTTGAAGCCCACGCGCGCGATGTACAATCGCGATCGACTTCGCGAGATGCCCCCTTTTTTTCTTCTCCCAAGGCTGCGGCCATTAATTTTTAAACGAGAGAGAGACGCGACTATAAGCTTTGGGGAGGAAGTGAATTTGATTTGGAATGAAGAAATAGGGCTTCGGTTGAATTTTGAACGAGAGGGAGGTGATATTTAAAATTAACAGAGGCATGTTTATCACGATCTCAGGCGTGTTCTAAGGCTGAAAGGAAGGAGAAGACACGGTTACGTGATTTTAGGCAAGAATCTAGGAAGCTACAGTGTTGTGTTTGACCAATTTAAATTTTAAATTTCAAATTGAATTCGATTTAATTTCAATGCGTTTACATCTCGTGTGCTCACATATTAACTCAAAAAAATACGAAATTTGAAACCTGGCAATAACTCAATATTCCGGACCCAATGGAACTAGTTTCGTCGAATTCTGAGACTGTGCCTCGGACGGCTATTTTAAATATCGATTCAAACGATATAAATTTCAAAACTGAGCAATTCACTTCCAAATTCAATTCTGAAGCTTCTATGATCTTCAATATTATCAATATGAATTTTACAAGCCTTTGAAATATTTTTCTTCAGCTTAAAATTGAAGATTCAAGTTTTTATTCAACTTTCAATAGATTAAATTCTATAATTTAATCGTTAAACTCATTCTGATAATTTGCAATTCAAATTAAATCATCATTCAAATATTTAAATTTAATTAAATATTTTCAATTTAAATTATTCAAAATTCTGGGTCGTTACAATAATTTTCGAAATTTAATAAATAAATTTTAAAATTATGTTATGTAAAATTTTCACTTATTTTAAATTTAACCTTTAAAATTTAAAATTTTAGTTTTAAGGATTTTGAAAATTAGCCCAAGGCCAAAATTCAAATTGGCCTTTTCATATTAGAGATGACCTTTAGGCTTACTTCACCTTTCGGGCCAGGTTGGTAGCCAGCTTGTAGGGTAGGGTACTTGATTACCTAAATCTAACCTAGATACTGTAGGATCTAGATTAACCCTAGAGGGGGGTGAATAGGGTTATAGCAGATTTTCTCGAATTAAACAAATAAATATAATAGCAGAAATAAATATGCTGAAAAGTAAATCACACACAAAATTTACCCAGCTTCGGCAACCCCTGCCTACTGCTGCATTCACAGATTTCTATTAGAATTAAACAGTATCACGCTTACAACAACTCTACTAGACTCGCAGACCCTTTTGCTCCCGCTCACAAACACTCTACTAGACTCGCACACCCTGCTCCCGCCTATAGAGTTTCGCTCACTTGCAAACACTGCTCCCGCCTATAGAGCTTTGCAAACTCGCACTCCCTGCTCACTGAACTAATTCTAAATAGACAATCTGACACTACCTAATCCCTAGGTGGTGATTTACAGATTCTTTGACTCGAAAAGAAAAAACAACTTCAAAAATAACCGTAGGAGCAAAAATTAAAATACGAACTTGAATCTGTAATTTTTGCTCAAAATAAAAAACTAAAAACCCCTTTTATAAAATTAAAAACTAAATTCCCCTTAATAATAAGGCCGGCCCACTTGAATTTCACCGTCCCCTTTTCTTTTGCTTGTGAAAAATGTCGGCAACTTATTTTTAACCCGATCCACTAGCTAGCCGTTCCTCTTTTCCTCTTTCTACTGTAAACAATGATGGCCGATCTCTTGTCGAATTAGGGCTTCGGCTTCTTTCTCGAATTAGGGCTTTGCCTCTGGTTTGAGATGCTCTTGCTTCTCTGATGTTCGATTGTTGCCCTTGCTCACTGCTTCGCTTATGATGGTTTCTGGTTTGAGTTGCTCCTCTGTTGATCGATTGTGAAATTAGGGCTTCTGGAATTCGGCTTCAATTTGGTATGTAACTTTCCTTTTTGCTTGAATGCTTGAATTCGATTGTTGCTCTGCTTGCCGATGATGAACTTGGGTTTGTGATTGATAGTTTGATTGTGAATTGAAGCTCATTACCGATGATGATACCTTCGGGTTGAATTTATATGAATTCACGACTTCATCACTTTCCTAATTTTCAATTTCCCGTTGCGCACGTCTTTCCTGATTTACTTTCTCAACGTGATCGATACGGCAGTGATTTTGTTACGTGGTCACCACGGTGTTGAATTCATTTGACTTTTTCAAATTTACACACTTGAATTTCTTACTTGGTTTTGTGCCCTGATCATCACTGCACTGTTTTGATTTCTTGAATCATATCCACGGCTTCAATGTTTACAGTGTTCATCCAATTCGTTGATACTTGTAACTTTCTGCACATATAAACTTGCATTCTGTTTGCATACATTTCGTGCAGTCTTCAGTTTGTACTTCTGGAGCTTGTATAATTTGAGTTGTAGCTTGATGGTTTTGTAGTTGTTCTTCTAGTTGGATATGTTAGTTGCGGCCTTGACTTGTAGAATTTCACTGTATCTTCACTTTTGCTTTGCATTGACCATGGCTTCTTTGTATGAACTGCTGTGTATTTAGAGATTGAACCTGAGCATTACTTCGAGTTGTATTTACACCACTTTCTGTTGCACTGATTCTTGATATTTGTATCACTTGAGACTTGATGTTGACATGTGCATTTGGGTTTGTTGTTGATCTTCATGTGTTGGTTACTGATGCATACATGAGCTGTGTACACTCTTTGTTCTTGCATCTTCACCTGGTTGTTCCCTGTACTTGTGTTTCTGGTCTGTATCATGATTGAACATAGCATTCATATTGTTGTTGGATACTTAGAACTGTTGACAACAATTCGACTTCGACTTGGTCTTTGGGCATTGCATTACTTCATGTATGCTGAGCTCTGGTCATTTGCACTTGCACACTCCATACTTTGGTATTGTTCCATGTATTTGCATTGTACCAAGCCGTTACCTGCATTGACCTTGAATTTGCATTGCAGTTTGCATGTGCTCAGCACTGTGTCTTGTTCACCATGTTGCAACTGGACTTGTTGCTGGACTTGTTGTGGCTCTATATCTTGTGCAACTTTCACTGTGTCACTGAGGTCTTGCCACTGACTTGCTGTTTTTGTTGTTGGCATTGTCTTCATGCCTGACTTGATTCATTTGTATTCTGGTCAGTCTTGTACTGTCCACTGCCCTGTAATCTTGAGTTGCAGTGAGCTCGACATTGTTGTTTACTGACTTAATGCTGCATACATGTTTGTTTCACCATATTGCATTGTCATATTTTATTCCTGTTTGCATTTTAGTTTGTAACTTGGAGTCTGCAACTTGATGTTGTATTCACTGGTCAGTGGTGTTCATTGTGATGATTTGGCTTGTAGCACTTATGCAGTCTTCACTGTTCCTGTTTGATGCTGTCTTGATTTTGCTGCTTTCACTTGTGTACATTTTCGAGTTGCACACTGCTGCTTGTACTTGTAGTCTTGGCCAGTTGACTGTTGCTTTGAGTGGTTCATTGCTTGATCTCTGTTGCCTTGAATTTCTGGTTGGAGCTGTGCACAGAGTTGGCGAGGCAATGCACACGTGTATGAATGTACACGTGTGTATTGCAGCCACTTATGGCTATCTGTCCCTGTGATATCTATGTGCACTACTTTGTGATGAAATCAAGTGTGAATGATGACGAACAACCCAAATAACTGAGGCAAAACATTTTTTCAAAAATCGTATTTCATTTTATATTGCAAAAATATTCTTTTTCAATTTTACTGCGTTAGTGAATATTTTTGCAGATTACTCAGATGCTGGATTCAAACCGGAATGCAGTTGAAGACAAAATACGAGTGTGAGTGATATGTAGTGAGGTTATCAATGTAAAAATATTTGTGATGTAATCGTGATGTAATCAGAAATGTATATGTATAGTGAGAGCATGAATTTGTACTATTCAAGATTGTAATAAATATTTGTTTGAATAAAATTTCTGTTTGAATTCAAAATCTGTGTAACTTGTTCTGTTTGAATTCAAATTCAAATTCTGTGTAATTTATTTTATTCAACAAATATTTATTTAATCTATGAAAAACAAAATAGTACATAACCAAATACATTTAAATGAATATATATGTTTATTATCATCAAACAAAAACATATAAGCGCATATTCAACAGATACTACTTTTCTAGACATTCTACTAAATAGGCGGGTTTAATTAGTTAGCCCTAGTATTGCTAATTTAGACCGTATAGGCTATTGAGCTCTTATATCATTATTAGAACGGGGCCAGCACATAGTGAGTTAAATTGATAAATTTCAATTCTTTTTTACCATTTTGGACCTTATTGGTCTCATGAAGTCTAAATTAAATTATATCTAATCTAAATAAATTTCAGATAGAATCTTGTTTAATTTAATTTATTAATATAAGAGCTTTATTTGTTTATAAAATGATACATATTGTGTAAGTGTGTACTAAATACAAATATATGTGTACATGCACGTGCAACATAAAATGCGTACATGGTTTAACATGTCCATATCTAGATATTAGGATATACACCACAATGGACACATTAGTCCCTTTATTACATGTATGCCGTTAGTTGTTATATAATATTATTATGATATAAAATATACTTATATAAGTATATATGTACATGAAAGTTTAAAACTAACTATATACATACATATTTATATGAAAAATTAAATATAAATTTAAATATAAAATAATTTAAAATTCATCTTTATGTCTTTGATAAAAATTAAAAATTAAAAATTAAAATTAGATCTTAACTTAAAATATCCTTAAAAGTCAATTCAAAAATATAACATTTTACTTTTAATTTTACATTATGCTTATATATGTGATTGGAAAAAAATTGTTTTTTCAATTTGTAAAAATGCATGAAATAATATATAAAAATACTATAAATTATAAAAAATTCTAATTTATATATAAATGCAAATAATATTAAATAATTTATGGATAAATAAAAAAATTATATATTTGTTGTTTTTGGCAATAAAACTTTTGAAAGATCAATTTTTTAATAATTGATACGTATAGATCAAAATATTTAATCACTTTTTTAATTAATTTTATATTTTCGTATGAAAATCAAAATTGAATTTTTTGATGAAAATTTACTACATAAGTATATGTGCATGTATTTCACATTATAATTTAATAATTTAAAAAAAAATTAATATATCATTCGGTTTTTAAATAATTTATATATGTTTTTTCAATTCTACACATACAAAAATGACATTTAATAAGATTTATTAAAATAGTTTATATATATACATATATATTTATACGACGATGATTATAAAATTCAATTATAATTTTAAAAGGTTTTAAAATATTTTAAATTAGAAAAAAAATGTTATGATGTTATGGTTGAAAGTGAATGATAAAGAACATTAAAAACTTTTTTTATTTTGAAACACGCTCATATTTAAAATGACAACAAACATGTATAAAATCATGATAAAATTCTAAACTATATATACACAATTGCATAGATGATCACATATATAAAATTGATATAAATTAAAAGTAACCTTGGTTGTGGCTTAGTTGTAACACCATGAATGTTGAATCATATTAACCTTTAAAATATAACTCTATCACTTCTGGAAATTACTATTAATCAGGGGATATACGCACCTATTATTTTGTTTTATTTAACAAGTATTGGGTTTGAAAGGAGAGAACGAGATGCAATGAAGCTTGCGACCTATAAGGAGCAGAGGGACAAGAGAGAGTAAAACTAAAATAGAAGGGGTAATGGTTTAAATAAGAAAAGGAAGAGAGAGGAAAAAGGGATCTAGATCTATCTTTTAGTACACTAAAGGGTATGCCCTAGGTGCAATTATGTAATTTTCACATATATTTAACTTGATAACCAATCATGTTCAAAATAAAAGATGTTTTCTTTCTATTATATACTTGATATAATGTGTTATATATTAATTAATTAATTTAATCAGAAATATATTAAATAGTAAATCCATAAATGATATGTTTTGTGGTAGTATTTACAAAATTTGATAACCACGAGTAATTTATCACAATGAAATTAAACATACCATTTTAAAAATATCCGGTCAAGGTGTATTGAGACTGAATATCCATATATCTAATAAGACTAGAGCACACAATGCTTTCCAAATGTCGGGCAATGTATTAGTCATGGCTATTGGGGGCACTAAGGTGTTATGTATTGATAGTTATTGGTAACTATGGAATGACTAATTTGATATTTTTTTTGTTGGTTAATATAACTAAGATTAAAAAGAAAACATCGATGTGATAAAATTACACAGTTCACTTGACATGAGAATATTGTTCTTTTATGAGAAGGATATGAGGTACAAAGCCGCATAGCCGTACGTAACATACATTTAGTAAAATACCCGTTTGAACCAAAAAAGACACAAACACCTAATAGAAAGTAGAAGAGAATAAAAAGTAAAGCAAAAAAATTAAAACGAGAAAGAAATGAATATACAGAGTTTTATAATAGCTCGATAAACTCTAGCGTATGTCTACTTAATAATTTTATTGCTTACTTTTGACTTGGAGGCAAAAGTTCTTAGAGGTCGACATAACCTCGACACTTAGATTTTGAGAATTATAATATTATGGAGCAGAGTAGGGATAGAACCAAAAGATCCTAAAATGAGCCACTCCCTCTATTTATTGAGGTAGGGAGCTTAATATCTGGCAAAAATATCTCTAGACCATTACTCAAGATTTAGACCAATTCTACGGCAAAAGTAGGTGCCACATCATCAGGTTGGATGGGTTAGTATGGATCCAAAGTTAAGGGTCTGTACCGACTCATAAAATGGCTAAAATGGTCACTTTCAACTCTTCACATCAGCTCTTCTAGTGGTTAGATTCAAGATTCCATAGTTTTTTGCATCAATAATAGCTTGTTTCCGAGTCTAAATGATGGAGTTGTAGAATAATGAAGTTGCTGATTTAGGAGTTCATGGAGACCGGTAGTGAATTGCATTTAATTAACAAAACAACATTGGAAATGGGTTCTTAACATCAAGAAGGATAAGGAGGAAGAAGATAAACCCACATAGAGGAGTTCTTAGGAGTCGGCACCGCCCATATTTAGGGGTCGGTACCGACCCCACACTTGTGGTTCGTAGGTCCTCGAACTTTGGTAGTGGACTCATGTCCTTATTGTGACCTCTGTTGTACTTTGGTTTTGGGTTTTACGGTCTTCTTTCCAAGCGCCTTGTGTTGATAACTTAGAAGTATGATTCATCGGGTTTGTCAGTACACTGCTTGGTCAAAAGTCGAGATAACAGTTGCCCCCCAAAGCACGCCTTGCGAATGGTAGGTGTGCTTTGTTCAAGAACAAGTGTTTTGTCCGTCTTTGATAGTTGAGCTCTCTGTCTACTTCACCCTTGATGAATTGTCCAGCTTCTTTGGATTTTCTCGTCAATAATGGGTCGTTCCTGACCTATTATAACCTAAGACTCTAGATTCTACCTAGGAGTTGTCCAAACATTATCACAATTTTGATTTTATTTAGAGTCATTACATCACAGGTCAATACCATCTCATGTTCATCCGAGATTTACATCATTCATCACTTTGATTTCATTCAGAGTTATTACATATCAAATTCATCCCATGTTCATTTAGGATTTATTTGTTTCGTTCTATTTTCAAGGCGTTCAAATCCTTCTATCAAAATCGATATATACTTTAAGATTTGATCTCTTCGGATCGCTTAGGATTCAGTTTAAATGTATGATTTCTCCAAATCATTTGTGTTCTTTTTTCAACGTGCAAACTACCTAGATCAGTAATAAAATTCATGACTATTCAGAGTCGATAGTTAAATCAGTAGCCATTTGAGGCTGATGGTCGTTTGAGGTTGGTAATCAAATTCGTAGTCGTTCGGGACCGATAATCAAACCTTATTCATTCGGGACTGATGGCCATTTGAGAGGGATGGCCATTGAGGACCAATAATCAGATTCATCGTCGTTCAATACAGATGACTGTTCGAGGTAAATAGTCATAACCGATCGAGGCTGATGGCTATTCGAGGTCGATATAGCCGTTCCAGGCTGGTAACTATTTGAGGTCGATATAGCAGTTCAAGGAGGATGTCCTTTCGAGGTCGATAATCAAATCCATGGTCTCTTCAGACCCTTGCTGAGCCTAATCTGCTCACTCTCTGGTGAGGGGACTCAATGACAAAGCAAGCCCATCTACTTACTCTTCGATGATGGACTTACTTCTTGCACTCCGGTCCCGTCCCTCTAGTCGAGACATAAAGTGATCAATATCAGGCATCATGTTCAAGTGGATTTTATAATCAAAGGTTTATCTAGCAGAATTAAGTTCAAATATAAAAAAATAAAGTTCTAATATCAAGATAGCTGCCTCTTCGCGCATTACTTCCTAGCATCCAGCTTAGAGCATGCCTAGGGACCATTCAGGATCCCACACACAAGTAAGTGTCTAGACTATATTATTGCATGGTTTTTTGAAAAAGGGAAATAGAGTGCAAGAACAAATATTGATCCTCTTCCTTCCCAATCAAGAGATGACTATCATTGAACTTGATCCAAGGTCATTTTGATTCGCTGCGGTTGACAGTTGCTCTTGTCCTACCACAACTGTTCGGTTTCTTACATATTATCGTAATCTATTTTCTCTGACCTGTTCCTCAATCAGATCCCTTAAGTGTCTGCAGTCGTTCATGTTAAGCCCATCTAGCTCATGGAACAGGCAGTATTTTCTTGACTTCCTCTCATTGTCTATAGGTTCTTTCCTTGCCGGTTTTGGCAGGGGATTTGTTCATCAGTATCTAGATAGCTCAATTACGGTGTTCCATTTAAATCTGTATAGAAAGAAAGTCTTGGCTCCCTCATTTGCCGTTTTGATCCATCAAAGCTATCATTCGTCTTTCGCTTTCCCTTATCTTTACTAGATTCTGCCTTGAGCAATCCTACGCCATCTAAAGCAATAACCTCTTCCTCATTGGCTTCAGCGTCCTTTGGGTGCAGAAACCTTTAAGCCTCATGATAAAACTCTACAAGATCCCTCGAACGATAACGTTCCAATGTAATCTTGAAATTCATCTTGGAGGCTACTCCTAAGATCCCTGCCAGTAAAATTATCGATGGGTCCAGCTTATCAACCGACGCTACTGCCGTATTGGACCTTGTTAGAAAACTCATGAGGTTTTCTTCGGCTTTCTACTTCATACATGCAAGTGTCATCACATTCTTGGGTTGTAAAATATGGACCTGGAATTTCTTGACAAATCAATTCACTAATTTAGCCCATGTGCTAATGGAACCGTTCTCCAACTGTCTAAACCACTATACCCCCAAACCTGTCAAATATAATGGGAAATACCATCCCATTACCTCTTTAGATGCACCAAACACTTTCATGTTCTAGATGTACCTCATTATACCAACTGTCGGATCCATCTTCCCATTATATGTCTTAAACGGTAACTTGAAATCTAGTGAATTCCTCGCATTTCTAAAATTCAGAGTAAATGGATGCCTGTTCACATCCCCCATGTTCTTATTAGGAAATGCACCCTTCTTAAGTTGTCTTACCATCTCAACAAGTCTATCGTTGTCATCCAAAAAAACTCCTAAGTTTACATTTCTAGCCCGCCCCCGACCCTATGAGGGAATTTTGGTACATTCTCCTCTAGTTGTGCTATCGCATTCTGATTCACGTTCAAGCGTTCTGCATCAGCTCCTAAAGTGCATCGCTTTTACTTAGACCACCACGATCTGTG
Source organism: Allium cepa (assembly GCA_030765085.1). Lineage (NCBI taxonomy): Eukaryota > Viridiplantae > Streptophyta > Magnoliopsida > Asparagales > Amaryllidaceae > Allium > Allium cepa. Next base: position 154,258,115 of record CM060937.1, read on the forward strand.
CCCCCTTGCTTTTGAGGAAAATTTGGGGTTGGTGCTGCCCATACTTAGGGGTTGGTGCCGACCCATAAAGTTAGCTCCAGGATTATCACGGTTTTCTCCACTCCACTTCTAGGTAGCTGTGCTCCGGTTTCTGGTCTCTAACTCTAAGTTACAATGACTCTAGCTACTCATGGTTGTCCCATCTTTCTGAAGAAATTCTCCATCATCTCTTCTTGGCGTGACATCATCCTTTCTTGCAGTCCATTCATCATATTTCCCATCTTATCTTTGGTTACGTAGATTAATAGAGGATGAGCTCCTGAGGATGCCTCCTAGCTGCCCCCTTATTGATTTCCTTCGGTAACAGCCTTTCTAGTGGATTGTTTAGTCATCTTGAATTTTTTCAAATCTTAAGTCAGCAAGTTCAAATGTATCTCAATGAAAGCACCAAAATGTTTAAACTAAAATGGCACAAACACCCAATATGGATTCCAAAAGGTACAAAAACAAAGTTTTCTAAATTTAAATAAATTTGGATTCCTAAGGGCACAAATGCTAAAATTAACGTTTTGCCATATGAACAAACTTGGGTGTTAAAGACTTCGATAGAAAATAATAGTGGTCATACATCCTTCAATGGACCACTTGCCTCCTCCAGAATTTAGACACAAAAGCAAGCTTAGGAACAACTTTGATGGAGATAGGTTTCGAGTTGTTCTAGATGATTGATGTGCTAGATTTCAAATGTTCCTTAGCCTAGAGAAAATAGATGGAGATATACATATTTTGAATAATCACGACATCAAAGGTAAGTAGGTCTCTAAACTCAATTTTGTTCTTTTATTGTTAATTCTATTTTTATTGACATTGCTGTAGCATTTCTGCCATATCTTGAGCTTCTTTACTCTGATTTGTAAAATTCAAGATGTTCTGGAAATAGATTTAAAATGCTACAAAAGTTTATTTTTGTGTTTTCGCAGAAGCTGAATTTAAGAGGGTGAAAATTTACAAATCATTTGGAGTGTTGTTTGAAAACATTTTCAAAACTTTCTTAACACAGCTGTGGTAATTTGATCATATCTTGAACATCTCAACTCCGATTTTAGAAATTCTTAAAATTATGGAAAGCTAACTATTTATGCTACAACTTTCTAGTTTGAGTTTTTATTGATTCACTTTGAAATGCCACGAAAATTACAATGACTTCGATATATAACTTGAAAAGCATATCTGTTTTACACAAACAAGTTGTGGTATTTCAAGTATAATTTTTGATTGATTTGATGAATTGACTTGAAACCAATTTTGGCAAGTAGCATCTTTGAACATCCAAAACTTTCATGTTATGAGCCAAATCAAACTTCAAACTTTTACCATCTAAATATCGGTTTCAAATTAAGTGAGTCTTCGAAACAAAGATTGTCATTTACTTGGAAACAACAATCACTTTTTGTTGACACTCCCATGTCTATCAAATCAATTTTCAAAACTGCTTTGACGAGTTTTTGAATGATTATTTTTTTCCAATATAGATGGATTTGCCTTTGATTGTTTTTAAGGTTTTAAATTGAAATAGATGGATAAAAAAGTACATTTTTGAATGGACAATTGAAAGAGGATGTCTATGTTGAACAACCCTCGGGCTTTGAAAATCAGATTTTTTTTCCAAATCTTGTGTATATGCATAAAAAGGCACTATATGGTCTAAAAAAAGCACCTAGGGCTTGGTATGACCGTCTTAGTACATAACTTTTGGGAAATGGTTATAAAAAGGGTTGTACTGATACTACACTATTCCTTTTGCATGATATTGGCGATTTGTTGATTGTATAGATATATGTTGATGATAATATATGCAATGCTACTAATAATATTTTATGCGAGAAGTTTGAAAAAGTAATTCAAGATAAATTTGAAATGAGTTTGATTGGATAATTGAAGATATTTTTTAGGATTTCAGTTAAACAAACTGAGAAAGGAACGGTCATCTATAAAATTATGTGAAGTAGCTAGTGGAAAAGTATGGAATAATAAATGCAAAATCATCAAAAATTCCAATGAATCCTACATTGAAATAAAACAAAGTGAAAAATGTCTTGCTGTTGATCAAAAGAAATATTAAGGTATGATTGGATCTCTTCTCTATCTTACTGCATCTTTAACGGATATTATGTTTTCTGTATGTATATGTGCATTATTCCAATCTAATTCAAAAGAGTCACACCTGAAGGCTGTAAAAAGAATTTTAAGATATCTTCTCCACACACCGAATTGCGGCTTATGATACCCATCTAGTAATAATTTTGATTTTGGTAGGATATTCAGATGCAGATTATGCTGATTCTCTTGTGTAGATAGAAAAGATACAAGAGGAACGTGTTTCATGTTAGGACATGCATTAGTTTCATGTTCTAATAGAAAACAAAATTGTGTTGCATTATCTACCACTGAAGCTAAATATGTGGCTCTTAGTGGTTGTTCCGCTCAAATTTTATGCATGATCCAAATCTTACTGGATTTTGATCTAACATTTAAAAGGGTTCCATTGAAGTGTGATAGAAAAAGTGACATGGATATGTCAAATAATCCTGTCCACCACTCACGTACCAAGCATATAGATGTAAGACATTATTTCATTAGAGATCATATTGCAAAAGAAGACATCCGCATAGAATTCATTTCAACTAATTTTCAATTGGCCGACATTTTCACAAAATCTTTTCCAGAAAATAGATTTCACAACCCCGTCTTGATTCAGTGATTCTAGAAATGATGTAATAGTAAAGGATTTACTCTAGAAAAGATAAATGATGACTAATTGAACTTTTTAGAACTTATAAAAATTATTACAGTACTTGAAAGTGATGGATAGTGATTAAATTATATTTCATAACAAAAGGAAGTATAAATTTATAATTTCATGAAAATTAAACAAATTTTACAATATTTTTAGATTACTACTTATTCCACGATCATTTCGATTTCTATCACCATTCTTTCAATCCATACATAATAATTTCGTATAGTGTGCAGAATTTGGTACTTCAAAACAAGGAAATATTTTCAAAACTAATAGTAATTATATCTTAAAGTATTCACTCTCATTCAAAAGTCATTATGGTTATGTATGGTTGAGTTACTTGAATTTCTGTATATATGCTTCCATTCTCATTTAAAAGTCCTCGCAATCATGCATGGATGTGATGCATATAAGAAAAGGATAAATATCAAGTATATTCTAATCTCATTTAAAAGTCATCATAGTTATGCATGGTTAGAAATACTTCAACATTCAGTTTTTTAAAAATAACTACTAACCTCACTTAAAAGTCCTAATAGCATGCATGGTTAGCAAGTGCTTCATATTCTTTTTTACATAAAAAATTTTTAAAAAAGGGGAAAATCCGTAAATTATTCCTTCATTGAAAATACCGAACCTCTATTATTATATAAAATTCCATAATCCTACCATTTCTCTAAAGTGGAGTTTGCTTCTGATTAATAAGATATTGATTTTTGTTTGACTAATTGGAATTCGAAATTAATATTTCCCTCTTGATTTGATTTTATATTTTTAATCAAAGTTCGTAGCTGTTTTAATTACTATTACTATTTTTGATGATAACAAAAAGGGGAGAGATTTTATGATTTTGATTGTTTAGTGATTTCCTTACTAATATTCGAGAGTGTTTTATTCAAAGGTGTTTTGAAAAATCAATTTTTCACTTTTTTTAATTACATGTATCTATATAGGGGGAGTCTAGCTGTCGGGAGCATCTATATAGGGGGATCTTGAACACACTATATCAAATACATTTACTTAAACTCAAAATCTTAATGTATGTTTGTTATCATCAAAAGGGGGAGATTATAGTGTATAATAGTGTATGATTTTTTTTTGATGACAATAAACAAATATATTCGTTTAAATGTGTTTGTTATTGTACTATTTTATTTTTCACAGAATTAAATAAATATTTGTTGAATAAAATAAATGACTCAGAATTTTATTTAAATAAATACTTTATTCAAACAAATATTTTATAGTACAAAATTTGAGCTCTCTACATTTACACATTTTCAATTACAATACAAAGTCAATTACAGCACAATTCTCACTACACAATTTTCTTGCAATTATTCCTCCTATATACACTCACTCAACACTCTTCACTTGATCTTGACTTGCTTCAGCTTGTGTCCAACCATCGATTATACCTGTCCAGTATATAACGCAGTAAACTGAAAAAGGAAAAAAATTAAATTGAAAAAATAAAATTGAATTTAAAATTTATTTTTGCCTCAGGTATTTGAGTTGTTTATTTTCATATTTTTTAACAGGGACCAAATATATGTGCACGAACAACTTGTAATATGCACAGTGTATCACTATGAATATCACAAGGTCATTTCCCAATTCCATCTCATAGACAAGTGCAAATGCACACTTGTAAAAATAAAATATAAATGGATACGACACATGCATTACATAATTACACATACATACATGCATATGTATGCATGTATGTACATTAATATGTGCATGATTTTCCAAATCAATGAGTAAATGCTTACAAATACTACAGTGCATAGGAGTTCAGAGGCAAACAGGTTCAAGTGAAATCTAATCCGAAGTGATAAGTCATGGTGCACAATGTATACATGCACTGATACATGTGCAAGCACACATGGGTATAAGCAGTAGCGAACACAAGGGATGCAACCAGACCAGAACGGTGCATATGTGCATGCAAGGATCCATCAGATAAGGCTATGGAAAACAAAGAGCAAGGCAATTAGGCAAGTGCAAAAGAAGTTCATACAACAAATTAAAGGAAGCAGGTTCAAGTACAAGGGTATAAACGTCAATGGTAATGCATATGGTCAGGGATACAAGAGCACGAACATGTATATAAACATGAACAAGTTGTATAGGCACGTTAACACAAGGATGAAGCCAACACGATATAGGAACATCAATATAACCAGACTCGAGCAACTGCTCATGGACATAACAAACTACATAACTTAGGTTAGGCTAATAGCTCCAGTAGTACTAAACATGACAACATATATATGGACATGTCTAAGATCGAAAAATGGAGCATGGACTCGGCAAAAATAAAATGAAATGAACTAGTGGGCACAAACAAAGTGTGAAAATATCACACCGGCATGGATAGTCAGAGCAAGGTACAAAGCATACGCTTACGACAAATCAAAATCAAGTCCAGATTCGGGTCATAAAAATAGATGCCAATATATCAATGCATATTTATCTCAAAGACAAATGATCAAGCAATAAATTAGGATCAAAGGGTCAAGAGTTATTCAAAAATTCATGCAAAATATATGGAGTAACTTGTATACAAAGAACAAGTCAAAGACCAGCAAACCAATTGATTGCAAATCAACATAGGAACTAGAATACTGCAAAATTCAAACCAAAATATAAGAATGAAATATTAGGGTTTCGATCCCGACAAATTAACCCATTATCATCATCAGGGTGTTCATTTCTAATGATCCACCGATGATGATAATGGGCTAATTTGTCGGGATTGAAACCCTATTATTTCATTCTTATATTTTGGTTTGAATTTTGCAGTATTCTAGTTCCTATGTTGATTTGCAATCAATTGGTTTGCTGATATTTGACTTGTTTTTTGTATACAAGTTACTCTATATATTTTGCATGAATTTCTGAACAACTCTTGACCCTTTGATCCTAATTTATTGCTTGATCATTTGCCTTTGAGATAAATATGCATTGATATATTGGCATCTATTTTTATGACCCGAATCTTGACTTGATTTTGATTTGTCGTATGCGTATGCTTTGTACCTTGCTCTGACTATCCATGTTGGTGTGATATTTTCACACTTTGTTTGTGCCCACTAGTTCATTTCATTTTATTTTTGCTGAGTCCATGCTCCATTTTTCGATCTTAGACATGTCCATATATATGTTGTCATGTTTAGTACTACTGGAGCTATTAGCCTAACCTAAGTTATGTAGTTTGTTATGTCCATGAGCAGTTGCTCGAGTCTGGTTATATTGATGCTCCTATATCGTGTTCGCTTCATTCTTGTGTTAACGTATCTATACAACTTGTTCATGTTTATATACATGTTCGTGCTCTCGTATCCCTGACCATATGCATTGCCATTGATGTTTATACCCTTGTACTTGAACCTGCTTCCTTTAATTTGTTGTTTGAACTTCTTTTGCACTTGCCTAATCGCCTTGCTCTTTGTTTTCCATAGCCTTATCTGATGGATCCTTGCATGCACATATGCACCGTTCTGGTCTGGTTGCATCCCTTGTGTTCACTACTGCTTATACCCATGTGTGCTTGCACATGTATCAGTGCACGTATACATTGTGCACCATGACTTATCACTTCATATTAGATTTCACTTGAACCTATTTGCTCTGAACTCCTATGCACTATTGTGTTTGTAAGCATTTACTCATTGATTCTGAAAATCATGCACATATTCATGTACATACATGCATACATATGCATGTATGTATGTGTAATTATGTAATGCATTTGCCGTATCCATTTATATTTTATTTTTACAAGTGTGCATCTGCACTTGTCTATGAAATGGAATTGGGAAACGACCTTGTGATATTCACAGTGATACACTGTGCATGTTACAAGTTGTTCGTGCACATATTTGGTCCCTGTTAAAAAATATGAAAAGAAACAACTCAAATACCCGAGGCAAAAATAAATGTTAAATTCAATTTTATTTTTGCAATTTTTTTTTTCCTTTTTCAGTTTACCGCGTTATATACTGGAAAGGTATAATCGATGGTTGGACACAAGCTGAAGCAAGTCAAGATCAAGTGAAGAGTGTTGAGTGAGTGTATATAGGAGGAATAATTGTAAGCAAATTGTGTAGTGACAATTGTGTTGTAATTGACTTTGTATTGTAATTGAAAATGTGTACATGTAGAGAGCTCAAATTTTGTACTATAAAATATTTGTTTGAATAAAGTATTTATTTAAATAAAATTCTAAGTCATTTATTTTATTCAACAAATATTTATTTAATTCTGTGAAAAATAAAATAGTACAATAACAAACACATTTAAACGAATATATTTGTTTATTGTCATCAATAAAAAATTATACACTATTATACATTATAATCTCCCCCTTTTGATGATAACGAACATACATTAAGATTTTGAGTTTAAGTAAATGTATTTGATATAGTGTGTTCAAGATCCCCTTATATAGATGCTCCTGACAGCTAGACTCCCCCTACATAGATACGTGTAATTAAAAAAAGTGAAAAATTGATTTTTCAAAACACCTTTGAATAAAAACACTCTCGAATATTAGTGAGGAAATCACTAAACAATCAAACTCATAACCTCTCTCCCCCTTTTGTTATCATCAAAAATAATAATAGTAATTAAACAGCTACGAATTTTGATTAAAAATATAAAATCAAATCAAGAGGGAAATTGTAACGACCCGGAATTTGAGGCAATATCAATTTAATAATCTGCAATAATAATTTAATTGATTTGATAATTTTCTTTATAATTTTAATTTAATTTGGTGAAATTAATCTTTTAAAGAAAAACAAATATTTAATCTGGTAAGTGTGATCAATATCTTTTGACAATTTAATATTGGTTAGAATTGTTTCCAAAAGCTAATAAAATTTTATTCTGTTTATAATATATATACATTTGATTTATATTGTGAAGAGAATATCTTTGTTTTAAATAAAAAAAATGAATTTTCAAATTGTAATATATATGTAAGTCTATGTTAAGATTTGATATTGTTTTGAATTTAATTTAATCTATTTATAATTTATATTTGAATATATTGTAGTTTAAAGCTTGTTTTAATCTATATTTTCAAAAGTTAATTTAGATTTATCAAATTGTTTTCAATTATAAGAAAATTGTTTGTTTTTAAAAATATAAGACAATTGTTTGTTTTTAAAATATGATAGTTAAAAGGAATTTGAACAAGCTTTGTTTTAAAATGTTTAAATTAAAAATGGTTATAAGTGTATAAAAAAATAAATGTTCTAGATTTTTAATAACATGTATAAGAGTTTATATTTTTATTATAATTAGTTTTCTAATATCTTCTTTAAAGTATTAAACCTATATTTACATATGTAAAATTTTATTTATTAAGAGAGTTAAATAAGTAAGTTATATTATCATTTTAAATTAAATAAAAGTTTATAAAAAAAATGAATTAAAAATGCTTAAGTACAAATGTAAACATGTTAAGGCATCTCTAAAACACATGTAAAGAAATTAAGCTAGTTAAGTGACAAGTGTAAAAAAAAGTTAAATAACATGTGTCTTTATTTTAAAAAATTTATTCTTTCTTTAACTTTAATAAACATAGAAAGAAAATTGTTTTCCTTCTTGCTCTCATTTCTTTTTCCTTTCTTCATTTTTAAAATTAATGGCTAACACAGAAAATTATCTCAAAACTTGATAATGAAAACCCAAAAGTAAATCAAATCTGAAGTAAATTAAAACCTGAAATCTGCAAGAAAATTTAAACCTACGAATGCAAGTCGAGCTTCAAATCTCAACCTGCAATTAAAGGATGTTCATCTGCATATACAAATATGCAAAAATCAAAAGAAAGTTTCAACCTTTAGAACATCAATGTGAAGCATGCAAGAATCCAAACTTCATCAGCAAAGAAATCTGTAGGCATGTAGTAGATTTTCACCAGTATATTTTTTCCAGAATTAAAGCAAGGCCTGGAAATAGAAACTGCTCTGCAAATTTTATAAGGTGATTAAATGGAATTTTTTTTAAAAACAAATTTGGTTTAGTTTTTGGGTTAAATAATAATGCATGCAAATAATTCTTGTTTGATAATATTTGGTTATGTGAATACATTGATTATTTGTGTCTGTAAATTAAATATAAACTCTGTTGTTAAGCAGGATCTTGATTTTTTTATCTTTAAATCCAACATCCTTCAAAACTATAATTTGTTTGAACCTGTTGTATAAATGAAAAATGTATGTTATAGTTTGATAATAATTTTAAAATTAGTCTCATATTTTTTTAAATCTGCAGGTATGTAAATATAGGAAGTTTACAGTAAAACCAAATTGTAGTCAAAAATCAACTATCCTAATTTTTGTTTAAAAGGGTATAATTGTGTTTGTTACACGAATTCATGATTTTAGAAGAAGAAATCATAATTTTTAACTGGGTATTTGATGAGAATTTTGGGTTTGAACTTTTCTGAGTTTTTGGTGATTGCCGTCGAACTACTCGATGATTCGAGTTGAAATTTGGATCGAAGGTAGCATTTGAAGTGTAGAATTAGGGAAAAATGCTGAATAATTTTTCCTATGTATGATTTGTTCGAATTTGAGTGAATTAGGGTTTAATCTTGTTTGAGGTTCGGTTTGCTGTTGAGTTGAATTGCGACATGGGGAAATGGTCCGGAGGCTATCGTGATGATGCAGTTTTGTGCTGGAGGTCATGACGCATCGATGTGGGTGTCGGCGAGGTTTAACGACGACATGGTGATGAACGTGGTGGATTTTTGGATGGTGGCAGCAGATGTTGTTCGAACTTTTTGGGTTCGAAAGTTCAAATTTAGATTCGAGCGCATATTTTTGGATTTGGGTGTGTTGTTGAGCTCGTGTGGGTTAGTGAGATGGTCAACGATAGGCGCGATGATCGTGGGTGGCCGGAAGAGGTTGGACACATGCACCGTGCAAGTGCGTGTGCACTTGGAAGTTATGTTGGGGAAGACGAGATGAAGTCTCGGGAGGGTTATCGCGTATTGCTCGGGTTCGACTCGGAGTTGATGTGGGGTGTGTTTGCTTCGAGGTTGACGCGAGTGAATCCTGGGATCGTACTCGAGTTGTTTGACTTGGTCCTATAGTGATTAGTTGCAGTTAATAATTGTGTTTGATTAAAAAGGAAATAAGTAGTTAAAACTTGTTCTGTGTAAATATGAAGCTAATCAACTAAAAAATATTTATTGATTGAATTCAATTTCAAATTTAAAATGTTGAGAGGTTTGAATTTGAAATTAATTATTTAAGTGAATTTTCAATTTCAATTTTTTTTTAAAAAAAGTGTTTTGAATTTTAATTCAAAGGAATGTTTCATTTTAAAATATTAAATCAAGTTATTAAGTAATGATTTAAAGATTAAGTATAAATTTCTATTGGAAATTTATAAGTTCAAATTAGATGTTTTAAGTTTTATAATTTATTTCCAAATGTTATTTTCCAATTAAGTTATTAATATAATTTTGTAAACCAATAGAAATGGTTTATCTTTAAGTTATTAAATTTGGATTAGTTTTCAAATAACTTATCTATGTAGATAATTATGATTAATTTATTTTGATATGAACTTAAAGGTATTTAATTAAAATGGGATTCATTAATAAGTAACACTTTAATTTAGAATGATGTTTTCTTAATTAATTAAAGATTTTGAAATATAATAAGTTATTAATTAATTGTTTAATTAATTTTAAATAATTGGTTAATTGTTTATTTAATTTTAATTAATTATGGATTAATTAAGTGTGATTACTTAATGAAGTAAGCAATGGTTAATGTTTGAATGATTAAGAATGGAAGTAATTAATTATGGAAGAAATTAGGAAAGGTTACTCATGGGAGTAATTTAAGTTGAAGTGACTATTGGATAATCACCAAATGATATTAATTAAGAAATTGATTAATATAATTGTTGAAGTTAATTAATTATGGAGTAATTAATTAATTAATGAATTAAGAATTATTAATGATGATCTTAATTAAGTGTTAAGTAATCAATTAAGGGAGTAGTTAAGAATTATTAAGGATGTAATTAGAGATAATTAACTGTTAATTAAGAGTTAATACTTAATTATTTAGTTAATTAATTAATGTGATTAAATTAATTAATGAATGAATTTAACTTAAGATTAATTACTAAGTATAATTAATTAAAATTGTAATTAATTAATAAAGTAATTAATTAAGGATTAATTGTTAATTTAAGTTGATTAATAATTACTTAATGAAGTAATTAAGGATTAATTAATTGGATTAATTAATCAAGGATTAATATAATTAAATTAGAAGTTAATTAATTAAGAAGTTAATTAATTAAGATAAGTAATTACAAATTTTTAATTACTGATTATGATTAATGAATGATTAATTATAAGTTAACTATTTAATTAATTAAAATAATTATTAGTTAATAAGGATCATTTGTTAATTAATCAAGGTTGATTAATATAAATGATTAATTTAAGTGTGATTAATTAATTGTAATTAATTAAAGTTTAGTGTAATTAATTATGATTGATTAATAAATGAAGTAAATGGATGGTCATTAATTATTGAATTAATGATAGTAATTAAAGGTTAATTACTGAATATGGTTAAGGATGATTACTTGAATGTAATTAAAGTACAATTAATCAGGGAAGATTAATTGAGGAAGATCATTAGAGATGATTAATTTATTTATTTGAAATAAGTAAATGAAGGAGGATTTAAGGTTAATCCAATTGATTTAGAGTTCATCAATTCTGTGGATGGATGATTGATTGTTATTGATTGATCGATGTTGGATGATTGATTGATATTGGATGGTCGATATTGGGTAATTGATATTGGGTGTTTGGTTGATGCTGGATGATTTGGATATCTCTGATATGTGTGATATGTTGCTTTGTGAGATGAATATTGATATGAATTATCTATTGTGATAATTATGATTCATCTATCTGTTTATATACCCTTCTGAATATAAGTTTAACTGTTTAAAACCCTTATGTACAACTTGGACATTAAAATGGCGTTTGGTTTCGATGAGACCGGGATCGGGTTTCCATATCTGTAATCCAAAAACCACATCGATTCCAATTAAACGTTAGGTCGTGAATCCAAGTGGAGCAAGTGAAGACTCGAGGTGTAAGGGATATATGTCAGTATAACTTTGTGGGTGATTCCGTAATGAGTTTGACGGGATAGTACTTATAGGTTCGAGATGGTGATCCAGAGTGCAAGGGCTATGGTCGTTGACTCTGAGGGTGATTCCAAAATGAGTGCAACAAGATAGTGCCTTTGGTTTCGTTCGAACCCGAAACGAACTTGTATGGATTGAATGCTTTCAGAACATCGTCAGTTGGACGATGAGCATTCTAAGATAGATGTGTTCTATAAAGGTAATCGCAGCCTCAAGCCTCATTAACTGGGAATGGCTAAAACAGGGGAGGTCCAGCAAGGCTTCGTGGGTAGCTCCCATTGGAGAGCAAGATTTACCCCTGTCTAGAAGTCCCTTTTTATTCGGTTGTATGGGACGGTTGAATTCCGGACAACCGTCGGGGTTGTATTGTTCGGGACTGTCCAGTAAGGGATGGTTCCGGCCTTGTGTTGCAGGGGAGTGGATATACTCCTCGGTACGGTGATCTAGGCCACGTACTGTGATGGGCGGTACCCCAGTAGCCCTGCCATTGATGGAAACCCATTCTTCCTACGAGACCTTACGGTTTTGTTTGTATTACCCACTTTTGTGGCTAGTAGCTGGAATTTAATAAATGTAACAATTTCGGATATTTCTTATTTATTTGAAAACCCTAGACACTATTATAATATCACTGGATTTCCTATCAAATGTTTTGGTTAGCGTAAGGTAAAAACTTTTCCATGTTTATGTGTGGGAAGTCTTACGTGATACCTTTTCTTTTCAAAGGTTTTTCTAAAGTTAAGCAATTTTAAACCATTTACTCACACCAGACCCTTGTCTGACCCGAGTGTTTATTTTCTGTTTTATTAAACTCTTGGGTACTCATATTATGTATGAGTAGTCAAGTGATTCAGGTTAGCTTGATGAATTCTGGAGGATATATGGAGCAGGAGGCTTCCACGTATAGATATATTATGGTTCCGATGCGTTGTTTGGTATCTGTATCTGTTGTACTTGAGTTGTATGGTTAGACAGATGTTTATAACTGTCTAATATGTGATTAAATAAGTTATGTACTCTGATGTAATAAGATACTATGTAATATTTTACATGATATATTATATTTCATTCGTTCCGCTGTGAGTTCTCTGATGTTGTTGTATTTCTTCTTTCACTTTCTTTTCTTCTTCTATCCCTTTCTTTCTTCTAGACGATGCGATTTCCTGGAGATAGGAAGTCGGGTCGTCATAGAAATATTAATTTCGAATTCCAATTAGTCAAACAAAAATCATAATATCTTATTAATCAGAAGCAAACTCCACTTTATAGAAATGGTAGGATTATGGAATTTTATATAGTAACAGAGGTTTGGTATTTTCAATGAAGGAATAATTTACGGATTTTCCCCTTTTTTTAAAAAATTTTATGTAAAAAAGAATATGAAGCACTTGCTAACCATGCTTGCTATTAGAACTTTTAAGTGAGGTTAGTAGTTATTTTTGAAAAACTGAATGTTGAAGTATTTCTAACCATGCATAACTATGATGACTTTTAAATGAGATTAGAATATACTTGATATTTATCATTTTCTTATATGCATCCCATCCATGCATAATCGTGAGGACTTTTAAATGAGAATGGAAGCATGCATATAGAAATTCAAGTAACTCAACCATGCATAACCATAATGACTTTTGAATGAGAGTGAATACTTTAAGATATAATTATTATTAGTTTTAAAAATATTTCCTTTTTTGAAGTACCTAATTCTGCACACTATACTAAATTATTGTGTATGGATTGAAAGAATGGTGATAGAAATCGAAATGATCGTGGAATAAGTAGTAATCTAAAAATATTGTAAAATTTGTTTAATTTTCATGAAATTATAAAATTATACTTCCTTTGTTATGAAATATAATTTAATCACTATCCATCACTTTTCAAGTACTATAATAATTTTGATAAGTTCTAAAAAGGTTCAATTAGTCATCAATTATCTTTTCTAGAGTAAATCCTTTACCATTACATCATTTCCAGAATCACTGAATCAAGACGGGGTTGTGAAATCTATTTTCTGGAAAAGGTTTTGTGAAAATGTCAGCCAATTGAAAATTAGTTGAAATGAATTATATGCGGATGTCTTCTTTTGCAATATGATCTCCAATGAAATGATGTCTTACACCTATATGCTTGGTACATGAGTGGTGGACATGATTATTTGACATATCCATGGCACTTTTTCTATCGCACTTCAATGGAACCCTTTTAAATGTTAGATCAAAATCCAGTAAGGTTTGGATCATCCATAAAATTTGAGCAGAACAACCACTAAGAGCTACATATTCAGTTTCAGTGGTAGATAATGCAACACAATTTTGTTTTTTATTAGACCATGAAACTAATGCATGTCCTAACATGAAACACGTTCCTCTTGTATCTTTTCTATCAACACAAGAGAACCAACATAATCCGCATCTGAATATCCTACCATATCAAAATTATTACGAGATGGGTATCATAAGCCACAATTCGGTGTGTGAAGAAGATATCTTAAAATTCTTTTTACAGCCTTCAGATGTGACTATTTTGAATTAGATTGGAATCATGCACATATACATACAGAAAACATAATATCCGTTCAAGATGCAGTAAGATAGAGAAGAGATCCAATCATACCTTAATATTTCTTTTGATCAACAGCAAGACCTTTTTCACTTTGTCTTATTTCAATGTAGGATTCATTGGAGTTTTTGATGATTTTGCATTTGTTATTCCATACTTTTACACTAGCTACTTCACATAATTTTATGAGATGACCGTTCCTTTCTCAGTTTGTTTAATCTGAAATCCTAAAAAAGAGCTTCAATTATCCAACCAAACTCATTTCAAATTTATCTTGAATTAATTTTTCAAACTTCTCGCACAAAATATTATTAGTAGCATTGTATATAATAGCATCAACATATATCTATACAATCAACAAATCACCAATATCATGCAAAAGGAATAGTGTAGTATCAGTACAACCCTTTTTATAACCATTTCCCAAAAGATATGTACTAAGACGGTCATACCAAGCCCTAGGTGCTTGTTTTAGGCCATATAGTGCCTTTTTATGCATATACACAAGAGTTGGAAAAAAAATCTGATTTTCAAAGCCCGAGGGTTGTTCAACATAGACATCCTCTTTCAATTGTCCATTCAAAAATGTACTTTTTTTAATCCATCTATTTCAATTTAAAACCTTAAAAACAAGCAAAGGCAAATCCATCTATATTGGAAAAAAATAATCATTCAAAAACTCGTCAAAGCAGTTTTGAAAATTGATTTGATAGACATGGGAGTGTCAACAAAAAGTGATTGTTGTTTCCAGACAATCTTTGTTTCGAAGACTCACTTAATTTGAAACCGTTATTTAGATGGTAAAAGTTTGAAGTTTGATTTGGCTCATAACATGAAAGTTTTAGATGTTCAAAGATGCTACTTGCCAAAATTGGTTTCAAATCAATTCATCAAATCAATCATAAATTATACTTGAAATACCACAACTTGTTTGTGTAAAACAGATATGCTTTTCAAGTTATATATAGAAGTCATTGTAATTTTCGTGACATTTCAAAGTGAATCAATAAAAAATCAAACTAGAAAGTTGTAGCATAAATAGTTAGCTTTCCAGAATTTCAAGAATTTCTAAAATCGGAGATGAGATGTTCAAGATATGATCAAATTACCACAGCTGTGTTAAGAAAGTTTTGAAAATGATTTCGAACAACACTCCAAATGATTTGTAAATTTTGACCCTCTTAAATTCAGCTTCTGCAAAAACATAAAAATAAATGTTTGTAGCATTTTAAATCTATTTCCAGAACATCTTGAATTTTACAAATCAGAGTAAAGAAGCTCAAGATATGGCAGAAATGCTACAGCAATGTCGATAAAAATAGAATTAACAATAAAAGAACAAAATTGAGTTTATAGACCTACTTACCTTTGATGTCGTGATTATTCAAAATATGTATATCTCCATCTATTATCTCTAGGCTAAGGAACATTTGAAATCTAGCTCATCAATCATCTAGAACAACTCGAAACCTATCTCCATCGAAGTTGTTCCTAAGCTTGCTTTTGTGTTTAAATCTGGAGGAGGCAAGTGGTCCATTGAAGGATGTAGGACCACTATTATTTTCTATTGAAGTCTTTGATACCCAAGTTTGTTCATATGGCAAAACGTTAATTTTAGCATTCGTGCCCTTAGGAATCCAAATTTATTTAAATTTAGAAAATTTTGTTTTTGTACCTTTTGGAATCCATATTTGTTTAACGGTTTTGAGTTTGTATATATTTCGACAATTATTCTCGCCATGTCCAATATTTCCACATTTTATGCATTTGGGTATCACACTTTTCGCCTTAACGGTATTATTAGTTGTTTTTTCATATTTCGACACTTTCGCAAATCCAAGTGCTTGTCTAATAGCTTTTACAGTTTGTTTTCCTAATAGCATATTTAATGATCTTTCTCCTTGGAAGAATTTTCCTAAAGTTGTAGATAGCTGTTGGACTTGTGATTTGAGAGATTCATTTTCATTCAATAACAAAGTGAACTTTTTAATAGAATTTTCTCTCCTAGTATTTTCACTTTCTTTCAAAATCAGAATTTCATTTCCAAACGATTTAATTTTAGTTTCTGATTTTTTTTATTTCCTCTTCTAATGATGGATACTTATCACACTTTGGGCTCGTTTTTCTATAGTTTTGAACAATTTGATCTAGCTGCATATTTAATTCTATTGAACTATATTTTTGTGATTCAATTTTAGTTTACTTCTCCCCAAGTCTTTCAATATAGCCATTTGCTTCATGAAAATATATAAGTAATTACGAGTGACTAAGTTTTGATACCTCGATTGGCTCATCATCATCGATATCACTTGTTTCTCCTAAAAAACACAGATTTGCTCTACACTCTCACTACCAGTGCTTTCATCATCATATTCATTACTTTCATCCCAAGTTGTTCCAAAACTTCTCCTTTTCGATTCTTACCTTTGCTGAATCAATTTTGAGGACAATTTGGCTTGATATGACCAGGTTTATTACACTTATGACAAATGGCCTCCTGCTTTTCTGAGTTGTCTAGAAATTTGACTATTTCGCTCTTCAGTTGTACATTTAGGACTGGATTTCAATATTTGCGGTTCCATCTTTTGAATCTCTTTATTATCGGTTCCAATTTAGCCGCTCCTTCATCATCACCGTCATCATTTTCACTTTTCATCGTACCTTTGAGAGCTATTGATTTTTTCGCATATCTCCTCTTTTACGTTCTTCCTTGAATTTGATTTGTACCGCATAAGTGGTGAGGTTTTCGATGAGCTCTTCAACTTTAACCTATTTCAGATCCTTTGATTCTTGGGTGGTAGTCACCTTTGCTTTAAAATTTCACAGAAGAATTCTGATGATCTTTTGGACTATCACCAGCATGTGTATGGTCTTCCTAGGGAATTTGATTTGTATACAAGATTAGAAAGTTGTCCAAACATTTCTTTGACAATTTCATCCTTTGCCATTGTGAAGTTCTCGTACTCGCTACTAAAATCCACAGGCCGTTCTTTTTAAATTTATAGTTTATTTTTTCAAGAAGAATTCTGATAAGGAGAGATTCTTTAACTTGGGAGGTTCCTTCATGAGACACTTCAAGTGTGTGCTAGATTTATTGTACAGTTAGACAATGTGAGACACAGTTAAATTCAATATGATCTAATGAACAAATAATAGAATTCATAGCTTTAGCATTAGCAGTTTGCAGTTTATTTTCAAGATCTATCCATTGATCTATAGGTTTATCAACTTCTTGATTGCCTACCATTACTGTTGCTGTGCTATATCCCATTTCAACAATATTCGATGCACATCTGGTTTTCAAAAGAAATTTCATTCTACTTTTCCAGTATGCATATTCACCATTGAACATGGGTGGTCTAACTATAGATGACCTTCAACAAAAGCATTATTAAAAGAAGCCATTGAAATTTTTTTAACATAAAATGTTTTTGATCCTAGCTCCGATACCACTTATGGGATCGAATTAACCCTAGAGGGGGTGAATAGGGTTTACAGAAAATTTCATAGATAAATATATAATAACCGCAACATAGATAATAGCAGAGAAAAATAAAAGTAGAAATAAAATGACATAGATTTTACCCAGCTTTGGCAAATTCGCCTACTGCTGCCCCCATTGTTTCTACTAGGAATTAAAAATCTGACACTTACAAACTTTGTAAACTCAAGAGTCTCGCTCACCGGATTGTTCAAACCATTCCACAACTCAACCACTGAGTTGTGAATTCTCGAACTATGCCCCGTACTTCGTACCTAGTTACACAACTAGAAATTTACAAAGTTTAAAAAAAAATACAACTAAAAATAAAACAAAGCCCTAATATAAATCATCCCTTAACATGATAAGAACACACAGCCTATATTAAAAAATAATAGAGATAAATTGTAGCTTATCCATTATTTTAAACAACTAGGTCGTTCTCCCTTTATCTTCATTCAAAATTAGGGCATCATAATCGAAAGCCCCCTCAAGAGATTCGAAATTTGAATTATTCTCCTCCTTCATAGTTGCTCGTGAATTTCAATTTATAGTGCTTGATTTGTGCGGTTGCCTCTGAGAGTCAAATTGAATGTTGTTTTGAATTGGTATGTGATTTTCCCCTTTTCGATTTTTGATTATGCTCAACTTTGATTCAGGTTTTGGATTTGTTTGTGATTTGCTCGAAGTAAGCTCTCTGAATTTTGGATCGAACTCCAATAATCCCCCGATGAAGATAATGGGTTAATTTGTAGGGATCGAAACCCTGTTATATTGTTCGTATATTTTGGTTTGAATTTTACATTATTCTAGTTCCTGCGTTGATTTGTAATCGAATGGTTTGCTGGTCTTTGACTTGTTCTTTATATACATGTTACTCCATATATTTTGCATGAATTTCTGAATGATTTTTGACCCTTTGATCTTAATTTATGGCTTGATCATTTGACTTTGAGATAAATATGTACTAATATATTGGCATCTATATCTTTGACCCATTCTAGCTTATTTTTGATTTGTTGTATGCGTGTGCTCTGTACCTTACTCTAACCATCCATGCTGGTGTGATATTTTCATGCTTGGTTTGTGGCCACTGGTTCATTTCATTTTATTTTTATCGAGTCCATGCTCCATTGTTTGATCTTAGACATGTCCATGTATACGTTGTCATGTTTAGTACTGCTGCATCTCTTAGCCAGACCTGAGTTATATAGTTTGCTATGTCCATGAGCAGTTGCTGGAGTCTGGTTATATTGATGCTCTTATATCGTACTTGCTTCATTCTTGCATTAACTTGCATATACAACTTGTTCATGTTTATATCATGTTTATGCTCTTGTATCCCTTACCATATGCATTTCCATTGGTGCTTATACCCTTGTAATTAAAGCTACTTCCTTTAATTTGTTGCGTGAACTTCTTTTGCACTTGTCTAATCATTTTGCTCTTTGTTTTCCATAGCATTATCTGATGGATCCTTGTATGCACATATGCATTGTTCTGGTCTGGTTGCATACCTTGTATTCGCCGCTGCTTATGGCCATATGTGCTTGCACATGTATCAGCGCATGTATACTTTGTGCACTCTAACATATCACTTCATACTAGATTTCACTTGAACCTGTTTGCCTCTGAACTCCCATGCATTGTTGTGTTTTTCTGCATTTGCTCATTGATTTTGAAAATCATGCACATATTCATGTACATACATGCATACATATGCATGTATATATGTGTAATTGTGTCATGCATGTGCCGTATCCATTTATATTTGATTTGTACATGTGCATTTGCACTTGACTGTGAGATGGAATTGGAAAACGGCCTTGTGATATTCACAGTGATACACTATGCATATTACAAGTTGTTCATGTACATATATTTGGCCCCTGTCAGAAAATATGAAAAGAAACAACCCAAATAGCTGAGACAAAAATAAAATTTAAATTCAATTTTATTTTTGCAATTTAAATATGTTTCTTTTTCCAGTTTACTACGTAATTTATTTGATAGGTATAACAAATGGATGGACACAGGCTGAAGCAAGTCAAGATCAAGCATGTGAGTGTTGAGTGATTGTATGCGGTGAGGAATAATTTTATGCAAATTGTATAGTGACAATTGTGCAGTAATTGAAGTTGTATTGTAATTGAAAATATGTAAATGTAGTGAGAGCTCAAATTTGTACTATAAAATATTTGTTTGAATAAAGTATTTGTTTAAATAAAATTTTGAGTCGTTTATTTTATTCGACAAATATTTATTTAATTCCATGAAAAATAAAATAGTATGGTAACAAACACATTTAAACGAATATATATGTTTATTATCATAAAAAAAATTCATACACTATTATACTCTATGAAAACTTGTTTGGTTTAAAACATATTCGTATTATGCATATGTATGCATGTGTATATATATAAATATAGTTATAAATTAATTATGCATATATATTACATGTTTTCAAATTTTAAAATAATTTTTTTGAAAATATTATATATATTTATATATGTTATATACATATACATATAATCTAATTAAACATAAAACCATGTCTTGCAATATCTATGCATCTATAAAATAAATATAAAATATGAAAATTTTATTTAGTAAAATTTTATACATCATAAACGTTAATTATGAAAATTATTTTAAGAATGATTTCCTTGTGGAAATCATAATTTAAAATCATTTTTAAGTTAAAAATAAAATAAAAAATTGTTTTTGTTTGCCAGCTGAATGTATGCATGTATTATTATATATATTTAATTAATTGTATGTATATTATTATAAGTATATCTAATTAATTTTATATTAAACTACATATGTATACACATTTATTTTATTATATATATATATAATTCTTAAAATTTTAATATGTACATGTGCATATGGTTATGTGTGTATATATATATAATTTTTTTAATTTTTGAAATATATGCATATTTATTTAAAATTAATATGTTGACTTAAATTCAAATTTAATAAATCAAAATTATATTATATTATTGATCATATGTATGAATTTATTTATATTAAAATGTACATGTTTTGCAAATATCATTTTATAATATATATTTATAAATAAATATCTAATATATATGTATGGGCGCGCGCACACACTTAAATATTAGACGAAAAATATGTATATAGAGGGGTTAATATGTCTATTGTGGTGTAAATCCTACCATCTGTTCGGGCAAGTTGAACAATGTACGATTTTATGTTGCAAGTGCATGTACACTCATATATGTATATGATACACATATTATAATATTTAATATAAAGTTAACATTAAATAAACATTATTTATGAACTAAATAAATTATTGATTTTATTTTAAAGAAAATTAGAAAAGTTCTAAATTAGTTTAGACTACCTAGGCCTAATACCATACAGTAGGATTTCTAGAGAAGTAGTATCTAAGGTTAGGCTTAGGTAATCTTGTACTCTACCCTACTTGGATGCTAGCTTGGCCTGAAAAGATGAGGTAAGACCAAAGGATATCCCTAATATAATGGCCTAAACTAATTTGGGCCTTGCTCAAATTGTCAAAACCTATTTTGAAATTGTAATAAAAAAAATTAAATTTAAATTTTAAATTAGAAAATTATTATAAATGTTAGAATATAGAGTTTCAAATTCTTTTGAAAATAAAAATAAATTATTTAAATTTAATAGTTAAAGTTTAAATAAAACACATATTATAAAAGTTATAATATAAGTTTCAAAACGTTTGAAAATGACATAAAATTTATTTCAAAATTAATATTTATTAATAAGATTGATAAAATGAATAAGTTATTTAATTAAATGTATATACATGCGTAATTGTTGACGCCAAAAATAGGCATCAACACCCAATAGAATCTCGTAAAGATTAAAAGATTGATGAAATTAAAACATAGTAGAAAAAGTAAAAGAACACACAGATTTTTATAGTGGTTCGGCCATCTTGGCCTGCATCCACATCATATTTTTATTGATCTTGTCCTTGATTATGATTACAAGAATGTTTGGATTAGTTAGGATCCATTAGTACAAGAGTGAAGAATAAAAATGGCAGAGCCTACGCGGTAGAAAGAAAGATCCGCTTTATGGAAAATGGCAGCTGTATTTATAGGGGATGATTTGCATGGATCGGGCTAAAAATTCTCCAAAAGAATCTCTAAATTCGTAGGGCTTACTATAATGATGGTGTACATAACTTGTTATTTTGGAACGATCAGTATAAATTATACCTACCATTGTTTTTGCCTTCGATTGTCATGCAATCATTTGTGGGCGGTCCCACATGCATCTGGACCTTGTTCCTAAAATATGAAGTCTTTCTGAGTTGTAAATTGTGAGATGTTGATCAATCTTGGTCACATTTGGGTTGCTTGCTGAATTTTACTGATCATTTGGAACGAATGGCATAAAATGATCGGCATTCCTTGAACCTTATAATTTTGACCTACGATTGTTTTTGTGGGCTCCACTCTTCAATATATTGATGCTCTAAAATTTCATGGGTAATGGAGTTTGGATCTTGAGATATTGATCGATCTTCGTCGATTTACGCTATTTTATGGATTGTTGTAGATTGATCCATATAAATTCTTCATCTGTCCATAACTCGAGCATAAGAACTCCGATTGACTTGAAATTTAAAATGTAGCCTTCCTTATCACTTCATATTGATTTCACCTTGATCGGGGCCTAGTCTGAATCTGCTTGACCATCGTCCACAGTCTTGTGTATCATTGATTCTCAAGGTTGGTAACCACTCGTTTTAGCGAAACTACGGTATCACGGCCTTGCCTAAAGGAGGTATAACATTTTGTCCCCTAAAGTACGTCCTCTTCGAACATGATGTGCTTTGAATTGCCAAAGGCCTCAGTCATCGAAAAGGATTCCATTCATTTTATTGAATGGTCGCTATCCTTCCGTTGAGTCGCGTTTATAGATCGTTGCATTTCTTACTGTTCATCATGACTATTGGTCAATTTCCAATAGTGTAAATTCAGGATCGTATTCTATCAGTTGCTATCTGTGTCTGGTTGTATAAGGGCTAATAAGCTATCTGGTCCTGTCTTTTCTCTAATAACCTAGGTGAAAATTCAAATTCTCTCAATTTTAAGAAATCGAGTTTTTAGAATATACGCGTGCACGTTTAAGTACACTTTCTTGTCATTGGCTCCTAGAGGCATTTGTACACTCACGAGTTGTCACCAATTCCTTAGAGTTTAATTGCAATTGGATTTCTTTGTTTATATATATATTTTTATAATGAAATAGGTGTCATAATAAGTCACTTGATGGGAAGGGATTTCAAGTTCTATAGGAAAGATGGCCTTAGAGCCGTAAGCAAGGCCGAATGGATAATGGCCAGTCCTGGACTTGTGAGTGGTTCTATAAGCCCATAATGCTATTGGGAGTTTATCTATCCACTTGTCTCTAGCCTTTTCCAAACATTTCTTCATAATGGACTTTATGATTTTGTTTACAACATTAACTTGTCCATTCGCTTGAGGGTTAGCCATTACCGCAAATCTATTTTCAATATGATGCTGACGGCAGACGTAATTTAATTCAGCACTATCGAATTAGGTTCCATTATAAGTTATAATGGTCCATGGAAGGCGAAAACGATGGATGATGCTTTGCATAATGAAGTTTATTACTTTCTTCATTTTGATCATGGCTAAAGATTTAGCTTCAGCACATTTGGTGAAGTAATTACTACTACAATGGCGTATTTTGCTCCATCTTTAGGGACCGGTGAGGACCAATAATATCTTTGCCCTAAGTGGAAAACGACCATGGACTGAATTTTTTGCAAACATCTAGCACTCATTGCATTGCTTAGCATGATCAGTTGCATCTCATTTGACAATTGGCTGGCAATACTCGTAGAGGAGTATTTTTCTTTGTCAGGGTTTCCCCCCGATGTGATTATCGGATTATCTTTCATGGACTTCTCTCGAGATTCGTTTTATTTCTTCGTGGGCTATATATCGAAGCATGGGAATGGAGACCTTTTCTATACATGACTCCTTCGATGATTTAGCGTGAAGCTTTGTGGAAGACCTATCATTTTTCATTCCTTCATTCGGGAAGGATCCCTCATTGTAGATAACCTTTGTTAGAAGTCACGCACGAATCCCTTCCTGGGCCCATCTCCAGAAGCTAATCAATCTCCATCTGGTCGATGCTCGGAGCATCTATTACTTCCACCGGGGCAAAACCCATCTGTTATGCATCCTTAGAACTAAGTAGTTTGGTCAGTGGGTTGGCTTTCTCATTTTTTGTTCTCTGGGGGTATGTGTAACGGTGTACTACTTGATGTCTACTAGTAGCTCTTGGACCCGACCAAGATAAGGAGTAAGTTGCTGCCCCTGGTCTGATAATCTCCTCTGGCTTGACATGCTATAGTTGGGATTCACAAAAGGTTTGCAAAATTTTCACTCAAGTTTGAGCTTGGTGATCAAGGATTCATATTCAGCTTCATTATTTATGCTGGCAAGTCAAGTTTCATGGTGTAGCAGATCGATTTCTCCCTCATGAGTCACTAAAACAACTCTAGTGCCAGAACATTGGTCATTGGATGCTCCATCCGTGTACGTTTTTCCATCAGTTGGTTGGTTCTCCATTGCTCCTTGGAGAGTCGTCTGGTGTAGTGAATTTCAGCTATAAAGTCTGCTAACGCCTATCCTTGGATGGCTCTCCGAGGGAGATAGGTAATGTTAAATTGGCTTAGATTGATATTTCATTGAGCAACCTTCCAGACGTCTCAGGTTGTTGTAGGACCTGTTGTAACGGCCGATCGTTATAATTGTCAATGAAGTGAGCCTGGAAGTAAGGGCGAAGCTTTTGTAATGTAATTAGTAGGCAGTACATGAGTAGTTTCTCTCAAAAACTACCAACTTCTTGCTTACATAATATACCGGTCTTTAGATTTCATTCTCTTCATGTGACAGTGCGACGCTTATGGCGTGTACCGACACCGCTAAATAGATGTATAACTCTTCATGATCCAATGGCTTGGATTGGGTGGGAGGTTGCTTTAAGTGATCTATCAGAGTTTGAAACACGTCAAAAAATTCCTGCATCCACTCAAAGTTTCTCTTCCCTCTCCTAATTAGGTCGAAGTAGAGAATCCACTTGTCGATGGCCCTAGAGATGAATGGACTTAGGGCGGTGATCTTCCCATTTAGGCTCGGTATCTGCTAGATTGTCTTTGGTACTTGGATGTCTTTGATTGCCCCAATCTTCTTTGGATTGGATTTGATTCCACGATATTTGACGATGAAACCCCAAAATTTCCCTAACGTAATACCGAAAAAGCATTTCAAGGGATTTAGTTTCATTCCATATTTTCATAGAACATTGAACATCTTCGCTAAGTCAACGATGTGGTCGTTTGATTATCATGTCTTCACGAGCATATCGTCCACATATACTTCCGTCGATCGCCTGATCTGGTCTTAGAGCATCTTGTTGACCGATCTCTAGTAAGTAGCTTCAACATTATTTAGTTCAAACAGCATCACAAAATAACGACGTAGCCCTAGATCGGTAATTAAGTTGGTCTGCTCCTGATTGAGGACGCACATCATGATCTGGTTGTATCCAGAGTACACATCCATAAATGGATGCATTCATATCCAATGGTTGAGTCTACCAGCTGGTCCGTCCTTAAAAGTGGAAAGCTATCTTTTGGGGATGCCTTGTTTAGGTCAGAGTAGTCAACGTATGTCTGCCCGTTTCCATCAGCTTTTCTCATATGAACTTGATTGGATACCCATTTCGGGTAGAGGACGTCATGAATAAACCCATTGTTTTTGAGTTTATCCACCTCCTCTTTAAGTGCAGCAAATATTTTTGAATTCATGTCGTATTGCTTTTGTTTTATCGGGACATGCCTTGGTCGATATTTAATGCATGGCTCACGATATTTGGTGAGATCATACACATGTCAGAATGGGTCCAAGCGAACACATCAAGATTCGTTCAGGAAAGCCAGCTAATTCCTTCATCATCTTTGCAATGAACTGTGATCCGATCTTTAGTACCCGTGATGGGTCGCCATGGCTGACCATAATGTTGTTCGTTAGCTCAACGGGTGCAGCCTTGAATTCCTTTAGTTCGAACATAACTATTTCATGTAACAGTCAACATGAAATCTGGTTGGTATGGTCAATGATGACATTTACTCCGATCAAATCCTAGTGTCTCATCATGAGTTATTGAGTCTGACAGTGAAGGGTTCTAGATGCTTTGAGCGGTTATCTATAACTGGCCAAAGATCTGGCTTAGAAGCACGTTGAATCAAAATTTGAGTAAGGTTCAGCCTTGTGCTGTTCACAACAGCTTAGCTGCCTCTTGCTTTGAGTTTGAATCTGCTTGTATGTTCGAGTAACATGCTTTCCATTCAATGTACTCATGATCCATTACTCGTCGTTCGGGTTAGAGTAATGGTTAGTTGCCAATGAGTTTGGGCACCGATTCTATGATTCTATCTCCATGCATCCTTTCGTTTGTAGCCTCGAGTCGTTCTAAACGCCATTTATGAGTCATAACATTGAGCTATCGCAGTCAGCTTTTGAACGAGCACACCTTTACCCTCGATCTTGGGTTGAAAAAATGTACTGCATGGATGGTTGAGTCTCGTCCTGGTCATGTTTAACTCTGACCTAAGCTCCAAAGACTTAGAGTTGATCGACGAATGGTAGGTTCATATTCATCTTGATTTCTCGCATGTACCCGACAAGTTTTGGGCAGATGTTAATTTGTGGATACGAAAATCATGTCTGCTTTAGCTTTATACTCTTTCCCGTCAAACCGTGGTATCGAGTTAGTATTGGAAGGCCATGTCAAGTTTACTCCTGATTGTATTTTGGTTTTTCTTCTCCAGGGTAAGACCTCGATGTTTCGTCGAATTTCATGCACAAGTTAAATATTGGACGATCAATCGCATCCAATTTTGGTGCAGATGTCATTATACACTGGGAAGGACAAAAGAATTGATGATCAAGTCATATCTAATTAGTAATTGATGCTCTCCCTATGGGACCAAGGGCAAGGAAGACGGTGGAGTCACATCTGTTTCGTATCGCTCTTTTAGTCAGATTATGTTAAGAGTCAACGAATGGACAGTCGCATCACATTCATTCAAAGCTTGACATTCAGTCACGTCTATCTTGAGTTATGTTCTCCTATCAGGCCAAGCGATAGAATTAGCCTATGAATGGTCAAGCTGCATGCATTTGTGGTTTATTCTCCTACCCACGCTCTAGTAATCGGAGTTATTCAATGGACGTTAAGGTCACGTCCATTTGTGGTTGGTGCGAATCGATATTGACCCTCGATCCGAGGGTACGATATAGTCGTTCACCCATAACTTTGGATGTCGTTCCAATTGGTTTTATGTTAAGGCCTCCTTGCAGTTGTTGCCCTGAGTCATAAAGAACACTAAGCTGGAGCTATAATGAGCTGTTGTATTCAGCTTTCAGTAATTTTACTCCTTCCCTTAGTCTTGGTTTAGTAGAGTTAGTTCATGGGTGGTCGAATTCCATCGAGTTCAATTCAGAGTTTATGAAATAGTGAGTGGCGAACTGCACTAATCGATATATTTATACTCATATTCACACTCTGGGGATAATAGTCTGTTGGCGGGTGGTCGAGTCACACTCAATTTATATTTATACACCAATCCCACTCTGAGGACTTAGAGTTATTCCAAAAAATGGTCGAACCACATTTTCCTTAGTCATTTCTTCTGCCCTCCAAATAAGGAGTGGAAGTCGAAGAGTGGCAGGTCGAATCACGTTCACTCTTACTTGGAGTCTTCATGTCGAATCATGGAAAGGAGATGATTTGCAGATGGTCGAATCGTATTCAATTTAAACTTGGGCTCTCAAACTTCCCCTTGCATACGGGGTAGGAGTCGACATATGGATGGTCGTACCGCATCCACTTTCATTTATATCTTTCTTCTGCCGAAACTTGGGAGTGAGATCAATGTTTTGGCGAACTCTATGTCGGAACAGGGGAGTGGATGGTTTGATTGCATCCACTTTAAGTTGTATCTTTGCCCCAAAGCTAGGTGAAGAGTTGGAGAGCGGACGGTCGAACCGTGTCCATTTTTTTATGGTATTTACACCCTGATCATGCCCTGAAGATTGGAGCAGGCTGGTGGACGGTCGAAGCCCGTCTATCCTTTTGTGTTTATACTCTAGTTCGCACTCTGGGAACTAGAGTTGATCGATGGACGGTCTTTTTGTGTTTATACTTTAGTCCGCACTAGGGAAACTAGAGTTGATCGATGGATGACCGGACCGCGTCCATCTTTTTATGTTTATACTCCAGTCGGCACACTAGGAACTAGATTTGATCGATGGACGGTGGGGCCGCATCCTTCTTTTTGTGCTTATACTCCAGTCCACACTTTGGGAACTAGAGTTGATCGATGGACAGTCGGAATGCATCCATCTTTTTGTGTTTATACTCCAATCCACACACTAGGAATTAGAGTTGATGGATGGACGGTCGGATCGCATCCATCTTTTTGTACTTATACTCCAATCGGCACTCTGGGAACTAGAGTTAGTCGATGGACGGTCAGACTGCATCCATCTTTTTGTGTTTATACTCCAGTTTGAACTCTAGGAACTAGAGTTGATTAATGGACGGTAAAACTACGTCTATCTTTTTGTGTTTATACTCCAGTCCGCACTTTGGGAACTAGAGTTATATGATGGATGGTCACTCGCACCCATTTTTGATTTATTCTCCACCTGTCAAGTCGAGGTAAGAATTGTCGAATGAATGATCGAATCACTTTCATTCATGGAATGGAATTCTTCCCCCAGCATCAAGGACAGAACTTGGAAAGTGAGATGGTCGATTCATGTCCACTTGGTGATTGTAGCTCCTCTTATCAAGTCAAGGAAGGGAGTAGGCGATGGATGGTCGGTCCACATCGATGCTTAGGCTGGATGGTCAGGTCTCGTCCAATTTGCTTCGTAGTCTTCTTGGCAAATAAAGGTAGAGAGTTATTGGGCGGACGGTCAATTCGTATCCACCTCAAGCTGCAGTAGTGTCCTCATGTCGAGGGCAGTGGTTGATGAGTAGATAGTTAGTCATGCCTACTTTTAGTCAAGCCCCCAAACCGCCTCCTGTGTCCAGGGCAGGAGTTAATGTATGGATGGTCAAATCACATCCACCTTACTTGGGCCTCGGTCTGGTTGAACTTCGTGAGAGGGATAAGCACCTTGGCAAACTTCAAGTCAAGCATGAAAGTTGGTGACTGGGCGGTCATTCGTGTCCACTTTGTATTAGATTCTAACCTTTTCGGGCTCTGAGTAAGGCATAGATGTTTTGTCAGAATTGAAGCACAGAGCACGAAGTCGATGGTCAGGTCATACCCACTTTCCATTTCGAGTCCTTTCCGCTAAGTCAGGGGTACAAGGTAGCTAATGAGCGGTTGTATCACACTAGTCTTATTGAAACTCCAAAGTTCTGATCATGGTCCGTAGAGATTGGTTGGTGCCCAACTCTAAGTACTTGGTCATTTGCATCGTTCGGAAGTAGTTTAATTCAAGTTGATCGTAGTTTACAACATAATTGAAATTGAAATAAATCTTATTGATAAGTGAAGCAGCTTTTTATGCTCGCTTTTCCACTTCGCCCCTGCCTTTCTCAGTTGGAAGTTGATCATAGGCGGTTCAATTGGTAATTAAAGTTCTTTATTGATTAGATGTTCCCTGCCAGCGATTCTACGATGCTCGTACATAATGTTGAAGCTTTCCTTTCCAGATCAGCTTTCCAGTCATATCTCAAAGGTGTCAAAAAAAGCAGGTGTTATGACCATGTGTATATTTAAATATACAACATTTCGTGGATTTCTTCTCCATTTCCGTGAACTCTCTTGGGGCTAGCTTACAAGACTGCTTCAAGTCGTGAGTCTCCAAGTAGACTTTTTCGACTGAATCGTTCAAAGAAGTATATGAATCGAATTTTGAGATTCTGGGTCGTCTCCTAGAATCTGAGTCCTCATTTAAGGCCTAAATACCACCCTGGCCTTGAATTTCTTCAGCCAATGGGCCTACATTGTTCTCTCTCCTAGCCTGCTCTAGCTCCTCCTTAGGTTCTAATTCACTTTGTAACAAAAATGATCTGAAGTCGCAGATGTCTCTCCAGTTTACCTGTCGCCAAAGTCTGTCTTAGGGTCTTTTCACATGCATTCTGAATTACTCAACAAACTTCTTAGCCAAATGATTAAATGAGGAGATGGATTTTGGCGATAATCGCATAAACTACATGATTGATATGCCCTCGAGGAATATAGGAAAGCGTTTGCATTTGATGGCATCTATCGCTCTGGTGGAATTCGTGTGCTACTCGAATTTCATGAGATGTATTCAAGAGTTGGTTTCCCCTGAGTAAGCTAATATGATTGGCACATCGAATCTCCTTGGATATTCTACAAGCTGAATGGCTACAATGAATAGTTTTTGACTGGGGAAGCGCTTCAGTCACCATCAATCCGGTCTGTTTTCAAGTTATAGTTGCTTGTGAATGATGTATCCATAATTGTCCAATGTTTGAATGGTTGAGAATGCCAGTTGAATGGAGAATCTGTTAGGATGAGGTCGTTGATAGGTGATGATCCGGAAACATTCATCCATATGAGGCATGATCCATATAAAGCACTAACGAGGGCCTCTTGAGGTTGCACACCAAGTTTAAGTCATTTGGAGTCAATATGCCCGAGATATTAGAAAAACTAGATGGATCGGTATTGATAGATTAGTGGTCATTACTTGGAGTCGAATTCAAGAAAATCAGCTATTTGCTTTGACTAAGCAACTGGTTTGCTTGGAGTCGCTTAATTCAAAGTGCTAGGTCAGTTTAAAATAATGTTTGGAGTCATATTAGCATTTTCTTAGAGAAAATATTAGTTTTATCTAAGTTTGGCTTTGGGCCAAAGTTTCTTGGATTTGCTAAGACTCACATCACCTGGGTCCGCATCATATCACCTTGGTTATCCAACCTTTGGGAATCACATATATATAATGACATATGTTATGTTGTCTTGAATTGTTTATGACAGTATAAGTATACATATATGTGTATAACAGAGTTTTTGAAAATAATAAAATTTAATTAAAATTATTCAATTAAATAAATTAATTAGTAATTAAAGTACATACATACATACATATAAGATATATATGTGTGTTGCTATAATGGTTATAGTATATATATTCAATATAATATCTTATAATTGAATAATATAATAATTAAATAAAGTGTTAATTAATTAAATTAATTAAATAAAATTTAATTAATATAATGTTGTACATAAACTATTATATATAAGTTAAATAAAGCGTAAAACTTATATAATGATAAAACTAATATAGTGTAAACGGATAAACTAATGGTGGAACATTAAAGAAACCATAAATAGACATAAGGAATAAATTTATACATGAAAGTACGTAAACTATGATTTTGATATGTCCAACACTTGAATCACGAGGGGATTAAATGAGAAGTACATTATTACATAAGTCGATATAACTCAATTAAATATATTGAAGATTATGAGTCTTTAATATAGTTTTGCTCCTTACTGTTTATATATTATTGAAGTACTTACATACTTTATAATTGTTGAGAAAACTCAAGCTAGAGAAGTTATCTACAGTTAATATATTTACTAGACAATGTAAGATAATAAGTATTTGTTGGGCAAACTCAAGGTACATATGTTATACTTAGGCCGTCGTGAAATGGTAGGTACGAGTGAATAATTTCTTTCAAGTCGTTGAGCAAATTTAAGGTCAAAATGAGATTAGGACAAGGAACTGTGGGTTAGGAGTTGTATATGGTACAACCGATAGGAAGTTATCCATCGTTTGTGAGGCTATGACTTGGTAAGCAAACTTAAGGTAAGAATCCCAAGACAGACGAGTCCAAACACCCACTAGTGAAGTCCAAAGAATTCAATTTTTCGTCTTAGGATTTGGAGAAACATAAAAGATTAGTGGGAGCCTTATCACAAAAACAAAATGGTGAATATAACCTTTCTAATATTGTAAGAACATTTTTTATATGAAATTATGATAATCTACATTGATAAGTTTTTGCAATTAATATGATTGATAATTATTTATCAATTAAAATATTCATATGAACTGAATTAGTATTGACAAATAGAAATATAAAATATACTAGCTAATAAATATTTGCATGTTAACCCATACATGTCTCTAGTTATACAACCACAAAATATGTTATATCTTGGTCACTTAAGAGTTTACTTGCTCGAGATTGTATGCTACCTTCAGTGAGTTCCGAAATATGAAAGCAATACAAGAGTATGGATATTTGATCCATATACAATCACATATAACATGATGAATGGTGACAATTCATAATATAAAAATTGCAACGTACGGTCTTTTTGACCTTCGAATGTTGACACTAAAACATCCATGGTATTTTCGGATCAAACATCCAAGTGCCGAAAAGACAAAACATTAGAGTAAAAGGAAAGGAAAAAGAAACAGAACAACAAAGAATAACATAATATCAGAATCTCACATGCGGAACGATATTATATTATTTCTCAAAAGGTACATACCGGAAAGAAAACTTTAATTTACATACAACAATAAGAGTAAACTAACCGATCATCATCCTAAATAGTTCACACAAATGTTGTTAGATACAATTCAAGAAATGCAGCGGAAAATATCATATGCGGGATAAGTCTTAGAAGCATCCCGCTTATGTCCTAAAGCTCAAAAGCATTCAGCTAAATCTGAAAATATACTCGGGGATGAACTAAAGGCTATAAGAAAATAACACCGAGGGCTATAAGAAAATAATACACAGATCAGTATGGTAAACTGGCGTGGAAAACTCAAATCATACGAATTTTTATATTTATAAAAACCTTCAAAAATAGAGGTATCTTGTAAGAACATGCTGCAAATAAATACGATGGATTTTTCCCTTATGATAACCAGATCATTTCTATTAGAAAATCCAGTGATATTGTAATAATGTCTAGGAGGTGAAATATAAATAATCAAGTAGTTGTGATGCATGTGCGTGCACACCACGACAATAATAGGTATATAACCAAAACCGACAAGGCTTGTTCGTTAATTGTATAGGATTCCATGGAAGTGCCCTCGGTACTTTGAGAACGGTCCTCTGTACATGGAACAGAGATGTGCTCCCAAAGCATCATACATCCTTAGCTGATGTACATAGGAAATACATAGATAGCTACAATATAAAGCCGAGTGCACCACTTACGCATGCATAACTATGGGTATCTCTGGAGTATAGTTGCCTGCACCCTTAGGCTAGCTAAACCCCCGGTTTATGCATCTTATCTTCGGTTCTAGTTATGTTCGCTGGTGAGGCTACGTCCGACATTCTAGCACACGAGTCACAACTCGAACAGATATCAAAACCACACATGGATTCCCATATCTCAACAGATCACATGTGGATTCCCATATCTCAGCAGATCTCAAAATCAAACAAGTATGATTAACACACACAAAGCATGATCAAGTCACATAATTGACTTTTAATCCCCTTTTTATTTAATTACTCCTTTATTAATTAAAACATCTTTTATTAGTAAAACTCATTTTATCTAATAAAACTTCATTTATTAATTAAAAACCTACTTATTAATTAAACTTCACTTTTTAACTAAAACTTCACCATTTATTTCTACGCATTTCAATACTCTCAAAAGTATTTATATACTTATTTCAACGTAATAAGTATATTCACTAATCAATAAAAATGTTTACATCTTAACACATAGTCAAAAGAGGTTACAAACGAATGTCACTCAAGCATTGTTACTGTAAACCCCTTTTTCTTTTATACTTTAAAACTTATGATTTCCTATCTTTTTAAAAAGGGACAGCGGATTAAGGATCTTAAGGCTAATTTAACACTAGAGGGGGGTGAATAGTGTTTAATGGATTCTACGATTTATATGCACTAATTTAAAAATTATGATATAAACAAACGTAAAACTTAATCACAGAAAAATCACAGAATCAAACACAGATGCAGAAAGTAAATAAAAAGCAGTAAAGGAAAGAACACATCAGATTTTATACTGGTTCGGAGTTACCCTACACCCAGTCCTTTACCAAGGCAAACACCTTATATAGATTTTTATTATATCAATGTCGAGTTTACAATTCTCAATTTCCAAAGGCCTTGTGGTACCCTCCTGTTTCACGAGTCCAAGGCAAACTCTCTTGATTTACGGGACTCAAGATTACCCAATTGATTTCCAGGCACAACCACACCTTATAGAGAGACTCGATAAACTTTTGATTAAAAATTGATCCTATAACTCTGAATTTCACTTCGATCTTCTAGAGAGGACAGAGAATAAAAAAAGAATGATATTCTAATTTGATTCACTTGATAATTCGGCAAATTTTCAGCACGATCTTAAAAATATGAATATTTTAAAATATGGATTTGTGGAGAAGAAGGAGTGAATAAAATAAGAAACTAATTAGTTAAAAAATTCATTTGTGAATGCTATTTGTAAACGACCAATGACCATAACCATTCGTGAAGAGATTTAAATGAATAGACACTTCTTTTGAAAATTGAAACTTTTGAATTCAATAACCACCATGTCGACATGGTGTATCCCTTAATGTCGACATCCCTAGTTAAAAAACAATGTAAAATTTGTTTTGAAGATGAAATTTAAAATAAGAGTTTATTTTAAATCAAAAACAAATAATATTTTAAGGCTAAAACATTTTTTTGAAAATCGTTTGAAAAGGATAATTTTAAGGCTAAAATATTTTGAAAAGCAGTTTTGAAAATCCTTTTGAAAAACCATTTTGAAGTAGTTCTGCAAGTTTCTTCCTGTAGAATATCTCATCACATCAGGACTCGAAAACTCGTACAAAACTAGGATGTTCGTGGGTTTGTAAGCCACTTGTCGTATGTTTGTAAGCTACTTGTCGTGGGTTTGAAAGCCACTAAGAAGGTAGAAATGGGTTCCATCCCAAATGAAATTCGAAATGAAGATTTCTGTGCTATTATGAAGTTTTAACAAAAACTAGACACATCTCTTAAAATCTTGATCTTGATACTCTAGAGTCTTCAATATTAAGTCTTTAGTCTTTATACCGATCAATCTTCAGTAATCAATACCTGCATATATATATATATATATATATATATATATATCATGCATGTACATATCTATCTAGACAACAGTGTTATTATATATTTTATAATAAGATAAGTTAAAAAGGTCGTTGTCATCAAAACAAACATCTCAGTTCCTAACAATCTCCCCTTTTTTGATGATGACAACTTGTATTTATAAAATATATTTACCATACCATAACTCCTATCATAACTCCCCATTACTCCGTGACTCCTCCTTACTCCAGTCATAACTCCCCTTTACTCTAAGCCAACTATTATTTTATAACTCCTCCCTCTTTGTCATCAACAAAAACTCCTTATTAAAAAATTCCCTGAACTTGATATAAGATAATCAACCATAATATAGTAATCCATATATAAGTGTAATAAGTGCTAAGTGTGGTCATAAGTGTAATTCAGAAGTAAATCAATCATCATCCAATCATATTTACAGTGATTATTCAACCCAATCATATATATAAACCATACCAAATGTTTTTATACAAGTCAAGTCAATCAAGTTTAAAACACACCAATCAAATCAAATAAATAACATATAGAATGACTAGACATTCCTTGGTAATTCCACCCATCCATCTTCTGCAAAGATAGGGTCTGCTTTGATGACATCCCATTCTTTTTTGTTTTTGTCGAGAGTGACTGGTGGATTTCCTTCGAGATCATCCTTGTTAAGGGCTGAGATCATCCAACGAAGGGCATCGAAATGTCTCTCTTTCTCCTTGATCATCTGTAATTGACTCAATTCTAAGTGGCACTGATTACGAAGTATGAATGTAAGAATATTCTTGAAAGAAGTGATTGTTTCTCCAAGATTATCACTTAGATTCTTAATCGAAGAAGCCATAATTCAAGAAATAGGAAGAACTATGAAAGGGAGTGATTAGAAATGAAGTTTGATAATTTATTCTGGAAGAAATAGGTTTAGATAGGGGTAGAAAGTCGTTTAAAACAAATAGACACAAGTTGGTTACACGAAATTAAAATTTGAAAGAGTAACTATTTTCTGCCCATTGTATGTCGACATGGAGGGATGGTAGATGTTGACATGCCTCTGCCTAAAGCGACAATTTGCTTTATTTTGAATATTATGAACAAATATATTCAACTATAAATAAAAACAAGCAATTACAGAGACAAGTGAAGTTGAATTACAGGAAATAAAAGATTTCATTAATGATTCTAGTCAACATTACATAAGATAATAAAATATTAACTAAAATAAAGAAAATACAAAGATAGAAGTAAGATAACATGAACTAAAACTAACTAGATGAAGATGATAGTCCAAGCTTTCTTCTAATTTTCCCGACGAACTTGTCGATTTAAGTGGAAATCTTGTCCATTTTCTTACTCATTGATCTTTTAAGTGTCTTTTGATTTTCCACTTTAATTCTGTGATTAGTGAGAATGGTCTTATTGGATGGATTAGCGGGATTACTAGGATATTCAATACTTTCTAAGGAAGTTTCTTGATCTTCCTCCTCTTCAATTTAAATTCCTTCCTCTTCCTCTTCTTCTTCTTCCTTCATTTCTTCCATCTCTTCATGAGCAAGCTTTTTTTTCCGCAAGTGTTTCATGTGGTTGAAACACTAATGGAACTTGCATAAGGGAAATGTTTCCATGGTTGAACACTTTTCTAGTTATAAATTTTTCCCCTTTTGAAATCAACTCCAAAGTAATTAAAATCCGTGTGAGATAAATTCCATGATATAATGTGTTTTCACCCATAGTAAAATTTTTGGGCCTTAGCTCATCCAAAATAATTTGAGCGCAGTTAATATCATAATTTCCAAAAATTGCAAAAAGAGCTTTGCAAACTTACAAAGTTGGGTTGTTGTAGTTTCCCGATCCTTGTATAAGACAATGTTGAATAAGAAGGTTAACCATTCTTGCTTTTGGACGAAAATAATGATTTTTGAATTCAAAATTGTCATCCCCTTCAAAGATGTGATGAAATGTCTTTCGATCATTTTCATTTATTTGAAATTCTGAGAGATTTATTCCAGTGTACTTGCATTCCAAAATATTTTCCAAAATTTCACAATCCAAAACAATTTGTGTTCCTTTAATACTACTTCAAATTTGTGCAACTTGCCCATCATAAAAACCATGATTCAAATTCACATAAAACATCTTAACAAGATTTGGATAACATATAAAATCATTTTGTTTGTTATCTACTAAACTAAGAATAGAACATTGTTGAAAAAGATTTTCAATTTCATAAGAAGGAAAATCTTTAAAAATAGCAAATTTACTCGTATGAATTTTACCAAAGTTTACATAGTTGATGCATGCTTTGATAGCTTTCGGGTTATTAAAAATAAATTTTTTAACAGCTTTTGGAAGCCTAATGGTGTTAGGAGTGCTTG
The DNA here is from genome assembly GCA_030765085.1 of Allium cepa. Taxonomy (NCBI): domain Eukaryota; kingdom Viridiplantae; phylum Streptophyta; class Magnoliopsida; order Asparagales; family Amaryllidaceae; genus Allium; species Allium cepa. The sequence goes on from CM060937.1 coordinate 154,295,763, forward strand.
AAGAGGCCATTGAAGAAGTTTGAGAGGGGTTGAAGATAATGAAGATAAATTTGAAATTTGAAATAAAAGTGAAAAGTGATGATAAAGAAAGTGAATTAAATAGAGATTCTATGGACTAGTCAAGAGGCATCTTTCCAGAGCATTGAAGTGGGTGAAAAGGTGTAGGAAAATTCAAAAGTTTGAATTCAAATTTTGAAATCAAATTCTGAGGGGCATGTCGACATGGGGCATCCGAGTATGTCGACATGTGCCTATTGAATCAAAGGACAAGTTTCTATTCCTAATTTCTAATAAATGATAATATTATATCCTATATTTTAATTATATAATTCCTGTGATAACAATAAATATAATAACACTCAAATATTAATTGTTTAATATTTATAATATTATTAAAATAATATTATTTTTGAATTTAAAATTCAAATTTCAAGGGATAAATTTGAATTTAAAATTCAAGGAATTTAAAAGAATCAAGCAAAAAACTGTAACGACCCATAAATTTCAATGATTTAAATTTGTTAATTTGATAAAGTTTTGATAATTTATTATTGAAAGAAATAAAAAAATATTTATAATGAAATAGTGTAAATTGCTGCATTTAGTTATAAAATTGAAGTAAGTAAATAGATGTAAGTGAATGGCTAATAGCTCGAATGGTGTTCAAGTTTATTGAAATAGTGGAAACATCATAATTTATTTATAACTGAAATATAAGAAAAACAAATGTAAGTATGGAATTAATTTATGGAATAATACAGTGTTAATGGTAAGTTATAAACTTGTAAATTTAATTAAGGTTAAATAGGTGACAACTAATAATATATGTTATTTATTCGTTTAGTGTGTTAAATCAAATTTGTAATCAAATTGCAATTAAAGGTAATAATGTTAATGCAAGTGAATATATAATTAATTTAGTGCAATCCTAATTAATTGAAACCAATTATAAGGTTATAACTGATTTAAATTAGTGGATTGGGAAATAAATTCAAAAGTTATATTAATTGATGAAATAATACGTAATAAATTGCAATTTGATAGAATCAATGCTAGATAAGTAATTATAATAATTATTGTTGATAATTAAGTATGAATGTGAGTAAAGTTGGGCATTAGTGATAATTTTTAATTGTTTACCCATTCATTTAATTTATTGGATTAGATCTAAATCAATTGCAACCTTTGTTTGTTAATAATATGCTTATAAGTGAAATTTAACTTTAATGGTAACAGTTTGTATATGTTAACCATTTATTTAGTATATTGAATGTAATCAATTGGAATAAATCTAAATTAAAGGTGATGTTGGTGTAAATTAAAGGAATAATTGAAAATAATGTCAATCCTATTTATAATATGAAAATTTATGGAATTTAAATGAATGGAAATAAAGATTTATTAATTTATTGAGATTCGAACTATAATAATTAGATTAACTGCAATTAAATGAAATTAAAATATCTAAATATTACATTATTTGAAATGAAGATGGAATATGAGAAAATTAATGTAATAGTTTTGAATTCAGTGTTAAATCCATCCATTTGACAATAATGAATGGAATAATTATTGATTGATTTAATTAAATGGAATTTTGGGAATTTTATTTATAATTTCTGAATTCAATAAATTGAGGTTAACACTGAAATTGATAAATTAATTAACTTTAAATTGACGTCTAAATTTGATAAATTTGTGTGAATGATTTGGAAAATATAAAAATGATAAGAATTGTCAACTTTAGAATTGAAATTGAAATTTTGATTTAGTTATTTAATTATTAATTTATTTAATTAATGTAAAAATAGCCATATTGGCCACTGACTCGGATTTCGACGAAACTAGTTTCATCGGATCCGTAATGGTGAACAATTGTAGGATTTCAGTTTCGTAGCGATCGGACTTGTCGTTTGATCGTACGGACTTGAAACGCCTTGAAATCAATGAAATTGAAATCAACTGAAATCAATTTGAAATAATTTGATTTTAGCATAACTTCTTCATACGATGGAATTTGGACTTGAAACCTATTCCATCGCGTTTAAAATATTTAAAAACATCTATTTGGATATATGGGTTGACCCAATTTCATTCTGGAGTCAGAACGGGCTTTTCGGGCCATTTTATCGTGCAACGTGTAAACCAATCGTCTCCATTTATTCTATTTCAACCCTACCTATAATTGCCCTGTTATAAACCCTAGCCTTTCTATTTCTCATTTGTCTGTATGTACAATTTAGATGTTCCTCCTCCTCAATGGCAGACAAAACAATAATTCCCAATTCCAATACCAAATCAAATCCACGCCAAAATTTCAAACTCTTCAAACCATATCATATTTTATATTGTTCGGAAAGCTCTTGAAGAGCGCAAGTCAAAAATGGGTTTCTTTCTCTGATCTGGGTTACGATGTGGCTGGGATTTGATGATCTATTCTCAGCCATTCATTCGAGCGTGATCATCCACGACGGATCATCAAATCAATGTTACTTTTGGATAGAGGGGAACGAGTGGAGGCCATCGGTGTAGGTAATATAGCGATTCAACGGTCAGATTTTTGCAAAAATTCGATTAGGGTTAGGATTTTTAAGGGCGGCGGTTGGAATTTTTCGCGTCGATCGGCGACGTGAGGAAGCCGAGCCGCTTAGGGAGGGGGAGCTCAGCCGTGGCTTCTGAGGGTGGATCGATGGTCGCCGGCGATGGTTTGGGTAGTAGAAATTGGCGGCGGCGCTAGGGTTCTGCCATTTACATTTTCGGTTCGAACGCATGCATATAGGGCTTGCTGATGAAGATGAGATGACGTGGCAGGATATGAATGTTTGTTTTATTTTATTTTAATTCGATTTCAACTTGTTTTAATGCAATAACTTTTGCATACGGTATTCGATTTATGTGCGGTTTCTTTTGTTAGGATCGTATTGAAATTCTGGAAATTTTGGCGTAGGTTTGGACAAATTTGGAGACTGTTCAATTTTTGGGTTTAAATTGGATCTATATTCAATTTAAATCAAAAGGTGAGTGTTTAACCCACTCACAACTTCTAAAATTTATTATGTTCGTTAAATTTAATCATGTTGTGACTATGAATTTATTTATGACTGTTTTGTATATTTTTAATCATCATCTCAGTTAATTGCATTTATTTAAATTAAATCATTATTTAATTTATTTTTGAATGTAACCGCCAATTAACTACTTGTTATATATTATGAGTTATATATTGATATTGATTGATTGTTTTAGATGATGATTGTGATGGATGTATGATTTATGATGGATGAATGGATGTTTTATTTATATCATCATAATCTACAATTTTTTTATTGATTTGTCATTTTTGATTCAGGATTGCGGTTTGAAATGATATACAAGCGTATTTTATTTTAAATTACGGATTGAAATGATAAATATCCGTATCACTTGACCATAGGCTAGAAAATTATATCCAGACACCGCAGTGTATATATATAAAAATATTTTTAAAATGATTTATATGGTTTTGTAAAGAAATATATGGTTTTATAAGATATGAATTTGGATATTTTATAAATGTTATTTTATATATAGTTAAATTCTTGAGTTTAAGCTATGAATGAAATTATTTAAAGTATAAAATAAGTTTAATAATAAATTTGATTTTATTAAAATATAATATGGCTAAGTATTTACTTAAATTATATTTTAATATAGATTTTATATTGATTTTTATAAATCAAGGTTGAGAAGATAGTTGGATATTGATTTGGGATTTTATCTAATTAAGAATTATATTTAATAAGAATCCATTTAGAACTTATTGAAATTGAGATTTTAAAAGAATATGGTTTTATAACTTAATCCAGGTTTAAGGTGAATTAAGTGAATAAATTGAGGAATATTCAGTTATTGAAATTTGAAGTTTTATTTAAAGGATATTGGATTTAGTAAGAAAATTTTCAAAACTAAATAATAGTAAAAGTAAAATTGGTAAATATATGAATTATAAAATTTAGTTTTGAAATATTGAATATTTAAGCTTTCAAATATATTAAATTTAAAATTTAGAAATTCGGGTTGTTTTGGAATTGATTTGTGAAATTTAAGAAGCTAGTTTGTTTTATAAAATATTCTAATATTTAATCCATGAAAGAGTGGAAGTTATGTTTCAAAGTTATTAATTTCGAGGTATTACGTTTTGGAAGTGTTATAGTTTTAAGTCTTTGGTTTTGAAATTTTACAACTTTGAAATACTATGATTTTAGAATGATATCATATTGATTTGGTTTTTAAAACGAAAATGATATCGTGTTTAGATGGTTTTGAAATGAATATTATATTCTGGTTTTAAAAGTATAATTATTTTGAAATGACCGCGGTGTTATAATAACATTTGGTTGTTAAAGAGACCGGGATCGGAAGTTTTCATACTCTCTGCCAACTCCGAAATCCACTTTAACAACCGTGTACGCGGTGTAGATTCCAGAATGAAGTAGGATGGTGGCGGCGTTTCCTTTGAGGTAAATATGTGGACCCGACTCTCGTGAGTTGACATAAGGTGGCTAAAACATAAGCGATTGATGGGCTAATGAGGTAGCTCCTTTGATCGGACACATCCCTTCGATATTATACTCTGACTTTTGGATTGATTCGGTGGCCACTTTTTACTTTTGATTTTGATTTGGGGGTGTGGCTCGAGGTGGGCGGTAGCTGCGCGCTACGCGTTACCACTGGCCCGAAAGCGTAATTGGTATATCTACCCTGGCATTGCACAACACACAACCCATCATGATACGCACAACACACAACCCATCATACACATGTAAATGATATGCACAACACATAACCCATCATACACAGCCCCTCTCTCCTACCCTCTCCCTCCACACTTGACGATACATCAAACCGTCTTCACAATGTGTCGCCCTTCGCAAGAGCTTCGTATCCCACACCAAAACACCCAACTTGGACACTCTTATCATTTTCTCACCTGCTACCCTCACGACCGCTATAAAAGTGTCGCATTTCTCCTCGACGCATTTTGGCTCCTCCGACCATCACCAATCAACTTCTTAAGCCATTCCAAGTTCAATCATACCAATGATTTCATCTTCGGCCTCCTATTGCAGTTTCCAACCCGAAGCCTATTACACAACAAACAACTGTCGCATTTCAAGAATTGCAGTTGCTCCACCTCTGTCTGCCACCACTAACTTGTTGCCTCGATAGAAACACAATGCCGCCTTTGCTTTGGCAGCAAATGTCAACTATCACCAAAAGTCGCTGCAACCAACTTCAAGGCTATGGATTTAATGCCCTCTCCTTTTAAATACAACGGATCTAACGATTTTGGTTTTCGTTGAGCAAAGCTCCGGGAATAATTCAAATAGTGGAGGCGGCTGATTTTGTGAGGAGCAGGAAAATGAAAACGAAAAGGAAAATATGAAAAGAGGAGTATTAAGGGAGGCGGAGGTAGTGAGGGTTTATATATTAATTTATATTATTATTAAATTTTAAGATTAATAGTTATGCGTTTTGAGATCGCACGATCACACGGTACATCCAATCGTTACAAAACTCTTCGACGCACAACAACTCATTATTCCAGACCCAACGACACTGATTTCATCAAAATCTAAGACAAAGCCTAGGGGTAATAATTTCACAAGTTAATTAAAAATAATTATTGTTAAAACTAGTTTAATCACATTAATTAATTAATTTAAAGTTTTCCATTATCATTTATTATTTAAAAAGAGTTTAATAAGATTTCAAAACCATTTTTATTCACATTAAATCTAATATTTAAATATTTAAATAATTCTAATACTTAAATATGAAGTGTTCGAAATTCTGGGTCGTTTTTCTTCCTAATTAGAATATTCCATCCTCGAAATATTGACAAGAGCAACAAAGCAACAATCACACACCAATACCTAACAATATTGCAATCACTAGCAACTATACCTTATGGTTCGCCCAGGTTCAGAAACCTTCTCATCGCACAAGGATGATCAACAACTCACTAAGCGTACGCTCAACATCCTCAAGTTAATACTTAGTCGATTATTCATGCACCTCAAGCAATTTGAAGAGTCATTCTCCAAACTCTCCATAAGCAAACAAACACAATGCACAAATATATTAAAGCCCATATGATGTACATAGACCATCCGTACGCAATCTTTAATCTTATCACTGGCTCAATCACATAAATTTCTCTTCCAAACTAGTATAGCTCAGTTGACCTCTATCATAGAGTTAGGGGTATATCCTAGGGGGAAATTATGTAATTTGTTACATATATCTAAGTCGTTAACCAAACTTGTTCGAAATAAAGGTGTTTTCTTTCTATTATATACTTGATATAATATGGTTATATTAATTAATCAAATTAAAAGTATATTTAATAGAAAATCCATAAATGATATATTTTGTTATATTAGTTACAAAGTGTTGTAGCCGTGAGTAATTTACCACAATGAAACAAATATATCATTTTAAATGTTCCTAGTTAAGATGCATCGAGACTCGATATCGATATATCCGTTATGACTAGAGTACGTAACATTCTCATATTGGGAAGTGTATTATTCAAGACTATTGGGGGCACCTAGAGGTTATGTACTAATATTTATTGGATAATCGCGGAACGACTCGCTCGTTATTTTTTGTTGGTTAACATAACTAAGGTCAAATAGAAAATATCGATGTGACTAATTTACACAGTTCTTTCGACTTGAGAATACTGTGAATCTTCAATATGAAAGCTTCGCTTTGATTATAGTCAAATCATGGCATATCATACATCGAGTGACCATAGTTGGGTTGAGTGGAATTATTGGAAGTAAAGAACTATTCAAGAGAAGATTTGTCTCTTCGGTTATATGGGGTTAGTATCACGGTCAACTCAAGTCCATCCAAAGTCAAAATCTCTGGCTAGAGTAGTTCGGTCGATAATAATTGTTATTATTGAACCAAGGACTTTTTATTTGGATTATAAAGTTGAATGTTGATGATGTTAGAATTTTGACCACTACCAAATTCAGCAAATCCAAAGTGTTATAGTTTTGACGAAAATAATTGGTGTAAATAATTGTCACAACTAGGTTACGCTTATTAAATTAAAATGAGATATTTCTGAAAATGAGTAAGTGATAAATTTGGCCATAATATCATATCACCTACTACATGAAGTGTGAACGTTAATGTTTGAATAGTTGGACGTTAGTCGCTGACCGGATTTACATCCAAAAGTCACACAACTGAAATGATGAATTCTCTTTAGACCAAACAATTTAATTAGTTTATAATTGTTACGAATTAATTAAATAAATTAATATTTACGAAATACTAATTATGAATTTGAATGTGATTTGAGAAATAAAATTGTTGCACATATTTATAAAAGTTATGGATATATTGATCGATATGAGATATTGATAACAAAATATGCTAAATACGATTGTACATATTTAATTTGGGTTAAATAGACTCACAACCTATGAGGTTTGGAGAGAATAGGCGTTAGTTTGAAGAAAGATAGATTGTGGCTACAACATGTGTGATTAGGTTTTGAGATGTGTGGTTGAGATCATTATTTGCTCTCTTGTCCAATCCATATAAAAGCCAATCTCAAAACCCTAATTACAAGATAATTCATTTTTGAGCTGCCACTTTCTTCTTCATCTTCCTCATTTTTATGGTAGAACCTTTCCTCTAAAATCATCCCTAAAATTATCAAATCCAATTCAAAATTAAAAATCTAATTTGTAGTAGAAGGTCTCCAATCCCAGATTAGCAACCTAACAGATTGTGAATTGTTCTTAGAAGAGAAATCATTGCTCAACGTGGACTTAAAGGCTTCATTAGAAGGTACACTTTTATTTATTATCGTTGTTTTGATTTTAAGTTTATCACATAAAAGATGATTTACATCCAAATCCTCTATTTATGGTTCAGATTAGGTAAGATTTTTGTTGTTACATGTGTTCGTTACAATTAGATTGGTTATGTGCTTGTTATAATATTTTGTTTATCGATTTATTACTAAATTAATTTTCTAAAAAAGGTATTAATTTACACACACACACACAGAGATCTAGATTAAATGTGTATACAGATATGCAAATTATGAATATGTATAATTGTATATGTGTATATATATAATTTATGTTTAACCTTAAAATTTTACCTATTATGAATTAAAAAATATAAAAATATTTTATTAAATATATATACATATTTTATTATTATTTAATGATTTTGTGAATTGTTTATTATTAATAAAATAATTAATGGTTCAAAATTTCAATTTTATTTTTTATTTGCTGCACCATGTAATAAGATTATAGTAAAATTTAAATTTTTTTAAATAATTAATTTGTTTTTTAAATTAATTTGCTTTCGACGTACAACCAATTATTTATTAAAAATATATTTTCAATTGAAATTTTTTTAGAAACTTTTCTTAAGGCTAAAATATGTATCATGGAACAATGAGAAAAGTTTCATATTTTTATAACTTAATCTATTAATTTTTTGAATTAATTTATTTTTGAAATGCAATTAACTAATTAATTAATTAAAAATATAATTCCAGTTGTGAAAATTCTAGAAATTTTTCATAAGCCCAAAATATGTCTCAGATATCTTCACAAAGATTTTTAGAATTTTTCAACTTAATTTCCTATTTTTAAGAATTGATTTGATTACGGGCTATTATCAATTATTTAATAATAAATATTATTTTAATTGTCAAAATTCCATAAATTAATCTTAAGCCCAAAATACGTTTTTAAATTTTCTAAAATTTTAAAAACTTATATTATGGTCATATAATTACTTTGCATTATTTGTTATGGCATAAACTATTTTATTCAATAAATTACACACACACACACACACACGTATACACACATATATTAATATTTTGGTTTGAATATTATACAAGTACACATTTAGACAAATTACAGTACAAACGAATGAGCTAATGTGTCTGTTATAATGTAAATCCTAACATTTATATACAGGCACATTATACTCTTCACGGATTATGATGTTGCACATACACGCACATATATATGTATATGATATATATATATAAACCTGTATAAATAAATAAGATTAAATTAAATAAATTTCAAACTAAAAGTTGTAAAGTTAGAATACATATGGACATAGTAATAAATATTGCCATGAATAAATTATTAATAATTAATGAATCGATCAATTAAAATTATAGAGGGAAAATGAAAGGTTTCTCTCTCCATTTAATACAATCAATGCTCTCACTTAATTCTTAGTTTATGGGAACAAATGAAAGGTTTCATTCCCTATACACTAACATTTATAAATAAATGTTAGGTGTAATTATCACACTATACATTTGAAATTAGATTCATTTAAACTACCCGTTAACTATTTTAAAAAGAATACAGGGTTTTATTTAAACCAAATTTAGAAATGTTCTAAATGAAACTTAGACTTCATAGGCCTATTAAAGATTCAAAATATTAATATTTTTAGATTCACCTATTTCTTCCACTGCGGGCTGACCTGGTTCCTTCAATAGTATTAGTGCCCAATAGCCTATGCGGTCTAAATTAGTCATGTTAAGGCTAAATAGTTAAACTTTCCCACTAAGTACTCTGTCTAAAAAGGCAATGTATAGGCTTTGAATTAGGTAATCAAGTACCCTTTCCTACCTGGTTACCAGTCTGGGCAGAAAGGTGGGTAAGTCCAAAAGTTGCCTCTAATAGAAAAGGCCCAATTTAAAATGGGTCTTGTGCTAGTTTTTAAAATTGTTTTGAAAAGTAAAATAAAAACATGTTTATTATAGAAGTCGTAATATGACATAAGTTTTCAAAATGTTTGAAAGGACACCAATATTTTCAAAAATGTTTAAAAATATTTATATACTAGTTTCAAAATTTAAAATTTATTAATAAGGTTAATAAAATGAATTAATTAAATATGTTAATTAATTAATGCATATATGCATACATTATTATGTTGATATATGTTATGTTATTTTAAAATGTTTGGGATAATATAAGTTTACATGTATGTATATAAGTGTTATCCGGCATTTTGACCCGGCTATATCCGAACTGAGTGGACAGCTTAGACTCGACAGTCATCAAGGCCAGTAGCCAAAAGTGATGATTATGGGTCCAAAAATCAAGCGTAGATGATAATATAAAGCAGAAGAATGAAAGCTCACTACTCCCTAAAGATGGATCAGGTACGATCCGTATTCATACTATGATACATATCGTATTGATTCCACGACTCAATTTTGAAGCGATGATCGGTAAATAACTCAAAATCTACACATTCTATCAACACGAAATGTGGAGTACAAGCTTGCTACAACATGTGGAACACCTCTAGGGATCTCATTCCAATTGGAGAAGGTTGGAGGGATCGACATAAATCCCTTGGAGGGATCGACAAAAATCAGAATACAAGCAAGACTACTTCACGGAAAATGCTATATCTCACAGACCGTACGTCGTGCTTACACAAAATTTAAGGAGCAAGTAGCAAACATCATGGAGCGCCCTTTATAGGGATCACGGTCTTTTGGACACACTAATAGGGATCGGTACCAATCCTCATTGTAGTCCCTGATGGGCCTGGTAATTTTTGGGTGGCCTTACCTTAGTCTCCCAAACCTTCAGCCGAAATTTTAGTCTGTTCCTTGCACGTATTCCCTTATAAATACAACAAGCATGTCGTCAGAAAAGGGGTTGACTTTCTCTGCCGAGGCTTTTCCATTTTTATTCTTTACTTTTGCACTAATGGATCCTAGCTGATCTAAACATTCTTGTAATAATAATCAAGTGGAAGACCAATAGAAACATGAATTGGACGAAGACCAAGATTGAACAACCACTTTAAAAACCTATTTGTTCATTTATGATTTTTGCTACATTTTAGTTTCATTCTTCATTTAATCTCTACTAAATTCTATTAGGTGTTAATCCCATTTTTAGCATCAAGTTTTTGGTGCTTTCACTGAGAATCGAATTCTTAGCTTGATTGGATCTCATAATCTACTTGTGGATTCCCATATTCGTGAGATAGATCCAGTTATTAACCTATAAACTTCCTACTTTACTCAGATTTGAAGAAAATCTAAAGGAAGCAGATACCCATGATTAGAAGAACTAGGTCTACTTCCCATATTTTTGGAGGATATGATTATGCTAGCGTTTTTGTTTGGAGTTGTTCATGTGTTCATGTCCATTTGGAAGGGATCAGATTCACGCATGTATGCAAGTTCTTAGGATCAGATGCTAAAGTTTGCACTTGAGTTAGCCAAAATGGCCGATCCCTCTCTTGAAGCCTAGATGGTCGATCCCTTTTCCAAGGCCAAAATGGTCGATCCCTCTCTCGAAGCCTAGATGGTCGTTCCCTCACAACTCAATTGCAATAGACCCTTTAGCCTAAATGACTGGTCCCTTACCAAGGCAATTTAGCAGACTCGTAAATACATATACATGCTCAATACCGATCCCCCCAAAGACGTCAATACTAATCCCTCCAACATCAATATCGATCACTCCAAAAGGTATATATACCGATCACTTTGCAAGGTATATATACTGATCATTCTGTAAAGCATATATACTGATCCCTCTGCAAGGGATATATACCTATCCATCTGTATGGTGTATATACTAATCCCTTAGCAAAAATGATCGATCACTCTATATGGCCAATCCCTCATATGATCGATCCCTCCATCAATCCCTTCATATTACTGATCCCTCATACGACAGATCACTTCATATGACCAATCCCTCCATATTATCGATCCCTCATATGATCGATCTATTCACTGCCAATCCCAATGCCACGTTCGTTCAGAATCGAACCCGTGCCACAACGTAGTTCTCCCGCATTCTGGATTCAGAACTCAACTTAAGTACAATGCATTCTATCTGCTTCCTTTGCATCTTGTGACTAATTGGGGCATAGGGGATAAAGCAGCAATTACTGAATTGCAGCCAAGGAATGAACAAGGATCTGCTACTCAAACGATACACCCAAAGGCTGGAGAACTTAGATGATATGACACGAACTAGGATCAGTTATTGGATCAGGCTTCTAGGGTAGATTACGACTGCTTTCAAATGACCAACTTCCAAATGCCTAACTTGCCAGCTATGATATATTGGCTTGTGTGACGACTGCCCTACGCCGCTTATTATGCCATCTCAAAGTATAGCTATCCATCATCAATGTCAAACCTGAAGTAGTCACCCATTCGACTCAAAGCAACCCTAAAAGTTCGAGCCCAAAATCAAACTCGCGTAAAACCATGATTTTGACCAAGCAAATAAAAAAAATTCTCATGTCGGACTCCATGTAAATTATCACCAATCTGTCACATATTGGATGATCACTCATACAACATTTATAAGCATTACAAACAGCCGTAACTTAAAAATGGACCAGGCTAACGACGATTGGAGAATTTCCCACAGTCGATGCCCATTCACTGAAGCCATTCAATATGCAGAATATCCGAAGAGATTCAATATGTCGACTATGCCGGCGTATTCTGGAAACACAGACCCTTGAGAGCAACTCATGAAAAATGAAGGGCATATGAATTATGCCAGAGCGATGAACGCAATTAAATGCCAATTCTTTCCCATATTCCTTGGAGGAGTAGCGATCGATCTTGCGATTTATGCGATCATTGCCCAGGTCCATCTCCTTTTTTAATCATCTGGCTAAGGAGTTTCCCCAAAATATCCCAAGCGCCAGACATGCCGCACAAAGACCTTTGGTAGAGATTTAACACCGCTATCACTAAAGTGAGTAATCCTAGCGCGAACATCATACCGATGGCGTTTATAAGGGGTATTGACCCCCGAGACACACTTTGGCCATTTGTTACCTAGAGAACCTCATGGACCTTGAATCACTTATGTTACAAAGTGAACCAAAACCTAAGAAAGGATGAGGTGTAGCAGACTAGGAGAAAGAATGATGCAGGCATATTGGCTGAAGGAAGTCAAAGCGAGAGCAAAATTGAGGCTTTAGATGAGGACTCAGATTTTAGAAGATGACCCAGAATCCCAAAATCTGACCCATATACTCCTGTGAACAATTCAATAAAAAACATCTACTTGGAGAATCACGACTCAAGTAGTATTGGAAACTAGCCTCGAGAGAGTCCACCGAAACCAAGAAGAAAGTCGGGAAATGTTTTATGTTTCAAGTTGCACACAGTCATAACATTGGTGATTGTAGATACCTCTGAGAAGTGATAGAAAAACAGATCCAGAAAGGAAAGCTTCAAAAATATGTGCAAGCCCCATATAATGGAGGGCAGGGAACAATCGACACTTACCAATAATGACCTTCGATTATCAATAAGACCAGCTACGGTCGACTTCAAACCAAGGAAGGCTGGAGCAAAATGGAATAGCGAGCATTCGTCTCTGCTTCACTTATCAATAAGATTTATTTCATTTTTCAATTATGTTGCGAACTATGACTAACTTCAACTAAACTAATTCCAAATGATGCAGGTGACCAAGTAATAAGATTTGGGTACCAACCAACATCCACGGATCATGATCGGACCTTTGAAGGATCATCAAGACGAGCATGATTCAACCGCTCATCAGCTACCTTATGCCCTAACTTGGGGACCAAGACTCGAAATGGAAAATGGGTATGAGTCGACCATCCACTTCCTAACCTATGCTTCAATTCTGACAGAACATCTATGCCTTGCTTAGAGCCTGACAAGGTCAGAATCTAGTACATAGTGGACACGACTAATCGTCTACTCATTAACCTCAACACTTGACTTGAAGACAAAAGAAAGACTTGGAGTGAATGCGACCTGACCATCTACTTCCCAGCTCATACTTGAAGTTCACCAAAATACTTATGTATCTCCTAAAGCTCAGCACGACCGAGGTCTAACTAAGGTGAACGCGATTTGACTATCTACACATTAACTTCTGCCCTGGATATGAGAGGTAGTTCAAAAGCTCGACTTAAAAGTTGGCGTGACTGACTGCCTACTTATCAACCACTGCCCTCAACACATGGACACGACTGCAGCTTGAGGTGGATATGACTTGATCATCCATCCAAATACTCTCTCCCTCGACTTGCCAGGAGGAGTACGAAGCAAAAAGTTGGATGCGGTTCGACTGTCCATTGACCAACTCTAGTCCCTAAAGCATGGACCGGAGTATAAACATCAAACGGGTGTGACTGACCACCCATTATAAAACTATGGTCCCCATAGTACGGATCGGATTATAAACATAAAAGGATGGACGTTATTTGATCGTCTATCGATCAACTCTGGTTCCTAGACTAGGGATCGAAGTATAAATATCAAATGAGTGTGAATGACCACTAATCATAAAAATTTGGTCCTCAAAGTGTGGATCAAAGTATAAACACAAAAAGGTGGCCATGGTTCGACCGTCCATCGATCAACTCTGGTTCCCAAAGCATGGACTAGAGTATAAACATCAAATGGATGTGGCTGACCACCCATCATAAACTCTTCTCCCTAGAGTGCAGATCCGAGTATAAACACAAAATAATGAATGCGGTTCGACCATCCACCGATCAACTCTGGGTCCAAGAGCATGGACCGAAATATAAACATCAAACAGGTGTGACTAACCACCAATCATAAAATTTTGGTTCTTAGAGTGCAGACCGAAATATAAACCCAAATGGATGGATGCAGTTTGACCATCCATTAACCAACTCTGGTTCCCAGAGGACGTACTGGAGTATAAACATCAAAAGGTTGTGGCTGACCATCTATTACAAAACTCTGGTTCCTATAGCGTAGATTGAAGTATAAACATAAAAAGTGGACGCTGTTCGACCATCCGCTCCTCAACTCTTGCCCTTTACCTGGGGGCAAACACACGACTCAAAGTTGATGCAATTTTATCATCTCCTCCCCTGTTCGACCTTAAAATTCTTCAGAACACTCATCTTACTTCCTAGTCTCAGCAAAAGCTAGATCCAAATGAAAGTGGACATGGTATGGTCGTCGGTGCATCGACTCGTGCCCTGGATGCGAAGGGCATTTTAAGAGCCTAAGCCTAAATTGGATGTGGTTCGATGTCCAATCCAAAGAGGATGTGATACGTCCATTCATGACTTGGTTTTAGCTTGAGGTACGGCGAAGTATCCAAGCCTTACCCTGACACCAGCAAGCCTAAAATCCAAACCAAGATATGGACGCGATTCAATCGTCCAACAACAACTTTGGTCCCCAAGTTCGGATTGGATTATAAACATGAATTGGGTGCGGTTCAACTACCAGCCAACAAAATCTTCAAAGTGAGGATATGAGTATAAACAAATAGAAGAGTGCAGTTCAACCACTCAATATTCCATAAACTGTGACCTGAACTCGATAGGAGGAGTATGACCTCACTATGGATAGAATTCGATCGTCCAAGAACTAATTATGCTAACCCAAGAATAGGAACAAGAGTACAAACCACTACAAGCCAAATACGACATCTTACTATGAATTCGGCTAGGTGATCATTACGACTTAAGGCAACGATCACAAGAAAGCCTCATTACAAAACCAACCGCAACAACATCTAAGTTGTGGGAAAACGACTATATAGTACCACGGTTCAATAGGCAATGTCAATCCAGACTTTCCATATTGTCCGGCTAGATCGACGGTCAATATCTGTCCACATCAAACACAAACGGATGTGACCAAAACGACCTTCAAAAAATTTCGACTAGAGGGCGGATAGGAGAATAAACCACGAATGAATGTGACTGATCATTAATTCTCCAACGCCCTCCTTCGATCCATTAGAAGGAGTATGAAACTAGATAAGCATGACCCGACTGCACGTGAGCCAACTCTGTCCCTAGATCTGGCAGGAGAATATGAATCAAAATGGATGCGACTGACCATCCAGCTCTGAATGAATGCAGTGCGACCATTCATTCGTTGACTCTTAACATGACCCGACTAGAAGAGTAATATGAAACGGATGTGGCTCGACCATCCACAACTAATCCTTGCCCTTGGTACGGCAGGGAGAGCATCAATCACTGATTGGACAAGACATGCCTTCCTTCTTATCGATGTATGCCCCAAACTTGGGGGCACGAGCGAGAAACAAGATGAATGTGAACCGACCATTCATCGCTAAACTCTAATTCCTTAGAGTTTTGGTGGGAGTATAAAGATGACTAGGACGAGAATCGACCATCCATGCAGTACATTAGTCAAATTGAGACTAGGGGTAGAAGTATGATCATCCAAAGACTGACTACGATAGCTCAATACTATAAATCACACTTAGTGTTTACGATGACTCCAGGCTTGACCGAAAGTATGCCTAGAGATAGAATTGTCAAATTGATGCCTAAGCACATTGGCAACTGATCATCACACAAACCGAACAACGAGTAACTGATCATGAGTACATCGAATGGAAAAGTGCATTGCTTGAATACATAAGACATATTGTTTGATTCAATGCCCTTCTAAGCCTGATCTTTAACCATCATAGATAATAGCTAAAATCATTTAAAACCTATCGCTATTAGACATAACAGTTAGTGATAAGACTCTTGGATTTGACTGGAGTGACTATCATCATTGACTATCCCAACCGGATTTCATGTTAATTGTTACGCGAAACAATCACGTTTGATTTCAAGGATCGGCTATCAACATATAGAAATATGACATTCATACTAAGTTCACTCAGGGTACATGTTACAATCCGTATAAGTACAAATATGCTAATCTATTCAAATTTGAAGTAGTAAACAACTGTTTCAAGGCTATATGCTAGTTCAAGTATGCGATTCATATATGACATGTCCTATTATTTGATTTCGATTTCACATGGTCTAATACGTTCATGTCAAATCAAAATTTGCCAAGTTCCACTAAAAAAAGGATCAAAATCAATCCCATTGCTTGGGCAAATCCATTTAAGCGTTTTTCATCTCACACCATCACGCCAATATCAAGCAATAACAACACGGTAGGTTTTATAAAGATATAGACCATAAAGATGAAGAAGCGGTGCCCAACGAATCCAAGGCTACACCCATTGAGCTAATGATCATCATATGGTCAGCTACGACGACCCATCATGGGTCTAGAAGATCGAATCATAGCTCAGTGCAACGATAAAGAAGGAATTGGTTGGTTTTCTCTGAGTGAATCTTGATGTATTTGTTTGGACCCATTCTGACATATGTGGCATCTAGCCAACTATCATGAGCCATGCATTGAATATTGACCCGAGGCATGTCCCGGTGAAACAAAAGCAACGCATCATGGATCCGAAGAGATCTGCTGCACTTAAAGCTGAAGTGGACCAACTCAAAAACAATAGGTTTACCTACGACACCCTCTACCTGAAACGGGTATCCAATCCAACTCCTGTGAGAAAAGATGATGGAAAGTGGCAGACATACATCGACTACTCTTACCTAAATAAATCATGCCCGAAAGACAGCTTTCCACTTCTAAGGACCGACCAGCTGGTGACTCAATCGCTAGATATGAACTGCTTTCATTTATGAATATGCACTCAGGATAAAACAATATCCTGAGAACGTCCTCGACCGAGGGCACTCCAACTTCATTACGGATTTAGGGCAATATCGTTATGTTGTGATTCTGTTTGAACTAAATAATGCTGAAGCTACTTATCAGAGACTGGTCAATAGGATGTTCAAGACCAGATCAGGCAATCGAGGAAGTATATATGGATGATGTGCTCGTGAAGTCGATCAAACAGCTACAACGTTGACTTAGCAGATAGGTTCAACGTTCTGGAATGAAACTTAATCCCTTGAAATGCTCTTTTGGCATTGCGTTAGGGAAATTCAGGGTTTCATCGTCAACTTTACCAGAATCGAAGAAGATCTCAAGAAGATTCAATCAATTCATAGCATCCAAGTGCCAAAAACGATTAAGCAAGTACAGAGCTTAAATGAGAAGGTTTCCACCCTAAGCCACTTCATCTGTAGGGTCCTTGACAAATGTATTCCTTTCTTCAACTTGATCAAAAGGGGGAAGAGGAACTTTGAATGGAAGTAGTATTGCATAGATGCATTTCAAGCTCTGGTAGATCACTTAAAAAGACCTCCCATCCTATCCAAGCCACTGGATTATAAAGGCTTGTACATCGATTTGGTGGTGTTGATACCTACCATAAGTGCTACACTATTACGTGAGAAGAATCAGATCTAGGGGCCAGTATATTATGTTAGCAAGCGATTGAAAGGTGCTAAGAGAAACTATCCAAAGCTGGAAAAGCTCATGTACTACCTGTTGATTGCATCATGAAAGCTTCGCCCTTACTTCTACGCTTACCCCATCAACGTCTACACCGATCGACCATTATGACAAGTTATACAGCAACCTTAGACGTCTGAAAGGTTGCTCAAATGGAATATCGAGCTAAGCCAATTCGATATCACTTATCTTCCTCGGAGAGCTATCCAGGGACAGACATTAATAGACTTGATAGCTAAATGCACAGCATCAGACGACTATCCAAAGAGCAGTGGAGAGCTGACCAATTGATGGAAAATGTACATAAATGGAGCATCCAATGATCAGTGTTCTGGCACCGAAGTTGTATTAATGACTCCTGATGAACGATTGATCTTCTACGCCTTAAAACTCGACTTCTCTGCAACAAATAATGAAGCTAAGTTTGAAGCTTTGATTGCCACTCAAACTTGCTAGAGAACTAGGAGTGGAAACTTTACATATTTTTTGTGATACCTAGTTAGTAGTATGCCAGGTCAGAAAAGATTATCTTGCTAGAGGGAAGCGCCTTGCTCCTTATCTTAGCCAGGTCTAAGAGCTACTGGTAGACTTTAAGTATTACACCGTTACACACATCCTCACAGAATAAAATGAAAAAGCCGAGCCACTGGCCAAGCTGGACAGTTCTAGGGATGCATAGCAAATACTTGTCCCAGTTGAAGTACTAAACATTCCAAGCATTGACAGATGAAGATCGACTAGGCCTTCAAGGCAGAGCAAGAAAAGGAGTCACGTGTCAAAGACTATCTATAATAGGGAACTCTTCCTAAATGGAGGAATGAAAAACAAAAAATCCACCTCAAAGCTTCACACTGCATCATCCAAGAAGGAGTCATGTATAGAAAGTGCTTTCTCCACTCCTCTGCTTTGATGTCTCACCCATAATGAAATCAAATGAGTCTTAAGAGAAGTCTTTGAAGAAGAATGCAGTTCACACAAAGGGGAAAAACACGAAAAAGAAAGTACTCCACTATGGGTATTACTGGCCTACTATCAATCGAGATACAGTTGATCACACTAGACAATGCGACAAGTGATAGATGTTTGTAAAAAATTCGAGAGCTCCACCGATGGAAATTACTCAAATGGTAAATCCAAAGCCGTTTTCCACTTGGGGTATTGACATTATCTGCTCCTTGCCAATTCCTAAAGGAGGAGCGAAATACACCATCATAGCAGTGGATTACTTCACCAAAACGGCTGAAGCTGAACCTTTAGCCGTGATTAGAACAAAGAAAGTAATCAACTTCATTGTCCAGAACATCATCTGTCATTTTGGCCTTCGATGAACCATTATAACTGATAATAAAATCCAATTCGACAACATTGAATCCAGAATCTTTTACCGACGACATCATATTAAAAAGAGGTTTGCGGCAGTTGCTTACCCTAGAGCAAATGGAAAAGTCGAAGCTGTGAACAAAATCATAAAGTCCATTTTGAAGAAGCAATTGGATAAAGGCTAAAGGCATGGGAGGATGAAATTCCAATAGAACTATGGGCTTACAGGACCACCCACAAGTCCGCGACTGGCCATACTCCATTGCCCTTATTACGGCCCGAGGCCGTCATCCCTGTAGAACTTAAAGTCCCCTTCATCAACTGACTTATTACAACGCCCATTTCATTATAAAGTAAAATATAAACATGAAATTGCAATTAAACTAGAAGGAATTGGTGATGACTCATGAGCAAACAAACACGACTCATGAGCATACAAACACACCCGGGAGCCAATGACGATAACGCGTACCTGAAAGTGCACTATAAAAAATTCGATTTTTTAAAATGAAGAAAAATAAAATTTCATCTGGAATTATTAAAGAAAAGATTGGATCAGATAGACAAAGATTACTAGCTCCAACAAACCAGGCACAGATAAAAACTGATGGAATGCAACCTAGAATTTAAACTATTGGAAGTCGACGAAGCATCTTAACGATCAGAGAGAGATACAACAATTTAGGAAGATAATTCAATTGAAGGATAGTGACGATTCAAAAAACTAGATGGATTTTTTTCAGCGACCCTAACTTGCTTCGACATAAAGCACGTCATGTACATAACAAGACAGTTTGTGGGGCAAATGTTATCTGGCGTTTTGGCCTGGCTATATCAGAACTGACTGGACAAGTTAGACTCAATGTCATCAAGGCCAATAGCCCAAAGCGATGATTATGGGGCCCAAAAATCAAGCATAAATGATAATATGAAGCAGAAGCATGAAAGATCACTACTCTCGAATATGGATCGTAAGATGGATCAGGTACGATCCATATTCTACACTATGGATCATACCGTATCGATTCCATAACTCAATTTTGCAGCGACGATCGGTCAATTAGTCAAAATCTACACCTTCAATCAACATGAAACTTGGATTACAAGCTTACTACAACATGTGGAACACCCCCTAGTGATCTTATTCCAATTGGAAGTTGGAGGGATTGGCATAAATCCCTTTGGAGGGATTGGTAGAAATCAGAATTAAAGCAACACTACTTGATGGAAAATGCGATATCTCACAAACCATACATTGAAATTGCACAAAATTCGAGGAGCAAGTAGTTAACGTCATAGGGAACCCCTCAAATTAATTGCAGACCATTTGGACACACTAATATGGATTGGTATCGATCCCCGTTATGGGTCCCGATAGGCCTGGAAATTTTTGGACGACCTCATCTTGGTCTCCTGGACCTTTAGCCGAAATTTTAGTTTGATCCATGCACGTCCTCCGCTTTAAATACGCTAGGCATGGAAACAAAAAGGGGATCCACTTTCTCTATCGAGGCTCTGCATTTTTATTCTTCACTTTTATACTAAGGATCCTAGATTATCCAAACATTCTTGTAGTCATAATCAAGTAGAAGATCAGTAGAAATATGAAGTGGATGTAGGCCAAGATTGCCAAACTGTGAGAAATGCGGATTAAGATCTTAAGGCTAAGGATAAATACTAGAGCGGGGAGGTAAATAGCGTTCTAGAGAATTGTTAAATCTTTTTGAGTTTTTGTTAATTTAAACACAAATGTATGCAATATTCATACACAGATATGATCACAGAATCAAACACAAATGCAAATATAAAGTAAAAGCAGTAAAGGAAAGAACACACCGGATTTTATACTGGTTCAGAGTTACCCTACATCCAATCCTGCACACAAGTATGGATTTCCTTTCAAAAAAAATCTTTACAATTACACCATCGATTCCAAGGCTATGAGGTACACCCTCTAGAATCACAATCCTCTGGGTAGAGATACTTGATTTCCCAGGCAACAAGTTCACCCAGTTGATTTCCCAAGACTACAATCACACTTTATCTCGCTTGATTGATTTTCAAGGCAACAATCACACCTTTTCTCGCTACGTTGATTACAAAAATCCTATAACTCTGAATAGCACTGAGGATCTTGTTGAGATAGTGATAGAGAATCAAACCAGAGATAATCTAGTTAGACTCCATGTTGATTTCGGCAGAGTAATGATAAGAATTTGTATATAGAAATGTGGAAGAAGAAGAGGAGTGAAAAACCAGAAAAACTGAATTAAAATTAGTTGAAACTAACCCCTATTTATAGAAGAACAACAGCCATGTCCATTCGTGAAGAGTTATGATAAATAGACACTTCTTTTGAAATTTAAATTTTGAACTCAACTGACACCATGTCGACATGGGGTACTTGAGTATGTCGACATCCCAAAGGGATTTTTGGTGTTTTGTTTTTCTTTGAAAATAACCTTTATTTTATATTTAAACTATATTAAACTATATAAATATACTTGACTATATTTAAAATACATAAGTAAGTATAAAGAATAATATATACAAAATTTTACTATAATTTTGTATTGAAAATCTAAGTATAAATATTTAAAAGTTAAATATATTATATTTAAAAGATAGTTTAAAAACAAGGATAATTTGATTTTGAAATAAATGATTATTTTAAGGCCAAAAGTATTTGAAATTAGGATAGATGTTTTTTGATACTTTTAAAAGGAAGGTTTTGAAATCATTTTGAAAACAAGATATAATTTTGAAAAATCATTTTGAATAAAAAGTTAGCGGATACAAAACAACGTTCCACTAGATTTTTCGTAGGTTCCATCCTACTTAGGGTTCCATCCCTTTAACAGGCTCAAAGTGGATTCCATTCCACGAATAAATTGAATTTTAAGATGCCAGTGCTTTTCTATGAGTTTTAACAAAATTTCTAATTAAAAAATAATAAATTACTTGAATTCTTGAACTCTTGATAATCTCGATACTCATGAGTCTTCAATCTTGATATCTTGTGTAACAGCCCGCATATTTATCGATTTTTATATTTAATATTTTATTTAAATATTTTATCGATACTCGGAATTTAGTCCGAAAAGCTACTTTTTGCATACGGTCGAATTAGGACTCGGGACTACCCCCATTGAGTTTAAAATGCCATTTGCGACCTTTTTGAGTATAGGCTTCGATATTTTTGGAGTAAGTTGATTTTTGCTACCTTTTCACTTAGGGTTTTGACTTGGGCTGAGCCCACTTATGTATTCAGTCCCAACCCCTCTCCTCCTCATTCACTTCCTTTCTATTTTCCTTTTTACTCAAGCTTTAGCAACAATGGTGGGAGAGGTGAGAAATTAAAACTCAAGCCCTAGTTTTCTTTTGCAAATCAAGTTCTAGCTCCAAACTAAAAGAAGAACCCATTGGTAAGCTTCTCTTCTTCTTCTCCAACTCAATCTCTTATCAATTTCAGAAATTCCTAAACCTAACTTTGGGAATGTTCTTCTTTTAAAGCTTAGAATCAAGCTTCTTGAGTTGGATTTGAAGAGTGGTTGATTCTCCTTTGCTTTCAAGCATCTTCTTCAATCATTTGGGTTCAAAGGTGAGATTTTTATCTCACATCTATGACTATAATTATCTTTGGTTGTTGGGTATGAATTCCTAACACTTCTTCATGTGCATTTGCTCTTGATTTAGATTTGTTTTGTGAATATTCCAAATTTTGGGTTTTTAAGTCAAATTTGTGTGAAATCCTTTTATGGATGTTCGATCATGCTTTTGGTGATGCATCGAGGAGCATATAGGGTCGGGTTGCCGATTGGCATAAACCCTTAGAGCCAATGTTCGTCCGGATGCATTTTGGAAGAGTTTGCTCTTCTTTTGGATAGGCGGAAAAACAGCCCAGGCATGATTCAGTCGACTGAAACCTCTGTTCAGTCGACTGAACCTGGAACCCGAAAGTTTCCAGGCATGATTCAGTCGACTGAATACTCTGTTCAGTCGACTAAAACTGGAAAGAGAAAGTTTCCTGAACCTGGAAAATTTCCAGGCACAGGGTCAGTCGACTGAAAACTCTGGTCAGTCGACTGAACCTGCTGTTTGAGTCCATTTTGCCTTTTTGGATTGAATTTCCAATTTAAATCAATTCGTGATGATCCTATTTGTTGTTATCATTTATTATGACTTTGATGACTCCTTTTTAGGGATTTTTGAATATCCATTTCGATGGATTCTTTATCGGTTTCTTTGGATTTTATTCACATCTTCATATGTCAATTTTAGTGATTGATTGTTCCTACAATCTTCTTTGTGATTTGTCACTTTAAAAATATAAAGGTTTCGATACTAATAGTAAGTATCAAAACTCTTTCTTCAAATGATTTCAACGCTATTTTATTACAAAGCTCGTTTTCTCAAACCGATTTCCAATCTATTAGTATATACAAACCTTTACCTCACTTGTATGAGAAATCTAATTAAACGACTTAGTAAAACAAGTGGTATGAAACGCTTGCGTTTACTTCGTCAGTTAATTCTTGGACTTGTTCGATTGAATCTCTTGTGACAATTTTCTAGTGGAGATCTATAATTTGTTCGTAAATATTTAAGTTAAGCTAGTGGTTATGGGACATGAAGCTAAGCTCATATATTTACTAGCTTACTGTAATTGACACTTCTTGATGATCATGACGATCATTTTTGTGATTTAGGCTAGCAATGTGCGATGTCTCTTTGTCTACGAGGGAGACTAAACCCCGTTTGTGTGAGTTTCAACTCACATATGTGGGGTAGCGCCCCATGGTCTTCGAGCCGTTCGTGTGTCAAAAATTAATGGCTAGCTACCATGAGATAGCGTCTCGTTCGTGTGATACATATGTTTGTGAGTTTTCATGCTCCCGTTCGTGTGATAGGCCTCCCCCCTATTTTGTGTGATTTCTGGATTTCGTGTGTCGAATTCTGGAACTTTCTTCTTCACCTATTTTTGTGATTTCTATTGATAAGTTTTATCAATTTTTGTGCATAGGTGAATTCGTGTGTCATTGTCTGGATTTCTTGAGATGATTTCTAGAATTTGTGCTTCACCAATTTTCGTGATTTCCATTGATAAGTTTTATCAATATTTGTGCATTGGTGAATTAGTGTGTCATTGACTTTTGTGATTGACATTGATATAATCGTCAATATTTATGGTTTGGTGAACTAAATAAGGAGTATGACGTTTTCTTTGATTCTTGTGTAGATTTGGTGATATTGATTAATCTCTTGTTGATTTTCAATTACTTAGATATATCACAGCTTGGCATTGTGATTATTATGTGTTTAGTCATATCTCTTTCTATATCATTTCACCTGATATTTATAGTTAGACTGATCCGTTTATTATTTTCTTATTAAATAATACTCGGGTCAGACCGAGATGTTACAGGTGCTTCAGCTTGAATTCTCACTTGGGATTGATTTCTCTGACTTTTGGCTAACTACTTAGATTAGTAGTTTATTTTGTTGTATACACTTGAGATATAGACTCATAGTTGTATTCTTTTGTATAGCACGTGTTGCTATTCTTTTGTATTATTGTGGGTCTTTTTGACCACTACTCTGATATACACTTTCACGTGTTAATTATATATTCATATCTTCTTCCGCCTTTGTGATATGAATTATCTGTGAATGATTTGTGTTATGCTTATTTCTATATTTGTTTTCGAAGATTACTATAGCCACTGTGTAGTAGCTTTGAGTTTGTGTCGGTATGTCGAATTTCCTCTTGTGATGAAAAGTTATATTTTTATCTGGCATATCGGTGCTCGCCCAAAGAAATTATACGGATGGTCGCTCCTCAACAGCCTTATTCTCCGTGCTAGTTGACAGCATTACTCCGTAGTGTTCTTGGCTAGCGTGGGTATAGAGGTGGGGCGTCACAGCTTGGTACCAGAGCCAAACTTCGGAATAATATGGAATATTATAACAAGGATCATCGTCCTAAGTCCATCTTAGGAGTCGTGCTTTAGGATTTACTTCGAGTCTTCGTACCGATTCATCCTATTTTCTTTTATGATTCCTTGTTTTATCTATCAAGATTTGCTTGATATTCATTAGTGAATAATCTTCTCCTTGTTCTTCTTTCTTTCTAAAGGAAGAGAAATGTCTAGACCAGGCCGCCCCAGAGCCGTACCATCTAGCACTCCGCCCCAGGATGGAGTTTTTATGACTGCTCAACAGCTTCTTGATTTAGTGACGAATGCTCAAGCAGCTGGAGCTAACCCGGAACCTACTCACCCAAAGTCGGGATTTGCATGCTTGTGCAGCGATTACACTAATTTGGGTGGGGAGCCATTCAAAGGTTCCGAAACTATTATTGAAGTACAGGCTTGGCTAAGGTCATGCGATCGAATCTTTTCTCGCATGAATCTTATTGACCTTCACCGAGTTCAGGTGGCCTATAGTATGCTCCGAGAACGAGCATTGGACTGGTACGAGCTTCTTATTTCTGAGATTAATGAAGCGGATCTCACCTGGGAGCAATTCCGGGAACGCTTCGAGTTGAAATTTGTACCAGAAGCAGAGAAAGTGACATTGGCTCGACGATTTATAGACCTTGTTCAAGGTGAGTCCTCCGTGACTGATTACGTCGCCTCCTTCGAGTCGCTTTCCAAATATGGGGTTGAACAAATCAACACCCCTTTAAAGAAGAACCAGAGGTTCGTCTATGGCTTAAACAAAAATCTCAAGAAGCCATTACTTCTAAAATTAGAAGTTTCTTTCGACTAACTCGTTGATATCGCTCTTCGTCTTGAAGAGGCGGATAGGGAGAATGATGTTGAAGTGGTGGGTTCCAAACCAAACTTCAACAACAAGAAGAGGCCAAACAAATTCAAAGGCCCTTATCCCAATAAGAAAGGGAGGCAAGCAACTCCTGTTGAAAAGAACTTTTCCTCTACTCAAGGGAAATGCTATAATTGTGGTTCGAAAGACCATTTTGCGAACAAGTGTTCAAAGCCTCGTACTTGTCGCTATTGCAAAAGCCCGGACCATTTTATGCATGTATGTCCCAAACTTCAAAATAGGAAGGAGGGAAAGCTTAATGTTGCTCAAGCCCCTGGCAACACATCTCGTGGCCAAGGTATTTCTCATTCTATTCTGGATGGAATTATTTTATTTCGTGATCATCCTATTCGAGTTCTTTTTGATACGGGTGCGTCCCATTCTTTTATATCAAAAGAACTTGTTGATACTTTTTCTTTGGATGTTTTGTATTTAATGACTTCTTTGAGAATTGCGAATCCGGTTGGTGGATCCGCGACAATCAGTTTATTGTGTAGAGATGTTGAGATTATTTTGTGTGATTTTTCTTTCCGAGCCGATTTGCATGTCATGCATTATTTAGGCTTTGGAATGATTTTGGGAATGGATTGGCTTAACCGTTATGAAGCTCATATCCTATGTCCTGAGCGGACTATTCATCTTCGACATCCTCAATCTGTTAAGCAGATTTTTATTAATCTTAAAGATTCAGATTCCAGCTTGGTTGCATCTTTATATTCTTTAAATCCTCGTATGACGATGATGATGATAAGGGTGATATTATTTCTCTTATTCACGTCGTTCGTGAATTTTCTGACATATTCGAGCCCGTTTTAGGATTACCACCTAAGCGAGCAATTGAGTTCAGAATTAATCTTATTCCTGGAGCTCAACCTATCACTCGTCCTCCGTATCGTATGTCCAATAAAGAAAACGAAGAGATGCGTAAACAATTATCCGAATTGGAGACGAAGCAATTTATTCGCTCTAGTTCCTCGCCTTGGGGAGCTTCAGGTATTTTTGTGAAGAAATCCGATGGAACACTTAGGCTTTGCGTTGACTACCGCAAGCTTAATGATCTTACTATCAAAAATAAATATCCTTTACCTCGGATTGATGATCTATTCGATCAACTTAGTGGTGCTAGAGTCTTTACACAATTAGACTTAGCTACTGGATTTCATCAGCTTCGTATTGCAGAGGATAGTATTCCTTTGACATCGTTCCGTACTCATTATGGATCTTATGAATGGCTTGTAATGCCATTTGGTCTAACGAATGCTCCGGCTTATTTCGTTGACCTTATGAATAGAGTTTTCAAAGACTTCCTCGACCGGTTTGTTCTCATCTTTATCGCTTGTGTATTCTAAAACCGAGGAGGAGCATGAAAAACATCTTCGGATTGTGTTGGAAACTCTTAGGAGTAATCAATTAAAGGCAAAATTTTCTAAATGCCACTTTTGGCAATCTCGTGTGAAGTTTCTCAGTCATATTATTTCCGAATCCGGAATTTCCGTGGATCCTTCAAAGATTAAAGCGATTCACGATTGGAAGAGACCGGAGAGTGTGACAGAGATTCATAGTTTTCTTGGATTGGCGGGCTATTACCGTCGTTTTATCAAAGACTATTCTAAGATTGTCGTGCCTCTCACTAGCTTGACGAAGAAAGGTGTTAAATACATTTGGTCGGACAAATGTGAAGCTTCTTTTCAGAAATTAAAAGAACTTCTTTCTGATGCTCCTATTCTCGTTATTCCCAAGGGGAATCAAGATTTCGTTGTTTATACCGATGCTAGTCGCATTGGTTTGGGTGCCGTTCTTATGCAAAAAGAACGTGTTATTGCTTATGCTTCAAGGCAATGAAGCCGGCCGAGACTAGATATGCCACACATGATTTAGAGCTCGCGGCTATTGTTTTCGCTCTTCGAATTTGGCGTCATTATCTATTGGGGGAGAAATTTATTCTTTATACCGATCATAAGTCTTTGAAGTATTTATTCTCTCAAAAGGAACTTAATTTGCGTCAACAGCGATGGCTCGAATTTCTTGCACCGTATGATCTTGATATCCTTTATACTCCCGGTAAGGGTAATCGTGTCGCCGATGCTCTTAGCCGCAAGCAACAAGCGGTTGTTTCCATGATGATATCTGAATGGAATGATCTCGAGATTTTATCCACTTGTGAGATTCAAGATCGTTTTTCCGATTTATGTCCTTCTCTTGTTTTATGTAATCTTGAGGCACATCCTTCTCTTTTAGACCGCATTCTTGAAGCTCAAAGGCTAGATCCCGACTTGGCTCTTCTTGGCCAAAATTTTAAGGATAAAATTGATATTGAAGGTTTGAAAGACTTTGATATCGATTCTCGTGACGGCATTCGGAAATTTGGTAGACTTATCGTGCCAAATATTAGTGATCTTCGTAAAGATATTTTAGAAGATTCCCATCGTTCTAAATTTACCATTCATCCCTGTAGTAGTAAGATGTACGCGGATATGAAGCAACTTTATTATTGGGAGGGAATGAAACTTAACATCGCTAACTTCGTTAAGCGTTGCATGACTTGCCAACTCGTTAAGGCCGAACATCAAAGGCCCGGTGGGTTATTGCAACCTTTAGGAATTCCCATTTGGAAGTGGGACCAGATTTCCATGGATTTTATAGATGGCTTTCCCCGTTCTCGTTCGAGTCATGATAGCTTATGGGTGATTATTGATAGGCTTACTAAATCCGCCCACTTTATTCCCGTTCGATCTAATCGAACCGTACCTCTTTTAGCCAAACTTTTTATTAAAGAAATTGTTAAATTGCATGGAGTTCCTACTTCTATTGTTAGTGATCGTGATCCATTGTTTACTAGTGGATTTTGGAAGAGTCTTCAAAAAGCTTTGGGAACGAAGCTTAAGTTTAGCACCGCTTATCATCCTCAGTCCGATGGACAAACCGAGCGTGTGAATCAAACTCTTGAAGATCTTCTTCGTGCATGTGTTCTTGATTTTGGCGGAAGTTGGGAAGATCATATTTCACTTGTTGAATTTTCCTATAATAATAGCTTCCAATCTAGTATTGGTATGGCACCTTTCGAGGCACTCTATGGAAGGCCATGCCGATCTCCTTCTTATTGGCTTGAGGCCGGTGAGAAGCTGGTTTTAGGTCCAGATTTTATTCGTGATTCCGCAGAGAAGATTGATCTTATTCGACATAGGATGAAAGAAGCTCAGAGTAGACAAAAATCCTATGCCGATAACCGGAGAAGGAAGTTAGAATTTTCTGTGGGGTATCTTGTGTTCATTCGTGTTTCGCCTATGAGGGGTGTTGTAAGTTTCAGTCGATCGGGAAAATTAGCGCCTCGATATATTGGGTCATTTCCTATCACTCAACGTATTGGTTCCATGGCTTATCGCATTTTATTACCGGCTCAATTTTCTGCTATTCATGACGTGTTTCACGTTTCTCAACTTCGGAAATGTCTTCGAGGTTCCGATTCTATTCTTGAGCCCGGTGCTGTGGAAGAGATTGAAGTTTCGCCCAATTTAACTTATGAGCAACATCCTATTCGTATTATTGCTTCGGAGGTCAAGCGCCTTCGAAATAAAGATGTTTCGCTTGTTAAAGTTTAATGGTCTTCAAATCCTAAGGATTGTTCTTGGGAGTCTAGAGAGTTCATCGAGCGAACACATCCGGACTTACTTTCTCGTACTCTTTGAGGTGAACTTCTTATTTCAATCTTCTTTTTGGTTGAATATGCTTTTATGGTTGTTACTTTATATTCTCTTCTTAAATATTGCGAGGACGCAATTTCTTTAAGGAGGGGAGTCTGTAACAACCCGCATATTTATCGATTTTTATATTTAAATATTTTATTTAAATATTTTATCGATACTCGGAATTTAGTCCGAAAAGCTACTTTTTGTATACGGTCGAATTAGGACTCGGGACTACCCCCATTGAGTTTAAAATGCCGTTTGCGACCTTTTTGAGTATAAGCTTCGATATGTTTGGAGTAAGTTGATTTTTGCTACGTTTTCACTTAGGGTTTTGATTTGGGCTGAACCCACTTATGTATTCAGTCCCAACCCCTCTCCTCCTCATTCACTTCCTTTCTATTTTCCTTTTTACTCAAGCTTTAGCAACAATGGTGGGAGAGATGAGAAATTAAAACTCAAGCCCTAGTTTTCTTTTGCAAATCAAGTTCTAGCTCCAAACTAAAAGAAGAACCCATTGGTAAGCTTCTCTTCTTCTTCTCCAACTCAATCTCTTATCAATTTCAGAAATTCCTAAACCTAACTTTGGGAATGTTCTTCTTTTAAAGCTTAGAATCAAGCTTCTTGAGTTGGATTTGAAGAGTGGTTGATTCTCCTTTACTTTCAAGCATCTTCTTCAATCGTTTGGGTTCAAAGGTGAGATTTTTATCTCACATCTATGACTATAATTATCTTTGGTTGTTGGGTATGAATTCCTAACACTTCTTCACGTGCATTTGCTCTTGATTTGGATTGGTTTTGTGAATATTCCAAATTTTGGGTTTTTAAGTCAAATTTGTGTGAAATCCTTTTATGGATGTTTGATCATGCTTTTGGTGATGCATCGAGGAGCATATAGGGCTGGGTTGCCGATTGGCATAAACCCTTAGAGCCAATGTTCGTCCGGATGCATTTTGGAAGAGTTTGCTCTTCATTTGGATAGGCGGAAAAACAGCCCAGGCATGATTCAGTCGACTGAAACCTCTGTTCAGTCGACTGAACCTGGAACCCGAAAGTTTCCAGGCATGATTCAGTCGACTGAATACTCTGTTCAGTCGACTGAAACTGGAAATAGAAAGTTTCCTGAACCTGGAAAATTTCCAGGCACAGGGTCAGTCGACTGAAAACTCTGTTCAGTCGACTGAACCTGCTGTTTGAGTCCATTTTGCCTTTTTGGATTGAATTTCCAATTTAAATCGATTCGTGATGATCCTATTTGTTGTTATCATTTATTATGACTTTGATGACTCCATTTTAGGGATTTTTGAATATCCATTTCGATGGATTCTTTATCGGTTTCTTTGGATTTTATTCACATCTTCGTATGTGAATTTTAGTGATTGATTGTTCCTACAATCTTCTTTGTGATTTGTCACTTTAAAAATATAAAGGATTCGATACTAATAGTAAATATCAGAACTCTTTCTTCAACTGATTTCAACACTATTTTATTACAAAGCTCGTTTTCTCAAACCGATTTCCAATCTATAAGTATATACAAACCTTTACCTCACTCGTATGAGAAATCTAATTAAACGACTTAGTAAAACAAGTGGTATGAAACGCTTGCGTTTACTTCGTCGGTTAATTCTTAGACTTGTTCGATTGAATCTCTTGTGACAATTTTCTAGTGGAGATCTACAATTTGTTCGTAAATATTTAAGTTAAGCTAGTGGTTATGGGACATGAAGCTAAGCTCATATATTTACTAGCTTACTGTAATTGACACTTCTTGATGATCATGACGATCACTTTTGTGATTTAGACTAGCAATGTGCGATGTCTCTCTGTCTAAAAGGGAGACTAAACCCCGTTTGTGTGTGTTTCAACTCACATATGTGGGGTAGCGCCCCATGGACTTTGGGCCGTTTGTGTGTCAAAAATTAATGGCTAGCTACCATGAGATAGCGTCTCGTTTGTGTGATACATATGTTGGTGAGTTTTCATGCTCCCGTTCATGTGATAGGCCTCCCCCCTATTTTGTGTGATTTCTGGATTTCATGTGTCGAATTCTGGAACTTTCTTCTTCACCTATTTTTGTGATTTCTATTGATAAGTTTTATCAATTTTTGTGCATAGGTGAATTCGTGTGTCATTGTCTGGATTTCTTGAGATGATTTCTAGAATTTGTGCTTCACCAATTTTCGTGATTTCCATTGATAAGTTTTATCAATATTTGTGCATTGGTGAATTAGTGTGTCATTGACTTTTGTGATTGACATTGATATAATCGTCAATATTTATGGTTTGGTGAACGAAATAAGGAGTATGACGTTTTCTCTGATTCTTGTGTAGATTTGGTGATATTGATTAATCTCTTATTGATTTTCAATTACTTAGATATATCACAGCTTGGCATTGTGATTATTATGTGTTTAGTCATATCTCTTATTCTATATCATTTCACCTGATATTTATAGTTAGACTGATCCGTTTATTATTTTCTTATTAAATAATACTCGGGTCAGACCGAGATGTTACAGGTGCTTCAGCTTGACTTCTCACTTGGGATTGATTTCTCTGACTTTTGGCTAACTACTTAGATTAGTAGTTTATTTTGTTGTATACACTTGAGATATAGACTCATAGTTGTATTCTTTTGTATAGTACGTGTTGCTATTCTTTTGTATTATTGTGGGTCTTTTTGACCACTACTCTGATATACACTTTCACGTGTTAATTATATATTCATATCTTCTTCCGCCTTTGTGAAATGAATTATCTGTGAATGATTTGTGTTATGCTTATTTCTATATTTGTTTCCAAAGATTACTATAGCCACTGTGTAGTAGCTTTGAGTTTGTGTCGGTATGTCGGATTTCCTCTTGTGATGAAAAGTTATATTTTTATCTGGCATATCGGTGCTCGCCCAAAGAAATTATACGGATGGTCGCTCCTCGACAGCCTTATTCTCCGTGCTAGTTGACAGCATTACTCCGTAGTGTTCTTGGCTAGCGTGGGTATAGAGGTGGGGCGTCACATCTTGAATCTCTATACTGTACAGTCTTCATTATTGTTACCTGCATGGTTAAATCCTGCATATACATATATATCTAAACTTATACTGTTAGTATTTATATTTTATAATCTATTCTAAGGTTGTTGTCATCAAAACCATCATCTCACGGACTAACACGAACCACTATAAAAACCTATGTGTTCATTTATGATTTTTGCTATGCTTTGATTTAATTCTTCGTTTAAGCTCTACGAGATTCTATTAGATGTTGATGCCCTTTTTTGACAGCAAAAGTAGGATAAATTTTGAAATTAATAAAATTTATTCAAAATTGTTTAATTGAATAAATTAATTAAAGGTTAATTAATTAAATAAAATACACATGTGTTTATAGTGTGCACTATAAAGGTTGTAGTAGATATGTCCAATATAAATGTTGTATTAGAATTATAATATAAAATTAATTAAAGAGTTAAATAGTTAAAATTAATTAAATAATATTTACTTAATATAATATTATATATAAGACTATTATATAAGTTAATTAAGTTATAAAGTTATATAATAATTCGGCTTATGTAATATGAATGTATAACAAAAGGTAGAACTTTAAAGAAACCCTAAATCTCTACTACTAATAAAGAAAATTGGTTGAACTAATTTACTTGGTGTCTTTTTGAAATTCCAAAAATGCCCTTGCTTTCTGTTTACATATTTTGCACTCAAACAAAATCTCAACGTATATAACAGCCCATGTGCGAAGTATGGGCCCATACTAGTAGACGTAATGAATAAATATATATGTTAATATATGTACATTGTAATTTCTAATGTGTTCAACACTTGAATCATAAGACTATTTCATAAGATATATATCATTTCATTAGTCGATATCACCCAATACAATATATTGAAGATTATGAACCTTTAATATATAATTGTCCTCTATCATTTATATATTAATAGATTACTTGCATACTCCTTAATTGTTGAGCTTTCCTCAAGGTAGGGATGTTATGTGTAGTACTATTAATATATTGAGCAGATGAGGTATGATAACTGCACGTGTTTGTTAAACTTTCCTCAAGGTACATGTATTATACTTAGGCCGTTGCGAAATGATTGGTCCAAGTGAATAGTCCCAGTTTACTTGTTGAGCTTTTATCAAGGTAAAGGCAGGATTAGGATAAGGTCCCAAAAGTTAGGAGTTAAATGTGATATAATCGATAAAGAGTTATCCATCGTATGCGGGCCTATGATTTGTTGAGCTTTCCTCAAGGTCAGAATCCCAAAGCATACGAGTCCTAACATCCACTAGTGAAGTTGAAAGACTTCTATGTTTCTCTTAGGATTTGGTGAAACATAAACTACTACTGGGAGCCTTATTCGAAAAGTCAAATTGTAACATCTAACCTTTCTAATATTGTAAGAATATATGGTAAATAATGTTTTAATTTTCTACAATGATAAATTTGTACATTTAATATGATTGATATAACATTTGCCATTTAACATATACAAATGAACTAAATTAAAAGTTGATAAATGGAAATATAAAACCCACTATTAAATGCCTATTAGACGTTAATATTTTCTCTACCCATGAAAGTGCCTAATTTTTACAACTACTTAATACATTCGTAAAATGTTCACTTACGTGCTTATTTGGTTTAGACGTGTATTGCTGTAACAGCCCAATTTTTTTAACAAGTATTTTTCACTTGTATTTAAAAAAAAATTGACCAAATTTTTAATTAAATAATAAGATCTCTGAAATTTTGACATGGTTAAGAATTAACTTTAATTTGGTAATTTGGGTTTTTGTCGAGGATAACTTAATTTCTAGCAAAATCAAGTTTTAATTAAGAAAACATTAATAGCTTAGGTGGTTAAGACATCTGGGCTATTCACGACAGGTCACGAGTTCGAGTCTCAGCACGGTCAGAATTTCGAATTTTTTTTTAGTATATAAATGAACTGGGTAATAACGCGTTATAAAGGGCGCGTAAATTTAGGGAATAAATACCGTATATATATATATATATATATATATATATAAGAAAACGTATAGAATTTAATCCGTTATTTTTCTCTTTCCAGTAAAATTTACTTCCCAATTTATATACATATATAATTTGATTTAAATCATTTCCTTAAAATACTAAATATGGAAATTTAAAGTGTAAAACGGTTAATTTTGTTAAAAGACAACTCCATTTGAATTTTAATAAAAGGAATTTTGTGTATATATATATATATATATATATATATATATAATATGTGACAACCAATTAAGTTTGTTAAGTAATAATTTTGAAGAATTTAGTGTATTAATGAACTGTTGGATTTCGCGTTTGTAGGACGCGTAAAATTTATGGTATAAGTAACGTAATAAACGTATAAATTTAAAACGTTATTTTTATATAAATCTTGGGTGTTTTGTATTGCGTCAGTTTGGCGTATTTTAAAAATCATATTTCAACGTCTATATGAACTAAAATATCAGTCAGTAGTTTATAGCAAATGTTACTTTTTCCATATAACTTTAGTGTTGCCTTGTATGTTCTGACTATTTAGTTGAAATTTAACCTTGCCTATCTTTTCAAATTCTCGCATACCCATTATATCTCTCTGGTTCCTATAATCACGCAAATCTTATTTGCCTATCTATTTCAAATAAATATATATATAAAAAAAAGAAACGTGATGCCGTTTCTTCAATCTACAATCAAATCTCTTTCCTAAATATCATCTTGATGGTCTGCATTCAAAATCACGCCACTATTAAATGGTATCAAATGTTGAAATCAAATTTTCATAAATGGGCAGTATAAATTCACGCAGACTTATCCGTTCAAGCTAAAGAAACTGGAAAGAAATCACAATCTTTTATCACTTGCCTCCTTATATTCGTTTCCTTTATCAATTTATCTCTTACGTTTTCTGGTCTACAATATAATTTCAAACCTGCCAACTATATATATCTCTCTGCAAATTTGTTCTTACCAATATCTTTTATCAAGGGGAAACATAAATCACGCAGTCTTATCCATTCAACAAAAAAATCTTGCAACCAATCTGGTAACTGATCAAGCAATTTTTGTAAACATTATTTCGTTGCCTATTCAGTGCAAAGCAAATTATAATTGCTTACTGTTATCCACTTTAATCACGCATGCATTTATCACAATTTTCGTATAACGTTCAAACATGAAGAAACTGGAAATAAATCTCTCTGCCTTCCTTTGTTTTAATACGAAATTTATTGCTTCTCAATCAAGATATGTTGCCACTTTATAAATTTTCCCTTGCAGTGACCACTTTAAAACCTGAAGCTCATTTATATATACCAGCTATTCCAAATACCTTTGCATCTCCTATAGCTTGTATTATCTCCTTCTTACGTACAGAGCTTCAAATCAGGTAATGGTTTTTCTTTGTCTTTTTCTTTTCTTCTTCCAGTTTTTCCCTTTCTTCTTCTTGTTGTTCTCTGTTTCCCTTTTGCCTTGCTCGGCTACTTCTCCACCACGTCACGTCCCTCTAAGTTTTCATAACCGAGCTTATATCCCGAACAAGCCCATGGTTAATATATTATAATATTTTTCTAAAGATTATTAAGTATTTTTGAAATAAAATTTATGTAATTTAACTAAAAATTTGACTTAAGGCTTTAAAATTTTAAAGGTGTTCTTTTTTTTTAAGTTAATTTAATTTAATATGGAGTTGAAATCTAACCTAGAAATTTTAATAAAGGTTATTTCCGAAAATGGATATGTTTGGTATAATAAATAATGTACTTTAAATTGATAAAATGAAAGACGATTGAAATGGAACATTTTGGAATAACTTTTATTTAACTTGAATCGTAGTTGGATTGATGTCTAAATGAATAAAGTTGTGAAGAAAATTTAGTGTATATTAACTATAAAAAGGAAAAAAAAAATTTATGGAACGGATGTGTTTTGTAAGTAAATAAGTGAAAATGTTGTTTTCAAATGGAAGGGTGAAATTTCAATTTATGACTTAACTTGAAAATTTGAAATTGGGTTTTAAATAAATTTGTTAAGTTAAGTAAATAAATGAGAATTTAGTTTTATTTAGGAAGTGGGTATTTTTAAATTAAGTGTAAAGTTATTTGGAAAAAAATATATATACAAGTTAAGTAAAATTGGGAAATTCTGACTTACAAATGATTCATAGTAAATTTGGATATTTTATTTATAAAATTTATTTTATTTAATCATAAGATAAATGGTATCCAAATGAACATTTTTATGAAGTAGGAATATGATTTTTAAAGTTAAGAATGGTGAAAAATTTAAATTTTAATGTTTCTGAATTCGTCAATGTTTTGAAATTGAAGTGGCAGAGACGTGTTGTAATTAAGAAACAGAGAGAGTTTACATTGAAGAATAGTTTAGGCAGAGACGCAAGTTTGTGTAAATACATATTTTTCAAAACTAGATAAGTTAGGGTATGCCGGTGGAAAAAATAATAATAATAATAATAATAATAATAAAATGTATAATAATAATAAATAGTATTGCCAAGCCTATGAAGTTGGGGTCGGGATGTGGGGTGAGGCAGTCGAGCAAAAGCTGAACCAAAATTTCTTTTATTCTATTCGTTCCAGTTGTTTCGAAAATTTTGCTTTGACCGTGATTTTAAAAGTCGCGTATTTGGTATTTGGATCTTATTTTAGATTTGAATCAAGGTGTGGCATCCGCGGAAAACCTAATCGTGCCATTTGTACGATCCTTTATCAAGTGGTAAAATCGTTTAAATCTGATTATCTGCAGTTTAAGGTGAGTATTTCTCACCAGACAAACATACCTATATATCTGTGAATTTATCACAAGTGTAATTGTAAACTTTTATTTAAATTTTATTTGCCTGTGATATAAGCGTATGTTGTTAAACCCCATTATTAATTGACACATCATCAGTTGTTTATTTATTTTATATTATTGCAGTTATAATATTTAATGCTTATTTACTGTTAAATCATCACTGCAAGTTCCCTGTAAATTGAGATCGTTATAGGCTAAAATGATAGGCCTATACGATAATTATTTATTCATTTATTTATTTAATTGTTTAATTTTAAATATTTAACTTGGGATTGCGGGTTTGAAATGATAGAACCCGGGGTTTTTGTAAATTGCGGATTGAAATGATATATATCCGTATCACTTGACCTAGGCTAGAAAACTATATACAGACCCGTGGTTTATATAATATTTTTATGAAATGTTTTAAAAAATATTTTTAAATAGAAAGTTTATAATTTTTTGGTTTAAATGTATTTGAAGGATTTTATTTTTTATTTACTTATAATGATTTTTGAATGAGTCAAATGTTAAATAAATGAATGTTTATGTAAAATTTTGGAGTATAACTTATTTTGGAAAATTATGATTTTTTGTTAAAAGTGAGATTTTAGTTAAGTAAAATAATTGATATTAAGTTTTATTTTGGGAATTTAAGACTTAATGGTCAAGTTAATAAATTACAGCACTTAAATGCTGTCTTTTGTTAATAGACTGCTTTAACCTATAACTTTAGGTAGCATTTTATAAGTGCTACGGAAACTGAATTTTGATTGTTTTAATAAAATTTATGGAAATAATCTTTGGAAAAAAAAGCTTAAATTTTGGAATATAATATGAATAAATAAGAATAAGGAATTGACTTTAAATGGTTTTAAATGGAAGAATTTAACTTTTAAATGTGAGTTGAAAGGCAATTAATTCCTAAATAAATTGAATAGATTTAAATGGTATTTTATTTTAGATGAAATGACTGATGTTTAAATAAATGATGTTTGAAAGGATATTATGATATTGAAATGTATTTGAAATTTATTTTGATTTTTAAAGTATAAATACCATTTTTTTTAAAGTTGTAACCACGGGTTATAATAACGCTTGGTTGTTAAAGAGACCGGGATCGGATGTCTGGCATACTCTCTGTCGATATCGAAAACCGCTTTGACAACCGTGTACGCGATGGAGATTCCAGAATGAAGTAGGATGGTGGTGGCGTTTTCTATGAGGTAAATACGTGGACCCGACTCCCGTGAGTTGGCATAAGGTGGCTAAAACAGGAGCGATTCTCAGATTAATGAGGTAGCACCTATGATCGGACGCACTTCTTCGTATGCCATTCTATTACTCTTGTGATTGTTTTGGTGCGCACCTTTGATTTGGGAATGTTGTTCAAGGTGGGCGGCAGCTGCGCGCTGCGCGTTTCCATCGGTCCGGATAGCAATTGGTATATCTACCCTGGCATTGCCTAGTTGTGCCGTGTCACCTACCATAGCGAGCCTTGTACGAGTTTGGTTTTCTCCCGTAGCCCGTGTGATATCCTCTGGTGGCTTCCCGATCAGGAGGGACTATGATATTGGATGGACTACTGGGACTATTACGTGTTAAGGTGGAAAATGTAAAGCCTTAATGCTATTTAAAAGTAAGTTTATTTTAATATAGACACTATTATAATAGCGAAAATATTACTACATAGTAAATAGTTTAACGGATCCTTAGAGGATGGGCGGTCCCAAGCATCCTTTAAGTTACTTGCTCTATATTACAGCACACTTGAATTAGCTTACACTATATAAGTATGTATGTCCTGACTCGAGTGTTTATGTTTTATTTTACGCTCGGGTCAGCCTGAGTTGCAGTTCAGTCTTCATCCCGGAGCTAGGACTTCTGTAGATCCTTTCAAGTTGCTGGCTTCTTTCTGTCCACTATCTTATTTATGAAATCAAGACTTTGGGATTTTTATTTGATGATTTAAACTATGTTTGGGATGGAAGACTTTGTAATTTGTATTTGTTGAGACTATTTATAGTGGCTTCATGAACCACTAAGTATATTTTAAATTCCGCTGCGAGTATTCTGATTTTGTGTCTGTGATTCTGTGATTAATTATTTACTTTATATTTTGAGATTTGCCAAATTATATTTACAACGCGGTATTTTGAACAATTCAAGTTCGACATGTGCGGATGCGAATGGTTGAAAATATCGGGTCATTACAATTGCATTTTATGAGTTTTGAACTTTAAAAGCAATATAAGACTATGGATGGATATTTAATCCATATAGTATCACATATAAATGTTATATGGTGAACGGTCATAGTTCATATTATACGATACTTCAATGAATATAGTTCATTTGAAATAAGCCAATGAACTATACTATGAGATCGAGTATTCAGTTTGATTGATTGCATAAAAGATCATATTGTGTTAATTGTAGCACAAGACAAAAACTACAAGACAGGTCTAAGAACTCAATCACTGAAATGTCAATTTAATTAGTTTATGCAAAGGGAAACATATTTGATATCCTTAAACATTAAAGATAATCAAATGCGCTTTTGTAAAGAATTCGTTATGATATTGTAGTAAGGGATTTCTTTTGAATGGTATTACCATTTAGAAAGGAAATGAATGTACAAGAGTGAATGTGGTTTAAGTATAGTTGGGGATGAGAGAGTGAGTCATTTCTTCTTCATATAGAAACAATGGAAATGAGAATTTGTAATAATAGTGATTGATACTTAATATTGGAATGAGAATTATGATTCTGTTTCAAAATGTATTTTTATATAGAAAATTGTTTCCTATGGGATTTGTTTCTTTGAGTTCAAGATATTTGATCAAAGAGCTCTCCATGGTAAACTAGTTGCAGTATATGAAATAAAAAAATCTATATTAAGTGAACAATGGACCTTGGAATTTAGCACGCTATTATAGTAATGGCAAAAATGGTGGGGCATGTCATATATTACTTTTTAATTGCATTAAATTACGAGAATTATTTTCATAAAATGTACCAAACATTATTTATGAATGATTAATTTTGGTTATCGATTGAAAAAATAAACATAGTTATATTTCTACTAATATTATGAATATTCTTTATGAAATAAAACTACAATGTGGTATTTGTTTTCATAAATAAAGTAATGCATTGGAAAATGTAGAAGCATCTAATATTATTTACTATTACTCTAGAATTATAAACTAAGTCGTAGTTTTGAGAAAATAATTTTATTATATGATTTTGAATCATATGATACTTTTTAATTATATCTCAAACAATAAAGGGCTATGCACTCATTTATTGAGAGCATCATAAAAGTTGAAGAACTCTTCAGATTGATACATATAGATTTATGTAATCATAATTCTATAAATACCAAAACAGTTCCACGTACTTCGTCACATCCACTGATATGTCATCATGGACATGTGTATTTGACGCACATGTAGTGTGCCTATGATAAACTCATTGACTATAAAACTGTGACGAACGGGATTTTTCGCGCTCGAAAATCGACATCCATACTTTACGTCGTACTCGAATGCCGTAGATTCGACCGTTCAAATCCGAGTCGCCGAAGCTTATAACACAATTAAGTATAACGATACAGTGGAAGAAAAAGAATAATACATTGATATACAACATTTATACGATATCTGATACAATGATCAACAGATATCAATATACATCAGAGATATGATACAATAAAATAGCAGCGGAAAAGAAAAATAGGTAACACTAGCAGCGGAACAAATAACTCTAAGATAGTCTTCAAAAGAGAACTCCAGCAGCAGCTCGAACCAACATCATGATTCACCAAGACAAGCAAGTCTCGTCCACATCCAAAGACTGAACTAGCTCCAGATAACCTACTAAACCTGACTATCTGAAAACCCCAACTCTAGACTGCCCGTGTAGAAAAATATTGAGCATCCAGAGTTTAGGAAAGAAACAATAAACTCCAGATCAGTCATGGGACTGGTGTGAGCAACAAAAACAGTTTACCTTTTAAAACAATCAAAAAAAGATTTTAAAGTCAATTCGCAATGCTTTTTGAAAATGCAACTACCATAAGACCTCCCACCACACACACAATGCAA
The DNA here is from genome assembly GCA_030765085.1 of Allium cepa. NCBI lineage: Eukaryota > Viridiplantae > Streptophyta > Magnoliopsida > Asparagales > Amaryllidaceae > Allium > Allium cepa. The sequence goes on from CM060937.1 coordinate 154,337,813, forward strand.
ACGCAGACTTGGAGGAGATTTCTTCTTATGTTAGTCAAAGATGCTTACAACGCAAAATCAAATCATTTGATTATTATTATTAGTGCATAGTGTAGAAAACATTTCAAAAGTAGAATATAAATCTTACCCAGCATAGGTACCATTATATTATGCCCGCTATAGCTACCTCCTGAGGAGGCAGGTTCTACAATTTGCAATCGTAAAGGTTCGTATTGTTTCTTTGGATTTCCAACAAATCGTCAGGCCAAGGAACTTCCCATTACCACATGGAAATGCCTTTGGAAGGACGTCCCCGAGAACCTAACCGGATCTCTGCCAACACAAGGCCAGGTTACCCCTAACTGGGTAACTACTAACACGAGTATGCCATCCCCCGGTCGTAACCAACCTTTATCTGGCATCCCGATAACCAACAACCACAAAGTAATAAATTTGCAGCAACAACATAGGTTAAGTATCTGGGCTCCATACAATGATACCACCTCTATCCAGAAGGAAATGCACATACCCTAAGGGGCGCTACCCCCAATAACCTTGCCGCATCTTTCATGTTTCGACCATTTCGGGGTGTGAGGTCCGAAGAAGTCTCGTCCACAAAGCTACGCTTTTCACAAAGCCATGCTTCGATCAACAAATGATCAGCAGCACTCAGCATGCCACATTACCAAATTGGGAATATATCGCTGATAACCTTCAACTACATAACCTCTGAGCTCGTATGTCTCAGAGAAGGGTGTTAATGCTAAGAGAATAAATTCTCCGCCACCAACAGAAATGTATTTGAAAGAAATCTGCTTTATATCTCAAAATGTAATGTCAGACACACAATCCATTCAAGTATGTTCTGAGTTCGAACAGAACCGAAGGCACTTCCAAAGAAGTCCTTGCAATCCGGGTATTCACAATCCCGATCGGATTTCCCATCACTTAGGTAATCTCTATACCGTAGCTGCTCGGTGCAGAGACAATCAATAGGTCATTCTATCATTCTCGCAAATATCCGGTCTTCACCACCGGTCTTCAAATGCTATCCATAACGACGTATCACATGTTTGGAATGGGTTATACGACCCAAAGGTCCTTTCCCGGCTAACCCGAATAGTGAGCGCAACATTTAAAACATATGGATATGGGTTTTCAATTAAGTCACAACTTAATAATTCAAAACTTTCTTTCAAATGGTTTAAACAAATTTCCATTTTCAAATCTTTAACAAAAATATTTATTTCACAAAGTTCACCTAGTTTCACAAAGATTCATTCATATATTTCAAAACAATCCCTATTTCAATTGGATTAACTTGTTTTAAAATCTTTAAATTAAAGATTAAACTTATAGCTTTCAAACCGTTTCCATAACTTGGAAAATTATTTCAGTTTAAACATGAAATCCCTTTAATACAATTTGAAATTCATTTCTCCTATGAAAGCATTTTATCATTTAGAAACAACAATCTTATTTCGGAAAAACCCGATTTCATTTATACAAGTTACAATCTTTGGGTTAATTCAAATTCCCAAAAGAACAATACTTTAAAAATGGGTTGACTCATATATAACTAGTATAATATCGTTAATCCCTAGTTTCAAATCATAGATTCAATTTTAAATATTGAATTCAAATTTAAATCAAAATATTTAAATTTCAAAACCCAATCAAGTTATTCAAAATAAATTTCATCTTTGAAATTCCATTTCAAAAGCTTTTCACTTTAAACCCAATCCATTTCCAAAACCATTTGGTTTTAAATATTCAACTTTTAAACCATTTTAAAATCTGTGACTTAATCGATTTCCACGTGCAATCCATACTTGTGTGTGTATAAGTGTAGTCCAGGGATTTTACACAATAGTGCACAACATCAATCATCACATATATATCGATATCGATGAGCGGTATAATCCATAACGCTTATCTTCATTCACAGTTTCACAAATAAAATAGATTTATCAATCACAAAGAGTCATCATTATGATTCGTTGTGGGTTTCAGATAACCAACTGGAATCCAACTCCCTGTCGCATCAAAATTCAAATGTCGTGTTACGGGCAAAAAGGGATTTTCATATTCATACAACAGCATATTCATCACAGATATAACAGCTCAGCACAAAGCATTTTATATAGCATCACATCACATATCAGATATATCAATACAATACATAACATTCAATAGAATATAGTCATCCATAAATATGCTCAATTAATTATCGGATTTATTTAAATCAGCTAGGTCATCAATCATCATTAGTCGATTCCAAATCATTTGATTAAAGGTCTTTTAATCACTTATTAATCAAATTAAATCAACTTTAAATTTTTGAATAATTAAACTTTAATTATTCAATTATCTTATAATTAATTTCCCTTAATTAATTCATTAGTAAATTAATCTACCCTCAATTGATTACCATTTAATTAATTATTACAATAAGTGGTTATCCCTTCATTAATCACTAACTTACCATTAAAAATCTTTTAATTAACCATCTTCATAGTTAAACATCATTAACAATTATTAATTTCAAATAATTCAGACAGTTAATTGTTAATTTACCAATTAATTAGTCACAAAGTGATAAACCCTTAATTAATTTCAAATAATTTTAATTAATAAATCATTCCTTAATAAATCATTAAGTCTTAATTGCTTAATTGCTTGCCCCTTTTTCTTTAATTTATAATCTAATTATTAATTGATAAAACTTAATTACTATTTATTAACTACTAATTACTTAGTTATTCATTTATTAACTCTTAATTAAACTACCTAATTAATTAACTACAATTCATACATTGATTAACTTAAATTAGTTAATTACAATTTATTTATCACTTAATTATCAATTACCAATCTCTAATTACAATTATAATGTAATTACTTTCTAATTGATCTATATTAATTACTCATCTTAATTAACATTGTATAAATCTCCTTTAAATTTTGAAAACCAAATTATTAACTACAAACTTAAGTGTTAATTAACTTTATACTCAACTTAAATTAAATTGCTTAATTAAAATAATTAAGGGTTTAAAAACATTGTTAAGCTTTAACTAATTTAAACTTGAATCATTTTATTTGCATCATTTATTAACCTATGTTTGGGTAAATTTCAAAGTTCGAAAATTTCTTTCTTATTATCAGAAAATTTAAGCTTTAAAAACAAAAAAAAAAACTTTTATAATAGTTGGGCTTGAAATTTTCACTCTAATAAATTTATTTATTACGTTTACATAACAGGCCCAATCGGCCCAACCCGGAACCATTCTTCCTTCTTCCTTCCTTCATCATTCCCAGATAGGTCTTTCCCCATAGTCGAACACAAGTGTGCACGTACGTGTATGCGTGCACGACAACTTCGGCCGCAAATTCACGCCGCCAACTATCTTCCTAGGTCGCACCTCGTCCCTACGTCCACGTCCAACATTCGAAAACACGATCGAACCCCAAATTCAAAAATTCGAACTTCGACTGGCCTGAACAAAATAGTTCATCAAAAAAACTTCCTTCGACCCATCGCCTCAGGTCATCGGACACCTCGAAACTACGACCCTAGCTCTGCCACATCACCACGCTCCGATCCTCCTTGACCCAAACCAGTCCATTGCTCCCATGCCAGAGAATTTAACTCGAAACGTTGTCAAACCCATCTAAGCTCTAAAACCCTAAATTTCATTCGACTTAAATTTCCTTGCATTCGAAATTTTTTTTTCAATATTTTTCCTGTGTTAATAAATCACCAAGCTATCCTTTCAACAATTTTCAACAATTAAAATTTGTTGAATCCACTGAAAATGATAAAAATTCAATTTGGGTTCATATAAGAACCGCACCATGTATACTCACCTAAAAATTCTCGTTTTTGATTTAAAAATCCTACTTTTGAATATAGTTTCAAGTTATATAATTGAATCAATGTTTTACACCATTCGAAATTATCAAAGATTTGAGTTTGTTCTGTAAAACCAGGTTTTTTTTCCATCCTGTATGTTTATAATTCACTTGAAACTGTTTTAAACAATAACTGATACTTAAACAAGCCTATTTGCTTTTGAAATCTAAACCTAACAAAGGTTGATTCAAGAGGAAAATGAATTTTGAGTAAAATTTAGGCTTGTAAACTAAGAACAGAGATATATCCACTATCATATATACACAGGAACATACTTACACACATACATCACAAACATATTATTTTCAGAGATGAGTATGCAACAGAATTTATAGCTTAAACTATTTAAATTAGTGATGTTACTCACCTTGTCTGAGAAGAAGAACAGAGCATACTTTATTTTGAAAACAGCCTAAACTTTTTAAAACTGGAAATGGCATTGCTTTTGATCCTAAATCTTCATGCCTTGTTGAGGTATAAAGCTTCAGTTTTATAAAAATGGAAATGCTACTTTATTATTCTCAGGTTTGCTATGTGATGAACGAATGAAGATATAAGAAGACATGTATATAAAGAAGTGTTTGTATAGGGGGGTGTTTTCATATGGGGCTGAGTTGATCTTTAAACAAATTTTAAATTTGACTTTACTTGTTGCTAGGTATGGAAGCATTAAATGTTGGAGTACCTTGTGTCCTACTTAGCTGAATATATGCATAGATGTATTATTACTTTAGCTTTGTTTATTTCAGCCTGCATTTTTCTTGCCTACATATATATTTTTACAACTACATCATGTTTCTTTGCATTTCTTTTTACCAGTTTGTTTTCAAAACTAAATGTATATAGATGTTTACTTTTACTTGTGTGGTTATGCCTGGCCTCTATTTCATTTCTTTTGTTTGTTATTTTAGTGTCTTTACTTTTGTTTTGTTTACTTTGCATATTTATTTACAACTTTGTTTCATATTTAAGTGTCGTTTCTTTTCTTTTCTTATGACTTAATAATATAAATAGATTTCTATTTTAATATTGTTGTTAAAATTTTAACTAAGTGTATTCACTTATTTCAAACCTCAATAGTTAGTTTGACTTACATATTAATCTTTAAGTATTGCCTATCATCTTGTATTCATTGGTTTTATATTCAACTTTATTTATTTTTATACATGTTTATAACCATTATTTGATTTTATACATATGCTTTAATATTTATAAGGTTTATTTCATTTTAAACATTTTTTTTGAAAGACTTCATTTTGAATTTTTTTTTAAATCATGGCTTCTTTCAAAACACACATACTATATATATATTTATAAATAATTTTAAATAACAATTTCTATCCAAAATAAGAATTCATTTGTAAGGACATTTTATTATAAATATTGTTTAAGAATAACTCCTTATTTAATATAAAAATAATTTTATAAAAGAAACCATTTCTTTATTAATAAATAACATAATTTATTTGAACATTGGAAAAACTCAAATCAATTTATCATTTAATTTCACAATTTTAAATCAAAAATTAGTTTAATTATCAATTTAAAATAAATTAAAATTCGGGATCGTTACAGACTTCCCCCCTTAAAATGAATTTCGTCCTCGAAATTCGCAGGCACGAAACTAAGACATATGAAGAATGTTTCATCCAATCAAACTGAATATCTATTCTGCATTTGGCTTACCAAATCAGAATATCAATAGTAGATACGAGAACGAATCTATTTAACACTTCACAAGATACTTGGGTTATCAAATCTACGAATTATGCACTGATATTGGTTAGTTCGAAGGGATAACTAACCATTCGTAGATTATATCGAGACCCAAATAATAGATAAATGGATTTAATCTTCCACAATTTCCAAACATCGGATATGGATTCCAAACTCAAGTCGGAATACTTATACTTTAGGGTATATACAACCTGTCCCTCTTCGGACTTCGATCTACCCAAGAAATTACAATAGAATTTCAAATTTGGTTTTAAACGAAATCGTTTTATCGATACAACTCAATTTATCCTTCATATTCTATTAGTCAAGTTAACTCAATTCAAAATTTCTAATTTATTTAAAATTTCCCATTTCAAATTTAAAATTTCAAATTCATTAAAGTTTAAACTAAAAACTGATAAGAAACCGATGAAGATACGAAGTAAGGATTTTCTACACTGATTCGTAGAGCCATCATCATACTGAAACTTCTTCTTATAGCTGTCACGAAGAAATCAAAAGAAATTGGAATCGAATCAAAGGAAATTGATAGAGAAAATTATTTCCACTGTTACAGGATATTGACCATTTATAGTCGTATCCCCTTGTCCCCTATTTCATCCTCTTCTTGCACTCATATTCACTATCACTGGATAGTAAGAGAATTTACTGAGGCATTCGAACATATATCTTAGGGATTTCTCATTCTAGGGATACTTCACCCTATCTCTAATGAGTTACTTAATGTGTTATACTCCTGAGCTAAAGTTTTACCTTAGCTTTGATACCAAATGTGACGAACGGGATTTTTCGCGCTCGAAAATCGACATCCATACTTTACATCGTACTCGAATGCCGTAGATTCGACCGTTCAAATCCGAGTCGCCGGAGCTTATAACACAATTAAGTATAACGATACAGTGGAAGAAAAAGAATACTACATTGATATACAACATTTATACAATATCTGATACAATGATCAACATATATCAATATACATCAGAGATATGATACAATAAAATAGCAGCGGAAAAGAAAAATAGATAACACTAGCAGCGGAACAAATAACTCTAAGATAGTCTTCAAAAGAGAACTCCAGCAGCAGCTCGAACCAACATCATGATTCACCAAGACAAGCAAGTCTCGTCCACATCCAAAGACTAAACTAGCTCCAGATAACCTACTAAACCTGACTATCTGAAAACCCCAACTCTAGACTGCCCGTGTAGAAAAATTTTGAGCATCCAGAGTTTAGGAAAGAAACAATAAACTCTGGATCAGTCATGTGACTGGTGTGAGCAACAAAAACAGTTTATCTTTTAAAACAATCAACAAAAGGTTTTAAAGTCAATTCGCAATGCTTTTTGAAAATGCAACTACCATAAGACCTCCCACCACACACACAATGCAAACGCAGACTTGGAGGAGATTTCTTCTTATGTTAGTCAAAGATGCTTACTACGCAAAATCAAATCATTTGATTATTATTATTAGTTCATAGTGTAGAAAACATTTCAAAAGTAGAATATAAATCTTAGCTAGCATAGGTACCATTATATTATGCCCGCTATAGCTACCTCCTAAGGAGGCGGTTCTACAATTTGCAATCGTAAAGGTTCGTATTGTTTCTTTGGATTTCCAACAAATGGTCAGGCCAAGGAACTTCCCATTACCACATGGAAACGTCTCTGGAAGGACGTCCCCGAGAACCTAACCGGATCTCTGCCAACACAAGGCCGGGTTACCCCTAACTGGGTAACTACTGACACGAGTATGCCATCCCTCGGTCGTAACCAACCTTTATCCGGCATCCCGATAACCAACAACCACAAAGTAATAAATTTGCAGCAACAACATAGGTTAAGTATCTGGGCTCCATACCATGATACCACCTCTATCCAGAAGGAAATGCACATACCCTAAGGGGCGCTACCCCACATAACCTTGCCGCATCTTTCATGTTTTGACCATTTCGGGGTGTGAGGTCCGACGAAGTCTCGTCCACAAAGCTACGCTTTTCACAAAGCCATGCTTCGATCAACAAATGATCAGCAGCACTCAGCATGCCACATTACCAAATTGGGAATATATCGCTGATAACCTTCAACTACATAACCTCTGAGCTCGTATGTCTCAAAGAAGGGTGTTAATGCTAACAGAATAAATTCTCCGTCACCAACAGAAATGTATTTGAAAGGAATCTGCTTTATATCTCAAAATGTAATGTCGGACACACAATCTATTCAAGTCTGTTCTGGGGTCGAGCAGAACCGAAGGCACTTCCAAAGAAGTCCTTGCAATCCGGGTATTCACAATCCCGATCGGATTTCCCATCACTTAGGGAATCACTATACCGTAGCTACTCGGTGCAGAGACAATCAATAGGTCATTCTATCGTTCTCGCAAATATCCGGTCTTCGCCACCGGTCTTCAAATGCTATCCATAACGACGTATCACATATTCGGAATGGGTTATACGACCCAAAGGTTCTTTCCCGGCTAACCCGAATAGTAAGCGCAACATTTAAAACATATGGATATGGGATTTCAATTAAGTCACAACTTAATAATTCAAAACTTTCTTTCAAATGGTTTAAACAAATTGCCATTTTTAAATCTTTAACAAAAAGATTTATTTCACAAAGTTCACCTAATTTCACAGAGATTCATTCATATATTTCAAAACAATTCCCATTTCAATTGGATTAACTTGTTTTAAAATCTTTAAATTAAAGATTAAACTTATAGCTTTCAAACCGTTTCCATAACTTGGAAAACTATTTCAGTTCAAACTTGAAATCCCTTTAATACAATTTGAAATTCATTTCTCCTATGAAAGCATTTTATCATTTAGAAACAACAATCTTATTTCGAAAAAACCCGATTTCATTTATACAAGTTACAATCTTTGGGTTAGTTCAAATTCCCAAAAGAACAATACTTTAAAAATGGGTTGACTCATATATAACTAGTATAATATTGTTAATCCCTAGTTTCAAATCATAGAATTCAATTTTAAATATTGAATTCAAATTTAAATCAAAATATTTAAAATTTCAAAACCCAATCAAGTTATTCAAAATAAATTTCATCTTTGAAATTCCATTTCAAAAGCTTTTCACTTTAAACCCAATCCATTTCCAAAACCATTTGGTTTTAAATATTCAACTTGTGAACCATTTTAAAATCTATGAATTAATCGATTTCCACGTGCAATCCATAATTGTGTGTGTATAAGTGTAGTCCAGGGATTTTACACAATAGTGCACAACATCAATCATCACAGATATATCGATATCGATGAGCGGTATAATCCATAATGCTTATCTTCATTCACAGTTTCACAGATAAAATAGATTTATCAATCACAAAGAGTCATCATTACGATCCGATGTGGGTTTCGGATAACCAAATGGGATCCGACTCCCTGTCGCATCGAAATTTAAATGTCGTGTTACGGGCAAAAAGGGATTTTCATATTCATACAACAGTATATTCATCACAGATATAACAGCTCAGCACAAAGCATTTTATATAGCATCACATCACATATCAGATATATCAATCCAATACATAGCATTCAATAGAATATAGTCATCCATAAATATGCTCAATTAATTATCTGATTTGTTTAAACCAGCTAGGTCAACAATCATCATTAGTCGATTCCAAATCATTTGATTAAAGGTCCTTTAATCACTTATTAATCAAATTAAATCAACTTTAATTTTTTGAATAATTAACCTTTAATTATTCAATTATCTTGTAATTAATTTCCCTTAATTAATTCATTAGTAAATTAATCTACCCTCAATTGATTACCATTTAATTAATTATTACAATAAGTGGTTATCCCTTCATTAATCACTAACTTACCATTAAAAATCTTTAATTAACCATCTTCATAGTTAATCGTCATTAACATTTATTAAATTCAAATAATTTAGACAGTTAATTGTTAATTTACCAATTAATTAGTCACAAAGTGATAAACCCTTAATTAATTTCAAATAATTTTAATTAATAAATCATTCCTTAATCAATCATTAAGTCTTAATTGCTTAATTACTTGCCCCTTTTTCTTTAATTTATAATCTAACTATTAATTGATAAAACTTAATTACTATTTATTAACTACTAATTACTTAGTTAGTCATTTATTAACTCTTAATTAAACTACCTAATTAATTAACTACAAATCATACATTGATTAACTTAAATTGGTTAATTACAATTTATTTATCACTTAATTATCAATTACCAATCTCTAATTACAATTATAATGTAATTACTTTCTAATTAATCTATATTGATTACTCATCTTAGTTAACATTTTATAAATCTCCTTTAAATTTTGAACACCAAATTACTAACTACAAACTTAAGTGTTAATTAACTTTATACTCAACTTAAATTAAATTGCTTAATTAAAATAATTAAGTGTTTAAGAACATTGTTAAGCTTTAACTAATTTAAACTTGAATCATTTTATTTGCATCATTTATTAACCTATGTTTGGGTAAATTTCAAAGTTCGAAAACTTCTTTCTTATTATCAGAAAATTTAAGCTTTAAAAGCAAAATAAACTTTTATAATAGTTGGGCTTGAAATTTTTACTTTAAGAAATTTATTTATTACGTTTACAGAACAGGCCCAATCGGCCCAACCCGGAACCATGCTTCCTTCTTTCTTCCTTCATCATTCCCAGATAGGTCTTCCCCCATAGTCGAACAAAAGTGTGCACGTACGTGTATGCGTGCACGACAACTTCGACCGCAAATTCTCGCCGCCAACCATCTGCCTACGTCGCACCTCGTCCCTACATCCACGTCCAACATTCGAAAACACGATCGAACCCCAAATTCAAAAATTCGAACTTCGATCGGCATGAACAAAATAGTTCATCAAAAAAACTTCCTTCGACCCATCGCCTCAGGTCATCGGAGACCTCGAAACTTCGACCCTAGCTCTGCCACATCTCCACGCTCCGATCCCCCTTGACCCAAACCAATCCGATGCTCCCATGCCAGCGAATTTAACTCGAAACTTTGTCAAACCCATCTGAGCTTTAAAACTCTAAATTTGATTCGACTTAAATTTCCTTGCATTCGAAATTTTTTTTCAATATTTTTCCTGTGTTAATAAATCGCCAAGCTATCCTTTCAACAATTTTCAACAATTAAAATTTGTTGAATCCACAGAAAATGATAAAAATTCAATTTGGGTTCATATAAGAACCGCACCATGTATACTCACCAAAAAATCCTCGTTTTTGATTTAAAAATCCTACTTTTGAATATAGTTTCAAGTTATATAATTGAATCAATGTTTTACACCATTCAAAATTATCAAAGATTTGAGTTTGTTCTGTAAAACCAGGTTTTTTTTCCATCCTGTATGTTTATAATTTACTTGAAACTGTTTTTAACAATAACTGTTACTTAAACAAGCCTATTTGCTTTTGAAATCTAAACCTAACAAAGGTTGATTCAAGAGGAAAATGAATTTTGAGTAAAATTTAGGCTTGTAAACTAAGAACAGAGATATATCCACTATCATATATACACAGGAACATACTTACACACATACATCACAAACATATTATTTTCAGAGATGAGTATGCAACAGAATTTATAGCTTAAACTATTTAAATTAGTGATGTTACTCACCTTGTCTGAGAAGAAGAACAGAGCATACTTTATTTTGAAAACAGCCTCAACTTTTTAAAACTGGAAATGGCATTGCTTTTGATCCTAAATCTTCTTGCATTGTTAAGGTATAAAGCTTCAGTTTTATAAAAATGGAAATACTACTTTATTATTCTCAGGTTTGCTATGTGATGAACGAATGAAGATATAAGAAGACATGTATATAAAGAAGTGTTTGTATAGGGGCGTGTTTTCATATGGGGGCTGAGTTGATCTTTAAACAAATTTTAAATTTGACTTTACTTGTTGCTAGGTATGGAAGCATTAAATGTTGGAGTACCTTGTGTCCTACTTAGTTGAATATATGCATAGATGTATTATTACTTTAGCTTTGTTTATTTCAGCCTGCATTTTTCTGGCCTGCATATATATTTTTACAACTACATCATCTTTCTTTGCATTTCCTTTTACCAGTTTGTTTTCAAAACTAAATGTATATAGATGTTTACTTTTACTTGTGTGGTTATGCCTGGCCTCTATTTCATTTCTTTTGTTTGTTATTTTAGTGTCTTTACTTTTGTTTTGTTTACTTTGCATATTTATTTACAACTTTGTTTCATATTTAAGTGTCATTTCTTTTCTTTTCTTATGACTTAATAATATAAATAGATTTCTATTTTAATAATGTTGTTAAAATTTTAACTAAGTATTCATTTATTTCTAACCTCAATACTTAATTTGACTTACATATTAATCTTTAACTATTGCTTATCATCTTGTATTCATTGGTTTTATATTCAACTTTATTTATTTTTATACATATTTATAACCATTATTTGATTTTATACTTATGCTTTAATATTTATAAGGTTTATTTCATTTTAAACGTTTTTTTTTGAAAGACTTCATTTTGAATTTTTTTAAATCATGGCTTCTTTCAAAACACACATACTATATATATATTTATAAATAATTTGAAATAACAATTTCTATCTAAAATAAGAATTCATTTGTAAGGACATTTTATTATAAATATTGTTTAAGAATAACTCCTTATTTAACATAAAAATAATTTTATAAAAGAAACCATTTCTTTATTAATAAATAACATAATTTATTTGAACATTGGAAAAACTCAAATCAATTTATCATTTAATATCACAATTTTAAATCAAAAATTAGTTTAATTATCAATTTAAAATAAATTAAAATTCGGGATCGTTACAAAAACAGAAGTAAAAATAATATACGATAGAAATGATTCGATTTGATCGAATGAGTGAGGATATTGAAAATGGTTCCAAACGTACCGAAAATGAATAAAGATTCAATCTCAAAATAACTCCTTCATGTGATACATAATGATGCATTGATATGGAGGAATCGAACTTTGTTGGACTATGTATGATTAATTGTGAGTGAAGTTGAGTTAGTTTCTTTCTATAAGGTAATGTAGTTAAGAGTAATACACAAGTTAATATTATTTCATTTGAATAACAGTTTACAAAATCTTGCAAGATAAAGGTTTATTAGAAATTCCAACATATCCTAGGCTAAGAAGTTGGCAGGTTATGCGAGTCGAAAGATTGCACGTAATAATTGGTTATGAGGGATCTTATATGAATCTCCATAAAAGGATTTTGGAAAGGACTATCATTGAATTACATATTAACGTTTTGAATATAATTTTATAAATAAAGAAACTCATAAAGCGTTTATGAATTCTTATTCTATTTACACTGAGAAACATTGTTTCAAGATACACCAACTTCATTATAAAGGAATTTCTTTGCGGAATTATTGGTAGTTAAATAGAATTGGATTCGATCCATAGATAGAATTGATTATATGAGATGAAATGAAATTAACTAACCTAAATGAATACATAACATTAGAATGTCTAATAAGTATTCTCGTACATTGATGAGAAACTATGAGTTTCTTATTAATGTCGAAATTATATAGTCCATGGTTGTTTAATTAAACAATTAAGAGTGTTGATTCAATATGGAGTGATGTGCAAATCCAAAAGAATTCCGAATACGCTATCAAAATATGATTTTAGTGGTCGTAACCGAGGGGATGTGATCCATCGGCCGAGATTGTGTCTTCATGAGAAAGACTAATGTAGTTGGAATTAAATGAGCAATGTAAATAAGAAAAATATCATAAATTTCAATTGTTGAAATCAACATAATAGATTTGGTATTCAACGTGCTCAAATTAATTCAGATTTATTCACAAAATTATCGCTTGATAAGACTTAGCGTTCTGGTACATATGTATTGAAATAGAAATTCTAAATAATGATTTAGAGTATAATATTTACACATATTAACCAGAAGTGTCTCGAAGTCAGCAGGAGCGATATTGAGTTTGCGAGTCTTTGGATATGATTCAAGAAATGATACAAAGGTATCATTTTATAAGCATCAAGATTGAATAAGTATTTTGATAGAAATAATATATTTTGATTTTCAATTAAAGTGCGAAGGAAGCCTGTGTGTAACAAACCACATATTTTACGATTGTGTATTTAAATATTTTATTTAAATATAGCATCGTTAGTCGGATTTTAGCCCGAAATGCTACTTTTTTCAAACAGCCGAATTTGGACTCGATACCACTTCCATTGAGTTCAAAATGGCGTTTGCGACCTTTTTGAGTATAAACATTTATATATTTGGAGCTAGCTAAAATTTTGACCTTTTCACTTAGGGCTTTGGGTTTGGACTTGGGGTTCAACCCACTAACCAAACTCATCTTATATCCTAACTCCACCACCTCTCCTCTTCATAATTTCCTACAACTCAAGCTTTAGCTAAAATGGTGATGGAGATGGAAAATTAAAATACTAAGCCCTAGTTTCTTTAGAAAATCTAAGCTTTAGCTCCAAATTCAAAGAGAAGCTTAGGTAAGTATCTCCTCCTTTTTCTCCATCTCAATCTCTTTCCAATTTCAAAAATTTCCTATAACCTAATTTGGAAAATTATTTGCTTATGATATTAGATTGGAGCTTTTAGAGTTGAGATTGAAGAGTGGTTGATTATCCTTTGTTTTCAAGCTTCTTCTTCCTTGTTTTTGAGTAAAAGGTGAGATTTTTATCTCACATCTATGTCTATATCCTTCATTGTTGTTAGGTATGAATTCCTAACTTCTATTTCGTGTTCATTGGCTTTGGATTGAATTGGTTTTATGAATATTTCAATTTTTGACGTTTGAAGTCAAATCTTTAAAAATCCTAGCTTTGTTGTTTGAACATGTTTTTGGTGATGCATCGAAGATGGGCTGGAATTGCTCGTCTGATCGCGAATTGACTAGAGTTGCTCTTCATTTAGATGGGCTGGAAATGCTGGAAAACAGGCACCAGTCGACTGACCCTCTGAGTCCAGTTGACTGACCTAGAACCCGTGAGTTTTTCCAGGCATTGGCTAGTCGGCTATTCTAGAGTGCTAGTCGACTGACCTGCTTGTATTCAGTCCATTTTTCCTATTTAGCTTATTTTGCTTGAGGTGCCAATTTTTATCGATTCGTGATTATCCGATTTCTTATTATCATTTATTATTGACTTTGATGACTTCTTTTCGGAATTTTTGAGAATATCCATTTGATGGATTCGATATCGATTTTATGGCTTTGATTCACGCCTTTGAATGTCAATCTTTGGCGATTGATTGTTTCTACAATCATTTCTATGGTTTGTCACTTTGAAAATATAATGGTTTTATATACTAGTAGTAAATATCAAAACTCTTTCATCAAAACGATTTTAACACTATTTTATTACAAAGCTTGTTATTTAAAACCATTTTCCTACCTATTAGTATATACAAACCTTTACCTCACTCGTATGAGAAATCTAATTAAACGGCTTAGTAAAATAAGTGGTACGAAACGCTTGCGTTTACTTCGTTGGTTAATTCTTGAACTTGTTCGATTGAAACTCTTGTGACAACTTTCGAGTGGAGATCTACAATTTGTTCGTAAATATTTTAGTTAAGCCAGTGGTTATAGGACATGAAGCTAAACTCATCTATTTACTATCTTAGTGTAATTGACACTTCTTGATGATTGATGATGATCATTTTGTGATTTAGACTAGCAATGTACGATGTCTCTTTGTCTGCGAGGGAGACTAAACCCCGTTTCTGCGGAGCTTCGGCTCAAAGTTGGTGGGGTAGCGACCCTTGGTCTTCGGGCCGTTTTGTGGAGCTTCGGCTCAAAAATTAATGGTTAGCAACCATGGAATAGTGTTCCGTTTTGTGATACACGTGTTGGTGAGTTTTCATGCTCCCGTTTTGTGATAGGCCTCCCCCTTTTGTGATTTCTGGATTTCTATTGATGATTTCTAGAATTTGTGTTTCGCCAATTTTCGTGATTTACATTGATAAGCTTTATCAATATTTATGCATTGGTGAATTTGTGTTTCACTAACTTTTCCGATTGGCATTGATATATTTATCAATATTTGTGGTTTGGTGAGTATGGTGAAGGATATGACTTCCTATTTGGTCCTTTTGAGATAACTGAGGTATTGTATGATTTTGCTGATTTTAAATGTATACTCTTCATA
The DNA here is from genome assembly GCA_030765085.1 of Allium cepa. Classification (NCBI taxonomy): domain Eukaryota; kingdom Viridiplantae; phylum Streptophyta; class Magnoliopsida; order Asparagales; family Amaryllidaceae; genus Allium; species Allium cepa. The sequence continues at coordinate 154,353,645 of CM060937.1, forward strand.
GTATGGCATTATTGTTATCATACGTTTTGACATATCTCTTATTCCATCTCATTTTATTTGATATTTATAGCTATACTGATCCGTTTATTATTTTCTTATTAAATAATACTCGGGTCAGACCGAGAAGTTACAGGTGCTCCAACTTGACTCCTTATCAGGGATCATCATCTGACTTTTGTCTAACTATATTAGATTGGTAGTTTTTGTTGTTATACGTTTGAGATAGAGACTCCTTAATGTATACATATCCTTTTGTCTAGCACTTTTATCCATTCTTTTGTGTTATTGTGATCTTTTTGACCACTACTCTGATGTGCACTTTCATGTGTTGTATTCATACCTATCCGCCTTTGTGATATGGATATCTGTGACTGATTTTTGTTATGTTTATTTCTATATTTGTTTTCGAAGATATCATAGCCACTGTGTGGTAGCTTTGAGTTTGTATCGGCATATTGGATTTCCTCTTGAAATGAAATGCATGTTATACTATCTGACATATCGGTGCTCGCACAAAGCAATTACACGGATAGTCGTTCTTCAATAGCCTTATTCTTCATTCTAGTTGACGGCATTACTCCGTAGTGTCCTTGACTAGCGTGAGTATAGAGGTGGGGCGTCACACTGTGTTCATAAGAAAAAAGTTAAAAGATACATTGATATTTCTAAACCGTAAATATGCAACACATTCTTGATTTTAATTTGTGTTGAAATCAACCTTAGTTGTTTTAATACTCAACTTTGGATCGCAAATAATGTCGTTTATAGTGAGTATAAAAGATATTGGGAATGTCTTAAATCGATATTTAAATGCACCTTAATAAATTATTTAATATGGAACATGTGAGTTCCTTATGCACGGGCAATAAGAATTATCATACATGTTATGTTGGTTACGATATCATGATTTGTTTATGTATTTGATGCATGAAGCAAATACCAAATCCAAATTGATATCACTAAATGGTTGATTGAATTGTTCTCATGTATTTAAGAAATACTAGGGAATTGTTTACAGAAACAAAACTAACTCCTTATGAAGGAGTGTTCAGACTCAAATATCATAAGAGATATTGAGTATTATATGTCAACAATAAATTCAAGTGAAGAATATTTGGCTGGTTCGATGAAAAAGACTAAGTACATCGTCTTGAATAGCGCCGCAATAAAAACAATGTATATAAATATATAAGTGCGGAAATTTCTAATTAATCCAATTTCAAATGTTGAGAATCTCATAACATTGTTTTATGATAACAATGTCGCGATATAGTTCCACAAAGGGACTGACCCAATTGGTTTTGGGTTAGGGTTTTGAGAAAGGGACTGACATATAATTGTAACAAATTAAAATAGTTCCACAAAGGGACTGACCCAATTGGTTTTGAGAAAACCAATTAGAAATGTTGGAATTAGATTTCATAATTGACCCCAAGTGCAAGTGGAAAATTGATAGAGTTAGGGATATGCCCTAAGGGGAAATTATTTAATTTGTTACAAATATCTAGTTGGTAGACCAATCTTGTTCGAAATAAAGGTGTTTCCTTTCTATTATATAATTGATATAATGTGTTTATATTAATTAATTAATTTAATTAAAAGTATTATAATCGTGAGTATTTATCACAATGAAACAAATATATCATTTTAAATGTTCTTAGTCAAGATGCATCGATATTGGATAGCGATGTATCCGTTGAGACTGGAGTATGTAACGCTTAAAAAATATTGGGTAGTGTATTACTCATCACTGCTGGGGGCACCTAAGGGTTAGTTCTAATATTTATTGGATAACTATGGAATGACTCACTTGGTAGTTTTCTGTTGGTTAATATAGCTAAGGTCTAAAAGAAAATATCGATGTGACTAATTTACACAGTTCTTTCGACTTGAGAATATTATGAATCTTCAATATGAAGGCTCTGCTTTCATTATAGTCAAATCATGGCATAGAGTCCATCGTTGGTTGAGTGGAAGTATTGGAAGTGAAGCCCTATTCAAGAGAGGATTCGTCTCCTCGGTTATATGGGGCTAGTATCACGCTCAACTCAAGTCAACCCAAAGTCAAAATGACCAGAGTAGTTTGTATAATATCCTCTATCAAGAGGCCCAAAACTAAGCGCTATAGATGTTGTAGTCATCTATAGTATTATCTTCCGGTGACTAAATACGGCTATGTTAATGGTATCTATAATATCAAAAGCACTTGAATAAACAGATGTTCCATATTCATTTTACATAATCTGAATACGTTCCCAGGCAAGGATAAAATATATTTATTACAAAATATGCCAAGAGTGGTATGTGTAGATACCCCTTTGATGATTAGAGTCATATAGTTATAATTGACTTAATACATACACATCAGAAATAACAACAACTAAACAGAGAACTGCAACTCCTAAATAGCTATTCGTTGCCTCCTGCATGCCTTCAATAGCCTTATTCGTCATCCTACTAAAAACCTGAAAACCCTTAACTCTTAACCTACTTAAATCAATTTTGAGCACTCAAGAGTTTAAGGGAAAACCATAAACTTCGAGTTAGACATAAAGCCTGATGCGAATAATACTAAACATCTCGGTTAATTAGTGTTAAGTGAGACCACGCTGCTTAGCGAAATGGATTTCTCCTCACTACATCCTTTTAAACATATCTTTTGGAAAACCTTTTCATGCAACCAAAATTGGTTAAGTACTGTAAAGCATCATTATGTATATGTACATAAATAACAGGTAACAAATGAACTATCTGTTCAAACTCATAAGTTTTGTTGGCTAACTTTTGCCTTTGGCTGACTCGGGCCTACCAGACAATATAAACTGAATTAGTCTAACAACTATTAGACACTCCCCTTCTAGATGGTATGTCCTTAACTATATGTAAATACTTCTCTTCTGGAACGTCTGTCCCTAACTTAATCATCTTCCAAGTCACCAGATCCTAATGGTTTTGTGGGCTAGTAACCTATCTGTATATAAACATATATTCCGTCTTACCTGTAACAAAGCCCTACAAACTGGAATTTTCGATAATAATAGGCTGGGGCCAATAACTAATGTATAGGGCACACCCTATACCAGCCTCATCTGCTATCTAATATCTAAGTCATTTCACTTAGGGATTTCTTCCCATAATTTTCCTTGAAAGCCTTTTCAAAATGATTTAAAACCTTTAAATCAAACTCACACAAGGAATAATTTTAGTCTTTATGCTTTACTCAAAATCACCTTGCCATGTTATACATATATATAATTGTCACAAAATTTTGTTGATGAAAACAATTAAACACTTGAAAGTACCCCTTTCGTTTCCATTGAAAGTACCCTTTTCTAGTTCTTTGAAAGCAACTCTTTCATGACCAAGTAAAACCCTTTTATTTATCTAGGACGAAAGGCCAAAGCTTTCCTTTCAAAATCATACATAAAACCCTTTTGAATCCTTTAGAAACCCTTCTTTCAAAAGCATTAAAATCTTGGACATCCTTTCTTAAAACACTTCAAAACATCGCCTTTGGAAAAGCTTCCATTTTCGTCCCTTTTGAAACCATCAGAAATCAACACCTTTCGACTCCTTCGAAACCTTTGAGGAATCGACTCTTCGAAACTGTTTTAACCACCTTCCGAAAGCATTAAGTCCTAAACACTCAAACCTTTCGAAAGCAATCAGTTTCAACTTAAAACATGTGGAAAAACACCTTTCGAAACCATGTAAGTCATTTCTTTTCAAACCTTTGGGTAATACTTCTAATAGAATAAAAAGGGTCAAAACATCTTAGTCGATCCCTTCCTTTCGAAACCATGTTCCTAAGTAAAGAAACAATGGTGTCGAAACCATCCCTTCGAAAGCATGGGAGAAGTGGCTGATTTTTAAAAGTAAAGTATACCTTTCGATACCATTGACTTTGAAAGGTAGAAAGACGACAGCTAGAGGTTTCGACCCCTTCGAAAGCTTTACTTAAGACAAAAGAATGCAACCAAGTCAAAATCATTCCTTTGAAAACATTTGACCCAGCCGAAAGCAACTTAGTAGAACCCCATCTCTTTCGAGAGCAAAGCAGGCACTACTTTAATTTTAAAACAAACATACTCTAACCCCTTCGGAACCTAAGGTTTCGACCAAGTACCCCGTCATCTTTTTCCAAAATGCTGTGTACCAAGTAGCTTGATACCATGCGCTTTGGTTTCAAAACTATTGAAGGTGAACGGTCTGGGTCGGAACCCCCTGTACCGAAAGTGGCGAAACATGCTAAAATCATGTTATTTATTTTTTTAACATAAAAGAGAAAACTTTTCAACTAACATGCCTTTGTTTGCCAAATTTTCGTTGGTTGCTAAATACTTTTCAAAAAAGTGCTGCCAATATTTCAATTTTTTTTTACAAGATGCCCCTTCTCCTTAATTAATATATAGAACATTTAAGTCTCATGCCTTAAATAATTTTATATATTTATCAAAACACTTAGGAAAAATTTGAAAAATTCCCAGAAAATCCAATTATATATATTTCCTAGCATATAAAACTTTTTAGACCTAAATAATTGTTTATTTAGCCGTAAATAATTTATAACCCAATAAATCATTTTCTTCACAAGGAAATAAATATAAAATCCACATTAATTTAGAAAATTATGAAAATTGAAACCCATCCTTAAAATATCATTTTTGATCTACATTTAAATTTCCAAGGCATTTGGACGTCATTTAATAAGGTTTTCATATCAAACCTATCATAAAATCTAATATGAACATGCATAAGTCATCAACAAGTAAATATAAACCTTTGATCATTCAAACAATGGAATTATCATGCAAAATTGTAACAACCTGGATTTTCAACCCTCCAAAATCAACACAAATCACCCTCGGTATTCATGTGCCGCAAATCCAATTGTCGGAAAGCCCGATTGTTAGGGGAAAAAGAAAATAAAGACAGAACGGAATCTCATACGAATGGAATAACATATATTATTTCAATATAAAATCTTTATAGCAGAAAATTTTAAATAACTATCAGAGTCTAACCTGGATTTAGCCTGGGCAGTTATAAACTCCCGTCCTTACAAATGCTGATAGCCGGACAAAACGAATCCAATATATGCAGCGGATAATAGATTAAGTGTAACACCCCTAATTTTATTGACATTATTCAAGGGATTCAATTAGAATAAATTAAATAGAATAATGTAAATAAGAAGATTGAGGTTGTCAATAAACTAGGTGGTCGTGCTTAATTAAAATCTAATGAACTTTTAAAAATGGGTTAAGTAATTGAGCATAAGGGCATTAGGGTAAATAGCCACCCATTTTTCCCACCTTTATATTATTCTCATTAGGCTATACATGTTCATTTTACTTAAAACAAAATTATATAATCGTGAGAAGCAAGACCGACCATTAGGAAGAAAGAAGATTAGATAAAAATCAAATTAAAGCTTAGGATTCAAGCTAGAAAATCAATCACAATCAAACATTAATTTCCTTATCCAATCTAAGGTGAATAATAATTTCTACATCTCTATTTTGATTTTAACATCATATGGTTTCATATTTAAGGATAAATCTATTTTTATGATATACAGAATGATGAAATGCTTAATTTTGAATTATATATGTTTAGACAAGGTTGTTTAAAAAGGATATGCACGGTTTAGGGCAAAACTGATATGAAATGATTTCTAAAGGCCATGGGAAAATTTTATGTTATAGAAAACATGATTTTGGAGTTGGATTTCATTTTTTTAATTTTTCAAGCCGTTAAGAATTTTTTATGAATTTTCAAAGGAAAATATGGTTACATAGGTTCATAAATTGCTTTGGAAAAATATATTATGAATTTGAGTCTAAAATTTTAATATGTTAGATAACATAATTAAAGTGAATTTCTAGAATTTTTGGGGATTTTAACTAAGTGATTTAGCATGAAAATTAAATTATTTTAAAAGAAGGACCTAAATGATTTAATTGTTTTACAAGAGGAAGGGCTTATTTGTTAAATGTTAATCTGATTTTAGATCTGAGAAAATGCAAAAAATATTATCCAAAATTATTTAAAAGTTGTGGAAGTCAATCAAATGTTTACAACTAGGCAAGTTAGTTACAAAAATTTTTTGTTTTGGAAAAATCAGCTTTTACCTAGAAAAAGACGGTTCCGCCTTCTCTGGCAAACCTTTCGACCCAGACCTCTTGACTGAGACCTTTCCACTTCAATGACCAATAAGGTTGAAAGCAATGCACATGATATCATTTAGGTAGTATGTAGTGAATTTAACAAAGCTGAAAGGTATGATGTCGAAGGTTTCCGTTCGAAGGGTTGCTTCCGAAGGAGATGGATCCTTATTTTAATTTTAGAAAAGAGAAATCACTTGCCTGTTTTCTAAAGACCTTTCGAAAATGTCGAATGGTTTGGTTTTCAAAAGGCTGTTTTAAAATACCTTTCGACAAGGTAAAAAGGTTTAACTTCTAAAAGTTGTTTTAAAGATCTTCTGACAAGATCGAAAGGTTTGGTTTTAAAAGGATTTAAGAGACCTTTCGACAAAGTCAAAACATTTGGTTTCAAAAGTCTGTTTCAAAGAGATTTTGAAAAGAGCTGCCACCTCTATTATTGTTCAAATCCTTTGAAGGGGTCGAAAGAAGGAGCTTTCGACTTAGTCGAAAGGTTCACTGGTTTTATAAATACAAGCCGCTTCCCAACCTTCCGAAGGGGTCGAAAGGTTCAAATGTCATCCCTAATGTTTTGTAAAGTAGAGATTTTGAAAACTTTAACCTATGACCCAAAGTAATATTTTTAAGTATAAACCCAATACTTATGAAAGGTTTGAATTTTAATGATTTCGAAAGGTTTTAAGTTTTAATGCTTTTGAAAGGTTTGTTGTCCAATGGTTTCAAAAGGTTCTTCTCTTATATCCTAGTAATAATACTTTATCAAAGTCGAAAGGTTTTGAAGGAAGTTATTTGAGTATTAAAGGGGTTGGAGCCTATTGTTTTTAAAGCAAACGATTAAACCTTTCGAATACGTAGGAAGTGTAACCCTTTGACGTCGTCGAAAGGTTTGAAAAACCCATACTCTAATTTTTAAAGGAAAACCCACGGCTTATATAAAGGAGTTTGTAATGGCTTTAAGTATGAAATTTTTGGAGAAGTATCGCCTCGATAAAAATATAAGTTAAAGGTGTTAACTATGTTTTATGAAATATATTTCAAGGACCCTAAACCCACAGGAATGGTATTGTTAAATTTTTGTTTTGCTTCTTCAAACATGAATATATTCACACGATAACCCATAACTGTAATTTGAAAAAAAAGGTAGAAGGATCAGCTAGGTTAACTCAATAGTGAATATAAATTGCTTAAACTTCTGAATGAGTAGAATTGCATCCAAGGGGTTAGGATGACCAAAAATATAGGGTGCTTAAACTTTGTAGTTATTGGAGGTGACCAAAAGGTTCATAGTAAGCCCATGAAAACTATGATCAAATAGTTATTGGTGTAAACAAAAAGGTTTATAGTAAACCCATGAAAATATTATTAAGTAGTTATTGGAGGAAACCAATAGGTTCATAGTTAACCCATGAAAACTATGTACTAAGGATAGCTAGCAGGGGCCAATTAGTTTGTAGTGAACCCATGAAAACTATATCCAAATTAAGAATTGACATCAGTCAATAGGTTCTTAGTAAACCTACGAAAACTAGGACAAGAAAGTGGCTAATGGAAGTAGCAGTAGGTTCCTTGTCAACCCATGAAAACTAGGATGTGAATTGAGTTAATAGGTAAACCCATAAGGTCCTAGTAAACCCATGAAAACTAGTTTAAGGTGATTAGTTATTGGAATGGCTAATAGGTTCAGGAGGACCCATTAATTGATTAAGTTAATTGGCAGGAGCCTATAAGTTCTTAGTGATCCCATAAAAACTATGATTAAGACAGGATGTCCATTGGTTATAAAAAGGTTATTAGTAAAACCATGAAAACTAAAATGGTTTATAATGACCCTAGAAACTATAATTATGACAAGGCGTCGGATTAAACTAGGAATGAGAAATCCTAATTATTTTCAAGTATGCATATCATTATAATATTTTGAAAATGTATGTTTTAACCATTGTGGATGCAGGAGCACAGTATATGGTTTTATAAAGGTTTTATGATACTAATGAGGGAAAAACCCATTCCGCTAAGCGGCGTGGTCTCACTAGATATCTAAAAGGATTGAGATGTTAGATTATTATTCATACAAGGCTTTACGTCTGACTCGAAGTTTTTGTTTTTCCCTTAAACTCTCGGATGCTCGATTGATTTTGAGTTGTTTGAGGTTTAAGGTTTTCAGGTTCTCTTCTTAGACGAATAAAGCTTCCAGAGGCATGCAGGAGGTAGATATATATTTAGAGTTTTCTTTCAGGTGTGTGCTTTGTTTGTAAGGTTAGATTTATTAGCCTTATTATATACTATGATCAACCAAGGGGGCTTCTTCATATGTCGCTCTTGGCATAATTGTAATAATTAGATTTTGCAGAACGTGGTTAACGTACATGGGGATTATGTAATGAATATCAAATGTTTTAATTTGTATGTGGAAATATGTTTGAATTGTAATTTTTTTTTCCATATTTCTATGATCTATGTATCAAAGTATCTAGCACCGCCGTATTTGGTCGCTAGAGATTAATAACTATGAATGACTGCAGCATTCTAGCCGTTAGTTGTGACTTCCAAGTAGAGGGATGTTATAATACGTCCATATGTAGATGAAGGTCTCCAGCTCTCCTCTAGAAACTCCAAGCGTCTTCAACTAAACCTAAAACCACTCGGATCTGACCCGAGTATTTAAAATACTAGGATCAGGCTTGATAAACCAGTGTAAGATACTCGATTTATAAATTGATGCCGGTTTTAAACCTTTGAAAAGAAGGGTATCTAATAAGACCACGCCTACACATAAATAAAGACCGGTTTTTACCTTATGATAACCAAATCACTTTTATACCAAAGTAATTTGATATTTTTTCTAATGGCATTCCTTTGAAAACACTTTTTAAAAAAAAAATGAAAATAGCAGAAATTGTTACATTGATTAAATTTAACGGCTCAATAGCTACTTTTTTAAAAATAGGTTCTACAATCAAAACCATAAAGGCAGCATATTGGAATTGCATTTCCAACATGATAGGGAACTAGTGACCATTTAGACTCGAAAAATCCATGTATAACAGTCCTAGTTCACACCAGTGGCTTTACACAATCTCCGTCAGCCTCCATACCTTTCCACTTCATCATCTTAAGGCAATAGATGCCTTTCATTCCTCATAACTAATTACCCAAAATATGTCCTTCAGATCACATAGTGTCTCATACCATTCCTAGGGTGTGAGGCTCGTGAGGCTACGCTTCACAAAGCCACACTTTGATTTTCGCAAAGGCACGCTTTGATCATCACAGCTTCCACTTTGAAAGCCACATTTCCATTCCTTTGATCGATATTAATTTTCATGAACATACAACCTCTGAGCTCGTACGTCTCAGAGAAGGATATTAAGCTAAGGGAAGTTTCCTTCTCCTCCACCAAGTAGATGTACGTTTGTAAAAGTCAACGTTATAATCTTAGAAATGCAGTGTCAGACATTCATCCATACAATTCTAGAACTGAACGAAACCAAAGACACTCCTCTTACCACATCCTGTCGAGAATTATCCCTAGGATTAGCAATGATTAGTCCTTGCAATCGAAGATTTCCATAACAGAACACTAGTGCCACCATAAATATATGATATGGTAAATTTGACCATGATGGGCTAATGGAAGCAGCCATCCATCATGAAGATCCTCGCCTTCAAAAATCATCATCGTCATCAGATCTTTCTTTCACATGTATACATTGGTTCAAAGTGATTTTCAGATAGGAATTACCCCAAATCCGACCCCGGTTCCTCTGAACCAATCATCGATTAAGGAAGGTGTTAAGTTCACACGTGATTATCAATCATCAATCAGTTATTAATTCATCTTTTTATTCATTCACATATATCTCTTGGAGATATATTCGTTTTAGAGATATATTCATTGAATTATTCTTTTCTCTTTTTCAAAATATATGGAATCGTTAAGCCTCATTTATCAAATCATTTTTTTAATTTTAAAACCTTTTTAATCTTGGAATTATTCCAAATCAAGTTGTATTTAATATTAAATATTAAATCTTTTACACTGAACTCGTTTCCAACGTTTCGACCTTATCTATCTGTCGCCCAAGAAAGAGGCCAGGTGAGCCAGGGCACTGGTTTCTCCTAAACATCTCCTTAAATTAAGCATCTCACATTCCGATCTCACGAATTGAAAAATCCAGTCCGCTCATCGGCTTTTATAGCTAAGATTAAACCACTTATTTATAATAACTTTTTTTAAATCATATATTTGAACTCGCTTCAATGATCTAGAAAACCTCCAAGTCATTATTAAAAATCATAATTATCCATTTTAAAACATTTTGTCAAAGATTTGGAAAAGAATTGTCAAGTTTAAAACTATATTTCAAAAGTTATAGAAAAGTGTTGCGAAAAGTGCTACGGAAAGTGCTTTTTAAGCTATATTGATCAAAATGACTTTTTATTATTTGAAAATCCATTTTTATAACTCAAATCACTTTTAAAACATTTTACAAGATTTATAAGATTTATTTCACATTTTTAAATAGTTTAAAACATCATTTCAAAGAAATCCGGTTTTGGATTCTAAACTGCAAAATCAAGATTTTCCAAAAACTTGTTTTACTCATATTTCAAAATCTACTTACCGAAATCTTGATTTTCTTACTTTTTTGGAAAACTATGGACATAATAGTTTTAAAAACTCTAATCTCGAAGAATATCGAGCTATATTCCAACTTTTACACTCATTTGACTTTTTAGCGCAAAATCGTGAACTACGGTTACACGACGCGTTTATTTTTGACTGAATTTTCCATTTCTTTTCAAACGTCACCAAAACACTTTCATATATTTATAAAACATTTATAAATCATTTCAAACATTTAAACCAATATTTTTTTCATATTAAATATCTTTTTTACTTTTAAATCGTTTCATAATACTATATTATTATAATATTCATTTTCAACCTACTTATATTTTCAAAACCATTAAGAGGCCAAATAAACTTCATACACATATTGTATGAATTTATTTCTGTTAACTAACCATTTTATTACGATTTCTTATAATTTATCCAACCAAGTTATCAACCATATCAACATCCATATAATCGACCATTAATCATTCAAGTTATCAACCATTCATACAAATCATTAAGAGATTAAATGGTCATATTATCATACTTAAAAATAGTTATAGATATTATTTATTATTAAGCGAAAATATTGAGTACTCATTAATGGCTCCACTCCACCAATCTTTTCCATAGCTTCCTGAATCGATTCCAGCATCACTCCAGCAGCACTTCCTCCTCTTTTCCTTGCTCCGTGCTTCCCAATCTCTTCCTTCTTCTTATAGGGCTCGGCCTAGCTTCTTGGAGGTGGATGTGCTCAACCAAAAGAGGAATAGGTGGTGATATGAGGTTTAGAGAAGATAGGGAGGTATTTGCACTTAGTTTAGAGGTCGAATGCTAACATATATATATATATATATATATATATATATATATATATGTATAAATATTTTATTTCTTTATAATTTTCTTTAAGGAAAAAGCCATTAAAAAGCATTAAGGAGCTTCATAATGGTGAAGAAGAAGAAGAATTAATTTGTGAAGAATGAAGGAGGATATGGGTGGGTATTCATAGGAAAAATTTGTGAAAGAATGTCTAAATGTGTATGGAACTAACTACCCTTAGCCCACTCCCCTCTCATCACATCATATTACACGTTACTAACCCCCCCCCCCTTCCATGTGCTCCATCACTTCATTCGCTTCCAAGCCATATGCATTTGACTTTTCGATGGCTTAAGAGTTAAGCTTTATAAAATATCTTAGATATTTTTAACTTTATTTATATATACAAATGTATAAATGTGTAATGTATACATACATTGATATATGTACATGTTAGAGTGTGTATTTATGTGTTATATATGTGTACACGATATATAAACATGGTTGCAAAGACTTTCGCACAACTTCTGTTCGTTGAACCGTTGAAAATCGGGATACCTATTCACGGCATATTTTCACTTCTAATTTAAATTACATACATTTGTAAACAAAATTTGATAATAAATTTCTAATCATTTTTTATTAATTAAAATGATCTCATTTGGATTATAAAATCATATAAATCAACATCAACATTTATTTACAAAAATTGTTATTATATCGATAAAGCGATATCGATTTTTCCTTATATTTTTAAATCACTCTCATAACTTTATAAAACTATTATAAATGAGGTATTATCACTTTATAACTATTTAAAATGAATTATCATTATTTAAAATAATTATTTGAATAATTAAAATAATTATTAAACCATTAAATCCCAATTTAATTTAATAAATCAATTGTCATATTTAAGGGCATTATTAACAATGTTTAAAACACGTTTTATTTTCAAAAACAAATCAATTTCTCTTATTTAATGTTCTTGTTTAATTATAAATATAATTGCATGTATCCAGCTCCATGCACGATGTTTTACGATTATAGAGCTGTTTATTTATAAAATAGTTTGCAGTGATTTTATTGATTTAGATTTCGAGGAAAGTATTTTTGTAAATACTTATTACAAAATAAAATTACTATTACTTACTATCACTCAAAACAATATTATTTGTGTTATCAACTTTTTATTTAAAAATAAATACAATTTATCAAAGTGATAAATTGGCGGGTCTTTACAAAAATCATTTCAAGTTTAACTTAAAACTGAAAACTATTAGAAAAGAGGGATGTAATAACCATTCACCTTAGCTTTGTGATTAATGTTGTGAGATTTGATGTTGAATAGGTTCGTTATCTTCTTCCTCTTCAAAATCCTAGTTTTATCTTCCCCTGAGATTAAAAATGGTGGCCGGCCTTGAAGTATTTTGTTTGAGAGTAAATGAAATGAACGTGTGCTCATTTCTTAAGAGTTTAGGTTATATGTAACGACCCATATTTTTGATAATTAAAAATAATAAATTTAATAAGATTTTTTAGTTTTATATTGTGAGAAATTAAATTTATGATTTACAAATGAAAAAAATATTAGAAAAAAATTTGATAATGTTGATTGAATGAAATCGATAACTGTTTTGATGTAATTCCAATTATGGTAATAGTAAAGGTTAATGAGGAATAAATTAAATGTTGGATTTAATGGTGAAATTATATGTTATTTAATTAAATTGGTTTTAATATAGAATATGAAATCAATTATTTAGTATTTAAATTTATTAGCTTTTGTTTGCAAATAATAAATTTAGAAATTTTGTTTGGATTATCAATGTAAAACCATTGTTTCAATTATTACCTTATTATTTAATCCGTTAGAAATTAATTTGGAAATCAATGAGTTCAATATAATTTAATATTGCAGTTAATATGGTAAAAGACGTTAACTGTAGAGTATGAGAAAAATAAGATGGAAACTTATGTTAAATAAATTCATGAGGTAGATGTTGATTAAATAATAAGAATGTAAATCAAAATAAAAGGATTTATTGAAATTTAAAATTTAATAAATGAAGATTTTATTAATGTTGTAATTGAAAGCTGAAATTAATGTAATATTTAAATCTTGGAATCAACATGGAAAATTGAATTTCAATGGATTATTAAATTTCTGTGTAATCAGGAATGATGAAAATTATTAACTTTTAAATTTGAATTTAAAAGTGATTAAATTGATTTTTAAGTAATAATTCATTTTAATTAACGTGCAAAATTAGTCTTTTTGGGCACTATCTCAGATTTCGATTAAACCAATTTCATCGAATCTGTAATGGTGAATTATTATAGGATTTCAAGTTTCTTAGCGACCGGACTTATCGTTTGATAGTGGCTCGAAACGCGTAGAAATCAATTAAAGGAATTTAAATAATATAACTCGATTTTAAAAGCTAATTTCTATATACAATAGAATTAGTGCTTGAAACTAGTTCCGTTAAGTTCAAAAATATTGAAAACCTATGTTTCGATATATTGGATGACCTACTTTCATTTCGAGAACGAAAAGGGCTTTCCAGGTCTTTGTTATCGCTCTGGCCCATTCGATCTGTCCCATCCATTCTTATCTAGCTTTGTCCATATATAGCCTGTTATAAACCCTAGATGTCTTTTATTCTATTATCTGTATGTACAATTTCAATCTCATATATTCCTTCTCAATGGCAGACATCTCAAAACCCTAATTATAATTCCTAAATTACAACTCCAGAATTCAAATTGCTCAAAACTTATCAAATAGTATATCATTATGAAGCTCTCGACGAACGTAATCTGTGTTTGCAATTCATTTGTTGATTGGAAGCCCCGTTTGTTTAGAAATGGGCGATATTTCTCAGCCATCCGTTGTAGGGTTTGCAAATCAACGGGGGATTGTCGATCAATCAACGATCAGGAAGCGCTGCAGCATAGAGGGGGACGAGTAAGGACGATCCATATGATTACTTTGGTCTGGACGTGCCGTAGTTCTCCAAAAACAGCAATCAAACTTGGTGGCGGCGCACCGCCTCTGGTGGGCTTTGGGTGGCCACGCGTAGGATACGGGGTCGGCTGGAGGTGGCCTTGGCAGTGGCGTGGTCAGATCGATGAACGGGTGGCCATGGTCACGTGCGGCAGGAAGTGATGGCGGTGGCTATGTCATGTACGATGGGTTCTGGCTCACCCGATTTAGGATTGTAGGGGTATTTACATTTTTGCCATTATATTTCATTTTATATTTAAATTTCAAACGTTATAACTAGAATAACTTTTACATACAAACACGGATTGACATATGGTTTCTTCCGCTAGGATCGTATCGAAATTCCGGACAACACGAAATTGGTTTGGTCAATTTTGGAGACTGTTCAAATTTTGAATTTTTATTGGATTTTTTTATTGACTATAAATCAAAGGTGAGTGATTTAACCCACTAACGCAATATTGAACCTTCTTATGTTAGCTAAATTAAATTTATGAAGTGATAAAAAAATTTATTGATTGCTATTTTGTGACTTAAACTGTCATTTAATTTGAATTTATATTGAATTAAATTGACATTTTAATTAATATTGAATTTAATTGCTAGTTAATACCTCATATTGATAACCAATTAATTGTTGTGATTTATTTGATTTGGATGTTGACTGTGATGGATGTCTATTTGTTGACATTTTGGACTTTAAGATGTTTATTTATTTTTATATATCCCTTTTATCACCATGTATATTAATTGAAATCATATAAACTGTTATTTAAATTATATTCGAAGAAAGTAAGAAATAGATTGAAATGATATATACCTGTGACACTTTGATTTGGATTTAAATGATATATATCGATCTCTGCAATTAAAATTGAAATAACTATTCACTTGGCCATAGGGTAGAAAATTATATACGAACACCAGATTGTTAAATTAAATGGTTTTAAATTCTTGATTTTTGGATTTTGATTAAACGATATTGTTTTAAAAGAGATAAATTTTGGATTTATATGAATTGAATTATTTTCTAATTCAAGCTTTGAAATGTTGAAATTGAAATCAGTTAAAAGAAATTGTTTTAAAGAGTTGAATTGGAAACGTGAACTTAAAATTGGTATATGACTTTAATTTTAGAAATTGAATTATTTTAAAGATTTAGATCTTAAAATTGAACAATAAGGTTTAATTTGATTTAAATGTTTTAAATTGGTAAATTGAATTTGACTGGAAATCAATATAAATTGAAATGATTTAAAATAAGAATTGAATCGAAATTTAAATCATTGAATTGGATTGTTGAATCGAAATTGAAGTTCAAAATGAATGTTTTGGAAATTGAAGTTATTTCGAATTGAAACTGAAATCAAGTTGATTTGAAACTAAATTGAAATTGAGTCAAAGTGAATTGGAAGATTGGAAGTTGAGTTTTGTTGATTTGAAATGTGAACATGGATCCAGATTTGTTGAAATGGAAGGAAACAATTTGATTTGATACTATTTTCAAAATAAATTATTTAATATAAATTGTTCAAAATATGTTCTTTTTAATATTCAAATTATTTAGATTTTCCAACTATTTTACTACATAAACCAATTTCAATACTTAAAACATTTTATATATCAAACTAATTAAACTATTTTAAACTATTCAAAGCTATTCAAACCATTTTCTAAAATTTTAAACTATGCAAAGTTGAAATGTTTATATTTAAATCGTTGATTTAAATGTGAATGTGGTTAAAATAAGCTATAACCTAAGTTGGAATTTGAAATGTTATTTTCAAGTGAAAATGACATTTTGAAGTAAATATGATGATTTTGAAATGAAGGGCATTTTGAAGTGAATATGATATTTTGTTACCAAATACGTATTGGTTTTGAAATGTATAAGAACCAACCGGTGTAAAAAATGATTTTGGTTGCTAAAGAGACCGGGGCCTCTTATTGGCATACTCTTTGTCAATTTTGAAACCACTTTAACAACTGTGTTCTCGGTGGATGATATCCGAATGTAAAGGTTGAATTGGAGGCGTTTTGTGACGCCCCACCTCTATACCCACGCTAGCCAAGAACACTACGGTGTAGTGCTGTCAACTAGCGCGGAGAATAAGGCTGTTGAGGAGCGACCATCCATGTAATTTCTTATCACACGGTCGCTATAAAATAATCTTCGGAAACAAATATAGAAGTAAGCATAACATGTGAATCAATCACAGATATCCATATCACAAAGGCGGAAAGAGATATGAATATACATCACATAAAAGTGTACATCAGAGTAGTGGTCTAAAAAGATCCACGATAATACAAAAGAATAGCAACGCGTGCTATACAAAAGAATACATCTATGAGTCTATATCTCAAGTGTAAACAACAAAAGCTGCTAATCTAAACAAGTAGCCAAAAGTCAGAGTAGTGAATCACTGGGGGAGGAGTCAAGCAGTAGCACCTGTAACATCTCGGTCTGACCCGAGTATTATTTATAAGAAAATAATAAACGGATCAGTCTAGCTATAAATATCAGATGACATGATATAAAATAAAAGATATGGCATAAACATAAAATATCCATACTGACATACTACTATAAGTATGCAAATAATGATCAACAGGAGATCAACCGATAAGAGATAAATCAATATCACAAGAACCTTCTCAAAGATCCAAAGAGGGCATCATACCCTAAACTTGTACTCATGACAAGTCAAAGAGATAAATTCCAGAAATCAACACAAGAAATCCAGAAATCATAAAAAGGGAAAGAGGCCTATCACATAACGGTCCGAAGACCATGGGGAGCTACCCCATATGGATGAGTCTGAGTCACCCGAATGAGGTCAAGGCTAAGCAAAAAGCAAAAAGGTATGTGTGAGTGGAATCACACAAGTGGTGTCTAGCCTAACCTTGCAATGAAAGAGACATCGCGCAATTGCTAGTCTAATTCATAAAGCGATCATCAAGATCAACGAGAAGTGTCAATTACACTAAGCTAGTAAATATAGAAGTTTAGCTTCATGTCCCATAACCACTTGCTTAACTTAAATATTTACGAACAAACTGTAAATCTTCACTAATAAAATTGTCACAAGAGGTTCAATCGAACAAGTCCAAGAATTAACCGACGAAGTGAACGCAAGCATTTCATACCACTTGTTTTACTAAGTCGTTTAATTAGATTTCTCATCCGAGTGAGGTAAAGGCTTGTATATACTAATAGATTGGAAAACGGTTTAAGAAAAGAGCTTTGTTATTAAAAATAGAGTTGAAATTGTTTGTTAAAAGAGTTTTGATATTTACTACTAGTATTGAAACCTTTATATTATAAAGTGACAAAACACATAAGCAAGTGTAGAAACAATCAGTCACAAAGATCGCATACGGAGATGCGAATAAAATCCAAGGAAATCAGCTCAATGTTTTTCAGATAAGATCCCCTACGGAGGGGGGGTCCAGGGGGGTGGCAACCCCCCAAGGTGGGGGTGCAGGGGCAACGCCCCCGGCGGGGTCCAGGGGGCAGCGCCCCCGGCGGGGTGCGGGGCAGCGCCCCGACCAAAACGGTACGACCTAGTGAAGACAAAATGAGGTCTAACGACCTAAGGGGAATAGGGTCGAGTGACCTAAGGGTTGCGACCTAGGGGTCCAAGGGGTCAAGCGACCTACCGGGATAAGGTCCAACGACCTATAGGGTTATAATGTCATGTGACCTATCGGTTTATAAGGTCATGCGACCTAACGAGCTATGGCCAAACGACCTAGTAATGGTAGTAGGGTTGAGCGACCTAAAGGTTTAACCGGTCAAATGACCTAAGGAAGGTAAGGTCTAACGACCTAACGCTCGCGACCTAACGGTCTAAAGGCCATGCGACCTAGAGGAAAACAAGGTCAAGCGACCTAAAAATGGAAGGCAAGGCCGAGCGACCTAACGAAGAGGGGGTGAGCGACCTATGGTCATAAACGAGGTCGAGCGACCTATAGAGGCATAGGATGCAGCGACCTAAAACGTCGCGAGCTAGCGACCTAAAACGTCGCGACCTAGCGACCTAAGGGGATAGGGGCCGAGCGACCTAACGTTCGAACGACCTACGACCTAAGGAGATAAGGGCCGAGCGACCTAACATTCGAACGACCTACGACCTAAGAGTCGAACGACCTAAGTGTTACGACCTAAGAGTCGAACGACCTAGCGTGGAAGTGGCCTAAAAGCCAAACGACCTAACGACCTAAGGTCATACGACCTAGCGACCTAAAGCCATACGACCTAACGACCTAAGGTCCATACGACCTACGACCTAAGGTCTATACGACCTAACTCCGAAGACGTTAGAAATGGCCAGGACGACCTACGACCTAAGGTCCATACGACCTACGACCTAAGGCTCAACGACCTAATTCCGAGGCTAACGACCTAACGCTGCAGGGGGAATTTAAGGCCAGAAACGACCTACGACCTAAGGGTTAGGTCGCGAGCGACCTAACTCCGAACACACGAAAATGGCCAGAACGACCTAAGTGCAGAAAATTCACCAAAACGCTAAAAATTGGAGTTTTTCGCCAATCCAATCCAAACCAAATGCTTATATGCATGCAAAAGTGATAGGGAATCATTCCCAACAGTCCAATATGGTTATAGACTAGAATTGTGAGATAAAAATCTCACCTTTGCTCCAAAACCCAATGAAAATGAAGAACAAAGCTTGAAAGCAAATGGAGAAGCAACCACAAGCTTGAATCCGATGTCTTCTTCTTGAATTTGGAGTTGAATGTTGGAGTCGCAATAAAACAAAGACTTTGGAGTTTTAATTTCTCATTCCATTCACCATTTTTGTTGAAGCTTTAGTGTCAGGAAATGAAATGAAGCAATGAAGAAGAAGGGGGGTGGAACTTGGGCCTAATGGGCTAAAAGTCCAAACCAAAGGCTCGAGTGAAAAAGTGGTGAAATTCCACTAACCCCAAACATATCAATGTTTATACTTAGAAGATTGCAAACGACATTTCGAACTCAATGGAAGTGGTCTCGAGTCCTAATTTGACCGTTTGCAAAAAGTAGCTTCGGACCAAAATCCGATTAACGATAAAATATTTAAATAAAATATTTAAATATAAAAATCGATAAATATGCGGGTTGTTACACGTTTGCTAGATTTGAAGAAAGAGAACGATGACGGATGACCCCAACACTTGTCCCAAGTTGAAATGACTAAAACAGGTGTCGTACCTGACCATTGAGGCTAGCTACCTCTAGCGAACACACCTCTTCATATTACTATATTGATGTTGGCTTGACAATGCACCTTGATTTGATTTTTTTTGGATGTTGGAAGCGATGGGCCGTTAGGGGTTACCACAAGTCAGGAAATGAAAAATGGTAGCATCCAACATTTGGGCATCGCCTCTCATGCCTTGTCATACTCTTTATCCTTATTCGCAACCACTACGATTTTGTTTTAATATTGTCTTAACACGAAGCCTTCCTGGCTACCGATGTTACTGATGATGCTACTAAGGCAAACTATAGGAAAATGCTTAAAAATACATTAATGGAGATTAATGTAAATGCTTAACATTGTTTTAATAATTTACATTACTGACAGACATAACATATATAGCGTATTTTACTACATACAGATAGTTTAATGGATCCTTTGGAGATAGAAAATCCCGTAACATTTCTTAAGTTATTGCACACACGTTATACAATGAAATGAGATGTAAAATCTGTAAAATCTCTAAAGCTTTTACACCCATATTTATGTATTGTTGATTTAACTTACATAAGAACTTTTAGTTCTCACTTGAGTGTTTTGTCTTTTCATTATACAAGGGTCAGCCTGAGCTTTTCAGCGTTGAAGACTTTATTTCTGGAGCATAAAGACGGATTTTGGCATATTATATTATTAGTATTAATCTTCTACATCATTATTGGTATATTGTTGTTTGTACTCTGATTATGTTGAAAAAAGTGTGCAATCAAATGTATATTGTAAAACAGCTTCACGAACTGTTTATTTTATTATTATATTATATATTTTGTCATTCCGCTGCAAGATTTTGTGTTTTGTTTTTCCTTTATTTATCTTATTTTTCTTATTAAACCACATTGATAATCTATCTTTTTGAATAAGTTGGGTTAGACATGTGTGGTTTATTGTTGATTTAAACCATCCAAAAAGGTGGGTCATCACAGTTGGTATCGAAGCATTGGTTTAAAGATACCTTAGCTTGTTGGGGATAAACTCATTAGAGATAGGATTATTAATACCCTAGAATGAGTTTGAGTGCATATATATGAGAGAGCATATTTTTCAGTGCTATAAAAATGTTTTGTATTGTGTTAATTTGTTCTATTGAGTATTTATTAATTCTGGTTGGTACATAGGAGGCTATGACATCGATAAGGCTTTCTAGAAACTTGAATAGGGTAGACGGACACAATATTATTTTCGATATAGGTAAATAAAATAATTTTACCTAGCAATTATATATATATATATGATTTTTCATAAATTGATCATGTTATTTTTGTTGTGTTGGATGTTATTAAATGATAATATTCAATTATTATCATTTATTGTTGGTTAGTCAAAGTTCTTAGAAACCATTAACTATTGGATTTTATAAGAAATGTAATATTTATAAATATGGTTTATAAAATACGTTTTATAAATAAAATGAAGTTAATTGAAAATTGAGAACTTAAAATTTCGTGTTTTGAATTTGGGTTTCAAAGATTTTGGAAAAAAATATATTAGTATTATTTGGAAGTATTTGCAAATAGAATGTTTCAAACGGATTTGAAAGAAATGTTTTTAAAATAATTTTAAAAAGGAAGTAAGTTCTGTACTCCCCTCTTCTATCGCTGGAAAATAATTTCTATAATGATTGAAACATCTTCGAATTTCATTTTCGAGTTTCAATGTGGGAAGACCACTTAGTAGATTAGCTACACATTTCTTTTGATAAACTAGTTTTGATTAAATCAATTAATATGATTTGATATGTATGTACGCATGTATGTATTTGTGTATTATTTCAAAATGATTTGAAATGAACCCAACATTTGAACTCTTAAGTTCTTATTAATTAGTGGTTTCAGTTGTAGAAATAAAGTGTAATTGTAATAGTTAGAAACTTCTAAAATGAGAAATAAGAAATCAGAAGCTAAGTGTTTAAAGAAACTTTAAAGAAACTGGAGATTTGTCACTTGTAAATTAAAAGGTAATGAAATTTAAGAAGATGTAAACTATTGAACATTTTTATTAACTAAAATGAATAAGATAAAAAATTTATAACATTCAATTACATTCTAAAAACATATATATAATTTACCAGAAATGTTTAAATAATTGTAATATTAATCATGAATGAGTGATATAATATTATACAAGTAAAAGCTTAAGTAACAAAAATGCTTCAAAATGAACATATGTTTATAAATGAAAAATTAAGATGTATAAGAAATGTTATAAACATGAGTTAATGTTTTGAAATGCTAATAATTAAATTGAATAGTTAAAATTAATTACTATTTAAGTAAATGGTTATAAACTTAAAATGTTGAAATGATTCATAAATAGTATTATTATTAAATGATACTATATATGAAGAAATAAATGCGAGTTATAAAGGCAAGGAAACTAAAGTATGAAATGATTCATTAATGAATGTTGATATTAAATTGAAATCAAGCTATATAACAATAAATGTGAATTAAAATGTAATGAAACATATGTAATACTTTAATAATGGATTCATTGATGATTTCAAATATTGAATGGGAAATAAATTGTGTAAGTAATGAATGCAAATTAATAAAAGATGACATTGCATGGATAAATGAAAATAAATGAAAGCTAAATAATGTGAAAAGAAACCACATAGAAATGGAGATTTCTATCAAAAAATTGGATCAAAGTCCGCACTAGAGTGATTCGGTTAATAATATGGTTCGAAAGTGTAACTTATGTATTCAAGCAAACAATTAGAATTGATATTGTATATATGTACATCGCACAAATTTAAATAGTATTTAAAATTCTATGTTGTTTGCTTATGGAAAGTTTGGGAAATGATACTTCTAATTGTTCGAGGTTGTATGAATAATCTATTAAGTAATTATCGAAGACTGTTGAGTGTTAGGTACACTTGGTAATTTATTTGTCACCCTTGTACGATGAAAAGTTTCTGAGCCTGAACAAAACATTATTTTTGGTTGCTATGGATGTGTGATTGATTCTCTTATTTTATGTAATGGTTGTACTTCTTTTTGTTTGCGTATGATTATTATATATTGTATGTTGCTTGTACTATTAATTGAAACAATTAATATATTACTCTTTTACATAGTTTTAACTCTTTAAGATCGTGTAAGTAAAATATAGGTTTATGAAAGCAACAACTATTACTTTTGGTTAGATAAATAAAGTTTGTTTGCCCGACAAATAGGAATGTTTTTGGATCATGGTTTTTGGAATAATATTTTATTGTTTTCCTATGGTTTGGGATGTTTTATTATTGAAATATGATATATATATATTGTAATTATTAATACTATTATTTTTCTGAACCTATCCGTGCAAAGGAGACTCTGCCGAAATTTTCGTAAATTTAGGACTCAGAATTTTTTTAAGAAAGCCGAGTAATTTTTAAAATTTGTGATACTTAAATATGTAAGTTAAATTGTTATAAATTGACTATTTTTGAATAAATATACCAAATTTTTGGATTCCTTCTTCTTCTTTTTCAGGGACGAAAAGTTTTGAGTAGGGGAGATTGTAACGACCCGTATTTTTTATAAAGAAAAATAATAAATTTAATAAAATTTTAGAATTTACTATTCTAATAAATTAAAATTTGTGATTTATAAATGGAAAAAATTGTTAGAACATAATTTAATAACGTTGATTGAACGAAACTGACAACAGTTTTAACGTAATTCCGATTATGGTGATAGTAAAGGTTAATGAGGAATAAACTAAATATTGGATTTAATGTTGAAATTCTATGTTATTTAATTAAAATTGGTTTCAGTATAGAATATGAAATCAATTAATTATTATGTAAATTTATTAGCTTTTGTTTGTAAATAATAAATTTAGAAATGTGTTTGGATTATTAATGTGAAACAATCATTTTAATTATTTCCTTATTATTTAAACCGTTAGAAATTAATTTGGAAATAAACGAAATTTAATGTTATCAAATAATGTAGTTAATATGGTAATAGACGTTAACTGTAGAGCATGAGAATAATAAGATGGAAATTGATGTTAAATAAATTCATGTGGTAGTTGTCGATTAATTAATATGAGTGTAAATCAAAATAAAAGAATTTATTGAAATTTAAAATATGATAAATGAAGATTTTATTACTGTTGTAACTAAACGCTGAAATTAATATAATACTTAAATCTTGGAATCAACATGGAAAATTACATTTCAAAGGATTATTAAATTTCTGTGCAATCAGGAATGATGAAAATTGTTACTTTTTCAATTTTAATTTAAAAGTGATTAAATGATTTTAAAATAATAATTCATTTTAATTAACGTATAAAATTAGTCTTTTTGGGCATTGTGTCGGATTTCAACGAAACCAGTTGCATCGGATCCGTAATGGTGAATTATTACAGGATTTCAAGTTTCGTAGCGATCATACTTATTGTTCGATCATGCGAGCTCGAAACGCGTAGAAATCAATCAAAGGAATTTAAATGAATATAACTCGATTTGAAAAGCTAACTTCTATATACAATATAATTAGGGTGTGAAACTAGATCCATTGAGTTTAAAAATATTAAAAACCTATATTTTGATATATTGGATGACCTACTTTCATTTCGGGAACGAAAAGGGCTTTTCAGGTCTTTGTTATCGCTCTGGCCGATTCAATCTGTTCCATCCATTTTTATCCAGCATTCTCAATATATGGGCTATTATAAACTGAAGTAGTTTTTTATTCTATTGTATGTACGTACAATTTCTATCTCATCTATTCCTTCACAGAGGAAGACATCTCAAAACCCTAATTATCATTCCCAAATTATAATCTCAAATTCAAACTGCTCAAACCTTATCATATAATATCACGATGCTCTCGACGAATTTAATCTGCTCGGCAATTCGTTTGTCGATTGGAGGCTCCGTTTGTTTGGAAACGGGCAAACTTTCTCTGCCGTCCGTTGTAGGATTTGCAAATCAACGGTGAATCGCTGACCAATCGAAAATTAGGAAGCGCTGCAACGTAGAGGGCGACGAGTAGGGGTAATCCATATGGCTAGTTTAGTGTGGAAGTGCCGTAGTTTTCCATAAATGGCGATCAAACATGGCGGCGGTGCATCGCCTCTAGTAGGCCTTGGGTGGCCGCGTGTAGGCTATAAGGTCAGTCAGAGGTGGCCTTGGCAGTGGCATGGTTAGATCGGAGTATGGGTGGCCATAGTTGCATGCATCAGGAGGTGAAGGCGGCGGCTGTATCATTATCATGAGTTCTAGCTCGCGCGATTTATAGTTGGAGAGGTATTTATGTTTTTGCCATTATGTTTTATTTTAAATTTAAATTTCAAACGTTCTAACTAGTATCACTTTTACATATGAAATCAGATTGAAACGCGGTTTCTTCCATTAGGATCGTATCGAAATTCCAAACAACATGAAACTTGTTTGGTCGATTTTAGAGACTATTCTAATTTTGGGTTTTTATTGGACTTTTTTATCGAATATAAATCAAAGGTGAGTGATTTAACACACTCATGCAATAGTGAACTTTCTTATTTTAGTTGAACTAAATTAACAAAGTGATAAAAAAATTATTGACTACTATTTGGTGATTTAAATTTTCATTTAAATTTCATTTGAATTTACATTAAATTAAATTGACATTTAAATTAATAATGAATTTAATTGCTAGTTAATAACTGATATTGATAACCAGTTAATTGTTGTGATTTATTGGCAGATTTGGATGTTGACTACGATGAGTGTCACATTTTAGACTTTAAGATGTTTATTTATTTTAATATATCCCTTTTATCACCCTGTATATTAATGAAAGCATATAAACTATTATTTAAATTATACTCGAATAAATTAAGAAATAGATGGAAATGATATATACCTACGACACTTAGATTTGGATTGAAATGATATATATCCATTCCTATAATTAAAATTGAAATAACTATTCACTTGGCCATAGGGTATAAAATTATATACGGACACCGGATTGGATATAAATTGTTTTAAAATCTTGATTTTTGGATTTTGATTAAATGATATTGTTTTAAAAAAGATAAATTTTGGATTTATATGAATTGAATTATTTTCTAATTCAAGCTTTGAAATGTTGAAATCAACATTGGTTAAAAGAAATTATTTTAAAGAATTGAATTAGAAAAGTGAAGTTATAATTGATATATGACTTTAATTTTGGAAATTGAATTATTTTAGAGATTTAAATCTTAAAATTGAACGGTGAGGTTTGTTTTAAATCGATAAATTGAAATTGGACTGGAAATCAGTATAAATTGAAATAATTTAAAATAAGAATTAAATTGGAATTTAAATTATTGAATTGGATTATTGAATCGAAATTGAAGTTAAAAATGAATGTTTCGGAAATTGAAGTTATTTCGAATTGAAACCGAAATCAAGTTGATTTGAAACAAAATTGAAGTTGAGTCAAAGTGAATTGGAAGATTGGAAATTGAGTTTTATTGATTTGAAATATGAACATGGATCCAGATTTGTTGAAATGTAAGGAAACAGTTTGATTTGATACTATTTTCAAAATAAATTATTTTAATATAAACCGTTTAGAATCTATTCTTTTCAACATTTAGATTATTTAGATTTTTCCAACTATTTTACTATATAAACCATTTTAAATATTCAAACCATTTTATATCAAACTATTTAAACTATTTAAAACTATTCAAACTATTTTCTAAAATTTCAAACTTATAAAGTTGAAATGTTTATATTTAAATCGTTGATTTAAATGCGAATGTGGTTAAATGAAGTTATAACCTACGTTGGAATTTGAAATGATACTTTCAAGTGAAAATGACATATTTTAAAGTAAATATGATGATTTTGAAATGAAGGACATTTTGAAGTGAATATAATATTTTGGTATCAAATATGAATCGGTTTTGAAATGTAAAAGAACTAACCGGTGTGAAAAATGATGTTTGGTTGTTAAAGAGATCGGGGCCTTTTGTTGGCATACTCTCGGCCAATATTGGAATCACTTTAACAATTGTGTACGCAGTGGATGATATCCCGAATTTTGGGGTTGAATTGGAGGTGTTTGCTGGATTTGAAGAAAGAGAACGATGATGGATGATCCTAACACTCGTGTCAATTTGAATTGACTAAAACAGGAGCGGTACTTGACTACCGAGGCTAGTTACCTCTATCGGACACACCTCTTCGTATTACTATATTGATGTTGGTTTGATCGGTGCACCTTGATTTGATTTTTTTAGGGTGTTGGACATGGTGGGCCATTAGGGGCTACCACCAGTCAGGAAACGCAAAACGGTAGTATCCTACCATAGGCATCGCCTCATGTGTCGTGTCATACTCTATATCCTTATTCGCGACCACTATGATTTTGTTTTAGTGTTATCATATCACGACGCCTCCCTGGCTACCGAAGTTACTAGCGATGCTACTAAGGCAGTAGGACAACGCTTAAAAATGTGTTAAGGGGAATCAATGTTAAGGCTTAACGCTAGTTTAATATTTTATATTACTGATAGACACTACATATATAGCGTATTTTACTACAGAAAGATAGTTTAACGGATCCTTAGGAGATGGAAAATTCCATAACATCTATTAAATTATTGCATGCACGTTATACAGTGGATATGAGATGTAAGACATCATAAACATCTCTGATGCTTTTACACCCGTATTCACTTGTTGTTGATTTAACTTGCATAAGAAATTTTAGTTCTGACTCGAGTGTTTTGTCTTTTCATTACGCTCGAGTTAGCCTGAGATTTTCAATGTTGAAAACATTATTTTTAGTGGACGAAGATGAAGTTTTGGTATATTATATTATTAGTATTGTTCCACTCATCATTATTGGTATGTTGTTGTTTATACTTTGATTATGTTGAAAAAATTGTGTAATCAAATGCATATTGTAAAACAACTTCATGAACAGTTTATTTGATTATTATATTTTGTCATTTCGCTACATGATTCCGTGTTTTTCCCTTCTTTTCTCTTGTTTTTCTTATTAAACCTCGTCGATAATCTACCCTTTTGAATGGATTGAGTTAGAAATGTGTGGTTTATTGTCGATTTAAACTTTCGAAAAAGGCGGGTCATCACAGTATAAGTCCATCCTATTTTCTATTTTGCCCTCCCTTATTTCCTAATACCTGTATTCATGTTATCTCATTTTGATTTACATATTAACATGGCACGACTACCCTTCATTATAGTCAAATCTCAATCCATTAATCATAATATTATTATTTTTAATTTAGCTAATTAAATATCCTAAATAATGTTATAAAATATGGGGTGTTACGGTTCAGTTGTTAATAATTGTTATTATGAAACGACCCGCAAATACGTACCCCTTGAGTCAACACTATTCTACCTAAATCAACTCAAGTCGTACAGAAATACGAACCATTTGGGTTAAAGAAGAAGAGGTAGAAGAAGAAAAATAGAAAACAACAATAGAATCTAACCATCACAGCGGAATAAAATATAATAGATAATAAATACTCTTTACTCAAAACCAAATATGTCTGCTTACATATTTTACAGTCATCAGAGTACATCAATCACAGCTCAACATCAATAACATACAAATGGATACACAACAGCTCAACACAGAGGAATATATATATATATAAACAAATACGGGAGTACGTATTGTCATCCAGCTCGTCTCCTGAGCTCCACAGCATCATATCCTGTATAACCTATAATACTCGGTTTGACCCGAGCATTACAGTTAAATAATACCCAAGTCAGTATGGAATACCAGCATGAGAAAATCACACCCAATTGATTATTAAAGTTTCAAAAATCCTTTGAAAACAAAAGCATCTCGTAAGACCACGCCACAAATAAACATGCCGGGTTTTTACCTTACGAGAGCTAAAACGATTTTTATAGAAATTCTCTGATATTATAATAGGGTCTATATACAAATACTTATAAAATAGCCGAAATTGTTACATCTATTAAATTCCAGCTACTAGCCACAGAGTGGGTAATACAAACAAAACTCATACAAGGCTCGTAGAGAGAATGGATTTCCAACCAATGACTAGGCACTGGGGTACCACCTGTCACAGTACGGGGCCTAGATCACCGTACCGAGGAGTACGCCCGCTCTCCTGCAACACAAGACCGGGACTACCCCTTACTGGATAATCCCGAGTGAGATCACCCCGCGGTTGGGATCAGCAACCGCCCACTAAGCCGAAATAAAAAGGGACATCTAGACTGGAATGACCTCACCCTGCTTGGGTGCTACCCACCTAGCCTTGCTGCATATCCCCTGATTTTCAGTCATCCCCATTTGATGAGGCTTGAGGCTAAGCGTTACCTTTTTAGAACATATCCCTTAGAATGCCCATCGTCCACCTGACGATGTTTCGCAAGCATTCATCCATACAAGTCCGTCCCGGGTCCGAACGGAACCGAAGGCACTATTCCTACAACATCCATTTTGGAAATATCCTCAGGATTAGTAGAGACTAGCCCTTGCACTTCACTGCTCCATCTTCGAATCCAAAATCGTTTCCACGAAACGTACAAACCGGATCGAAGTGGTTTTCGAGAAATAAATCTCGATCCCGGTCTCTTCGAAACGATCAACGCATTTGTCCAATATTGATAGTTGGTGATTTAACTATCAATTAATATTCACAAACATCCATCAAACAATAAAAAATCCCAAATTATTTATTAACCTCAAAAATATCTTCACAAGATATATTTCTATTCTCAACCCTTGAAAACAATTTCAAACCATCTTTCTTTCCATAATAAACTTTCCCAAATATTTTCTATCTCCTCTGAAATCACCAAGAACAAAACTAGATTTTAAAAATAATTTAAAACACTTTACTTTGAAATATATACTTTAAACATTCCAATTAAAATTTCTTTAATAATTTGTTAAAAATACGTACTATATGAATATTTGAAAATAAGGTTACTTAATAAAATATAAAACTAGATTTCTTCTTTTAAAACAAAATACTAAGTTACTTCTTAATAATTACTACTAAAATAGATTAAAAGAAAATACTTACTTTAGAC
Source organism: Allium cepa (assembly GCA_030765085.1). Lineage (NCBI taxonomy): Eukaryota > Viridiplantae > Streptophyta > Magnoliopsida > Asparagales > Amaryllidaceae > Allium > Allium cepa. Next base: position 154,383,559 of record CM060937.1, read on the forward strand.
TTTAAATATTAGAAATAATAAATTTTACAAAACTTGCTTCCTTTAAAAAAACAACTTTAAAACATTTAATTTTAAAAAAAAAAATTACTTTTTTAAAAATATGTACTTGGCTATCCAGAGAAATATACTTCTCTTCACAACCTTTAAAAATAAATCACTATTTATTTTTAAACAAAATTTTCTCATTCCTTTAATAGATTCCCACCTTGAATTTATTCTTCCAAATATCCAATTTCAAACACTTAAATCAATTTCCAAATTGATTTCCACTTTACTTCATTTATCCCAAAATCCTTTAATTTCAGATTTATTCCTTAATTATGATTTAAGATACTTTTAATTGGAATACCCATTTATATTTCTCAATTTACTTCTTATCCCTTAGATAAATTTAAAAATTTAAGTTTTAAAATAATTCTTTATTCCTTTAAAATAATATCACTTGATTTTACAACTAATTAATTACTGTTTATTCAAACCCCTTTCTTTTCATACTCGAAGTTATTTATTAGTATTTCACATACTTCTATTTCTTATTCAATTCATTCTAATTTTATTAAATTTTCTAAGGTTATTTCGTTTACAACTTTACTTCCTTTATTTTCTTTCCAAAACCCAATTTATATATTTTTGGTAATTCATTATACCCAAATATATCCAGTCAAATCATAACATTCAATATTCCAATATATTCATCATAGAATATCAGGTAATCACAACAGAGAATATTAAATAATAAATGTTGAGGGATCCAGTTGGATCCCTCCAACCTGTTTTCCCTGCATCCACAGACATTAGCACAATAATATACCAATTCCAGAATATACCATACTATAGCACATCAATCAATTTCAACCATTCAAACAATTATTTAAATTTAATCATTTAAAATTTAAATTTAAATTAACTGAGTGAGATTAACTCACCTTTTCATTTTATTATCATCCATTCCAATCCACCTTGCCTCCTTCTCAATTTTTAACCTTGTATAAATAATTTGCAGTTTATTAATATTTGGATTAACCGATCAATTAATTCCTAATACTTTGGTTATAAATCAATTTTCTTTTAAATAAATATTTGAACTAATTGAAAAATCACTGACTATTAAATAACTTAATTAGCTAAGGCTTTAGTTTTAGACTAATTTCTTTATAAATAAAATATTTAACTAAAAATTAACTTTTAGAACTAAATTGAATGAAATAACCTCTTGTAAAAATAATTAAATAAGTGTTATTAAATAAAACTACCTTTATAATATATATATATATATATATATATATAAACTGCATTTAAAATCTTTACTAAGATTAAATTTTTATTTTATTTTCTGCTTGCATATTAAAACTGAAACTGCATATCATTATATATTATTTATTTTATTTTATTTTTCTGTTCATCATTAACAAGTTATATTTTCAAAAATCCCTTCAATTATATTATATTATTATTATTATTATTTTCCCGCCAGACCATCTATAATTTATTTACCATTTATCAAATTTTATGTGACGCCCCACCTCTATACCCACGCTAGCCAAGAACACTACGGTTTAATGCTGTCAACTAGCGCGGAGAATAAGGCTGTTGAGGAGCGGCCATCAGTAGTTAGGCCTTACACTAGTATTGGTTATCTCGATAGGAGTGGTACATAAATATATATATTCTTTCATTTTTCATCTCTGATTTATTTTCTCCCATCGACATACCCCAATTCCAGTATAAAAAGAACTGCGATGGTTCATAATTGTTTAGGATAGTAGATATAATAATAACACGGATAATATCAATAAATGCGGAACATGGATAAAATAGAAAAGTCTCGTGTATATAACTGATTTCAGTTACAATACATTTGACATAGAACATATGATACAACTACAACTGTCGACTCAGGAAGTTACATATACAAGTACATTATCGACTAATATACATGAATACATATCAACCTATGCTATGACACGACAACTCCCAAAAGATATGAAAAGTCTTCATGGCTCAAACAGCTACCCAAAGCAAGATATCTACAACCTGAAATAACTCGAGTCTGACCTGAGTATTAAATTCAAAAGAAAATAATACACGGGTCAGTCTAATTCAAACTCAGTTATTAGTGCACAGAAGCAATAATAATTAAATAACAATTAGACGACAGTCAAAATATTTAAAATTAAACCAAATAAAAATGCAACTTCAAAATATTGAATTTGAATACGTAAAACAATTCAAGCAATTGAGATGTCCATTTAAAATGCCAACTCGGGTAGGGCTGCAGTACACGCACGCGTGTACTGCCTTGCCACTACAGCCTCGGGAATACGCAAAAGATTAATAAATCAAAAAGCAAATAGAATATTAATAAAAGCAATATCGTGTGGCTGCAGTTCACGCTTGCGTGCACTGCCTTGCCACTACAGTGATGATGTACACAAAAGATCAACGAAACAAAATCAATGAAGGTTCAAATATCAATGCCACGATCTCATTAAAATGTTAAAACCGTGTGGCTGCGGTACATGCACGAGTGTACTGCCTCGCCACTACAGTATATAAAATCATCACATCACCAAATGTAAATCGGCAAAACGAAACTACAGAGGTCAAGTCACTTCTCAACTCAGCTGCAGCAACAAAACAGTGCAAGTGAAACCAACAGTGAACAGGGAAGGCAATGTGACACAGTTACATGCCGGGATGAACCGTGCAATAGGTCCAGAATATGTACCAAACAATTGCACAAAAATGCAACTGCAGATACAAGAGTGTGACAACATGAAATAAATCAGGGAATGAATACCCCAACATCAAGTGATATTAAGTGCAACAGAATTTGACAGTGGGCAAAGGTTGAATATAGCTAACATACTCTAGAGCAATAGGCAATAGGCAGAACATACATGTGTACACACACCTGTATATGTGAATGTACACATTTGTGCACCCTTAACAAATGAAAAACCCAATTCTAGTAAACAAACACATCAACTCAACAAAGTCATGGGACCAAAATGCTGCAACATGGTTAACAAAGGCAACTGGGTTGAAATGCAACCTTAAAGAGAAATCACAAATATAGGCACAACACAAAACTAGCGAGCAAAAGAGCAAGGGTAACCACTAACACACATAATTATATGTGTATACATATATATGGCATATACTAGTGGACCAACTCAGTAAATCGAATCAGCAAAGGCAATATACCAGTTCAACTCAAAAACAACACAACACAAGTGTACATAAGCAACAATGCATTGTACATCAAGTGATACAACAATGCAATGAACATCATCAATTCGAATGACAAGTGCACCAAACCATAACAGTGCAAATCCCAAAGTGAAATTCCAAAGTACGCATGAAGTATACAAGCAAAACTCGAACCAACCGTGATATGAAAGCAACCAGGCTAGTTCAAGGTACAGAGGCAGTCGTGACTGCAAATTCCAAATCAGTACACATAACTTCATATTGCACATTCAAGTGCAAGCTGAAGTGAACTCCAAAAATTTTAAACTTAAACCACCAAGAAACCAAATAAACAAGTGCACATTCAAGCACTTGAACCACTGACCTAATCCAAACAACACACGTGCACAGATATGCAAATACCACATAAAGAAGAAGCAAATTTGCAAATTTAAGTCATGCCGTGGGCTACTGACCGAAGTCAGAGGAACAAGAACGACATCAACATATAAAATAGTGTATCCCACAGATGCAAACCTCAAAAAGCATCAGGCTTGAAACAGTGATAAGTACACAAAGGCTCCCAGATTGTAAGCATTACTAACATTAAACTTCAGAAAGTATCAAGTTCGAACAACCCAAAACTGAGACAGCAAACAATACTAATACAAGTGTGCGTGTATGTCTATATATAAAACACATACATATCTATACCCAATGCAACAGCACTAGTATAAACAAGTGACCTAGGTAGTTCGAACAAAGCCAAAAGAGATTTCAATCTGCAATTAAAAGCAATGCCAAAGTCACAGTCGAAACGAGATCGTAAAAACAAAATCAGGGAATGCAGTTTCAAATCAAAACAATGCCGAGCCCAAACTATTTTTACAAAATCCCCTTTTTCTTCAAGTCCAAGCTCAAAGAAAACAACACAAAACTTACAGGTGCATACTGGCATAAAGTCAACACTGAAAACAATTGACTAAGTCGTAAATCAAGTTGAAGCCGAGGTCAACATAAATTCACGAAATCAAAATATCAGCAATCAAAATCGTGAGCAACAATTAACCAACCACAAAAATAACAAGATTGAACAAATCAGAAATCACACGAATTTGTATTAGAAGTGAGTGAAATAAATCACTCACCTTTTTCTACGAGCTCGACCAAAATAGAAGCGGCCGAGCATCTCAGAGACGAGCGACCATTCGAGCAGGAAATCGACTTTGAAGATTTTCACAAGCCCTAGCTTTGAAGACGAGCAAACGAAGAAAATTTTGAGGCCGCCATTACTTTTCTCTTTCGTATGTTTTAATTTTTATCTAGGGTTTGCAATTGAAAAAAATGAAAGAAAGGGGAGCGGGTAAAGATCATTATCACAGCCACAAATCAAAAAGAAGTGGGCCAATTAAATTTTAAAGCCCGCCTAACCTTTTAATAATTTATAAAAGAATTATAACTTAATTTTTTTTTAAAATCAAAACTTCGATTAGCAATTAGCAATCGCCATTAACATTTAACGATGATTATAAATTGGTGAAAATTCCGGGTTGTTACAGACTCCCCTCCTTAAAGAAATTGCGTCCTCGCAATCATAAGGAATAAATGAACTAATGGTAACAACCATAAAGAATATCATCACAGGACGAAGAAATTTGAAATAGGAAGTTCACCATAAAGAGCTTGAAAGAACATCCTCACAAGCCTGAACGTGTTTGCTCGATGAATTCTCAGGATTCCTAAGTGCAATCCTTAGGATTTGAGAACCATTGAACTTCCGCAAGAAAAACATCTTTATTTCGAAGGTGGTATACCCCCGAAGCAATGATGTGAATAGAAGGTTGCTCAAGAATAAAAATCGAAAATCCCTAAGGCATTTCCGTAATTGGAAGATGTGGAAAATGTCATGAATAGCAAAAAATTAAGCCGGTGCACCAGCGTAGTACAATATAAACACCAAAGAAATCTTTTAATTTCATAAAAGAAATTCTCAAATTCTCTACATAATTTAATTATCAAATAGATAATCAGAATAAAGAAATCACAAAACAGCAATCTCTGATTATCGATACGATAATTAGGAGACAACAAAATCCAATTATCAACAAAGATAATTAGAAAACAAAAATCACAAATATCTAACTATCAAAAACGATAATCAGGAATTACCACAACGGTGATCAAAATTTCAAATCAACAAATATTCAATTATCAAAACGATAATCAAATCTTAAATCACAAATATTTAATTATCACAAACGATAATCAAATCTCAAATATCTGATTATCACAAGCGATAATCAGAAACAAAAAATATCCGATTATCAAAAACGATAATCAGAAATCACAACTCAACGAATATTTAATTATCACAATTGACAATCAAATCTTAAATCACAAATATTTAATTATCACAAACGATAATCAAACCAACAAATTTTTAATTATCACAAACGATAATTAAATCTCAAATATCTGATTATCAGAAGCGATAATCAGAAACAATAAATATCCGATTTACCAAAAATGAAAATCAGAAATCAAAAATATTTCAATTAACGAGTCCGGAATTAACCGAAATAGCAAACGCACATGTCCCATAACCACGAGTTTTACTAAATCGTTTAATTTACTTTATCGTTTCCTTGAAAGTGCAAAATTGTGTATTTTAAATAACATTTTACGTTCTCAAACGGACAAGTCCGAATTTAAACGAATCAGTAAAAGAAAGGGGTCATAGTCCTCGATTTTTCTAAAACGTTTAAATCGCTTCCTCATTCTTTGAAAGCGTAAACTGTAAAAAATTTGAAAACAATTTTAATTTATATTTTGAAACAATTTTTAAAAATAACAAATTTTTAAAACACGTGATTAAAACAGCAACATCAGTAGCAATTCCGATAAGGAAACTGCACTTCTCAAAATACCCTAAAAAACGGACAACAAAATCAGCATTACGGGATAACCGCTTGAAAATCCATTTTAAAATCGACGGTTACTGAAGTCAAAGCGACAGTAATTTTTATACGTCAAAATCTCATCAAAATAATTGGCATTAAAACATAATACCAATGAATTTTCATTCATCAAAAATGTCACAAGAATCTTCTCAAGATAGAAAGGGGTATCTTACCCTAAACTTGTATTCATAACAAGTCAATGACACACGAATTCACCAATGCACAAAAATTGATAAAACTTATCAATAGAAATCACGAAAATTGGAGAAGCACAAGTTCCAGAAGACTATACAAGAAATCCAGAAATCACAAAATGAGAGTATGAAAACTCAAATGGGAGTATGAAAACTCAAATGGGAGTATGAAAACTCACCTACACATGAGCATGAAATCTCACCAACACGTGTAACGCGAAGCGAGAACGGGAGCATGAAAACTCACCTACACATGAGCATGAAAACTCACCAACACGTGTAACGCAAAACGAGACGCTATCCCATGGTGGCCAACCATTAAATTTTGACACATGAATGGTCCGAAGACCGTGGGGAGCTACCCCATATGGATGAGTCGGAATCACCCAGATGAAGTCTAGGCTAACCAAAAAGCAAAAAGATATCTGTGAGCAGAATCACACAAATGGTGTCTAGGCTAACCAAAAAGCAAAAAGGTATGTGTGAATGGAATCACACAAATGGTGTCTAGCCTAACCAGAAAGCAAAAAGATATGTGTGAGCAGAATCACACAAATGGTGTCTAGGCTAACCAAAAAGCAAAAAGGTATGTGTGAATGGAATCACACAAATGGTGTCTAGCCTAACCAGAAAGCAAAAAGATATGTGTGAGCAGAATCACACAAATGGTGTCTAGGCTAACCAAAAAGCAAAAAGGTATGTGTGAATGGAATCACACAAACGGTGTCTAGCCTAACCAGAAATCAAAAAGATATGTGTGAGCGGAATCACACAAATGTTGTCTAGGCTAACCAAAAAGCAAAAAGGTATGTGTGAATGGAATCACACAAATGGTGTCTAGCCTAACCAGAAAGCAAAAAGATATGTGTGAGCGGAATCACACAAATGGTGTCTAGGCTAACCAAAAAGCAAAAAGGTATGTGTGAATGGAATCACAAAAATGGTGTCTATCCTAACCAGAAAGCAAAAAGATATGTGTGAGAGGAATCACACAAATGGTGTCTAGGCTAACCAAAAAGCAAAAAGGTATGTGTTAATGGAATCACACGAATGGTGTCTAGCCTAACCTCGCAACAAAGAGACATCGCACAATTGCTAGTCTAAATCATAAAATGATCGTCATGATCAACGAGAAATGTCAATTACACTAAGTTAGTAAATATAAAAGTTTAGCTTCATGTCCCATAACCACTTGCTTAACTTAAATATTTACGAACAAACTGTAAATCTTCACTAGAAAATTGTCACAAGTGGTTCAATCGAACAAGTCCAAAAACTAACCGACGAAGTAAACGCAAATGTTTCATACCACTTGTTTTGCTAAGCCGTTTAATTAGATTTCTCATACGAGTGAAATAAAGGTTAGTATATACTAATAGATTGGAAAACAGTTTAGGAAACGAGCTTTGTTATAAAATAGTGTTGAAATCATTTGAAGAAAGAGTTTTGATATTTACTACTAGTATAGAAAACCTTTATATTTTAAAGTGACAAATCATAGAAGTGATTGTAGAAACAATCAATCATAAAAATTTACATACGAAGATGTGAATAGAATCCAAAGAAATCGATACTGAATCCTTCAAAAAGTATGTTCATGAAAATCCCGAAGAAAATGTCATCAAAGTTGCTAATAAATGATAGCAACAAATCGGGGAATTAACAAGAATCGATTAAATTTGGAAACCAAATCAATTCACTAAAATTCACATTCGAAGATGTGAATAAAATCTAAAGAATTCGATTCCAAATCCGTCAAAGTAGAAATACTCAAAAATTCCAGAAATAGAAGTTATCAAAGTCGACATAAGTGATAACAACTTATCGGAAAAGGAGAATCGATTAACAATTGGATAAACAGAGCAAAACGAGCATAAACGCATAAATGACTTCAACAAGAATAAAAATCAAGTCAATGCCGAAGTCAACGATTATTGGCCACAGTCGAGTACAAAACGAACCAACATCCTCATCAAAGAATTCAACGGCAAACAAAGTCAAAGTCTTGGAAATCATGAAACTAGCAATTTCACGAAAACAAAGTGACCGAAGTCGAATGGAAATCAAGCCAAAGAAAACACAAAATATCAAGTTCAAAATCGCTGAGATTCTAACAAAATCAACATCGGCTAAATCAATTCAAAACCGAAAACACAAGAACAAAATCCTCATCATCAAAAACTCAACTTGAGTTCGCAAAGCAAATGGAGGCCGAAACCAAAATACTTTCACGAAATCAAAATTAAATGCACATGAATAAACGTTAGGAATTCATACCTAACAAGCAAAGATAATCATAGGCAAAGATGAGAGATAAAACATCGACAAATAGTTGTAACACATGTTCCATCTGAGTTATGTTTTATATTTGTCCTAGAAAATTTAGTGTACCTATTCATCTTTCTACCCCAAGCTCTGATACCAAGCTGTGATGCCCCACCTCTATGCCCACGCAAGCCAAGAACACTACGGTGTAATGCTGTCAACTAGCGCGGAGAATAAGGCTATTGAGGAGCGGCCATCCGTAGTTAGGCCTTACACTAGTATTGGTTATCTCGATTGGAGTGGTACATATATTCTTTCATTTTTCACCTCTGATTTATTTACTCCCATCGACATACCCCAATTCCAGTATAAAACGAACTACGATGGTTCATAATAGTTTAGGACAGTAGATATAATAATAGCACGGATAATATCAATAAATGCGGAGCACAGATTAAACAGAAAAGTCTCATATATATAACTGATGTCAGTAACAATACATTTGACATAGAACATATGATACAACTACAACGTCGACTCAGGAAGTTACATATACAAGTACATTATCGACTAATAAACATGAATACATATCAACCTATGCTATGACACGACAACTCCCAAAAGATATGAAAAGTCTTCATAGCTCAAACAGCTACCCAAAGCAAGATATCTACAACCTGAAATAACTCGAGTCTGGCCCGAGTATTAAGTTCAAAAGAAAATAATACACGGGTCAGTCTAATTCAAACTCAGTTATTAGTGAACAGAAGCAATAATAATTAAATAACAATTAGACGACAGTCAAAATGTTTAAAATTAAACCAAATAAAAATGCAACTTCAAAATATTGAATTTGAATATGCAAAACAATTCAAGCAATTGAGATGTCCATTTAAAATGCCAACTCGGGTAGGGCTGCAGTACACGCTCACGTGTACTGCCTCGCCACTACAGCCTTGGGAATACGCAAAAGATTAATAAATCAAAAAGCAAATAGAATATTAATAAAAGCAATATCGTGTGGCTGCAGTTCACGCTTGCGAGCACTGCCTTGCCACTACAGTGATGATGTACACAAAAGATCAACGAAACAAAATCAATGAAGGTTCAAATATCAATGCCACGACCTCATTAAAATGTTAAAACCATGTGGCTGCGGTACATGCAAGCGTGTACTGCCTCGCCACCACAGTATATAAAATCATCAAATCACCAAATGTAAATCGGCAAAACGAAACTACAGAAGTCAAGTCACTTCTCAACTCAGCTGCAGCAACAAAACAGTGCAAGTGAAACCAACAGTGAACAGGGAAGGCAATGTGACACAGTTACATGCCGGGATGAACCGTTCAATAGGTCCAGAATATGTACCAAACAATTGCACAAAAATGCAACTGTAGATACAAGAGTGTGACAACATGAAATAAATCAGGGAATGAATACCCCAACATCAGGTGATATTAAGTGCAACAGAATTTGACAGTGGGCAAAGGTTGAATATAGCCAACATACTCCAGAGCAATAGGCAACAGGCAGAACATACATGTACACACACACCTGTATATGTGAATGTACACATTTGTGCACCCTTAACAAATGAAAAACCCATTTCCAGTAAACAAACACATCAACTCAACAAAGTCATGGGACCAAAATGCTGCAGCATGGTTAACAAAGGCAACCGGGTTGAAATGCAACCTTAAAGAGAAATCACAAATATAGGCACAACACAAAACTGGCGAGCAAAAGAGCAAGGGTAACCATTAACACACATAATTATATGTGTGTGTATATATATATGGCATATACAAGTGGACCAACTCAGTAAATCGAATCAGCAAAGGCAATATACCGGTTCAACTCAAAAACAACACAACACAAGTGTACATAAGCAACAATGCATTGTACATCAAGTGATACAACAATGCAATGAACATCATCAATTCGAATGACAAGTGTACCAAACCATAACAGTGCAAATCCCAAAGTGAAATTCCAAAGTACGCATGAAGTATACAAGCAAAACTCGAACCAGCCGTGATATGAAAGCAACCAGGATAGTTCAAGGTACAGAGGCAGTCGTGACTGCAAATTCCAAATCAGTACACATAACTTCAGATTGCACATTCAAGTGCAAGCCGAAGTGAAAGTCCAAAAATTTTAAACTTAAACCAACAAGAAACCAAATAAACAAGTGCACATTCAAGCACTTGAACCACTGACCTAATCCAAACAATACACGTGCACAGATATGCAAATACCACATAAAGAAGAAGCAAATTTGCAAATTTAAGTCATGCTGTGGGCTACTGACCGAAGTCAGAGGAACAACAATGACATCAACATATAAAGTAGTGTATCCCACAGATGCAAACCTCAAAAAGTATCAGGCTTGAAACAGTGATAAGTACACAAAGGCTCCCAGATTGTAAGCATTACAAACATTAAACTTCAGAAAGTATCAAGTTCGAACAACCCAAAACTGAGACAGCAAACAATACTAATACAAGTGTGCGTGTATGTCTATATATAAAACACATACATATCTATACCCAATGCAACAGCACCAGTATAAACAAGTGACCTAGGTAGTTCGAACAAAGCCAAAAGAGATTTCAATCTGCAATTAAAAGCAATGCCAAAGTCACAGTCGAAATGAGATCATAAAAAAATCAGGGAATGCAGTTTCAAATCAAAATAATGCCGAGCCCAAACTATTTTTGCAAAATCCCCTTTTTCTTCAAGTCCAAGCTCAAAGAAAACAAGATAAAACTTATAGGTGCATACTAGCATCAAGTCAACACTGAAAACAATTGACAAAGTCGTAAATCAAGTTGAAGCCGAGGTCAACATAAATTCACGAAATCAAAATACCAGCAATCAAAATCGTGAGCATCAATTAATCAACCACAAAAATAACAAGCTTGAACAAATCAGAAATCACACGAATTTGTATTAGAAGTGAGTGAAATAAATCACTCACCTTTTTCTACGAACTCGACCAAAATAGAAGCGGCCGAGCATCTCAAAGACGAGCGACCATTCGAGCAGGAAATTGACTTCGAAGATTTTCACAAGCCCTAGCTTTGAAGACGAGCGAACGAAGAAAATTTTGAGGCCGCCATTACTTTTCTCTTTCGTATGTTTTAATTTTTATCTAGGGTTTGCAATTGAAATAAATGAAAGAAAGGGGAGCGGGTAAAGATCATTATCATGTCCACAAATCAAAAAGAAGTGGGCCAATTAAATTTTCAAGCCCGCCTAACCTTTTAATAATTTATAAAAGAATTATAACTTAATTTTTTAAAAAAATCAAAACTTCGATTAGCAATTAGCAATCGCCATTAAACATTTAACGATGATTAAAAATTTGTGAAAATTCCAGGTTGTTACATTTTAATTTACAAATTTTAAATAAATAAATAACTAACGTGATACATCTTTTCATTTCTTCAGTTTGCAACTAATAATAGTTTCATTAACTACCAGATTTACTTTACTGTAAAATTTCAGAATTCGATTTCACTGTAATTCACAAATTCTCTTAATGCCGTAAAAATTTAAATTCTATTTATTTATTATTATTTTTTATACGAATCAATTTTTTTTAGAGCAGAAAGAGAAACCATACCAAAGCTATCCAACCCGACCGCAACATGAATCTTCTCTTCCCAAATCGCCTTCGAGGATTGCATCACCACATTCCTGCTCGAACTCCCTTCAGGTAGTCCACATCCCCACGTCGCCATCGCCGAAACTAACCCCAAAACTCGAAGCCGAACCCCTCATCGCACAGCCTCCCCAAAACTCGAACCCTAGTTCGCGACCTCGTACTTCCTCGCGCCGGAACTCCACCTCCAGCGCGTGTTCGAGCTTCCATCTCCAAAATCTTAGCCTCAGCAACATGTGACCCTCCCCCATCGCGTCGTCCCAAACAAGTCGATCTGATTGCGGTAGAGAGGGCTTACGATTTGGATTCGATTTCGAATAGATTTGAACTGAGAGATAAGAAGGAAGGATGGAATTCGATTTAATATTTTGTTTATAGAAGCATCGGCCATTATATTATTATTTTATTATTTTTCAAGAAGAAGGGCTTCGTTGAAAAGAATGATGGTTAGATTCCTGATAGAAGGACAAGGCGTACGAGAAGATAAGGGTAAACGTCGGCGTATACAAGAAGCTTAATCAGTTAAATTTAAATTTCATTAGATTATTATCAATTGAATTTTCAACGCGTTTATATATATCGTACACTCACACACCTCCGATTAATACGAAATTTGAAATCCTATAATAATTCAATATTACGGACCCAATAGAACTAGTTTCATCAAATTCAAAGACTGTGCCTCGGAAGGCTATTTTTAAATTCAATTTAAACGATTAAATTTCAAAACCGACCAATTCAGTGTTAGATTCAATTTTAACACTTCTATTATATTCAATGTTATCAATATAAATTTTATAAGCTTTCAAATTATATTTTTAACAGACTTAAAATCTCAGGTTTCATATTTTATCCAATTCAAATTATTTAATTCAACAATTTAATTGTCAAATAAATTATGATATTCGTAATTTAAGTTGATAATTAACCTTTAAATAATTAAAATCAATTAAATATTCCGATTTTTAATTGCTTGAAAATTCCGGGTCGTCACATATTATTAAACCAAGGACTTTGTCTTTGGATGAATACGGATGATGTTGGAATTTTGACCATTACCATATTCCGCAAGTTCAAAGTGATATAGTTTTGACAAAAAAATTTAAGATACTTTTAATTGAAATACCCATTTATATTTCTCAATTTACTTCTTATTCCCTTAGATAAATTTAAAACTTTAAGTTTTAAAATAATTCTTTATTCCTTTAAAATAATATCACTTGATTTTACAATCATTAATTACTGTTTATTCAAACCCCTTTCTTTTCATACTCGAGTTATTTATTAGTATTTCACGTACTTCTATTTCTTATTCAATTCATTCTAATTTTATTAAATTTTCTAAGGTTATTTCGTTTACAACTTTACTTCCTTTATTTTCTTTCCAAAACCCAATTTATATATTTTGGCAATTCATTATACCCAAATATATCCAGTCAAATCATAACATTCAATATTCCAATATATTCATCACAGAATATCAGGTAATCACAACAGAGAATATTAAATAATAAATGTTGAGGGATCCAGTTGGATCCCTCCAACCTATTTCCCTGCATCCACAGACATTAGCACAATAATATACCAATTCCAGAATATACCATACTATAGCACATCAATCAATTTCAACCATTCAAACAATTATTAAAATTTAATCATTTAAAATTTAAATTTAAATTAACTGAGTGAGAATAACTCACCTTTTCATTTTATTATCATACATTCCAATCTAGCTTGCCTCCTTCTCAATTTTTAACCTTGTATAAATAATTTGCAGATTATTAATATTTGGATTAACCGATCAATTAATTCCTAATACTTTAGTTATAAATCAATTTTCTTTTAAATAAATATTTGAACTAATTGAAAAATCACTGACTATTAAATAACTTAATTAGCTAAGGCTTTAGTTTTAGACTAATTTCTTTATAAATAAAATATTTAACTAAAAATTAACTTTTAGAACAGAATTGAATAAAATAACCTCTTGTAAAAATAATTAAATAAGTGTTATTAAATAAAACTACATTTATAATATATATATATATATAAACTGCATTTAAAATCTTTACTAAGATCAAATTTTTATTTTATTTTCTGCTTGCATATTAAAACTGAAACTGCATATCATTATATATTATTTATTTTATTTTATTTTTCTGTTCATCATTAACAAATTATATTTTCAAAAATCCCTTCAATTATATTATATTATTATTATATATTTTTACCCGCCGGACCATCTATAATTTATTTACCATTTAATAAATTTTAATTTACAAATTTTAAATAAATAAATAACTAACGTGATACATCTATTCATTTCTTCAGATTGCAACTAATAATAGTTTCATTAACTACCAGATTTACTTTACTGTAAAACTTCGGAATTCGATTTCACTGTAATTCACAAATTCTCTTAATGCCGTAAAATTTTAAATTCTATTTATTTATTATTATTATTTTGTACGAATCAATTTTTTTTAGAGCAGAAAGAGAAACCATACCAAAGCTATCCAACCCGGCCGCAACATGAATCTTCTCTTCCCACATCGCCTTTGACGATTGCATCACCACATTCCTGCTCGAACTCCCTTCAGGTAGTCCACATCCCCACGTCGCCATCACCGAAACCGACCCCAAAACTCGAAGCCGAACCCCTCATCGCGCAGCCTCCCCAAAACTCGAACCCTAGTTCGTGACCTCGTACTTCCTCGCGCCGCAACTCCACCTCCAGCGCGTATTCGAGCTTCCATCTCCAAAATCTTAGCCTCAGCAACACGCGACCCTCCCCCATCGCGCCGCCCCAAACAACTCGATCTGATTGCGATAGAGAGGGCTCGCGATTTGGATTCGATTTCGAATAGATTTGAACTGAGAGATAAGAAGGAAGGATGGCATTGGACTTAATATTTTGTTTATAGAAGCATCGGCCATTATATTATTATTTTATTATTTTTCAAGAAGAAGGGCTTCGTTGAAAAGAACGATGGTTAGATTCCTGATAGAAGGACAAGGCGTACGAGAAGATAAGGGTAAACGTTGGCATATACAAGAAGCTCAATCAGTTAAATTTAAATTTCATTAGATTATTATCAATTGAATTTTCAGCGCGTTTATATATATCGTGCACTCACACACTAACTCCGATTAATACGAAATTTGAAATCCGATAATAATTCAATATTACGGACCCAATAGAACTGGTTTCATCAAATTCCGAGACTGTGCCTCGGAAGGCTATTTTTAAATTCAATTTAAACGATTAAATTTCAAAACTGACCAATTCAGTGTTAGATTCAATTTTAACACTTCTATTATATTCAATGTTATCAATATAAATTTTATAAGCTTTCAAATTATATTTTTAACAGACTTAAAATCTCAGGTTTCATATTTTATCCAATTCAAATTATTTAATTCAACAATTTAATTGTCAAATAAATTATGATATTCGTAATTTTAGTTGATAATTAACCTTTAAATAATTAAAATCAATTAAATATTCCGATTTTTAATTGCTTGAAAATTCTGGGTCGTCACATATTATTAAACCAAGGACTTTGTCTTTGGATGAATACGGATGATGTTGGAATTTTGACCATTACCATATTCCGCAAGTTCAAAGTGATATAGTTTTGACAAAAAAATTGATGTAAATAATTATCACAATTGGGTGACAATTATTAAATTAAAATGAGATTTTTTTTCAAAAATGAGTAAGCGATATATTTGTCCATAATATCACACCATCTAATAAGTGAAGTGGGAACATTAATGTTCAAAGAGTTCAATGTTAGTCGCTGACTGAATTTACACCCAAGAGTCACACAACCGAAACGATGAATTCTCTTCAAACCAAACAATTTAATTAGTTTATAATCGTTACAAATCAATGAAATAAATTAATATGAAATATTAATTATGAATTTTGAATGTGATTTTAGAAATAAAATTGTTGCATATATTAATAAAAGTTATGAACATATTGATCGATATGAGATATCGATAACAAAATATGTTAAATATGATTGTACATGTTTAATTTTGGTTAAATGGGTTCACAACACATGGGATTTGTAGAGGATAGGTGTTTGTTTGGAGAAAGATAAGAGGCGGCTACAACATGTGTGATTGATTTTTGAGATGTGTGGTTGAGATTATTGTTTGCTTTTTTGTCCTATATGTATAAAACCCAATCTCGAAACCCTAATTACAAGCTAATTCATATTTGAGCCGCCACTTTCTTCTTCCTCTTTCTTAACGGTAGAAACTTTCCTCAAAAACCATCTCTCAAATTCTCAAATCTAATTAAAAATTAAAAATAATAATTTGTAGTAGAAGGTCTCCAATCCCGGATTAGCAACCTGATGGATTATGAATTATTCTCGAAAGGAAAAACATTGTTCAACGTGGACCCAAAGGTTTCATTAGGAGGTGCATTTTTATTTATTATCATTGTTTTGATTTTAAGTTTATCATATAAAAGTTGATTTACATCCAAATCCTCTATTTGCATTCGGATCTATTTATTGTTTAGATTAAGTAAGATTTTTATGGGTACATGTGTTTACAATTAGATTGGTTATGTGCTTGCTATAATATTTTGTTTATTGATTTATTATTGAATTAATTTTCTAAATTTTTTTTTTAATTTTTAATTATATTAATAATATATTAAATGTGTACAGCTCTACAAATTATGAATGTGTATTATTATATATGTGTTTATATATCATATATATTTAATCTTAAAATTTTTAATGATGATTTTTACCTATTATGAATCATAAAATATAAAAATATTCTATTAAATATGTATATACATATTTTAATTTTATTTAATGATTTTTTGAATTTTTTATTATTAATAAAATAATTAATAGTTCAAAATTTCAATTTTATATTTTTTATATTTCCTGAACCATGTAATAAGATTAGAATAAATTTTTTATATGTTTAAACTTAATTTATTATTTTTCAAAATTAATTTACTTTCGGTCTGCAATCAGTTATTTAATTAAAACTATCAATCGATTGAATTTTAGAAATTTTACTTGAGGCTTATATATATATTTGGAACCTTCAGAAAAATTTTCATATTTTTATAACTTGGTTATTAATTTTTTGAATTAATTTATTTCTAAATAAAATTAATTATTTAATTAAAAATATAATTTAAGTTGATAAAATTCTGGAAATTTTTCCTAAGCCCGAAATATGTTTCAGATACCTTCGTAATTTTTTCAGTATTTTTCAACTTGATTTCCTATTTTTAAGAATTAATTTGATTATGGGCTATTATCAATTATTTAATAACATATATTATTTTAATTGTACAAATTCTTAATTCCAAGATATGTTTTTGGACTTTTCAAAATTTTAAAAACTTGTATTATTGTCATATAATTGTTTTTCATTAATTTGTTATGGCAGAAACTGTTTTATCCAATAAATTACACACACACAAATATATGTTAGTATTTTGTCTTGACATATTCTACAAGCACATATTTGGAAAAATTAAAGTACACACAAAATGAGCCAATACATCTGTTGCATTGTAAATTCCAATATCTATATACAGGCATATTATACCCTTCACATATTATGATGTTACACATGCATACACATGTATATGTATATGTATATGTATATATGTATATGGCACGTACATATATATAGATATATACTCGTATAAATAAATAAAATAAAATAAAATAAATCTCAAACTACAAATTTTACAGTTAGAATACATATAGGCATAGTAATAAATATTACCATGAATAAATTATTAACAATGACATTTAATGAATCGATCAATTCAAATTAAAGAGAGAAAATG
Organism: Allium cepa; assembly: GCA_030765085.1. Taxonomy (NCBI): domain Eukaryota; kingdom Viridiplantae; phylum Streptophyta; class Magnoliopsida; order Asparagales; family Amaryllidaceae; genus Allium; species Allium cepa. The sequence continues at coordinate 154,401,685 of CM060937.1, forward strand.
AAAGGTTTCATTCTCCATTTCATACAATTAATGCTCTCAATTAATTCTTTTTTTAGGGAAAGAAATGAAAGGTTTCATTCCCTCTACATTAACACTTATAAATAAATGTTAGGTGTATTTGATACACAATACATTTGAAATTAAATTTATTTAAACCTCCCTTTAACCATTTTAAACAAAATACAAGATTTTATTTAAACCAAATTTAGAAAAGTTATAAATGAAATTTAGACTCATAGGCCCATTGAAGATCCATGATGGTAATATTTTTTTTAAAATTCACTAATCACTTCCACTGTGGGCTGGCCTCTTTCCACCACTCTCCAGTATGGACTCCGATCTAATCCCTTAGTTAGAAACCTCTGTTTTCCTTACATACCCATATACAACTGTAAAAAAATTCAAGATCATATCAAGAATCAGTATCAAGTGTTCACCATCAAGAATCGAGTGAAAAATACTAAATAGGACCATTGTATACAACCCCAAAGTCCATGTACTCGAATCCTAGATCAAGATCTAGTATGCGAATAAAATGACCTACGTACAACCGACGTATTTCATTCCAATTGTTTTCTTAACTACACCAATCAATTTTCAATTCACATTCATTTACATAAATAATAGTTCTCATCTAATACTAATATCATTTATGAACCATTTCATAAAACATTACTTGAGTTTACAAACATTTTATAACTTAAACTCATACTTGTATAGTACTCTACTACACCTTAAGATTATATACCAAAACATTACATTCATTTTACTTAACACATATATCCTACAAATTTAAAACTTGTTTAGGAAACTATCTTCTCTATTTAAGAATCACCTAAACTTATCCTTTATATTTTTATAAACATTTTGCTTCAACTTCTATCTCAATTTAGAAGTTTTCGATTGTCCAAAATCACTAAATTTTTTATTTTAACCCGATAATTGAAAACTACTAGTAACCAGATCAAACAAGATGCACAACCAAACTACTCTAAGCATAAGATACATGCATCCATAATATAACTTAATCAAAAACTTAAGAACTAAACACCGGGTTTCATTTCAAATCATTTTGAAATAATGTATACTTATACTATATTAAATCATACTTTCATAATTTAAATCAAATTTTTTTTTACCAAAACAACCATGAAGCTAGACTACTATAGTAGATCCCTTCTTTGGGAGTCGAAAATGAACACCAATGATGTTGCAGCTAGCACCGGAATTATTTTCCAATGGCAGAAGTGAGTTCGGTACTTTCTATCTTTATATCAATATTTTAAATAATACTAGTATTATTTTCCTATAAAAACTTTGAAAACCAATTTCAAAAAACACAAGGATTTATGTTCTTAAATTCTCAATTAAATTCTTTTAATTTATAAAGTATACTTTATGAACCATACTTATATAAAGTTACATCCTTATCTAAATCATTTCATAATGTATGTCTTTATTTAGATTATAATAAACAACTTTTATTAAAATTAAGTTTTAACCCAACATAGTTCACAAGTTGTTCGTTTTGATGTTCCCCCAATTACTATCTATCCAACCAGTGCAGTGAAAGGTAAATTGGTCATACACGGTCAAGCATAATTCAAAAATCAATAAATAATAAATGATAATAATTGAATATTATAATTTCCTAACAATTAAACAAATCATAAATAACTATATCAAATTTTTTGCAAATTATTCTATTATATATAAAATATAATCCTAGATAAAATTATTTCATTTACTAGTTTTAGAAACAATACTGTGTTGGTTTATCTTGCTCAAATATTTAGAGATCCCTACTAATAACGTTAGCAACACGTATTGATAAGAATCCATAAACCACTCAACAGACAATGGTCAAATACAAAACATTTTTATAACAATAACAAATATGCACTCTCCCATGTATAATACACTCAACTCATAATAAGGCATTCCATTACCCTATCTCTTAATGAGTTATACCCCCACCAAGGCCAAGGTTCTCGCTTAACCTTCAGCTCTGATACCAAATGTAACGAATGGTCTATTCGACCTCCGAATGTCGACACTAATACATCCATGGTATTCTCATGCCGAGCATTCGAGTGTCGAAAAGATAGAATGTTAGCATAAAAGAAAAGGAAATAGAAAAAGAAAGAAGAACACAATATCATAATTGCACATGTGGAATGATAATACATAATAATTCTAAATATCTTTACCAGAAAGAACTTTAATATACATACAACAATCAGAGTAAGCTAACATATCTACAGTCTGGATAGTTATAACAGCCTATCCTCAAAAATGCTAGTAGATGCAATACAAGAAATGTAAAGAAAAATAACATACGTCAATAGGTTTTGGAGGCATCCAGCTCATCTCAAGAAGCTCTAAAGCATCAAGTTAAATCTAGAAATATATTCGAGGCTGACCCGAGCATTATAATAAAATAACACCCAGCTCAGTCCGTTAAATCAATGTAAGAAACTGAAATCATATGAATTTTATATTTATAAAACCCTTCAAAATAATGTTATCTCGTATGGCCATGCCGCAAATAAACACGGATGGGTTTTTCCCTTACGATAATAGAACCATTTCTATTAGAAAATCCAATGATAATAATGTATCGGAGGTGAAATATAAATAATCACGTAGTTAAGATGCATGTGAGTGTACACCACAATAATAATAGGTAATGTGACACCCCACTCCGAGACCCACATTAGCAAAGAGTATTACAAGGTAATACCGTCTGCTAATACGGAGAATAGAGCTGGATAGGAACGACCGTCTATAGCCTTGTCTAAACTATATACTGGATACGTCGATAAATGTAGCATATATATTTTTCATGTGGATTGACATATCCAATGAATACTTAATACAAAACTGTAATGGCTATAAGATCTAACAGAACAAAATATAACAACTCAAATGTAAAACATCACAGAACCGCAGAATGACATACATATGTCTAAATACAAATACATCGCCGGTACAAATTCAAAATAATATAACTAAGTGGTATGACGACCACTACTCATTCATGAGCCCAAAAGAATAATATATAGATCAGATTGTCAATAGACAAGGACAACAAAAAGCTAAATAAGATAGGCTAGCGGATATGCAGAAAGCAAAGTCCATGCGGAAGCAAAATCAAATAGGCTAAGTCCGAAGCACCAAACCTGAAACACCTCGGTCTGACCCGAGTACAAAAATACACGGGTCAGGCTAACAAAACAATCAGTTAGATAAGCTAAATGATAATGAACATGCAAGTAAGGTTCGAATAAATTTATAGAATCCAATATGTCGAGTATGTTCAAATAAGTGACCTTGTCGAGTGCTTTTGTGAAAATATATGCCAAGTGCTCTTTTCTTCTAACAAAATGGAGTTTTATTTCTCCCGATTGCACTTTTTTCTGATAAAGTGACAATCTACCTCTATACGTTTTGTCCTCTAGTAGAAGACTAGATTGGATGCAATATGTCATGCAGCTTGATTATCACTGTACATTTGTATCGTTCTTGTGTGCTCTATCTTCATGTCACCGAGTAATTACTTAATCCAGGTATTCTCACATGTTGTAGATGTCATGGCTTGATATTCTGTTCTACACTTGATTTAGCCACAACAATCTACTTCTTGCTTTTCCAAGTGACCAAGTTACCATCTACAAATGTACAAAACCCCATGGTTGATTTTATGTCGCAATTTATGGCCCAATCTGCATCAGAAAAACCAACCACTTTGTTATAACTATTTTTCTTCATCCAAATTTCTTAAACTGGAGTGTCTTTAAGGTATCTCAATATCCTATCAACTGTACTAAAGTGTCTTGTAGTGAACCGGATTTTCAACGCTTGAAAATCGACATCAATACGTCCATTGTATTACATGCTGACCAATCGAGTGCCGGAAATACTAGATCATTAGGGAAAAGAAAAAAGAGGTAGAAGAAGAAAATAGAAATAACAACATAGAATCTGACAATCGCGGCGAAACAATATACAATAGATAATAACATGTCTTTATACAAAAAGAAACTATATCTGTTATTTAAAAAATACATCATTAGAGTACAATACATCAATAACACAATACTGGACAGTTATAATATTATCCTCTCAAATGCTGAATATATAGCCTACAATACACAGCGGAATATAATCAAATACGTGTGATACATCTCCGTTATCCAGCTCATCTCCTGAGCTCTATAGCATCCTATCTTAAATCTGTAATACTCGGTCTGACCTGAGCATTATAATAAAATAACACCGAAGTCAGTCTGAAAAACCAGCGTAAGAAAACACACTCAATTTGAATTATTAAAGATGTAACGAACCAGAATTTCTGTCAGTTGAAATTCAGATATTTAATTGATTTTAAATATCAACAAGAAAAATTTGTAAGTCAAATAATTTATTTTTCGAATATTTGAATTTAATTGGATAATTAAATCGATAATTTAATATTTGAAATTACAGAATTAATTGAAAATTGGGTTTAATATGAAGGAAAATGATTTATAAAGTTTTAATAAATCATATTGAAGTTAGAATGATGTTATAGAACTTTTAAAATCAAACTAAAAGTTAAATTGTGAAAATTGAATATTTTAATATTTAATTACCGTGTGAAAATAGCCATTTTTCAAACAGTCTCAGATTTCGACGAAACTAGTTTCATTGGATCCGTAATTTTAAATTATTACGTGGTTTTAAATTTCGTGTCAATCAGATTTACCGTTTGTCCGGGGCAAGCCAAAATGCATAGAAATTTGGTTAATCGATTTAATTTAAAATTGATCGTTTATTTCCGTAACTCGCACATGTGATTGAAGTAGCCTCCGAAACATGTTCCATTGTGTCCAGAACGCGGGGTAAACCCTAGAAACGCCTATCACCACGCGAGATTTGGAGTTCGGAAAATTTCGAGTGAATAGTAATTTGGAAATTTTCTATAAAAGGCCTTCACAAATTCATTTTTGCAAACAAAAGAAACCTAGCTAGGGTTTCGGCCCTTAACCACCACCTCCAAAAGCAATGGCCGAAGTCTTCCACTCTTCTCCCCTCAATTTCTTCAAATCCACTCACTGATTCAACAAACTTCCAACTGCAATATTGTAGATCACAGCGAGATCTTCGTGTTCAACAGTCACGATCGTTTTCTGAGCTATAGATCAACGGCAATTCTCAGCCAAAGGCCGGTCGTTCATGCACGTGTTACGAGGCCATCACTGGGCCGAGCTGCTCGTGGTTTGGGGCGAGCGTAGAGCTTGCATAGGGCGTTCAAATGGCAGTCATCGATCGTTGTATAGATGATCGTGGGGAGGTCGACATTTAACCCTTGTATCACGACTTTGGGTTCGGCTTTCACGAGAATAACCTGGAGATAGCGTACGTTTGGGAAGAACATGGAGGAACGACCGTGATCTCCTATGAAAATAACGTGCGGCCCAGATGTATTTAGGTTATAAAAATTAAAATAAATTGTAAATTGCTTATATTATAATTTGGGTAAACTTTAAATTAGCGTAACTTTTTCATGCTAGTTCGAAAAATTACGAAACAACTTGCATTGGCTTCGTATGGATGAACTCTACGCAATGAAGTAGGTTTGGAGTCGTTTGGAGCTATTTTGAATTTCGCGTAAAATTAAATGCACGTTTAATTTTATTCGAAATAAAACGCTACAACTGTTATCGGAAACTCAAGGTGAGAACTTCTCACTCAATCGAATTGTTTCGATTTAAATTTTAAATAGTTAAATTTAAAATTGCTTGATTGTGTGATTGGATGATAGTTGCTATCTGTTGTATTGAAATAGACCCTATACGCTGTATATTAAGCGGATGTTATTTATTAAAAACATATACCGCGATAATTCCAACCTGTATGGAATTGGTATTATATATGTATTTGGAGTTGATTTCCCGCATTATATAGAGGATGAGACACTATTGCGCCGCATAATAGCGGATAATATTTTATAAATCTCATATACCGCGATATTCCGTCTCGAAGCGGAATTGGTATTGCGCTAACATCTTTGGATGCAGGGAAACAGGTTGGAGGGATCCAACTGGATTCCTTAAACGATTGAATTGGTTTCAATGTTGTGTGTTGATCTATTTATTGATCTATTTATAATCTGCGTGATTATCTTTGTGATTGAAATCGTTAAAGGCTAAATTTTAGCCGAGTATATTTTTGGTATCGCTAGATGCCAAAAATAAATAAAATTTGATTTTTGAAAATTTAAGTTGAGAATTCATAATAAAATTTAATTTATGGAATTTATTCATTTTAGATAAATAAACGTTGTAATTTTTATGTTATAAAAATTATGATTTTTGTGAAATATAACCGAAATGTGATTTTTGAGACAAGTAGTTGATAAATTTATAAAATGGTTCAAATTGGGATTTTTGAATTATTATAAATGATTTATATAGATTTATAAAAATTGATATTTGTAAATTAAAATATTGGAATTACAAAACGAGTTTTTATAAGTATTAAAATGAAATATAAATGTATTTCGTAAGGGAATGAAATCTATAGATGTATAAATTGTGAAGTTATCAGATGAATAAATTTTGTAAAATAAAAAATTTATAAGTAATTAACTTATAAACTGGATTTTAGCGTGTAAATGGAATGTGAATAGGATTTGTTAATAAAGTGATTTTTATAAGTTGAAGCTGTTATAAAGTATAAATAGAATTTATAAACGCTGTTTTATAAATCCGAAATCGACTTATTTTGGTAAGTTAATTTTTATAACTTATTAAAGGAGATACATCCACGATTTTGGGACAGTGGAAATCCTTTAAATAAAATATGTAGAAATTGAGTTTGGTTAACGAAGTATATTCACGATTTTGGACGGTGAATAATATATTAAAGAATTATTTTGGGAAAGTGATATTTTAAATAGAATTTTGAACAATTCAAAAACGTTTTAAAATGTATTAAGTATCGAAACCATATGTTTCAACATTCATCGTCGAAATAGACGTTTTCGAGAAATAGAAGGAAATGGTGGGCTATAACACTGTTGTTATAGCAAATGATTTCCGAAAGGAAATGTTTTATATAGTATTGAGATGTATATATCTATTTTAAGTTCGAATCCCTATACTAGTGGTTTTGGGTTGTCGTAACGATGTTTTACGCAACATTCATTTTGACTCAAATAAAAGTGTTTAAGAGAAGTTTTCCTTAAAGAATAAAATATATACTTAATTGTGATTTAAGTATATTGAATATTTTCAAAATGTTGAAAATAAATAGATTGGTGAATTACTTATTATTAAATTAGTATGGAAATGTTTTCCAATATGAAGTGAATGTTTTGAGATTTTATCTTTTAAAGATAAATTGAAAGTGAATAATTGAAATCGATTTGAAAAATCGTATAAAAGGTGAATATTTAGAAATGTAAATTCACAATGGAAATTTATAAGGGAATTTTTTTTTAAAAATAAACATTGATTTATTTTTAAAAGTGTGGAAATAAATTTACGGATTTGGAACATAAATTTAATAAATCGGTAAGGATTTATTTGATTGGTTTAAATGAACCATTTTGAAACGAAAGTTGTAAGAGTGTAAATTGATTTGAAATTGGTTTTCAAACGGTTGAAGTGTGGAATATATATCTTGTAAAGATATTTTTGAAAATAAATAATTTGGGAAATTATTTGAAATTGAGTTATGTTGTGAATATTGATTGATAGTTAAATAACCCACTATCAATATTGACCCTTAAGTGGCTATTTGTTGTGAATTGGTTGAAATTGAATGCTACACTTATTTTTAAATTATTGCGCTCGTTATTCGGACTACCCATTCCAAATAGTGATACAACGTAATGGATAGCATTGAAGACCGGTGGTGAAGACCGGGTATTTGTGAAAACGATAGGATCGATCGTCTTTACACCGTTAGCTACGGTATGGAGATTTCCTTTGTGATGGAAAATTCGATCGGGATTGTGAATACCCGGATTGCAAGGGCTTCTTTTGAAGTGCCTTCGGTTCTGTTCGAACCCGGAACAGACTTGTATGGCTGACATTACGTTTTGAGATATAAAGCAGATTTCTTTCAAATACATTTCCGTTGGTGGCGGAGAATTTGTTCTCTTAGCTTAACACCCTTAGAGGTTTTGTAGTTGAAGGTTATCAGCGATATATTCCCAATTTGGTAATGTGGCATGCTGAGTGTTGCTGTGTGATGATTATTTATTGATCATTTGTTGATCAAAGCGTGGCTTTGTGAAAAAGCGTAGCTTTGTGGACGAGACTTCGTCAGACCTCACACTCCGGAAATGGTCGAAACAGGAATATGCGGCAAGGTTATGAGGGTCACGCCGTTTAGGGTATGTCATTCCCTTCTGGAAAAGGGTGGTGTCAGGTATGGATCCCTGATGCTTAACCTATGTGGTTGCTCCAATCTCATTTTTCTGTGTGGTTGTTACTTGGTGATCGAGGGCCCTCGGATAAAGGTCCCAAAGGACCGGGGGGTGGCATATTCGTGTAGTAGTTACCTAGTTACAAAGGCAACCCAGCCTTGTGTTGGTAGAGAGCTGGTTAAGTTCTCGGGACGTCCCGCCAGAGGCGATCCCATGTGGCAGTAGGAAGTTCCTTAGCCTGATCATTTGTTGGAAATCCAAAGAAACAATATGAGCCTTGTACGCTTTTAGTTGTAGAACCTGCCATTCACTTATGGTGGCGCCCCACTGTTTGGATGGTAGCTATAGTAGGCATAGTTCGGAATGTCTATGCTGGCTAAGATTTATATTCTATTTTTGAAATGCTTTCGTCACTATGCACTAATAATAATATCAAAAATGATTTGTTTTGCGTAGTAAGCATCTTTGACTATCATAAGGAGAAATCTCCTCCAATTCTGCGTTTGCATTGTGTGCGTGCTGGGAGGCCTTATGGTAGTTTCATTTTCCAAAAGCATTGCGGATATTTTTCACTTCTCTTGTTGTTGTTGTCTTAAAAGATAAATAACTGTTTTAAGTTCTCACACCAGTCTCATGACTAACCTGGAGTTTATTGTTCTCTTCCTAAACTCTGGGTTCCCCATTATTTTCTACACGGGCAGTCTAGAGTCAGGTTATCAGGTCATTCTGGATTCAGAAGTGCTTTGGAGCTCAGGAGGCGAGCTGGATGGTGAGACGTATTACTTGTATATGATATTATCTTTCCGCTGTATAAATTCACTTGTAAGGACACGTTTGCATAACTGTCCATTGTCCAGTTGTGTTGTATATTGTTGTTGTATACTCTGATGATGATGTGATATAATGAAATAACTGAGATAGTTCTTTGTATGTTGTTCCGCTGCGACTGTGAGATTCTGTTATTGTTTCCATTCTGTTATCTTACTTGTTCTATCTTTTTCTTCTACCTCTACTTTTAGACCCTCATGGTTCGATTTTTCGGCCTTCGTGAGTCGAAGAAACGGGTCATGACATTGTGATATCAGAGCATATGGTTAAGTGACAACCTTGGCTCTGTTGGGATTACTCATTGGAGATAGAGTCAGCAGTACTCTAGAATGAGTTGAGTGTAATAATAGGTATGAGAGCGTATTTGTTAGTGAATATGAAATTGTTTTTTATTGTGTTGACTTATCAGTTGATTGTTTATAGATTCTGGTCGGTGCAGTCTAGCTAACTGTCATTGATAGGGGTTTCTAAACTCTTTTATTTGAAAAGATATTTTTGAAAATAAATAATTTGGGAAATTATTTGAAATTGGGTTATGTTGTGAATATTGATTGATAGTTAAATAACCCACTATCAATATTGACCCCTAAGTGGCTATTTGTTGTGAATTGGTTGAAATTGAATGCTACACTTATTTTTAAATTATTGCGCTCGTTATTCGGACTACCCATTCCGAATAGTGATACGACGTAATGGATAGCATTGAAGACCGGTGGTGAAGACCGGGTATTTGTTAAAATGATAGGATCGATTGTCTCTGCACCGTTACCTACGGTATGGAGATTTCCTTTGTGATGGGAAATTCGATCGGGATTGTGAATACCTGGATTGCAAGGGCTTCTTTTGAAGTGCCTTCGGTTCTGTTCGAACCCGGAACAGACTTGTATGGTTACGTGTCTTACTTTACATTTTTAGATATAAAGCAGATTTCTTTCAAATACATTTCCGTTGGTGGCGAAGAATTTATTCTCTTAGCTTAATACCCTTAGAGGTTTTGTAGTTGAAGGTTATCAGCGATATATTCCCAATTTGGTAATGTGGCATGTTGAGTGTTGCTGTGTGATGATTATTTATTGATCATTTGTTGATCAAAGCATGGCTTTGTGGACGAGACTTCGTCAGACCTCACACTCCGGAAATGGTCGAAATAGGAATATGCTGCAAGGTTATGAGGGTCGCGCCCTTTAGGGTATGTCATTCCCTTCTGGAAAAGGGTGGTGTCAGGTATGGAGCCCTGATGCTTAACCTATGCGGTTGCTCCAATCTCATTTTTCTGTGTGGTTGTTGCTTGGTGATCGAGGGCCCTCGGATAAAGGTCCCAAAGGACCGGGGGGTGGCATATTCGTGTAGTAGTTACCTAGTTACAAAGGTAACCTAGCCTTGTGTTGGTAGAGAGCGGTTAAGTTCTCGGGACGTCCCTCCAGAGGCGATCCCATGTGGCAGTAGGAAGTTCCTTAGCCTGACCATTTGTTGGAAATCCAAAGAAACAATACGAGCCTTGTACGCTTTTAGTTGTAGAACCTGCCATTCACGTACGGTGGCGCCCCACTGTTTGGATGGTAGCTATAGTAGGCATAGTTCGGAATGTCTATGCTGGCTAAGATTTATATTCTATTTTCAAAATGCTTTCGTCACTATGCACTAATAATAATATCAAAAATGATTTGTTTTGCGTAGTAAGAATCTTTGACTATCATAAGGAGAAATCTCCTCCAATTCTGCGTTTGCATTGTGTGCGTGCGGGGAGGCCTTATGGTAGATTCCAAAAGCATTACAGATATTTTTCACTTCTCTTGTTGTTGTTGTCTTAAAAGATAAATAACTGTTTTAAGTTCTCACACCAGTCCCATGACTAACCTGGAGTTTATTGTTCTCTTCCTAAACTCTGGGTGCCCATCATTTTCCACACGGGAAGTCTAGAGTCAGGTTATCAGGTCATTCTGGATTCAGAAGTGCTTTGGAGCTCAGGAGGCAAGCTGGATGGTGAGACGTATTACTTGTATATGATATTATCTTTCCGCTGTATAAATTCACTTGTAAGGACACGTTTGCATAACTGTCCATTGTCCAGTTGTGTTGTATATTGTTGTTGTATACTCTGATGATGATGTGATGTAATGAAATAACTGAGATAGTTCTTTGTTTTAAATATATTCATTTATCTATTATATGTTGTTCCGCTGCGACTGTGAGATTCTGTTATTGTTTCTGTTCTGTTATCTTACTTCTTCTATCTTTTTCTTCTACATCTTCTTTTAAACCCTCATGGTTCGATTTTCCGGCCTTCGGGAGTCGAAGAAACGGGTCATGACAAAAGATATTAAAATCCTTTAAAAATCAAAGTATCTCGTAAGACCACGCCACACATAAACATGATGGGTTTTACCTTACGATAACCAAAACATTTCATATCAAATCCTCTCTAGTATTATAATAGCGTCCAAATACAAATACTTATTCAAATAGCTTACATTAATTAAATTCCGGTATACTAGGCTCTATAATCAAAACCGTAAAGGCACGTAGTGCGGATGGCTAGGCACTGGGGTACCACCTGTCACAGTACACGTCTAGAAACAGTGTACCGAGCACCATATAGGGATCCCATGCAACACAAGACCGGACTACCTCTAACCTGGACAGATTGAATATGTTATCATCCCGGGCGTTCCCACCCTTTCCGAGCTCCTTCCATGTAAGGTAGTAATAATATCTGAGGGTATCTAGAATGGTGATAAACATACCCTAACTGGGTGTGACCCACTAAGCCTTGCTGCATCTCCCTTTCTTTTCAACCATTCCCGTTTGATGAGGTTAGAGGATATGATTACCTTTTTAAGGAATTTTCACTTAGAATGCTCATTGTCCTCCAATGAAAATGTACTGATAGCATTCATCCATACAAGTCCGTTCTGCGTCTGAAAGGAACCGAATGCACTATTCCTACTACATCTGTTTTTGAATCATCCTCGGGACTAGTAGCGATTAGCCCTTGCACTTCACTACTCCATCTTCGACTCCATGCTCTTGTTTTCCCTTCAAAAACATACTCGGTGGATCGAAGTGGTTTTTGGATAACTTATCTGATCCCGATCTCTTCAAAATAATGTTCGATATTTCCTGGTAAACTCAATGGTTCTTTAGGAAATAAACAAACGAAATAAGATCGGAGATCACCTCCTAACCGTTAGTGGATGAATTTCCTTATCATCGTCCTAGAAGAACGAAACGAGTTTATACATATAGTATAGTACCTCGAACAATAACTACACCACATAATTTCCGTATTTCTCCTAGATATTCCCAAATTTATAATTTGGGTCCAGATTTGATAGTCGATTATTTAACTACTACATAAATAATCGTTCAACCAAATATTTCGTTTTTCATTAAAAAAAACCAAATCTCTTCTTTATTTTAATTTTAATAAATTAAATATCTTATCAAAAGTCATGTACTTATCTTATCGAAGTAAGTACGTTTACAAACCATTCTTTGAAAACTTTCCAAAATAAATATGGAAAGCACTACGTAGTATGAACCATGGATTCATAGCTCAATGGTTACGTCTCTATCCCAAAGAAATCCAAAACTTAACTACAGGCACTCACTGCCTCCGATTACGCCATGAAAATATACCATTACTTTCCAAAAACTTCATTTAATAATTCCTCAAAATGATACTTATAAAATTTCTATATAAATTTCCAAGTTAATTTTAAGCAAATACTCTTTAAATAAAAGTTATCATAATTTATAAATATTGAATAATTTATCCTTTAAAATAATAATACTGGTTAATTCTTAAATAATAATTTACTTATAGAAGCTAACTCAATTAATAATCAAATATACTTTAAACAATTTAAAACAACTAAATAATTAATTTTCTGAAATATTCTTTAACACTTTTTAAATTAGCTAGTTAATAATTTAAAAAATCCTCTTTTTTTAATAAACTTAACTTCTCAAAAAAATATAATTTTCAATTCCAATATAGTCAGTCTAATATTCATAAATCCCTCTCGATTTATCACTAATTTGATTTACGCCCTAATTTCGTAAATCCTCTTTTCATATTTTTAAAAATAAACCTATCATTTATTTTTAAACCGATTTACCCATCTCCTTATAAATCCTCACAGCGAATTTATAACTTCAATTTATCGGCTGATAATCACTTCACTTTGTTTATAAACCCTGTTTATAAATTCCGTGGTCTCATTTCCCGTTTTATAATGGTTTCAAAATACTTAATCGATTATAAATCGATTTCTAAATTGAATTCCATTTTTAAATCAATTTCCCAAATAACCTAACTATATTCCAAAATCCAACTAAATTCAGATTTCACTTCCTTTTCATAATTTAAAATCTTATTCAAAATTAAGTATATCAACTTTATATTTTATTTTCAAATTTTCCTTTTTATTTTCCCAAACTATTTAAATCTCGATTTTAAAATCTTTTTAGGCTTGAACAAAAATCGCTCAAGTTTTATTTTTTAAGATCCCTTTTTTCTTTTCTTTTTACATTATTCCAAAATCTCTATTTTCCCATATTTTGAAATTATTTAGCATAAATTTAAAAATCAAACTATAATTTTATCCACATCAATTTTTTAGCCAATCCCAATTCCATATAAATATTTCCTTTTCAAAAATCGCTTTTAAATTTTCTTTTAAATTCCAAAATATATTTATCTGCGGTATTCGAAAATACCAAAATCTAGATCAAATAACCATAGCATCCGGTAAATTTCAAAACACACTATAATCTACCACAGATTTTTCGAACAGACCATATATCAATATATATGAAATTTAATTCAATATTTTTGAGGAATCCAGTTGGATCCATCCAACATGTTTCCCTATAGCCATCGATGTTAGCACAATATAAAAATACCAATCCCACTTCGAGGGAGATATCGTGGTATATGGAGTCATCCGCTATTATGCGGGGCGTATAGGGTCTCACTCTTTCTAATAGGCAGGAAATATCAATCCACTTACTAATATATATATATATATATATATATATATATATACACTAATATATATAATATATCATCCAATAGTTAATATAATTCATCAATTCATCCAATCAATCAATAACTAATTTTTAATTGCTATAAATGAATTAAGTCAACCAAATTGAGTGAGATTTACCTACCTTGTTTTTTTTTAAATTTGCAATCCATTCAAAATTTAAATTAAATCGAACAACGTTCGATTTAAATTTAAAATTCCTACCGACTTTGAAAAATCCCAAACCGATTTTGTTGCAGCACTCGTCAATATTGTTACGGCGCCGCTTATTTCATCCAAATCGGACCTCGTATAGAAGAGTTATTGAAATTTTGGTTAACTGAAATTAAACAAGTATAAAATATGCTAATCACTTTAATAATCCCTTAATTACCTAATTAATCTTTCTTCCTCGACGCCTATCCTTCCCCCCAACTTTATTCGAACCCTCAGCATCGCCGTGCCACTGACATGCTCCTGCAATCAACGAAATCTACTTTCGAGTATGGCACCAAATTCCCCATCAAGAACTCCCCCTTCCAGCTCCCTTAAATCGAAGCTCTGTAGCAGCACAACCTCCACTCCCCTACACGTGACTGTGACATTGTTGCGCTTCACCACACCTCATCACGACCTTCCATTTTCCTTCCCCAACATCCACTTTCGATGATGAACTCAAATATGAACTTCAATTTCCCTATCGCTGCCCCAAATCGGCCATATCTCTAACCCTATTTCTTAGCAAGTTCGGCCATCTTTTTCTCGAGCTTATGAAATTATTGCCGCACCATAAATGAAGCACACCGGACTGAAGAGTATAACAAAATAGGATTTTTAAGACTAGTTTTAGCATTTATCTTTGAGTATATGGGGAGATTTTTTTTTTGAAGTTTGATATTTTTTTTCTTCTTTTGAATTGTAATAGGTGTGTGCATTTTAAAAGAGGAGGGAGAAGTGATGTTAGCATGTAGATGGCTATCTATAGTAGTTCTGAAGTGAAGGGAAATTTTTTTTGATGGAAATGTGGTCAATCAATAATTTATTATATTATTTAAATTTTGAAACGTCTCGATTTAGACACTTAAAATCTCGAACTCCTATCGAGGAATGCCGCAAGGCGTATATAGTGTTATACCCCTATTTCTAGTGCAACGGACAAAGTTTCGAGTCCGAATTCAATCATATGGAAAAGACAGTTTTTGGACCCAATTATTATACTGAATTTTCGATGTAAATTTCAGCGTGTTTCTAACCCGTACGACCACACGATAAACTCAAACATTACGAAATTTGAAATCCGACAATAATACACTATTGCGGATCCAATGAAACTGGTTTCGTCGAATTCTGAGGCTACGCCTCGGAATGCTATTTTTAAATGTTAGTTTAAATAATCTATTTTTACAATGGAATAGGTCACTTTTAATTTCAATTTTAAAACTGTTATTATCTTCATTATTATCAATATAACTTTTATAAGCCTTTAATATATTTTTAGCAAGCTTAAAACTCCAGATTCAATAATTTAACTAAATTTTAATTATTAAATTCGATAATTAAATTACCCGATAAGTAGTTATATTTGAATTTAAGTAAAAAATTACTTTTAAATATTTCAAATTAATTAAATATTCCAATTTCAAATATCCAAAATTCTGGGTTGTTACATGTCTGGTATATGAAGCATGCATAAATTGACTTATGATACTAACTGTAACGGTAATGTTAGGTCTGCTTACTGCAAGATAAATTAATTTTCCTGCAATCTTTTTTTATTATCCTATTCAGATAATGTCTCAACTTCTTCAATTTTTAATTTAGTATTCATCTTCATGGGAGCATTAGTTGGTTTAGCTCTCAATTTACTAATCTCTTCTAACAGATCAAAGACATACGTTCTTTAGAATAGAAATAGTCCTTTACTTGAGTGGGTTATTTCTATTCCAAAGAAAGGATGAAAGTTCTCCAAGCTCGTTTGAGGTCAAATTCAATTTTCAAATATTGTTTAACCCTTTTAATTTCCTCACTATTATTTTGAGTAATCACGATGCCATTTACATAAACTAGAATAATGGCAGTGCTG
This sequence comes from Allium cepa, assembly GCA_030765085.1. Classification (NCBI taxonomy): domain Eukaryota; kingdom Viridiplantae; phylum Streptophyta; class Magnoliopsida; order Asparagales; family Amaryllidaceae; genus Allium; species Allium cepa. The sequence continues at coordinate 154,418,045 of CM060937.1, forward strand.
TTTTGTGAGTATCTGATGAACATAGGGGAATCAGCGGTACTTTTTTAACAAATTAATATTTCAAAGAGAAAAACTTAGCTTGGCATACCATACTCTTGGAGATTGCTTTGGACCAAAAATCATCTTTCTCTTAATTTACACACTAACGATGAGTTTTACTCGCATTTGTGACCCGAAGGAAGAGTTATATAGACTTCCTCTTCTACATTTCCTTGAAGGAATGCATTTTTTTGCATCCATTTGAGACAAATCTCATTCCAAGTTGGTCGTTACCAATAGCAACATACTAACCGTATTCTTTTTTGCCACTGGTGCAAAAGTCTCTTGGTAGTTAATAACATAAGTTTGAGTTAATCCATTGGCCACCAACCTAACTTTACACCTTTCAATTGTACTATCACTATTGTATTTTGTATACTCATTTGCAAACTATGAGTTTTTTGTATTTTGGTAAATTAATACTATTTCATATGTCTTTATTTAAGGCTTGAAGTTCTTCATTCATAACTTTACGCCAAATTGGACTTTGATTGGCTTCACTAAAGTTGGTTGCTTTCATTTGGTTAGTGATGTTACTCAAGTAGGCTCAGTATGAAGGGGATACCATATTATATGAAATAAATCTTGTATTGGATATATCACCTGTTGGGATACATAATCCATTAATTTAATGGGAGGTCGAGTTTGTCTTATAGATTTTCTTTTGACATTTTCTTCTTAGTTGGTTCTTCATGAGTTAGTACTTCATTTGACCCATTTATATATTCTTCTCCACCTGAAGAAATTGCATCTTCATTTGAATCATTTATCTATTCTTCTCCTTCCGAAGGAATTGGACTTGTTTTGCCAACTTGTTCTTCATTTGTATGATCAACCCATTCTTGATTTGTTTCTTCATGATACGTGAAATTATTTGGAGACAATATGGCCGGATATCTTGTGTATTTTCTTGTTCCCTTATTTGATAATAAGGTTCATTTTCAAAAAATGATACATCTCGTGGGACGTAAAGTTTATGTTTTTTTGGATTATAACAGTTATATCCTTTTTTTGGGATGAAGATCCTAAAAATACGGCTTTAACAACATTTTTATCTAACTTTTCATATCTTTTTATGTGTACGAAACATGTACACCAACAATGATCAAGATCTATTTTCCAATTTTTAAGGATTTATAAGGGACTCATATTTTAACATGACATTAGGCAATCTCTATTTATGAGGTAAGTTCTACTTAGCATAACATCTGACCAGTAAGATTTTGGGACGTTAATTTGGAAAAGAAGAAATTTAGCGACTTCAAGTAAAAGTTGATTTTTCTTTCTTTCTAAAATTCTTTGGGTGCATTAATATAGGTGGTTTGGCATGAAATTCCTTTATGTTTTAAAAATTCTATGACATTTTTGTTTACATATTCTATCCTATTATTAGATCGAATTTTTTAATTTTTTCCATTATATTGATTCTTTATAAAACTGTAAAATTCTTGAAAACATGTAAAAACTTAATTTTTTTCTTTTAAAAGTCAAACCAAAGTAGTCCAAGAAAAAACATCAATAAATGTGACAAAATATTAAAAATGATTATAAGAATCAATAGAGGTTGGACCCAAAACATTAGAATGAACTAATTCAAAACATTTTTCCGACTTATTAGTAGATAAAGAAAATGGCAATCTTGTTTGTTTTGAAACCTTATAAACATCCAATTTTTTGAATATAATTTATAACAAAAAATTTCTTCAAAATTTGAGCAGATGGATGACCAAATCTCCAATGCAGTAATTTGTCATGGGTTAATAAAATTAATGACACATGACATTTATTGGTGTTTTCATCAAGATAATAAAGGTCATATTTTAGACATCCCTCACCAATCTTCTTCCTCGATTCTTGATTCTGAAAGATCACTTTATACAGTGAGAATATAACATTGCAATTCAGTTCATGGGTTGAGATATTTTACTAATTGGTAATAAATTAAAATTAGAAAAATATAAAATATTTTTCACATCTTTTACAAGAAACTTTGTTGTACCAAAACCATGAATTTGAACTTTATTCCCATTAGAAATAGTTACATGTTAAGGATCTTTATTTTGGTTCCATGTTATGTGATCAGTAGTACTTGAGTAAATTAAACATCTATTTGTATTTTGACACGTACTTGCAATTTTAAAATTATTTTTTATTTTTGATGGGTTAAAAATAGCATTAGAATGTAAAAAACCAGTATTTTGTTGCTCTAACAAACTGTTTAATTGAGTTAGCAGTTGATTCAGTTGCAGCCACATAAGTTCATGTTGAAATGGAGCTGTTATTTGGTTAAGTCCATTGAGTCAATTCATATCCGTCCCCTTTTATCTCTACTCCTTAGCTAAAATCATCAAATTTATTCTCCCTTTTTGCGCTACCCCACTTACCTCCTCTATCGCCCTTCTCTCTGATCGGTCAAAGGTGGGGATGGAGGAACCAACAGCCATTACAGTTGGGCCTTGCATTTTTGTAGTGGTTGCACAGGTTGGTGCTCGAAGTTTCCTTCCCTTTGGCCATGTCCCTAAAACTAGGGTTTGCGTATTTTACCTGAAACACCATGTCCTCTTAACTTTCCAACTATTGAGGGTTCATGAGTGCTCGTCGAGATTCCTCTTGTTCAATTATTGCCATTACATTAAAATTTGACATCTCGGTTGATGCCAAGACTTGAGACCTGATTGGTTCATAGCTTGGACCGAGAGCCCCTAGGTAGGTAATAACTAAATGTTGTTTAGATCTTTTTTGGGTTTCAATTGGGTCTATTGTTCGTGGGAGATAGACAATGAACTTTTTCCATTTTAACATAATTTCGATCACTAGTTCGTTATTGCTTTGGTACTCTGTTTAATTTGGGCAAGCTCTTGTCTAAGGTTAAAGATATTAGCGAATTTTTTTTGTTGATTGAATCTTCTCTTGGATTTGTCCTAAACATCTTGTGATGTGCTTGAGTACATGAGTACGTTTGAAATTTGGGGTTTCATTGTACTAAGTAGTCATGACATGATCAATTGGTCGGTTGTCTCTAATTCTTCTATTTTTGCTTTCTTTTTTAGAATTGGCTTAGTTGGCTTTGTTGATTTAGGTTTTTCCCTTTTTCCAGTGACAAAGCTTAATTTGATTTTCCACTAAGTCTATTGTTGCTAATCTGGACCATGTAATGCAATTTCTTTCCATTGAGTATGATATTTGTGAATTTACTATTATCGGACTGAGACATGTTGAACCGACTGTAGTTTTTTGTTATCTGCAATTTTTGAAATTGTTGTGGAACCTTTGAGTCAGGATATGACCCACTCTAATGCCATATTGAATTTTTAAGTTTCAATTTTTTTAGGAGACGACTTAATATGATGAATAATTAGTTTTATTGCAAATTTCTGATTCTATAAACTCTCTGTACATGATTATATATAGCCTTATTCTAATAGTCATTGCTTATTTCCTAAATTGTAATTCTACTAGCCACTGTTTATTTTCAAAATTATAATTACCTAAGTACAACCTAATTATAGGCTAAGTACCAAGTATAGCTGACAACTGTACAGTGGATGCTAGCCTTTTATTTGTTTCTTGTTTATAGCTTACAATGAAATACTTTAAGGCTATCAATCCTATATCTTCATAGCCTTTTATTTGTTTCGTGTTCAACACCTGTCATAAGATACTCTGAAGCTATCATTTCTATTTGTCCATAGTGTATGAAGAGCATTGCCATGTACAATAGAGGTAGAACACATGCATGTTATGTTAATATGGGAAAGTTATTCCCTTTTCATAGGATATTGCAGCTTATGTATATATTTTTTAACCAATCACAACCACTAGAATATGAGTTCCAAATCAAAAAGTCCGATAAAAGTATTATCCAACTTTTAAGAAGCTGGATTAAACTAATGGATCATGTTTGTAATGGTCCAAATGCAAGAACAAAAGTTTGATGTTTTGTAACTTATGAAAAAAACTAGAAAAAATGCATATATGCATTATCTTTTTATTAAGTTTATTATAAAAAACAAGTGTATTTGAGCTTATAACCAAAAGCAACAAGGTTGGAGCTTGTCTAAGGATCACAAGTCATAGAGTTATCTAGTATTGGCCAACACCTGAAGAGAAAAAAAAAACATGCTACCCACCGAAAAGGTGGAATATATATGAATAAATGGCAGCAAATAATTACTTCTAAGATGTTTCATCTCCCCTTCATTGAATATTCACACTGCATGTTTATCTTATATTCCTTGTTCCTGTTTTAATAAATGTTCCTATATTAATAAATGTTCTACTTCATGATGTAATAAGTAAAAATGATTTATGCATATGGAAATGGGAAAAAGTTTGCTTTCATTGGACTAGAAGTTAAACTCAACGTCCTTATTGAAACTTTGTCCACTACCAGTCTACCAAGCTATGGTTTATAAATCTAGAAATGAAATACTATTTTGATAGAAAGCGAAATTATTAAAATTAATATGTTTTTTTTTTGAATTACCTAGAGAACCAAGCTTCGCCTGTAAACTCTATGGAAGTATGTGCCTGCCAAACACATACTTCGGGTACTTGTTACATGGTTGTCAGTTTCGGGGCTCGAACTCGTGACCTTCGATCACGCAGTCCGGACCATCAACCAACTGCGCCAACCCTGTTGGCTTTAATATGTTTTTTTAATAGTGGATGATAAGTAATATTTTTCCAAAATGGTCTTAATATCTTTTACTAAAAGAAGCATGTCGAATTTACTTTTGAAGTTCGGCTCAAATGGCACTAATTGCACTTATTTTGTTTTTTGATATCTTTTGCTAAATGACATGATGGAATGTACGATAAAACATCATTACATTACAAAAATGCCAACTATTTTGAATTTTCAAACAAGACATCAATTTAATATTGCTAATGTCATGGTAACCACTTTAACAATATTGACGCTTTTATCGACTGATCAACATCAAAATTATGATTAAAGATGAATTTTTGCAAAGGTTACTAAAACCATGATTAAAAATATAAAACGAAGAATGGCTAGTAAGGTAATAATTAGTGTAATTAAAGTAAATGACACAAGATGTAGAGTCGTTCGATCTTAGAAATGATGTAACGATCCAGATTTTAAAAAAAGTGTAATGAATGTGATTAAATTATTTTAACTAGTTAAAATGGATTTAACGAGTTAAGAGTAATTTGGGTGTAAAAGCCAAATTTTTGAAAACGATGAAATTAGGATCCGAAACAAGTTTCGTTATGTTTGAAATGTCGTTTCTATTTGAAATATATAAAACATGAAGGAATCGGGGAAAGAGAGAAATTGAGACTAGAAGTGACAAACTTGTAATTAAAGAGGAGAAGTGTCGTTAAATTCTAAAATGAGATCTTCTCATTATTTTCATTTGCCTCCTTCATCTTCTCCATCTCCCTAAGCCCTACATCTATTCCTTCCTCTAAATCATTTTTATATCTTCACAAAAAATTACGCAAAAATACTCTAAATTCAAGTTAGGACTTCCTCTAACAATACCCACAAATCGAATTTTATAAAATTGAAGAGTTAATTTCAAAGTCTTTGAAATAGGGATTTGAAGAAGTTGATTTTAAGCAAATTTGGTGATTTCAATTAGCTTGGATGAGTGTCAATGATTTTCAACCATATATGATCTTTTTATTCTTTTATGGTTGTTTAATTGCTTTGCTGGATTAGGGCTTGGCCATGAGTGTTTTGCCCGTTATTGAATGATGAGTTGGATTGTTAACTAAAGTATACTTAGTAGGTTGATTTAATGCTAAATTAAAGTAGTGCCCTTGAGTCATTAATTGAAAGAATAAGATAACTTGGATAGAATCATTTAATGATAAGATTATGTTTTAGCATTATTTGAGAATGATTATTGTGTTGGTTAAGTACCTCACATAGGAACGACTTGTAAAGTGTTGTAGTCCCGAGATGATTCGTCAAATTGTTTTTTTGTAGCATTTGTCCTACAATGGATCATCGATGGCACGAACTCTAATACGGAATGTAGTGGGTGGGAACAACGTCGCTATGCCACGAAGCTCGATATCAAAGGGAGGAGGACCGAGGTGATGGTGGAGCATAGTGAAGAGGTGGGATAGATTTGCTCTGTGGATTTCACCATATCAAGATTCAGACTGGCTCTCCTACAGGTGATTAGTCGACTGTTTAGGATTGAAAGCTCAAGGTTGAAATAGAAAGGAATTACAAAAACAGCGTTAAAAGACCACCTGGTAACATCAACCACAGTCGATTGTTTGCGAGGTCAGTCGACCGATTATAGTCGACCCGTCAATAGATTAGTTATAGGTAGAATTGGCTATAGCGAGACGATCAACTGATCATTTTTGATTATTGACTGATGATGTGAGTTGGGGAATTTTGTGTTTTTCTTCAGCATGATCCATTCAAGTGACACTTCGATGACTCAAACGAGGCTTGTGGCAGTACTAGAAATGATGCATTTTACTTACTTGAAAATACCGATGTCATGCCAATGCCATAAATATGGTGTCAGCGGGACCTTGGTATGTCGTATGTAAAATATTTACCGACGTCATAGAGGTGTCACTTAATTGGTGTTGATCGGGCATCGATATGGCATTGCCTCCTTTGATGAATAACCCCATCACCCTCCTCTTCACTTTTAGTTTCATTACCACAAAATAAGAAATACTACCTCAAAGCCATCCTAGAAACCCAAAGTTGCTCATGCTTGTGCCGCCGACTCCCCCGAGTCATTTGCTGTGACCACCCTCGTAGTTGAACCCGCCGAAGCCACCGCTGGTGAAACCAAAGTTAATGTCGAACTCAATGTGCCTAAAGTCAAACCCGATGTCGAAGCTGCAGTTGTCGCCAACCCCGAAGCAACACTCATCGCTGCACCTCCCCTGAAGTTGCTTGTTGTCCTCATGGATTTCAAACCATTATAGCCATCGTAGGTATGTTTATTAATTTAATTATATGTTTAAAATTATAGATAAGAGTATCCCTAATAAATTTACAATTATAAACTGATGATCACAATTTTAATAACAATTTAATTACACGTTTGAGACCAAATTAATAATATTTATGCATACATGTATGCAAATTGATATAAATAAAGAAACATTTATATACTTTGTCCTTTAGCATATGCTCGTACATGCTCTCATACCACTTTTAAACCAACAAAATTAGTAATTAAATTCCCTTCTGTTAGTGACTAAGTATATGATGTTAACGATAGTATATGGTAAATTTAATTTGATTGCACACCTTGATTACACCATGATGTTTAATTTGGCCACATTTGACAAGTACCATACGTGATCATCATATAGATACTTCTTTTTTGACTGAAGCAAAAATCAATATCCATCTGAAATGTCATTTGTCAGATTTGTCCTAGTATTGGACAAGTTATAGAAGTAATGATATTTATGTTTCATAAATCAATATTTCAAATTGAACGATTAACAAAATTTTGATAGCACTTCTTGTTATGCTTTTCTGCATATGATATAGAGAATAGAGGTAAGTGCTATCGTAATTTTGTTAAATATTCGATCTAAAATGATTTACGGAACATAAATATCATTGCATTTGTAATGGAAGTGGGATGACCAACCACTAAAAAAGGCATAGAAATCCATACATTATATAGCCTTAAAATTATACGTGAATTCCCTTTTTTAAAATTGTTTATTAATAAAATTAGTAACGTTATTGAAACTAATAATAAAATTAATAATGTTATTTAAAATAATAATTAAATTAATTATAAAATTATATGTTATTTAAATTAATGATTAAATTAATGTAGTTATTAGGATTCATAATAAAATTACTAATTTAATAATGTTATTGAAATTAATAATGTTATTTAGAGTAATAATAAAATTAATAAAGTTATTTAAATTCATGATTATAATTATGATGGTATGGTGTTACTAAAATTAATAACATTATCCAAAGTAATAATAAAGTTAATAATTTTATTTAAATTATTTAAATTATTAAAAAATTAATATTGTTACTGAAATTTATAATTAAAATAGTAACAAAATTAATAATTTTATTGAAATTATAAAGAAAATTAATTTGCTATTTAGATTAATATTGTTATTTAAAATTATATGTAACCAAAAAAATATTGTAAAGGGTATTTACAATAATCAAGAAGCGGATATAACCGAATCAGAAATGAATTTTTCTATTTAATGGATTGTACAACCAAAATAGATTTTCGTCTGGCTTTCAAGCCAGACAAAGAACTAAATTTGGATTCAATCTTCCAAAATGGGAACCATTTAGAAAATGATTTTTTGAAAGTTTTTCATAAGAAGAACACAAAAAATTTCAGAATGAACTTTAAAATTTAAATCTGAAAAAAATATAATGTTTTCTTTTGTTCCTTGGTTTACAGCAAATTATATCAAACAATCTATTTATGTATTAAAAGAAGATTATAAACTTTCAAATGGAAATAGTTTAAACTCAACCTACTGTCCACAAGCATCTTTTCAATATGAAAAGAATGGAAAATATTTAAATTTTAATGCTTTTTCTAAAATTTTAGAAAGAGATACATTACAAACTACTGTAAGACAGATAAATCAAATATTTGAACAACAAAATTATATAAATCTCTATTTGACTAATATTGGTGAACAAATTACTTCTTTACGTGACAAAATAGAAAAATAATTTATGCTATTAATAACATAAAACCTACAGTTTCAATTACAACTGAAGAAATAAGTGAAGTAATTGCAACTTCAAATCTTCAACCGACTTCTGAAATTATAGGATTTAAGTTAAAAACAAACTCAAAATTGAAAATGTTTTCAAATTAAAAATGCAATCTGATTTAAAAAAATTCTTAAGAGAGAATGGATAATTTAAGATTAAGTACCATTGAAGATGAATTTTTTCAAGAACATAACAATAACCAACCAGTTCAAGATGAATTAATAAACTTGAAAAATATGCATATAACCCGTCTTAGAAATTATTCTATTATAGAAAACCTGTTCCCATGGATACTTTTCTTGAAGAGCCAAAATATATTATTAACAATAATTGCAATAGGAAAAGTATTTATGAATTGAATATTGACGCATTTACTGAGAAAAAAATTTATAGTTTGGCTCATCGTATGCTATTGTATAGCACTATTTACAAAAACAATGGCAATAATGATATTATTTTGCAAAAATGATAGTTGCTGGTTTTATTGGTCAGCTTAAAGGTTGGGGGATAACTATCTTCCTACGGAAAATAAATGTGAAATCTATAACATAGTAAAACAAGAAGGTAGAAAAATGGTCCAAAATGCTGTGTATACTTTAATAGTTACCATTTTGGAGCATTTCACTGTTAGAGTGTCCAATAATATTGAAATTATTCAAACAATATTGCAAAATTTGAGATGTAAAACGTTAACAGATTCCAGATGGTATAAAGATACATTTTTAAATGGAGTAATGGAATAACTAGAGTGTAATAGCTTCTATTGGAAATCAAAATTTATTGACGGACTCCCTTTCTTATTTGTGGAAAGGGTAAGAAAATCTTTAAGAAAAGATAAAATAAATACTCCATATGAAAATTATACTTATGGTAAACCTATTGGAACATGTATTCATGAAGGTTTATCATAATGTAATGAGATAAAACTAAATCAACAAATTAAACATCAATATTTGTCAGAAAGAAATCAATTGGGTCAATTTTGTAGCCAATTTTGAATGGATGTTCCAGCCATTAAAAAATCTCATAGAAAGGAAAATAAATATAGCGAATCTTTACAAAAAACGGAAAAAACATTTACTCTCATAAAAAATTAGAGCAAAAAGCTCAAAGAAGACAAGAAAGATTAAATAAAAAGAAAAATAAAATTATCCATTGTTATAAACATGGAAAAGTCGACCATTATGCTAATAGATGTAAACTAAAAATGCAAATTAATAGTTTACAAACAAATAGTGAATTAAAAGAGACATTGTCAAAACTTTTTCAAAATTCCAGCTTTGAAAATAATTCAAAAATGGAATATGAAAACAATGCAGGATATTCAAACACTTCTGAAAAGCTTAAAGTTTTATATGAAGAATCATCAAAATCTGACAAACGTTGTGAATCTTGTTGTAAGGGAAAACGTTGTATAAATCCAATAATAAGTAGTGAAGATTAGAAGGATGATTTTTATAAAATACTTTCACAATTTCAAGATTTAAACGTTAATGTTTTAACCAATAGTAATATTATAAAAATTATAAAATTGGTCAAAGACTCGGAACTAAGTTGTAACGAGCGCGATTTTTCGATGCTCAAAAACCGACATCAATACGTCCACTGTATCAACTGCCGAGCAATCGAAGGCCGGAAAACCGTACCGTTAGGGTTAAAGAAGAGGTAGAAGATAGAAGAAGAAAGAAAAAGATAGAACAGAACAGAAAGAAACAACTGTACAATAACAGAATCTCACAATCGCAGCGGAACAACATATAATAGATAAATGAATAATCTTTAAACAAGGGAACTATATCAATTATTACATTACATCACATTACATTACATTACATCATCAGAGTGTACAACAACAACAACAATAACAACAAACAGCGGAAAAGAAATACTATATACTAGTGAATACGCCATGCCATCCAGCTTGCCTCCAGCAACTCCTGAATTCCAGAATATCTTGATAACCTGACTCTAGACTGCCCGTGTGAAAATTGGTGGGCACCCAGAGTTTAGGAAGGAAAACAATAAACTCCAGGTCAGTCATGGGACTGGTGTGAGAAATTTAAACAGTTTATCTTTTTAAAACAAACAAAGGGATATTTTTAAAATAGATTCGCAATGCTTTTTAGAAAATGAAACTACCATAAGGCCTCCCGTACACACACACACACAATGCAAACGCAGAATCAGAGGAGATTTCTCCTTATGATAGTCAAAGATGCTTGATACGCATTAAAAAGAAATAAATAGTGCATAGTGTAGAAAACATTTCGAAAGTAAAGATATAAATCTTAGCCAGCATAGGCATTTCGCACTTATGCCTACTATAGCTACCATCCAAACAGTGGTGACCACCATAAGTGAATGATAGGTTCTACAACTAAAACCGTACAAGATCGTATTGTTTCTTTGGATTTCCAACAAATGGTCGGGCCAAGGAACTTCCCATTGCCACATGGGTATGCCTCTGGAAAGACGATCCGAGAACCTAACGTTACGGTTAGATCTTTGCCAAAACAAGGCCGGGTTACCCTTCAAACTGGGTAACTAGTGACACGAATATGTCATTCCCTGATCGTAACCGATCTATATCCGAGGATCCTCGATTCCAACAACCACAAAGTAATAAATTTGCAGCAACAACATAGGTTAAGTATCTGGGCTCCATACCATGATACCACCTCTATCCAGAAGGAATGACATACACTAAAGGGGCGCTATCCCTTAATAACCTTGCTGCATCCTTCCTGTTTTGACCATTTCCGGGGTGTGAGGTCTGACGAAGTCTCGTCCACAAAGCCACGCCTTATACAAAAGCTGTGCTTTGATCATCAAATGCTCAACAGCACTTCGTATGCCACATTACCAATTTGGGAATGTATCACTAGTAACCATCAACTACATAACCTCTAAGGGTGTTAAGCTAAGAGAATAAATTCTCCACCACCAACGGTAATATATTTGATAGAAACCAGCTTTACATCTCAAATTGTAACGTCAGACACACATCCATACAAGTCCGTTCCGGGATCGAACGGAACCGAAGGCACTTCCAAAGAAGTCCTTGCAATCCGGATATTCATTAATCACGACCGGACTTCCCATCACAAAGGGTAATAAATTTCTATATCGTAGATCAGCCGATGCAGAAACAATCGATGGTAATCCTTCCATTTTCACAAAAATATCCGGTCTTCAACACCGGTCATCAAATGCCATCCATAACGACGTATCACATATTCGGAATGGGTTATACGACCCCAAGGTCCTTTCCCGGCTAACCCGAATAGTGAGCGCATATTTTGAAAATAAGTGTGGCATTCAAATTCAATAAAATCACAACAAATACCTATTTAAAGGTGAATATTGATAGTCGGTTATTTAACTATCAATAGGCATGCACAACATTACCATATTCCAAATAATTTTCCAAATTATTTACTTTCCAAAATATCTTTACATATATTTTCCACACTTCAACATTTGAAAACAAATTTCAAATCATTTTTCACCTTCACAACTTTTGAAAACAAATTTCAAATCTTTTCCCTACACAGGATATATTCACAAATCTTTATTCATTTTCATTTCAAAATGGTTCATTTAAACCAATTAAATAAATCCTTACCGATTTACTTTATATTTACGTTCCAGATCTGTAAATTTATTTCCACACTTCAAAAATAAATCGACGTTTATTTTTGAACAAATTTCTCCTTCTTTTATAAATTCCATGGTGAATTTACAATTCCAAAATATCTATGAATATACGATTTTCAAATCGATTTCTAATGTTCATTTCTAATTTATCTTTAAAAGATAAAATCTCAAAATATTCACTTCATATTGGAAAACATTTCCATACTTATTAATAATAAGTAATTCACAAATCCATTTATTTTCAACACTTGGAAAATATTCAATATACTTAAATCGAAATTAAGTATATATTTCATTCTTTAAAGAAAACGTGCGCTTAAAAACATTTATTTGAGTCAAAACGAATGTTGCGTAAAACATCGTTACAACGACCCAAAATCACTAGTATAGGGATTCGAAATTAAGATAGATATATAAATCCCAATACCATATAAAACATTTCCTTTCGAAAATCATTTACTATAACAACAGTGTTATAGTCCATCTTTTCCTTGTTTCTCGAAAACGTCTATTTCAACAATGAATGTTGAAATCTATGGTTTCGATAGTTAATCCATTTCAAAACATCTTTAAAACAATTAACTTCATTTTATAATATCACTTCCCCAAAACATATCCATTTGATTTAATAATATATTCACGGTCCAAAATCGTGAATATACTCCTTTAATAAGCTATAAAAATTTACTTATCAAATTCAATTAATCTTGAATTTATAAATCAATGTTCATAAATTCACATATATATATTTTAAAAACCTCAAGTTATAAAATCACTTATTAACCAATTCCATTTAAATCTCGTTTAAATGCCAAAAATCCAAATTTTAAAGTTAATTATTTATAATTTTCTATTTTACAAAATCCATTCATTTTAAAATTTCACAATTTATAAATCTATAAATTTCATTCACTTATGAAGTCCATTTTTATTTCATTTTAACACTTATAAAAAACTCGTTTTGTAATTCCAATATTTTAATTTATAAATATCAGTTTTATAGATCTTTTATATAAACCGTTTATAATAATTCAAAAATCTCAATTTAAATAAATCAATCTTTTTAATAATTTAAAAATCGTTATTAAAGCTTATATATAACTCCAAAATCATACTTAAGTATTATTTCCCAAAAATATAACTTTTATAATAATAAAAATTATAACGTTTGTTTATTTTAACAATTCAAAATTTAATAAACGTATACCTTCGAAAATCACTTAAAAATCCTTTTAAATGCAAAATCGTTACTTTAATATTTTTACAACTCCAAAAATAGGCCAATGCTGCAACAGCAACAATATGTCAATCACGACAATCAAAACATCATATATCAATATGATAATCAACAAATATCACAATATCTGTAAATAAATCAATATAATTGAGGAATCCAGTTGGATCCCTCCAACCTGTTTCCCTGCATCCACAGATGTTAGCACAATACCAATTACGTTCCAATACGGAATATCACGGTATATATGATTTATAAAATATTATCCGCTATTATGCGGCGCAATGGGGTCTCATCCGCTATATAATGCGGGAAATCAACTCCAAGTACATAAATAATACCAATTTCACTTTGCAGTAAAATATTCGTGGTATATGTTTTTAATAAATAACCTCCGCTTAATACACGGCGTATAGTGTCTATTTCAATCAATGGCAGATAATAATTTATCATCCAGGCATACAATCAAGAAATTTTAAATCTAACTATTTAAAATTTAAATTGAAACAATTCGATTGAGTGAGAAGTTCTCACCTTGCTTTCAATTCAATTTTCACGTTTTATTTCGCTAAGTTCTAAAATGATAGATCAAATGGAAGACATTTCAGAAATAAGCAAAAATAATGATACATTTATTGGAACATTTCAAAATAAACAAAGTTCTCAAAATCCATATTCCATGAATGAAGTTCATAAACTTCTAAAAGAAAGAGAAAAAAATTGAATACCTTACTAATATCCAAGATCTTAATAATAAAATTCAAAATCTTAAAAAAGAAATTCAAACCATAAAAAATGAAAATAGAAATCTTGATTATAAACTTTCTTTTCTAGAACAATTAAAATAAATTATTCCTATTGAAAATAATCAAATGAATTGTTCTCAAATAAAGCTCTAGAACAGGAAGAATTTCTTTCAAAATTAGATATTGTCATATCACAAAAATGGTTTATCAAAATACCTTTTTAATTGGTAATCATTTTGAAAAGGAATTAACTACACTTGTAGATAGTGGTGTAGATATGAACATCAAGAAGGAATAATTCCTACCAGATATTTTCGTAAAACCACTAATTTATAAGCCATGCAGGTGGAGAAAAACTAGATATTAAGTTTAAATTGTCACAGGCTTATATATGTAAAAATAAAACTTGTATTCCTACGTGTTCTTTATTAGTAAAAAAATATTACCAACTAGGTTATACTTGGAGCACAATTTATAGGTAAGATTTATCATATAACTAATATTGATAAAAATGGAATTACTGGTATTTATATAAATAAAACCATTACTTTTCAGTTTATAACTAAACCTTTTACAAAGGTTTTACATAAAATAAAAGATCTTTTAATACAAAAGAGTTTTCATCTAAATTTTCTAAAACAAGATATAAATTCCCTTATTATAAAGGAAAAACTCCGAAATACTAAATTACAAGGGAAATTTAAAATGATCTATAACAAATTTTCTATGGAAATTTGTAATGATCATCCAAATGCTTTTTGGGATAGAAAGAAACATATTGTTAGTCTTTCATGTGAAGAAGATTGAAATAAACTCCTACTAAGACCATGTCAAATGAACTCTGAATATATAGAATTATGTAAAAAAGAAATCAAAACATTATTTCAAAAAGGTTTAATAAAACCGTCATAGTCACTTTGGTTATACACCACATTAGTAATAAATTACAAACATATTAGACATCTAATTCCTAATAAAGAAGACCTACTTGATAGACTATATGATTCTATCATATTTTCTAAATTTGATTTAAAATCTAGCTATTGGTAGATTCAGATTTCAAAATTTGACCAATACAAAACCGATTTAAGGTTGTAAATGGACATTATGAATGGAAACAATGCCTTTTGGCTTAAAAAATGTTCTTTTAGAATTTCAAAAAATAATGGACATTTTTGTTCCATACAGTGAATTTATTATGGCATATATTGATGATATTCAAGTATTTCTAAAAATATTGAAATGCAATTTAAACGCTTAGATATTTTTAGAAAAATTATTATTCAAAACGTTTTAGTAATATCAGGAAAAAAAGTGTCTTTATTTCAAACAAATCTTAGTTTTTAGGTGATATTATTAAAAAAGGAAAAATAATTCCTATAAACAGAATTATAGAAATTGCTTTAAAATTTCCAGATATGATAATAGATAAAACACAGATTTTTAGGCAGTTTAAATATTATGTCTTATTATTATGTCAATCTAGCTACAGATGTTGCTATCTTATATGATAGATTAAAAAAAAGTAGGTCCATGGACATAACGATATAATCAAGCTGTTAAAATAATAAAAGGAAAGGTAAAAAATCTTCCTTGTTTAATGCTTTCAAATCCAAATTGGAGAAAAATAATTGAAATGGATGCTTCAGATATAGGATTTGGTGGAATTTTAAAACAAATTTGCCCAAAGACTAAACTATAATATCTAGTTGGATTTCACTTAGGCAAATGGACAAATAATCAGAAAAATTATGCAACTATAACCAAAGAAATTCTTGCTATAGTCAAATATGTTTTAAAATTTCAAGATTATTTATATAATCAAATTTTTTTTATAAAAATCGACTGTAAATCGACAAAATATATGTTTAACAAAAATTTCAAACATGATGTATCTAAACAAATTTTTACCAAGTTGTAAGCTCAATTGGCGCCTTTTGATTTTGAAATTATTTATGAAAAAGGAGAAGAAAATAGTCTTCCTGATTTTCTAACTCGTGAACTCTTGTAGGATTATGATCCCCAGAGAAAGGGGTAATTTTTCCTACAGAGGAAAAGGTAGAGAAAATATCCTCCTTGCCCAACAAGGCAATAAAAAACTATTAGCTGAAAATTTGACAGCCACTTCTGGGAATAATAATCCTAATGATCATTTATACAAGGAATTCTTAGGATTTAAGAAAAAACAAGGGGCTAATAGCCAATCTGGTTTGTCATCATATGCTTGCATAACTGCAATGAAGAAACTGAAGAAAATATAATCACTTACGTAGAAAATCCACATAGAGAAATCATACTTCTCTTAGAATTTGATGATATGAAAAGGAAGAATGATCCCTAGAACTACAAATGTATCTTGATACTTCATCATTTACTGTTACGGCATATAAGCAAAGGATATATTATGAGGCAATAATGAAGGCCTTTGAGACCTGTGAAAAACCCATTTTAATGCTGGCAACCCAAGTGTTTGTAGTTTCAGTAAAATAATTATTAAAAGGTTTATAATGCCTGAAGAATGAGGGTTATCCACCCTTAAAGAAAAAGATACGTTTTTACCTGATATTAAGATTTCTATTAGGTATAACTATTGGGACTATGTAGAAGCACTACATAAAGAATTCTTTATGGAAAAAAAAACATTCATGTTTTATTAAAGTCTGCAGGATTTTATAAGTGGACGATACCAAATTGGTTTATGGAATGGTGGACAAAATATAGACCACCGCTTGGTATTCTTCTAGAAAAATTAAAAGAATTATATTCAAAATGGGTTGATGGTTCACCATGATTAGGTAATCTTGAACGATATTTAATGATATCAGGAGTAGGCCAATAATATTTCTTTATTGAATTTCCCATTTCTTGAATTTGGAAAAGGATACCGAAAATAGGATATACCAACAAGGAAGTTCCTTGTTTACACGAATGTTTTTACAAAATTTTGGGACAAATGAACCAGAATTGGTAATAATATAGGTTAGATATTTATCCAAGAAATTATATTAGCGATAAGTAAAACGATAATATTCTATCAGGAACAGGAATATGTAAATCAGCATAAAGGAGTTCCATGCCCATTCCAACATATTATTAGAAAATTAAAGATGCAAAAAGGAATAGTCGCTAAAGAATATATTATTTATGCCAACATTGCGAAAATAAAGAAAGATTTAATAAAAAAAATCTTGATAAGGAAGATGCAAATTCAAACACATCAATGGCTTCATCAGAAGCTAAGGACATAGCCGAGAAAGATCAATTTTCAGACCTAAATGACGAAGATTTTGCAGAGATATTCAGCAAGCTATAAAAAGAGGCCCACAACATAGGAACGGACAAAGGTGAAATGATTCTTTGATTAATAATTGATTAGTGATCGGGAAAATTTGATAAGATTACTAGCTGTAGAAGACAAAAAAAATTTGAAAAAGGACAAATGGTCTATATACCTAACGCCCTACTTGATAAAAAATGACAGGATGTTGTCTCCCACTATAATAAAGTGGACAATTAAGTCATGATTTCAAAATTTTGAAATCCGAAATAAATTTATTTGTATACCATTCTCGTTAAAGCTTAGCGTATAAATAAAGATGGGATTCAGTTGAAGATGGAAGATTGATTTTCGCCATTTCTATTCCCAATCCAAAACTTTCTGCCATTAATACATGTGTGTACTATTATTAGGATTGCAAATATAAGTGTGTTTTGAAGAAGAAGACTTATTTTTTTGGTTTTGTATCTGTAAGTCTTTACTTTATAAGTTTTATTTTATATTGTATCAAAAGCCTGAATGAACATGCTAAATTAATTATCTATTGAATTATGTATATTTTATATGTATGCATGCTTGTGTTTTTATTTTAAAGAATTTGTGTTAAAATCAAAATACTGAATAAAAATTGAGGATGGCATCAGGCAAAAATAATCTTTGATTAACATTTATGTCGTGTACTCAAGTCCATGTTAGTCGAATGTAGGTTTTTTAAGACTTCTTGTACACCGACTTGTTTATTAAAAATTATTAGATAGATGCTTGACTTGTAAAAATACCCGATTATTCATTCAATCTTTTATTTAATATATAAGATCCTGAAAACACTATAGCCTACATAGTTGTTTAGTAGAATGCTATCGGTTCTTATACTAAAATAAAAGACTACTATAATACTTGTTAAATTATTTGTATACTTGTTATCAATTAATAATCCTTTGCCATAGGGTTTAGCAAAACGGTATAAGAGCAAGTTTACATGCATATCGAATACTTGTTAAAATGAGTATGATCAGGAAAAGAGATTATTGTTGCCTGATGTTATCCTTAACCTTTATTCAGTATTTTAATTTTAACACATATTCCTTAAAATAAGAACACAAGTAAGCATATATATAAAATAGACATAATTCAACACATAATTAATTTAGCCTACCATTCAGGTTTTTAATACAATATAAAATAAAAATTAAAAAGTAAAGACTTAGAGATACAAACCGGAGGAATAAGTCTC
Source organism: Allium cepa (assembly GCA_030765085.1). NCBI lineage: Eukaryota > Viridiplantae > Streptophyta > Magnoliopsida > Asparagales > Amaryllidaceae > Allium > Allium cepa. Next base: position 154,436,969 of record CM060937.1, read on the forward strand.
CTTTTTCAATACGCACTTGTATTTACAATCTTAATAATAGTGCACACTTGTATTTTAACGGCAGAAAGTTTTGGATTGGAGAATAGAAATTGTGGAAATCAGACTGCCCTCTTCAACTAAATCTCATCTTTATTTATAAGCTAAGCTATACACGAGAATGGAATTCAAATTAATTTATTTCGGATTTCAAAATTTTAAAATCCATGTCTTAATTGTCCACTTTATTAAAGCAGGAGACAACATGTCTTAGTTGTCCACTTTATTAAAGCAGGAGACAACATCCTATCTTTTTTTATCAGGTAGTGCATTAGGTATATAGACCATTTGTCCTTTTTCAAAAGAAATTTGTCTTCTACTTCTAGCAATCTTATCAAATCTGCCTGATCACTAATCAATTATTAATCTAGAATCATTTTACCTTTGTTCTTTCCCATATTGTGGGCCTTCTTTTCCATCTAGCTGAATATCTCCACATAATCTTCATCATTTAGGTCTGAAAATTGATCATCCTCGGCTATGTCCTTAGCTTTTGATGAAGGCATCGATGTGTCTGAATTCGCATCTTCCTTACCAAGAATTTTTTATTAGATCTTTCTTTATTTCTGCAATATAGGCATAAAGAACATCTTCTTTAGTGACAGTTCCTTTTTGCATCTTCAACTTTCTGATAATATTTTGGAACGGGCTTGGATCTTCTTTATGCTGAATTACATATTTTTGTTCCTGATAGAATTTTATCTTTTTGCTTATCTCTGATATCATTTCTTGGCCAAATATCCGACCTGTACTGTTATCAAATCTGATCAATTTGTTCCAAAATTTTGTAAAGAAACATCCGTGTAAACAAAATATTTCCTTGTTGGTATATCCTATTTTTGGTTTCCATTTCCAAATCCAAGGAATGGAAAATTCAATAAAGAAATATTATAGGACTGCTCTTGATATCATTACATATTTTTGAAGATTACTTAATCTGGTGAAACATCAACCAATTCTGAATATAATTCTTTTAGTTTTTTTTGGAAGAATTTCAAGTGGTGGTCCTTATTTTTTCTGTCATTCCATAAACCAATTTGGTATCGGTCATTTATAAATTCCCCGCAGACTATAATAAACCATGAATGTTTCCATTTATTATTTTCATAGAGAAGTACTTTATGTAGTGTTGCTACATAGTCTTAATAGATATACCTAAAAGAAATCTTCTTATCAGATAAAAGATTTCTTTTTCTTGAAGGGTAGAAAACCGCCATTCTTCAAGCATTATTAACCTTTCAATAATTATTTTACTAAGACTATTAATATTTGGATTGCCTACATTAAAATGAGTTATTTCACAGGTCTTAGAGGCCTTCATTATTGCCTCATAATATACCATTTGCTTATATTCCATAATAGTAAATGATGAAGTATCGAGATACATTTATAGTAGGTTTCAATGATCATTCTTCCTTTTTATATCATTAAATTCAAAGAGAAGCATGATTTCTCTATGTGTATTTTATGTATAAACTAGTGTGAATCCGTGCTTCGCATACGGACCGCACTCAACCTCTTATCATCATAACATGTATAAATGATTATATGGTTCATTGATTAAGAAATAGTGATCTTTTTTATCAATTTTCAAATAAATTTGCATTTTATCTAAAACTTGTGTATAAACCTTTGAAAACAGTAATGCAGATAGTACTGGTGCTTGATAAACAATTGCAAAATATCGAGCAAAATTGATTTCAAAGATAAAATTTCCACACAACACATATATAAATTAAACACATATAAATTTATTGTGTGCATCTGCTGTTGCTCCATGCATCAGTTGTATTATATGTAACTTCATTTGGTGAGATATCATTATCAATCATTTCCTTCAATACTTGATGTCGTTGATTCCATTTGCTGCTTGGGTAATAACTATCTATTAGAGCAGTAACAACTTTTGGTTTACACTTGACCATTGATCCAAAAGTTCCAAAAGCAACGTTGACATGATTCATGAGAACGCAAGTGTTGATGATGATCCCATAACTGACTATGTCTAGGAACACATTATGCAGCATCATATTATTGTAGAATGATAAGATTAGAGGATACAGAGATTTATTTCTGTTTTGAACGATTCTTGTAAAAATATGCTAAATCTAAAGCATACATATTTTATGTCTGAAGTGTTGGAACTAACAACCATTATTCAACAATATTTATTTTAATGTGAAAAATATCATTGTATTTCTTTTACAGTCAAAGTAAATTCAATATAATAAGAAGCATATAGTTGTATTTAATGCTTTTGAGCTTTCTGGTTCCATTTCTAATTCTATCTAACATTGTTGTTGTATTTTGATAACGTTGGATTTCACTAGACTTGACTGCAATTTGTGAAAGTAGAATCAGAGGTTGGAAAACTTCAAAACAATCAACGACATAGATTAATTAAAAGAAATAAAGTCAAATAAATTTAATAACTTTAATAATATGAATAATCTTAAAAACTATGATTTTAAAAAAATTATTTTTAGCTATCAACAATGGATATCATTGGAAAGCATATTAAATTTGAGATTTAATAGTGAAATTGATTCTTAAATCCAATTAATGTAGAAAAAGTTATCACATTTCAAAGTTTGGAATAGAAAGAAATTAAAAACATGACTGTTCATTTTCCAAAATATGAAGGAGGCTTGTGTGCTCTTGAAATCTAACTCAATAATAATATTATAGTATAGATGGTTATATTTTCTTCAGTATCTTCATTGCCAGTTATGCAAGCATGTGACGACGAACCAGATTGGCTATTAGCCCCTTGTTTTTTCTTAAATTCTAAAAATTCCTTGTATAAATGATAATTAGGATTATTATTACCTGAAGTGGCTATCAAATTTTCAACAAATAGTGTTTTTTTGCCATGTCGAGCCGAGAGGAAATTTTCTCTGTCCTTTCCTCTGTAGGAGGAATTACCCCTTCTTCTAGTGATCGTAATCCTACAAGAATTCACGAGTCAAAAAATCAGGTAGACTGTTTTCTTCTCCTTTTTGTAAATAACTTCAAAATCAAAAGGCGCCAAATGGGCTTGCCATCTGACCGCATTTCCTTAGATACATCATGTTTGAAATCTTTATTAAACATATATTTTGCGTATTTATAGTCACTTTTGTAATAAACTTTTGATTGTATAAATCATCTTGAAATTTTATAAACGCATTTGACTATAGCAAGAATTTCTTTGGCTCTAGTTGCATAATTTTTTTGATTATTAGTCATTTTCCCTAGTGAAATCTAAGAAGATATTCTTGCTTAGTCTTTGGCCAAAAAAAAAAAAAATCCGACAAATCATATATCTGAGGCATCTTTCAATTTTTTTTCTCAAATTTGGATTTGAAAGCATTAAACAATGAAGATTTTTTTTACCTTTCCTTTTATTATTTTAACAGCTTGAGTTTGTATTCTGTCCATGGACCCGTTTAAACTTAAGCATGTGTCAATTTAAGCATGTGGCAATATCTTATCAATATAAGCAATAGGTTTATTTATAGGAATACAAGTTTTATTTTTACATATATAAGCACATGGCAATTTAAACTTAATATCTAGTTTTTCTTCACCTGCATGACTTATTAAATTAGTAGTTTTATGAAAATATCTGGTTAGAATTATTACTTCTTGAATTATGTTCATGTCTACACCACTATCTACAAGTGTAGTTAATTCCTTTTTAAAATGAATATCAATTAAAAGTATTATTTTGACAAACCGTTTTTGATATATGACAATATCTAATTTTGCAAGAAATTCCTCTTATTCTGGAGATTTTATTTGAGAACAATTTATTTGATTATTTTCAATAGGGATAATTTTTTTTGACTGTTCTAGAAAAAAGTCTATAATAAAGATTTCTATTTTCATTTTTTTATGTTTTGAATTTCCTTTTTAAGGTTTTGAATTTCATTATCAAGATCTTGGATAGTAATGGGTTATTCAATTTTTTTTCTTTCTTTTAGAAGTTTATGAACTTCATCATGGAATATGATTTTGAGAACTACCAATATTTGAAAATGTTCCGGTAAATGTATCATTATTTTTGCTTGTTTTTGGAATGTCTTTCATTTGATCTATCATTTTAGATCTTACTTCTGGGTCTTTGACTAAATTTTAAAATTATATAATATTATTATTGGTTAAAACATTAACGTTTAAAAATTGTGAAAGTATTTTATAAAATCATCCTTCTCATCTTCACTGCTTGTTATTGAATTTATACAAGGTTTCCCCTAACTACAAGATTCACAACATTTACCAGATATTGATGATTCTTCATCTAGAACTTTAAGTTTTTCAGAAGTGTTTGAATATTTTAAATCATTTTTAGATTCCACTTTTGAATTATTTTCAGAGTTATAAATTAATAAAAGTTTTGATAATGTCTCTTTTAATTCGTTACTGTTTGTAAATTATTAATTTCTTTTTTAATTTACATCTATTAGCATAATGGCCGACTTCTTCACATTTATAACAATAGATAATTTTATTTTTCAATATTTCTTCTCTTCTTTAAGCTCTTTGCTCTAATTTTTTAGGAGAGTAAAATTTCATTTCTTTTTCTGAAAAAATTCGCTTAAGTTAACATCCTTTCTATGTGATTTTTTAACGGCTGGAACATCCACTCCAAATTGGCTATTCAATTGTTCCAATTGATTTCTTTCTGCCAAATTTTGATATTTAATTTTTTTGAATTAGTTTTTCTCATTGCATAATGATAAACCTTCCTGAATATTTATTTTATCCTTTCTTAAAGATTTTCTTAACCTTTCCACAAATAAAAAAGGGAGTCCATCAATAAATTTTGATTTCTAATTGGAGCTATTACTCTCTGGTAATTCCATTACCGTGTTTAAAATGTTGTATCTATATGCCATCTAAAATCTGTTAATGTTTTATATCTCAAATTTTACAATAACATCGAATATTTTCAATATTATTGGACACTCTACCAGTGAAATACTCCAAAATGTTAACTTTTAAAGTATGCATAGCATTTTGGACCATTTATCTATCTTCTTATTTTACTGTGTTATAAATTTCGCTTTTATTTACTGGAGAAAGATAATTATAAAGCTGACCAGTAAAACTTGCAACTATCATTTTTGCTACAGTACCGTCATTATTGTCATTGTTTTTGCAAATAGTGTTATGTATTAACATACGATGAGCCAAATTATAAATTTGTTTCTCAGTAAATATGTTAACATTCCATTCATAAATACTTTTCCATTGTAACTATTGTTACTAATATATTCTGGCTTTTAAGGTAAAGTATCTGTGGGAGAAGGTCTTCTGAAATAGAATAATTTCTGAGACGACATATATGCGTATTTTTCAAGTTTGTTAATTTCATCTTGAATTGTTTGGTTATTACTATTTTCCTGAGAAAATACTTCTTCAAGCATATTTAACCTTAAATTATCCTGTTTTTCTCTTAAAATTTTTTCTAAATCGGGTTCTATTTTTAATTTGAAAACCTTTTATAATCTTTATTTGTATATTTGTATTGAACTATGTCCAATAATAAGTAACATATTTATTTATTTTAACGAGTATATGTTGAACTACCCTATTTTATATGCACATAAACTGGCTTTGATACCATTCTGCTAAACTATGTAGGCTACCGTGTTAACAGGATCTTATATATTAAAATAAAAGACTGAACGAATAATCGTGTATTTGTACAAGTCAAGCATCTGTTTAATAATTTCTGACAAACAAGTCAGTATAAAAGAAGTTTTAAAACACCTACTCCGGCTAATATGGTCATGAGTACATGACATAAATGTTGATTAGGTATTACTGCCACCTAATGTTATCCTTAACCTTTATTCTGTATTTTAATTTTAACACGTATTCTTTAAAGTATGACCACAAGCATCCATACATATAAAATAGACATAATTAAACACATAATTAATTTAGCCCGACATTATGATTTTTAATACAACATATAATAAAACTTAAAAAGTAAAGACTTGTAGATAAAAATCAGAAGAATAAGTCTTCTTCTTCAATACACACTTGTATTTACAATTTTAATTATAGTACACAATTATTGTTATTTATTTAATACTACAAATAATTTATAATGTTATTGAAATTATAATAAAATTATTTTGTTATTTAAAGTAATAATAAAATTAATAATGTTGTTTGATTAATAATAAAATTAATAATTAATAAAATTAAGTTATTTAAACAAAAAAAATTAACATTGATAATTACAAGATAAAAATTTATTCAAATTTGAATGATGATTTTACCGATTGTCATAATGGTCTTCTGATCAAAGGAGCATAATGTTAGTGCTTTTTAGATTTTGAATGTTTTATAAGTTTTTAAGTTCATATTTTGTTAATTTTTATGCCCTTTTTATTTCGTGATCACCATTTCTTATCTTTAGAGTAAGTGTTGCATATTGAGTTTTGATTTTTACTAGTCTATCTCTTATTTTAGTATTTTTACTGTCTTATAATTTTAACTTTAGTTTTAGTACTTTTATTTCATAAATACATACATATATGTGTGTGTGTGTGTGTGTGTGCATGTGTGTGCGTGCGTGCGTGTGTATATAAATTTCACTTATATACATTTATGTGTATTATTCTTATATTTTTGTATAGTTCCATCTGAAGTTATAGGTTTAGGCCAAAAATGGTAGTAGTATGCTATTTGTAGGGTTTCAGGGTTGTTGCCACCTGGATTGCATGATTGCTATGAGGCGTTCATTCTAGATTACCGCGTTTGCAGTGAGGAGTTCATTCTCTGGTGAAGCTGCTAGTTTGTGCACTTGGTTGCCCCATGGATCATCCGCGTTTCCAGTGAGGCGTTCATTTTGGAGCATTTGCAGTGAGGCTTCATTATGGTTCATCGGCTTTTGCACTGAGGTGTTCTTTCTCTGGTGGAGCTGTTTGTTGATCTCTTTTGTGCACTTGGTTGCACCATGGATTATTTTGAGTACTTCTAACACTTCAGTATCGGGAGATGTCTTTGCTAGAGTTCTATATTGAGGTGTAATGGACGGTGACATTGCCGAAGCGTATTTCAAGAAGTTACTTATGTTTGTTTTCTTAGATTTTTCGGTATTATGATTTATCACCTGCCAGACATGTTGGCACCTCCTTTTGTTATTGGTTATATGTATGAATTACAAATATATGTATGTATGTATGTTCATATGTGCTCTCCTCCACCTTAGAGGATCACACATTTCTCTCTAAAAAACAATAAAATTAATAATTTTATCAACATTTATAGTGCTATTATTAATGTTTGGTTTTATTACATAGATGATAGCAATATTATGATATTGTTTGTTCTTATTAGAAAATTAACAATAATATACTACTATGTGAAAAATAATATAATGTAATTTTAATGATAATGCTATTATTAATATTTGGTTTTATTAAATAGATGAAAGCAATGTTATTATTAATGTTTGGTTTTACTAAAAAATTAATAATAACCACTTTAGTAAAAAATGTCTTTTACAACATCTAAAAAACCTTGTAATAGGTATTTTACAACTTTTTTGCATGTCTTCTTAAGGCGAACATGTAATAGGGTAGGCATTTTTACAAAGTTTAATAGCAGTTGTGAAGAAAGGTTGTAATTAGTCATTCTGCATCTGTTTTTAAATGTTGCAATACATTTTTTTACAATTTTTTTAAACATTGTGATATCCTTTTTTACAAAAAAATTTAAACTTGTCGTATAATTTTGTACAACATTTTTTAAAATTGCGATATACTTTTTGCAACATCTTTTAACGTCCTGAAATACTTTTTTACGATTTTGTTAAACGATATATTTTGTTATAACTTTTTTACCTGTTGCGATATTTTTTTTTACTACTTTTAAATAATTTTGCATGGACGTTTCAGTTTGGTTTCAACAAGCAGATATATCCTCAATATTATTGTATCAAATACAGTAGTTTAGAGATTTACATACATAAATTTCAACGATATAAACTATAAGCAACACCAATCCAAATTGTTTCCATCGAAAATAAGTTAACAATTTACTAATACAAATAATATTTACAAAAATTTCACAGAAACATGCATATCAAAAATTCAAAATCGATATGAATTTCACTAGGTCCACAATAACACAACTTCAACATATAACATCAAAATATCACAATTGAAAAGTTAAGAAACTTACAAATAACGTAAATAATAATTGGGGTAAATCATCATCATTGCTTGCTTTTGATTTTTTTTTTCCTCCTTATTTCGCCTATTAAAGCCAGCAAAAGTGGAACTCTTCAACGCCCGCAATATCTTAGCCAGCGGAACTCTTCAGTGCCTAGTTTATGCAACATCAGGTAAGCTTCAGTTGGTGATTTATCAATTTTTGTGGGTCTTATTAACAACTGTTAGCCAATTCAGCCTCAGCCTCTGCAGGGCCTTCCCCTTACCCAACATTTTTATGTTGTGCTAACCGTCTCAGCTGCATTATTCTTGCAATCAGTGGCCTCCTCTCTTGACAGAGCTATGCATGCAGCGCCTGTTGTGTTTGTCCTTACTGCCACTGTTGTTTCATGCATTCACTATGCAGCCCTGAACGTGCCATAATTGCTCTCCACCTACTTCCATTTGCTGCTGCATTCAATGACATGTTTGACAGGCTGATTATCCAGTCTGGTCTTGCATTTTGTCCTTGCTACTTTTAATCTGCCTTTGTCATAATACAACAACATTTGCACTACACTGTACTTGCTCCGTTTTAGTCTACTCTACCTCACCACCCTATCTGTATCAATTCCATGTTATCCTACAAAGCACTACCTACAACTACTTATTGCCTTTCATTGTTCATGTGTCTACTGGCTTGGACTGTCTTTGTTTCCGCAGCACTTTTTTATGCTCAATTTTAGTCTTCCTTGTAGTCGTTTCAACATGCATTTTTACACTTAACAGCAAGGACACCTCGTGTAAACATTCTAACATACTAGAATTAGATGTGTACATATATATACACAAGCTATAATATCTTCACAGATTAGATGTGTTGATGGCTTTCGTTTTTTATTTATATACTTAAAATTGAATGGTTTCCACACTTTGAGGACTGCTCTTACATTAAAAAACAATATCACTCGTTCTTATAAATAAAAAAATATATTTTAACCATATTAACCATGGACAAAGCATAAAACTCCTATCGAATGAGAACTAAGCAAAACTGAAAAGTAATAATTAAAGAATAAAATAATCACATAGGTAAAAAAAAAAAACAGGAGCCAGATATCCAATAAAAGCAAGCATTCAACGTGCTAACGTATTTTAACAACACAATTCAATCAAACAATACATGACTATAAAGAAAACAGTGTGTGTGTGTGTGGGGGGTTGGGGGGGGGGGGGGGGGGACCGGTGGTGGGTGTTGTGGGTGTGTGATGTTTATGATTACCTAATCGAGATGGATGTCTTTAATTTTTGGAAGCAAAGGTAGTGGTTTAGTAGTTATTGATTGAGAATGGCAATGGTCATGGCTTGTCAACTGACATTGTGACGGTTTGATTTTCATTCCATAGTGTAGATAATGGGCATTTAATAAGGTCACTTAGGAAATAAAAAGAAAAAGGAAAAAAAATATAACAATCCAAAGGGAAAAAAAATATAACAATCCCTATTAAAAATCTATGATTTTGCTAGTCGTTATCAAAATAGACACTATCCAAACATTAATTGCTAATGTATTAAAAGTAAAAAAGAAAAGAAAAAGACTAATAACAAATATCCTATATTAAAAATTTCAACACATCTACCCAAGCAAAGCACTTTATTTAGAGGACCATTAAAGGGAAATCAAAATGGATTGAGGAAGCAATTATAAAGTTATTTGTGCTAATTACATTTACGGTTAAGGTAAGAATGGGAAAAACACTTTCTCTTTATTTGAGATGCAGAATTTTGAAATTAGTTATATGAAGTCCATTAGATATATGAATTTTGAAATTAATTTTTGGACAATTTTTGAAAGTCCTCTTTTTGGACAATTGTTTGTTTTAAGGAAGTTTCAAAGACAAGGTCTTCACTACTGTCTCTACTTCCTCTGATTTGAGGATCTAATAGATTTTCTTTGGGGTTATTATGAGTATCATATTCGGTTAAAAGAAGCTACTTTTGCTTTCGAAATTTGCTACTTTGATCTGAAAAGCTTCAATCGATGTTGTCTGGGGATTCCGGATCGATTGTAGTAAGCTTCCCTTGTTCTCGAAACTTGCTGCTTTCGTCTTTGTTCCAAAAAGATAAGTGATATATATGATTCTTAATCTTGCTTCTGAAAAAGCTATCGTAAATTCTTTGGTTATTGATGTCAAGTTACAAAATTCTTTCCGTTTGTAGGAATCTAATCTTGCCTGCATTTTGACTACGTGAGCGGTAGCTTCTGCTCAAATCATGTAAGAAAAGGGATTGGTTAATATTTTTGTTCGATTTATTGTTTGATTCATAGATATTTAATTCATGTTTACTTCCCAATTCTTTGCAGGTGTTGATCTTGGTTTGGTGGTAGAAATGGCCGTCTCCAGTAGATGTATTATCGTGATTGGTTCCAATTTGGCTTTTAGATTTCTTTATCCAGTGATTGCCACTGTGGTGAACTAGTCTGCCGCAAGAAATATTAGTATTGGCTTTCTCGCTCTGTAAGAAAGCATTTATCCTTTCTTCATAGTCACCAATTTTCAAATGTCCCGATTTGGATTGTCTGAATGGATGCATTGAATTTAAATTTGTTGAGAAGAATCTGGCTTTCCATTTCAATTATTTTCCGTAGTTGAATACACTCTGTTTCTCTTTTTGTATGAAGCCTTTGATTTCTCTTTTTCAAATATGAAAAAATTCTGTTGTTAATATTGTGCTTGCTTTCCTGAACTCTTTTGATTTTGTCTTGAAGTTTTGTTGGATGTACTTGATACTTTCCCTATTGTTTTGCAATGTATGCTTTTGATTTATCTTGAGCTTTGTTTTGGCTATATACGAAATATGTTTTGAATGTACACAATCAAAGAACATATGATCTATGTATTCGGATTAACTTTTATGAAGAAGACCAATGGTTTTCCCCTTTTTTCCATTTCAGACATCTGTCGCTTATTGGTAACCTATTTATAATGGCAAAATAGGCACAATGGGGCATTTTTAGGCAGTTTGATTTATTCCAAATAACATTGTGCCAATCAACTTATGTTTCACATCCTTTTATAAACTCTTAAGGTTTTTTGAATGAGAATGTGCCTTTTGAAGAAAGCTTCCACTCCCATATATCCTTTTATAAATTTGGGTCAATTGTGATTTTCTCAATAACTGCTGTAAATATTAATGCAGCTGGATGATTATAGTTGTTTTGAATTATGTTGTTTACTTTTTCTAGAGCTCCTCCAAACATATATATGTTGTTCCATCCCAAAAAAACTTACTAGTATTTTTCCATGTAACCATGGATCGAAACACAAATTGGTTTGTTTTTCATCCTTGAACTTTCTTTCCAATAACTTGAAATTAGTTTCTCTGCAACTGAGTATATTTTTCCATGCAAAAGAATGATTATTTTCAGTACTTGCAGTCCAAAAAATTATTGTTTTAAAGATATTTTGATGTCATCCATTTTGCCTATGATGAATTCACATCCACCAACTTTCAAAATAGTTTGAGTTTACATGCTTCTCTTAAGTTATTGATGTTCCTCAGACCTAAATCAATGATGTGCACGTAAATGTGTATATTTTTACCATCATATTTAATTTAATTAAATAAATGATCATATTGGGTATTTTAACTTGTTTGAACCAAAATTAAAATTAGTTGAAATCGTCACATATTCATCTTCATCCAAGGGAAAAATGGTCATTTTTATGCATATATTAAATTGAGAAAAGTTAATTGAAAACTTCTATTATTTTATAGGAAATTAAACTCAATTACAAGTGGTTTCATGAAGGAATATGCATGCACAAAGAAGATACAAAAGAATGAAGATGAAAATAATTCAAACTGAAGAAAATGGAGGATCCCATCCACTTACCTTGATTTTTAATAATGAGCTAATGCACATGCTAAAATGCCATTAAAGCTTCATGTACATTTAAGTGCGGGATTATTGAAGCTAATGATAACTTAGCCACCACAATTTCTACAAAGGCATTTGGTCATTCTCCAAAAATATGAATTAGGGTTTAACACATGTATATATATCCCTTATGTTTCATGTAACCTTCTTCCTTAGTCTCTCTTTTAGGCTCTCTTTTCTTAGTCTCTTCTCTTAGAAAAATAAAATGAGAGCTCTCTTTCTTTTCATGGCTACTTACTCATTTCTTCTTTTCATGTAACTTTTTTATGAAATTTAATACATATTATTTTCCTTTTCTTGTTTATTTCCTTTCACGTTATTGTGTAGATCTATTTTATTTTATACAACTAGATTAGTTTTCTTTTCCATTAGCTTTCATTTTCTTTTCTTTTTGCTTTCATGTTGTTAGCTACATTTGTTAATTAAATGACAAATATGAAAGGCTAAACCCCTTTAATTTAGAGGTAATGAAGCTCTCTAATTATGTAGCTTCAACTATTTGTTAATTCATGCTCTATTTTTGTGCTTAATGATGATGATAGAAATGGTTTACTAGTTGTTTTTATTTTGAATTTGATAGCCTATATTGTTGACACCAAATAGGCATGCTTAAACAATCACTAACACTAATTGCCTCTTCATCAAAATATGATTACGGCAAAAGAAAGTGATTTAAAATTCAAATTTGATTTTAAAAAAGAGGAGTGTTTAAGTTGTTTGTCGGGCCGGGCATGTAGGCTCGAATTCGATTTTATTTCTTTTTCTTTCTTTTTTTAGTTTGCTTTACTTTTCAAATTCAAAAAAAAAGATGAAACAAATAAGTTTTGTTTGGAAATCTTTTGTTTGTTTCCTTTGATTTCGGTAGTTTTTATTTTCCTTTATTTAGTTTCTCCTTCGATATAGATAAAACTATATATACCTTTGTTTTATTTTCAGGTTGTCCAAGTAGAAAATCACAAAGAAAAGAAGTGCTTGCTAAAACAAATTCCTTGCTTTGCTTAGCTTGCCAAAAAAAAATGTTTGCTTGCTTATAATTTTTTTTTATTTGCCTTGCATTGTATATATCTCTTGTTTTTATTTTAGTTGCATTGTTGATTGCTTGCATTTGCATTTATATATTTAAAAAAATTCAAAAAAAAACAAATTTCATAGTAGTTTCATTGTTAATACACGTTTAATTTCTGTTTTGCATTTCATCCTAGATTTTGATTAATAATAACGGTTAGAAATCAATAACACTTAATTGTATATTGACAATTTGTTTTCTTTGACAATTTCTTGGTGTCTAGGCTACGGCAGGGTAATAATCATTTATAAATATTACGGTGATTCGTAAACATTATAGTGGTTGTTCCTCTGAAGGTACTTAAAACTTCGGCTGCATTGCTACAGTGATTCGTGGTACACCGGTAAATCCTGTCTGTTACTTGGCCGAGAACTATCTTGTTTATTTAAGACAATGTGTGATTATACAATTTTGGTTTAACTTAGGATAGCTAATCTATAATTAAACTTTTGCATTCATTTAGTTGCGTTAGTTCATGCATATTTTAAAAAAACTAAAAAACTACAAATACAAAATTAAAAAATTGTATATATTCCTTTTCCTTTGAAATTTTTAAATCCATTTTCTTTGAAATTTCAAAAATAAAAAAAAATAGAAAAACCAAAATAAAAAAAAATATAGAATCTTTTCAAAAGCAAAGAAAAATTTGAAAAACAAAAAAAAATCAATTTCCCTTTTGAAAAATAAATTCTATTTGTAAATATTTTTTCTTTATAAAAAAGAAAAACCAAAAACATTTTTGAAAATGTCTGTATTTCCATATTCACTTGAATTTTACAATAGTTGTGGAAATCAATATAATCCATATGATTTCACTTCAAATTCGTATGGATATTTTAACGACAACTATTCAATAAACAATTCGAATTTTGAACAACAAAATTTTCAAAACAATGACCAACCTTCGACTCTCGAAAATAGCATTGAAATGATTTCATCTGTACTCGAACTCTATACACAACAATATCAAGAGATAATTGATTTGTGTAATTCATATTTGTGTAATAACTCGAGTCAAGGATTTCAAAATTTGAATTCAATTCAAAATTCAAACGATTTCGATTATAACCCATGCCAATTCAATTTCGAACTTCGAAATGAATTTCAAACTCAAAATGAAGATGGAAACAACTATTCAAACGAATTTGGCAATGAGAATAATCTTAACCACGTTATGATTGAAAATTTTTGTTCTCAACCAATCCAAATTGAAAATTCTCAAGTCAATAATTATAAGTTGGATTTTGTTGAACAAATGAATGAAATTTACGATGATCACACGGATTCGTTGTTTGAAACTTATACGAAACAACGAACAACAAAACCAAATACCAACGTGTGACGAGTTAATTAATAATCCATCTTTAACCCAAATCGACGATTTTCAAATAACAACTTTCGAAATTGAAAATAATATTCTTAATGAAGTTGTTGAAAACACGGTAGTTGAGATGGAGTACAATTCTTTTGAGGGTGTGGAACCAAATTTAAAATTCGGTCTTACTTTTCTCGATTTCGTAAATTTGAATACAACAACTTTGGATTTTGAACTAGAGACATGTAGTATAGTTGTTGATAATCCAATAGAGGAAGATGAATTTAATGATATGAATTTTATGGAATTTTCGAAGACGAGTTGTTAAATTCCGAAGGGGTAGATTTAAATCACCATTTTTCAATTTGGTGAAAATAAACTTGAATTTCAACCAATTATTTTATCGACCCCAAAAATTAGCGACAATAAAACAACTCGTACGATTTTTATTAAAACGACGTTCGTTTTTCCAAGTGAGCGTTCAACTTTGAAATCTTTTATGGTTTGGTTTTTCAAGCTTAAACTGTGTCTCGCATACTTGACGAGACAAATGAATCGTTCTTTAGAAGACCGTTTTATTTACTTTTTGACGATATACTTTCTGATCTCGTGTAAATACCATTAATTTTCATTTAAATAAAGGTCATGTTTTTATTTTTATTTTCCACCTTCCACGTGGGTTGACTGTGGGGACACAGTTAAAATCAAGTGGCGGGGAGAGACTCGTCTTCATTTTGATTTTTGCTTTTTCATGATTTATTTTTACTTTTTCTTTGCGAAAAAAATTTCAAAAACAAAAAAAAACAATTTTTTTAGTGTTTTGATTTATTTTTAAAGAAACACTATAAGATAAATATATAGTTTTGGCTTATTAAATTGAAAATTTTGAAAGTATATTTGTCTTAACAAAAATAAAAATGAAGTTTGATTACAAATAACAATGGTTTAACTAGCATATAGGAAGGTTCATACATGATAATTACGAAATATGTCATAAATGAAAATCTTTGTTTTAAAAAGTGGTTGATTTAATGTAAAGGATATAACATTTTTTTGTCTTCTAAGTTAAGTGGTGCTAAGATTATTTTGCAAAACTCTCTCTTTCAAGAAATTTTTTTTTAAAAAAAACATATAAAAAAAGACAAAATATTTGTATATATTATATATTTTCTATTAACACCTACGGTCAACTGGTGTACACACTTGTGTGTACACTCGCCGTGCTCTGTACCTTTCTCACGTAAGCCCGAAAGGCAGTGCACGATGGGTATATCTAGCCTCCGTTTATCTGAGCTAGGTGTATATATTAAAAAAAAATCCTTTTAGTAACGCCTACAGTTAATAGGTGTTCACACTCGTGTGTTCACTCGCCACGCTCTCTATTCCCCTCACATAAGTCCGCAAGGCAGTGCGTGGGTTATATATATCTGGCCTTAGTTTATCTGAGTTAGGCACATGTAATTATTGTAAATATCAATAAAATTTTCAAAAAATTAAGAGAGAGCAAGCAAATGAAATCCAAGCACTATTTTAACTTGTTTGATTTGACTTGTTATTGAAAAGAAATGAATATACCACCTTGATAAACTTTGGTAGTCAACTAAGGATCCATTTCATAGTAACACTTTATTATCAACTGAAACAATGAGTTAAACTATAGTCTATTTGTTATGATAACTTCGTTTTTATTTGAAACTTTGACGAGTAAATGACTTAAATTTTCAAGATAATGACCAAAACCTATATTTAACTTATTTGTTTCAATTTAAAAGTAAATCGTTCATTATAAATATTTTCAAAAATTCGCATTCATCCCTTTGTAAATAAATCTTGAATTTTGTAAATATTTTCATCCTGCATTTGGATTTTGTGGATAGTATCCGCTGAAAACCCTCAAGAGACAACACTCGTCCGACTGGGGACACCTAGAGGTTTAACGGCTTATTGCATACGCTCAATGTAATCGTGCTCCCTACGAAAACGGATTTATCTTAGTTTTTCTTTATTCGAGGATGAATAAAATGATAAGCGTGTGGGGTATTTGATGTGCACGTAAATGTGCATATTTTTACCACCATATTTAATCTAATTAAATTGAATAAATGATCATATTAGGTATTTTAACTTGTTTAAACCAAAATTCAAATTATTTGAAATCGTCATATATTCGTCTTCATCTAAGGGCAAAATGGTTATTCTTGTGCATATATTAAATTGAGAAAATTTAATTGGAAATTTCTATGTTATTTTGTAAGAAATTAAACTCAATCACAAGTGGTTTCATGAAGGAATATGCATGCACAAAGAAGATACAAAAGAATAAAGATGGAAATAATTTAAAGTGAAGAACATGGAGGACCCCACCCACTTACATTGATTTTTAATTAGGAGCTAATGCACATGCTAAAAGGCCACTAAAGATTCATGTACATTTAAGTGATTGATTATTGAAGCTAATGATAACTTAGCCACCACACTTCCTACAAGGGCATTTTATGCATTTTCCAAAAATATGAATTAGGGTTTAACACATGTATATATACCCCTTATGTTTCATGTAACCTTCTTCCTTAGTCTCTCTTTTAGGCTGTCTTCCCTTAGTCTCTTCTCTTAGAAAAATAAAATGAGTGCTCTCTTTTTTTTATGGCTACTTAGCCATTTCTTCTTTTCGTGTAACTTTTTTATGCAATTTAATACATGTTCTTTTCCTTTTCTTGTTTATTTCCTTTCATATTATAGTGTAGATCTATTTTATTTTATGCAACTAGATTAGTTTTCTTTTCCATTAGCTTTCATTTTCTTTTCTTTTTGCTTTCATATTATTAGCTACATTTGTTAATCAAATGAAAAATATGAGAGGCTAAACCCCTTCAATTTAGGGGTAATGAAGCTCTCTAATTATGCAACTTCAACTATTTGTTAATTCATGCCCTCTTTTTGTTCTTAATGATTTTGCTTTGAATTTGATAGCCTATGTTATTGACACCAAATAGGCTATGCTTAAACAATCACTAACACTAATTGTCTCTTCATCAAAATTTGATTATGGCAAAAGAAAGTGATTTGAAATTCAAATTTGATGGTCTATATTTCTAATCAATAGTTAAAAGGCCATACTTAAAATAGATTCCATTTTCATTTTCATTGTCAAGTTTCATGAAAGTTAGTAAGTTATTTAAGGGGTGTGTTATAGTTTGATGTCCTATGTTGGCTAATCAATAACACAAATATGTCATACTTATGATAAGCACATCAATTAAAGCACTTATAACATAAAAGAGAGATCATGATTTCATATGTGTTGAACTACATGATCTAGAGAATGGATTTATTCTCTAAATTGTCACTTAACTCTTATATTTACTTCTCTTTTCTTTTAGTTAATTAGTTAATTCTCTGATTCTGTAGCTCAACTTTCCACTGACTTTGGTTTAATTTGATTGAATAGGAATTTAAAATTATCAATTCCCTACGGATCGATCCGTATTCGCCACGTACTACAAGGTTATGTCGTGCGCTTGTGGTTATTTTTAATTTGAAATTTTTGACTATTTTCTAAATCGATAGAAAATTATCCGATTAACAATCACCTGTTTTTCGTGATTTTTAAACTTTTTCTCATACAATTTTGTGATGTTTTCCTTTCCAAATGTAGTTTGCACACATTCTTTCTATTTTGTGAATTGCTTTTGCTGGAATGTTATAAGCTTGAATCTAGTACATGATAATTGCTATGGTGGCCGTGTGTGTGTTAGCTCGAGTCTTCCAGCTAATACAATAATTTACCAGACCACCCTTCTAATCTATTCTGTACTAAGTCATACAATCCTGTGTAGTCTCTGTCATTTATCTAATTAACACTGAGAGGCAGTTCCAAATGTTTTACTAGCTGGCTTCCTTCCTTGAATTTCAAAGCATTTAAAATATCCACTTTTCTTGCACAACCTCTACTAAAGTAGAATTTACTTTTATACTCATTAACCTTTAAACCAGCAACGTCCTCTAATTTTCAAAAATTATGACGATGGCCTTTGCACTTTATGAGTCTGCATTTAAAAAACAAAAAACAAGTCATCGGCATATAAATAATGTGATTCTATTAATGGATTTAATGCTACCATCTATTTGTTCAATTTTCATTAATATTGAAAAGTATTCCATAACAATAGTAAATAGGTAGAGAGAAAGTGGATCTCCTTGCCTAGTACCCCTATTGATATGGATAAACTCTATTGATAATAATAACTGAATTTGAAAATAATGTGGTCCGCGAATCTATGGCGAAATCAGATGCTCCTATTGAATCTCCTTCAGGCTTTACCTCTGATAAGTTGGAATCTGAGTCTCTACACACATCCAAAATAAGAACCACTCGAAAAACAAGGACTGAGAAAGTGCCTTTCGAGTTTAAAGCCACTAATTCTCCTGATGTCATCGAGTATCTTGCATGGTCTAGTTTATTTAATCAGTTGAAAGGTAAAAATAAGAAAACTAAAAAAAGAAAAGACAACGGGGATAGCTACTTCCAGTGTAGATAGTAGCATCCTAGAAATTAACTTATAAATGGAGTTCCTCTTTTGGAACATTAGGGGTTCGAATGCCCCTACGAAGTAGTTAGAAGTTTTGCAGATTCTGAATAATAAAAACTTTTTTTTTATTGGTATTCTTGAAAATAAATTATCTAGTGATAATATTGATAGATTCATGGCCAAATTAACTAACACTTGGAAATATTCTCACAATATCTCTAATGGTCAGAAATGCAGAATTCTCATTATTTTGGACACCAATTACTGGCCGAATGTCATTCTTAATACTAATTACCAGTATATTTCTTATATCCTAAATAATGTAAATGGTATTAGTGTTTTGTGCATCACGATATACGCTTCCAATGACGAAGTAAAGAGAATAGGCTTTTGGAGGTATATTATTGAGAAATCTTTGAATTTTAATCTTCCATGGGTTGTACTGAGTGATTTTAATGCTATTTTATCATCTAAGGATAGAATTAACAATGTCCTTTTTAACTCAATGGTGAGCAAAATTTTATTAATTGCGTTTTATCATCAAATTTAGTCGAGTGTGATATTACTGGAAATTACTTCACTTCGAGAGGTGGCCATAACTTCTCTATTCATTATAAAATTGATCGTGTATTTGTTAACTATCAATGGTTGAATAAATCTCAAAAATTTGTTATTAACTTCGGAAATCATTCCTTAAGCGATCATTACCCTATTTTTATCAAACTTCTGTTATTTAACAAAACGAAGAATAGATTACCTTTTAAATATAACAATTCTTGGCACCTTCAAGAGGGCTACCACTCTTCTCTTCAGAATGCTATGCTGACTGAATTCTTCGAAAATCCTCTTCGAATTCTCTTATGGAGGTTGAACTTGATCAAATCTGCATTAAAATATTAACTCAAAAATAAAAGCAGCTTTCATACAGTGGCCACTAAATTAAAGGATGAGGCTAATGATCTTTATAAATAGTTAGTTCAGAACCATTTGAATGAAAACTTAATAGAACAATATACCTTTAAGACAGACCAGATCCATACTATTATGAGGAAAATTGCTATTGAAAATGAGCAAAGAATGAAACAAATTGGTTGATTAAAGGAGACAAACGAAGTGATTTTTTCTACAATAAGGTTGATGTTCTTAATCCTAGATGAAGGAGTAACTATATGCTTAATGAAAATGGATCATGGATATCAGCATCAGAAAAATTAGCATGTGAAGCCATTAAGTGTTTCTCCGATTTGTTTTTATCATCTCAGGATACATATCAATTCCTAGGCATTATATGTAAGAAAATCCTATCACACAAAGCTAGAAGCAATTTATGCAGGCCATTTCAGCTAGAGGAAATAAAATCAGCTTTATTCCAGATTAATGACAATAGTTCCCCTGGACCTGATGGTTTAAACTCAAAGTTCTACAAAATGCATTGGAACAAATTAAAAATGACATATGGAATGCTATGAATGGCATTCTCCAATCCCAAAAAATTATAAGAGAAATTTGTCACACATTTATGTCTCATTCCAAAAAATCAGATGCGGCGGATATAGCTGATTTTAGACCAATTTCTCTATGCAATTACTCATATAAAATTTTAGCCAGCCTTCTTTGTAATAGAATGAAAGATTATATGAATAATCTTATTTCATATAATTAGAATGCCTTCATTCCAGGTAGAATATTTACTAAGAATTCTCTTCTAGCGTATGAAATGGTCAGAGGTTTCAATATGAAAAATTCTAACAACTTATGCCTAAAAATTAACCTGAACAAATCCTATGATAAAATAAAAGGAGAATTTATTCATCACATGCTGATTGCTATGGGATTTCCACTGTTATATGCCAATCTTACATATGAGTGCATATCTACTCCTTCATTATCTGGGTAATTGATGGCTCACCATTTGGATTCATTGACAGCTGAGGGGTCTTAGACAAAGGGACCCTCTCTTGCCATATTTATTTTCAATTTCTATGGAATTTCTAATAATTACACTTGATATGGAGTACTTGAAAGATAATATCAATCCTATATACAAAATTGAACCTATGATTACTCAGTTATTGTATGTGGATGACATCCTTATTTTGGCCAAAGCTACAATTGGGAATGCTGTAAGCATACAGAGCATATTTCAGGTACTGAAATCTCTTACTGGTCTTGATATTAATAAAATAAATCTACTTTAATTTTTAGCAAAAGAGCTAACAACAAACAACAGATTGCTAACATTCTGAATATCAACATTGGTAACCTTCCTATTATTTACTTGGCATACCATTATCCAATAATAAATTAAAAGCAAGGGATTATGGATGGTTAATAGATAAGATCAATAAAAAAATTACCATTGGAACAATAAATTACACAACATTGTGGTCGAATTGAATTAGTCAAAACTGACATTTTCCCTATGATTTAATTCTGGCTGCAATTTTCACAATTTCCTACAACTGTTATCCAGATAATTAATTCTCTGTGTGTCAATTTCATATGGAAATCTAAATCTCATAAAATGTGCTGGGATGATGTGTGTAAAACCAAGAGTGAAGGAGGACTTAGTATTAAAAGAATTGATGAAATTGCTAAAGCAGTTGCTGTAAAATTGTTATTGAAATTCATTCAAGGCAATTCTCTATGGGCCAAATGGATGTATAATAAATATTGCAACAGTATTAATTTCTGGACTGCTGTTATGGATAATAAGGCTTCATATACATGGAAATTCCTACTTAAAGCTAGATAATGGTGCAAAGGCTTAATTCATAGAGAAATTGCAAATGGGGAAAAATGTTTAGTTTGACCCTTGGTTCAATGGTTATTCTTTAATAGATAAGTTTGGATGGAACACTATGTCTATTGCTGGTGGTTGTAACAGAATAGTCTCCACTCTAATTTCTGAATTTTTTTGGAAAGAACACAATGACTGCATTCCTAATTAAATTCAACAAACCGTTAACAATATCAAAATACATAATCAATTCCTCAAGACTTTGGGTTCTGGATTCCTAACAAAAATGGTAAATTCAGTTTTGAATTGGCCTGGAATTAGATTAGATGCAAGCATTCTGAGTTTATTTTGACTCACATAATTTGTCATAAACTCTGTGCTCCAAAAATTTCTACATGTAGCCAAATTAAATAAATTAAATACCAAAGACAAAATCAACGGATGGAATTCAGATACTAATTGAACTAGTGTTCCGTGCTTAAAACAATCCAAAGATAGAGACCATCGTTTTTTCAACGTGATTACTCCAAGCGTCTACTGGAGGGTACCATTTACATGCTAAATACTACTTTTGGTAGTAGCTATGATATTAATCAAATTCTAGATTATCTATGCCAAAATCAAAAAGGTAATTTTTTAATCCATCATCTCACAAACACAGGCTTTACTTCTTTGATTTGGCATATTATGAAAGTATATGTGATCTATTTTGTTTTAAAAGTACCTTTTTTCCAAAACAAAACATTGTTTATACATTCACTAACTAGAGCATAAAAATTTTCATTGAAGCCCATCCATGTAACGACCCGAAATTTTCAACTCCGAAAATTCCAGATTGTTAGAGAAAAGAAGAAAGAAGGTAGAAGAAGAACATAAAAACATCTCACATTTGCAGCGGATCAAAATATAATATCAAAATAATAGCATTTTTATAAAGGAAGGCTGTAATTGTTACTTCACATACAATTCATCAGAGTTACAATCATTTACACATAAACTGGACAGTTATACAACTTGTTCCAAACTACAATCTATACAAACTACACAGTCTCATATACACAGCTGAAAACTTCGTACGTTCCTGCCATCCAGCTCGCCTCTTGAGCTTCAGAACGTCCCAACCTGAAAAGCTGTAATACTCGGTCTGACATGAATATTACATCAAAGTAACACTTAGGTCAGGCTGGAAACTAGCGTGAGAAAACCCATCTAACATAAAATACTAATGCATAAAACTTATTTAAAACCTGGGGTAACTCGTTCCTTCCTACTAGTTCTTAACTTATTATAGTGAACACTTATTTCACACACCAATATCTATGTACCTCTACGTAGTCTCAATGGCCCAGTTTACTTAAATTATTCCATTCCAGCCTATTGATTTCACATATCAAAACTATAAAGAATTATTGTGGATTCCCAATCGAAGTGGTTTCGGGTATTTACTAATACTCGATCCTGGTCTCTTCGATCCAATGTCATCTTAACCCAAGTTATTCAAGTGAATACCATTAAATTTTAATACAGGTTGTCACATTTACACAGCAATTCATCATCGATAGATAACCACATTATCCCTGTACAACCCAAACATATCATATCACAAAATATTTCATATCAGAGATATCAACCAATTAAGGCATTAAATATAATTCAATTATCCATAAGTAAGGTTAATTAATCACACCATTAATTTAACTCAATAAACTAATTACCTAACCCTACTTAATTAATATTAATTACACCATTCTTTACTTATCAATCTAAATTAATTATCCATAATTACTTTTATTAAGTAATTATCCATTGGTTAATTATCCTCAATTAATTAACCTTTAATATTCTTATAAATTAATTAATAATAATTTATTACATTGATCCTTAATTAATTATTCTAATTAATTATTCTATACTCACTTACGTTGATCAGTTATCCTTTAATTAATCACATTCATTAATTAACTAACCCTTTAATTAATTATTGAAATTAATTCTTTAATCAAATAATCATTCACATTAAATAATTAACCTTTATTTTCTTACATTAATTAATGATCCTTTAATTTATTATCTTAAGTAATCATCCTTAATTAATCACTTTAATTAATTATCACTTTATTTAATCACTTTACTCAATTAAATTAATTGATAAGCCCTTAATTAATTATATTAATTAATAACTTTTAATTAATTACATTGATTTATTATCCATCAATAAATCAAGACGATAAACCATCATCTTAATTAACTACTTAATTATTATTAAATTTCATTTGATAACACTGAGAAATATAATAAAATAATTATCTTATTATATAATTATTTCAAACCAAACAATTTTAAAACATTTACCTCTAACATTTTAATCTTTGAACGTGATTTAAAAACTTGTTCAATAAATTAACTTGGAAACTTGGTTTAATATTTTACTTGAAAAATTGTACATCTTATATTTATTTGAAAAACTTAGTCTATTTCCTGATGCTTATTAAACTGGTTAACAAAATATCTTTTTTTAACTTAACCACTACAAATGAAACTCGAGCGCAACCCCACACAACCCCAAGATAACAATCGAGCAAAATCTTCACCTCTGCTCCTTCTCCTTTCTTCCTCTTCTTCTTCCTGTTTCTTTCTTCCACTTGCACACTGTATCATGTTGTACATGCACACCCTCTCCTAGACGACGACCATGCCTCCGACCATCCTCACTCATCACCTCCGAGCCCCACAAGTCCTTTGACCACCCAGTACCACGCGATAAATATTAAAACAAAAATTCGATCTTCCACCCAAACAAGAATGCAACTGGCCTCCTTCCCCCGCCTCGCCCGATCACCACCTACCCTTAGCTGGCTCCATACTTCGCCACAAGCCTCGCCGTGAGCCCCCCGACTTTCTGCCCCATACCGCAACCTTGAATCCTCACCGCGATACCACAATTACTTAGAACCACCCTCTATAAATTCGAATCCTAAAACCCTACAAGGCCATCATGTCGTCACCACCGTGACCTAAACATCGTGCCACCTATTTTCCCATGATCCCTGACCCATGACCTACCTCCGGTATAAACCCGACCCTACCGAGCCCCGCGGTCGCCTGGATTTGAACAAAACCCCAATTCCGTTTATCACGAAATTCCCTCCCAAATTCATACTTTAAAATCTTGATATAATTATTAAAAATCTTGATTTAATTATTAAAAATCAAATTTTTTAGTGTCGAGTAAGATTATATAATCAAAACAAAGAAATTAAACAATCGATTTTCCCGACTCTAAATTGTTTTGTACTGTTCTTGCTTGATTTCTGAAGTCTGCTTGTTAATTATGCTCAAATATGATTTTAAAAAGTAAAACAAGTAGATATAACCAACTTCCATCTAAAAATCATCAAATAAATCTGTTTGCATCAGGAGATATAAATTTTCTTGAATTTATTGATCCTGTTTTTAGTCTGTATATACCAACAGAGGCATTCGTATGGATATACACTGACATGCACACCAATATATTTATATACATATGATCATAGAAAACAATCATGCAATCACTTATCACTAATTTACTTCAAGATTACTGCATGTAACAAGACTAAAAAACAGATTAAAAGCTCATTTACTCACCTGTAATTGATAAACAGAGGAAAGCTATTTTTGAAAAACTGGCAATTGATGTGAATTTAAATCTGCAAGCTTGAATTAAACCTCAATTGGATCTGATCTGTTCTTTAATTTTGATCTACTACTGGATTTGATGATCCTTAGAACTGAAATGCTTTCTGGGTTGATTCTTGGCTTTAATTGAATTCTAAATTGAATTTGATTTGCTTAAAACTTTGCTTGACCCCTTTGATAATTATCTCGGTTTTGAATTAATTTGAAGTGGTATCTGAACTTGTTTCAGATTTCTTTTCTAGTTTTTATTTACCTTTTCTTAATTCCCAGGTTTTTAGTTTTTGTGAAAGAAAATGAGAGAGAATTTAGAGTAATGTATATGTAAAACCTTGTTTTATTTTAAAATAAAAGATATGACACTTGTTTTAATAATTCTACATCTGTCATTTTCATAAGATAATATCTCAGCACTTGTTTATTGCATGTTAACATTAGCTTACACATCTAATTACATGTAATCTTTGGCTTACATTTGTTATTTAGTATATATATATATATATATATATATATATATATTTGAAAATGGGTAAACCGCCTCATTCAAAACCTTACTAGATATCAACGTGATATCTGGTAAGGAAAAAAGAGTGCGGTGCTTTATTGATTTAATGAATAATACAATTTACAACTTACAACAAAGTCAAAACAAAACAAGACCAAACCCTCCTTTTTGGGTGAAAGAAAGAAAAAAATAAATGCCTGAACCATATCAATACATCACATAACCCAATAACCAGAAAATCATAAAAACATTAACTGACATCGGTAATCAACCGTTATCTACTAGATCAATGCCCCATCTCTATAAAATTTCTTCATTTTCTTTCGTTCTCATTGACTTTCTCTTACTTTTCGTCATCAAGAATTTAACATCCATCTCCACATAGTTCCAACGCTGAAATTTGTCTATCACTTTTCCATCATGTACTCTGGCATTTCTCTCCATCCATATGTGGTAGATAATTGTGACAAAACTGCAGGCAGCAAGATCTTTGATTTGATTTGCAGTTTTGAATGACTCAGAAATGTCAATCACTACCTCTTCAATCTGCAACGAGCTGTTCCGATTCATTCCTAGTTTGAGTTTACTTCGAGTCCAGAGGTATGCTGAGTATGGGCATTGAAAGAACAGGTGATTTCTACTCTCTGGCTCTCGATTACATAACACACATGTAGGATCAACAGAAAATCCCCATTCCATCTGTTTGTCTTTGGTTGGTATTCTATTTAGGATTATTTTGTATGTGAATAAACTCATTTT
This sequence comes from Allium cepa, assembly GCA_030765085.1. NCBI lineage: Eukaryota > Viridiplantae > Streptophyta > Magnoliopsida > Asparagales > Amaryllidaceae > Allium > Allium cepa. The sequence goes on from CM060937.1 coordinate 154,463,690, forward strand.
AGGGCTGTTACAGTGGTTCCATACAATTTTAGCCCAAATATTAGGCTGAAAATGTCCTCTAGTACTATCCCATGCAGAATAGAAAGTGAAACCATTTGGCTTGTGATTCCAGCTCCAATAATCAGAACCATGTGTTGTCGACAATTGAACTTCATTAATTTGGTTTACTTGTCTAGTAAAATGTAGGGTTTGTGGCCTTAATGTGTTGTTCTGTATTATACTACTGACCTTCAAGTTGTCTCCTCCATTTAAACCAATAGCATCCCACCTAAGGATATTGACCAACAATTCATTGTTAATCCAGGGGTCGTGCCATAGCAGTGTGTCTTGTCCATCAACTATGTTTCTTTGAATGTGTTGTAGCCCTTTTTGTCTATGCTTAAGGATAGATTTCCAAGTGCAGGAACTGTTGTTATCTATCTCCACTGTCCAGAAGTGTTTATCTCTACAATATCTACTTCTCATCCAATTTGACCAAAGATTGTTGTTGTTTATGTAATGCCACAACAATTTGATAGCAGTAGCTGATCTAATATCCTCAAAATTTCGTAGGCCCACCCCTCCTTCTAGTTTTGGTCTGCACAATATGTCCCAGGCTATTTTATGCGTTCTGCCACCCCAGACAAAGTTTGCACATATCTTATTGATTTTATTGATTGTTGCAAGAGGTACTTGGTATATCGTCAACCAGTATAACACCATAGGTGTAATAACTGAGTGTATGAGTTCAATCCTTCCTGCCATTGATAAGAGTTTACAATCCCATCCATCCATTCTGTTTTGAATCCTATCAAGTAAATTTCCACAATCATTATAGTGAATATAATTGTAAGATAGAGGGACTCCCAGATATTTAATAGGTAGTATTCCTTCTTTCATATCCAATATGTTGAGAAGAGAGTTTCTGTTGGTCACACCTCTACTGAAATAAGCTTTAGATTTCAAATTGTTTATATTTAGCCCTGTCAAACCTTTCAACTTCTGCATCATGTCTTTAAGAGCTTTAGCATGTTTATGCTTAGCTTTTGAAAATATCATGAGATCATCTGCATACATGAGGTGAGTGACACATGGATCTAGATTATAGATAGGTTGAAATATGCCTGCTTTGTAAGCTTTATACAACATCAAAGACAGATATTCCATAGCTATGCAGAAAAGATAAGGAGAGAGGGGGTCTCCCTGTCTCAACCCTCTGTTACTATGAATAAACCTTTGGGGCTACCATTTACAATGATAGAGTAAGTAGGGGATGAGATACATTTTCTTATAAGTTTGATCAGTCTATATGGGAAACCCATCATGTTCAGCATGTGGCATACAAATTCCCTATTAATCATATCATAAGCCTTTTGTAGATCAATCTTGAGACACATTTTATCACTGCCCTTTCTATTAAATTGTCTAATTTGTTCATGTGCTAGCAGGATATTTTCTGTAATGTGTCTACCTGGGATGAATGCTGACTGGTTCTCTGATATAAGGTGAGGTAAAAATGGCTTTATTCTATTGCATATGATTTTGGATATGATTTTGTATAACACATTACAACATGCAATTGGTCTATAATCAGAGATACTTACAGGCTGTTTGATTTTAGGTACAAGTGTGATGAAGGTATGGTTTAAACCTTTTTCAATTCTGCCTGTATTGAAAGCTTCTTGTATTAAATCCAAAATATCATACTTCAACTCATTCCAGTGAATTTTATAAAACTTTGCAGTGAATCCATCAGGGCCCGGGCTTTTGTCTTCTGGGATTGAGTAAACAGCTTTTTGGACCTCCTCAATCGTGATAAGAGATGTGAGTTTAGTTCTTCCTCTGTCATTTATTATATTCTTACATTGGATATCTGGGAAATTAGTAGGAAGAGGCTGTGATGAGTAAAAGATGGTAGTGTAATAATTTATTGCCTCAGATTCAATTTTATCAGCATCTTGTATTATTTCCCCATTTCTCATGATAATCTGATTCCAATTGTTGATATATCTCCTTTGTGACATCTTTGCATGGACGAATTTAATACATGAGTCTCCATCTGTCAGCCAATCGATCTTTGCTTTCTGTTTAGATTTTAGAAATTCTGCCTCATTTTGACTCTTCCAGTTAATATATACATTGCTGAGTTTTTCAAATAAGAGTGTATTAGTAGGGTTTGCATCACATTCTTTAAGGCATTTCTGATATTCTTCTTCATAAAATTTGAGAAGGTTACCCTCTTTACAATTTTTGAGATTCCATTCTTTTAGCCTGTATTTGCATTCTGTAATAAATTTCATGAATTTGTGCATTTTTGAAGCTTGCCAGTTTGGGGATATTGACTGATAAATATCTAAAGCATTTTGAAAACATTGCATATAGCCTTCTGTCAAGTACCAAGAGTTCACATACCTGAATGGAGTGTTTTTAATAGTTTTGGCCTCTTTATTGAAACTGATAAATATTGGTATATGATCACTGATAGCATTAGAAACCCCAAATGATGTAATTCCAGGAATAGATCCCATTAATATGTGGTTACATAGGACCTTATCAATTTTAGAAGCAACCCCCTTCTTCCTCCAAGTGTATTTAAACCCTATAATCGGTAGTTCCAGTAAACCCACTCTAGCAATGCAATTATTAAATCCTTCTATTTGACTAAAAGGAACAACAGAACCCCCCTTTTTATCTGAAGGAGACAAGATATTATTAAAATCTCCTAATATGATCCATGGAGAATTCACCAATCTGGCTTCCTCAATTAAGTCTTCCCATAACTTATTTCTATCTTTAATGAAATTACTAGCATAAACAAACGATATTCTACATGTAAATCCACCAGTGTTTACAGCTAGTATAGAGATGTGTTGAAAATATTTTTTTCTCCATTTGACAATTCCAAATATTCGAGTTCCAGATAACAAGAATACGACCTTTGCTACCACAGTCATTATTATCAATCATTTTCCAGTTATTATCTAATCTATGCCCCAGTTTTTCTGTATTCATATCACTTAGCTTATTTTCTAGTAAGCCAGCCATTGTTGGCTTATATTTTGTTAGGAATTTAATCACTTCGAATTGTTTACTCTTAGCATTTAAACCCCTAACATTCCAAGAAACAATGTTCATTATTTAATCTTACTTTGGCTCCTTGTATTTGCTTTAGGAGGAGCAGAGGTCAATTTTCCTTTTCTACTTTTAGAACTCTGTATGTTAGCTGCTTCAATTTCTTCATAGAATTTTTGGTTTTTATCCACGTAGTTCGAAACATCTTCCATTTTCTCTGGTTGTTTGTATTCTTTTTCTTCTCTGGCTAGATTTCTGATTAGTTCTTCTCCTTCAGAATCACTTAAATCTTCTATCAATCTTTCTGTAGTTTGTTCACTAGTGTGTACTGGTGTGATGTATGGTCTATCATGTACTGAGGGAGTGGTATTAATATCCTTTGATTTTGATACATCTGTGCTCTTCTCATTTTGAGTGGAAGACATTTCATTTATAATAATTTTTCCTGTTGTTTTTGTAACCGCAGGCATCTTAGGTTGACAAGAGACCATCAATTCCTTATTGCCATTAATTTCTAAGATTTCTGAATTTTCAGTTGTGGTCCTATTATGTGCAATAGGATTTTCTAATTCTTCATTTGTAGTTTCTGCATCTTCCTGTATTATTTCTTTATTGGAATTTAAACATGTATTACCTGTTGATAGTTCTGCATTATTATTCTCTTCTGTTTGTTCTATATTGTTAATAATAACATTCTGTTCCGGGTTTGACTCACTGGCATTTTGTTCATTTACTTTTGGTACCCATTTTCCTTTACTTTTTATTTTGCATTGTTGAGTAGAGTGGCCAAACACTTTACAATCTTTACAACTATTTGGTTTGTAAAGGTAGTCTACTTTTATCAATATCTCCTCCCCAGTATGCAGAATTTCTATCACTTCATTAGGAAATTCATCAGTTGCTTGCATTTCAACCAAATTTTTTGCAAATGCTATCCTAGATTCATCAGCAGTAATCTTGTCCATTTTAATTGGTTTTCCCAATACACTTGCTACAGCGCTCATTGCCTCTTTATCCCAGAGTTCTAGTTCTAGATTAGAAAGTTTGATCCATATAGGTAGAGTTGTTAGAAGCTCTTTTCTAAATCTAGTGCCTATCACCCATTTCTTGAGAATGATAACTTTGTTGTCAAACAGATAAGGTTCTCCTTTTAGCACATTATCACAGTCCAGTTTATTGTCAAAGCGTATTATGAAAAATCCATTTTCTCTTGATAACAGTTGAAACTTCCCTGAAGGTTTCCAGACTCGTTCTATATATCCTTTTAAATGTAAATGATACGGTCTGGTTCCATAAACATAAAATATGATCGAATGTTCCCATTTGTCCTCTGCTCTCTTCACTGAGTTTTCTGAGATTAATGCTTTCTTCTTATTGTTATCCAAAAATGGTTCGATGTATTCTAGATCCAGAAATTCGTCATGTTTCTCCCCTATTCCCCCACTTGCTGCCTCCTTCCATGATTTCGAGTTCCCTGCTCTTATATCATTTTGTATCGACTTCCATTTGTTAACATCCTTATTGATGTCAATTCGATCGCCTTGAACCTGTGAGGTTCCAGATCTAGTTCGGGTTTGAACCCCCCCTCCCCCCCCCCCCCAAAATTGGACCCCTGGCATGACGAACCACTGTGGTGATTTTTTGATTGCCGTTGGACAATCCGTCACGACCCAGGTCAGAGGATCCGATCAAATCCCTCATTTCCTCCGAAAATACTGCTTTCCCTTTGTTTCGATTCATATTCTTAACGGCATCTATTTGCGAAGTGCCTTGATCAGGTGGTCTTCCTCTATCTTTGTTAACATCGCCAGTAGATTTAGATACTTCAGCCGCCATTTATATATATATATATGTATGTATGTATATATATATATATCTTACATTTGTAATTATACATGAGCTTATAAATTTAAAAAATGGTTTTTAAAAGTTTTATATTTAATTTACTATTTAATGAATACTTTTCTTAATTTATATAATTAATATCCTTTAAAGAAAATAATACAAAAATTACATATATATATAATATATTATTTTAAAACCAAATTTATTTTAAGATAATCATATTTTGAATTTGAAATTCAAATTCAATTTAAAATCAACTCACACATATATAAACATTTAAATAAACTCAAATTTAATTTGTTTTGAAAATAATTATTTTTCTATTTAAAATCTTCTTATATCTATATATATAGACCATTATTTTTATTTCTTTTGAAATAAATAACAGTTTTACCAATTTTAAATAATTTATAAAAGAGATTATCACATTTGAATTTGCTTGAAATTTCTAGGATATTGGTGATGTCCTTTATTATATTTTCAAATTTATTTGCATATCGAGATATCTTTTATTATCAGAATTTTATTTGTTTAACATATAAATAAATATTTTAATAATTTTAATCCTGTTAATTACCAATTAACAGATGTCCAAAATCCGGGCTATCACATTCCCCCCTTTGAATCTTTTCATCCCCGAAAACGAACGAAACCAGAATTTTAAAATTATCCTTTAAAACATTTTTAATTATAAAATCCTTTTTATTCAAAACTTAAAAATACTTTAAAATCTACATAATATTATCAAAATAGCTTGATAAAAATACTTTTTTATAACTCGATGTTTCCACAAGTCCATCATCGTTCTCACAGAAATTCGGTCATACGTTGATCAGGCGTAGGACTGAAAATCTATAAGTACTTAGCAACCCATTTTCAACACCTAGTGAAAATATTTTGGAAAACATTTTTGAAAACTTTGTTAAAATATAGAAAACATTTTTGAAAATAGAGGAAACATCTTTGGTGAGAATGCTTTGGAAATTGTCACCTCCACCATGGTCGCAGCTAACCCAATGGTTACGTTACCATCCTGGCAAAATCCATAGATAACTATAGGCACTCCATGCCCCTCGATTATGCCATGGAGCCCGCCACAGATCGCAGTTACATCCCGGGTTACGTTGCCATCACGACAAAAGTCCACCTAACTGTAGGCATCTGCCCCCTCGATTTTTGCTGCCAAATGAAACTTCACCACTCCCATATAGGTCACAGACTACATCAATCAAGTCCCAATGTAGCCTTAGGCTCTCACGACTTCCCGACTTTCGCTATGTCACTATAAGTCACAGTCTACCGATGTTGCGTTGCCATCGTGGCAAAATCAAATGTAGACCGTTGGCTCTCACGGCACACAGGCTTTCGCTATGGTCCACAGTAGATCGCAGTGACATCAAGTTACACTATCGTCACAACATAACCCAAATGTCTCTGTAGGCATCAGCGCCCTCGACTTTGGCTACCCACTACACATAATCCTCATGAACTTCAGTTTGTCTTGACTTCCTCACAAGATCAACTTTAGAGCCTCCCCCTTAGGGCTCAAGGCAGACCCAACCGGTGGATCTCCTAACGAAGGTCATTCCAATGGGAGCGTCTTTTTCCCAAAAGTCAATCTCAAAATACTTTATACTATACATTTATAGTATCTTTCAAATCATACCCTTTATGATTTACATCAAACTCTCATTTATACAAATCGATAGTTTCAAACTTGGCTTTTCAAATTATCGAAATTTGATTTTCCCAAAAATCAAAAGCCTTTTAAAAATCTATAGGTTCAACAACCTTTCCTAAATCATTCTCAAAAACCATATATGTGTGTGTGTGTGTGTGTGTGTATAATCTTGAAAAATCTTTGGATCACTTCATACTTAAATTTCCTCTTTATACGTCAAATACTTTCAAAAACCTTTCTTCTGGCTGTAGATTCAACAAGGGGAGTTTATCATATATAACAAAGATATATAACTTGTTTATTCCAAATAAAATATTCAAATTTGATTATTCTTTTATAAAGTTATTAACCATATTACTTTTCTATAAAATGAGTTCGAATCATAGAAATATCCAACTCCCATTTTATTTCATCATTCATTTCTCAAAATATACCTTTCCATTTCAAAATTCATTTTACAGTTCTTAACCACAAATTTCCAATATAATTTCATTCATACCCATATGATATACACATATCATCCATACGCATATCAATCTGATCGCTCACTCGATCACACAATTTCACTTCTGAACTAGTATCGTCCACCCGACTTCCTAGTGCGGACTCAGATCTGGTTTCTTGATCAGAAACCGTCATTCTTCTTGCATAGTCACAACTATGATAGAGAATTCCTAGAACCAATCAAAAATCCATATCCAGGGTTCGCCGTCAAAAATTGAGTGAAAAATCCCTACTCGGATTGGTATACTATCTCGAAATTCTATGCTCGAATCTGTATCAAATCACTATGCGAATAGAATAATATACGTTCATCCTACGTATTTATCTTCATTGATTATTTGTAACGACCCAGAATTTCTGTTAGTTAAAATTCATATATTTAATTGATTTTAAATATTAATAAGTGAAATTTATAAGTCGAATAATTTATTTTTCGAATATCTGGATTTAATTGGATAATTAAATCGATTATTTAATATTTCAAATTTCAGAAATAATTGAATATTGGGTTTAATATGATTAAAAAATGATTTGCAAAATTTTATTTTATCATACTGCAGTTAGCATGATGTTATAGAACTTTTAAAATGGAATTAAAAGTTAATTTGTGAAAATTGAATATTTTAATATTTAATTGACGAGTTAAAATAGCCATTTTTCAAATAGTCTCGGATTTTGACGAAACTAGTTTCAGCGGATCTGTAATGTGATATTATTGTAAGGTTTCAAATTTCGTGTCAATCAGATTTACCTTTGTCCGGGACAAGCCAAAACGCATAGAAATTGGTTTAAATCGATTTAATTTAAATTTAATCGTTTATTGCCGTAACTCGAACAGATGATTGAATTAGCCTCCTAAACACATTCCATTGTGTTCGAAATGCGGGGTAAACCTTAAAAACGCCAGCCGACACGCTTCGTTTGGAGTTCGGAAAATTTGGGATGAATAGAGTTTTGTGATATTTTCTATATAAGGACCACACTTATTTCAATTTGCGAAACAAACTAGGGTTAGCTTCAGCCGCCGCTTCTAACATTTACACGGCCAGAAAACATTCTCGTTTCTCCTTGATTATCTCCTCATCCACTCCCCGATAGACTTCGACTTCAACTAGGAAATTGTAGAGGATGGAGAGACGAACAACTTCAACAGCTATGATCGTGATTGGGTCAATGGATCGATGGGAAAATGAGCTTGAAGATGCGCCGTTCGCACGCAATTTGAGGAAGCTAGGGTTAACCGAACTCCAAGCTTTTGCAGCCGATGGTTGCTTAGGTGATGGCCTTTCAAACTGTAGTCGCCGATCGTCTTCGAAGTCGTCGTTGAAGGTCGCGTCATTAGGGTTTTTGGGCGGCTGTTGGGTTTGGTTTTCACGTATGAAACGTGAAGGGAAGAAGAAGAACATGGGTGGCCACGATCTGGTGTCTTGAAATTCATGGCCAAGATTGCTTTGGGTAAAGAAATAAAAAGTAAGTGTAAATAGTTATATATATAAATGTGTACAAACTTCTAAAAATCATAACTTGTTCATACGAGGTCGGAAAATTACGAAACGAATTGCGAAGGGTTCGTTTTGTCGAGCACTACGCGATGGAACAGGTTTGGAGTCGTTTGGAGCTAGTGAAAATTTCGGATAAAATTAAACGCACGTTTAATTTTATTCGAAATAAAACGCTACAACTATTATCGGAAACTAGAGATGAGAACTTCTCACTCAATCGAATTGTTTCGATTTAAATTTTAAATAGTTAGATTTAAAATTGATGATTGTATGCCTAGATGATAAATTATTATCTGTTGATGATTGAAATAGACATTATACGTCGTATATTAAGCGGAGGTTATTTATTAAAAACATATACCGCGATAATTCCAACTTGTATGGAATTGGTATTATATATGTACTTGGAGTTGATTTTCCTGCATTATATAGCGGATGAGACCCTATTGCGCCGCATAATAGCGGATAATATTTTATAAATCCCATATACCGCGATATTCCGTATTGGAACGGAATTGGTATTGTGCTAACATCTGTGGATGCAGGGAAACAGGTTGGAGGGATCCAACTGGATTCTTCAACTGTATTGATTTATTTGCAGATATTGTGATATTTGTTGATTATCATATTGATTTATGATGTTTTGATTGTCGTGATTGTTTATTTGGTGTTTTTGCATCATTGGGCATATTTCGAAGTTTTAAAAATATTAAAGTAACGATTTTGAATTTTAAAAGGGTTTAAAAGTGACTTTTGAAAATATATGTTTTATTAAATTTTGGAATTGATTTATTTTAAATAAATTAACGTTATAAATTTAATGTTATAAAAATTATGATTTTTGTAAAATATAACCGAAATGTGATTTTCGAAATAAATTGTTGATAAATTTATAAGATGGTTTAAATTGGTATTTTTGAATTATTATAAACGATTTATATAAAAGATTTATAAAATTGATATTTATAAATTAAAATATTGGAATGATAAAACTAGTTTTTATAAGTGTTAAAATGAAGAATAATTGGATTTCTTAAGTGAATGAAATTTATCGATTTATAAATTGTGAAGTTATAAAATGAATAGATTTTGTAAAATAAAAGATTTATAGTTAAATTTACTTATAATATGGATTTTGGCGTGTAAATGGATATGGATAAAATTTGTGAACAAAGTGATTTTATAACTTGAAGCTTTTATAATATATAAATGTGAATTTATAAACATTGATTTATAAATTCAAGATTGATTGAATTTGATGAGTAAATTTTTATAGCTTATTAAAGGAGTATATTCACGATTTTGGGACAGTGAATAATATATTAAAGTGTTTGGGGGAAGTGATATTTTAAATAAAATTAAACGATTTAAAGTTGTTTTAAAAAACGTTAAGTATCGAATACATAGATTTCAACATTTATTGTTGAAATAAACGTTTTCGAGAAATAGAAGGAAATGGTGGACTATAACACTGTTGTTATAGTAAATGATTTTCGAAAGGAAATGTTTTTGTATAGTATCGGGATTTATATATCTATCTTAATTTCGAATCCCTATACTAGTGATTTTGGGTCGTCGTAACGATGTTTTATGCAACATTCGTTTTGACTCAAATAAATGTGTTTAAGCGCACGTTTTCTTTAAAGAATGAAATATGTACTTAATTTCGATTTAAGTATATTGAATATTTTCCAAATGTTGAAAATAAATGGATTTATTAATTATTTATTATTAAATAAGTATGGAAATGTTTTCCAATATGAAGTGAATATTTTGAGATTTTATCTTTTAAAGATAAATTGAAAATGAACATTAGAAATCGATTTGGAAATCGTATATTCATAGATATTTTGGAATTGTAAATTCACTATGGAATTTATAAAAGAAAGGGAAATTTGTTTAAAAATAAACGTTGATTCATTTTTGAAGCGTGAGAATAAATTTACGGATTTGGAACGTAAATATAAAGTAAATCGGTAAGGATTTATTTAATTGTTTTAAATGAACCATTTTGAAATGAAAATGAATAAACATATGTGAATATATCCCATGTAGGGAGACGATTTGAAATTTGTTTTCAAAGATTGAAAGGTGAAAAGTGATTTGAAATTTGTTTTCAAATGGTTGAAGTGTGGAAATTATATATCTAGTAAAGATATTTTTGGAAAATAAATAATTTGGGAAATTATTTGGAATCTGGTGATGTTGTGCATGCCTATTGATAGTTAAATAACCGACTATCAGTATTTACCTTTAAATAGGTATTTGTTGTGATTTGCTTGAATTTGAATGCTACACTTATTTTCAAAATAAGCGCTCACTATTCGGGTTAGCCGGGAAAGGACCTTGGGGTCGTATAACCCATTCCGAATTTGTGATACGTCGTTATGGATAGCATTTGATGACCGGTGTTGAAGACTGGATATTTTTGAAAACGGAAGGATTACCGTCGAATGACTCTGCATGGACTGATCTCCGATATAGAGGTTTTATCACCCTTAGTGACGGGAAGTCCGGACGTGATTAGTGAATATCCGAATTGCAAGGACTTCTTTGGAAGTGCCTTCGGTTCCGTTCGATCCCGGAACGGACTTGTATGGATTGTATGTCTGACATTACAAATTGAGATATAAAACTGATTTCTTTCAAATATATTTATGTTGGTGGCAGAGAATTTATTCTCTTAGCTTAACACCCTTCTCTGAGACGTACGAACTCAGAGGTTATGTAGTTGAAGGTTATTAGTAATATACTCCCAATTTGGTAGTGTGATATGCTAAGTGTTGTTGAGCATTTGTTGAACAAAGCACAGCTTTTGTATAAAGCGTGGCTTTGTGGACGAGACTTCGTCGGACCTCACACCCCGAAAATGGTCAAAACAGGAAGGATGCGGCAAGGTTATTAGGGGGTAGCGCCCCTTTAGGGTATGTCATTCCTTCTGGATAGAGGTGGTATCATGGTATGGAGCCCAGATACTTAACCTATGTTGTTGCTGCAAATTTATTACTTTGTGGTTGTTGGAAATCGAGGATCCTCGAATATAGATCGGTTACGATCGGGGAATGACCTATTGGTGTCAGTAGTTACCCAGTCTGAAGGGTAACCCGACCTTGTGTTGGCAGAGATCCGGTTAGGTTCTCGGGTCGTCTTTCCAGAGGCGTACCCATGTGGCAATGGAAAGTTCCTTGGCCTAACCATTTGTTGGAAATTCAAAGAAACAATACGAACCTTGTACGGTTTTAGTTGTAGAACCTGCCATCTAATATGGTAGCTATAGTAGGCATAATATAATGGTACCTATATAGGCTAAGATTTATATTCTACTTTCGAAATGTTTTCTACACTATGCACTAATAATAATAACAAAAATGATTTGATTTTTGCGTAATAAGCATCTTTGACTAACATAAGAAGAAGTCTCCTCCAAGTCTACGTTTGCATTGTGTGTGGTGGGAGGTCTTAAGGTAGTTACATTTTCCAAAAGCATTGCGAATTGACTTTAAAATTCTCCTGTTGTTTGTTTTAAAGATAAACTATTTTAAGTTCTCACACCAGTCCCATGACTGAGTCGGAGTTTATTGTTTCCCTTTCTAAACTCTGGGTGCCTACCAATTTCCACACGGGCAGTCAAGATTCAGGTTTATCAGGATATTCTGGAATTCAGGAGTTGCTGGAGGCAAGCTGGATGGCATGGCGTATTCACTAGTATATAGTATTTCTTTTCCGCTGTTTGTTGTTGTACACTCTGATAATGTGATGTAATGGTGATGTAATGTAATAACTGATATAGTTCTTTGTTTAAAGATTATTCATTTATCTATTATATGTTGTTCCGCTGCGATTGTGAGATTTTGATATTGTTCTGTTGTTTCTTTTTGTTCTGTTCTATCTTTTTCTCTTTTCTTCTATCTTTTTCTTCTTCTTTAACCATAACGGTATGGTTTTCTGGCATTCGTTTGCTCGGCAGTTGATACAGTGGACGTATTGATGTCGGTTTTCGAGCGTCGAAAAATCGCGATCGTTACATCTGGTATCAGAGCTTATGGTTAAGCAACAACCTTAGCTCTATTGGGTATTACTCATTAGAGATGGCGTCAGTAGTACTCTAGAATGAGTGTGAGTGTAATAATAGCTATGAGCGTGTATTTGTTAGTGAATATAAAAATGTTTTATATTGTGTTTGCTTATCCGTTGAGCTGTTTGTGAATTCTGGTCGGTAGATGGGACGCCATATTATCGATTGGGGTTTCTAAACTCTTAAACGAGGTAACCCGACATAGTACCATTTAAATAGGATAAATGAAATAATTTTACCTTGATTATGTTTTATATATAAAGGAATAATTTTTCAGAACTATTAAAGTGTATATGAATTGATTGTTTGGTTGTTGAATAAGTTAAATAAAAACAACAGCTGTAAAAGAATGAATTGTATAAGCAAATGAATTATAAGTATGAAGTTATAATTAAAATGATTTACACTTGTGAAATAATCTTATATATAGGAAGTGAAATTATATAAGTAAAAGATTTATAAATGTGATTTATAATCTAAAAAACAAAATTCCAGAGAAGTGTTTTGAAAGGATTTGATATTTTGGAAAATTGTTTTGGAGAAATTAAAGCTCTAAACTCTTTTCGGTCACTGGAAAATAATTCCAATAATGATTGCAACATCATCGGTGTTCATTTTCGGGTTTCCAAAAGAGGGATTGTTGCCAAATTGTTTTAAATGAAAGTTGTTTGGAAAAATTTGGATTTGGTTTTGGAAATTCAGAAGATAATTTGAATTGATTTCAAAAATGGTTTTGAAAGGTTGAAAAGACTCTGGAATCCTATTTAAAATATTATGGGAATGATAAATAAGTTGATAACTTATACAATTTGAGTTTTAATAGAATAAATTTAACTTAAAGGATGGAGTTAAATTAAAGTAAGCATAAGTAAATCAATAAAATCCAAGTGGTAATTGTAGAATATAAGTTGTATAACTTATAAAATGAGAAAATGTAAGTGAAACCAATTATTAAAATGGTTAAACAATTTGTTAAGCAAAACAAATCTAAATTTGAATAAGTGATGAAAATTTGGCTTTGGTAAAAAAGTTAAATAGGAATTAAATCTGAATTGAATATAAGTGAAAAGAGTTTTGAACTTATAATATGAGATAGTAAATTTGAATTTGGTAAAAGTAAATGGAATTTACTTTAGAATTGGAATCTGAATTGAATTTATAAGTGGAAAATTAAGTTAAGTTAAACAAATGATGTTTGAAATGGAATATAACTTAAGTAATTTTGAATAAAGTTGATTTTGGTATCGAAGTAAATTAATTAAAAGAAGTGATGAATATGAACTTGAGTTATATAAAAGAAATTTAGCCTTATTTGTTAAATAAATTAGTAGTTGAATTAATAAATGGATTGAATGTTAATCAATTGAATGTAAAATAAATTGATATGAATTAATGGATGTAGGTGTAAATTCATTAGAAGCTAATGAAGTTGAGAAATTGAATAAATTGAATGGAAGTCAATTTAATATGAACCAATTGGAATTAACGGTGTTGAACCAAATCGAATGTAAATTAAATAATTTGGTTATGTTGAATATACATTGGTTGTTATATGGATGTTAGTTGATTGTATATGAATTCATTAAGTGTTAATGAAATTGAATTAGCGAAATTGGAAGCTAATGTAATTGAATTCAAATTGGAAGAAAATGAATTTGAATAGAATTGAATTTGATTTGGAAGTGAACTAAAATGAATATAAATTAGTGAATGTATACTAAATGGAAATGAATAAATGAATATTTGTAAAGTCCAATGTTTACAAATCAAATGTGATTAAAATGAAAAGCCAATTCATTGAATATTAATGAGAAATGAAAGAATATTGATTTGGTTATGGATTTGTTGGATGTTATTGGATGATAGTTGTTTTGATGTTTGCATTTGTTGTTTTGTTGCATTTGCGATGTTGACACATGTAGTTGTTATGTTGCTATATGTTGTATATTGATATTATTTTCATATATGCATGTTTCTCATGTTGTTGTTGAGTGTTTAGTAGGTGCGGATTGCGCTTGCTTCGCATTTGGAGCTCGCTTTCGCGCTATATTAGCCGTATATGCTCGCTAATAATAAATAAGGTACATATCTCGGATTAAATACCGTACTTTTACAATTTTTTCCCTGTGGAATGCCTCATCACTTGATGAGATGTATATTTGTGATATATATACTGTCACTTTTTTCCGGATCGAGCCGCGCAAAGGAGACGCTGGTGAAATTGTTCGAAAATTTAAGGCGTTAGAATATTTTTGAGAAAATTGAAAATGTTGAAAACTAAGTTGGATTTGGAAACTTAGTAAAGATTTTGTAAGAGGTTTAACTATGAATTTTGGGAAAGTTAAACACTTAAGAGATTTGAAAAATCTAAATTGAATGGTTTGTTTTGGAAAGTTAATGGATTCTGTAACTTTTTCTTACTTGGTAATTTCGAGGACGAAATTCTTTTAAGGGGGGAAGTTTGTAACGACCCAGAATTTCTGTTAATTAAAATTCGTATATTTAATTGATTTTAAATATTAATAAGTGAAATTTATAAGTCGAATAATTTATTTTTCGAATATCTGGATTTAATTGGATAATTAAATCGATTATTTAATATTTCAAATTTCAGAAATAATTGAATATTGGGTTTAATATGATTAAAAAATGATTTGTAAAATTTTATTTTATCATATTGGAGTTAGAATGATGTTATAGAACTTTTAAAATGGAATTAAAAGTTAATTTGTGAAAATTGAATATTTTAATATTTAATTGACGAGTTAAAATAGCCATTTTTCAAACAGTCTCGGATTTCGACAATACCAGTTTCATCGGATCCGTAGTGTGATATTTTTGTAAGGTTTCAAATTTCGTGTCAATCGGATTTACCGTTTGTCCGGGGCAAGCCAAAACGCATAGAAATTGGTTTAAATCGTTTTAATTTAAATTTGATCGTTTATTGCTGTAACTCGCACAGATGATCGAATTCGCCTCCGAAACACGTTCCATTGTGTTCGAAACGCGGGGTAAACCTTAGAAACGCCAGCCGGCACGCTTCGTTTGGAGTTCGAAAAATTTAGGATGAATAGTGATTTGTGATATTTTCTATATAAAGACCACACTTATTTCAATTTGCAAAACAAAATAGGGTTAGCTTCAGCCGCCGCTTCTAACATTTACACGGCCAGAAAACATTCTCGTTTCTCCTCGATTATCTCCTCATCCACTCCCCGATAGACTTCGACTTCAACTAGGAAATTGTAGAGGATGGAGAGACGAACAACTTCAACGGCTATAATCGCGATTGGGTCAACGGATCGACGGGAAAATGAGCTTGAAGACGCTCCGTTCGCACGCAATTTGAGGAAGCTAGGGTTGACCGAGCTCCAAGCTTTTACAGCCGATGGTTGCTTAGGTGATGGCCTTTCAAACTGTAGTCGCCGATCGTCTTCGAAGTCGTCGTTGAAGGTCGCGTCATTAGGGTTTTTGGGCGGCTGTTGGGTTTGGTTTTCACGTATGAAACGTGAAGGGAAGAAGAAAAACACGGGTGGCCACGATCTAGTGTCTTGAAATTCACGGCCAAGGTTGCTTTGGGTAAAGAAATAAAAAGAAAGTGTAAATAATTATATATAAAAATGTGTACAAACTTCTAAAAATCATAACTTGTTCATACGAGGTCGGAAAATTACGATACGAATTGCGACGGGTTCGTTTTGTCGAGCACTACGCAATGGAATGGGTTTGGAGTCATTTGGAGCTAGTGAAAATTTCGGGTAAAATTAAACGCACGTTTAATTTTATTCGAAATAAAACGCTACAACTATTATCGGAAACTCAAGGTGAGAACTTCTCACTCAAACGAATTGTTTCGATTTAAATTTTAAATAGTTAGATTTAAAATTGATGATTGTATGCCTGGATGATAAATTATTATCTGTTGATGATTGAAATAGACATTATACGCCGTATATTAAGCGGAGGTTATTTATTAAAAACATATACCGCGATAATTCCAACTTGTATGGAATTGGTATTATATATGTACTTGGAGTTGATTTTCCTGCATTATATAGCGGATGAGACCCTATTGTGCCACATAATAGCGGATAATATTTTATAAATCCCATATACCGCGATATTCCGTATTGGAACGAAATTGGTATTGTGCTAACATCTGTGGATGCAGGGAAACAGGTTGGAGGGATCCAACTGGATTCCTCAACTGTATTGATTTATTTACAGATATTGTGATATTTGTTGATTATCATATTGATATATGATGTTTTGATTGTCGTGATTGTTTATTTGGTGTTGTTGCATCATTGGGCATATTTTGAAGTTTTAAAAATATTAAAGTAACGATTTTGAATTTTAAAAGGGTTTTAAAGTGATATTTGAAAATATATGTTTTATTAAATTTTGGAATTAATTTATTTTAAATAAATTAACGTTATAAATTTAATGTTATAAAAATTATGATTTTCGTAAAATATAACCGAAATGTGATTTTCGAAATAAATAGTTGATAAATTTATAAGATGGTTTAAATTGGGATTTTTGAATTATTATAAACGATTTATATAAAAGATTTATAAAATTGATATTTATAAATTAAAATATTGGAATGATAAAACGATTTTTTATAAGTGTTAAAATGAAGAATAATTGGATTTCTTAAGTGAATGAAATTTATCGATTTATAAATTGTGAAGTTATAAAATGAATAGATTTTGTAAAATAAAAGATTTATAGTTAAATTTAGTTATAATATGGATTTTGGCGTGTAAATGGGATATGGATAAAATTTGTGAATAAAGTGATTTTATAACTTGAAGTTTTTATAATATATAAATGTGAATTTATAAACATTGATTTATAAATTCAAGATTGATTGGATTTGATAAGTAAATTTTTATAGCTTATTAAAGGAGTATATTCACGATTTTGGGATAGTGAATAATATATTAAAGGGTTTTGGGGAAGTGATATTTTAAATAGAATTAAACGATTTAAAGTTGTTTTAAAAAAATGTTAAGTATCGAATACATAGATTTCAACATTTATTGTTAAAATAGACGTTTTCGAGAAATAGAAGGAAATGGTGGACTAAAACACTGTTGTTATAGTAAATGATTTCCGAAAGGAAATGTTTTTGTATAGTATTGGGATTTATATATCTATCTTAATTTCGAATCCCTATACTAGTGATTTTGGGTCGTCGTAACGATGTTTTACGCAACATTCGTTTTGACTCAAATAAATGTGTTTAGGCACATGTTTTCTTTAAAGAATGAAATATATACTTAAATTCGATTTAAGTATATTGAATATTTTCCAAGTGTTGAAAATAAATGGATTTGTGAATTACTTATTATTAAATAAGTATGGAAATATTTTCCAATATGAAGTGAATATTTTGAGATTTTATCTTTGAAAGATAAATTCAAAATGAACATTAGAAATCGATTTGGAAATCGTATATTCATAGATATTTTGGAATTGTAAATTCAACTGTGGAATTTATAAAAGAAAGGGAAATTTGTTTAAAAATAAACGTTGATTTATTTTTGAAGTGTGGGAATATACGGATTTGGAACGTAAATATAAAGTAAATCGGTAAGGATTTATTTAATTTGTTTAAATGAACCATTTTGAAATGAAAATGAATAAAGATTTGTGAATATATCCCGTGTGAGGAAATGATTTGAAATTTGTTTTCCAAGATTGAATGGTGAAAAGTGATTTGAAATTTGTTTTCAAATGGTTGAAGTGTGGAAATTATATATCTAGTAAAGATATTTTGGGAAAATAAATAATTTGGAAAATTATTTGGAATTTGGTGATGTTGTGCACGCCTATTGATAGTTAAATAACCGACTATCAATATTTACCTTTAAATAGGTATTTGTTGTGATTTTCTTGAATTTGAATGCTACACTTATTTTCAAAATAAGCGCTCACTATTCGGGTTAGCCGGGAAAGGACCTTGGGGTCGTATAACCCATTCCGAATTTGTGATACGTCATTATGGATAGCGTTTGATGACCGGTGTTGAAGACCGGATATTTTTGAAAACGGAAGGATTACCGTCGACTGACTCTGCATCGGCTGATCTCCGATATAGAGGTTTTATCACCCTTAGTGACGGGAAGTCCGGACGTGATTAGTGAATATCCGGATTGCAAGGACTTCTTTGGAAGTGCCTTCGGTTCCGTTCGATCCCGGAGCGGACCTGTATGGATTGTATGTCTGACATTACAAATTGAGATATAAAACTGATTTCTTTCAAATATATTTCTGTTGGTGGCGGAGAATTTATTCTCTTAGCTTAACACCCTCCTTTGAGACGTACGAGCTCAGAGGTTATATAGTTGAAGGTTATTAGTAATATACTCCCAATTTGGTAGTGTGATATGCTAAGTGCTGTTGAGCATTTGTTGAACAAAGCACAGCTTTTGTATAAAGCGTGGCTTTGTGGACGAGACTTCGTCGGACCTCACATCCCGAAAATGGTCAAAACAGGAAGGATGCGGCAAGGTTATTAGGGGATAGCACCCCTTTAGGGTATGTCATTCCTTCTGGATAGAGGTGGTATCATGGTATGGAGCCCAGATACTTAACCTATGTTGTTGCTGCAAATTTATTACTTCGTGGTTGTTGGAAATCGAGGATCCTCGGATATAGATCGGTTACGATCGGGGAATGACCTATTGGTGTCAGTAGTTACCCAGTCTGAAGGGTAACCCGGCCTTGTGTTGGCAGAGATCCGGTTAGGTTCTCGGGTCGTCTTTCTAGAGGCATACCCATGTGGCAATGGGAAGTTCCTTGGCCTGACCATTTATTGGAAATCCAAAGAAACAATACGAATCTTGTATGGTTTTAGTTGTAGAACCTGCCATCTAATATGGTAGCTATAGTAGGCATAATATAATGGTACCTATGCCGGCTAAGATTTATATTCTACTTTTGAAATGTTTTCTACACTATGCACTAATAATAATATCAAAAATGATTTGATTTTTGCGTAGTAAGCATCTTTGACTAACATAAGAAGAAGTCTCCTCCAAGTCTGCGTTTGCATTGTGTGTGTGGTGGGAGGTCTTATGGTAGTTACATTTTCCGAAAGCATTGCGAATTGACTTTTAAATTCTCCTGTTGTTTGTTTTAAAGATAAACTATTTTAAGTTCTTACACCAGTCCCATGACTGACTCGGAGTTTATTGTTTCCCTTTCTAAACTCTGGGTGCCCACCAATTTCCACACGGGCAGACAAGAGTCGGGTTTATCAGGATATTCTGGAATTCAGGAGTTGCTTGAGGCAAGCTGGATGGCATGGCGTATTCACTAGTATATAGTATTTCTTTTCCGCTGTTTGTTGTTGTACACTCTAATAATGTAATGTAATGGTGATGTAATGTAATAACTGATATAGTTCTTTGTTTAAAGATTATTCATTTATCTATTATATGTTGTTCCGCTGCGATTGTGAGATTCTGATATTGTTCTGTTGTTTCTTTTTGTTCTGTTCTACCTTTTTCTCTCTTCTTCTATCTTTTTCTTCTTCTTTAACCATAACGGTACGGGTTTCCGGCATTCGATTGCTTGGCAGTTGATACAGTGGACGTATTGATGTCGGTTTTCGAGCGTCGAAAAATCGCAATCCTTACATTATTAGTACACAATTCTCTTTTCTATTCTCCTCTATTTTGATTCTATTCATTCATCCACAATTTGCTCTCAATTTCCATTTGGGTTAATACTTCAATTCTTATCTCAATTGATATTTAATTATAGACTTTTTGCACTCTGACCAACTTGTATTAAGAAAATAGCTCAAAATTTTTTAAAATAGATAAGTAGTTGTAAAATAGTTATTAGTTGCAAATAGTAGTAAAACAATTAAGTAATTTTAAAATAATTGTATAATAGTCAAATAGTTGTAAAATAGTTAGATAATTGCAAAATAGTTATAAAATAGTAATTAGGTTATAAAACAGTTGTAAAATTATTATAAAATAGTTAAATAGTTCCAAAAGTAGTTTTGAAATAAGTATAAGATAGTTTTGGGTTTTAAAAAGAAAAGTTGTATAGTAAATAGCTTGGAAAAATAGATTTAAAAACAATTATATTAAATAATTTATTTGAAAATAGTCTCAAAGTCAAACTATTCGATTTTCCAATCTCCATTTCCAATCAGTTTCCAGTTTCCACTTCCATTTAAATTGATTCAATTTCAATCAATTTAAATTAACTTCA
The DNA here is from genome assembly GCA_030765085.1 of Allium cepa. NCBI lineage: Eukaryota > Viridiplantae > Streptophyta > Magnoliopsida > Asparagales > Amaryllidaceae > Allium > Allium cepa. The sequence continues at coordinate 154,484,589 of CM060937.1, forward strand.
ATTCCTATCTCAAATTCAAATCAAATCCCATTTGAATTTCAAACTTATTCAATTTCACTTCAAATTAATTCGATTCAAATTTTCCATTTGAATTTATGCTTATCCGTCTTCAAACAAAATTCCAATTAATTCATATAAAATTCAATTTGAACTAATTCAATTCAGATCTCAACTTAAAACCATCTTTAGTTTTCATAAATTCGAGTTAAATTTTTAAATGTTGATTTAATCCTTTAAATCTAAACAACTTAAAAAATTTAAACCATTTAATTCTGAGTCCAAATTTCAAAATTACATTTTAAATTACCTTTACTTAACTTATTTCAAAGTTCAAATTAGGGTTCAAAAACAATTTTATCTTCAGAATCTAGTTTATTACCCAATTTTAACTTCAACACCAATTCTTAACAAATTTTCGGCAAACTTATTTCTAACATTTAAATCTTTAAGTTCAAAGTGATCCTATTACATTATTACAATTTCATTTCAAGAATCAAGCCTTTTAAATAGTTTCAAAATAAGGCTTCCCTTTCATTTAATTTCAGTAATGGGAATATAGACTATTTCATTCCACTTTTTAATTCATTTTAAACCAATCCAATTCACAGTTTAAAGATAACAACAGGATGATATTATCCAAATTATTTTAACACATCCATCCACAACATCCATTTCCAATTTTCAAATCTCAAATCCATTTTGAGATCACTCATATTCCCAATTCAAATCAATCTTTTAACACTCCAAGTTAAATCTCAGTTTCATCTTGAAATTTCCAATGTAGGTTGTTCATTCTAAACTTATTTAACTTCTCCTGAGTAAAATTTAATTCAATTTAAACAATCCAGTCAACTTTGCCCAATTTGAATTTCCATTTCAAAATTTAAACTTCTTATTAATCATCTTCCCACTTATAAGTTCAAAAACTTATCATTTTGGGTTTTCATATCACATTCCAAGGAAAAATTTAAAACTCATCACTTAGAGTTTATTTCAAATCATCCTTGATATTATGTATATCCCTTATATATACATATTTATTTCCTTTGCACACAAAGTTATAACTTAAATTTTAAACCACCTTTGGTTTTAATTTATAACAAAATTTTAAATTTTCAAACAACTCTTGTTTGAAACAGGATCGTTTCATTCAAATAATACTATTTATTATTTCTTTTAACACTTTGAAACAAATTCCAAATTTTCTGGACTTAGATTTAAAACTTCACAATTTAAATTATCTTCAATTCAAATATATAAGTCATACTCACCTAAATGTTTACTTCCCCAAAACATTTCATTTTGCTTAATCATTAACAAACATTTCATTATTAAGCACAACAACCATTTATGATAATTACCAAGATTATCATATTTGGAAACCAATTCATTATTGTCTTATTTTGAAAATACTTTTACAAATTCAGGATTTTAGTTTCATTTTGGATCCATTTCAAACTTATCTTTATTCAATTTCTATTTGGTTGTATTACTATTACGACTTAATTCTCATTATTTTATTTAATTCCAATAATCAACAACCAATTTCTTTAATATATTTAATAATTAGAAAAATTATTTCTTCATATATCAAAATATAAACTTATATAAAAATCATTTTATAAGAAAATAACAAATACGCTCTTATATAAACTATATTCAACTCATTCTAGGGTACCAATGACCCTATCCTACGTGAGTAAACCCACCAGAACCAAGGTTCTCGCTTAAACCTTCAGCTCTGATACCAAAATGTAACGACCCGAAATTTTCGACTCCGAAATTCCGGATTATTAGAGAAAAGAAGAAAGAAGGTAGAAGAAGAACAGAATAACAACATCTCATATTCGCAGCGGATCAAAATATAATATCAAAATAATAGCATTTTTATAAAGGAAAGCTGTAATTGTTACTTTACATACAATTCATCAGAGTTACAATCATTTACACATAAACTGGAAATTATACAACTTGTTCTAGACTACAATCTATACAGACTACACAGTCTCATATACATAGTGGAAAACTTCATACGTTCCTTCCATCCAGCTCGCCTCCTGAGCTCCAGAACGTCCGAACCTGAAAAGCGGTAATACTTGGTCTGACCCGAGCATTACATCAAAGTAACAACCAGGTTAGGCTGGAAACCAACGTGAGTAAACCCATCTAACCTAAAATACTAATGCATAAAACTTATTTAAAACACGGGTAACCCGTTCCTTCCTATGAGTTCTTAACTTGTTATAGTCAACACTTATTTCACACATCAATATCTATGTACCGCTACATAGTATCAATGGTCCAATTTACTTAAATTATTTCATTCCAGCCCATTGATTTCACATATCAAAACTATAAAGAATTATTGTGGATTCCCAATCGAAGTGGTTTCGGGTATTTACTAATACCCGACCCCAGTTTCTTTGATCCCAATGTCATCTTAACCCAAGTTATTCAAGTGAATACCATTAAATTTTAAATATAGGATGTCACTTTTACACAGCAATTCATCATCGATAGGTAACCACATTATCCCAGTATAACCCAAACATATCATATCACAAAATATTTCATATCAGAGATATCAACCAATTAAGGCATCAAATATAATCCAATTATCCATAAGTAAGGTTAATTAATCACACCATTAATTTAACTCAATAAATTAATTACCTAAGCCGGCTTAATTAATATTGATTACACCATTCTTTACTTATCAATCTAAATTAATTATCCATAATTACTTTTATTAAGTAATTATCCATTGGTTAATTATCCTCAATTAATTAACCTTTAATATTCTCATAAATTGATTAATAATAATTTATTACACTGATCCTTAATTAATTATTCTAACTAATTATTCTATACTCACTTACATTGATTAATTATCCTTTAATTAATAACATTCATTAATTAACTAACCCTTTAATTAATTATTGAAATTAATTCTTTAATCATATAGTCATTCACATTAAATAATTAACCTTTAGTTTCTTACATTAATTAACGATCCTTTAATTTATTATCTTAAGCAATTATCCTTAATTAATCACTTTAATTAATCATCACTTGTTTAATCACTTTACTCAATTAAGTTAATTGATAAACCTTTAATTGCTTATATTAATTAATAACTTTTAATGAATTACATTGATTTATTATCCATCAATAAATCAAGACGATAAACCATTATCTTAATTAACTACTTAATCATTATTAAATTTCATTTGATAACAAAAAAATATAATAAAATAATTATCTTATTATATAATTATTTTAAACCAAACAATTTTAAAACATTTACCGCTAACATTTTAATCTTTGAACTTGATTTAAAAACTTGTTCAATATTAACTTGGAAACTTGGTTTAATATTCTACTTGAAGACCCATACGTCTTATATTTGTTTTGAAAAACTTAGTCTTATTCCTGATGTTTATTAAACTGGTTAACAAATACCTTTTTTTAAACTTAATTACTACAAATGTAACCCGAGCACAACCCCACACAACCCCGAGATAACAATCGAGTAAAAGTTTCACCCCTGCTCCCTCTCCTTTCTTCCACTTCTTCTTCCTGTTTCTTTCTTCCACCTGCACACCATATCACGATGTACATGCACACCCTCTCCTGGACGAAGACCATGCCTCCGACCATCCTTACTCATCACCTCCGAGCCCCGCAAGTCCTTTGACTACCCAATACCACGTGATAAACATTAAAACAAAAATTCGATCTTCCACCCAAACAAGAATGCAACTAACCTCCTTCCCCCGCCTCGCCCGATCACCACCTACCCTTGGTGTAACAACCCGCAAGTCCGTACCCTTTAAAGTCGACACTATTCTACATCAATCAACTCAAGATGTACGGAAATACGAACCATAATGGTTAAAAATTAAGAGGTAGAAGAAGAAAATAGAAAACAACATCAGAATCTAACCATCGCAGCGGAATAAAATATAATAGATAATAGTTGATCTTTACACAAAAGAAAACTATATCTGTTTTATACATACATCATCAGAATACATCATCAGAGTTCAACAACATCAATAACATACAACTGGACAATCATATAAATCTGTCCTCAAGACTGAATACATAGCGGAATAATAATAGCAAGTACGGAAGTACGTATCGCCATCCAGCTCGTCTCCTGAGCTCCACGGCATCCTTTCCTGTATTCTATAATACTTAGTCTAACTTGAGCATTACAGTTAAATAACACCCGAGTCAGTCTGGAATACCAGCGTGAGAAAATCACACTAAAATTGGTTATTAAAGTTTCAAAAATCCTTTGAAAACAAAAGCATCTCTTAAGACCACGCCACAAATAAACATGTCGGGTTTTTACCTTACGATAGCTAAAACACTTTTTATTAAAATTCTCTGATATTATAATAAGGTCTATTTACAAATACGTATTAAAATAGCCGAGATTGTTACATTCACTAAATTCCAGCTACTAGCCACAGTCGTGGGTAATACAAACAAAACTCGTAAAAGGCGCGTAGGGAGAACGGATTTCCAACTAATGACTAGGCACTGGGGTACCACCTGTCACGGTACCTGGTCTAGATCAGCATACCGAGGATCACCCCCGACCTCCTGCAACACAAGACTAGGACTACCCTTACTGGATAATCCTGAATAAGATCACCCCATGGTTGTGATCAGCAGCCGCACCACTAAGCCAAATAAAAAGGGACATTTAGACAGGGATGACCTCACCCTAAAATGGTGCTACCCACCTAGCCTTGCTGCATAACTCCTGATTTTTAGTCATTCCCGGTTGATGAGGCTTGAGGCTAAGCGTTACCTTTTAGAATGTTTCACTTAGAATGCTCATCGTCCACCTGACAATGTTCTGAAAGCATTCATCCATACAAGTCCGTCCCGGGTTCGAACAGAACCGAAGGTACTACTCCTACTACATCCATTTTGGAATTATCCTCAGGTTAGTAGCGACTAGCCCTTGCACTTCACTGCTTCATCTTCGAATCCAAACTCTTCTTCTTCACGAAAATGTTCAAACTGGATCGAAGTGGTTTTCGAGAAATTAATCACAATCCCGATCTCTTCGAAACGATCAGCGCATTAGCCAATATTGATAGTCGATTATTTAACTATCAATTAACATTCACAACAACCATCAAACAATAAATAATTTCTCCAAATTATTTATTAGTCTCAAAATATCTTCACAATATATATTCCTATTTCCAATCCTTTTGAAACAGTTTCACCACACTTTTCACATGAAATAAATTCCCAAATATTTATTCCCAATGAAAACACCAAGCAACAAAACTTTAGATTTCTAAAATAATTTAAAACACTTATTTATAAAATGTACTTTAACATTTAAATTGAAAACTACTTCAATACTTTATTAAATATATATAATTTAGGAATATTTAAAATAAGGTTACTTTATAAAATATTAAACTAGATTTTCTCTTAATAAAAAAAAATATCAAGTCACCTTTAATTAATTACTACGATAATAGATTAGAAAAATATATTTACTTTAGAATTTAAACATTTAGAAATAATAAATTTTCTAAAACATGCCCTTTAAAACAACATTAAAACTTTTAACTTATATTTAAAAATTTACTTTGGAAACGTACTTGGCTATCCAGGGAAATATACTTCTCTTCACATCCTTTAAAAATAAGCACTATTTATTTTTAAACAAATTTTCCCATTCCTTTAATAAATTCCCACATTGAATTTATTCTTCCCAAATATCCACTGATATATTTTACTTTACTTTTATAAACCCAGTTTATACATTTTATAGTCACAACCTCCTTTTAAAATCCCACTTCCAACACTTAAATCAATTTTCAGATGGATTTCCAATTTACCTAATTTGAAATAAGTTCCTTTGCTTACTCAATTTATTCAAAATCCATTAACCTCATATTTCATTTCTTAATTATAATTAAAAATCCTTTTGACTAAAAATATCAATTTCAGATTTCCCAAATTCCTTTTCTATTCCTTTGAATAAATTTAAAGCTTAAATATTTAAAATAAATCCTTTTGCTTTTTAAAATGCTCCACTTAAGTTTTAAAAATTCATTATTTCCCTGTTTATTTAAATCTTCTTTCCCTACCCAGAATTTATTTATTAACATTTAAAATCCACTTTTATTCTTTTCCAATTCATTCTTAAATTTAGTCAACTTCTATAATTATTTTTACTTACAAATTTCCTTCTTTAGTTTCTTTTTAAAAATCCGATTCTACATATTTTGATAACTCAGTACCGAAATATATTAAATCAACCCATAGCATCCAACATTTCCAATTATCAATATAACTCAACCAAGAATAGCAAATAATCATAACACAGGATTATTAGAATAATCTAGATAATTTTGAGGAATCCAGTTGGATCCCTCCGACCTGTTTTCCCTGCATCCACAGACGCTGGCACAATATAAAATACCAATTCCACTTCGAGGTGGAATATCGTGGTATTTGGGATTAATATAATATCATCCGCTATTATGCGACGCATAGGGTCTCATCCGCTATTATGCGGGAAATCAATCATTCCAAGATGTATTATATACTATAATATAGCACATCAAATCAATTCAACCATTCAACAAATTATTTAAATTTAACCATTTAAATTTAAATTAAACCAGGTGGGTGAGATTAACTCACCTTTGATTTTTACGACTTAAACCAAACCAGCTTGTTTTCTTCACGATTCTTCACGATTTCAGACCTTGAATAAACATTAGATAATTTTCATTAACATTTGAAACAATCGAAAAATTAAATTTCCATTTGACATATTTAGGTAACTAGTGATTTTATTTTAGTAGTTTTTATTTTAACAAATGATTTAATTTTAAATAAATAATTAAATCTAAACTAATTTCCCTTTAAAAAAATTGTAGTAATTGAAAATAAATAAATAGGTTAACTAACAAATTAATCCCCAAAATCTATTATTTTAAAATAATCTAATAGATTAAAATGTATATATTTATTCCCTGGTTTTCCTATATATAAAAATTTGTTTTCTTTTTATTCTGTAAATAACGATAGTAATCTTCTCTATTGTATGTATATATAAACCTATAAATTGAGAAAAATAAATTGGTTTACAAACTAACTGCTACTCTCCCTTTTAAAAGTATATATATAATTTGTCCAAATAATCTATATAGGTTTTTAAATCCAATATTTAATTTAAATCCTTAAATCTTTCAAATCTATAATAATTTCTGTTTAACCTATTAAATTCTCATCACAAAACTTCATATATTTCGCTGTAAAATGATTTATAGATAAAGTTGCCGTACCTAACGTTCGATCCAGAAAAAAATCAAGTAGCAAACAACCCCAAATCGCGCACGCATCCCCATCGCAGCTAACATCTCGAGATGCATGTGCCACAGAAAATCGCGATTCTCTACTCAAACCCTAGCTACCACAGCGCCACCCATCCATCTCGGGACTCGCCTCCTCCAACCCTGAGCGCCGCGCTTAACATCGAAGGCTGTCGCGATCCCAGATCGAAGAACGAACGAGCTCGGTCGCCACATCACAGTCGACAGGTTGCGATGCCATTAACTCCCCTTTTGAGCTGAACGAATTGATTGTGAGGATTAAAAATGAAGAAGCCGACCACTGATTTCATATATTTGATTTGAACGAGTTTTTTTATCAGTGTTTGATTTTGATTTTAAGCGAAAATTTGATTTTGATTTTTGTACCGAAGAGAAACTCGGCCATTCGATTTGCTCTGAAGATGGTTAAAAAAAGAAAAGAAGACTCGGCTTTCAAAAATGAGAAAGGAGGCGTGTTGAAAAAGGGATAAGGAGACACTGTACAGGCAGCTACAGTGATTTCGAAATGAAAAGAAAAGGTTATGATGTGAAATTATTTCAACTAAAAACTGACTGGTATGAATATATATATATATACTAAATTTAAATTTTCGATATAAATTCAGCGCGTTTACTTGTCGTGTGCTTACACAACAACTCCAAATGCTACGAAAATTGAAACCCGATAATAATACAATATTATGGATCCAATGGAATTGGTTTCGTCGAATTCTAAGACTGTGCCTTGGAAGGCTATTTTTAAAAGTCGATCTAAACGATATATTTTAAAAACTGAACAAATCACTTCCAATTTCAATTTAAAAGCTTTTATTATCATCAAAACTATCAATATAAATTTTACAAGCCTTCAAATTATTTTTAACAGGCTTAAAACTCCATATTCAACATTTTACCCAACTTCAAATTATTTAATTCAATAATTTAATTATCAAATAAATAGTGATATTTGAATTCAAGTTAAAAATTAACTTTTCAAATATTTAAAATAAATTAAATATCCCATTTCAAATGCTCAAAAATTCCAGGTCGTCACACTTGGCTGGCTTCATACTTCCCTAGAAGCCTCGCTATTCTCCCTCATACCGCAACCTTAAATCCTCACGGCGACACCACAATTGCCTGGAACCACCCTCCACAAATTCGAATCCTAAAACCCTACAGTGCCATCATGTCGTCACTACCATGACCTAAAAATCATGCCACCTATTTTCCCACGATCCCTGACCCATGACCTACCTTCGGTATAAAACCCGAGCCTACCGAGCCTAAATAGTCGCTTGGATTTAAAAAAAAACCCAATTCTGTTTATCACGAAATTCCCTCCCAAATTCCTACTTAAAATTCTTGATATAATTATTAAAAATCAAAATTTTTAATGTCGAGTAAGATTATATAATCAAAACAAAGAAACAAAACAATAGATTTTCCCGACTCTAAATGGTTTTTTACTGTTCTTGCTTGATTTTTGAAGTTTGCTTGTTAATTATGCTCAAATATGATTTTAAAAATTAAAACAAGTAGATATAGCCAACTTCCATCTAAAAATCATCACATAAATCTGTTTACATCAGGAGATATAATTTTTCTTGAATTTATTGATCCTGTTTTCAGTCTGTATATACCAACAGAGGCATTCATATGGATATACACTGACATGCACACCGATATATTCTTATATATATACATATGACCATATAAAACAATCATGCAATCACTTATCACTAATTTACTTAAGATTATTGCATGTAACAAGACAAAAAAACAGACTAAAAGCTTGTTTACTCACCTGTAATTGATAAACAGAGGAAAGCTATTTGTGAAAAACTGGCAATTGATGTGAATTTAAATATGCAAGCTTGAATTAAAATTGCAATTTGATATGACCTGTTCTTTAATTCTGATCTACTACGGGATTAGATGATCCTTGGAACTGAAATGCTTTCTGGGTTGGTTCTTGGCTTTAACTGAATTCTGAGTTGAACTTGATTTGCTTAAAACTTTGATTGATCCCTTTTATAGTTATCTTAGTTTTGAATTAATTTGCAGTGGTATCTGAACTTGTTTCACATTTCTTTTCTGGTTTTTATTTACCTTTTCTTAGTTCCCAGGTTTTTAGTTTTTGTGAAAGAAAATGAGAGAGAGTTTAGAGTAATGTATAAGTAAAATCTTGTTTTATTTAAAAATAGAAGATAATTAAAAGATATGACACTAGTTTTAATAATTCTACATTTGTCATTTTCACAAGATAATATCTCAACACTTGTTTATTGCATGATAACATTAGCTTACACATCTAATTACATGTAATCTTAGGCTTACATTTGTTATTTAGTGTATATATATATATATATATATATCTTATATTTGTAATTATACATTAGTTTATAAATTTAAAAAAATGGTTTTTAAAACTTTTATATTTAATTTAATATTTAATGAATAATTTTCTTAATTTATATAATTAATATTCTTTGAAGAAAATAATATAAAAATTATATATATATAATATATTATTTTTTAAAACCAAAATTGTTTTAAGATAATTATCTTTTGAATTTCCAATTCAAATTCAAATTCAATTTAAAATCAACTCACACATATATATACATTTAAATAAACTCAAATTCAATATGTTTTGAAAATAATAATTTTTCTATTTAAAATCTACTTATATCTATATATATATAAACCATCATTTTTATTTGTTTTGAAATAAATAACAATTTTACCAATTTTAAATAATTTATAAAAGAGATTATCACATTTGAATTTACTTGAAATTTGTGGGATATCACAGATATCCTATATTATACTTTCAAATTTATTAACATATCCAGATATCTTTTATTATCACAATTTTATCTGTTTAACATACAAATCAATATTTTAATAATTTTATTCCTGTTAATTATCAATTAGCAGATGTCCAAAAATCCGGGTTATCACAATCCGTTTCATCATATGAATTATAAATTGCCTATTTATCTTATCAAAATCTTTATATAAGTCTATTTTGACACACATGAGGTTCATATATTTATAGTTAAAGTTTTTGATCAACTCATGAGCAAGCAAAGTGTTTTCTACTATTTGCCTACCAAGAATGAAAGCACTTTGATTCACTGAAATTAAATATTTCAATATTATTTTAATTCTATTGCACGGTATACTAGAAATAATTTTATATATAAAGTTCCAACATGCAATTGGTCTATAATATTTTGAACTATTGGGAATTTAATTTTTGGAACTAAAGTTATAAAAGTATGGTTTAAGTTTTTAAGAATTTTCCCAATTCTAAATTTTTTGTGATAGATTCTGACGAATTTTTCTTTATTTCCTCCCAATGAGTTTTATAAAATTTGCACCAAAGCCATCAGGCCCTAGAATTTTATCTTTGTTAGCATAAAAAATAATATTTTTGATTTCCTCAAATCTAATGGGGGCAAGAAGAATATCTTGGCTACTATCATTCAACATAAATTTTTTGTCTCAATTTTTAGGAAAATAACTGAATAAAAATTGGAATTACATAAATTTGAGAAATATTTTATTGCTTCCCTTTCAATGCAAGAAACATCGTTAATAACATTGTCCTTTGCATCTATTAATTTTCCTATATCATTCTTATATTTCCTACTAGACATTTTTGTATAAAAAAATTTACTTGCTTCATCGTCGTTAGCCAGCCAATCAACCTTAGCTTTCTACTTCAAATTTATAGACTGCACATAAAGAGACTTAATCAGATTATTTTGGGCATGAAAAAATTATTGACCTTACAAATGTCTAAGAAATCCTCATCTAATTTGTTTTTCCTCAACTCACATTCCTCTCTAATAAGTTTTAATTCATTTCTAGTTCTATTTTTATTCTAGTTTTTCAGGTTATCCTTGGTTATTGGAAGCATTGGGCAGTGCCCGGTACTTTTATAGTCAAACTTTTTTTTACTATATTTCTATATTTGTCCTCATATACTCATCCATTTATGAATCTGAAAGGGGCATTTTTCTTTAAATAATTATTATTCCGTGTGAGATATATTTGTATTGGTGTATGGTCACTAATTACTTGCGCAGAGTGTAACATTTAAAATCTTTAAAAAAAATTATAAAACTTTGATTTGGCAAAATTCTGTCTAAAATATAGTGAATGTTTCTAAATTCTCTAGATTTCCATGTGAACCTATTTTCAAATGTAGCTAGTTTTATAAAACCAGTTTTAAGTATAAATTTATTTAACCTTTCTAATTTTTTAGAAGGAATTGAATTCCCACTCCTTTTTCACAAGCATGCATGGTGGTATTAAAATCTCTAATAATAATCCAAATGTGACCTACATTTGAGTTTAATAGTTCTAGTTAATTCCATAATGATAGTCTTTCATTTTTCACTATTATATGCATAAACAAAGGTGATTTCAAGGCGTAACCTTCTTTGTTTATACATTTACAATGGATGAACAAATAGTCTCTTCCCTTTCTCTTGTATGATTTTTTGCTTAATGCTTTTAGGTGATTATATCATTTAGAGTTTTTGGTGATATATTTTCTTTTAAAATCACTGTCATCGGCATCTTCAGTATAATCAGTTGCAATAATATCCTTTATATTCTTCATTCTACCTTTTCTTTTTCTTTCGCTTTCCTTTCTGATTTTGCTTGTAGATGAAGAGGAATGTGTAATTAAACTGACTGCCTTTTGAATATTCTATTCTAAAATAAATTTCCTAACTTGAGGGAATAGATAACTTGCTAAATGATTTATTTTAGGACTCTCAGGTGGCTCATTAACAAGAATTTTATTAATGTAAGATCTCTCATCCAAATTCATACAATCAGATTTTGTAGCGAAGTACTCTTTTTCTTGTATACCTGCTTCTTTTCCTTTAATTGGTATTTCATTCAGATTTATAATGATTTCTTCTTATGATATATAATTGGGAGCAGGACTTACCAACATTTTCATCTAAATTTTGTTATGTAACGATTTCTTGAACTTCATTTTCTTGAGAGTTTTCTTGAACAGAAGTAGAATTGTCGTTATTTTTCCCCTTATTTGGTATGTCTTTTGAAGATTGAGGATCTACACCATTATTAAATACAAAATGCACCCTTTTAGTATTTGCATCCTTTTCCGCTTGCATATTATCTTTGTCTTCTATTGAGTTTTCTTGCATTAAACTCTTTTCTTTCTACACCATTTTGGTAACAGGTTTTTTATAGAGTGATTAAAGCATGAATGTGATGACCCGGCAATAGCAATTTGATAATCTTCTTTTATAATAATTTTAGTTTGCAATATTTAATTGATAATTTTATTTTAATAATATTTAATTAAGCAAAATTTATCTTTTCACAGCTAATAAAAATGTTTTCTAATTATAATGTATATATGTATGTATACATTGTGAATAGGAAGTTTTTGGTTTGAATTTAAAACAAAGATTTTCAAGAGTATTTATAATCAAATTCTAAAAGAAAATTAAGTATGCCACTTGTAATACTAAGCTTACAAATGTCAACGCATTGATTATTTAGCTTACAAATGTTAGAAACAATGTATTTTATGTTTAAACCCTTATATTTAATAATTTATATATTATGTTTCATATTTTTACATGTTTTTTTATTAATTAGCTTTTAAATCTTCAATCTCTTTATTTATTGATTACTTATGTTTTTTATATATTTCTTTAAATTATATATTATGTTTATTTTTATATATATACTAACTATATTTATTTCAAATATAAAGAAAGTGTTATTAAACCTCTTTATTAAATCTCATTTTAATTTTAAAAGAATATGTATTAAATCTTTACAACAAATCCTATTAAGTTAAAATACTCTTAATAAATATATATAGAAACTATCTATAGTGTTTTGAAGATGCTTAATTTAACTTTGTAGAGAAATCAGGCTATTTGATTTTCAGTTCAAAACTTCTCAATTCTTTCTTCTTCTACAAATTAAAAGAAACTAAAAACTGAAAACCAAAATCAAAAGAAAAATCAAAACTAAAACTAAAAGAGAAATCAAACTGCAAATTTCAACCTGATTCAAGAGCAAGCAATGCAAAGATTTTAAATTCAACTCAACAATAAAATAAGGTCAGTTTCAGATCAAATACAAAATTCCAGATCAAAAGGATAAAACCTATAGCTCTGTTATTTGCTTTAAAATAGGTGAGTAAACCTAACATTTCAAAGCTAAAATATATATTTACTTGATGCATGCGATAGATCTGTGTGGTGATAATGTATATGGTTTGTATAGATATATCTTGTTTAAATATAGTGAAGTTCTATGTGTATATACTGGTGCAAGCCTGTGAATGTGTGTATATATATGTATGTATGTATGTATATATATATATGCTATGTTGTATTAACAGGTTCAAATTCATCAAAAAATAATTCATATCTTCATATCCAAATAAATTCAAGCTATGATCTCTAAAAGTAAAATGTTTGTAACAATGTAATATCAATTTTACAAATGATTTGAAGAATTTATATTTAGTAATTATTTCAAAAATAATAAATAACAGTGAGGACATAAATATAAGTTAAAAATCAATCATCTTAATTTTAGATTTTGATTATAGAACCAGATTAGTATTAGAAAATGACGAATTTAGATAATGATTTCATGATTTTTAGATTAGTATATGTCGAGGTATTTCGAGTTGACCAGAGAATGTATTATCATCGAATTTCGATGAACGGCAAAGTGATGAGCGACGTTATTGTTGCTGGAGGAGGTGGAAGTCTTGGGGATTATAGGAAAATGAAGGAAGGATTTTTAGATGGTCGTGGAGGCCAGGTGGCATCGAACTAGGGTTCGATGACCTATTTTGGTCGAGAGTGTTATCAGAGCTCGTGCGCCGACGATAGAGCACCGGAGTCGATCATTCAAGGGGGTTCGAAGTGTGAATCGATGACGTTACTCTGGATGAGGCGACGTGGATGCTGGTGGTCGGGATCGTTGTCAGTGGGATGATTTTTCGTTCAGGGTTGAGTTCTAGATTGCGTCGATTGGCTCGATTTTGTTTTGATGTCGTTTTCAATGAGCTGGGTAGTCGGAACGTCTATGGATGTGGATGTCGACTTGAGGGTGGTCGTGGCATTGATCAATGGTGGTCGGAACGGAGGTGCACGTGCATGTGTGCACTTTGGTGTGTTTGGGTTTTGTTGGGTTGGGGAAGAAGGGATTTTTTTGGGGTCAGGCTCGAAGTTTTTCCGTATTTGTCTCGAAGTAAGTGATGCTCACGAGTGGCTCGGGTTTTGTTCGAGTTTTTGGATAGTTGGGCACAGGTTGATTCATTTTAGTTTCCAGGTTTTAAATTTTAAAAGTAAATATGTATCTGGTTATGAAAAGCAATAAGGAAATGAAGTTTTTAATGCAAATAAAGATAAAAGAAATTTTGGAACAAGTTTTAAAACAATGTAAATGTTTTAATCAAGTTTTTTCTAAAAATAATTGTAACAACCTGCATATTTAACGATTATATATTTAAATGTTTTATTTAAATATAGCGTCGTTAGTCGGATTTTTGGGTCCGAAATGTTACTTTTTGCAAACGGCCGAATTAGGGCTCGATACCACTTCCATTGAGTCCAAAATGGAGTTTGCGATCTTTTTAAGTATAAACTTTGATATGTTTGGAGTAAGTTGAATTTTGCTACTTTTTCTAATTGGGTTTTGGGTTTGGGTTCAGCCCATTTGCTAGTGTAATAACCTAACTCGGTCCCTCTCTTCCCCGTTCATTCATTTTCACTTCTAAACTCAAGCTAAAACTGAAAATGGAGGAAAGGAAGAGGAATTAGAAATTCCAAGCCCTAGTTTACTTTGTAAACTTGAATTCTTGCTCCAAAATCAAAGAGAAGCTATTGGTAAGCCTCCTCTTCGTCTTCTCCAACTCTTTTCCTCTTCAATTTCAGAAAGTTTTCTAAACCTAACTTAGGAAATACTTGTTTTGAGTTTAAATTGAAGCTTGTTGGGTTGAAGTAGAGATTGGTTGGTCTTCTCCTTGTAATTGAGCTCCTTCTTCTTCTTTGTTTTGGGTTAAAGGTGAGATGTTTATCTCACATCTATGACTATAATTATCTTTGGTTGTTAGGTATGAATTCCTAACACTATTTCATGTGCATTTGCTTTTGGTTTGGGTTGAATTGGTGAATATTCCAATTTTTAGTGTTTTGGGTCCAAATCTTTAAAATCCTAACTTTGATGTTTTGATCATGTTTTGGTGATGCATCGAGGAGCATATAGGGCCGGGTTGCCTATTGGCATAAACCCTTAGAGCCAATGTTTGTCCGGTTGCATTTTGGAAGAGTTTACTCTTCATTTGAATAGCCTCAAAAATAGCCCAGGCATGGTTTAGTCGACTGAATTCTCTGTTCAGTCGACTGAACCTGGAAACAGAAAGTTCCAGGCAAGATTCATTCGACTGAATTCTCTGTCCAATCAATTGAACCTGGAAACAGAAAGTTTCCAGGCAGAATTCAGTCAACTGAAAATCTCTGTTCAGTCAACTGAATTTGCTCTTTAGTCAAGTGAATTTGCTATTTCAGCCCACTTTGCCTTTTTGGGATTGAGTTTCCAATTTGAATCGATTCGTGATGATCCTATTTGTTGTCATCATTTATTTTGACTTTGATGATTCCTTTTTAATTTCAATCCACGGGGTTTTATAAAATAATCTTTTAAATTGTATTAAATGCTTGCTTCTCTAATTTATAAATTCTATTTAAACGCACACACACAATTTCGCACTTTGAGGGGAGTGGAAAGGAGATTAAATGGTTAAGTAAAACACGGACCATGAATCCGTGCGTTTATCTTTCCGATTAATTCCCGACCTATTCGATTGATTGTTTTGACCTTTTGGTCTGGTTTACCAATGGGATGAGGTAAACTTTGTACTGCTTTGAGTGTGAAATTAACTAACGGATAGTAAACCGTTTAGTGCGAAGGAGTGGTTATGGGACTCACGTTACCACTTTTCGGATTCCTTTTCGAGAGTTGTGACACAATCTGCCAGTTAGTGGTGTCCAGTATTGGGCCTTCGGACCTTCACCACTACGGTTTGTTTCCTTTGGGTGTGTTGCCTTCGGGTTTGCACCTTCAGGTTTGTTGCCTTCAGGTATGTTGCCTTCGGGTATGTTGCCTTCGGGTTTGTACCTTCGGGTTTGTGCCTTCGGGTTTGTGCCTTCGGGTTTGTTGCCCTATTGTATCGCTTTCGGAGTTGGTCTTTATGAGCAGCTCGAGTGATATTTGGGTTTGGAGCCTTCGGGGTTATGGATCCTTGTTTATACAGTACTGAACTCGAGCAATCTTTTGTTTTCATTGATATGTATATTCCCTAGGTATCGCTCTTCGGTGTTGGACTTTTTGAGCCGCACGATATATAGTTGTTACCTTGTGGAACTTATGTTACCTTCATTGGTATTTGTTATTGCCTTTTTGGCTTGTTTTGGGATATTCATATCCTTTGTTTATTTGAATTGCTAATGAGATGAGGCTTGTTCTGTTATGATTCATCTTTTGTTAGATGATTATGTTATCTCTTGTAGAGATATTTGTTATACTTTATGACCTTGTAGGTTTATTGTTGTTCAGTTTTCTAACTGATTTGTTTAGCCAGACTGACCCGTGTATTTATACTCGGGTCAGACCGAGATGTTTCAGGTTAGGTGCATTTGGACTTAGCATATTTTGCTTCCGCATGGACTATTCAGCTTGTTCCTTTTTGTTTAAGCTTTTTTGTGTAGTCCTTTTTGTTGTAACTCTAATATGTATTCTTTTGACTCATCTGTATATTGTGGTTTGCTATGCCACTTGACATGTATTAGTTTACAAACTCTGTTATGTATCAATATATGTGTATACGATGATCTACTGTTCTGTGATGTATATTACATTTGAGTTGTTATATTCTATTCTGATAGATTCTCCAACCACCTATGGTTTTGTTTTAAGTATTCATTGGGTATGTCGACCTGCTTGGTATGTCTATTGTCGATGTATTCAATAGATAGTTAGAGCAAGGCTATAGATGGTCGCTCCTAACCAGCCTTATTCTCCGTGTCAGTTGACGACATTACCCTGTAGTGGCTAGCGTGGGTATAGAGGTGGGGCGTCACAGCTTAGTATCAGAGTTGAGTTCAGAACAAAATATGATAAACACAGAATAGAAGCACATATTACGATACATCAAAGTGTAATAAGTGATACAATCTTTGAATCATCTTGCCTCTATCCCTTCTGTGACTTGGTGGTAGATAGAATGTGGGAATACGTCTAGGAATGCATTTTGTTCCGTATTATTCCACATTTGAATTAATGACATCTACCTTGTGAATAATCTTGTTCTTATCTTAACTTTCAGCGTATGGATGGAAGAGGCAGAGGACGACGTTCGGACGCTGGGCAATCCAGTGGTTCACATCCGGATGGCATTTATATGTCTGCCGATCAGTTTTTGGAATTGTTTAGGAGCACTCAGCCTCCAGTTCCTCCTCGAGTATCTCCACCTCGCAAGTCTGCCTTTGCACGTCAGTGCAGTGATTTTGCTCATCTTGGAGGAAAGCCGTTTAGGGGCTCCGAGTCTGTTCTTGAAGTCCAAGCTTGGCTTCGCACGTGCAAGCGTATCTTCTCTCGCATGGATCTTTCTGATCATGATAGAGTTCTTGTAACTTCTAGCTTATTACAAGGGCGTGCTCTTGATTGGTATGAGCTTCTTGTAGCCGAAATTGATGAGTCTACTCTTTCTTGGACTCAGTTTCGGGGACGATTTGAACTCATGTTCGTTCCTGAATCCGAAAAAGTTTTATTGACCCGTCGCTTCCTTGAGTTGAAGCAAGGGAAATCTTCTGTTTCTGAGTATGTTGCATCATTCGAGGCTTTATCTAAGTATGGTCTTGAATTCATTAGCACTTCTTATAAGAAGAATTTGAAGTTTGTCTCTGGTCTTAAGAAATATCTTAAGAAGTCTTTGTTGCTCCAGCTTAAGCTTTCTTTTGAGGAGTTGGTAGATTCGGCACTTCATCTCGAGACCGTCGAGAAGGAGTGTGATAGTGATGAGGATGTTGAGGTTTCCAAGAACCCCAATAAGAAGCAGTTTCCATTTCAGAAATCCAGGTCTTTTCCTTCCAAGAAAAAGAAGACCGGTAGTTCTAGTTCTCAGCCTCAGTCTTCTGGAACACCTTTCATTCGGAAGTGTTTCAATTGTGGTTCTCCGGATCATATTTTCCGAGCTTGTCCTAAACCTCTCTTTTGCCTCTATTGCAAGAAGGAAGGTCATCATGTTTCCACCTGCCCAACTATTCTCGTTGGTGCCAAGTCTGGCAAGCTTAGTGCTGCCAAGGCTTCTAAAGGTCCTTCTCAGCCTAAAGGTATATCTCCATCTATTTTGGAAGGTTCTATTTTATTTCATAACCATAGTATTCAAGTTCTTTTCGATACGGGTGCATCACATTCTTTCGTATCGCAAAGCTCGATGATGATTTATCCTTGGATGTTTCTTGTTTGGTTACTTCTTTAAGGATTGCGAATCCTATTGGAGGATCCGCGACCCTTAGTATGCTTTGTGATGATGTTGAGGTTGTTTTATGTGGCTTTTCTTTTCGTGCGAATCTGCACGTTATTTCTTGTCTGCGATTTGATATGATTTTGGGAATGGACTGGCTAGTGAGATATGATGCCAGGATTATTTGTTCTGAAAGGATTTTATATCTTCGACATCCGGATTCGCCTACTCGGCTATTACTTGTTCTTCGGAATGTGGATAATTTCGAAATGGCTTTACATTCTCTTGATTCATGAGATGATGATGATATATCTCGTATTCATGTTGCTTGTGACTTTTCTGATGTTTTTGAACCTATTTCGGGTTTGCCACCCAAGCGGGCAATTGAGTTCCACATTGATCTCATTCCAGGCTCGCAGCCAGTTAGTCGTCCTCCCACGAGGATGTCTACAAAAGAAAATAAGGAACTCAAGAAGAAGCTTTTAGAGCTTGAGTCCAAGCAGTTGATTCAGTCCATTTTTTCTCCATGGGGATCCGCGGTCGTCTTCGTGAAGAAATCTGATGGAACTCTTAGGCTTTGCATTGACTATCGCAAACTTAACGAGTTAACCATCAGGAATAGGTATCCATTGCCTAGGATCGATGATATGTTCGATCTATTGAGTGGTGCTAAGGTCTTTTCTCAGCTTGACCTCGCCATGGGTTTTCATCAGTTACGAGTCGTGGAGGATTGCATACTACTTACCGCTTTCCGCACTCGTTATGGTTCTTTTGAGTGGCTCGTTATGCCGTTCGGTTTGACGAACGCTCATGCTTTCTTTATCGATCTCATGAATCGAATATTTCGAGAATATCTCGATAAGTTCGTCCTTGTGTTCATTGATGATATCCTTATTTATTCTAAGTATGAAGCTGAGCATGCTAATCACTTGAGAATTTTCTTGAGTACCCTCCGTCATCATCAGCTTAGAGCCAAATTCTCCAAATGCCACTTTTGGGAGAATAAGGTTAATTTCTTAGGCCATGTTGTATCTTCCGATGGCATTTCTGTCGATCCCTCAAAGATCGAAGCCATCCAGAATAGGAAGAGGCTTGAGAATGTGCATGAGATTCGTAGTTTCCTTGAATTGGCGGGTTATTACCGTCGGTTCATTAAGGATTTTTCCCGTGTTGTGCTTCCTCTCACCAGCCTTACTCGGAAAGACATTCGTTTTATTTGGTCTGGCAAGTGTGAAGCTTCCTTTCAGACATTAAAGGAACTTCTCACTAATGCTCCTATTCTTATGGTTCCCGAGGGGATTCATGATCTTGTTGTCTACACCGATGCGTGTGGTAGTGGTCTCGGTGCTGTTCTTATGCAGAAGGATCGGGTAGTTGCTTATTCTTCTAGGAAACTGCGTCCGAATGAAGTTCTCTATGCCACTCATGATCTTGAGTTAGCCGCCATTGTATTTGCCTTGAAAATTTGGCGACACTATTTATTGGGTGAGTGCTTCATTCTTTATACCGATCATAAATCCTTGAAGTATTTGTTCACTTAGAAGGAAGTCAATATAACGCAACAGCGTTGGCTCGAGTTTCTTGCCTCCTATGACTTTGATATCCAGTATACCCCTGGGAAGGGTAATCGTGTTGTTGATGCGCTTAGTCGCAAACATTCGGCTGTTGTTTCTATGATGCTTGCCGAGTGGGATATTCTTGAGACTCTATCTTTTTTTGAAATTCGTGATCGAGGTTCATCTTCTGATACTCCTATTCTATTATTTAGTTTGGGAGCTCGACCCATTTTGTTGGATCGTATTGCCGATGCTTAGCGGCGTGATCCTGATTTGTTGCATCTTATTCATCTTTTTGAGTCTGGATCCTGTGATGAGGCGTTGCGGGATTTCAGCATTGATTCTCATGGGTGTCTTCGCAAGAAGAACCGTCTTTTTATGCCTTCTGATTTTGCGCTTAGGCATGACATTCTTGATGATTGTCACCGTTCTAAGTATACCATTCATCCTGGTAGTAGTAAGATGTATGCCGATATGCATCGTTTTTATTATTGGAAAGGCATGAAACGCGATGTGGCGAGTTATGTGAGTAATTGCATAACCTATCAGCGTATTAAGGCCCAGCATCCTTCGGGTCTTCTTCAGCCTCTAGAGATTCCATTGTGGAAATGGGATCAGATTTCTATGGATTTCATTAATGGCCTACCTCGTTCGAGATCAGGCCATTCTAGCATCTGGGCTATTGTCGATCGCCTCACTAAATCTGCTCATTTTGTTCCTATTAAGTCTAATAGGACTGCTTCTCATTTTGCTAAGTTGTATATCAAGGAAATCATGAGACTTCACGGCATGCCTAGTTCTATAGTGAGTGACCGTGATCCTTTATTCACGAGTCATTTTTGGCAGAGTCTTCAGCAAGCTTTGGGAACAAAGCTTAATTTTAGCACAGCTTATCATCCGCAATCTGACGGATAGACTGAACGGGTGAATCGTATCTTGGAAGATCTCCTCCGTATCTGTATTTTTGATTTTGGTGGTAGTTGGGAGGATCACCTACCTCTTGTAAAGTTCTTCTACAACAATAGTTGTTAGTCTAGTATCGGTATGGCTTCTTTCGAAGCTTTATACGGAAGGCCATGTCGATCACCTTCTTGTTGGTTGGAATCTGGGGAGAAGCTTATTCTTGGTCCAGATTTTGTTCGTGACTCTTCCGAGAAGATTGATCTTATTCGGTTGAGAATGAAAGAGGCACAGAGCCGCCAGAAATCCTACGCGGACAACCGTAGGAAGCCTCTCGAATTCTCGATTGGTGATCTTGTCTTTATTCGTGTTTCTCCTTTGAAGGGGGTTATGCATTTCAATACGACTAGGAAATTGGCTTCTCGCTTTATAGGACCATTTTCTATTACTGAACGTATTGGCCCTGTGGCTTATAGAGTTTCACTTCCAGCTCATTTATCTGGCATTCATGACGTGTTTCACGTCTCTCAACTTCGGAAGTGTCTTCGAGAGTCGGATTCTGTTATCGATTCTCCTTATTTGCAAGAGCTTGAGATCTCACCGGACTTATCTATTGTACAGCAGCATATTCACGTACTTGGCACGGAGGTGCGACACCTTCGGAACAAGGACGTGCCGCTCGTTAAAGTTCAATGGTCCGCTAACTCCAATGACTGTACTTGGGAAACCAGAGAGTTTATCGAGCGATCTTATCCGGGTTTTCTATCTTCGCTTGGCAATGGTGAGAATATCTCTTCGTCCCAAGCTTATTTCCTTTTCTTTTTGGGGTGATGTATGTATGTAGTTGTTACAAATATCGTCTCTGGGAATTGCGGGGACGCAATTTTGTAAGGAGGGGAGATCTGTAACAACCCGCATATTTAACGATTATATATTTAAATGTTTTATTTAAATATAGCGTCGTTAGTCGGATTTTTGGGTCCGAAATGTTACTTTTTGTAAACGGCCGAATTAGGGCCCGATACCACTTCCATTGAGTCCAAAATGGCGTTCGCGATCTTTTTAAGTATAAACTTTGATATGTTTGGAGTAAGTTGAATTTTGCTACTTTTTCTAATTGGGTTTTGGGTTTGGGTTCAGCCCATTTGCTAGTTTAATAACCTAACTTAGTCTCTCTCTTCCCAATTCACTCGTTTTCACTTCTAAACTCAAGCTAAAATTGAAAATGGGGGAAAGGAAGAGGAATTAGAAATTCCAAGCCCTAGTTTACTTTGTAAACTTGAATTCTTGCTCCGAAATCAAAGAGAAGCTATTGGTAAGCCTCCTCTTCATCTTCTCCAACTCTTTTCCTCTTCAATTTCAGAAAGTTTCCTAAACCTAACTTAGGAAATACTTGTTTTGATTTTAGATTGAAGCTTGTTGGGTTGAAGTAGAGATTGGTTGGTCTTCTCCTTGTAATTGAGCTCCTTCTTCTTCTTTGTTTTGGGTTAAAGGTGAGATTTTTATCTCACATCTATGACTATAATTATCTTTGGTTATTAGGTATGAATTCCTAACACTATTTCATGTGCATTTGCTTTTGGTTTGGGTTGAATCGGTGAATATTCCAATTTTTAGTGTTTTGGGTCCAAATCTTTAAAATCCTAACTTTGATGTTTTGATCATGTTTTGGTGATGCATCGAGGAGCATGTAGGGCCGGGTTGCCTATTGGCATAAACCCTTAGAGCCAATGTTCGTCCGGTTGCATTTTGGAAGAGTTTACTCTTCATTTGAATAGGCCGAAAAACAGCCCAGGCATGGTTTAGTCGACTGAATTCTCTGTTCAGTCGACTGAACCTGGAAACAGAAAGTTTCCAGGAAAGATTCAGTCGACTGAATTCTCTGTTCAGTCGACTGAACCTGAAAACAGAAAGTTTCCAGGCAGAATTCAGTCAACTGAAAATCTCTGTTCAGTCAACTGAATTTGCTGTTTAGTCAACTGAATTTGCTATTTCAGCCCACTTTGCCTTTTGGGATTGAATTTCCAATTTGAATCGATTCGTGATGATCCTATTTGTTGTCATCATTTATTTTGACTTTGATGATTCCTTTTTAATTTCAATCCACGGGGTTTTATAAAATAATCTTTTAAATTGTATTAAAAGCTTGCTTCTCTAATTCATAAATTCTATTTAAACGCACACACACAATTTCGCACTTCGAGCGGAGTGGAAAGGAGATTAAATGTTTTAGTAAAACACGGACCACGAATCCGTGCGTTTATCTTTCCGATTAATCCCCGACCTATTCGATTGATTGTTTTGACCTTTTGGTCTGGTTTACCAATGAGATGAGGTAAACTTTGTACTGCTTTGAGTGTGAAATTGACTAATGGATAGTAAACCGTTTAGTGCAAACGAGTGGTTATGGGACTCACGTTACCACTTTTCGGATTCCTTTTCGAGAGTTGTGACACATTCTGCCAGTTAGTGGTGTCCAGAATTGGGCCTTCAGACCTTCACCACTACGGTTTGTTGCCTTCGGATGTGTTGCCTTCGGGTTTGCACCTTCAGGTTTGTTGCCTTCGGGTATGTTGCCTTCGGGTATGTTGCCTTCGGGTTTGTGCCTTTGGGTTTGTTGCCCTATTGTATCGCTTTCGGAGTTGGTCTTTATGAGCCGCTCGAGTGATATTTGGGTTTGGAGCCTTCGGGCTTATGGATCCTTGTTTATACAGTACTGAGCTCGAGCAATCTTTTGTTTTCGTTGATATGTATATTCCCTAGGTATCGCTCTTCGGTGTTGGTCTTTTTGAGCCGCACGATATATCGCTGTTACCTTGTGGAACTTGTGTTACCTTCATTGGTATTTGTTATTGCCTTTTTGGCTTGTTTTGGGATATTCATATCCTTTGTTTTTTTGAATTGCCAATGAGATGAGGCTTGTTCTATTATGATTCATCTTTTGTTAGATGATTGTGTTATCTCTTGTAGAGATATTAGTTATACTTTATGACCTTGCAGGTTTATTGTTGTTCAGTTTTCTAACTGATTTGTTTAGCCAGACTGACCCGTGTATTTATACTCGGGTCAGACCGAGATGTTTCAGGTTAGGCGCATTTGGACTTAGCATATTTTGCTTCCGCATGGACTATTCAGCTTGTTCCTTTTTGTTTAAGCTTTTTTGTGTAGTCTTTTTGTTGTAACTTTGATATGTATTCTTTTGACTCATCTGTATATTGTGGTTTGCTATGCCACTTGACATGTATTAGTTTGTAAACTCTGTTATGTATCAATATATGTGTATATGATGATCTACTGTTCCGTGATGTATATTACATTTGAGTTGTTATATTCTGTTCTGATAGATTCTCCAACCACCTATGGTTTTGTTTTAAGTATTCATTGGGTATGTCGACCTGCTTGGTATGTCTATTTTCGATGTATTCAATAGATAGTTAGAGCAAGGCTATAGATGGTCGCTCATAACCAGCCTTATTCTCTGTGTTAGTTGACGGCATTACCCTGTAGTGTCCTTGGCTAGCGTGGGTATAGAGGTGGGGCGTCACAATAATAATAAGAATATGATGTATAAGTTTCAAGCAAATGTTAACCAAATTTTAAAGTGTATATAAATAAATGAGTTTTCAAAGGTATATAAATCAAGTTTAAAAAGAAATTTATTAAACAAGTTTTGACAAGTTTCAAAGATTTAACTTTAAAGTTAAATGTTTACATTTGTTTCGGTTTGTATATTAGATTAATTATGTAATTAAATCCCTTAGTGTTTTCAAAATAAAATAAAATGATGTACTTAAGAAGTAATTAAGATAAGTGTATAAATTTTAATTAACCAAGAAGATCTCAAATGTTTTTTTGTATAAACTAATTTCAAGCTTTTATTTAAATAAATATAAATGATGAGTAAGTGCTTAATTAAGGTAAATGATTTATCCTAACTAATTAAGATCTTATTAATAAAAATAATTAAATTATAATTACTTAATTAATTAAAGATAATTAATTAATGTAATTAAATTAAGTTAATTAATTGGGTTAATTAATTACGGATAATCACTTAATGAAATTGATTAAGTATATATAATTACTTAATGTAACTAATTAAGTATAATTACTTAATGTAATTAATAAAGTATAATTACTTAGTGTAAGTAATTAATGGATAATTAGTAAATGTAATTAATTAAGGGAAATTACTTAATGAAAGTAATTAAAGGTTAATTGCTTAAATAAATAAATAAAGGATCATTAAAGGATAATTAACTTAAGTAACTAATGAAAAATTACTTAATTAAAGGAATAATTACTTAATGAAAGTAATTAAGGGTAATTAATTAATGTAAGTAATTGAAAAATAATAATAATTAATTAATGTAATTTGTAACAACCCTGAATTTTGAACAATTTAATTTGTAAATATTTAATTTATTTTAAATATTTAAATGATTATTTGACTTAAATTTTAAATTATCAGAATAAATTGGCGATTAAATTTAAGAATTTAATATAGTGAAAAGTAGAATAAAATTTAAATTTGACTTTGAAGTTGAATTGAATATTGAATTTGTATTTTAAATTCGAACTAATGACTTAGAAAAGATAGTTTGGATTTACGAATTTTTATTTATGTAAATTAATAAATTGATGGTTAGTTAATAACATTTTTCTTAACTTAAATAAAATGGAATAAAATTTTATCAATACAAAATACAAGTATAAAATCTAATTGTAAAACATGTTAATATTAATTTATGTTTGATAGTTGAACTTCAAAACGTTTATATGTTTATTTAAGAAAATAATTATGCAAAACAAATTGAATTTAAAAGAAAAAAGAAAAAAAATGGTAATAATATATATAATAAAAAGAATACACTGCCTTACCTTGTCAGCTAAACCCACGCCCTAAATCGTGTCCCTCTGCAAAAACACGTTCTCCCTATTCCTTTATACCCGACCCCTTTTACCTTTCTCATTTTAAAAACCTAAACGAAAAAAAAAACGAAAAATAATGGCGGCCACGATCGTTCGTCCCCCTTTTTAAAATTAGGGTTTCAGCTCGATTCGCTCGCATCTTCCTATTCGTTCGTCTTCAAGCTCGCGGTTCCTCCTTGTTGCGATTCGTTAAACAAGGTGAGTAATTTAATTTACTCACATCTATTCGAACTTGATTCTATGTTCGGCAACTTGATTTTTTGTTTGGTATTTGGTGATGTTTCTGACTTTATTCGATTTTGATGACGTTGATGATTTTTGGGTTTTCGACTTTGCCATTCTCCGGCCACACCACTTTGTTAAAACTTGTACCTTGGTTTTTACTTGCTTTGTTGACTTCGGTTCTTTTGATTTGTTAAAAATTAGTTGCTGTGATGAAGTTTTCTTGGTTCATTTGTTCGAATTTCTGGAAATTTAATTTGGTTGATTTTCGACCTTGCTTTGACTTCGGTCATATAATTTTTGTATGTGTTTCACGGTTGCATTTGGGCTTTGATGTTGCACTGCTTCATCATGGCACTTGAACTGTTTTGATTTCTGGCATTTCAATGACTTGTTCATTCGAAGTGATCTACTTCGTGATGTTGAATCTATACTTTGAATCTGCATGGTGCTGCCGACCTGTAGCCTGCAGTTATGTTGCTAGTTCCTCGGTCATTTCCAGTTGCTTGTAGTCTGGTATCTGATCATCTGTATCAGTGTTGTTTTTTATTGCTGTTGTATTTCTTTGCTTGTTGTCCAGTTGCACTTCTTTGACTTCATTGCATATTATTGCAGTTGCCACTGCCTTCACTTGTACATGTTCATTGAACTTGAATATGTTGCATTGGTCTGTGTCACTGAAGTAGTTGTCACTGTGTATACTTCTGTTGCATTCATTTGTTTGCATATACATGTTGCATCCATATTGTCACTGTTTGATATAGTTGCATTCCAGTTGTACTTGTAGCTTCATTGTATTGCAGTGAGTAACATTTTAAAAAAAAATTAAGCATATAAATCTTTTACATCCTGACAAGATTGTATGAGTATGCTTTATCTTCTCTATGTGTATATATATATAGATGTCTGGATAACAACATGTTGTTTAAGACCTGAGACTTCTCTGTGCTTTAGTTTCCAGTCTTGGTTAATCTATTTGTTTACCTACAGATTAGTTTTAAATTTTCAATTAAAATAAATTTTTAACCCTGGTTTGACCTGAGTTTTCTAAAACAAATTCAAACATAACTTTAAGTCTCTGTTATGTGGAAGTCGCCATTTACTGGTTCACTGCTTAGTTTGAAGTCTGATTAGTTTTGTTGTGAAGTTGTCACTGATTTTTGTCCATCCTGTTTTGTTTCATTGTCCACTGACCACTTATTGCATATGCCATTCACTTCAGTTGCATGTATATGCATATTTGATTCATTGATTCTTGTTTACTTGTTAGCACTTATAACATATACACATGTGCACTTATATGGGTCTGCATTTATTTGTTTTCGTGAGACTTGAACATGTTTGAAGCATTTGAATTGACTGAATACTTGAAGTCTTTATCCATATTTCCAAATTGCATACTTTTAAATGCTACTTGCAGTATACATAAATTGATTCATATTTATGCTGTGCACTACTTTCATTCTGATATGTTCTATTTTGCCACTGTCTTGTTCAAGACTGATACTTTCGTTTGTGGCATGGTATTCATTCTGTAGTCTGGTCCTCATGTGCATTCATGTAGCTGTTGGATCTTGCATTGTTGTTCACTGTATATATCACTGGTATCTTTCATTTTGTTTGCACTTGCTTGACCCAGTTTGGTAGTTGCATACTTGATATGCACTTTTATTGTCCACCCATGTAGTGAGACCTGTAGCATGCTTTGTTCATGCATTTTGCTCGACTGTTTAGTTTTCTGGCTATTTGATTGTTTCAACTGCAGCTCATATGTATGCAGTTTGCCCTTGATTTTTGCAGTTGCGTTGAGTCATGATAGTTGTGACTTGACCTTTGCATTTTGTAATTGCTGATAACACGTATCTGTATACATGTTGCCAGTTGCCTTTGTTGGGTATTGATGCTTTGTGTCCTATAATGTTGGGTGTTGTGGTGCCATATTTCGGTGCTCTCACCTCATTT
Organism: Allium cepa; assembly: GCA_030765085.1. Lineage (NCBI taxonomy): Eukaryota > Viridiplantae > Streptophyta > Magnoliopsida > Asparagales > Amaryllidaceae > Allium > Allium cepa. Next base: position 154,513,079 of record CM060937.1, read on the forward strand.
TGCTGTCTTCATGTAGTTTGAACCCTTGCCTTTGCGCATTGGGTCATTCGAGCCTTCGCGCTTTGTGATCTTGTGGTGGCTGCAAATTTTTGATTGCAGATTCGCCCTCGTATTCATTTGTGACCGCAGTTTCGTTTTTATATGCAGTTTTGCCTATGTCGGTTTGCGTTGCATCGACATTTGATTTCATAAATTTCGGTTCATTGATCTTTTGGGTACATCATCACTATAGTGGCGAGGCAGTGCACGCAAGCGTGAACTGCAGCCACACGGAATTAACATTTATATGTGGCGAGGCAGTGCACGCGTGCGTGTACTGCAGCCAATGGGTTTGGATGTTTTTAAGTAACTTTTCAATTATTTGAATTGAATTGATTTAATTTGATGATTTTGTTGTTAATTGCCGTTTAGGCAGATTTTGATTGTTTTCTAAATTATCTTCATCGATAATCCCTTCATCTATCCTCATTGATAATTTGAATCTACTGAGTTATTGTTTAACACTGTTAAGTGTTATATTTACCGTTATCCGATTTCTTGTTAAAGGATCGGATAGGTGAATTTATCTTTGACTGTCGTCTAATTGTTATTTAATTATTATTGCCTCTATGCACTAATAACTGAGTTTGAATTAGACTGACCCGTGTATTATTTTCTTTTGAATGTAATACTCGGGTCAGACCGAGTATTTTACAGCTTGAAGATTTTCAGGCCGCGAAGTTAGAGAGAGTTGGGGAAATTGCTTCACTTTAGCTTTTCGAAGAATTTTTGTACTTAAAAGAAATATTCCGCTGTATAAAAATTTAATGCATTGTACAAACTCTGATATATGTAAGAAAATTCATTTAATGTGAAATATTATGATTACTCTGTGATTCTGTGGCTGTTTCTGTTTAAACTCTATAAACTGAATAACAATCCGTCATTTTGAACGTCTCAAGTTGGTTTAATTACTGGCTGGGGCGGTCAGAACGGCGGGTCGTTACAAAAGTGGTATCAGAGCTTTGGTTTACACAAAGCTCAGTTTATGATGTTGAATAGTTACTAGGATCACTTTAAAGAAAAATATTTTTCAAATTTAAGATAAGTATGAAATTGTTTTCTTTGAAAGATAAAAGTTATTTTGAAAATTCAAATTTTTTCGAAAATTCCCCTTTCTAAATTTAGGTTTGCGATAGTTTCTCATTCGAAAATCCATTATCGAATTATTGAGATTTATGAAAAATAAAATATAAGTGAAGTGAATTAATGAATTGGTTTAAATCGAATATTTTGAATATCTCCAAAATAATAAATTGTGAAATGAAATAACATTTCAATTTAGTTATAGCCAAGAGGATAATTAAACTATAACTTGGGAATTTGATTCTGAATCCTTTTGAAAAATTAATTTCAAATGTTTTGAAGAACGATTTAGTGAATAAATGGATTATAAGTATTTAACTTATAATATGGACTTTTGGTATATAATGGAGTTATATAAATTGAATTGAATTAATAAAAGGGATTTATAAATCGAAGTTTATAAATAGAAATGGAATTTGTAAAGATTGTTTATAAATTCGAAACCAAATTGAATTTGATAAATGAAAAATAGAAGTTATTAAAGGAGACATATTCACGATTTTGGACAGCGAATTATCCTTTATGTTAGATATTGTGATAGTAAATGTTGGTTGGGAATTTTATCCACGATTTTGGACAGTGGATAATCTTTAAAAAAAAAGTGTAGAAACACTGAATTGAATAAATAAGTATATTCACGATTTTGGACAGTGAATATATTATTGAATAAAACGGATATGTTTGAGAAAGTGATATGAAATGATTGAAAATCCAACTTCTGCTAATAAGAATTTCAAATTTTGATAGGAAACTTCGAAAACATCTTGTTAATTATAATGGCGAAAACCGAAGCACAAAAAGCCGCACGCCGTGAACAAAGAGCAATTGCTCGTAGGGAAGCAGAAGCGACACGTGCGGAGATTGAAAGGAGATTCAGTGAAAGGCAAGCACCTGGTCCATATGATGAGGTTATTTGCTATCGATGTCATAAAAAGGGACATTATGCCATTAAGTGCCGAGTAAGGAGAAAGAAAAGGAATGTGGATGACCGTTTCGCTCGTCCTGAGATTGTGTGTTTTAAATGTCGGGAAAAAGGACATTTTCTTAGTCATTGCGCTAAAGTGAAAAGGAAAAAGTGCATACTCGATTTACCCGTCGATAAATTGACAATCTGCTACCATTGTCGTCAGACTGGACATATAGCCAGAAACTGCACCGAAAGACAGCATGGAAAGCAAGCTATTGCCCGACCAGCTAGAGCGAAAACTGTTAAGGTGATAGATAAGGATGGAAACATCTCATATTTTTGCAGTAACTGTGGGGATTGGGGACATGTTGATTTTGAATGTGTTAATTCTCCTTTAATACAACCTGAAATAGTGTCATCCGAAGATGAAAGTTTGGCGAAGATGCGTACTACCAGACGAGAAGTCGATAGTCCTTAAAAAATTCTGGATCTTAAACCAATCAATATATTCTGTAATACTATCTTTTGTAATCCACAATCTTCTGTGTACGTCTTTTAAAAGTATTAGGCTATGTAAAATTTTGTACTGAAGGAAATATTTTAATGAAATAGCATCTTGGGAAGGAAGTTTATTTGTTAACTTAACTATATGAATCAAACTAATTTTGATGAAAAGCTTATATTTCAAGTTTAAACTAATGCCTAAAATGGTTAATGTGGAAATATAAATTTAATGGAACCAAGTTAATGAATGGCTTACTAAAGAACTAGTTGATTATTTTTGAAATAGAAAGGCAAATGCAAAGTTTAAATAGAATTTAGATTTCAAATTTGAAGTTGTCAACATGATAATCCATTATAGGTTTAATAAATTCAGTGATGAATTTGAATTTAAACGTGCGAAAAATTTAATTAAGTGAAAAACTTAATATTGAAAGGTTTGAAATTGGTTTAAAACTAATATTATGAAAAGTATGAGGAATTCAAACTACGAATTAAGTTGAAGTTGAAATTGAAAAAGTTAATGGTTTTAAAGATGTTTTAAAATGCATTAAGTATCGAATACATAGATTTCAACATTCATTGTTGAAATAGACGTTTTCGAGAGAAATAAAAGGAAATGGTGGACTATAACACTGTTGTTATAGTAAATGGTTTCCGAAAGGAAATGTTGTTTATAGTATTGGGATTCATATATCTATCTTAAATTCGAATCCCTATACTAGTGATTGTGAGTTGTAGTGACGATGTTTTATGCAACATTCGTTTTGACTCAAATAAATGTGTTTAAAAGAATGATTTCCTTTAAAAATGAAATATATACTTAATTTTGATTCAAGTATATTGAATATTTTCAGTGCTGAAAATAAATGAACTTGTGAATTACTTATTATTAAATAAGTATGGAAATGTTTTCCAATATGAAATGAAAGGTTTGAAATTTTATCTTTTAAAGATAAATTGAAAAAATGAATATTTGAAATTTATTTCAAATGGTTAAGTTGGAAAATTATATATATCTTGTAAAGATATTTTTGGAAAATTTGAACGATCAGTTCAACTTGAATATTTTCCAAAAAGATTGAATTTTGAGTTAAATTGAGTTTAACTTCGACATCAAAAACAATATAAGTTGAGCTTTGAATTTTGGATAGTCGATTTGGATTGTATGTCTAGCATTGTGAATTGATGACATAGCAATTGATCTCTATTAAATATATATCTGTTGGTGGCGGAGAATTTATTCTTTTAGCTTAACACCCTTCTCTGAGACGTACGAACTTAGAGGTTATATATCGATAGACACCAATTATGTGTTGAGAATTGACGATGTAACGTGAAATCCAAATCGAATGTGAAGTCGATAATGAATTGGATTATGAATATGAATTAGGTTTGAGATAACCTTAAATTAGAGGAAAATTTTAAATGAAATGGAAAATTTTGGAATCCTCTATTTGTTATGAATGTGAATTGAGTTTTCGTAACTTATATATGTGAATGTAATAATTCGAAAACCATCAGTTTGGAAATTCATTATTATGAAAAGTCCTGTGTAGGTTTACATAGGTATGATATGTACGAAATGTGAAATGAAGTACTATATGTATATGACATATGTTTTCTAAAACTGAGGATATGGAAATGTACCTTCCATTTATTATTTGTGAAGGTGATTGGAACTCGGTGGAGTGTCCATTGGAAATCGTAGCTACGTAGAATTTCCATTAGTGGAATGTCCATTGGGACTGACTGGAATCCCCCACGATGGATCATCGTGTTTGGGATTATGTGAATTGATGCTGGCGTAATTCGTGGGGCGTGATGCCTACAGTTACAAGCGATTCCACTGGGATAGTGGCGCAACCGCCGTGTAAACTGCGATCTAGAGGCCGAAGCGTAATTTGAGGGGCGTGATGCCTACGGTCACGAGCGATTCTACTGGGATAGTAGCGTAACCGCCGTGTGAACCGCATTTTTGGCAACAAGCATGGCGAAATTCAAGAGAGATGTGAAATCTACAGTTACAAGCGATTCTACTGGGATAGTAGCATAACCGCCGGGTAAACTGTGATCCATGGGGGAACGTGCTTTCCATATCCATTTTTAAAAGAATTTTTAAAATGTATTTTCACTGGGAGTTGAAACAAGTATATTTAGTACTTGGAGATTTTTAGACTTGCGCCTGGCCAGCGTATGCCTAAAGTCTGTAAGAATGACGATGGACTTGTTGAACTTCGAGTTAGCAAGTATTTTCAAAACTTTGAATAGAAAATCAATAATCTGAAATTAGAATTACATAATTCTAACCTAATGAATTAAGGAAGAAGATTTTTAAAAATATCTTGAAATCACACGGCTTTGGAAAAGATATAATATGCAAATATCTAGCATGAAGAATTTCAAGTTTAAAAATCTGAGTTGTGTAAGTCGAAAATTTTGGTAAAAGACTTTTGTGTCTTGATTGTAGAAATCGATGAATAAAGCTAGTGAAATAAAATAAAGGGAATGAATCCTATATTTATTTATGAGTTTGAAACTTGGTAAAAATTGTGTAGGGTATAAATATCGGTGAGATTTTAGCAATCGTTTTTCCTAACTTATAATTTCGGGACGAAATTCTTTTAAGGAGGGAAGATTGTAACAACCCTGAATTTTGAACAATTTAATTTGTAAATATTTAATTTATTTTAAATATTTAAATGATAATTTGACTTAAATTTCAAATTATCAGAATAAATTGGCGATTAAATTTAAGAATTTAATCTAGTGAAAAGTTGAATAAAATTTAAATTTGACTTTGAAGTTGAATTGAATATTGAATTTGTATTTTAAATTCGAACTAATGACTTAGAAAAGATAGTTTGGATTTACGAATTTTTATTTATGTAAATTAATAAATTGATGGTTAGTTAATAACATTTTTCTTAACTTAAATAAAATGGAATAAAATTTTATCAATACAAAATACAAGTATAAAATCTAATTGTAAAACATGTTAATATTAATTTATGTTTGATAGTTGAACTTCAAAACGTTTATATGTTTATTTAAGAAAATAATTATGAAAAACAAATTGAATTTAAAAAAAAAAGAAAAAAAATGATAATAATATATATAATAAAAAGAATACACTGCCTTACCTTGTCAGCTAAACCCACGCCCTAAATCGTGTCCCTCTGCAAAAACACGTTCTCCCTATTCCTTTATACCCGACCCCTTTTACCTTTCTCATTTTAAAAACCTAAACGAAAAAAAAAAAGAAACGAAAAATAATGGCGGCCACGATCGTTCGTCCCCCTTTTTAAAATTAGGGTTTCAGCTCGATTCGCTCGCATCTTCCTGTTCGTTCGTCTTCAAGCTCGCGGTTCCTCCTTGTTGCGATTCGTTAAACAAGGTGAGTAATTTAATTTACTCACATCTATTCGAACTTGATTCTATGTTCGGCAACTTGATTTTTTGTTTGGTATTTGGTGATGTTTCTGACTTTATTCGATTTTGATGACGTTGATGATTTTTGGGTTTTCGACTTTGCCATTCTCCGGCCACACCACTTTGTTAAAACTAGTACCTTGGTTTTTACTTGCTTTGTTGACTTCGGTTCTTTTGATTTGTTAAAAATTAGTTGTTGTGATGAAGTTTTCTTGGTTTATTTGTTCGAATTTCTGGAAATTTAATTTGGTTGATTTTCGACCTTGCTTTGACTTCGGTCATATAATTTTTGTATGTGTTTCACGGTTGCATTTGGGCTTTGATGTTGCACTGCTTCATCATGGCACTTGAACTGTTTTGATTTCTGGCATTTCAATGACTTGTTCATTCGAAGTGATCTACTTCGTGATGTTGAATCTATACTTTGAATCTGCATGGTGCTGTCGACCTGTAGCCTGCAGTTATGTTGCTAGTTCCTCGGTCATTTCCAGTTGCTTGTAGTCTGGTATCTGATCATCTGTATCAGTGTTGTTTTTTTTATTGCTGTTATATTTCTTTGCTTGTTGTCCAGTTGCACTTCTTTGACTTCATTGCATATTATTGCAGTTGCCACTGCCTTCACTTGTACATGTTCATTGAACTTGAATATGTTGCATTGGTCTGTGTCACTGAAGTAGTTGTCACTGTGTATACTTCTGTTGCATTCATTTGTTTGCATATACCTGTTGCATCCATATTGTCACTGTTTGATATAGTTGCATTCCAGTTGTACTTGCAGCTTCATTTTATTGCTGAGTAACATTTTAAAAAAAAATTAAGCATATAAATCTTTTACATCCTGACAAGATTGTATGAGTATGCTTTATCTTCTCTATGTGTATATATATATAGACGTCTGGATAACAACATATTGTTTAAGACCTGAGACTTCTCTGTGCTTTAGTTTCCAATCTTGGTTAATATATTTGTTTACCTACAGATTAGTTTTAAAATTTCAATTAAAATAAATTTTTAACCCTGCTTTGACCTGAGTTTTCTAAAACAAATTCAAACATAACTTTAAGTCTCTGTTATGTGGAAGTCGCCATTTACTGGTTCACTGCTTAGTTTGAAGTCTGATTAGTTTTGTTGTGAAGTTGTCACTGATTTTTGTCCATCCTGTTTTGTTTCATTGTCCACTGACCATTTATTGCATATGCCATTCACTTCAGTTGCCTGTATATGCATATTTGATTCATTGATTCTTGTTTACTTGTTAGCACTTATAACATATACACATGTGCACTTATATGGGTCTGCATTTATTTGTTTTCGTGAGACTTGAACATGGTTGAAGCATTTGAATTGACTGAATACTTGAAGTCTTTATCCATATTTCCAAATTGCATACTTTTAAATGCTACTTGCAGTATATATAAATTGATTCATATTTATGTTGTGCACTACTTTCATTCTGATATGTTCTATTTTGCCACTGTCTTGTTCAAGACTGATACTTTCGTTTGTGGCATGGTATTCATTCTGTAGTCTGGTCCTCATGTGCATTCATGTAGCTGTTGGATCTTGCATTGTTGTTCACTGTATATATCACTGGTATCTTTCATTTTGTTTGCACTTGCTTGACCCAGTTTGGTAGTTGCATACTTGATATGCACTTTTCTTGTCCACCCATGTAGTGAGACCTGTAGCATGCTTTGTTCATGCATTTTGCTCGACTGTTTGTTTTCTGGCTATTTGATTGTTTCAACTGCAGTTCATATGTATGCAGTTTGCCCTTGATTTTTGCAGTTGCGTTGAGTCATGATAGTTGTGACTTGACCTTTGCATTTTGTAATTGCTGATAACACGTATCTGTATACATGTTGCCAGTTGCCTTTGTTGGGTATTGATGCTTTGTGTCCTATAATGTTGGGTGTTGTGGTGCCATATTTCGGTGCTCTCACCTCATTTTGCTGTCTTCATGTAGTTTGAACCCCTGCCTTTGCGCATTGGGTCATTCGAGCCTTCGCGCTTTGTGATCTTGTGGTGGCTGCAAATTTTTGATTGCAGATTCGCCCTCGTATTCATTTGTGACCGCAGTTTCGTTTTTATATGCAGTTTTGCCTATGTCGGTTTGCGTTGCATCGACATTTGATTTCATAAATTTCGGTTCATTGATCTTTTGGGTACATCATCACTATAGTGGCGAGGCAGTGCACGCAAGCGTGAACTGCAGCCACACGGAATTAACGTTTATATGTGGCGAGGCAGTGCACGCGTGCGTGTACTGCAGCCAATGGGTTTGGATGTTTTTAAGTAACTTTTCAATTATTTGAATTGAATTGATTTAATATGATGATTTTGTTGTTAATTGCCGTTTAGGCAGATTTTGATTGTTTTCTAAATTATCTTCATCAATAATCCCTTCATCTATCCTCATTGATAATTTGAATCTACTGAGTTATTGTTTAACACTGTTAAGTGTTATATTTACCGTTATCCGATTTCTTATTAAAGGATCGGATAGGTGAATTTATCTTTGACTGTCGTCTAATTGCTATTTAATTATTATTGCCTCTATGCACTAATAACTGAGTTTGAATTAGACTAACCCGTGTATTATTTTCTTTTGAATGTAATACTCGGGTCAGACCGAGTATTTTACAGCTTGAAGATTTTCAGGCCGCGAAGTTAGAGAGAGTTGGGGAAATTGCTTCACTTTAGCTTTTCGAAGAATTTTTGTACTTAAAAGAAATATTCCGCTGTATAAAAATTTAATGCATTGTACAAATTCTGATATATGTAAGAAAATTCATTTAATGTGAAATATTATGATTACTCTGTGATTCTGTGGCTGTTTCTGTTTAAACTCTATAAACTGAATAACAATCCGTCATTTTGAACGTCTCAAGTTGGTTTAATTACTGACTGGGGCGGTCAGAACGGCGGGTCGTTACATAATTAATTAAAGAATAATTACTTAGTGTAAGTAATTAAAGGATAGTTAATTACTGAATGTGATTAATTAATGGATAATTAATTAATGAGATTAAAATTAATGTAAGTAATTAAGGATAGTTAATTAATTAATGAATTAATTAAGGGTTGATTAACGTAAGTAATTAAAGATAGTTAATTACTTAATTAATTAAAGGATTAGTGATGTAAGCAATTAAGGATAATTAATTAAGATGGAAAGGATGATTAATATATGGTTTGTAATTAATTAATGTTGAGTAAGCAGGATTTAAAAGTAAATTAAAGTAATTAATTTAATTTATTTGGTGATTAAATTAAATTAATTAGAAATACTATGACTAATCAGTCTTGCTTATGGATGATTGAGTTATATTGGATGTCTTGGATTATTTGATATCTCTGATATGTGATTTGTGATGCTATGCGATATGAGATGCTTGATTGAACTGTGGTAATGTAAGTTATCTATCTGTGATAGAGTTGCTGTGTGGATATATTACCCTGAATATGAATTCAATTGTTTAAACTTAAAACAACTTGGACTTTAAGACGACGTTTGGATTTCGATAAGACCGGGATCAGATTCCAAATTGGATATCCGAAAACCGCATCGATCCAAATTAAACGATAGGTCGTGAAATCTCAAGTGAAGACCAAAATGAAGAATTCAAAGAGGAAGGTCTGTTTTCATTAATTCTGAGGGTGATTCCAAAACGAGTTTAACGGAGATAGTTCATTCGATCGAGATGAAGATTCAAAGTGCAAGGGCTATTGTCGTTGACTCTTAGGGTGATTCCAAAATGAGTGTAGAGAGATAGTGCCTTCGGTTCCGTTCGAACACGGAACAGACTTTTATGGATGAATGCTTTCAAACCATCGTCATTGGAGGACGGTGAGCATTCCAAGACACGTGTTCTAAAAAGGTAATCGTAGCCTTAAGCCTCATCAACTGAGAATGGCTAAAACAGGGGAGGTGAAGAAAGGCTAAGTGGGTAGCATCCAAGTAGGATAAGATTTTCCCTCTCTAGAGGTCCCTTTTATTCGGCTGTGGGGGCAGTTGGACGCGACAACTACGAGGTTGTCTTATACGGGATTATCCAGTAAGGGGTAGTTCAGGTCTTGTGTTGCAGGGGATCAGGATGGATCCTCGGTACTCTGATCTAGACCAGGTACTGTGACGGACAGTACCCCAGTAGCCCTGCCATTGAATGGAATCCAATCTCCAATAAGTGTTGTACGTTTTGATTGTGCCCAACTATGTTGGAACTTGGGTGTAAGCATTCCAGCTATTTTCTATTTTACTTGAAAACCCTAGACATTGTTATAATACCACTGGATTTCCTATCAAATGTTTTGTTTATCGTAAGGTAAAAACCCGACATGTTTATTTGTGCCGCGGTCTTATGAGATACCTTTGATTTCAAATGATTTCAAAGTTAAACAACTTTAACCCGTTTACTCACACCAGACCCATGTTTGACGCAGAGTTTATTTTCTGTTTTTCTTAAACACTTGGGTACTCAAATTTTTACTAGTAGGCAAAGGATTCATGTTTGCTTTGATGAATTTTATGGAGGAGACTTGGAGCAGGAAGCTTCAGCGTATATAGATATTGTGTTTCCGTTGTGTTGGTATCTCTATGTTGTATTTTGGCTTGTAATGATAGGCAGGTCTTCATGACTGTCTAATATGTGATGTATAAGCTGTGTAACTCTGATGTATATGACTATTATGTAATCACCATGTGATGTAATATAATTATTCGTTCCTTTGTGAGATTCTGATATTGTTTAGTTCTTTCTTTCCTATCTTTTCTCTTTTCTACATATTTCTTTCTTAATGATGATGTGTCTTTCTGTGGAATGAAAGGCGGGTCGTCACAGCTGGTATCAGAGTTCTAGGTTGAGATAATACCTAGGGTTTGGAGTGATATCTATCTTGAGAGAGCATACTTGTATTTATACACACACACACACACACCTGATTTGTTAGGTCATCTGTTCGGGTTTGCTAACATGAGTTCTAAAGGTAGGAGGGACAGAGGTGTAAGGAGGAAGTTTTAATCAAGTTTTTTTTATAAAAAAAGCATAAGAATATGATGTATAAGTTTCAAGCAAATGTTAACCAAATTTTAAAGTGTATTTAAATAAATGAGTTTTCAAAGGAATATAAATCAAATTTCCAAAGAAATTTATTAAACAAGTTTTAATAAGTTTCAAAGATTTAACTTTAAAGTTAAATTTTTAAATTTGTTTTGGTCTCCTTTGCAGTATGCTCATCCAACTTCAATGGATTACCTAATACACTGGCTATCACACTTAAAATTTCCTTATCCCGCAACCTAAGATTCAATTCTGGTAATCCAATCCATACCAGCATTGTTGTAGGCAGATCTCTATCTAGATTATTATTTTTACTCCATTTTCTCAAAATAATAAATTTCTCATTTATGAAATATGGACATTCATTGATAGTTTTTTCACAATCTGTTGCATTTGAAAATCTAATGGTAAAGAAACCATTATTACGAGTATAAATGTCAAATTTACTAGTGGGGTTACATGATCTTGCGATGACGGCCATGAAGTGATGATATACGGGTCTATTGCTAAATACATAGGCAAAAACCTGAGAAATTCCATTTATGCTCTTGTATATTACTGGCCTCTGCATCCACAACAACAATCTTTTTCTCATTTATGGATAGGGGTGCAGCATACTTGAGATCAAAATCAGAATTTAATCCCCTTTTTTAATCATGGCAGTCTAAGAAGAGGCATTATTCAGGTTTGTCTTGAACTGTGTATATGAATTCACATTTATTTGATTGTTTATTTAAGAATTTCTTGCATCCCTGAATTGTTTTCCTGAAAACACATTTGTCTGTTGTTTCTTGATGAGTTTCTTGTTTCTGGTATATGTCTAAAGTTATGATTTTATGAGTAAAAGCCTTTTTCACATGATTGCCTTATTTGATTTGCATTTTTGTGTTTCAGATTTAACCGATCTGATCCAGTTCCAGTTCGATGTTTTTTGAGATGTAGATCTGTTCCTCGAAAGCTTAGATCGACAGTTCTGAACAATTTGAAAATCCTCTTCATCAATAACCGAGGTTTTCTCTATCGGATGTTGTTGTGAGTGAAGCTTGAGACTTGATAATGGAGGAGAATTATATTGACGGAAAGAAAAGGACCATCTTGGCTAGTAGCAAAGATAGGGTTGTAAAGAAGTTTTGTAAAGACAGCCATGGCTTCTAGAGACTTTTTTTTTTTTTTTTTGTCTCCTCCTTTTCCAATTAGTTTTATTTAGAAATTAGTTATATACGCAATAGTTGATAAATGGACATCCATTTATATGAAGTTATATAATGTCGTCCGTTTAAATGTCGTCACCCCTCTACATAAACAATGGTCCATAAATGAACAATCTTTCTTAATTTATAAAATTTTGATCGCACACACGTGCGACGTCACATGTAGGCTAGCGATAATCAAACCAATCAAGACCTTGTCCAAATTTAATGCAAGATATGAACATCCAACAAAATCAGTTCACGCCTATAATTTCAGCCCAACAGTATTATTTTAAACAACTAGCTACTACGAAAGAAAAAGTCATAGAAAGTTCTTAAATTATGGGGCCATGGAATAATCCAAAAAAGTTACGTAGTAAATTAAAATTGATAAACAACATCAAAGTTAATTTTTGAACTGAAAGTTGAACATGATTTCAAAATTTACGTACTGTCACTGTAAACATTCAATATGAATTAATATATTTGAGTCTTATCTTAGAGTAAAGGCTCGAGCTATCTTCCTTGAGCCCTCAAAAGTATCATATTATGTTTTATTCATTACTGATAGAAAATCAATGTTTCATGTAATATACACCAAATATTTTGAAGTCAACAACTGTTAGTGCGATAACTTTATCACCTCCAACAGAACTATGTACGTATTAAGAGTATATTGAGTGGACGTAACAGGTTGTTCATGCTTTTACCAAAGCCTTAATTAACATCTGCTTATAATCTATGTGCAGTAAATGTAACATGCATCTTACTCGTAACAGTATGAATATATGATTATTAAGGGGACAAAAAAAAAGGAACCTATAGTCCGATGGTTTCGTACAGATTACCATGTGCACCAACGTCAGATTCTACTGCAGCAGAGCCCTACACCAAGTACCTTGCATTGACAGGGCACGGTTTATATTCAATGTAGTTTTACAGCTAAACTAGTTTTTCATGTTGAAGTATTACGATATGAAAATTAGCATTATATAGTAAATACATGTGTATTATAAGGAAGTTCGATATAAGTTTTTCTTAAGACAAAAAAGATGTATTATAATATAAAAATAATTATAAATTGTAATTGGATTTTTAGTTAAAATAAGTTTGGATAAAACTTCGCCAATTAATGACATAAATGATAACACAGCATCAGAAATTCAGTACAGAAGCTACTGAGATCCACTGTAAGTAAATGCAAGCACAAGATAGACTAACAACATTAGCTTCCTTTCAAATATGAAAAGTTACATTCATAATTTTCTTAACCTTCTAGAATTCAATGGAAAACAAATATATATATTATTCTTTTTAAAATCAAAAACACATCTCTACTACTAATAAAGAAAATTCGTTGAAATAATTTACTCGGCGTCTTTTTGAAATTTCGAAAATGGCCTCGTTTTCCGTTTACAATAATATAAACAGCCCGTGTGTGAAGCACAGACCAATTCTAGTATTAAAAATAAATCTTCATATTATCTCTTGCAAAATCAATGTTCGTTTAAGTCCACAGTTTATAAAATGTTTCACATAATTGTTAAACATAATATCTATATATGCTAAAAATATAAATCATAAAAATCCTTTCAAAATTGTTAACGAAACATATTGTATATATGTATACTAACATAAACGACATATATTCATTATTAAACATACCACAAACATAACCACATTTTTTTGTATACTTAAGTAAAACTACATGGAATATATATAAACATATATTAACTCAAACAGATAACTTATATGTCTTATATATTCACTACTAGAACTGCAGTATATAGCCACGACGGGGTTCCAACGGCCGCCAACTGGAATTTCTAACGGCTCGTTATTTTTTAACAAGCCGTTGGTAATCGTTGCAAAAATGCCGTTTGCGTCCGTTGGAAGCCGTTGAAATTATTCATGTAATCCTGCAGCCAAGCCGAGCGTAAATTCATTCTTCTTCTTCCTACCAAAAACACCAAAATCCATCACCATCTTCCTCCACTCTTCCTCTTTTCTTGCTCCCAGCCTCCCCATGCAACCAGCAGCCACTCCGACGCCATCAATCAACACCAGCGGCCTCTCTCCATCCATATGCAACTCCAAAATCAGGTTTTGCCTAAAACCCTAAAATTTTAAATTTTGCTAATTTTGTGTTTAATTTGTTGTTATAGTTTTATCTAATGGACTATTGATTGTTTATTATACCAAACTAAGTGGTAATTATAATTATTACCATCCAATGTCCAAATTGTTTGTGTATATATATTATGCACATATATACATATGTTGATAATTTAGTGTAAATGCGCATTTGAGTTAGCGTTAGATTAGTTAGGAATGATTTAAATTATTCTGTGTATGTTTTGTAAAATATTAGGCAAACATGAATTAGTCGAATATTTTACGAACATAAATGATATCTTTTACAAAATATATTAGCATTAGATAAGTATATAATTTAGTGTATATACACACACACATGAATTATATATTTTGTGAAATAGTAAAAATCATATAATTTACTATATATTCAATAAAATAGTAGAATATAAATAAAATAATGCATAATATGCTTTATTTTATATATTTAATAAGACGGTAACATATAAACAAAATTTAAATCCCTTAAAGAATTTTTGATCCCGTCTGACAAGTGTGGTATATGATCGTTGTATGAATATTCGTGTTTATTGCAAAATGGATATTCATATTCATCTAATACAATATCTGTTGGATTTGTCTCTGTATTGGACAAGTTACAAACACTATAAAGTAATTAGGTTTCATAAATTATATCGTTATAAACGGTTCACAAAACAAAATTTCGACAGCATTTCCTTTTCGTTCCTTGTGTACATGCATATGTGTACGATACAAGAAACATGGGGGAAGTGATGCCGAAATTTTGAAAAATCATTTATAATGATATGATTTAAGAAATGTAATTACTATTGTGCTTTTAATGGGAAGTAGGATGACCAACCATCATAAAAGGTACAAAATGCGAACAAAATATCAAGAAATATAACTTTGTATATAAACGAAAATGGTTTATAAAAAACAGTAAAATCTAAATGTGTTTATCGAATTTGATTAATAATTTTTTTACTATTGATCATAGGTTTTATAGTAGGAAAAATGGTCAATTATTTTATTGATCGGAGCTAGATGTATCAAAGAAGAGAAATGTGAGGCTCAATAAGTAAACATTTTCTTAACGGGGTAAATGTGTTCGTCGAATTTGCTTTAAGTAATATTGGAAACGACGTAGAAATTCGTTGTCCATGTAGTAGGTGCAAATTGTTGAAGCATTTAGTACTGAAAATGGTTATGATTCATTTGCGCCAATATGGTTTCGTAACCAATTATTTTGTGTGGGATCGTCATGGAGAAATTATAACACGTAACGAAGAACAGTCAATAGAGGTCATTAGTGATGAAGTTAGTACGACGAATCTCATAGAACATATGGTTGAAGATGCAGCCCACGATCAATGTTTCATACTGTTGAAATTAATAACGACGATGTTAACGTCGAAGAGGAACCAAATGTTGGACCGAAAAATATATATGATTTATTGGATGCTGCTAAGAAACCTCATTGGAATGGATGTACCAACGGCACTCAATTATCGGCAACTGCAGAGTACATTGCAATGAAATTAGATTTCATTACAACCTCACAGAAGCCGGATTTACGGCTGTTGTACAGGTGCTAAACGCCATATGCCATCAGATAATTTAATGTGCGAAAATTATTATGAAGTGAAAAAACTTATGTCATCTTTCGGTTTGTCGTATCAAAAAATTGATACATGTCTAAATGGTTGCATGTTGTTTTGGAAAGATAATGTCAGCCTTCGGAATTGTAAAATATATAATCAAGAAAGATACAAACCAACATAAAAAAAAGGAAAAGAAGTTCCATACAAGCGTATGCATTATTTACCTATCACTCCTAGACTTTAAATGTTATATTACAACCTCACAAGAAAGGCTTCGATTAGCGACGAAGGGGGGCGACGGCTATAAAAAAGCGGCCGTCGCTAGCCGTCGCCAGCCGTCGCAAATTGAAATATACAGATCCTGGCCGAGAGCTCAGATTTCATTTTCCTCCTTCCCCAAATTTTTCCTCCTTCCCCAACTCCGTCGCCCCCCGTCACCCCAGCCGGCGCCCAACCCTTCAAAGCCTCCAAATCACCCAAATTTTTGTCGGTATGCTCCTAATCTCTTGTTTGAATGTAAATTTGATGTTTTTAGGTTTAGTTTAAACCCTAATTCAATTATGATTTGTTGTAAAATTTAGATTTGTTGTTAATTTGAGTATTAGTAGTGTTGTTAAATTAAGTATTAGTAGTGTTGTATGTTGATTTGGTAGATTAATTAGTTTATTATCATGAACTTGAATTAAGTACATATTAATTATTTCATCATGATGAAGTTGAATAAATGGTTGATGTAGATAATTAGTGTTGGCGATTAACATGGTTAGTTGTTTTAGGTGAAAAAATAGTGTATATTAATGATTAACTTGGTTATTGATAAATTTACATGAAAGTATTTCATAGTTTATGAAATTGATAAATTACAAATTTAAGTTGTTAAGTAAATTTAAATTGACAAATTTTTATTTAATAATTAGTTTTTTATTGTTTTCTAATTATCTATTTGATAATTAGAATTTTTTGTTTTCTAATTATATTCATTGATAATTGTTTTATTTACCCTGTTGATTGAGCAACGGCTAGCGACAATTAGCGATTGCCATTTTGATAATTTTAGCGATAAATCGCGACGGCTAGCGACGGACAAAATGCAAAAGGTTGTATATATTGTAAAAAATAAAGTTTGTACAAAAAATTAAAAAATGAATATGAGAACATTAAAAATTCTGCAAATATATAATTTATTTGAAAAAAATTAGGAAATGACTTTAAAAACAACTGATATTGTACTAAAATCGATTTTGTAAAGAAATTAAGAAATGAATATAACAATAACAAATAGTCACATAAAATCTATGTCGTTAAAAAAAAATAAGGAAATTAATATTGAAGTAAAATTGTTAATTGAATGTTGAACTAAAATTTAAATACACAAATTTTTGAAATAAAATATAAATAGTTGAAACATTGTCAAAATTGAAAAGAATAATAATATTTGATAAAATTTAAAGAAATTTCTTTATCCCTTAGATTGTCTTTGGCCCCGTCTGGCAAGTGTTGTATATGATCGTTATATGGATGTTCGTTTTGTAACGGAACGGACATTTATATTCATCTGATACAATATTTGTCGGATTTGTCCCTATATTGGACAAGTTACAAACACAATAAAGTAATTACATATTATAAATCAATTCATTTTAAACGGTTACAAAATTTCGACAGCACTTCCTTTACGTTCCTTGTGTACACGCATTTGTGTACGATACAGGGAACATAAGGGAAGTGCTGCTGAAATTTTGTTGAACCGTTTAATCTGAAATGATTTATAAAATGTAATTACATTATTGTGTTTATAATGGGAAGTAGGATGACTGACCACCGAAGTGAAAATCAAAATACCCAAAAATAAAAAAATTAAAATGAAGTTTATATTTTGATTTTCCTGAAACGATGAACTTTTTACAATGGAGAATGGTTGTGAATTAATCATTTAAATTGTCTAACATACATTTTCAAATCAGAAAAAATGTTCAATTATTTTCTCGACCGTACGTGAATGTATGAAGTCAGAACTGGAAAGAAAGCATCAATAAAGCAACATTTCTACAACGGTGTACAAGAATTTATTAGATTTGCTAAATCTAATAACCGAAACTATAAAGAAATTCGTTGCCCGTGTAGTAAGTGCCAACATTTGAAGCATTGGAAACCGGATATAGTTGAAGTACATTTGTATCAATATGGTTTCGTGCCTGATTATTATTTCTGGGATCGTCATGGAGAACTTGTTGAACCTACACCTAATAATGAAGTTTTAGAGGACGGTAATATGATGACGAATCCGATAAAAAATATGGTGGATGATGCATCACGATCAATGTTTCCTACAACGGAAGCTGTCGATGAAGACGAAAATGTCGAAGAAGAACCGACTGCGGGAGCTAAAAAAATATACGATTTGTTGGATTCTGCTAAGAGACCGTTGTGGGACGGATGTAAAAGCGGAACCGAACTTTCAGTAACCGCCGAATACATAACTATGAAATCAAAATTCAACCTTACGGAAGCTGCATTTACAGCAGTTGTACAAGCTGCAAAACGACACATGCCACCCAACAATCTGATGTGCGATAGTCATTATAAAGTAAAAAAATTGATGTCCGCATTGCAAATAGGAATAAAAATCCTGCATTGCACCGTCGTGGCTCCAAATCCTTTCAGGAGCATAAGAGAGAGCTGGTAATTAAATTTATAAACTGTGTTTACATTTTATTACAATATTTTATAATCAGATTAGCAATCATATTTATATATTTTCAGGCCGCGAAATACAACCGCGAGCCCACTATGGCCGAGCTGTTCAAGGCCACACATGCCTTGGAGAGGACCGACGAAGAGGGCAATGTTTCGTACGAGTGTACTAATATATAAATTTAATCATGCATATGAATAGTTTAAAATTTTTAATAATATTATATATATACACACTAATATATAAATAATTATGAATTATTTTATAGGCCATGAGAATGCAGAGTGCATACAGGAGGTCGCAGCAAGAGGCGGAGATTGCTCAGTTGAAGGCAACAGTTGAAGAAATAAATGATTTGAGGAAGAGTTTCTTTGAGCAACAGCTGGTTGAGCGGATTGTGGCCTATTTGCAACAGCATGGGAGGATGCCTGGAGATGACGGCAGCGACGGCGAGGAGTAGGTATGTTTGTTTGCTGATAGTTTGGTATATACACATTTTGGTTGGTATGGTGTATATACATTTCAGGATATTATGTACATATATTTTGATGACTTCTAGTTGATGGATTTGGTTGGATATTATGTATATATATGTCGGGATATTATGTAGAAATTTCGGTTTACTATTTATATATTCCGATTATTGGATTTGAAAATGAGATTTGGTTGGATTTTATATTGTTTGAATGTATAGTTATGTTATATGATGGATATATGATGGATATATGATGGTTATACTTGATGACTATAGTGTATAGTGGTTGTTTGGTTCAGATTGGTTGAGGTGTATAGTGTATAGTGTAAAGCTGATTTCTTTCAAATATATTTCTGTTGGTGGCAGAGAATTTATTCTCTTAGCTTAACACCCTTCTCTGAGACGTACGAGCTCAGAGGTTATGTAGTTGAAGGTTATTGGTGATATACTCCCAATTTGGTAGTGTGATATGCTAAGTGTTGTTGAGCATTTGTTGAGCAAAGCGTGACTTTTGTATAAAGCGTAGCTTTGTGGACGAGACTTCGTCGGACCTCACACGCCGGAAATGGTCAAAAGAGGAAGGATGCAGCAAGGTTATTAGGGGGTAGCGCCCCTTTAGTGTATGTCATTCCTTCTGGATAGAGGTGGTATCATGGTATGGAGCCCAGATACTTAACCTATGTTGTTGCTGCAAATTTATTACTTTGTGGTTGTTGGAGTCGAGGATCCTCAGATATAGATCGGTTACGATCAGGGAATGACATATTCGTGTCAGTAGTTACCCAGTTTGAAGGGTAACGAGGCCTTGTGTTGGCAGAGATCCAACCGTAACGTTAGGTTCTTGGGTCGTCTTTCCAGAGGCGTACCCATGTGGCAATGGGAAGTTCCTTGGGCTGACCATTTGTTGGAAATCCAAGAAAACAATACGATCTTGTACGGTTATAGTTGTAGAACCTATCATTCACTTATGGTGGTCACCACTGTTTGGATGGTAGCTATAGTAGGCATAAGTGCGGAATGCCTATGCAGGCTAAGATTTATATCTTTACTTTCGAAATGTTTTCTACACTATGCACTAGTAATAATGTCAAATGTTTCTTTTTAATGCGTATCAAGCATCTTTGACTATCATAAGGAGAAATCTCCTCCGATTCTGCGTTTGCATTGTGTTTGTGTGTACGGGAGGCCTTATGGTAGTCTCATTTTCTAAAAAGCATTGCGAATCTATTTTAAAAATATCTCTTTGTTTGTTTTAAAAAGATAAAATGTTTTAAGTTCTCACACCAGTCCCATGACTGACCTGGAGTTTATTGTTTTCCTTTCTAAACTCTGCGTGCCTACCAATTTCCACACGGACAGTCTAGAGTTAGGTTATCAGGATATTCTGAAATTCAGGAGTTGCTGGAGGCAAGCTGGATGGCATGGCCTATTCACTAGTATATAGTATTTCTTTTCCGCTGTTTGTTGTTGTTTGTTGTTGTTTGTTGTTGTACACTCTGATGATTTAATGTAATGTAATGTAATGTAATATGATGTAATGTAATAACTGATATAATACTTTGTTTAAAGATTATTCATTTATCTGTTATATGTTGTTCCGCTGCGATTGTGAGATTCTGATATTGTTCTGTTGTTTCTTTCTGTTTTGTTCTATCCTTTTCTCTCTTCTTCTACCTTTTCTTCTTCTTTAACCCTAACGGTACGGTTTTCCGGCCTTCGATTGCTCGGCAGTTGATACAGTGGACGTATTGGTGTCGGTTTTCGAGCGTCGAAAAGTCGCTTCGTTACAGGCCTTAACTCGTGCAAATGTAATTGGACTTTCAGAAACGAAAACTAATTGTTTTCAAATAAGAATAGCTTTCATATAATGAAAGGATTTTAAATTTGTGTTGAAACAATTTCAAGTGTTTGAAATGAAATAGTTTTGAAAACTATGAATGAATCTTTGTGAAAATTGTTAAGCTTTCTTTTGAAATCGAAGAGGATTCTAAATGGTGTATCTTTTATATAAAAATTTTGGAATGGAATTGTTTTGTGGAAATAGTTTTGAAAGCTATGAATTGAATCTTTGATTTAAAAGTTGGATGAGTTAATCCAATTTGAAAGGAAAATTGTTTTGAAAAGGATATGAATGAATCTTTGTTAAAGATTGGTGAAGTTGTTTTCAAATTGAAAAGGGATCTGAAAAGCGTATCTTTTTTATAAAAGATTTCAATTGGAAAGATATTAATGAATCTTTGTGAAAGATTGGTAAACTTTGTGAACTTTGTGAAGTGAATCTTTTTGTTTAAAGATTTGAAAATTGTAATTTGTTTAAACCATTTGAAAAGAAAGTTTGAGTTTTAAGTTGTGACTTAACTGAAATCCCATATCCATATGTTTTTAATACTGCGCTCATTATTCGGTTTAGCCGGGAGAGGACCTTGTATCATATAACCCATTCTGAATAATGATACGACGTTGTGAATAGCATTTGAAGATCGGTGGAGAAGACCGGATATTTTCGAAAGCGAAAGGATAACCCGTCAAATGTCTCTGCACCGAATGGCCTCCGGTATAAAGATTTGAGCACCCTTTGTGACGGGGAGTCTGGACGTGATTAGGAATTATCCGAATTTGCTAGCGCTTCTTTGTGAAGTGCCTTCGTTTCCGTTCGAACCCGAAACAGACTTGTATGAATGTGTGTCTAACGTTACACTTTGAGATGTAAAGCTGGTTTCTATCAAATACATTTCTGTTTGGTGGTGGAGATTTATTCTCTTAGCTTAACACCCTTCATTGAGACATACGAGCTTAGAGGTTATGAAGTTGATGGTTACTAGTGATACATTCCCAATTTGGTAATGTGGCATACGGAGTGCTGCTAATCATTTGTTGATCGAAGTATGGCTTTGTGAAAAAGCGTAGGTTTGTGGACGAGACTGCTTCAGGACCTCACACCCCGGAAATGGTCGAAACAAGAACGTTGCAGCAAGGTTTTTAGGGGCCGCGCCCCTAGGGTATGTCCATTTTCTTCTGGATAAAAGATGTAATCTTGGTATGGAGCTGAGATATTTACCTATGTGGTTGCTGCATACTTATTGCTGTGTGGTTGTTGGTTGAGGGCCCTCGGATAAAAGTCGATAATGACCAGGGATGGCATACTTGTGTGTTAGTTACCTATGCTATAACTAGGTTAAAGCATGAGGTAGCGTCGGCCTTGTGTTAGCAGAGATCCGGTCAGGTTCTCGGGGCGTTCTTCCAGAGGCGTTACCAGTTCAGTAAGGAAGATCCTTAGCCTGACCATTTGTTGAAAATCCAATCATCCAATACGCGCCCTTTAGATTTCAACTGTATAACCTGTCATTCTTAAATGGTAGCTATAGTAGGCATACGACGAAATGTGGTATGCTGGCTAAGATTGATATTATACTTTCAAAATGTTTTCTGCACTATGAACTAATAATAATAGCAAGTGGTTTTTGCGTATCAAGCATTTTTGACCGTCATAAGGAGAAATCTCCTCCAAGTGTGCGCTTGCATTGTGTGTGTGGCGGGAGGCCTTATGGCAGTTTCATTTTCGAAAAAGCGTTGTGGATTTCAATTCTTTTAAAATCTTTTATTGTTTGTTTTAAAGATAAAACTGTTTTTGTTTGCTCATACCAGTCTCATGACTGATCCGGAGTTTATTGTTCCCTTCCTAAACTCTGCGTGCCCACAATTTTCCACACGGGCAGTCTTGAGTTGGGTAGATATCGATTCAGTAGCTTTCAGCTTTCTCTTTGGAATTATTTGGAGACTTTGGATATTGAAGTCTTTGGTTAGGATGGATGACCTTGCTTAGCTTGGTACAAATTGATGGTGGTTTGAGCTATCTATGGAGATTGCTGATATTGGTGTTTCTTCTGGAGTAGAAATTTATTTTATCTCTAACATTGATCATTGTTGTATGTTTGGATATTGTATCATTGGAGTTGTATATGATATATACTATTCATTTCTCTTCCGCTGTGTTGTATACTTAATGTGTTATAAGCTCCGGCGAACCAGATTCGACGTTTGAATCTACGGCATTTGAATACGAGTGACGTATTCGGTGCCGATTTTCGAAGGTCGAGTCAGGGTCATTACAATAGTTGTTGCATCAAAACATGATAATCATGGGACTTCAGACTTGAAATTTTGTTTTGTTTTGCAAAGCATTTACCAATATTTGAGCTATACCCATCGGGTACTTTCAAATTCCTCATTCTATTGTAAAAGATCTCCTTTTCTGGATCAGTTAAGGTGCATGGGGCGGCTGGAAGTAATGATTTGCTTCCCATATCTATACGATGTAACTTTTTTCTAATACCCAGTACTTCTAGATCTTTACGTGAATTAATGCCATCTTTTGATTTTCCTTTAATATCAAGTAACGTACCAAGAATACTTTCACCAATATTTTCAACATACATTACATCTAGATTGTGACGCAAAGGAAATACCTAAGAAAATCAAAAATAGAGTATAACTAATTAATAATAAAGTATTAATTACATAGATAGAAATGAAGAAGCAATTTCGTTTTTGATTAAACTTTACCTGCCAATAAGGCAAATCAAAGAAAATAGACTTCTTCTTCCATAGTTGACTTCCTTTTTTCTCCTTATCTTCCCTTTTTCTTTTTCTTTTTTCTTTCTCTTTATCTTTCTCTTCCTCCTTTGATTTTTCCCCCAATCATTGCAAATATCTTTAACAACATCAAAGACTTGAGCACGGTTTGTATTGGAGGTCTTTGCCTAGTCTCTTTGGTTCCATCAAACAAGTTTTTTCGTTGGCGATAGTCATGATTAGGATCAAGGAATCACCTATGGCCTAAATATGCACACTTCTTAATAAATTGTAACCATATTGAACATGTATTAACGCCACAAACAGGACATGCCCTCTTACCCTTTATGGTGCAACCTGCTAAATTTCCATAAGCTGGAAAATAATTTATCGTCCACATTAAAACTGCATTTAATCTAAATTCATTGCGAGTGTATACATCATACATCTTTACCCCTTTATCCTATAATTTTTTCAAATCTTCAATAAGTGGTTGTAGATACACATCAATATCATTCCCTGGTTGTCGTGGTCCAAGAATTAATAATGATAACATCACATTATCTTTATGCATACAAAGCCACGGAGTAAAGTTGTACGCAAAAAGAAATACTGGCTAACAACTATAGGCAGAGTTCCAATCCCCAAAGGGATTAAAGCCATCACTTGCAAGACCAAGCCTTAAATTTCATGGATCGGATGCAAAGGAAGGATACATCCTATCAATTGTAGCCCATTGAGAAGAATCTACTAGATGATGTAATTTATCATCTCCTCTCTTATTATTGCTATGCCATCTTAATCTACTAGTATATCGTTCCCTCCTTCTCCAATGAGTTTTATTTTGAAACTAGTTACATAGGCAATAGTTGATAAATGGACATCCATTTATATGAAGTTATATAATGCCGTCCGTTTAGATGTCGTCGCCCCTTTACATAAACAATGGTCCATAAATGAACAATCTTTCGCAATTTATAAAATTTTGATCGCACACACGTGCGACGTCACATGTAGGCTAGCGATAATCAAACCAATCAAGACCTTGTCCAAATTTAATGCAAGATACGAACATCCAACAAAATCAGTTCACGCCTATAATTTCAGCCCAACAGTATTATTTTAAACAACTAGCTACTACGAAAGAAAAAGTCATAGAAAGTTCTTAAATTATGGGGGCATGGAATAATCCAAAAAAGTTACGTAGTAAATTAAAATTGATAAACAACATCAAAGTTAATTTTTGAACTGAAAGTTGAACATGATTTCAAAATTTACGTACTGTCACTGTAAACATTCAATACTGAATTAATATATTTGAGTCTTATCTAGAGTAAAGGCTCGAGCTATCTTCCTTGAGCCCTCAAAAGTATCATATTATGTTTTATTCATTACTGATAGAAAATCAATGTTTCATGTAATATACACCAAATATTTTGAAGTCAACAACCGTTAGTGCGATAACTTTATCACCTCCAACAGAAATAGGTACGTATTAAGAGTATATTGAGTGGACGTAACAGGTTGTTCATGCTTTTACCAAAGCCTTAATTAACATCTGCTTATAATCTATGTGCAGTAAATGTAACATGCATCTTACTCGTAACAGTATGAATATATAATTGTTAAGGGGACAAAAAAAAAAAACGGAACCTATAGTCCGATGGTTTCGTACAGATTACCATGTGCACCAACGTCAGATTCTACTGCAGCAGAGCCCTACACCAAGTACCTTGCATTGACAGGGCACGGTTTATATTCAAGGTAGTTTTACAGCTAAACTAGTTTTTCATGTTGAAGTATTACGATATGAAAATTAGCATTATATAGTAAATACATGTGTATTATAAGGAAGTTCGATATAAGTTTTTCTTAAGACAAAAAAGATGTATTATAATATAAAAATAATTATAAGTTGTAATTGGATTTTTAGTTAAAATAAGTTCGGATACAACTTCGCCAATTAATAACATAAATGATAACACAGCATCACAAATTCAGTACAGAAGCTACTGAGATCCACTGTAAGTAAATGCAAGCAAAAGATAGACTAACAACATCAGCTTCCTTTCAAATATGAAAAGTTACATTCATAATTTTCTTAACCTTCTAGAATTCAATGGAAAACAAAAATATATATATATATATATATATATATATATATATTATTCTTTTTAAAATCAAAAACACATCTCTACTACTAATAAAGAAAATTCGTTGAAATAATTTACTCGGCGTCTTTTTGAAATTTCGAAAATGAACTCGTTTTCCGTTTACAATAATATAAATAGCCCGTGTGTGAAGCACAAACCAATTCTAGTATTAAAAATAAATCTTCATATTATCTCTTGCAAAATCAATGTTCTTTTAAGTCCATAGTTTATAAAATGTTTCACATAATTGTTAAACATAATATCTACATATGCTAAAAATATAAATCATAAAAATCCTTTCAAAATTGTTAACGAAACATACTGTATATATGTATACTAACATAAACGACATATATTCATTATTAAACATACCACAAACATAACCACATTTTTTTGTATACTTAAGTAAAACTACATGGAATATATAAAAACATATATTAACTCAAACAGATAACTTATATGTCTTATATATTCACTACTAGAACTGCAGTATATAGCCACGACGGGGTTCCAACGGCCGTCAACTAGAATTTCCAACGGCTCGTTATCTTTTAACAAGCCGTTGGTAGTCGTTGGTAATCGTTGTAAAAATGCCGTTTGCGGCCGTTGGAAGCCGTTGGAATTATTCATGTAAACCTGCAGCCAAGCTGAGCGTAAATTCATTCTTCTTCTTCCTACCAAAAACACCCAAATCCATCACCATCTTCCTCCACTCTTCCTCTTTTCTTGCTCCCAGCCTTCCCACGCAACCAGCAGCCACTCCGACGCCATCAATCAACACCAGCGGTCTCTCTCCATCCAAATGCAACTCCAAAATCAGGTTTTGCCTAAAACCCTAAAATTTTAAATTTTGCTAATTTTGTGTTTAATTTGTTGTTATAGTTTTATCTAATGGCCTATTGATTGTTTATTATACCAAACTAAGTGGTAATTACAATTATTACCATCTAATGTCCAAATTGTTTGTGTATATATATTATGCACATATATACATATGTTGATAATTTAGTGTAAATGCGCATTTGAGTTAGCGTTAGATTAGTTAGAATTGATTTAAATTATTCTGTGTATGTTTTGTAAAATATTAGGCAAACATGAATTAGTTGAATATTTTACGAACATAAATGATATCTTTTACAAAATATATTAGCATTAGATAAGTATATAATTTAGTGTATATATATACACACACACACATGAATTATATATTTTGCGAAATAGTAAAAATCATATAATTTACTATATATTCAATAAAATAGTAGAATATAAATAAAATAATGCATAATATGCTTTATTTTATATATTTAATAAGACGGTAACATATAAACAAAATTGAAATCCCTTAGTGAATTTTTGGTCCCGTCTGACAAGTGTTGTTTATGATCGTTGTATGAATATTCGTTTTTATTGCAAAATGGATATTCATATTCATCTAATACAATATCTGTTGGATTTGTCCCTGTATTGTACAAGTTACAAACACTATAAAGTAATTAGGTTTCATAAATTATACCGTTATAAACGGTTCACAAAACAAAATTTCGACAGCTTTCCTTTTCGTTCCTTGTGTACATGCATATGTGTACGATACAAGAAACAAGGGGGAAGTGCTGCCGAAATTTTGAAAAATCGTTTATAATGATATGATTTAAGAAATTTAATTACTATTGTGTTTGTAATGGGAAGTAGGATGACCGACCATCATAAAAGGTACAAAACGTGAACAAAATATCAAGAAATATAACTTTGTAGATAAACGAAAATGGTTTATAAAAAACAGTAAAATCTAAATGTGTTTATCGAATTTGATTAATAATTTTTTACTATTGATCATAGGTTTTACAGTAGGAAAAATGATCAATTATTTTATTGATCGGAGTTGGATGTATCAAAGAAGAGAAATGTGAGGCTCAATAAGTAAACATTTTCTTAACGGGGTAAATGTGTTCGTCGAATTTGCTTTAAGTAATATTGGAAACGACGTAGAAATTCGTTTTCCATGTAGTAGGTGCAAATTGTTGAAGCATTTAGTACTGAAAATGGTTAGGATTCATTTGCGCCAATATGGTTTCGTAACCAATTATTTGGTGTGGGATCGTCATGGAGAAATTATAACACGTAACGAAGAATAATCAATGGAGGTCATTAGTGATGAAGTTAGTACGACGAATCTCATAGAACATATGGTTGAAGATGTAGCCCACGATCAATGTTCCATACTGTTGAAATTAATAACGACGATGTTAACGTCGAAGAGGAACCAAATGTTGGACCCAAAAAAATATATGATTTATGGATGCTGCTAAGAAACCTCTTTGGAATGGATGTACTAGCGGCACTCAATTATCGGCAACTGCAGAGTACATTGCAATGAAATCAAAGTACAACCTCACAGAAGCTGGATTTACGGCTGTTGTACAAGGTGCTAAACGACATATGCCATAAGATAATTTAATGTGTGAAAATTATTATGAAGTGAAAAAACTTATGCCATCTTTCGGTTTGCCGTATCAAAAAATTGATACATGTCTAAATGGTTGCATGTTGTTTTGGAAAGATGATGTCAGCCTTCGGAATTGTAAAATATGTAATCAAGAAAGATACAAACCAAGGAAAATAAAAGGGAAAAGAAGTTCCATACAAGCGTATGCATTATTTACCTATCACTCTTAGACTTTAAATGTTATATGCAACATCTGTAACAGCGCATCATATGAGATGACACAGTATGAGAACACCTGAAGAAGGTACGTTAACACACCCATCTGATGGAGAAGCATGGAAGTATTTTGATAGGAAATATCCCCATTTCGCAGCGGAGAGCATTAACGTTAGACTAGGTTTGTGTATTGATGGTTTTCACCGTTTTTTCAGTTTGGTTCTAAATATTCATTTTGGCATATAATCATTACACCTTACAATCTACCCCCGTGGATGTGTATGAAAACTCCATATTTGTTTCTCACAATTGTCGTCCCTGGCCCTGATGATCCGGCACAGGGTATCAATGTTTACTTACAACCGCTAATCGAAGAGTTGAAACATTGTGGTATGAAGGAGTTGAGACATACGACGTATCGAATTTTTTTTGGATGTTCGCTTCTTTGTTATGGACTATTAGCGATTTTCCTGCATATGCAATGCTTTCAGGTTGGAGTACGGCCAGTCGTTTTGCTTATCCCTACTGTACGGAAGAAACACGAGCATTTTCTTTACAGCATGAGAAGAAAATTTCATTGTTTGGTTGTCATCGACGTTTTCTCCATATTAATCATACTTTTAGAAGAGACAAAAAAATCTTCATAACTAATAGACATGAAACTTTACAACCACCAACGATTTGATCAAGTGAAGATATATATGAACTTGTAAAAGATTATCCAAAGGTACATGAAACCGGGCAGCAAAAAATCCAAGGTAAATCGACGTTTCATAATTGGCGCAAACAGAGTATATTCTGGGAGTTGCCTTATTGGAAAAATCTCTTTATCCGTCATAACATTGACATGATGCATAACGAGAAAAACGTATTCGATAATGTGTTTAATACACTTTTGAATGTTAAGGGCAAGACTAAGGACGATCTGAAATCAAGACGTGATATAGAAGAAATATGTAATCGTCCTGAGCTTCATATGAAGCCAAATGACACTAAAAATCTGAAGCATGTTATGAACTAGATAACAACCAAGTTAAAGTACTGTTAAAATGGGTGGAAGGATTACGATTTCCTGATGGAATTTCATCCAATCTTCGTAGATGTGTCGACTATAAGTACGGAAGACTGAGTGGGATAAAAAACCATGATTGTCATGTAATGATGCAAAATTTGTTACCCGTCGCTTTCAAAGAATTGCTGCCCGTAAAAATTTGAAAGGTTATAACAGAAATTAGTTTAATTTATAAGGAGCTTTATTCAACTACGTTTAAAGTTGACCATCTTCGTAGACTTGAGGTAAAAATCCCTATACTGCTCTGCAAACTGGAGAAAATATTTCCTCCAGGTTTTTTCAATGTAATGGAGCATTTACCTATTCATCTTCCATTTGAAGCACGTCTTCGAGGTCCTGTGCAATATGGATGGATGTATCCATTCGAGAGGTATGTTATTAATACTGAGTATGTAAATGTTAATTTAACTATAAATAAAAATCAATATTGATATGTAATATTTTTTATTAGGTACTTAAATCATTTAAAGAAAAAAGTGGGACAAAAAGGTCGAGTTGAAGGTTCGATTTGCAAATCATATTTCGAAGAAGAAGCATCGTTTTTTTTTCTCTCATTATTTCAATGATCGTGTGAATTTATCATTTCAAAGTGTTGCGTGTAATGATGAGGCCATTGAACAAGATTCTTCTTCTGAAGCAATGTTATCTATTTTTAAACAACATGGTCGACATGCTGGAAAATGTGTAGAAGTATGGTCAGATGATAGAGATTACCATGTAGCACACACATATATTCTTCTTAATAGTCCAAAAGATGCACCATTTATTAGCTAATTATCAGATTACAAGTTTTGATAATTTTAATTTAATACTGCATGTCTAAATTAATAATAAAGTAATATATTATGCGTTTGTTTGCAGTGTCTATGAATCACAACATCCAAACGGCTATTTAAGCAAAAATTTCGCTACTTGGTTTTCGAAATACATTTGTGATCCTACAAATAATGTGGTCAATGAAGGATTAAAACATTTGGCGTTGGGATCAAAAAGGAAAGTTAATACATATCCAATATTTTTCGTTAATGAATATAAATTTAACACCAAAGAATACAGTGCTGAAAAATTAACAAACAATACCGGTGTATTTGTTAAAGGCAGTGATGATCCTAATAATCATATACATGATTTTTATGACGTGTTAACCCAGATTTTGCAATTGACATATTTTATAAGACCCGCAGAGGAAGTTTTTTTGTTTAGATGCAACTGGTTCAACAGTGTTCCAGGTTCTGGTATTAACGTGCATCCAAATTGTAATCTTATAGAAATAAAACATACCTCCCGTTATCAGCAGTACGATCCTTTTGTACTAGCCAAACAAGCCCTACAAGTTTATTACGTCCCTTATCCATCTCTAAAAAGAGATAAAAGGGATTGGTCTGCGGTTTTTAAAACCAAGGCGAGATTTACATTCGATGGAAAGAATATTCCGGAAGAACAAGCCTATCAAGCAGATATCGAGGAAAATGTTGAAATCACAATTACAGACGATCAAACTGATTTTGGACAATTAAATGATGAGACAAATGTATTAATCGAAGCATCTGAGAGTGTAAAGAAAAACGATATAGAACACGAGACCGAGTCTGAATCAGAAAACGATGAGGACCAAGTAATATCCAGTAATTTTTACAATTATTCATGCACACGCATCACATATCATCATCATTACATACACTACCAATTAAAAATGACTTTATTACATGCACCATATATCATCATCATTTTATCTATGTCTATAATTATAAACGAAACTTTCAACATGTATTATGTCAGGCTCCAGACGTCGTAGCTCTTCTTGCTCGGTCGGCGAGAGTAATGGCGAGCCTCCGGCTCGACCACTTGTATATTTGCAGTCGAAGGCTGATGGAGCGTAAGTATCAAAATTAAAATGATAACAATATAAATTTGTTCATGCATATATATACTTGTCTAAAGCTTTGTTTTATATCTAACACAGAGGATTTGATTTGGAGCGCTCAGGAGTTGTTCTTGGCATTTCCAAGCAATCATATATGAGGAGGATGACAGATTGCAGGCCTAAGTGGAGTAAGATCTCTGACCAAGTCAGGGAGGCCATCTGACAGGATTTTCTGGTGAGTTTGTACCACTTTACTATATGAATAAGTATAAATGAACAATTAGTAATATTTTCTCTTTGTACAGGGGCAAGTGGACTTGGCGGAGCCCGATGTCGCCATGATTCAGCGCCACTGGAATAGAAAGTCGCCAAAAATTACAGGAAGGTAATGTCAGCTCTTAAAAAATCGAGGAAGAAATCGAACTGGATGGGCGCTTCCGTATGGGATTCTTGGATGAGTTAGTGGGAGACCGACGAGTTCAAGGTAAATCTACCAAATATATAGTTAATTATTTCGCAATTGGTAAATATAATATTCAATTTAAATTGCAGGTGGAGTCGGAGAGGAACTCTGTCAATAGAAGTAGGAATCCTGTAACGAATCGTGACGGATTTAAGTCTTTTCAGCATCACCATGAGGACTTGGTAAATTTATCAATTATGAATCTAAACCGTTATTACATTTTGTATATTAATCAGTTCAGTAATTAGCTATGAAAAATTAAAATATATAAATTATTTATTGCAGGAAAGATCGCTTGGACGTCCCGTGTCTATGATGGAGGTATTTACCCGCACCTACGCATCAAGACAAGCAGACAATGCTGGCAATATTACATATCAGTGGGATGATGATGATAAGGCAACAACTGCATATGTATGAATAATTTAAATCTTATTTTATTTATATCGATAAGTTTAAATCATATTCTACTAATTTTAAACTGCAATTGTTTTTTATTTTAGGCAAAGTTTCAGGAGGCACGGGCAGAGCTGCTTTTAGAATCGGATCGCGATAAGTTGACGATAGAGGAGCAAGATAATATTTTCGATGTTATTATGGATCCGACGCAGCGGAGTAGGCGCTATGGCTATGGAAACTAAGCGGTAATCTTATAAACATTGCAATATTATATTTATTAAATTAACCTATAGATACACTATACATATGATGATTTCTACCCAAGTTAAATCTAACATATACGTGATTTATAAATATTAGATAAGTAAAAAAGGAAAAATATACAAAGATATGTGATGAAAATGGATAAACCAAAAAAAAATATATAGAATACTTTTACACCTATATATTGTATTAAAAAGAATCCATTTCCTTGTGGTATATATTCCAAGAAAAGGGTTCGCCATTTTACGTGAGGAACCAAAAACATGAACCAAAAAAATAGTAGTAGTATTAACAATAACAAATGGAACTAAAAATTTAAAATCATTCTATACCTTAGACTCTAATAATGCAATGAACCAAAGTAGTGACGGATTTAGGTTGCGATGTAAAAATGTAATGTACAATAAAAGTAACTAAAATTGCACAAAAGAACATTCTACGTGGATACGTTATTTTAATTGAACAATGTAAGACATTATTGTAGAAATAAATAAATTCAAAAAAATTCCACTAGTTTGAATCAAGTTTGTATAGCTCTAACACATTCCATTTTTATTTTTCATTCAAAACAGAAACAAGTGGAAAAGGATTAAGAATTTAATTAATTCATTGTAAAGTAGGGGGAAATCTGGTATTTTGGCATCATACACCAAAATTGATATTGAAAAGGTAATATTTTTTATCATTTATCATCCTGCACCATTATCATTTAATAAAATATGCATTTCCTTGTGGTATATGCATTGCTTAAGATCACATCATTTACGTTCCTATATTTTAAAATATGCATTGCTTAAGAAAATGATTATAATACAAATGTGAACATCTCACATTCTATTTGCAGATTCGGATAGCTCAAAAGGTGTGTGACAATCCTGAAATAAAAGAGCTTAGAGCCATGATTGAGCAGCTGCAAGAGCAGGACTGTCTTCGCGCTATACAAATGGAGCAGCTGAATCAACGTTTAGTGGAGTACACGCAGAGGCATCGTTCCTTACCTTCGTTGTCTGGTGCTTTCGGAGGTGATGATGATGCTTGAGAGGTATGATGATTATTGTCTTTGTGGTTGGTTATTGTATATATTGATTTTGAGGTGGTGAGGATTGTGTTTTATGGTTATTGTGTATATATTGACTTTGAGGTGGTGAGGTTTAAGTATTTGCATTGTATATATTGACTTGAATATGGAGTTGGATCTGGTGTTGGTGAGGGTTTTTTTATGTACATATTGACTTGGAGTTTGGTTTGAAAATGTAATTTTTGATGTTGATTTTTGGTTGTTTATATTGTTTGTGATATAATGTGTTGGGTATGTGATATATATGTGAAATGGAGTGGAAATGGAATGGAAATGGATATATATCGATTGTGTGTGGCTGGAAGGTGAATGGCTTACTGTTATAAAAAAAAAATTCACCCAGATTAGCAACGGCTACCAACGGCTCTTTAGTCATTTTAAACCAACGGCTTCCAACGGCCTCCATCAGCTAAAAGCCGTTTGAAGCCGTTGGAAAAGCCATTGTAATAGCTCCGTTGCTTCCATTGGAGGCCGTTGGAAAGCGTGAATGCTATTCCAACGGCTTTTCCAACGGCTCCCAATGGCCGCCAATGGCTGGGAGCCGTTGGAATAGCCGGTTTCTCTTGTAGTGATTATACATAACCAACATATACTTATTCCAATTTATATATGAACAACCAGAACATATACCAAACAAGCCATTATATAACCAAATGTATATATTTTCCTCAATATATATATATATATATATATATATATATATATTTAAAGGGAAAGCCTATTTAGACATAAAATGGAGACATAATCGGTGACACAAAGAATCTCTACATTGGATTGCCCCTTGAATTCCACCCTCCCCATAAAGACAAAAAATCCAATGGTCAGGATCTTTTGTGTCACCATTTTGTGTTTAATTTTTTATTCAAATAGCCGGCTCCATGTTTAAAATTAGAGTGACTATATATTTAAAACATACAATATATGACATATACTGTAAAATTTTGAAGCACAGCTAGTATATCTACCCGCACACCTATATGTATATGTATATGTATATGTATATGTGTGTGTGTATATATATATATATATATATATATATATATATACAAACAAAGAGGAGGCTAAGGATTCAGATCCAAATCTATTAAAAAAAATCAAGTAAACCTACTTTACTATAAATTATGTAATAAACTTATATAAAGTTATATGTACAAATTGCACATATAATAACAGATAGATTATATATATACAACTAATATAAACTTATGTCTATATAAAGACCAATCTATAGTTTATTTAAGCTTTTATATATGTCAAATAGAACTTATACCCTATAAACCAACCGATTAAATATAAGAGCTAATATATATACAAACAGTTCAAATATTTTATTACTAATAAATCATAACATATGCTATACCAACCTATTAAAATATTCCTATTTTAAAATGAATGAGGGGCTACAGGCATACATGCAACCTCAGATAATCTATGCATATATTATATCAAAAAGAAGATAGTACCAGATAAAGTTCTTGTATATCATATACGAAAATGTATATATACAAAACTTAAAACATTTTATTTACCTTTTATATAAAATAGGGGAGAGGTGCATGGCTACAGGAATGGTCGACTTTTGGTGGTGGAAGGTGGTCAGGGTGACGGGGCAGAGAGGGGATCGACGGCAAATGGTGGTGGTGTGAGCTTTGTCACAACGGTCAGGTGGTGGGGCAGTGACATGGATTGATGGGCAAGCCTGAGGTGGTGGTTTCAGCTGGGAAGTCGGGTGGCCTTCTGCAGTGCGCAGGTGGTTCGGTGGGAGGCTTGGCTGAGCTGATGTGGGGAGGAGGAGATGATGAGGTGATGGGTTTCAGGGATCTCAGCTGAGGGCGTGCTTGGGTGGCGGTCTGTGGATAGCAATAGCGAGAGGGGGAGGGAGATGGTGCAGGCAGGCGGTTCGTATGAGATAGGGGCTAAGCATGGAGAATGGGAGAGGGAAGGGGAATAAGCACGAATAGAAGAAGCGAGCTATTGAGTACAAAACTTTATGACATATAATTTATATTCAAGTAAATGGAAAGAGCATGCACTGGGGAAACAAACCGATATAAATTTCAACCAATGGGAATAGTTACGGTCAATAGTTAAAGTCTATTTAGATACAAAATGTAGACACAATTGGTGACACAATGGATCTGTACCATTGGATTGCCCCCTAATTTCCACCTTCCACATAAGGACAAAAATATCCAACAGCCATGATTTTTTATGTCCCCAATTTGTGTCTAATTTTGTGTCTAAATAGCCATCTCCGTATTTAATTCAGGGAAAATAAATGCTAAAGGCTTTTGATTTCAACCGGTAGGTAGATGGAAAGACACAAAGGAACTAAAAGTCCCAAATACGGAATCGATATGGAAATCGTTTTACCGATTTCGTGGCGTACCCGACCCCAACATATAGAAATGAATATACTACGAAGAACAGCATGACGAGACGATTAAAACGGCACACAGATATCAACGATACGACCATCCTATCAAAAGTCGATATTCGCCGCCAAACGGCTTCAAATTCGCCGAAAATAAGATAAACGGGGCTGAAGAAGTCCATATTTGATAAAATAAATTATGACTTTTCTCACTCAGAAAATGATTTAAATTTTTGTTATATAAAAATATTCGAATTTCGATGATATTTTATTTACATCAAATTTCAGCCGGTTTTAAAATGAAAATTACACAACAGAATTTACTTTTATATTACCGGTTGGTATGTTAAAATAGACATATTTCAAATATTAAATTTTTATTTTCAAATTCAATTATTTAAAATTTCATAAAATTCAGTTAATTAAGTTATAAAAATCGTTAAAATTTACGGGTCGTTACATTATATCTTTCGCTAATCATTATAAATCAAATGATTAACAAAATTTCGACAGCACTTCCCCTTATTCTATGTATCATATGCGAAAGAGTGAACATAAGGCACAAGAAGGAAGCGCTATTGAAATTTTGTTAACCATTTGACTTGAAATATTGATTTATGAAACATAAATATCGTTACATCTATAATTTGTCAAATATTGGGACAAATCTGACAAATAACGTATTAGATGAATATAGTTTTTTTAGTCAAAAAAAGAGTATCTATATAATGATCATATATAGTATTTGTCAAATGGGGTCTATTTAAGCATCTTTGGTGCAATCAAGGTGTGCAATCAAATTAAATTTACCATAGATTGTCATTAACATTATATATTTGCTCACAAACAGAAGGGAATTTGATCACTTATATGTTGGGTCTAACAATGGTATGATAGTGTATGCGAGCATATGCTAAAGGACATAAGTACATAAAAATTTATATATTTATATCTATTCGCCTACATGCATGTAAAATATAAATATTACTAATTTGGTCTCAAACATGTAATTAAATTGTTATTAAAATTAACGATCATCACTTTATAATTATGAAAATATTAGGGATATTATTATCGATAATTTTAAGTATATATCTAAATTAATAAACATGCCTAAGATGGCTAGAATGGTTTGAAGGTTGAGATAGCAGCGAGTAACTTCGGAGAAGGCACTAGCGGTGAGTTTCGCTTTGGGGGTGGCGGTAGCAGCAGCTTCGGCGTTGAGTTCGACTTAAGGCACATTTCAGGTTCGACTGTGTCTGTGGGTTCAACAGCGGTAGCTTTGGCTGGTTTGACTCCGAGGGTGGCAACAACGAGCGACTTCGAGGGAGGCTATGACACGAGCACAAGTGGCTACGGGTTAGTGGATAGCTGCGAGGATTTTTTTTTTAATTTTGTGGCAACGAAACCGAAGTGAAGTGGAGGGCGACTGGGCTATACCGATGCCTCACTGATGCCAATTAAGTGGCATCGGTATGACATCAATAAATCTTGGTATGTAAATACTTATCTACTACCTACGCAGTTAAAGCCCTGCAAAATCCACGCTATAACTCACAGCGCTTTTCGACGCTACGCTATTCAATTTAGCGCTATTAAACAATAGATCCACTTTAAGTCATGCTATTTTCTACTAAGTGCGCTAAATCAAAAAATTTTAGCATCTAATTTCTCAAATTTAATATACAAAGGTTGATTTGACTAGTTTTCTTTTAAAACAAATTAGGGTAAAGAATAAATTTTATGGCATAAGTGCTAAATATAAGTTAGAAATCTATTATAGTCATTAAATCTAGTCTACATTAATTATCGTATTCTTCGGTTTTTTATATACGACTAGATAATATTTTTTCTACACAAATAATATGAGAATCGGAATAAATTAACTTATATATTTGGTTTTATATCTAATGAAGTTTTTTGCATCTCCGCTTTTTTCCACTATATCCCCGCTTTAACTTTTTGCACTTCCGCCACTATAGAACCGCTAAGCGCTTTAACTGCTTGGCCTACAACATATCGAATTAGCACCCATACCGTATTTATGGCATCAATGCGTCGTCGATATGTTCACGTAGGTTAAATTTCCCATTTTCTTATACTGCTATGAGCATCATCCGAGTCATCGAGGTCTTGCTCGAATGTCACATGCTAAAAAATAAAAACAAAAATTCCCTAACTCACGCCATCGGTCGACTGACCAAAAATATTAGTTGATCGTCTCACCGTAGCCAATGTTGGGTATAACTAATATGTCGGCTAATCGACCATAAATGGTCAACTGACCTCACAAACTATATACCGTGGTTAATGTCGACCATAGACTTTTTAGGCTATTTTTGGCCTAATTTCCTTCTATTTCAGCCTTGAACTTTTCTACCCTAAATGGTCGACTGATCGCCTTTAAAGGAGCCAGTCTGAACCTTGATGGGGTGAAATCCACAAACCGTATCCATTCGACCCCTTTACTATGCTTGACCATCGCCTTGGTCTTCCACGCTCCGATATGATGCTTCATGGCATGACGACCTTGTTCCCACCCATTACATTCCATGTTCGAGCATGTGCCATAAGTAATCCGCTTTTGGATGAATGCCATAAAAAAGCAATTCGATGAATCTTCTCGGAACTACAACATTTTACAAGTCATACCTATATGAGGTACCAACCAACCACGACACAACAATAAATCAACATAATAATCATTCTCAAATAATGTTAAAATGTAATTTTTATCATTTACTGATTTGGTCCAAGTTAGTTAATTCATTCAGTTAATGGGTCGAGTGTATTACTTCAATTTAGCATCAAATCAATCTAATAAATATACTTCATTAATAATCCAAGTCATCATTCAATAAGGAGCAAACTAAAACTTAACCTAGAAAAGTAATTAAACAAACATAAAAGCATAAAAAAGATCATATATGGTTGATAATTATTAACACTCACCCAAGCTAATAGAAATCCCCAAATTTGCTTGAAATCGACTTCCTCAAATCCCTATTTCACAAATTCTGAAATTGACTCTTCAATTTTAGGGGAATCCAATTTATGGGTATTGTAGAGGAAGACCTAACTTGACTGTAGAGTATTTTTGGGTATATAAAGGGATGAAGAAGCTTTGGAGGAAGGAATAATGGTAGGGATCGAGGAGAAATAGAGATGATGAAGGAGACGAATGAAAATAACGAGGAGATCTTATTTTAGAATAAAGGCCATGAGTTTGTGGCCAGTGACACCATTAAAAGAGAAGGATGCACTATTTCAAATTAAAGGGTGATAAAATTCATTTAAGGAAAGTCCTACTTCCATTTGATAAGTACTCATGGGGGCGGAAGTTAGTTACTTATGAGGATACTGAATAAAGGAATGGCTATAAAACATGTTTTCTTGAGCACTTCTCCCCTTTAATTACAAGTTTTTCACTTCTCATCTTGATTTCTCCCTTTCTTCAAACGTAAACGACATTCTGAACACAGGGAAACCAG
The DNA here is from genome assembly GCA_030765085.1 of Allium cepa. NCBI lineage: Eukaryota > Viridiplantae > Streptophyta > Magnoliopsida > Asparagales > Amaryllidaceae > Allium > Allium cepa. Next base: position 154,552,572 of record CM060937.1, read on the forward strand.
TTTTGAGTCCTAATTCCATCGTCTTCAAAAATTGGACTTTTATACCCATAATTACTCTCAAGTCGATTAAACTTGTTTTAATTCATTAAAATGGTTTAATCACATACGTTACACTTTTCTAAAACTCCGGGTCGTTCCATCTTTCCTATGATTGATCTATGTCTTATGTCATATATTCTATTATATAAAACGTTTAATATTTACCTTTTCATATCCTCTTCTCTTATTCATTATTATTTGGAATACTAAACTCTTATTAATTCCACCAATATTTTTAGTTTTCCCTCTCTGTAATTTGTTAACTCGGGATCAAATCTACATTTTAATTCAGTGAATTAATCCCTAAGAATTTAACATTTAATGGATGAGTAACTTTTTAACAGTCCTTTTGACTTTTCTTCTTTTAATTCTTCACATCTGCTAAGCATGAATATAAAGAACGTAGAAAAACACAACCCATTATCATTTCTAAAAATTATGGCTTTTCATCTCCAATATTCTTTTGCTCCACTTTAGTTTTATGGTCGGATATTGTGAAAGTGAAAAGTGTACTTTTGAATCTCTTTTCTGCTAAATATTTCACTTATTCAACCGTATGTTTCCCTTTTCTTTTTCCTTAATCTAGAGTTTATTTAAATTCTCAATTTCTTTCATTCATGCTGTACATTACTATAATTAATTTTTTTATACTTCTTTACTAAATAGATACTACAATATTATTTGACTTTGATTTTCCATATAAGTGATTGGATTTTAATTATTTTTGTTAATTTAAATGTTGTTTTATTGATTTTGAATTTTTTAAAAGAATAAGTTATTCATTTCATGTTTAAAATTATCATGTTATAATTATATCATATTATAATAGTATGTATTAAATCGTAATATTTTATCATATTTCATAGTTTGTTGAAAAAAATTGATTTCTTATAGAAAGCTAGGTTAATACTATACTTATTGCATCTTAATTTTTTTATTAAGTTTACATGCTATTAGTATTATCAGTTTTACCTAACTGCATATATATATATATATATGTATGTATGTATGTATGTTTATATATATTATAAGTGTAACAAATACATATATTATAAGCTGTATTTACTAAATATCTATCGATTATCTATATATCTATTATATTATATGGAAGCCTAGTTTATATGTAGAAGATCTTTCATTTTCATTTTCCTCAAAAATCTCGAAGTGCTACCATGTGTTAGGGTACTTTAATTCTCTCATATAATTTATTATCCGCACCTTTGTAGTCTATTTATTATGTATGAATCTATCTATCAAATTAGATTGAAATTTGAATTCATGCCTTTTACATTTTCTCTCTCTACATTAATCTCAATCTGTATACTGAGCTCTCGTTGATTTAAGCAGATAATTTGTATTTTTCTCCCAATATATATTCTAATCTCAAACTCTCTCTCTCATCTATTATGTATTATTTATTACACTATATTATTTTCATACTATTTATAATAATGATTCAAATATACTTTTAGCCTCTTGCTGAACTTTTTTCATTCACAAGAATACTAATATTAATCTAGCAATTGATGTATGTGCATCTATTTTGTGTAACGTTAAAATACTTAAATGCCTGTTTATGCATATTTTAAAAAGAGAAACTAAAATATTATTCTCCCCTAGATTCTACCAAGGATTGACTTTGTATTTAGTCCCCTATAGAATCCTATTATTTCGTAAAGAATAAATAGTATTACAGAAATTAATGGTATAGGAATCTCTTGCATGTAAGTTAAAAAACTCAAAAGTCTCTTTACCATATATTTTAAGAAGGCTCAATTTATATGCAAAAGACCTTTCGTTTCCAATTTTTTAAATCTACCGTGTTGCTAACTGTTCGAGTACTTATTGTCTCCCAGACAATTTGTTATCCACATCTCTATAATCTATTTATTATGTATGTGTATATGTAAGTATTTATCTATCTAATTATATCAAAATTGTATCCTTTCCTTTTTCTATTCTCCTTCCACATCAATCTCAACCCATATACTGCGCTCTTATTAACTTAAGGAAATATTTTGTTTTTTTCTCCATATATATATATATATATATACATTCTAATCTCAAACTCTCTCAAACATATCTATTATGTATTATCTATTCTACTGTATATTATTTGTATACTATTCAAAACAAAGATTCAAATATACTTTTAGCCTTTTGTTAAATGTTATTCTTTCACAAAAAATAATAACATTAATATAGCAATTAATGTAGAAGCATCCCTTTTGTATGACAGTAAATAACTCAAAAGCGTTTATGCATATGAGCATTATGATACGCTCTTCACATGTGATGAAGCAGGGCCAGTCCTAGATGTTTTGGTACTTAAAGCCAATTGCAAAACTAAGGTCCTTATACTAATGCTATTATCGTTAAATAAATAATTATAATATTTTATTATTGTCTATACGCAATGAGAGGAGGAACAAAAAGAAATAACTTTATTTGTAATAATAATTCGAGTTATACAACAAAATTAATATTAATTGCTTATAAACATTTTTCTATCCTTCATATTTGCAAAATCACTAACAATATTTTCATTTTCAATTTCACCGACCATATCTTATTCAATCGATAAAAGTAATAAACCATTCAATTTTCCTTATGACATAGTGGAACTAGGATAAGACTTCATCAATTTTTGCTTTGAAAAACTTCTTTTGGCCAAGGAAACTGTAACTAATGTAGTCAGAAACTCCTTTGAATAAGAAATTATGAAATTAAGTAACTTAATTGCTTTTTTCCTTTGGAAAAATAACAATTAGGATTTTTAATTATGAAAATTGCTCTCTTCCATCAATATCAGAGTGCAAATCATGTCTCAAATATTCCTTTTAGCTAATCGATTTGACTAAAAAATATTAACTATAATTTCTACAAAAAAATTGATATTTATCAATAAATTTTACATTAACTATCCATTAAAAAACCATTACCTATTACCAAATCAATCATTATTATACAATTATTACAAATAACAAATTAAATATATCAATTTTTATTTAATCATTATTATACAAATTAAATCTCAATTTACAATTAATTAACTTAAAATTAGAACATGGGGATCAAAATTTGCATTAGAACATAACGTTGATCACAAATTACAGGTATAACTAACTTAAAAGTAGAACATACAAACCAAAATGTTTAACAATTTTACACAAACATTGAAAATGCCACTTGATCAGTTGCTATTTTGCTAATGTGATAGTTTAGTGAAGAAAGAAATAAAACAATCTATATACTAAACAATGTGTAAATTTCCATAACGATATATGGTAACTGATAAATAATAAATTAAGTACCTTTTCACACTTACACTTTTCAGCAAAAAAGCAGTCAAGTAAAGTAGCCAACACAAGTAACAACCAAAGATGAAAGAAGATTGGAAGATGTCTGTGCGACTATGCCCTGGCTGCATTGGAGGGGACTGGAACCTGGATTTGCCTATTTCCGTTGTAGTTGAGTCGCCATCGTTTGGGGTCATGACTTTTGCTACAGATCAAGATCATGATTTTTTTATTTTGCTAAGGATCGAGATCGTGATAAAATAATTTCTTCCTTTTGCTCTGCTTTTAGTATATTGAGGAGCTGCTAAAGATGGTGCCCTAGAATTTTTGTGACCCAAAGCCATTACTTCGGCTGCTTTGTCCAAAGGCTAACCCTTGATGATGGCATACATTTCGTGCACGAATTGTTTCTATATGTAACGACCCAGATTTTTAGTTGTTAGATTTTGAATATTTATTTTATTTTAAATGTTAAATTTTGAAATGTGAATGCAATTTTAATATAAAGTTTATCGATCAAATAAGTGGAATGAAACTTAAGTTCCAAATATAATGACTTACTGGATAAATTTAATTATTAAATTAATAATTAAAATCGTTTAATAATTGAGATTTAAGTTATATATGAATTGAAATGATTTCTAATATGGATATAAATTCTATTTTAATAATAATTAAGTTAGTAAGTTTTTAAAATTGAAATTTCATGTGATTCCATAAAATTTTGAAATCATCGATTTAGTGGACATCTTAAAATAGCGATCTGGGCACAGTCTTAGAAATCAGAAAAATTAGTTCCATTGGATCCATAATAATGTATTATTATTGAATTTCAAATTTCATAGCATTTGGAGTTAATGTTGGGTCGTATGGAATAGAAATGTGTTGAAATTAATATTGAAAATTTAATATTTTAATTGGATTCAAAAAACTATCTTCCACACACGATGGAATTAGGTTTCGATACTTATTTCATTAGCTTCGAAATAGCTGCATAATGTTAGAAACGTCAGGAGGCACACCTCGATAGGGATTCGAAATAAATATTTAGTTATCTTGAAATTAAATAGAATATATTTATATCGATTTAACCCTGCAGTCATCTTCTTTGTTTTCAAAGCCACCTTACAGCCTGCACATAGCCGACCTATACCCCTTATTTATAAATCCCGTTTCCCTTTCTCTTTCAAACCAGCAAAAATGAAATCGAAAATAATTTAGAGAAAATAATAATAAATATAATGCGTGCTCGCATGCAGGATAGAGCGAGATAGAGGTCACGTATGTAGGCAGGCGGAGGAGCAGGCACATGAGAGTATGGGTTTTAGTTGCGCTTAGGCTGGTGCTCGCATTCGACTAGGGTTTCGCGCGTGAGGCATTGGAGGAAGGGGCTGCAGGCACCAGTGGCATGCGATGGAGGAAGATAGCCATGAGCATTTGGTCGTACTCAGATTGGAGAATTGGGTTCGGTCAATAAGTGGTGGTGGTGAACGTGATGCTTACATGATGTGGAGATAGGGGAAGGCGATGCAATTGATGGTGTAGGCGAACTGGGTATGTGCGTAGAGAAGGAGCAGTTTTTGCGAGCGCTGGGAGGAGGTGCAAGCGGCCGTCCTTAGTCATAGGCGCGACAGAGGAAGGCAAGACGTGGTGACACAGGGTGTTGTAGGTGAAGTAGTGGAGGGTGGTTCTCGATGGCGATGGTCAGTGGGAGGGCGTTGATCGGTTGAGTTAATCGTTGTTCACATTTACCAGCCTGGAACGATGTTTGGGAGAGGTATTTAGCTAGCTTAAGAGTAATTAGTAAATTTAATTATAGTTAAAATTTAAGAATCGTTAATTTGTATAATTTGAAATTTGCCTATGCTAATTTAAATCGAAAGGAATCAGTCGTGTGAGGTACGGAGCTACGAAATCTAGACAAAAGAATTTCATTTTGGAACGGATCGCAAATAAAAATCAAGATGAGTAAACCTCACTCATTAGGATAATTGGTGTTATTTAAAAATAAATGAAATTAATTATCGATGCGTGGATGAATTTATAAATTATTATCAGTTTGGATGTCATATGATATATATTAGTATATATATTAGTAGTTGGTTATATTTTCCGCTGTTGGAGCGGATGAGACTCTATACGCCTCGCATAATATCAAATGATCCTTTATTACCTTGATATCCCGCCTCGAAGCAGGGTTGGTATTTTATGCTGTCTAACATCTATGGATGAAGGGAAATAGGCCGGAGGGATCCAACTGGATTCCTAAAAAATGTTGATTTTAATTTCGTATATAGTGATATATGATTTATGTGAATAATCTGATACAGATTTTTTTATGATTAAATTTTTGGATGCTATAGTAGCACTGGCCCTAAATTTGGTATCTTAGATTCCATAAAATATTATTTTTGAGTTTCGAAGAATTTAAAAGAAGATTTTGAATATAAAAATATTTACCTCGAAATTTGGATTATTTTAAAGAAATTGATTTGATAAAACAAGAATTGATTTTAGGTTGTAATTAATTATTCGAAAAAATATTTTAAATGGAGATTTCAAAATAATTTACGTAGGGATCTTTAATAGTGAATTTTAAAATGAGTTGTTAGGAAAAATATGGAAAATAAGCTAAAATCGATATTTAAAATAGATTTGAAAAATAAGTGGGACTTATAAAGAAATGGATTTATAAAATGGAATTTTATAAATGAGATTATATTTGTAAACAAGTAAAACCTAAATGGCTTTATAAAAATTTATTAACAATATTTATAAAAAAGGGAAGATGATATCAGTTGATTAATTAGGAATATAAATACAGAGTGTGAATTTATATCGAGATAGGAAAATCGGGTTTGGGGAAAAATAAAGGATTCTATTTTTTAAATCTGAGAAGGGATAGGAAATCGAAATGAAATCGAGGTGATATGAATCGAGAGGGATCTATAAATTGAAATCGGATATTGGATTTGAAAATGAATTTTTGTCGTGAAATTAAAAAAAATTGAAATTAAATTTTTATTTATTGAACTACGTATTTTATATACTCTTATCTAGATTAAAATATTTCGAAAAAGTTAGAAATTCCAATATTTAATATTTAATGCGATAAATTTTAGTTTTCGTAATAAGCTTCGTAAATCAATTAGTTTATTTGAAAATGATTTGGAAATGAACTATCGATGTATATTTAAAGTGTTTTCATATTTTAAATAATTACTTAAATATGTTTTAAATGAATTGTTATTTAAAAATACTTGTTATATGTATGTTTTGAAATGACTGAAATTTATTTATAATCCTCTCAAGATTTGAAAACGGAGTTTATTTAACGGAGATGATTTTTATAATAGAAATCTTATAGTGAAATTCTGTGGACTTAAGGAAATTTCCGAAGTGTTTAAATATAGAAATTTCGAAAACAAATTAAAATTCATAAAAAGGAAGTTGGAAATAGGTAGTTGAGACTATGGACGAGTATAATCGATTTTGGAAATTTTAAAAGGGGATTAATTGGTGAACCCGAGACTTGTCGAATCCGTTATAAATGGGTTAAGGAAATTTCAAGTAGATTATAAGAAAGTATGAAATAAAATGGAATATTTCCTAAGTATTGGAAATAAAGTGATTTTAGGAAAGTATATTATAAATATTTTATAAGTATTAAGCTATGAGGATTTGAAATATTTGACTACGAGATTATTATTTTAGAAACATTTCACAAAAGGTTGAATTATAAATGGGGTTGAAAGAAATATTCTAAGTGTCGATATGGATTTAAATATCCCATTATGGGTATAAATATTTGAAATTATTTTTCAATTATTAAATATACTAGGAAGCATATTGCATGTATATCTTTGTAAAGATATTTTGAATGATTGTTTGAAGATTTATATAATGAGGCCTATTGACTGCTTGTGGATGTTATTTGATAGTTAAATAACCGACTATCAAATCTGACCAAAATCGTTGATCGTTTCGAAGAGACAGGGATCAAATTTAATTATCCGAAACCACTTCGATCCGATTTGTGCATTACGAATTAGGATATCAGAAGATAATGAAGACGGTGATTTGGAAATTCAGTTTGTTCAGATCCAAAACAACTTGTATGGATGAATGCTATCATTGCATTGCTTGCCTGGAAGGAGTGTTAGCATTCCAAGTATGAATGCTTTTCTAAAGGTAAAACGTAGCCTCAAGCCTCATCAACCGAGAATGACTGAAATATGGGAGATGCGGTAGGGCAAAGTGGTCGCACCCAAGTAGGGTATATTACCATCTTTCTAGATACACTCAGATATATATTATAAATTATGGATATGGTTGTGCATGAAAAAGAGAGTGCTCGATAAGGGTGGGAACTCCCGGAGTGATAACATATTCGATACTGTCCAGGTTAAGGGTAGGCCGGTCCTGTGTTGGTAGGGGATCCAAGCGAGGTCCTTGGTACATTTTTCTAGAGGTTTACTGCAGGCGGTACCCCAGTCATTATACGAAATCCAATATCCACTACAAGCCTGTACAGTTTTGATTGTATATCAAGTATGCTGAAATGTGAGATGTAAGCATTTCAGCTATTTTCTAATTTACTTTCTTGATACTCTATTATAATATCGGATGATTTTGATATGAAATATTTTGGTTATCGTAAGGTAAAAACCCGTCGTATTTATTTATGGCATGGTCTTAAGAGATACCTTTGTTTTTTTTAAAGGATTTTGATAACATTAAGAATTCAAATTGAGTGTGTCCTCTCACGATGGTTTCCTAACTGACTCTGGCGTTATTTAATTATAATGCTCGGGTTAGACCAAGTATTAAAGATTTAGTTTAGGATGCTATGGTGCTCAAGAGATGAGCTGGGGGATTTCAGGCGTATGCCACGTATTTGATTATACTTCGCTGTGTGTGCGGATTGTATAGTCAGCACCGGTGAGGACAAGTTATTATAACTTTCCAGTTTGATTGTTGATTGTTGTACTTTGATAATTGTATGTATAATAACAGTTATAGTTTCTTTTGTATAAAATTCTGTTATTATATGTTATATTTTGTTCCGTTGCGATATTGAGATTCTGTGTTGTTGTTTCAGTTTCTTCTATCTTTTTCTTCTTCAACCCTAAAAATTTGTATTTCCATTCAATTTGAGTGGGACACGTGTGATATATTGTCGACTAAAGAGGTATGAAGATACGGGCCGTTACATTTGCTATCAGAGCTGAAGGTTAAGGGAGAATCTTTTCTTTGGTGGGGATTACTCATTAGAGATAGGGTCAGTTATACCCTAGAATGAGTTTGAGTGTATTAATAGACACGAGTGCATATTTGTTAGTGAATACAAATTCTTTTACATTGTGTTGGTTGATTTATTGAGTGGCTTATGAACTCTGGTCGGCACAGTCCGTACAACTGTAATGATAGGAGTTTCTAAACACTTGAATAGAGTAATTCGGCACAATATTGTTTTGGAATGGCGTAGATGAAATAATTTTACCCAAATTGTATTTTGATATAAAAGAAATAATTTTCTGAAATTATTATAGTATATTGGAGTATTTGGATGATAATATTATAATCAAAACAAGATTGCAAAAAATTGAAATGGTTATAAATATAACCAAAATTAAAATTTTATAAGTATGATGTAGACAAATGAGTAAACACTAAAGTTGGATTCAAACCAAAATCTGGAAAATTAAAATCCTGGGAAGTTTGGAAAAATGTTTTTCAAAGTGGTGCGGAAAAAAATATAAGGGTATTTTTTTTCGAAAATATTTCTGAATGGAAATTGCATTAAAATAGATTTTGAAGGTGGTAAAGGCACTGAGCTCACTTCAATTGCTGGAAAATAATTTTGGGGATGACTACAGCTTCTCCAGTATTCATTTCGAGTTTCTAAGTGACAAATTGCTATTGCAATTGATTTGTTTCAGATTTGTCGGGCAAACAAGTTTTTTTTTATATTCCAAAAGGAATTGTTTGGGTAAAACTTAGTCTGTTTAAGAATTTCCAAAATTAAGATTTGATATACAAAGAGACTATGTGATTTCAAAGCGATTTGAAATAAAACCGGGTGTTTAAATTCTGGAATTTCAAATAATGTGTGAAAGCATTATATAAATTTTTTTAAACTTGTAAAAAATGAAAATGGTATAAACAGGAAAGAAAAGTGTGAAATTTGAAATTGAAATTGAATTTTTAACTTAAATAAGTTAAAATGAATTGTATGAATTTGAATTTAATTCCGAATAAGTAGAATAAAATTTAATTAGACTTGAAAACAATACCAAATTGAATTGAATATAAATTTTGAATAATGAAATGGATATATAACTATAAGTTTCAATTATTGAGTGGTTTATGAACTCAAGTATAAATTTCATGAAAATGTATATGAATGAGTTTTTGTAGCTTATAAGAGTTAATGGAAATAGCCTGAACTCTAAAATAAAATGAAATCAACTTAAGTGAAAAGATTGGAAACTCAACCTTGATGTGAATAAATTGAATATGGATTAAAAGTGGTTGATAGATACGATTCAATATAGATAAATAGGAATAAAATTTAAGTGGAAAATTATGGAATTGTGAATAAATAAGTTGAATTGCTTACAAAAATTGGAGTTAATGAGATAAATATACGCTTGAGCTAGAAAGTGAAGTGTAATCTTGAGTTAAAAATATTAAACTTGAATATACTCGAGTAAGCATCGACGAAATGAGATTTGACTGGAAAGTGAATAGAAAAATCAACATGAAAATGGTTTGATATTTTGGTGAAGAAATAAAAATTTAAACTTGAATTATGAAATGAATTTGAACTCAAGCTAAACCAAATGAAGTAATTTTTTTACCAATTGAAGTGAGTTTTTGAAAAAAATCAAATACTGAATTATAAAATGGAAATGAACTAATCTGATAAATTAATTAGTTAATTGAACATAGAAATGGAACTTAACTTGGTTAAGTAAAATGAATTGTGGATGAAAATTGAAATTGAATGTAGGACTTGAGTTATAAATGAAAATTCAACTTAAGCATAAGCGAATTAAATATATTTTTAAACGTTGTTGAATAAAATAGAAATAGATTGAAAAGGTGATGACTTAAGTCATAAATTAATTTAATTTAGACCTAAATAAATTGAATATGGCTTTGGAATATTATTTAAAATGAATTCGAGCATGAAGTTTAAGTTTTGAAGTGGAAATCAATATATGTGTTGTATAAATGGTTATAATAAACCTTAGTATTAATTTTGTGAAATGATTCTCAAGTAATATAGGGTAAATGGAGATATACCAAGTAAATGGAAATGCAAATTAATCGAAGGTAAACAAATTGAATAAAAATCAATATAAAATGAAATGGAATTTGGTTGCAATAGAAATAAAATGAAGTTAAATGGTTGAAATGATCGGAAATAAACGAATTCACTTAAGTTAATATATTTGGATGAAAACTTGGCTCGGGTAAATTTATGAAATGGTTCATAAATAAAATGGGCATAAATTGGTTTGTTGATTGAATATAAAATTGAGCGAACAGATTTGTGAATAAATTGAATGTGAATCAATAGAAAATGGATAAATTAATTCGAAGTCAACGTAAAAGGAAGGAATTGAAGGCTAATGAAATAGATATGAATATAATGGGTGTGAATGTGAATTGAACACAAATAAGCTGTTGAGAATCGTTGGAATTGAATAGATGATGTATAATTGGTTCTGAAGATAATAATTGAAGGTTGGAACAGTGTAATTGTTATCAATACATGTTATAACCTGTTTGTTATGAAATCTATATATTTGCATTAGTAAAATGAATGTGAAGTTATTAAATTTCATGTTTTTGGGACTTACATGTTTAAATTGAGTAAGTACAGGTACACGGAGGTTATTGGACTAGATTTGGGTCAGAAAATTTGCATATAAGTAAGCTCGCTCGCTTAAAAAGCTAAATAAATGTACGTTTTGGATTAAATACAACGATAAAATAAATATTGATAAATATTGTGATTTCCAACCGTGTGGGTCGATGTATACTTCTTTGTCATTTTTGTCATATTGCAAAAGGATCTCCATACAAAGGAGTCTCTGCCAAAAAATTCGAAAATTAAGGGTGTTCGAGAAATTTTGAAATTTTTTAGAAACTTTTGTTAACTAAAATTTGATTTCGAATTGTAAGTGAAATAAGAGGGTTTGAATTAGATATGAATACTAATTATTTGGAATGTAAGTAAAAGATTTGGGAAAATGGGATATCAAATTTTCACTAAGTTGGTTTTTTAAAAGTAATGGGTTTGGAACATTTTTCCTACCTTAGCAATTTCAGGGACGAAATTCTTTTATGAAGGAGGAATGCAACGATCCGAATTTTTAGTCATTAGATTCTAAAATATTAGTTTATTTTAAATGTGAAATTTGAAATGTGAATGGAATTTTAATATAAAGTTTATCGATCAAATAAGTGGAATGAAAATTAAGTTCCAAATATAACGACTTACAAGATAAATTTAATTGTTTTATTAATAATTGAAAATCGTTTAATAATTGAAATTTGAGTTAGATATGAAACGAAACAATTTCTAATATGGATATAAATTCTATTTTAATTATAATTGAGTTAGTAAATTTTTAAAATTGAAATTTCAAGTGATTTCACAAATTTTTGAAATCGTCGATTTAATCGACGCGTTAAAATAGCGGTCCGAAGCACATTCTCGAAAATCGACGAAACCAGTTCCATTAGATCCATAATAGTGTAATTGTGACGATCCGAAATTTTGGACATTTGAAATTGGAATATTTAATTAATTTTAAATATTTAAAGTTAAATTCTGACTTGAATTTCAAACATCACTGTTTGTTTGGCAAATATTAAGTCTTCAGTTTTAAGCCTGTTAAAAATAATTTAAAGGCATGTAAAGTTTATGTTGATAATACTGGAGATAATAGAACTTTTAAAGTTGAATTTAAAACTGTTTTGTTTAGTTTGAAATTTTATCTTTTAAATTGAATTTAAAAATAGCCTTTCGAGGCACAGTCTTGGAATTCGACGAAACCAATTCCGTTGGATCCGTAATAGTATTATTATCGGATTTCAATTTTCGTAGTGTTTGGAGTGATCGTTTGGCCGTACGGTTAGCAAACGCGCTGAAAATCTATATTGAAATTCAATACAATAATTGGTCCAAAAAGTTATCTTCTCCAGACGATTGAATTGGGCCTTGAACCTTTTCCATTTCGTTCGGAATAAGGGTTTAACATTATAAACGCCTAGCGGCAAGCCTCGATTGGAGATCGAGATTTTAAGTTATGATTTTGAGAACGGTTTAAATTTAAATTTAAAGTATAACATATATAGTTTAACTAGTCAAAATTTTATTTGTATTTTTACATATTTGTCCATTTGTCTTCTAGGTCATGACATTTGTCGTGCATGCAAAGAAGATTTGTAGCACTTGTTTTTTTTAAATTAAAAAATATAATAATAAACGAACAAAAGAAGAGGGTAGAAAACAAAATCGTTTAATTCTTGTCTTTCCAGTTCGAATTCGAGGCCATGGCCGCGATTATCCCTCTCCCATTTTAAAATCAGAATTCAATCGTATGTTATAAAAAGAAAAAAATGGCAGAAGAGGCATATACACCTCGTCCCTTCGATTTAATTCACAAACTCCCCCTTTTGCTCTTCGGCTCCAGTTCGAATCAATAACGAAAATCAAATTCGTCATTTTGAAAAAAAAGGAAAAAAAAACTGTGAATGAGATTGCGTGCAGCAGCATGGTTTCGCGAGGCAATTCTGGCATGAGGGTATCAAGCACGGCTGATGTCGAAGTAGGTAACGTGGTCGCGACCGTCGATGGGAGCGCAGCAGAAGGAAGAGAGCGATCGATCGATGGTCTCGATTCGCGAAGGGATAGTTGAGCTAGTTGCATGCAGTGGAGGCTCACGTTAGGAATACGTCGTTGGCAAGGTTTCGCGATGGTGGTCGAAAGAAGAGGCGTGCGTGGAGTTAGGGCGTATCGATTTCAACTGAGCTGTGAGGTAATTCGTCATTTTATTTAGAAAATTAGAAAATTTACGTAAATTTATTTTCGGCTGAAATCGATGTCAGAAAAAAAGGGAAAGAATTTTTTTTTTTAAACAGTCCTACTTTTAACTTAGTGTTTTAGTTCAGTAAAAGCTTACTTACAGATTGTGGAAATAATATGTAAAGTAATTCCAGTTTTAAATTGATGTTCACAAACATATATATACAGGATAGAGAAATTATAAGTTAATAGTAGAACGGTTGGTATATATATACATGGTTATTTTAATAATGTATATGTATATATGAATATATACAGTGAACATAGAAGATTATTTTGAAAATAAACAGTAAATGTATATACGTAAATAAGCTTTTGGAAATTTACTAGTTTATTCTAAAATAAATTTTTAAGGTGATTTATTTTGTTTAATTAGCTTATTTAAAATTTATTCACTAAGAATAATTTGTAAAAGGAGATTAGTTCAAATAGAATTATTAGTTTACATTAATTTTTGGTTAAATCTATTGAACGGAAATTTATTCGTTCGATTAGTTCAATATTAATAAATCGTATAATGTTATACAAGGTTTGAAAAATCATGAAAACAAGTTGGAATGGATTGGATTGCAAAACAAAAAGCAAAGGTGAGATCTTCTCATGCAATTGAAATAGTGAATTTAAATTATTGATTGATTGTTTGGATGTGATATTACATATGATAGTGTGTGTTTATGTGCGTGTGTGTGTATATATATATATTGGAGTGATTGATTTTCCGTATTATATAGCGGATGAGATTCTATGCGCCCCGCATAATAGCGGATAACCCTTTATACCGCGATTTCTCGCATTGAAGCGGGACTGGTATTTAATTTGTTGCGCTAACATCTGTGGATGGAGGGAAACAGTTTGGTGGGATCCAATTGGATTCCTCAAATATTTTAATTTATTTCATATGTTGTGATGCGATTTATTGATAATCTGTGAATGATTATATTGGTGATTGAAATTATTGAAGGCTATGGTTTGGCCGAATATATTCTAGCATTTTTAAAATACCAGAAATATAAAAATTGGATCTTTGGAAAGAAATTAAAATAGAGAATTTTATGTAAAATAATTTTTAAGAGTTGGAAAAAATTAAAAGAAGGAATTTGGGACGGATTTTAAATGGTTTGGGAGAAATAAAAGAAGAATTTTGAAATCAAGTATGAAATTGGTTTTTCTGATTTAAATGGAATTTAAATCATAAATATAGGTACAAATATTGGATTAATGGGTTTTAAAGTAAATTTTGAAAATAAATTTGGAATTTGATTTGGTGTTTGAAAGTAAATTTTGGAAATCAATTTGAAAATTGATTTAGTATTTGAAACTGTGTTATAAGAAAGAAGAACGAGACTACGAAATTTATAAAGAGGGTTTATAAATAGAGTATAATATTTATCAAAGGATAATTTGGAAGTGCAAATTCACGGTGGGAATTTATAAAGGAATGGGTAATTTGTTTTGAAAATAAATAGTAATTTATTTTTAAAGGTGTGAAAGAAAAGTGTATTCCTCTGATAAGCCAAGTACGATTTCAAGTAGATTTCTAAGAAAATGTTAAAAAAATTTAAAGTTGTTTAAAAGAATGTTTTTGAGAACTATTATTGTTTAATTTGTTTAAAATTTTAAAGGTAAATATTTTATTAAATTAGTTATAGTAGTAATAATTTAAAAGGTTAATTGTAATTATGTTTTAAAAAGATAATTATTAATATAAATAGTTCTAGCTTAAATATAATTTGGCTAAAAGTTTTTATTTGGAAAGCTTGTATATAATTCAATAACCTTTATTTTTTAAATTTGCTTTGGCTTAAGTTTACATGGACAATTATTATTATAATTTCATAACTGGTATTTAAAATAAAGAGTTTTAAATAGTTTTTATTTTAAGTATTTTAAAATATATATTTTTAGATAAAGTGATATAAATTATTTTTAAATCCAAAGCATTTAGTCTTGGAAAATTTTCAGTGGAAATAAACAATATTTGGAAATTCATTCCGCGAAAGGAAAGTGATTTGATAATTGTTTTTCAAAGGGTTGAAGTGTGAAAATATATCTCGCGAAGATATTTTAAAATAAATAATTTGGGAAATTATTTAAATTGGATGGTTTTATGAATGTTGTTTGATAGTTAAATAACCGACTTTCAGTATAAACAATTTGGGAAATTATTGAGGTTGATGGTTGTTATGAATGTTGTTTGATAGTTTAAATAACCGGCTATCAATATTGGCCTTTAAGACGGCACTTGAATTTGTTTTTAAAATAAGCGGGTTAAGTCGCGGGAGGTCAATAAGTCATAAAACTCATTCTAAATAAATGATACGACGAAATGGAATTGCATTTGAAGATGGTGTTGAAGACCGGGTAATTTCGAAAATGGAAGGATTTCATGTCGATTGTCTCTGCACTGAATTGCTCCAATATAGAGATTACCCTATGTGATAGGGAGTCCGGACGTGATAAGAGGATATCCAGATTTGCAAGGACTTCTTTCCTTAATTGGAGGAAGTGCCTTCAGTTCCATTTAGACCTAGGATGGACTTGTATGGATGTATGTCCGACATTACACTTTGAGATGTAAAGCTGGTTTCTATCAAATATATTTCTGTTTGGTGGCGGAGAATTTATTCTCTTAGCTTAACACCATTCTCTGAGATGTATGAGCTCAGAGGTTATGTAGTTGATTATTACTAGTGATATATTCCCATTTTGGTAATGTGGCATGCTAAGTGTTGATCCTTGGTTGATCGAAGCATGGCTTTTGTGAAAAGGTAGCTTTGTGGGACGAGACTGCGTCGAACCTCACACCCCGAAAATGGTTGAAACAGGAATGATGCGGTAAGTCTATGGGGGTCACTCCCTTCAGGGTATGTGCATTTCCTTCTCGATAAAAGGTGGTATCTGGTATGGAGCCCAGCTATTTAACTTGTGTGTAAAAAGTGGTATTTTGGTATGGAGCCCAGATTATTTACTTATGTGGTTGTTGGTTGTTGAGGCGCCTTGGTAAAGGTCGGTAAAGATCGGGCGATGACATACTTGTGACAGTTAGTTACCTAGTTACAGACGTATCCCGACTTGTGTTGGCAGAGATCCGGTTAGGTTCCCATGGTGTCCCTCTAGAGGCGTACACATTCGGAAAGAAAATTCCTCAGCCTTGACCATTCGGTCGAAATCCAATCACCAAATACGAGCCCTTTACGATTGCAGTTGTAGAACCTGCCACCTTAGGTGGTAGCTATAGTAGGCATAATATAATGGTAACTATGCTGGCTAAGATTAATATTATACTTTCAAAATGTTTTCCACACTATGCACTAATGATAATATCAAAAGGATTTTCGCGTATCAAGCATATTTGACTGCTATAAGGAGAAATATCTCTCATGTGTGCGATTGCAATGTGTGCGTGGCGGGAGGCCTTATGGTAGTTTTATTTTCCAAAAGCATAACGGATTTCTTTTCCTTTTCTTTTGTGCAAATAACTGTTTTAAGATCTCATACCAGTCCTATGACTGACCTGGAGTTTATTGTTCCCTTTCTAAACTCTGGGTGCCTATAATTTTCCACACGAGCAGCCTAGAGTCAGGTTATCAGTTGTTCTGGAGCGAAGTCAGGAAAGTATGCTGTGGATATTAGGAAACAAGCTGGATGGCGAGGCGTATCACTTATATTATGTATTATCTACTGCGTATGGTTGCTGCAAATTCAGTTTCCATATGGGTAGGTTATCACAACTGCCAGTATTGTGTTTTTGTTGATGTTGTACTCTGGTAATGTAATGTATAAACAGATATAGTTCTTTTGTTTAAAGATTAATCATTTATCTATTATATATTGTTATGCTGCGATTGTGAGATTCTGATATTGTTTCTGTTTCTTCTTCTATCTTCTTCTTCTTTAACCCTAACGGTTTGGTTTTGGGCGTTCAATTGTTCATCATTTGATATAGTGGACGTATTGATGTCAATTTTCGAAATTCGAAAAAAATCAGGTCGTTACAGAGTGGTATTAGAGCAAAATGTTAAGTGAGAACCTTGGTTCTAGTGGGTAATACTCATTAGAGATAAAGTCAGTAGTACTTTAGAATGAGTTTGAGTGTATTAAAAGATATGAGCACATATTTGTTAGTGAATATAAAAATTGTTTTTATATTGTGTTGGCTTATCGGTTGAGTGTTTATAGATTCTAGTCAGTGCAGTCTGGCCAACTGTATCGATAAGTGTTTCTAAACTCTTAAACAAGATAAACCGACACAGTATTGTTTAAAATAGGGTAAATGAAATAATTTTACCCAAATTACTTTTGTATATAAAAGAAATAATTTTCCATAAATTATTATAGTATATGGTTGCCTGGTTGTTACGAAGTGATAATATTAAATTATTATCATTGTTGTGTAAAAAAATTGAAATCAAAACCAAAGGTTAAGAAATAAATTCATATACAAATGGAATTTGAAATACGAATTATAAATGTGATTTATAAAATTGAAATAAGATGCCAGAGTAATTTTTGATAGAGATTAAAAGGATTCAGGATTGAAATTTCAAAAGATTAAATTCCTTTGATTTGAAAATGGTTTTCAAAGGTTTTGGAAAAATAATGGTGAAATTATTTGGGAAAAATATTTTTGAATTGGATTTGAAATTAGGTAGGATTTGCAATTTAAAAGTATTTGGAAAAGTATCTTTTGAGGGGATGAAAGCACTAAACTCTTTTCGGTCATTGGAAAATAATTCCGCTGATGATCGCGACATCATCGGTGTTCATTTTCGAGTTTCCAAGGGAGAAATTGCTACCCCAATGTTTTGAATTTGGAATACTTGCGGAATTGAGTTTGATTTTAAAATAGTTTGATTTTAGATAAATTGATTTCAAAATGATTTTGAAATACTTAAGTGATTATTTAAACTCTGGAATCTTATCTAAAAATGGTTATGAAATATTTATAAGTTTAAAAGTTCGAATGGAAATGGAACGTAATTGAATTAAATTAAACTAAACAAAGTGAATGGAATTCATGCTGAACATTGGAATTGAATTTGAATCATGTTAAATAAGGTGGAATAGAAGAATTAGTCAAGTTGGAATAAATAAAACAAAAATATTGAAAATAAAGTAATGAATTGAAATTAAATATTGGAATGATACTTGGTTTAGATTGTGCAAAGTAAAGTGTAATTTGAAATCTGTTCGGAAGAACTAAAAGAAATAAAAAGTTTGGAAATGAACCTTTATTTGACATATGAATAAATTAATAGTAGGACTAATTAAAGATGGTTTGAGATAAGATCAATAAAATTCAATATTCAAAGTTTGAAGATGAATTGAATTCAAGTAGGATTGAAAATAAAAATTTGGATAAAAGTTGGAAATAAAATTATTGAGATTTGAAATTAATTAGTAGATTGAAGCAAACTGAATTATATAAAATTAGAATTCAACTTGAATAAAAGTATAGATAAACCAAAGTGGTGAAGTGAAATAATATAAGAAGTATATAAAATATTTATATGGTGCTTAAGTAAATAAAGGGTGGAATTCTTAAGGTAAATTTGGAATAGAGGGAATATACTAAGTAAATTTGTGAAAGAAGATTTAATAAGGATGTGTAAAATGATAATTGTGAATAATTGAATAGAAACGAATATAAATGTGAATAAAAGAGAACTGATATAGCTAATAATCAATTAGAAATAAATACGTGGGATATATGTATATTATTTTATTTGCATAACGATTTTATCCAGAATTCGAGCACAGAATTTCGAGATAATTATATCGATCCGAATTGAGATTTTTCACTCGATTTTCGATGGCGAACCCTAGATATGGATTTTTTGTTGGTTTTGGAAATTATCTATCATAGTTTACGGCTATTCAAGGAGAATGACGGTTTCTGATCAAGAAACCAGATCTGAGTCCGCGCTAGGAAGTCGGATGAACGATTCTAGTTCGGAAGTGAAATTGTGTGATCGAGTGAGCAATCGAATTTGATATTGCGTACGGATGATATATGTACATCGTATGGATTTAAATAAAATAGATATTGAAACTTTGTAAAGAAATGTGCAAAATGATTTTTAATGTTGTAATTGGACATTATTGCTCGTAGGATATACAGGTGTTATAAAGCAAAAGGAAAGTGATGATTTGATTTAGAAGATAATTTAAATTGCTCGACAAAAAAAGGTATGTATGTAAATTTTTATATGAAATTTAATGATTTTCTAGCCTGGCCACTTGGCTTTTTGTTTTCTTTTTGAAATCTAGGGGCCCTTAGTGACAATTTGTGATTGTACCGAGCTACCTACGCAAAGGAGACTCTGACGAAAATTTTCAAAAATTTAAGGAGTTAGAAATTTTTTGAGAAAATTTAATATTTGGATTTAAATTTGAATTGTTGAAAAAAATATTGGTTGGAACTTATGGTTGAGGTTGGAAGTTAGTAAGAATGATAGAGTTTTTAATCAAATTATTTTGGGAAGTTGAAACTATTGGGTTTTGGGAAGATGTTTTAAAACTATTTGGATTAGGAAGAATGGTGAACGGGTTATGGACCATTCTTCTTAACTAGTAATTTCGAAACGAAATCTTTTAAGGGGGAAGAATGTGACGACCCTGAATTTTGGACATTTGAAATTGGAATATTTAATTGATTTTAAATATTTAAAAGTTAAATTCTAACTTGAATTTCAAATATCACTGTTTGTTTGGCAAATATTTAATTGATTTTAAATATTGGAAGTTGGGTAAAATATTGAATCTTCAGTTTTAAGCCTGTTAAAAATAATTGGAAGGCTTGTAAAATTTCTATTGATAATATTGGAGATAATATAACTTTTAAAAGTTGAATATAAAACTACTTTGTTCAGTTTGAAATTTTATCGTTTAAATTGAATTTAACAGTAGCATTCGGAGGCACAGTCTCGAAATTCGACAAACCAGTTCTGTTGGATCCGTAATAGTGTATTATTATACGATTTCAATTTTTGTAGTGTTTAGAGTGATCGTTTGGCCGTACAGATAGCAAACATGCTGAAAATCTATATTGAAATTCAATACAATAACTGGTCCAAAAAGCTATCTTCTCCATCCGTGCATATATTCTTATACAGATAATATGATTCAAATTCAAATAACAATAACTCAAACATGAATGGAATAACATCTTTAAGGATCCATTAAACTATTTATACATAGTAATGTACGATAAATATATAATGTCTAACAGTAAAGTAAAATATCAAAATAGTGTTAAGGCTTTACCATTTTCCCCTTAACACATTTCATATAGCATTATAGACTATACAACACTGTAAACTCCACCGTAAACTAGTGGGATATCAGGGAGTACTCCATAGGTATAATACAAAACAAATTCGTAGTGGTCGCGTATATGGGAATACAAGTATGACAAGGCACATGAGGCAATACCCAAGGTAGTGAAACTACCGTTTGCCTCATCCGGACTGGTGAGAAAGCATCGCCGCAACGATCGCAACACCGTGAAACAACACTCCAAATTCAAGGGTGTGCACCAATCAATCACAAAGTAAATGAGTAGTTTACGAAGAAGTGTGTTCGTTCGAGGTAGCTAACCCCGTTTGGCCCAGCACGGCTCCTGTTTTAGTCATTTCCAATTTGACACAAGTGTCAAGGCTATCCATTATCGTTCTCTTTCTTCAGTCATCGCGTACGTCAGTCCAACCACTTCATTCTGGATCACACTCCGCGTATAGTTATTAAAGTGGTTTTCGGTTTAGACAGTGAGTATGTCCCTAACTGATTCCGGTTCCTTTAATAACCTTCGTAATTAATTTACCAATTGGTCGTTTAATATAATTCAAAACCAATTCAAATTCAATTTCAATTAAAATTCGTAATTCAACATTTATTCGTTAGTCTTCCTAAATCAAATTCCAAAATTTACGTTTCATAAATTCACAATTTCATTTCGAATTTTCTATAATTCAATTTCAAAGTTTCAATTTAAATATTCATTTAATTTTGTATATAAGTTCCTTCCATAATCAATTAACTTAAGTTAACGTCCAAATCGATTTAAACTCAATTATCGATTTTATTCGATATTCATTAATTTATCATTAAAACAATTTCAATTAAATTTCCAATTCATTACATTACTTTCTTAAGTTCAACTTATTATATCAAGCTTACAAATTTATTTTAAATTAAATATGTCGAATCCAATTCTTTAAATTACAAGTCTTTCATTTGTTTCAATAAGACGCATTCTATTTCTTATTAAAGAAATTCATTTCATTTATTATTTACTTAGCTACAAATTTCATAACTCAATTAAAGAACTTAGTTTCACTTATTCAAAAATTCAATTTTACTTCATAAAGAATATTCAATTTAATTTAATCACTAAATAATTCAATCTTATTCAATTATCAAATAATTTAAAATCTTAATTATTACTACTTCCAAAACTTAATTACTTATAATTTCAAAACTTAATTATTAATAATTTCAAAACTAAACAATGTTCTTCGTCAATTACTACGTTAATATTTGTTTCAAATTTCAAATATTCACATTTACATTCATTCGAATTTAAATTCCAATTTTTATTCAAAACCTTGTCATTAGTCAAATAAAGCTTTATTTTATTTAAATCAAAACATTGACCAATCGGGTTTAATTTAATTTTCTATCCTAAGTCAAAGTTATTTGGGTATTTATCATTTCAACCCGATTCCATTTCAATTCACAAATCAAAACAAATCAAAGGGAACTTGCAGTGTGATAGCTGGGATGGTGTCAAAGTAAATAAACAAGCAATAGCATCCATACATAACAATTCAACAATTATTCAAATAATCCCGAAATAATCATATTAATTTACATTTGTTATTTATGCAAATTAATATAATAATTTCTAAAATCTACACTATCATTTCATGTAGATTAAAGATTATTACGTTATGGTTTTTCACTTATCGTTCAATTTTCAATTTCAAGTTTACACTACAACAATTAATCCGATATACGTTCAATGGTTCAAAGTGTAATTAACCAATTTCTACGTGCGAATTTAATTAACAATTAAAAGGGTCAAGTTTAACTAATCAATATTCAACATATGAAGGGGTCAAGTTTAACAAATCAATATTCAATATATATAATCCATTTTTAAATTATTAACTATCCTATATCGATTTCAACTTGCATATTATTTATCACTTAACAATAACAATTAACATCCAATTTAACATCACATAGCAATCATTCATAAATTAGGCTTGTATAAGAATATAGTCGTGAAAATTAATTCACCTTTCGTGGATAAAGAAATTGGCACAAAGCAAGAAGAAGCACGAATGAAGTCGGTACGACACGAACAAACGGACAATGCAAAAATTGACAAAAAGAGACGATAAAAATTTAATGAACGTTCATATATAATTTATAAATTATAGATTCGCTTACCAATGACGGCAAAAGGACGAAAGCTGAAAATCGATGTTGTTGTAACAAGAAGCTCAATCGGTTGCATCTGCACACAACAAGCAGAGAAACGTCGGTTACTATTTTGACAACCAAATAGATATTTACTTACAATTTCTTCAGAGCACTATCTAAACAACAGTGCTACTGTTCAATTACATATTTTTTTTCTTTAAAAATGGCCGAGACTCACGCACTCACCCCACCCCACCCTCTTCAATATACTTGCTGTACACGCACAAAACCTATTCCCCCACCTTTCTTCTCTTTTCTGTATAACACGCAACTCCCTTTATTTTTTTTATTTTTATAAACAAAACCCACGCACACAACTGTACACCTTCATACACACAGCACACACCATACACGCACTTCATACATGCACACACACCCCCATACTCACACAGCACACATATGCACGCTTCACATATTTCAAACGTTGCCCTTTTTTTAACACAACCCGAGAATATTCATGCCAGCCATAAACTTCCCACTCACGTGTATACACTAAATACATGCACAACATTTTTTTTTGGCATTAAATGAAGCCTTAACCCATGCTGTAAACATGAAGCCTTAACCCATGCATGCACATGTAATAGACCGCTTTTCCGTACCCCTTGAATATACACTAATCTCCATAGATTAACTCAAGATGAACAGAAATACGAACCATTAGGGTTTAAAAAGAAGAAGAAAAGGATAGAAGAAGAGAAAGAAGAGAGAAAAGATAGAAAATAACAGAAAAGAAAGTAGAACGAAACAGAAAGAAAACAACAGAACAACATCAGAATCTCATAATCGCAGCGGAACAACATATAATAGATAAATGAATAATCTTTAAACAAAGAACTATATCAGTTATTACATTACATTTCATTACATCCGAGTGTACAACAACAAACAACAACAAACCGCGGAAAATAAATACTATATACTAGTAATACGCCATGCCATCCAGCTTGCCTCCAGCAACTCCTGAATTCCAAAATATCCTGATAAACTTTAACTCTTGACTGCCCGTGTGGAAATTGGTGGGCACCCAGAGTTTAGGAAGGAAAACAATAAACTCCGAGTCAGTCATGTGACTGGTGTAAGAACTCAAAATAGTTTATTTATCTTTAAAATCAAAATAGAGGAATATTTTTAAAGTCAATTCGCAATGCTTTTAAAAATGAGACTACCACAAGACCTCCCACCACACACACAATGCAAACGCAGACTTGGAGGAGATTTCTTCTTATGTTAGTCAAAGGTGCTTGATACGCATTAAAAAGAAACATTTCATATTATTATTAGTGCATAGTGTAGGAAAAATCATTTCGAAAGTAGAATATAAATCTTAGCCAGCATAGGTAACATTATATTATGCCTATTATAGCTACCTCCTGAGGAAGCAGGTTCTACAACTAAAACCGTACAAGATCGTATTGTTTCTTTGGATTTCCAACAAATGGTCAGGCCAAGGAACTTCCCATTGCCACATGAGAACGCCTCTGGAAGGACGTCCCCGAGAACCAAACCGGATCTCCGCCAACACAAGGCCAGGTTACCCCTAACTGGGTAACTACTGACACGAGTATGCCATCCCCCGGTCCTTTGGGACCTTTAACCGAGCGCTCGTAATCAACATCACACCATAATAAATAAAGTGTTTCAACATGAGTAAGTATATGGGCTCCATACCATGATACCACCCTTTTCCAGAAGGAAATGCACATACCCTAAAGGGAGCTACCTCTCATAACCTTGCCGCATCTTTCCTGTTTTGACCATTCCGGGGTGTGAGGCTCGACGAAGTCTCGTCCACAAAGCCACGCTTTGGTACAAAGCCATGCTTTGGGTCAACAAATGATCATAGAAATGATCACAAAGATAAATGATCAAACAAATGATCATATCACAAATGATCAAACAATGATCATTTTACAGCAACACTCAGCATGTCACCTTACCAAACTGGGAATATATCGCTAATAACCTTCAACTACATAACCTCTGAGCTCGTATGTCTCAGAGAAGGGTGTTAAGCTAAGAGAATAAATTCTCCGCCACCAACAGAAATATATTTGAAAGAAATCAGCTTTACATCTCAATTTGTAATGTCAGACATACAATCCATACAAGTCTGTTCTGGGCTCGAACAGAACCGAAGGCACTTACAAAGAAGTCCTTGCAATCCGGATATCCACAATCCCGATCGGATTCCCCATCACATATGGAGAACTCTATACCGGAGCAACTCGGTGTAGAGTCAATCGACAGGTCATCCTATCGCTCTCGCAAATACCCGGTCTTCAACACCGGTCATCAAATGCAATTTATAACGACGTATCACATATTCGGAATGGGTTATACGACCCTAAGGACCTTTCCCGGCTAACCCGAATAGTGAGCGCTTATTCAAAAATAAGCGTGGCATTCAAATTCAAACAAATCACAACAAATACCCATTCAATGGTAAATATTGATAGTCGGTTATTGAACTATCAATGGATATGCACAACATCACCAGATTCCAAATAATTTTCCAAATTATTTATTTCCCAAAAATATCTTTACAAGATATAAAATTTCAATACCTCAAAAATAAATCAATATTTATTTTTAAACAAATTCCCCTTTCTTTTGTAATTTCCATAGTGAATTTACATTCCAAAATATCTACGAATATACGATTTCAATTATTCATTTTCAATTTATCTTCAAAAATATAAATTCTCAAAATATTCACTTTATATTGGAAAACATTTCCATACTTACTTATTAAGTAATTCTCAAATCCATTTATTTTCAACACTTGAAAAATATTCAATATACTTAAATCGAAATTAAGTATATATTTCATTCTTTAAGGAAATCATTCTCTTAAACATATTTATTTGGGTCAAAACGAATGTTGCGTAAAACATCGTTACGACAACCCAAAATCACTAGTATAGGGATTCGAAATTAAAATAGATATATAAATCCCAATACTATACAAAACATTTCCTTTCGGAAATCATTTACTATAACAACAGTGTTATAGTCCACCATTTCCTTCTATTTCTCGAAAACGTCTATTTCAACAACGAATGTTGGAATTTATGGTTTCGATTCTTAACACATTTAAAAACATCGTTAGATCGTTTTAATTCTACTTAAAACATCACATCCAAAACATTTTCTTTAACATATTATTCACTATTCAAAAACGTGAATATACTTCATTAAACAACTTCATCATTTCTATTCATTTTATTTTAAAGGATTATTCACTGTCTAAAACGTGAATATAACTCCATTAATAAGTTACAACAATTTACTTATCAAAATAAGTCGTTTGCGAATTTATAAAACAATGTTTATAAATTCCATTTCTATTTATTTTATAACTACTTCCTTTATAAATCTCCTTTATTAACCTATTCAATTTATAACTGTGAGGACCCACAAATCCGTACTCCTTGAATATACACTAATCTCCATAGATTAACTCAAGATGAACAGAAATACGAATTATCAATGTTTAAGAAAAAGAAAGAGAGAGAAGAAGAGAGAAACAGATAGAAAATAGAGAGAAAAGAAAATAGAACGGAACAGAACACAACACAATAATATCAAAATCTCACAATCGCAGCAGAACAACATATAATAGATAAATGAATAATCTTTAAACAAAGAACTATATCAATTATTACATTTTATACATTACATTTCATTACATCATATCATCAGAGTGTACAACAACAACAACAAACAGCGGAAAAGAAATACTATATACTAATAATACGCCATGCCATCCAGCTTGCCTCCAGCAACTCCAGAATATCCTGATAAACCTAACTCTTGACTGCCCGTGTGGAAATTGGTGGGCACCCAGAGTTTAGGAAGGAAAACAATAAACTCCGAGCCAGTCATAAGACTGGTGTGAGAACTCAAAACAGTTTATTTATCTTTGAAATCAAAATAGAGGAATATTTTTAAAGTCAATTCTCAATGCTTTTAAAAATAAGACTACCATAAGGCCTCCCGCACACACACACATGCAAACGCAGAATCGGAGGAGATTTCCCCTTATGATAGTCAAAGATGCTTGATACGCATTAAAAAGAACATTAGATATTATTACTAGTGCATAGTGTAGGAAAAATTTATTTCGAAAGTAGAATATAAATCTTAGCCAACATACGACCATTATCGTATGCCTACTATAGCTAACTATGTTCAATAGCAGGTTACCGCCACATTCCATAGCAGGTTATACAACTAAAACCGTACAAGTCTCGTATTGTTTCTTTGGATTTCCAACGAATGGTCAGGCCAAGGAACTTCCCATTGCCACATGAGAACGCCTCTGGAAGGACGTCCCCGAGAACTTAACCAGCTCTCTGCCAACACAAGGCCGGGTTACCTTTATCACTAGGTAACTACTACACGAATATGTCATCCCCCGGTCCTTTAGGACCTTTAACCGAGAGCTCGTAATCAACATCACACCATAATAATAAGTGTTTCAACATGAGTAAGTATCTGGGCTCCAAACCATGACACCACCCTTTTCCAGAAGGAAATGTACATACCCTAAAGGGAGCTACCCCTCATAACCTTACCGCATCTTTCCTGTTTTGACCATTCCGGGGTGTGAGGCTCGACGAAGTCACGTCCACAAAAACATACTTTATACAAAAGCCATGCTTTGGGTCAACAAATGATCATAGAGATGATCACAAAGATAAACGATCAAACAAATGATCCTATCACATATGATCAACACAATGATCATTTCACAGCAACACTCAGCATGTCACATTACCAAATTGGGAATATATCGCTGATAACCTTCAACTACATAACCTCTGAGCTCGTACGTCTCAGAGAAGGGTGTTAAGCTAAGAGAATAAATTCTCCGCCACCAACAGAAATATATTTGAAAGAAATCTGCTTTATATCCCAATTTGTAATGTCAGACATACAATCCATACAAGTCTATTCCGAGCTCGAACAGAACCGAAGGCACTTACAAAGAAGTCCTTGCAATCCGGATATTCACTAATCACGTTCGGACTTCCCATCACATAGGGAGTCTCTATACCGTGGCTACTCGGTGCAAAGACAATCGACGAGTTGTCCTTTCGCTTTCAAAAATATCCGGTCTTCAACACCGGTCAACAATGCTATCTATTACGTCGTATCACTATTCGGAATGGGTAATCCGAATAACGAGCGCAATAATTTAAAAATAAGTGTAGCATTCAAATTCAAGCAAATCACAACTAATACCTTTCAAAGGTAAATATTTATAGTCGGTTATTGAACTATCAATGGATATGCATAACATCACCAGATTCCAAATAATTTTCCAAATAATTTATTTCCCAAAAATATCTTTACTAGATATATAATTTTCACACTTCAAAAATAAATCAATATTTATTTTTAAACAGATCCCCCTTTCTTTTATAAATTACATAGTGAATTTACATTCCAAAATATCCATGCATATACGATTTCAATTATTCATTTAATTTTATCTTCAAAAAGATAAATTCTCAAAACGTTTCATTTCACATTGGAAAAACATTTCCATACTTATTTATTCATAAGTAATTCACAAATTTTATTTATTTTCAACACTTGGAAAATATTCAATATACTTAAATCTAAATTAAGTATATATTTCATTCTTTAAGGAAATCATTCTCTTAAACATATTTATTTGGGCCAAAACGAATGTTGCGTAAAACATCGTTACGACAACCCAAAATCACTAGTATAGGGATTCAAAATTAAAATAGATATATAAATCCCAATACTATACAAAACATTTCCTTTCGGAAATCATTTACTATAACAACAGTGTTATAGTCCACCATTTCCTTCTATTTCTCGAAAACGTCTATTTCAATAATGAATGTTGAAATCTATGGTTTCGAATCTTAACACATTTTAAAACATCGTTAGATCGTTTTAATTCTATTTAAAACATCACAATCCAAAACATTTTCTTTAACATATTTTTCACTATTCAAAAACGTGAATATATTTGTTAACCAATTTCATCCTTTCTATTCATTTTGTTTAAAGGATTATTCACTATCTAAAATGTGAATATAACTCCATAAATAAGTTATAACAATTTACTTATCAAAATAAGTCATTTGCGAATTTATAAAACGACGTTTATAAATTCCATTTCTATTTATTTTATAACAACTTCCTTTTATAAATTCCTTTATTAACCTATCTCAATTCATATCTCAATGATATACTAGAAATTCATATTATAAGTCAAATACTTATAATTTATTTGTTTGCCAAAAATCGTTCTTTTAAACTTCCCAATTTATAAATCTTATAACTTATAAGATTCCTTTATTTATCAAAAATCCATTCTTCAAATAACTTTACAAATTTTATAAACCTACTGCTTATAAATTTCCAATTATAACGTCACCGTTTATAATTTTATAAATTCCATTCACTTATGCAATCCATTTTCACTTCATTCAAACACTTATAAAAACTCGTTTTATAATTTCAATATTTCAATTTATAAATATCCATTTATAAATCTCTTATATAAATCAATTCCAAATTTTGGCCCAATGATGCTACATACCGAATAGTCAATCACGACAACAACGATATCATATATCTATATGATAATCAACGAATATCAAAATATCCATAATCAAATAAATACTGTTGAGGAATCCAATTGGATCCCTCCAACCTGTTTTCCTACATCCAAAGATGTTAGCACAATACCAATTCCGTTCCAGTACGAAATTATCGCGGTATATGGGATTTAAAATATTATCTGCTTAATAGGCGGCGCAATAGGGTCTCATCCGCTATATACTACGGGTAATCAATTCCAAGTACATAAATAATACCAATTTCACTGTTTATGAAATATTCACGGTATATGTTGTTAATAAATAACATCCGCTTACTAACGGCGCATAATGTCTATTTTAACAATCAATGGATAAAAATCATCATTCAAACATACATTCAAGAATTTCAAATCTAACTATTTAAAAATTAAAATCGAAACTGATTCGATTGAGTGAGAAGTTCTCACCTTGATTTCAATTTCGTTTCAGCGATTTATTTCGAATAAAATTAAACGGACGTTTAATTTTACCCGAAATTCTCACTAAATCCAAACAACTCCAAACAAATTCTCCAACATAGTGCTCGTCCATACGATTCCAACGCAACTGATTTCGCGCGTTTTCGACCTCGTATGAAAAAGTTATGAATTTTTAAAGTTTATACACATTCATATATATAATTTACAACATTTCCTTTAAATTTTCAACCTTAATCAAATCATCACCGTAGATCCCATCTCCCTGCAATCTCGGCCGCTCATATGCTTCTTCCACGCGCGTCCAACTTCTACAGGTAATTTGCACGCACGAGAACCCATTAGCTCCAAACTAGGGTTCCAAGCCACCACCTCCACACTCGACTAAACTCCATCATACCACCGCCATTCGAACGCTCATCACCACCTCAACCTTCGGCTGCAAGCATAGCGAGCTCGGCCCCCTCCTCTGCACGAAAAGACGTGCGCAACTTTGGGTATTCAAGCTCGAATTTTGGAAAATCAAAGCCACTCCAACACAAATCCACCGTTGGATTTGTAGTTCATACTGTGCTCTACAAGTTTGCTTCAGAAAGTTTTACGAATTGAAGCATGGATTTGAAGAAAAGAGAGGGAGAAGGAGATTAAATTTCGGCCATTCATTTAGGGGTGGCGGCTGCAGTTTCATAACCCTAGGGTTTTATTTTTGTGAAAAAAATGAATATTGGGGGCTTTTATAGAAAATTCGCGCGACACTATTCATCCCGGATTTTCCGAACTCCAAACGAAGCGTACCGGTTGGCGTTTCTAAGGTTTACCCTGCATTCCGAACACAATGGAACATGTTTCGGGAGCTAATTCGGTCATCTGTGTGAATTATGGTAATAAACGTTCAATTTAAAATTAAACCGATTAAACGATTTTCTAGGCGTTTTAGCTTGCACCGGACAAACGGTAAATCCAATTGACACGAAATTTGAAACCATACAATAATATCACATTACGGATCCTATGGAACTAGTTTCATCCAATTCTGAGACTGTTCGAAAAACGGCTAATTTCACTAGTCGATTAAATATTAAAATATTCAATTTTCACAGATAAACTTTTAATTCGATTTTAAAAGTTCTATAACATCATTCTAACTCCAACATGATATAATAAAATTTTACAAATCATTTTCAATCATATTTAACTCAATTTTCAATTATTTTCTGTATTTTCACATATTAAATTATCGATTTAATTATTCAATTAAATCCAATTATTCGAAATAAAATTTATTCGACTTATAAATTTCACTTATTTATATTTAAAATTAATTAAATATACAAATTTTAATTAATAAAAATTCTAGGTCGTTACATACTTCCCCTTAAAAGAATTTCGTCCTCGAAATTACCAAGTAAGAAAAGTTACAGAATCTATTAACTTTCCAAAATCCATAGTTAAATTTCTTACAAATCTTTACTAAGTTTTCAAATCATACTTAGTTATCTTTTCAAACCAATCTACTATTGTTTAACTTTCAATTCCAAAATCAAAGTTAAAGTTTTCACAAATTTTCCCAAAATTTTTCTAACGCCCTAAATTTTCGGAAAAATTCGCCATAGTCTCCTTTGCGCGGCTCGATCCGAAAAAAATGACAGTATATATATCACAAATATACATCTCATCAAGTGATGAGGCATCCCGCAGGGAAAAAAGTGTAAAAGTACGATATTTAATCCGAGATATGTACCTTATATTTTATTAGCGAGCATATACGGCTAATATAGCGTGAAAGCGAGCTCCAAATGCGAAGCAAACGCGATCCGCACATACTAAACACTCAACAAATAGATGAGAACATGTATATATAAACATAATATCAATATACAACATATAGCAACATAATAACTATATATGCCAACATAGCAAATGTAGTAAAAGCAATATATATCCAACCATCAACCAACTATCATCCAACTAGCATTCAAAACCAATAAATATTCATTCATATTCTCATTAATATTCAATGAAATGGGTTTTCAATTTAATCACATTTGATTTATTAACAGTGGATGTTTTTACTAACATTCATTTTCAATTAGTTTATATTCACTAATTCATATTCAAGTTGGTTTACTTCCAAATCAAATTCAATTCTATTTAAGATTCACTTAACTTCCAATTGGATTTCAATTATTTTAACTTTCAATTTCATTAACTCAATTTCATTAACACTTAATGAATTATATACAATCAAGTAACAATCATATAACAACCAATGTATATTAATTACAACCAAATTCCTTTGCTTAAATTCATCTTGGTTTAACACCTTTACTTTCAATTGGTTTAATTAAATTGATTTTCATTCAATTACTCAACTTTCAATAACATTATATTTTAATGAATTAACACTTACATTCATTATTTCGTATCAACTTAATTTACGTCCAATTGATTAACATTTAATCCATTAATTTAATTCAATTGCTAAAGTTGAATTTCATTACATAACTCAAGTTCACATTTATCACTTAACTTTATTAATTTACTTTGATACCAAAATCAACTTCATTCAACATCTCTTAAGTTATACTTCCATTTTACAAACATCACTTGGTTTTACATAACTTAAATTCCCACTTATAAATCAATTCAGATTCCAAATTCTAAAGTAAATTTCCATTTAACTTTAAATTCATTTTTTATTTACAACTCATATTCATAAATATATTCATATAGTTTCACTTCTTATATATATAAGTTTATTTCATAATTGTAAATCACTTTAATTATAATTCAATTCTTATAATTCTTTTGTTTATACAATTATTCTTTTATTTAGATTATTCAAACAACTTATTCAACAACCAAACAATCAACTTATATACACTTTAATAATTCTGAAAAATTATTCCTTTATATATAAAATATAATCAAGGTAAAATTATTTCATTTACCCAATTTAAAACAATATCGTGTCGAATTGTTCTGTACAAGTGTTTAGAGATCCCTATCAACAACGTTAATTACTCGTATTAACCAGAATCCATATACCACTCAACAAAGCAATCATCACAATATAAAACAATTTTATATTCACTAACAAATACGCTCTCATAGCTATAATTACACTCAAACTCATTCTAGAGTACTACTGACTCTATCTCTAATGAGTAATACCCAACATAGCCATGGTTGTCGCTTAACCATATGCTCTGATACCAAATGTAATAGAACGCTTTTCCGTACCCCTTGAATATACACTAATCTCCATATATTAACTCAAGATGAACAGAAATACGAACCATTAGGTTTTAAAAAGAAGAAGAAAAGGATAAAAGAAGAGAAAGAAGAGAGAAAAGATAGAAAATAACAGAAAAGAAAGTAGAACGAAACAGAAAGAAAACAACAGAACAACATCAGAATCTCACAATCGCAGCGGAACAACATATAATAGATAAATGAATAATCTTTAAACATAGAACTATATCAGTTATTACATTACATTTCATTACATAAGAGTGTAAAACAACAAACAACAACAAACAGCGGAAAAGAAATATTATATACTAGTAATACGCCATGCCATCCAGCTTGCCTCCAGCAACTCCTGAATTCCAGAATATCCTGATAAACCTTAACTCTTGACTGCCCGTGTGGAAATTGGTGGACACCCAGAGTTTAGGAAGGAAAACAATAAACTCCGAGTCAGTCATGTGACTGGTGTGAGAACTCAAAACTGTTTATTTATCTTTAAAATCAAAATAGAGGAATATTTTTAAAGTCAATTCGCAATGCTTTTAAAAATGTGACTACCATAAGACCTCCCACCACACACACAATGCAAACGCAGACTTGGAGGAGATTTCTTCTTATGTTAGTCAAAGGTGCTTGATACGCATTAAAAAGAAACATTTGATATTATTATTAGCGCATAGTGTAGGAAAAATCATTTCGAAAGTAGAATATAAATCTTAGCCAGCATAGGTACCATTATATTATGCCTACTATAGCTACCTCCTGAGGAAGCAGGTTCTACAACTAAAACCGTACAAGATCATATTGTTTCTTTGATTTTCCAACAAATGGTCAGGCCAAGGAACTTCCCATTGTCACATGAGAACGCCTCTGGAAGGACGTCCTCGAGAACCAAACTGGATCTCTGCCAACACAAGGCCGGGTTACCCCTAACTGGGTAACTACTGACACGAGTATGCTATCCCCCGGTCCTTTGGGACCTTTAACCGAGCGCTCGTAATCAACATCACACCATAATAAATAAAGTGTTTCAACATGAGTAAGTATCTGGGCTCCATACCATGATACCTCCCTTTTCCAGAAGGAAATGCACATACCCTAAAGGTAGCTACCCCTCATAACCTTGCCGCATCTTTCCTGTTTTGACCATTCCGGGGTGTGAGGCTCGACGAAGTCTCGTCCACAAAGCCACGCTTTGGTACAAAGCCATGCTTTGGGTCAAAAAATGATCATAGAAATGATCACAAAGATAAATGATCAAACAAATGATCATATCACAAATGATCAAACAATGATCATTTTACAGCAACACTCGGCATGTCACATTACCAAATTGGGAATATATCGCTAATAACCTTCAACTACATAACCTCTGAGCTCGTACGTCTCAAAGAAAGGTATTAAACTAAGAGAATAAATTCTCCGCCACCAACAGAAATATATTTGAAAGAAATCAGCTTTACATCTCAATTTGTAATGTCAGACATGCAATCCATACAAGTCTGTTCCGGGCTCGAACAGAACCGAAGGCGCTTACAAAGAAGTCCTTGCAATCCGGATATCCACAATCCCGATCAGATTCCCCATCACATATGGAGAACTCTGTACCGGAGCAACTCGGTGCAGAGTCAATCGACAGGTCATTCTATCGCTCTCGCAAATACCCGGTCTTCAACACTGGTCATCAAATGCAATTTATAATGACGTATCACATATTCGGAATGGGTTATACGACCCCAAGGTCCTTTCCCGGCTAACCCGAAGAGTGAGCGCTTATTCAAAAATAAGCGTGGCATTCAAATTCAAACAAATCACAACAAATACCCATTCAAAGTTAAATATTGATAGTCGGTTATTGAACTATCAATGGATATGCACAACATCACCAGATTCTAAATAATTTTTCAAATTATTTATTTCCCAAAAATATCTTTACATGATATAAAATTTCAATACCTCAAAAATAAATCAATATTTATTTTTAAACAAATTCCCCTTTCTTTTATAATTTCCATAGTGAATTTACATTCCAAAATATCTACGAATATATGATTTCAATTATTCATTTTCAATTTATCTTCAAAAAGATAAATTCTCAAAATATTCACTTTATATTGGAAAACATTTCCATACTTACTTATTAAGTAATTCTCAAATCCATTTATTTTCAACACTTGGAAAATATTCAATATACTTAAATCGAAATTAAGTATATATTTCATTCTTTAAGGAAATCATTCTCTTAAACATATTTATTTGGGTCAAAACGAATGTTGCGTAAAACATCGTTACGACAACCCAAAATCACTAGTATAGGGATTCGAAATTAAAATAGATATATAAATCCCAATACTATACAAAACATTTCCTTTCGGAAATCATTTACTATAACAACAGTGTTATAGTCCACCATTTCCTTCTATTTCTCAAAAACGTCTATTTCAACAATGAATGTTGGAATCTATGGTTTCGAATCTTAACACATTTAAAAACATCGTTAGATTGTTTTAATTCTACATAAAACATCACATTCAAAACATTTTCTTTAACATATTATTCACTATTCAAAAACGTGAATATACTTCGTTAACCAACTTCATCATTTCTATTCATTTTATTTTAAAGGATTATTCACTGTCTAAAACATGAATATAACTCCATTAATAAGATACGACAATTTACTTATCAAAATAAGTCGTTTGCGAATTTATAAAACAATGTTTATAAATTCCATTTCTATTTATTTTATAACTACTTCCTTTATAAATCTCCTTTATTAACCTATTCAATTTATAACTCAATTATAAACCAAAAGTCCATAATTTTAGTTAATATTTACAATTTATTTGTTTGCAAAATCGTTCCTTTAACTTCCCAAATTATAAATCTTATAACTTATAAGATTCATTTATTTACCCAAATCTATTCCTTTAATAACTTTACAAATTTTATAAACCTACTGCTTATAAAATTCCATTTATAACTTCATCGTCTATAATTCTATAAATTTCATTCATTTATGAAATTCATTTACAATTCATTCTAACACTTATAAAAACTCATTTTATAATTCCAATACTTTAATTTATAAATATCAATTTATAAATCTCTTATATAAATCAATTTATACTATTATTTTAAAACATATTTAAACTCCTTTATAATTTCACCATTTTGATTTATAAAATAATCAAATTTCATAAATGCTATATTTAAACTTTTTATAATAAATTCAAAAATCCCAATTTAAACTATTTTATAAAATCGTTAACCCCATATTTTCAAAAAAATCAACTTTTTACTATATTTCTCAAAAATCGTAATTTTTATAACATTAAAATTATAACGTTTATTTATTTAAAATGGATAAATTCCAAAAATATTTTATAACGTTTACTTTCAAAAATCAGTTTGAAATCCTTTTAAAATTCCAAATTTTGTCCCAATGATGCTACATACCGAATAGTCAATCACGACAACAACGATATCATATATCGATATGATAATCAACGAATATCAAAATATCCATAATCAAATAAATATTGTTGAGGAATCTAATTGGATCCCTCCAACCTGTTTTCCTACATCCAAAGATGTTAGCACAATACCAATTCCGTTCTAGTACGAAATTATCGCTGTATATGGGATTTAAAATATTATCTGCTTAATAGGCGGCGCAATAGGGTCTCATCCGCTATATACTGCGGGAAATCAATTTCAAGTACATAAATAATACCAATTTCACTGTTTATGAAATATTCGTGGTATATGTTTTTAATAAATAACATCCGCTTACTAACGGCGTATAATGTCTATTTTAACAATCAATAGATAACAATCATCATTCAAACATACATTCAAGAATTTTAAATCTAACTATTTAAAAATTAAAATCGAAACTGATTCGATTGAGTGAGAAGTTCTCACCTTGATTTCAATTTCGTTTCAGCGATTTATTTCGAATTACCCAAAATTCTCACTAACTCCAAACGACTCCAATCCAATTCCACAGCGTAGTGCTCGTCCATACGATTTCAATGCAACTGATTTCGCGCGTTTTTGTCCTCGTATGAAAAAGTTATGAATTTTTAAAATTTATACACATTCATACATATAATTGACAACATTTCCTTTAAATTTTCAACCTTAATCAAATCATCACCGTAGATCCCATCTCCCTGCAATCTCGGCCGCTCATGTGCTTCTTCCACGCGCATCCAACTTCTACAGGTAATTTGCACGCACGAGAACCCATTAGCTCCAAACTAGGGTTCCAAGCCACCACCTCCACACTCGACTAAACTCCATCATACCACCGCCATTCGAACGCTCATCACCACCTCAACCTTCGGCTGCAAGCATAGCGAGCTCGGCCCCCTCCTCTGCACGAAAAGACGTGCGCAACTTTGGGTATTCAAGCTCGAATTTTGGAAAATCAAAGCCACTCCAACACAAATCCACCGTTGGATTTGTAGTTCATACTGTGCTCTACAAGTTTGCTTCAGAAAGTTTTACGAATTGAAGCATGGATTTGAAGAAAAGAGAGGGAGAAGGAGATTAAATTTCGGCCATTCATTTAGGGGTGGCGGCTGCAGTTTCAAAACCCTAGGGTTTTATTTTTGTGAAATAAATGAATATTGGGGGCTTTTATAGAAAATTCGCGCGACACTATTCATCCCGGATTTTCCGAACTCCAAACGAAGCGTGCCGGTTGGCGTTTCTAAGGTTTACCCTGCATTCCGAACACAATGGAACGTGTTTCGGGAGCTAATTCGGTCATCTGTGCGAGTTATGGAAATAAACGTTCAATTTAAAATTAAACCGATTAAACGATTTTCTAGGCGTTTTAGCTTGCACCGGACAAACGGTAAATCCAATTGACACAAAATTTGAAACCGTACAATAATATCACATTACGGATCCTATGGAACTAGTTTCGTCCAATTCTGAGACTGTTCGAATAACGGCTAATTTCACTAGTCGATTAAATATTAAAATATTCAATTTTCACAGATAAACTTTTAATTCGATTTTAAAAGTTCTATAACATCATTCTAACTCCAACATGATATAATAAAATTTTACAAATCATTTTCAATCATATTTAACTCAATTTTCAATTATTTTCTGTATTTTCACATATTAAATTATCGATTTAATTATTCAATTAAATCCAATTATTCAAAATAAAATTTATTCGACTTATAAATTTCACTTATTTATATTTAAAATTAATTAAATATACAAATTTTAATTAATAAAAATTCTGGGTCGTTACACACAGGTCCATTTTCAAAGGAAAATGACAATACATGATTTCTTAACCCATGTTGTAAACATTTGTTAGCTTTACATTATACCCATGCCGTAAACATTTTTTTTTTGTGCGTGCTTCCCCTTTTGGTCTCGGCCTATTCTTTCTTTTATTATTAACTTTTTTTTTCCGGCCATATTCATTTTATTAACAGGAAGAAATGAGAAGAAGAAGAAAGGAGGAGAGGCTGAGGAGAGGTGAGGTGGAGTGGGAGGTCTGTGCATGCTTCTGCTTAGTTTTATTTTCAAACTTTCTTTTGGACACGGCTAAAGAATTTGGGCTGATTGTAGTTTAACCGGTCCATTTGGAACGATTAAATTAACGCGACGATTTCCGTCGGACTCCGATTAGCACAAATAAATATACCGTTTCGATCAGTGCGGCGATGCGCTTCCAACGGTATACAGATAATTGTGATACGACAGTTTTATAAAAATTTGATTTTACGCCGCTTAAATTGTTCGTTTTTGCAAAATAATTTAAACGGAACAGGCGATGACAGTTTTTGACGAAACGAATTACATTACCTTAATCAGAATAATTTTTACAACATACCTGTGTAAAAGTATTTGGATTTGAAAGATAAATTTTACGCAGCTTTATATGAATTGATTTACAGTAAAACGCGAACGAAATTTACTGTAATAATTTGCGACGAAACTTTTTCTATGTTCATATCTAACTGGACGTATCTTATAAATAAAGTTTGAACGTTAATTGAGATCGTTTATAAATTTCGAAATTTTATATTAAAACGATGGATTTAAAATTTAAATTGGGTCGGAAATTCAGGGTCGTTACAATCTCCACCACTCAAAACTTTTCATACTCGAAAAGGAACGAGATGAGTGAAGTAGGAATGAAGTAAGCAGAAAAGTCAAGATAGATTTTAAGAAATTTTAATTATACGTGAAATTATCTTTTATCAATGATTTGAATTGTTTATTATATCTAAAATAATCATTGCATAAAAAATTCAATTTTAGAATTTTGTTAGTATTTAACATTTTCAATAGTTAAATTACTTTGGTTGAACATTCCTTTTATTTATTAAAAATAATATTTTATTTCAAAAAATCATGAAAAAAATTTGAACCAGTATTTTATGATCCTAAATTTTCATAAACTTTGAACTTTGATTTTTTAATATATATTACTAATATTTCTAATTATTATGATCAAAACTATTTATTATATATATATATATAATAATGATAAATTTATAAAATTATTATTTTATGTTTGTTATGCTAATTTTGATCTGGAAATAGTTTTAAGAAATATATCATTATATTTTAAGTATTTGAATGTAAATAATTATCCATATATATATATATATATATATACATTTTATTTAACCTTACATATATATAATTTAGATTATTATATATATGTATGTATAATTTTATATGTTTAATTATGTATATATGTTTATATAAATGTTTTAAATTATATGTATATTTAATTTTGAGACTTTTAGTTTTAAAATATATTTCAAATATATGAATAGATATTTATATAATTATACTTTGCATTATAGATTTATGCACATATTTAGAAAATATACAATACATACGAAATGAGTTAATATGTCCGCTGCGATGTAAATCCCAACATCTATATACGAGCATGTTACACCCTCCACAGATTATTTGTTACACATGCACACACATATGTATATGTATATGATACATGTGTGTATATATATAAATTAAATCATTCGAATTAACTTTACATTACAAAATACTTAAATTTAAATATAATACAGGTTTTATTTAAAAAAAATTAGCAATGTTCTAAAGTAATTAGACTTCATAAGCCCAATAAAAGTTCCAATAGGGTAAAATTTTTGAAATTCACCCATAACTTCCGCTGCGGGTTAGTCCAGTTCCAAAAATGGTATCGGAGCCCAATAGCCTATGCGGTCTAATTTAGTCATATTAGGGCTAACTAATTAAGTTTTCCCACTTAGTACAATGTTTAGAAAGGTAATGTTTAGGATTGGAATTGGATAATCAAGTACCCAGTCTTACCTGGTTACCGGCTCAGCCCGAAAAGTGAACTGAGCCCGAAGGCTACCCCTAATAAAAAAGCCCAAATTAATTTGGTCCTTGGGCTAATTTTAGAATCATTTTGGAAATTAATGTTAAATATTTTAAATTTAATAGCTAAATTTAAAATAAAACATGTTTATAATAAAAATTACAATACTACATAAGTTTTCAAAATATTTGAAAGGATAATGATATTTTCAGAATGTTTGAAAATATTTATATAATAATATCAAATTATAAATTTATTAATAAGATTAGTAAAATAAATTAATTAAATATATTAACTAATTAATGTATATGAATGTATTATTTATTTTTGATATATGTTATGTTATATTAAAATGTTTAAGATAACATAAGTATACGTATATGTATACAAGATAAATTTTGAAATAAATAAATTTTAATAAAAATTGTTTAATTGAATAAATTAATTAAAATTAAATATACATATATATGATACATGTGTGTTACACTATAAAGCTTATAGTATACACTACAAATGTTTAGTAGATATGTCCAATATAAAAGTTATATTGGAATACTAATCTAAAATTAATTAAAGAGTTAATTGATTAAAATTAATTGGATAAAATTTAATTAATGATATATTACACGTAGGACTATCATATAAGTAATATTAAATATAGAAGTTATATAACCATAAAAATTATATGATATGGGTATAAAATAAATATGGAACATTAAAGAAACCCAAATAGACTTGAGAAATAAATACATATGTAAATGTACATATACCATGATTTCTAATGTATTTGACACTTGAATCACTGGAGTATTTCATAAGAAACATATTATTCTATAAGTCGATATCACTCAATATATATATTGAAGTTTATGAATCTTCAATATAATCTTGTCCTCTACCATATATATATATATATATATATATATATATATATATATATTACTTACATACTCCTTAGTTGTTGAGCAAACTCAAGCTTGGGATGTTATGCATAGTATTATTAATATATTGAACAGATGAGGTAAAATAATTATACGTATTCGTTGAGCAAACTCAAGGTACATATACTATACTTAGGCCG
This sequence comes from Allium cepa, assembly GCA_030765085.1. Lineage (NCBI taxonomy): Eukaryota > Viridiplantae > Streptophyta > Magnoliopsida > Asparagales > Amaryllidaceae > Allium > Allium cepa. Next base: position 154,594,260 of record CM060937.1, read on the forward strand.
TCACGATATGGTAGGTATGAGTGAATAATCACTTTCGATTTATTGAGCAAACTCAAGGTCAAAATGAGATTAGAACAAGGAAAAATGAGTTAGGAGTTTTATGTGATAAACAAATAAGGAGTTATCTATCACTTGTGGGGCTATAATTTATTGAGCAAACTCAAGGTCAGAATACCAAAACAAATGAATCCTAACACCACTAGTGAAGTTGTAAGACTTCTATGTTTCATATTAGGGTTTGGAGAAACATAAAATACTAATGGGAGCATTATTAGAAAAATGAAATCGCAACATTTAACCTTTCTAATATTATAAGAACATATGCTATATAATGTTATAATTATCTACAACGATAAATTTGTGCATTTAATATGATTGATAAAACGTTTGTCAATTAATATATATAAACAAACTGAATTGAAAGTTGACAAACAAAAATATAGTATATACTTACTAATATTTCTAATTGCATGTTATATAACGTTTCTATACCTATTCAAGTGCCTAATTTCAACTACTTAATACATTCGTAAGTTGGTCACTTATATGTTTATTTGGTTTAGATCGTGTATTACATTATACGATTTTTTGAACTCTAAATGAAATTCAACACTATGAATATTTGATTTATGTACTTTCACATATAAATGTTATATGATGAACAGTCATAGTTTGTGTGGTACAATACTTCGGTGAATTTAGTTCATTCGAACTAAGCCAATAAACAGTATTTAAGATCATGTATTCAACTTGAATGATTTCAAATGGATCATATTGTGTTAATATAACACAAGACCTTAAACTACGAGATGCATCTAAGAACACGATCGTTGAAATGTCATCTTGATAGATTTACATAAAGTGTAACATATTTAATGTCTTAAATGTTAAGAATATTCAAATGCACTTTTCTAAAAGTTTGTTATGATATTGTGGTAAGGTTTTTTTGAATAGTTTGACCATTTGAAAGAAAAACGAATGTATATGAATAGATGTAATTTAAGGTAAAGTTGGAATGAAGAGATTGAATAGTCACTTCTGCTTCATAGAGAAATATTGGAAACAAGAATTGTAATAACAATTGATACTTAATAATGGAATATGGAATATGATGTTTATTCCGTAGTGTATTTTCATATAGAAATTTTTTTCTATAACATTTAGTTCTTTGAGTTCAAGATATTTGATCAAAGAACTCTTCAATGTAAACTAGTTGCAGCATATGAAATAAGTGAACAATGTTAACAATATTAAGTGAATGGTGGACCTTTAAATTTAGTACGCTATTATAGTAGTGGTGGAAATAGTGGGATCATGCCTTATAGCACCTAATAATTGCATCAAATTGCAAAAATTATTTGGTAAATTGTACCAAACATTATTTGTGAAATAATGTTTATTTTTGATATTGATTGAAAAATAGATATAACTATATTTCAATATGTGTATTATGAATATTCATTATGAAAAAGAACTATATTATGGAATTATTTTCATGATAAAAGTGATGCAACAAAATACATATATGTCTAATATTATTTATATTTGTTTTGGAATTATAGACTAAGCTGTAGTTTTGAGAAACAATTTTACTATATGATTATGAATCATATGATACAGGTTAATTATATCTCAAACAATTAATGGCTATGCACCCATTCAATGGGAGCATCATAAGAGTTGATGAACTCTTTGAATTAATATATATTGATGTATGCAAGCACAAGTCAATTAATACCAAAAGGGTTCCACATAATTTGTTATATTCATTGATGATTTATTACCAACATGAATATGTGTATTAGATACACATGTGGTAAGTTTATGGTAAAATCATAGAATATAAAAGAAAAGTAAATAAAATAACATGCAATAGAATAAAATGATTTGATTTGGTCGAATAAGTGAGTATATTGGAAAGAGTTTCAAATGTACCTAAAATGAATATAGATTCAATCTCATAAGTCACTCCTCTATGTGATACATAATGATACATCGATAAGGAGTATTCAGACATTGTTGGACAATTTATGATTAATTGTGAGTGAAGTTGAGTTAGTTTCTTTGTATAAGGTCATGTACTTAAAAGTAGTATACAAGGTTGAAATTATTTCATCTAAACAACAGTTTACAAAATTATACAAGATAAGGGTTTGTAAGAAATCACATCATATCATAGGCCAAGGAGTTGGCAGGTTGTGCGAGTCAAAAGATTGCATGTAATAATTGTTCATGAGGGATCTTGTATGAGTCTTCAAAAAAAAAATTGGAAAGGTCTGTCATCAAATGACATATTTATGTTTTAAACATAATTTTTGTAAACTAAATTCAGTTTTATAAATAAAAAGGTTCATAAAGCGTTTATGAGTCTCTATTCTATTTACACTTAGAAACAATTGTTGTTTCAAGATATATCAACTTCGTTGTAAAAGAATTTCTTTGAGAAATTTTTAGTAGTAAAATGGAATTGGATCCGATCCAAAGATAGAATTGATTATATGAGATAAAGTAAAATTAACTAACGTAAATGAATACATAGCATTAGAATGTCTAATAAGTATTCTCGTACATCGAAGAGAAACTATGAGTTTCTTATTAATGTCAAAAATATACATTACACTCGGTTGTTCAATTAAACCATTAAGATTGTTGATTGTATATGGTGTGATGCGCAAATCTAAAAGAATTCCCACTATGCTATCAAAATATGATTTTGGTGGTCGTAACCAAAGAGGTGTTATCCATCGGTCGAGATTGTGTCTTTATTGGACAGACTAATGTGGGTAGAATTAAATGAGCAATGTAGATAAGAATAATAACGCAAATTTCAATTTTTGAAATTACCATAACAGATTCGGTATTCAACATGCTCAAGTTAATTCAGATTTACTCACCAAATAATCGCTCGATAAGACTTAGTGTTTGGTACTTCTGTATTGATATAGAAAAGTCAAAATAATGATTTATAGTAAGCCGTTTACACAAATTAACAAAAAATGCCTTGAAGTCAATGGGAGCAATATTGGGTTTGTGAGTCTTTGGATATGATCTAAGAAATGAAACAAATGTATCATTTTATAAGCATCAAAATTGAATAAGTATTTTGATAGAAATATCAAATAGTTTGATTTTCAATTAAAGTGCAGAGGAAGCATGTATTCAAAAGAAAGAACGTTAAAAGATACATTGATATTTCTAAACTATAAATAAGCAACACGTTGTTGATTATAACAATGTGCTTATATTAAATTCAACTTTAGTTGTTTTAATACTTAATTTTGGATTGTAAATCATGTCTTTTATGGTGAGTATAAAAGGTATAGGGGTTTTCCCAAAACGATATAAAAGAGGACCTTATTAAAAAGACAACATGTAAGTTGGATTCCTTATGCATTAGCAATAGGAATTATCATACTGTTATCCCGCTTTTTGGCAAAGCCGTGATACCAAAAGATTGGTCGAAAACGAAAGACAGTTCGTCTCAGAGATTGGTTATACTTCACTTTACTATGGATATCGATGAATTTTGTCCGAGTCCGGAACGGGCCAAAATTGGTAGAGCACGACAATAAAGATCGTATGAGTCATCATTTCAAATTTCAAGTCAATCCGAGTTCGTATGCTCGAGATAGGATGGATTCAAATTGAGAAAAGTGGTCACTGTCTGTTTCGAACCCATCGCACTGGAGTACTTCGAACCCATCACCTTCGAAACCATCTCCTTCGAACCCATCCACTTCGAACCCATCCAATACTCACTGCTTCAAACCCATCACTCTGCTAACTTCGAACCGATCGATTCGAACCGATCAGGCATGATATTGGTCACTTCGAATCGATCGGTTCGTGACCCTTCGGATGGATGTGTTCGAATCCATCATCCTCCATCTACTTCGAACCGATTGCCTTCGAATCCATCGCGGAGCTCCATTTCGTATCCATCACATATACGAGCTTGACATCGATACGAAGGGAGCTCCCTCCCCTCGGTTCGAAGTAGGCAGATGCAGTTGATCGATTCAAACTACGCAACGGTCATCGATACGAAGTCGGCGAAATCCCCGGGTTCGAAGCGGTCAACACGGAGAGAAAGTAGGATCGATGCTAGGAGTGCGCGACACGTCACTGGGTAACACGTGCTTCCATCGATTCGAATGCTTGGGTTCGAAGTCATGGGTTCGAACGACACAGCCAACCAAGAAAACACCATTTCGAACCGAGCATATCTCCTTAACCACAAATCCAAATGCAACCAAATTTTCACAGTAGCTTCCATATGAGGTAAATATTGTCCCTTCCAAGTTTCAGCTCGATTGGACCAATTCTTGATGGGTTCGAAATCGCTTCGAACCGATGTCAGATCGAGACGAAACTTGGTGGGATCGGTCGCGTGGGCCCACTCACGTGCCAGAAGAAGTCTCACGAAGTTTCAGCCAGATCTGGGCCTCCAACGCCTATAAATAGCACCCTGAAACCTTCAGAAAGGGGGATCTTCGGACAACTTCTGCCATTGAACGCCAAGACTCTGCCGGATTCAAGTCTATCTATCATAATCACTGTTGTATTCAGATTTCAAAGCAATTGTCAGCTGTAATCCGTTGTAATCGATTGAATCGAGCAAAGTAATAAAGAGAAATCCTTCAAAGTGGACGTAGGCACGAACGCCGAACCACTATAAATCCTGTGTTTGTGATTGTTGCTTGTGAATTACTGTGATTTGTTACTTAGAGCTGAATTCTATATTGATTGTTGCTGAGTTCTGTGTTGATTATTATCGAGTTGAGTACGCAAACGGGTGCTTTCGTGATATTGGGTGTTTGTGACCAATTTTGGCGCAAACACATACAGATAATGTTGTGTATGATATTATGTTTTGTTTATGCATTTGGTACATGAAGCAAATAAAAAAATTCAAATTGATATCACTAAATGGTTGTTTGAGCTGCTCTCTCATATTTATGAAATACTAGAGAACTGTTTATAGAAACAACGAATTCGTCATGATGGAATGTTTGGACAAACTTTTATAAGTGATATTGAGTATAACATATCAATGATAAAATTCAAGTTAAAATCATTAATTTGAAAATGTTTCAAAAATAAAAGTGATTATGGTCGACTCAAGGAAATGTTGAGAACATTAGATTGAATTGCGCTATAATAAACCAATGTATATAGATATAAATGGACAAATTTATAATTGAGTCAAAGGTGATTCCAAATGTTGAGAATCCCATAATATTGTTGTAAGATAACAATGTTGTGAAATTGATCATGATAGAACTTAAAGCTCACTAGAAGTCGAAAGTCATACTTCGAATTGTTCCACATGATAAAGGCAGTTTATCAGTGTAAAAGGGAGTTAATCCACAAAGTAGATAATTAGAACATAATAGCATACCCATTCACTAAGGGACTGACCTAATTGGTTTTGAGAAAAATGATTGGAGAAGTTGGAATTAGATTCCATAATTGACCCCAAGTGTAAGTAGGAGATTGGTAGAGTTAGGGGTACGCTCTATGAGCAGTTATGTAATTTGTTACATGTATCTAACTCGTTGACCAATCTTGTTCGAAATAAAAGGTATTTTCTTCATATTATATACTTGATATAATGTGATTAAATTAATTAAAAGTATATTTTATAGAAAAATCCATAAATGGTGTATTTTGTGATACTAGTTACAAAATGTTATAACCGTGAGTAATTTATCACAACGAAACAAATATACTATTCTAAATATTCCTAGTCAAAATGCACCGAGACTGGATATCGATGTATTCGTTGAGACTTGAGTACGTAAAGTTATCCAAATGTGGGGCAGTGTATTACTCATGACTGCTGGTGGCACCTAGGGGTTGCGTACTAATAGTTATTGGATGTCTATGGAATGACTCAATCGACAGTTTTCTGTTGCTTAATATGAATAAGGTCAAATAGAAAATATCGATGTGACTGATTTACACAGTTCTCTCATCTTGAGAATACTGTGGATCTTCAATATGAAAGCCCTGCTTTGATTATAGCCAAATCATGGCATGGCGTCTATCGAGTGACTATAGTTGGGTCGAGTGGAAGTATTAGAAGTGAAGCACTATTCAAGAGAGGATTCGTATCCTAAGTTATATGCGGTTAGTATCACAGTCAACTCAAAGTCAAAGTCTCTGGCTAGAGTATTTTGGTTAATAATAATTATTATTATTGAACCAAGGATTTTGAATTCGGACTATAAAGTTGAATGTGGATGAGGTTGAAATTTTGACCATTACCAAATTCTATAAGTCCAAAGTGATATACTTAGACGAGGAGAATTGGTGTAAACAAAGGTCACAACCGGGTAACGCTTTTTAAACTAAAATTGGAATTTTACTGAAAATGATAAATTTGGCCATGATGTCACACCACTTGCTAAGTGACGTGTGAACGTTAACATTCGAATAGTTCGGTGTTAATCGCTGGCCAAATTTACACCTAAGAGTTACACAACTGAAATGAGAAATTCCCTTAAGAACGAATGATTTAATTACTTTATAATTGTTATAAACAAATTAAACTAATTAATATTCATGAAATATTAATTATAAAATTTGAATATTGTTTGAGAAATAAAAATTGTTTTATATTTATAATAGTTATAAATGTACCAATCGATATACGATATCGATAAGAAATTAAATTAGATTTAATTGCATAACATTTTGGCTTGGGATTAAATGGGTTTAAATCCCATCATTAGGGCTACAAATTTCGGTTTTGACAAGTTATTGGAGGCAGCTAATACATAGGATTAGACCTAGAGATTGATGGCTAAGACTAAGAGAGAATAGGTAATGAGATTGTCCTAATATCTCTCTTGTACATGGCTATATATATGGATCTCTAAACCCTTAATCAAATACAACTTTCGGCTGCCGTAATTATCAAATTTACTTGCCGAAATTAATCCCCATATCAGCTCTAAGAATCTCAAATCAATTCAATAGTAAATGCACTATTTGATAGAAAGGGTCGACGATTCCAAACTTGCAATCTAGCGGATCGAGCATAACTAGAGAAGAGAATTCATTGATTCAAGTAGACTCAAAGGTATCATCTATTGGTATTTTATTTATGTATTACAGTAATCATATCATATTTTATGATTTTATATTGATTAATCCCAAATCTGTGTATATATATGTATATATTAATACTGTATATCTAGTTGAGTGAGAATTTTGTAGGTATATGTAGTTGTTACAAATTAGTTTGGTTATGTGCATGGTTATATTATTATGTATTATAGTTTATGTATAAACGAATCTAATTTTCTGTAAAAATTAAATGTTGTCATTATCAATTATTTTATGTATGTTCATATGTTAATTTAAATATAGACTAATGTATATTTTAAACATATAATTACATACATGTATATTTATAATGCATAAATAGCTTAGAATTTTTTACACATATTTATACATAATATGAATTATCAAATTAGAAAATAATTTTTTATATGTAAATAATTTTAAATTATCTTTTATTAATTATTTGAATTGTTTATTATATCTAAAATAATTATTGCACTAAAAATTCAATTTTATAATTTTTAAAATTACTACATCTATGTAGTAACCCATGGAATTTTTTTAGAATTTTTGTTAATATTTAATATTTTCAATAATAAAATTACTTGGGTTGAACATTTCTTTTATTTATTAAAAATAATATTTTATTTCAAAAAATCATGGAAAAATTTTGAACCGGTATTTTATGATCCTAAATTTTCGTAAACCTTAAGTTTTGATTTTTTATATTTTTATTACTAATATTTTTAATTATTACGATCAAAATAATTATTATTTATACATAATAATGATAAAATTATAAAATTATTATTTATGTTTGTTATGCTGATTTAGATCTAGAAATAATTTTAAAATATATATAGTTATATTTTAAGTATTTGAATGTAATTAAGTATTCATATATGTACATTTTATTTAACCTTATATATATATAATTTTAATTATTATACATACATATATATGTATGTATGTATGTTTAATTTTATATCTTTAATTATGTATATAATTTACATAAATGTTTTAAATTATATGTATATTTAATTTTGAGACATTTAGTTATAAAATATATTTTAAATATATGTATGCGTATTTATATAAATATACCTTGCATTATAGATATATGCACATATTTAGACAACATATAATACATACGAAATGTGCTAATGTGTCCGAGCAATGTAAATCCCAACATCTATATACGGGCATGCTATACCCTTTACGGCTTATTATGTTACACATGCACACACATATGTATATGTATATGATGCATGTATATATATAAATTAAATCATTCAAATTGACTTTACATTACCAAATACTTAAATTTAAATAAAATACATGATTTTATTTTAGATAAATTATAATTGTTCTAAATGAATTAAACTTCATAGGCCCAATAAAAATCAAATAGGGTAAAAAAATTGAAATTCATTCATAATTTCCGCTGCGGGCTAGTCCAGTTCCAACAGTGGCTTCCTACCTTTCTCAGATTTCTTAGCAAAATTCCTGACCCATTGTGACGACTCACATTTGAAAGGTTTAAATCGACAATAATCCACACATGTCCGACTTAAACAATCCAGAATGTAGATAACCAATGAGGTTAAATAAGAAAAATAAGAAGAAAAGAAGAAAACAACCATAGAATCTCACAACGGAACGATAAAATATAATAATCAAATAAACAATCCATGAACCTTTTTTCTATACATTTGATTATAATCTATACAAATTTATCAGAGTTATATATGTACATCAGCGATAAATAATCAATATAGTAGAACAACGTGATGAAGGGGATAATAATAATAGTGATATACCAAATCCTCACATTCGTCCTCCAGAAAATAATCTTCAATACGCTGAAAAAACTCAGGACTGATCCAAGCGTAATGAAAACACAAAACTCCCGAGTCAGGACTAAAATACTCTAATATAAGTCAAATCAGTATCACGAAATACGAGTACAATAACTTAAGAGACGTTACGGGATTTTCCATCTCCTATGGATCCATTAAACTATTTATATATAATAGTATTAGCTATACTAGATAATGTTTATCAGTAAAATAAATATCAAAATAGCGTTAAGGCTTTACAGATCCAACTTAACACATTTTTATAGGTTCAAAACCAAAGTCGTAATGGGCTTGTATAGGGATACATATGACAAGGCAAGTGAGGCAATGTCTAAGGTAGGATTTTACTAGTTTATCCTTTCTGACTGGTCATAACCCGTCCGTGGCCAATTGTGGCAATCAATCTAATCGACAAAAGGTGCACTTATCGAATACAAAATCACAATAGTAATATGAGGGACCAACGTCGCTAGAGGTAGCTAACCTCAATGGCCAAACATAACCTCCTGCTTTAGTTGTTTTAATTATGACAAGAGTGTCAAGGCTGTCCATCATCGTTCTCTTACTTCATTCCAGCAAACATCGCAAATTCAACCACTACTTTCTGGATTTCATCCGCTGAGTACACAGTTGTCAAAGTGGTTCCAATATTTACAAAGAGTATGCCAATAAGAGATCTCGGTCTCTTTAACAACCAATCGTCATTTTACACACCGGTTGGTGCTTTTATATTTCGAAAACAATTCGTATGTGATATCAAAATATCATATTCGCTTCAAAATCAATTCCATTTCGAAATCATCATATTCGCTTCAAAAATCATAATTTACTTCAAAATGTCAATTCAGTTTGATATATTGATTTCGTTTAAAAATTTGATTCAAATTACAATTTAGGTTATAATTTCACTTTAATATAGTTCGCATTTAAATGTAACATTTCACCCTTTTAACCAGTTTGAATTTTTAGAAAATAGTTTAAATAGTTTTGAAATAATTAAATATTAAAATAGTTTAACAGAAAATAATTTGAGTAATAAAAAAGGTATATATAGTCAAATAGTTTGGAAAATAAAAATAATCTGAATATTTAAAGAATATAGATTTTAAACTGTTTATACTAAAATAATTCATTTGAAAATAGCTTCAATGTCAAACCAATTCACTTCCCAAAATTTTCGATTCAAACCAATTCAATTTCCATTTCGATTCAATCGATTCTATTCCAATTTCAAGTCGAGTTTTTACTTCGTTTGCAAATAAATTTCAATCCTAGTTCCAAATTAATTTCAATTCCTATTCCAAATTAATTTCAATTCCAATTTCAAATTAATTTAAATTCCAATTTCAAATTAAAACCATTTCCAATTTCAAATTAAAACCATTTCCAGTTTCAAATTAATTTAAATTCCAATTTCAAATTAAAACTATTTCTGTGACGATAACGAATTTTGCCGGCTCGAAAATCGACATCCATACTTTACATCGTATTCGAATGCCGCAGATTCGACCGTTCAAATCCGAGTCGCCGGAGCTTATAACAACATTAAGTAAATAACACAGCGGAACAAAAAGAATAATACATTAATATACAGTTTTGATACAACAGATGATACAATAGATATCAATATACATCAGAGATACAATAAAATAGTAGTGGAAAAGAAAGATAGATAATGCTAGCAGCGGAACAAATGACTCTAAGATAGTCTTCAAGGAAGAACTCCAAATCTGAACTCCATCTCCCATTACCAATCCACAATAGCTCGAACTCCCAATAACGATGCACAAAGATAAGCAAGTGCAGTCTGATCCAAAGACTGAACTATCTCCAGATAACCTACTAATCTGACTATCTGAAAAACCCAACTCTAGACTGCTCGTGTGGAAAATAGTGAGCACCCAGAGTTTAGGAAAGGAACAATAAACTACGGGTCAGTCATGGGACTGGTGTGAGTAACAAAAACAGTTTATCTTTTAAAACAATCAACAAGAGAATTTTAAAATAAATTCGCAATGCTTTTTGAAAATGAAACTACCATAAGACCTCCCACCACACACACAATGCAAACGCAGACTTGGAGGAGATTTCTTCTTATGATAGTCAAACATGCTTAATACGCAGAAAATTTCTTTGACATTATTATTATAAGTGCACGGTGCAGAAAACATTTCGAAAGTAGAATATTAATCTTAGCCAGCATAGGCATTCCGCACTTATGCCTACTATAGCTACTATGTTCAATAGCAGGTTACCGCCACATTCCATAGCAGGTAATACAACTAAAACCGTACAAGGATCGTATTGTTTCTTTGGATTTCCAACAAATGGTCAGGCCAAGGAACTTCCCATTGCCACATGAGAACGCCTCTGGAAGGACGTCCCCGAGAACCTAACCGGATCTCTGCCAACACAAGGCCGGGTTACCCCTAACTGGGTAACTACTGACACGAGTATGCCACCTCCCGGTTGTAACAACCTTTAACCGGGGCCCCAACATCAAATCACAAAACAAGATATATATAGGTTTGTGATGTCCACATAAGTAAGTATCTGGGCTCCATACCATGATAGCACTTCTATCCAGAAGGAGATGTACATACCCTAAAGGGGCGCTACCCCATAATAACCTTGCTGCATCTTTCCTGTTTTGACCATTCCGGGGTGTGAGGCTCGACGAAGTCTCGTCCACAAAACTACGCTTTGGCACAAAGCCATGTTTTGGGTCAACAAATGATCAAAGTAATGATCACAAAGATAAATGATCAAACAAATGATCATATCACAAATGATCAAACAATGATCATTTCACAGCAACACATAGCATGTCACATTACCAAATTGGAAATATATTGCTGATAACCTTCAACTGCATAACCTCTGAGCTCGTATGTCTCAGAGAAGGGTGTTAATCTAAAAGAATAAATTCTCCGCCACCAACAGAAATGTATTTGAAAGAAATCTGCTTTATATCTCAAAATGTAATGTCAGACACACAATCCATACAAGTCTGTTCCGGGCTCGAACAGAACCGAAGGCACTTCCAAAGAAGCCCTTGCAATCCGGGTATTCACAATCCCGATCGGACTTCCCATCACTTAGGGAATCTCTATACCGTAGCTACTCGGTGCAGAGACAATCGATAGGTTGTCCTATCGTTCTCACAAATACCCGGTCTTCAACACCGGTCTTCAAATGCTATCCATAACGACGAATCACATATTCGGAATGGGTTATTTGACACAAAGGTCCTTTCCCGGCTAAACCGAATAGTGAGCGAAATATTTAAAACATATGGATATAGGATTTCAATTAAGTCACAACTTAAAACCCAAAATTTTCTTTAAATGGTTAAACAAATTACCATTTCAAATCTTTAAACAAAAAGATTTATCTCACAAAGATCAATTCATAGATTTCCAAAAAAATTTCATTTCTATAGGATCAACCCATTAAATCTTTAAATTAAAGATTTAACTTATAGCTTTCAAATCGTTTTCATAACTTGGAAATTATCTTCATTTCAAATTAGAGATCATTTTAACTCAAATTTGAACTTCATTTCTTATGTGAAAGCTTTTATTAATTGAAAACAAACAGTTTTCGTTTCAGAAAAATCCAATTATATTTGCTCGAGTTAAAGACCTTGAATTTAAATTCTAATTCTCAAAATCAATATATTTAAAATGGTTTAACTCATATATAACTGGTATAACATCTTTAATCTCTAATTTCAAATTATAGAATTCAATTTCTAATTTTGAATTCAAATGTAAATCATATTACTTAAATTCCAAACTAAATCAAGTAAATTAAAATAAGTTTTATCTTGAAATTCCATTCCAAAAGCTTTTCACATTTATTCTGATTCCATTTCCAAAACATCTGAATTCAAATGTTCAATTTTTATAAATCATTTCAAAATCTGCGACTTAATCGATTTCCTCGTGAAATCCATATTTGAGTGTGTATAAGTGTGGTCCAGGGGTTTAACACAATAGTGCACAACCATTCAATCATCACAAATCAAATACGACAATATATTCGATAAGCGATATAAACTATAATGCTTATCGTCCATTCACAGATTCATAGATAATACCCAAATGTACATAAATAAATGAGTAAATTTCACATAGCTCAATTCACAGAACAAGATATTACAGATCGGATAGGACAATCAATTCAAGGCATCACATATAATGCAATCATTCATAAGTAAGACCAGGCATTTAACAATGATTTATAAGTAGGATTTCTTTTAATCCTAATTAATTCAATTTATTTCCAATTAAATTAATTACTTATGAATTAATTATCCAATTCTGATTTATTAATTACAAATCGTTTGATATAAATTTATTTATCAAACATTTTAATTAATTAAATTATTCCTAATTAATCATATTAATTAAATTAACCCTTTAAACCAACTACAAAATTTTATTAACTCCTTAATTAATTATTTTAAGAAATTGAACCTTTATTACTTAGTTTATTAATTATTTGTTCTTATTTAAATTACCTGGGTTAACTATTGATCACATATTAGTTAACTTTACATTAGTTACTTTAAAAACTCCTAGTTACAAATTAATTGAACTCTTCATTATCAATTAATTCATCTTCAATAACAAATTTATAAATCTCAATTTACTCAGTAGATTCTTGTTATCAAATTTATGAACATTCTTGATTACCTTGCAATATAATTAAATTAAATTATTTATCTTTTTATTTGAGAAATCTTTCTTTCATAACTATAAATAAATTTGTTACTAACTTACAACCAATATTAATTTAAAGTGAAAAAAATCAAAATATTAATTAAGACTAATACTTAACTGTTCAAGGTGATTAACTAAAATTTTCAAATATTTAAACCAGTTGCACACGATTCACAGACTAAATTTAATAAGGCTTATCATTTTGAAACAATACCCGAGAAAACCTTTTGTTCGCTCGAGTTGAACTTCGGGTTTACCTCCATTTTCCCCCGAGCCTTCTTCTCTCCCTCTCTCGTTCTTCTTCTTTTTTTTCTTCAGCAAGTTATGTTTTTACTTAAGCAAAAGTTCAAGCATCAGGACACTCGAACACGAATACAAACCCGAAGCGATTCCCCATATCTCTCGAGAACGACTCGCGCCCATGGCTTCACCTCACTGACACGTATCACCGCCGTCGTACACGTGCACGGCGGCATCTCCCTTCTCCGACGATCACGAACGCCTCTGGCACATCACAAAATACTCGCATACTCGAAAACGAAGATCGAATTGCCTACAGGAATTTTGGATCGAATTTCAACAGTTCGACCGAGATTCAGATCTCAACCCAAATCGACATAATCACCTCACCACCGCCCCTCGCTCCACCGGAGATGCCTAAAGTTCAACCACACCACGGCAACACGACGAACTTCTACCCTCCTGACCCTCGTGACACTCGATCACGTGTAGGCGACGTATGAGCCTTGTTACAGATACTGACCAAAAACTCTACTAAAACCCTACTTTGATCTCATATTCAAAGCTCACGCAATAGAAAAATTATCGCATATTTTTCTTGAGATCACTGATGTACATACTATCATCATACCAAATTTCAATCTTTTAAATTGATTAAAGTGTCTCAAATTTGTAAAAATGTAATTTTTGTTTAAATTCAAACAGCTCTTCAAATACTAACTTAAAAATCCTAATTTTTGTTTTAAAAATCACGACTTGCAGTATGAATTCAAGATATAATCTCGAATTGATATTTTACAACAATCGATTTTTTTATCAAATTTTTACTTGCTTACCTGTAAAATGAAGTTATAGTGTGTATTTTACAATCAGGGTTTAAATCAGCTTTTAGAAATCCTAATTAAGATTTAAACATCTTGTCTAACTGAAAACTTAAAGTTTTCAATGATCAGTTAAAGCAGATTTGAGTTTGAATGAATATCAATCCCTGTATGACAGTGACAACCAATATACAGAGCAATCTATATGCACAGAATGATATCCAAAGTCCAAACAGATACAATATCATATCATAAATGAATCACCTCTACTGATTTAATTAAACTCAAAAATTTTAAACTTGATGTTTACTCACCTGACAAATGAAGAACAAAGAAAGGCAGAGAAGTAAGCTTGATTTGTTTTCCTGGAAACTGATGTATTGAAGCTAAACTTTGATCGTTTTGATCTTCTTTTCTTGCTTTTGAAGTTGAATCTGCAGCTTCAACTTCCAGTTTCAGATCAGGTTGAACTTGACTTTACTTTTAGCTTGATTGCTTTATTTCTTTTCTTCTTGGCTTTGATATGTATTGTAGTTTATATGGTTTTCAGATTTGCTTAGCTTTGTAGATGGACGAAATGAAATGAGGAAGTTGGTATATAAATTTTGAGTTTTCAGGTGATATATTTGTATATAGGGTGAGATTTTTTTTTTTTATATTTTTTTTTGTACAAAGGTGATATTATATTTTTGTTGTACAATGGCAGACCATAGACATTTTCTTTGCTCTTGGAGGCTGATAAGCTTGCTATGGTGGCTGAGATTACTTTGTAAAACAATTCGAATTGACTTGTTTGTACTAGCATTAAATGCTCAAGTCTTTTACTTCTTATTTTATTCTTCAATTCTTGCTTCTTACCTTCTTTAACTCGGCTGAGATGTGTATTATACTCTGTACTTGCTTTTACCTTACTTTACTTTGCTTTTGCTTTTGTCCATTCCTTGTTTATTTTTAGTTTACACACATATATTACTGTCTCCTTTTCATTTGTACATACTTATTCCTTTGTCCATGTGTTCAGTTGCATTTCGGCTGAGATGATGGGGTATTGAATACATAATTCTGTACATAGTTAGCTTATACTTTTTTTTTCGTTTTGTATGTACTTTTGCTTACTTATTCTCTTGCACTCGACTGAGATAAAGTTGATAAATGCTTGCTTTCACCTTACTTTCTAAGCTACAGCCATGCATACTCATTTGATTTTTGTCTGTACCATATATATTGGCCCTAAGACCTTACATACTTGACTAGATCTACATCAGTGCCTTGTTCCCTTTATTGTTTACAATCATATTAGTTTGATGTATAAATACATATAGCTTTAGTTTGTATCCCATGTTGTATTGCTGTTTGATACATATGTATATATTGTTATTCCCATTTCTAATTTTTTAAATATTTACTTTAACTTTAATACTAATTATTTTAATTTACATTTCGTATTTCAATTTCAAGAATCCAAAGTCAAATTCCAACGTCGAATATAAATTTTTATTCCAAAATTTGTTCAAAATTTACTTTAACTATCAATTTAAATTAAATTCAAAATTGGGGTCGTTACAGACTTCCCCCCTTAAAAGGAATTTCATCCTCGAAATTCGCCAAGGAGATAACAAAGATAGATGAAAGATAGAGAAATATCTTTCCAGATCAAACTGGATATCAATTCTGCATTTGGCTTAGCCTAATTAGAATATCAACAGTAGATACAAGAACAAACTCAATCAATTTACGAAACAATTGGGTTACCTAATCTACGAAGTATACAGGGGTATTGGTTAGTCCGAGGGGATAACTAACCGTTCGTAGATTACATCAGAACCCAGTGAAATAGACCGATATGGATACAATTTCAAAATTTTCTTTTGTTTAAAACTAAAGTATACTTATCAACCATAACAACCAAAGCAACCAATTCATCCAAACGAACAATTCTGGCTAAATTGGAGTTTATGTCCCATATTAATATATCGAATTTCCTTCCTGGATCTACCAGGATCTATCAAAGAATTGAAAAGAGACGCTGAACAAAAGAGATTGATAGAGATAAGATTGCTTCCACTGCTGCAAGAAATTGACCATTTATAGTCGTATTCCCCTGTCCCCTATCTCATTCTCTTCTTGCACTCATACTCACTATCAGTGGATAGTAAGAGAATTTACTGAGGCATTCAAACGGATATCTTAGGGATATACTCATTCTAGGGTTACTTCTCCCTATCTCTAATGAGCTACTTAATGTGTTATACTCCTGAGCTAAAGTTTCACCTTAGCTCTGATACCAAATGTGACGATAACGAATTTTGCCCGCTCGAAAATCGACATCCATAATTTACATCGTATTCGAACGCCGCAGATTCGGCCGTTCAAATCCGAGTCGCCGGAGCTTATAACAACATTAAGTAAATAACACAGCGGAACAAAAAGAATAATACATTGATATACAGTTTTGATACAACAGATGATACAATAGATATCAACATACATCAGAGATACAATAAAATAGCCGTGGAAAAGAAAGATAGATAATGCTAGCAGCGGAACAAATAACTCTAAGATAGTCTTCAAGGAAAAACTCCAAATCTGAACTCCATCTCCCATTACCAATCCAGCAATAGCTCGAACTCCCAATAACGATGCACAAAGATAAGCAAGTGTAGTCTGATCCAAAGACTGAACTATCTCCAGATAACCTACTAATCTGACTATCTGAAAAACCCAACTATAGACTGCTCGTGTGGAAAATACCGAGCACCCAGAGTTTAGGAAAGGAACAATAAACTCCGGGTCAGTCATGGGACTGGTGTGAGTAACAAAAACAGTTTATCTTCTAAAACAATCAACAAGAGAATTTTAAAATAAATTCGCAATGCTTTTTGAAAATGAAACTAACATAAGACCTCCCACCACACACACAATGCAAACGCAGACTTAGAGGAGATTTCTTCTTATGATAGTCAAACATGCTTAATACGCAGAAAATTTCTTTGACATTATTATTATAAGTGCAACGGTGCAGAAAACATTTCTAAAGTAGAATATTAATCTTAGCCAGCATAGGCATTCCGCACTTATGCCTACTATAGCTACTATGTTCAATAGCAGGTTACCGCCACATTCCATAGCAGGTAATACAACTAAAACCGTACAAGGATCGTATTGTTTCTTTGGATTTCCAACAAATGGTCAGGCCAAGGAACTTCCCATGCCACATGAGAACGCCTCTGGAAGGACGTCCCCGAGAACCTAACTGGATCTCTGCCAACACAAGGCCGGGTTACCCCTAACTGGGTAACTACTGACACGTGTATGCGACCTCCCGGTTGTAACAACCTTTAACCGGGGCCCCAACATCAAATCACAAAACAAGATATATATAGGTTTGTGATGTCCACATAAGTAAGTATCTGGGTTCCATACCATGATACCACTTCTATCCAGAAGGAGATGTACATACCCTAAAGGGGCGCTACCCCCTAATAACCTTGCTGCATCTTTCCTGTTTTGACCATTCCGGGGTGTGAGGCTCGACGAAGTCTCGTCCACAAAACTACGCTTTGGCACAAAGCCATGTTTTGGGTCAACAAATGATCAAAGTAATGATCACAAAGATAAATGATCAAACAAATGATCATATCATAAATGATCAAACAATGATCATTTCACAGCAACACTTAGCATGTCACATTACCAAATTGGGAATATATTGCTGATAACCTTCAACTACATAACCTCTGAGCTCGTATGTCTCAGAGAAGGGTGTTAAGCTAAAAGAATAAATTCTCCTCCACCAACAGAAATGTATTTGAAAGAAATCTGCTTTATATCTCAAAATGTAATGTCAGACACACAATCCATACAAGTCTGTTCCAGGCTCGAACAGAACCGAAGGCACTTCCAAAGAAGCCCTTGAAATCCGGGTATTCACAATCCCGATCGGACTTCCCATCACTTAGGGAATCTCTATACCGTAGCTACTCGGTGCAGAGACAATCGATAGGTTGTCCTATCGTTCTCACAAATACCCGGTCTTCAACACCGGTCTTCAAATGCTATCCATAACGGCGAATCACATATTCGGAATGGGTTATTTGACACAAAGGTCCTTTCCCGGCTAAACCGAATAGTGAGCGAAATATTTAAAACGTATGGATATAGGATTTCAATTAAGTCACAACTTAAAACCCAAAATTTTCTTTAAATGGTTAAACAAATTACCATTTCAAATCTTTAAACAAAAAGATTTATCTCACAAAGATCAATTCATAGATTTCCAAAACAATTTCATTTCTATAGGATCAACCCATTAAATCTTTAAATTAAAGAATTAACTTATAGCTTTCAAATCGTTTTCATAACTTGGAAATTATCTTCATTTCAAATTAGAGATCATTTTAACTCAAATTTGAAGTTCATTTCTTATGTGAAAGCTTTTATTAATTGAAAACAAACAGTTTTCGTTTCAGAAAAATCCAATTATATTTGCTCGAGTTAAAGACCTTGAATTTAAATTCTAATTCTCAAAATCAATATATTTAAAATGGTTTAACTCATATATAACTGGTATAACATCTTTAATCTCTAATTTCAAATTATAGAATTCAATTTCTAATTTTGAATTCAAATGTAAATCATGTTACTTAAATTCAAAACTAAATCAAGTGAATTAAAATAAGTTTTATCTTGAAATTCCATTCCAAAAGCTTTCCACATTTATTCTGATTCCATTTCCAAAACATTTGAATTCAAATGTTTAATTTTTATAAATCATTTCAAAATCTGTGACTTAATCGATTTCCTCGTGAAATCCATATTTGTGTGTGTATAAGTGTGGTCCAGGGGTTTAACACAATAGTGCACAACCATTCAATCATCACAGATCAAATACGACAATATATTCGATAAGCGATATAAACTATAATGCTTATCGTCCATTCACAGATTCACAGATAATACCCAAATGTACATAAATAAATGAGTAAATTTCACATAGCTTAATTCACAGAACAAGATATTACAGATCAGATAGGACAATCAATTCAAGGCATCACATATAATGCAATCATTCATAAGTAAGACCAGGCATTTAATAATGATTTATAAGCAGGATTTCTTTTAATCCTAATTAATTCAATTTATTTCCAATTAAATTAATTACTTATGAATTAATTATCCAATTCTGATTTATTAATTACAAATCGTTTGATATAAATTTATTTATCAAACATTTTAATTAATTAAATTATTCCTAATTAATCATATTAATTAAATTAACCCTTTAAACCAACTACAAAATTTTATTAACTCCTTAATTAATTATTTTAAGAAATTAAACCTTTATTACTTAGTTTATTAATTATTTGTTCTTATTTAAATTACCTGAGTTAACTATTGATCACATATTAGTTAACTTTACATTAGTTACTTTAAAAACTCTTAGTTACAAATTAATTGAACTCTTCATTATCAATTAATTCATCTTCAATAACAAATTTATAAATCTCAATTTACTCAGTAGATTCTTGTTATCAAATTTATGAACATTCTTGATTACCTTGCAATATAATTAAATTAAATTATTTATCTTTTTATTTGAGAAATCTTTCTTTCATAACTATAAATAAATTTGTTACTAACTTACAACTAATATTAATTTAAAGTGAAAAAAATCAAAATATTAATTAAGACTAATACTTAACTGTTCAAGGTGATTAACTAAAATTTTCAAATATTTAAACCAGTTGCACACGATTCACAGACTAAATTTAATTAGGCTTATCATTTTGAAACAATACCCGAGAAAACCTTTTGTTCACTCGAGTTGAACTTCGGGTTTACCTCCATTTTCCCCCGAGCCTTCTTCTCTCCCTCTCTCGTTCTTCTTCTTCTTCTTGTTTTTTTTTCCAGCAAGTTAAGTTTTTACTTAAGCAAAAGTTCAAGCATCAGGACACTGGAACACGAATACAAACCCGAAGCGATTCCCCATATCTCTCGAGAACGACTCGCGCTCATGGCTTCACCTCACTGACACGTATCACCGCCGCCGTACACGTGCACGGCGGCATCTCCCTGCTCCGGCGAACACGAACGCCTCTGGCACATCACAAAATACTCGCATACTCGAAAATGAAGATCGAACTACCTACAGGAATTTTGGATCGAATTTCAACAGTTCGACCGAGATTCAGAGCTCAACCCAAATCGACATAATCACCTCATCACCGCCCCTCGCTCCACCGGAGATGCCTAAAGTTCAACCACACCACGACAACACGACGAACTTCTACCCTCCTGACCCTCGTGACACTCGATCACGTGTAGGCGACGTACGAGCCTTGTTACAGATACTGACCAAAAACTCTACTAAAACCCTACTTTGATCTCATATTCAAAACTCACGCAATAGAAAAATTATCGCATATTTTTCTTGAGATCACTGATGTACATACTATCATCATACCAAATTTCAATCTTTTAAATTGATTAAAGTGTCTCAAATTTGTAAAAATGTAATTCTTGTTTAAATTCAAACAGCTCTTCAAATACTAACTTAAAAATCATAATTTTTGTTTTAAAAATCACGACTTGCAGTATGAATTCAAGATATAATCTCGAATTGATATTTTACAACAATCGATTTTTTTATCAAATTTTTACTTGCTTACCTGTAAAATGAAGTTACAGTGTGTATTTTACAATCAGGGTTTAAATCAGCTTTTAGAAATCTTAATTAAGATTTAAACATCTTGTCTAACTGAAAACTTAAAGTTTTCAATGATCAGTTAAAGCAGATTTGAGTTTGAATGAATATCAATCCCTGTATAACAGTGACAACCAATATACAAGCAATCTATATGCACAGAATGATATCCAAAGTCCAAACAGATACAATATCATATCATAAATGAATCACCTCTACTGATTTAATTAAACTCAAAAATTTTAAACTTGATGTTTACTCACCTGACAAATGAAGAACAAAGAAAGGCAGAGAAGTAAGCTTGATTTGTTTTCCTGGAAACTGATGTATTGAAGCTAAACTTTTATCGTTTTGATCTTCTTTTCTTGCTTTTCAAGTTTAATCTACAGCTTCAACTTCCAGTTTTAGATCAGGTTGAACTTGACTTTACTTTTAGCTTGATTGCTTTATTTCTTTTCTTCTTGGCTTTGATATGTATTGTAGTTTATATGGTTTTCAGATTTGCTTAGCTTTGTAGATGGACGAAATGAAATGAGGAAGTTGGTATATAAATTTTGAGTTTTCAGGTGATATATTTGTATATAGGGTGAGATTTTTGTTTTTTTTATATTTTTTTTTGTACAAAGGTGATATTATATTTTTGTTGTACAATGGCAGACCAGAGACATTTTCTTTGCTCTTGGAGGCTGATAAGCTTGCTATGGTGGCTGAGATTATTTTGTAAAACAATTCGAATTGACTTGTTTGTACTAGCATTAAATTCTCAAGTCTTTTACTTCTTATTTTATTCTTCAATTCTTGCTTCTTACCTTCTTTAACTCGGCTGAGATGTGTATTATACTCTGTACTTGCTTTTACCTTACTTTACTTTGCTTTTGCTTTTGTCCATTCCTTGTTTATTTTTAGTTTACACACATATATTACTGTCTCCTTTTCATTTGTACATACTTATTCCTTTGTCCATGTGTTCAGTTGCATTTCGGCTGAGATGATGGGGTATTGAATACATAATTTTGTACATAGTTAGCTTATACTTTTTTTTATTTTGTATGTACTTTTGCTTACTTATTCTCTTGTACTCGGCTGAGATAAAGTTGATAAATGCTTGCTTTCACCTTACTTTCTAAGCTACAGCCATGCATACTCATTTGATTTTTGTTTGTACCATAACATATTGGCCCTAAGGCCTTACATACTTGACTAGATCTGCATCAGTGCCTTGTTCCCTTTATTGTTTACAATCATATTAGTTTGATGTATAAATACATATAGCTTTAGTTTGTATCCCATGTTGTGTTGTTGTTTGATACATATGTATATATTGTTATTCCCATTTCTAATTTTTTAAATATTTACTTTAACTTTAATACTAATTATTTTAATTTACATTTCGTATTTCAATTTCAAGAATCCAAAGTCAAATTCCAACGTCGAATATAAATTTTTATTCCAAAATTTGTTCAAAATTTACTTTAACTATCAATTTTAACTAAATTCAAAATTGGGGTCGTTACAATTTCAATTTATATCCATTTCGAGTTCGATATCCAAAATATCGATTCGAAACACTTAAATAAAAATTTCCTTCAATATCCACTTTAAAATCCAAATCTTCAAATATAATTAAATTCCGAGCTCAATTTCGAAATATCGTTTTATATCACTTTTTCTTAGCAATATTCAAAGTTCGAATAAATTTCCAATCTTTAAAACAAATCGACTTCTAAAATTCAATATTTTGATTATAACTTCAAATTCGATTATTTAAACGATTTCGTTTACCAAATTTAAATTTCTACATTTCAAGCTCTAATTCGAAAATAATTCGATTTTCACAAATTCAATTTTTATTTCTTTAAATACAATCATTTAAATAATTTCAATTAATTTTTTTAAAATTAGTTGATTAAACCAATCCTGTATTCGTATATAATTCTCTATCCTTTGGCCAAGTGAATAAATTATTTCAGTTTATTTCCAGGGATGGATATATATCATTTCAATACAAAATAAATACCATAGGTATATATCATTTCAACATATTTCTTAATTTTTCGAAATAATTCAATTTACAGTTTTATATACACTATAAATAATATAAGGATGATAACATGATATATCGAAATAAATAAGCATCTAAAATATCAACCAATGGCATCCATCACAACCAATCATTCAATGGTCAATAAAATTCTCAACAATTTCATATAGCAATTTCAGGTATTTTACGGGCAATTAAATTCTAATTTAGTTTAACTATCAATTCAAATTCTATCAATTAAATGTCAATTAAACTTATCAACAACAACCAATAATTTCAAATCACTTCACGATATAAATTAACTAACATAGAAATTATTTTAGTCAATTGTGAGCGTATAAACACTCACCTTTGATTTATCGATGATTTAAAATTCATGTACAGGCTCAAATTTGAACAGTCTCAAAATCCAACCAAACTAGTTCCTTATTGTCTGGAATTTCGATACGATTGCAATAGATAAAACCGCACGTGAATCCGAGCTCGTATGCAAAAGTTACATATGTTAAAACAATCGAACATTTAAAAATTTAAATAATTAATAAAAATAGAACATATACCAGGCTTCTTCCTCACGTCTTCAAGCAACTCATTTACGTAACCCAACTACATGCGAGAAGGAACCCATGCGCATGCCAAAATCAAGACACTAGAACATGATCAGGCTCCACCACGTCGACGGCCAGCTCGAGAGCCACCCACGCACCAAGTTTCATCGCGTCATTCGCCGCCCTTTGCACAAAATCCAAGAAAATATGCACGCCCTTCAATCTCATATCTCGGCGAATCCATGACATTCTAGCAGCAATCAACCATATGGATTTAAAGTGCTCACCGAGATCTACAACTTTGCTTTTGGAAGTTTTTGATTCCATTAACGAATTAAGAGATAAAGAGGGAAGAATTTCGAGCAATTTCAGCCATTAAAATACTAGCAGCTAGGGTTTTGAGAAACTAAAATAATAATAAACCTGTCTCAATTTACGTGCGTATTTATATAGTTAGGTCCAAAATTGTCCAAACTCCAATCGAGGCATGCCACTTGGCATTTATAATGTTTTACCCCCATTCCGAATGCAATGGAACTAGTTTTGATGCCTAATTCGATCGTATGTGGAACATAGTTTTTCAAAGTCAATTTATTATATCGAATTCCTTAAATTGATTTTTACATGTTTCAAGCTCGCATGGCCAAATGACAAATCCGATCGCTACGAAACTTGAAATCATAAAACAATTCCCTATTACGGATCCAATGAAACTAATTTCGTCAAAATCCTAGACAGTTACCAAAAAGGCTATTTTAACTCGTTAATTACAATATAAAATTCCCACTTTTTAATTATTCATATTTAAATCCAAATTTAAACGTTAACCATCTTCATTCATATTTAAATAAAATTTAAATCGATTTTCGATGTCATTTTCATTCTTATTAAATCCAAAATTCCATTATTTAAATATTTCCACTAGTAAATTCAAACAATTTAATTACCCGATACATCAATACTAATAATTCATTAAATTTTTATTTTTAACCGTTTTTATTCAATATTTATATCAAATTCTATAATTTAAAACAGTATGGGTCATTACACCCACCTTAGCATTGCTCCCATCCAGCTATCTCAATACGTATACACATATCTTCTATCCTTGGAATTTATGGCTCTAGAGTCAGGGATTCCATCACTAAATGCTGAAGTTCTGAACTATCTAGTTTGATTAGTTAAACTTGGTAAACCTGAACAATCAATTTTTTCCAGCTAATTCCCCAAAAAGCTAATTTTTGAGGGGGCAAACAAATTTAGAGATAGAGAAACTCAATTCTTCTTTTTCAAATGCTTTCCTAATATAAGTGGAGTCTTCTCTTCCCCTCGTAAGTTGATCATAGTCTTTATCTTTATTTAGCTACTTTCTTTTTCTAATCTATGCTTCTTTGTTAGGTCCTTCTACTAAAGATCTAAATGGTGAGGATAAGAGAACTGTCGAGCTATTAATTGCTGCTTTGAGTAGCATTGGAAATATGATTACTTTGTTGAATCCCTCAAGCCTTCAACGACATTCCCTTCCACCTACAGGTCAAAGGGTACTTGGTCAACTTCCCCTAGTTCAGCACACTTCTCAGAGCAAACACTTCCTATCTTTGGGTGATCCGAAGAACTTCTCCCCTTTTTCTCTAATTCGTCCCGATCATTCCAATAGTTTTAAACATAGTACTTGCAGTTTTTGTTGTGTTTCTTCTTAGATTACTTCACCGACTGGTTATTTTTTTGAATCTTCAGCAACTTCCCCTTAGGTTTGAACCAATCATAAGCGATCTGGCTCTCTCAATTTCTACATCTGTGCATCATCTTTGACTCGGGCTATTGTTAGGTCAAAGATGACTGCTAAAAGAAAATTGGGTAAAGAGGTCATGGTGGGACCATCCCTCAAGAAGGCCAAAATTATTGAAGTTCCAAATTCTTCGCCACTAGAAGAGGGTGGGGCTATTGATATGGGAGAACCCAATTGTTGAAGCTTCTATTGATCGACCCAAGATGACTCCCTCAAAGGATGATAGTTTATCTCGCATTTTCATTTCTTGCTCACCTTACGTCATTGAGAAGATACAAAAAGACCTTGGAGCTTCGACTCCTACAAAAACCTTTTCTTTTATTTTCCCAACTTATTCTATTCCTGACCCGACGGGTCAATGTCGGTCTCTTATTAAAAACAACTTTCGGTACGTTTCACATTATTTATCCTTCTTATCATTGTTTCTCTCTAAATGCTGACTTGCATCATACTTTTCCTTTTAGTTTCCCAAAAACTAGCTCTCTCTACAAGATAACGCATTAAAATCTTCCACAGAAACATCCAAGCTTCGAGAGGGAATTTCGAACTTGAACAGCCAAGTCATCTCCTTGTCTCTTGGTAAAAATGAAGCTATGATGGAACTGGAGAGATTGAGGGCCTCTCTTGCTCAATCAGAGTTTATTATTTCCGAGGAAAAAAAAGAACATCAACTTCTATCTGATGAAAATCTGGCCTTGAAAATGGCTCTTAAAGAGTCTGAAGACAAAAAGCTCAAATGGCAGCTAAACAATCCTCTCTCATGAAAAAGTTGGAGAGAAATAAAAATTCTCTAAAGTTGCTTGTCGATACTATCTCTCATGTTAAGCAACGGGTGTCACAATTTCTAAATACTTCCCTCGATGACATCTTTGTAAACTCTTATGAAGATGCTCTGATGCTTGCCTATATCGACAATATTGAGAATTCCTAAATTTGAGCTTTCCTTCACTCCACACTGCTCTTGTTAATAGATTTATGGACAAAGTCAAAGAAAAGGAGTAAGGAGTTGAAGTTTCTGAGAGAGAGAGAGAGAGAGAGAGAGAGAGGAGATTGCTGCCTCTAAAATCTTATCTTTCGAAGTCCCTTCTATCGAAATAGACTCAGACTCTGATGAAGATGGTGACGAAGATGAAGCCACCGTCGAAGAAGGAGGCAACGACGATGATAATGATGACAACGATGATGATAATAATGATGATAACGAAGATAAAGGGCAGGGCTCTGGTGGCGATGGAGGTGATTACACTAATTTTCATGAAAAGATGGTGATAACATCATTGGGGCTTCAGAAAAGGTTAACCCCGATCCAAGTATCCATGAAAAAGGCCCACCTGAACCCCCAGAGCCTTCTGATGTTCAAGGAGACCGCGAACATCAATATTAAAGAATAAAGAGAGAAAAACAGGTCTCTCAAACTACAATTCTCATTTCTCAAGTTCGAGATTCCTTGTCTAATTGGCTATCACTTCCAAGATAATAATACTTTACATATTTTATTTTAGATAAGGAGGAAGCCCATTCACCTCTATAAAACCAAGCTTGAAAGAAAAAAGCAGAAATAAATAGCTTGTACAGAGAGTTAGACAAGGAGTTAAAAAAACAATACCCTCTCCGATAAGTATCATAGGCTTAACAGAAGTGCGGTAGTGATAGCATCTTTTGAAGATCGAGAAGCTTCCCCACGATTGAGGAGGGAACGCCTTCGATATAATAACCTTTTGAAAGAGAATCAAGAGTTAATTACGCTCTTTTGGATGTTGGTCGAAGAGAGGAACATCCTTGTAGACTTCCTATACAAAGCCTATTGCAGACACCCAACTGTAGATTTTTCATACTTAGGTGATTTTAATGGGGATCTTTTTAAACGTTACACAAGAGATATTTGGATGAATTTGAATCTGATACACATCCAGAAGCCTGGTGCAATTTACCATGAGTCAAATCAATTCCCGATGAGTTGCCTCCTAAAAAACTTATATATAAGGACAAATTTGTTTCAATGTTATTCAAAAAGTCAATTTTATATGAACCGGATGAACACTTATAATTTTGTAATAATATCAGTTTGTAAATTTCTTATTCTTGCTTCCTTTTATACTTAATTGCATTTTATTATGTTATCGTAGAATAAATATTTCCCTGGCAGCCTTGTTTCTAGAGATTATTAAGCAAGTATGTTAAATTAAGAAGAGATTATCCAGAAAAGGCTTGACTTTTGAAAATTTCAAAATTAGCCAGATACTGCTTTCTTAGAGACTTGCAGAGACTTTACATGGAACATTCTCACCTTCGTTTCGATTTCCTCGACGAAGACAAAGAAAAATCTTCTTAAGGAAATTCGAACATATCACATCAAATTAATATGCGGTCATGAAAGCCTCCTTGTTGGGGAATGGGATTATAGCAAATATCCTCCAGTTATTACCCCAGAAGGATTTAGTGTTCCTTTTGATTCAACTGTTATTCTTTCGGCTAATTCTTTAAGTAAAGTCAGAAACGCGGTTTCTCAACTTTAAGTGTGAAACAAATGTCCAATTGTACTTTTTTGTTTCATTCCTACTTTAGTTGTAATCTTTTTCTGTTATAATAAAAAATATTAATTATTCGAGTCTTGACTTTATTTCCCTTTTATTTTTTAAATAGGAGTTACAGTTATCAACAACGCCACTCTCAGTAGATTTAACGTCTTGCTTTATCATTATTAGAGATAGGTTGTTAGTAGATATTGAAAAGAGAAAGCTTCTTAGTGATTCTTTGTCTACTCATCTCCAAGGCAACACCGAAGTGCTAGAATGGCATAGGAGATTTTTGTTTCAGAAGATGATTGTTAGAGGCCTTAACGATTGGATTACAAATTTTAAAGCAGATATCAAGAACAAGGATGAAACAATTTCTCAACTAAAGCATCGAGTTAAATCAAATGCTTCAATTGATTTTGACCATATGATGTCTGAATTTCTCCAGCAAATAAGTGGTTTGGAGATTAAGTTAAAAGATAGTCAAGCTCAGCGTGAGTCGCTAGAATTCATTATGAGGACCAACATTTCAAACATCGATTTACCAGCTTCTCCCATTATTTCATCTGTTGCAAAATCAACAAGGTCAACTTCCCTTGCTATCAAAAAGTTTCCTTCTACGACTAATCCTCCTTCTGGCTTAGACGAGAAGGTAGTAGGGGAATGGTGTACGAAAGCCTTAACGATTGGATTACAAATCTTGAAGCGGATATCAAGAACAAGGATGAAACAATTTCTTAACTAAAGCATCAAGTTAAATCAAATCCTTCAATTGATTTTGACCATAAGATGACTGAAATTCTCCAGCAAATAAGTGGTTTGGAGATTAATTTAAAAGATAGTCAAGCTCAGCATGAGTCGCTAGAATTCATTATGAGGACCAACATTTGAAACATCGATTTACCAGCTTCTCACATTATTTCATCTATTGCAAAATCAACAAGGTCAACTTCCCTTGCTATCAAAAAGTTTCCTTCTACGACTAATCCTCCTTCTGGCTTAGACGAGAAGGTAGTAGGAGAATGGTGTAGGAAAGCCAAATTTTAGATGATGAAATACTTTGATGAACATCAGAACGTAAGATACTCGCAGCGCATAAATTAATATGTAGCTAGGATTCAAAAACTTGAATGCGAAAAGTATCTTCTTCAGAAGCATATTGCTAATTTAGAAAAGGAAAATAAAACTCTCAAAGGTGTAAATAAAGCCTTTAATCGTGCTTTAAAGACCCACATCGAATCTACTGATGATGCCGATAAGATAAGGAAAAAAGAGAAGAAGCTTAAGGAAGTTCTTCATATTGCAATTCATCACAACGTTGATCCTTTAATTGTCGAAAATCTAAATAAGGATGTCCAAGATTTGTGAAATATATATTTGTACCATATACTTGTAAATACTTTATTTCATAAATTATGTAAATTATGAAAATTTTGTAAATATCATCTGGTTTATAGTCCATTCTTATAATATTGTTTCTGAATCTACCTTTTGATAGCTTGGTCTATGGTTTTTATATTTGCTGATCCATTCAGTCTTCCTTTCTGATCTTATTTCCCTGAAAGTATGAAGTAAACAATATTCTTTATCACTAACTTGAAATCTGTGTAGAAGTTTATCTACATTATTAGCAGGGGTTAGCAGATCATTATGTAATCAAATGATAATAGGTGAAAAGTAATTATATAACTGAATACGGTTCAATGTTTTGAAACTCATCTTTGGTAATGATGAGAGAAAACCAGGAATTCAACTTCAATTATATTGATAGAATACCAGAATTCCAATGATAGAGAACCTCAAGGCCTCCATTCGTAACAGTTGTTCTTTATGTAGATTTGAATCATTAATTATTCCATGGGAGTATCCAATTGGACATGACTCCAAGGATCCTTGCTAAGATCTTTTGACTTCGCTAATCATGATGAAATAAAATCTAAAGTAGGCAAGCTTGGAATACGATTGGATTAGAGGAAAGTGGCGTTGGAAATTCAACAAAAGAGGAGGTTTAGGCCCTCCTTTCAGCGTCAAAAATGTTAACAAGAAAACTTGTCAACACCCAAAGTAGAGTTTATGTCTCCTTCGAAACTCCCTTTTGATTAAGTAGAGGTAGTTAGAATCTTATTACTCCCTTTAATCTACTTTCGAATACGTCGTCGGAATGAAAACTTCTCTTTTATTCAACCTTTTGACTAAGTTGAAACTCCTATATCCCTTTATTTTGAGTCTTTCAAATTTGTTTTTTGATTTAATTATCCTTTCAAAACCCCCTTTCAAAACGGTTGTGATGTCCAAAAGTTGGCTATAATGATTTAAGGATATGGTTTAAATGGATAGGTTTCGACTTCATCGAAAGCTAGCCTCTTTGATGGCTTGGGTTTTGTCCTATAGATATAAGAAAATAGGTTAAATTAAAGGTTTTGTCTCACTCGAAAGGTGACCTTTTGATATCTTGAGGTTGAGAGCTAAGACTTTAAGAATATTGGATGAGATAAGGGTTCCAACTCATTTAAAAGATAACACTTCTACCAAATCGACACAAGCAGATCATAACTGAATCCAATAAGAGTTTCAAAACAGCTGCATATTCAAATGTATCATAATCTTGCTTTCATTAAGCTAATGTTGTACAAATTGATCAAATATCCAATTTGATTTCAAAACTAGATTTTACAAATTTAAGAAAATACAAGAATGGAGTGAACGAATTCTGATCTCAAAAACCAGACCCTTAGGGTCTTATTCATAGGTGTGGGTTGGCACCTTTTGAATCAGTGCTTTCGTCTTGGTTGAAAGGTGTCCTTGGATATCTGTCATCGCGGTTAACACCTGTCCATCCTTCTACATTGCATTTGAATGGATTTGAATGCTTTCAATGGCATCAAAACAGATACGCACGTTTCTGCACTTTGTGTTGCCATGTTGTTGTATGTAAGAAAAGGTACGAGCTCTCGACTCTGTCTATAGATTAATCTTTGGAGCTTCGAAGGAGTTGAGGCATTGAAGGTTTTAAGGCAGAAGGTATCTTTCTTAATTATGAATGGTTTTGACCAGTTCGAAAGGCTGATTTATGCTTTCGAAGAGGTTGTTTCGACAAAATATCCTTCTATGGAATGTGAATGATGTCAGAACCTTTAGCTCGAAAGGTTTGGCGTGCATGTGACTGGCTGCAATTTGTTTCCTTCGAAAGATGTTCCTAAACTTATTCGAAGCATCTTCATGCATGCGGAAGCATCTATTTTGAAAGGAAACAATTGAAGCGAAAGGGTGCTTTCAACCCTTCGAAAGCCTGTGGCATGTCTAATTTTTGCTGTAGCATCCCATCTGTAACAACCCGCACGAATAACGATTTTTATATTTAAATGTTTGATTTAAATATAGCGTCGTTATTCGGATTTTGGGGTCCGAAATGTTACTTTCTGCAAATGGCCGAATTGGAACTCGAAACTACCTCCATTGGTTCCAAAATGGCGTTTGCGACCTTTTTGAATATAATCTTTGATATGTTTGGAATTTGTGAAATTTTGGCTGCTTTTTCTATTGGGTTTGGGGTTGGGTTCAGCCCACTAGCTCACTTAACCCCCTAGCTCAACCCTTCTCTTCATTTCATCTTCATTTCATTTCTTTCTCAAGCTAAAACTGAAATGGTGGAAGGGAAAGAGAAATAGAAATTAGCAAGCCCTAGTTTCTCCTTTGTATCTTGATTTCTTGCTCCAAATTCATAGAGAATCCATTGGTAAGTTTATCTCCATCTTCTCTATCTCTTCTCCTCTTCAATTTCAGTAATTTTCCTAACCCTAACTTAGGAAATGCTTGCTTTGATTCTAGATTGAAACTTGTAGTGTTGAAGTGGAGTGTGGTTGGTTGATTCCTTGCTTTTGTGCTTCTTCATCATCTTTGTTTGTGAGGTTAAAAGGTGAGTTTTGAACTCACATCTACTTCTCTTGATTTCATTGATGTTGGGTATGAATACCTAGCACTTGTTCATATGCACTTGCTTTTAGTTTGGATTGAATTGGTGAATATCCAAATTTTTAGTGTTTGGGTTCAATTCTTGAAATCCTAACTTTGATGTTTTGATCATGTTTTTGGTGATGAATCGAAGTGTTTATAGGGCTGGGTAGCCGTTAGGCGTAAACCCCTAGCGTCCGTGCTCGTCCGGTTGAAAGTTGGGAGAGTTTGCACTTCATTTGTTATAAGTAGGAAATGCAGGAAATTGGGTTCAGTCGATTGGATTCTCTGTTTAGTCGACTGAGCTGAAGCCCGAAATTTCTCCGGACAATTTTCAGTCGACTGAACAGGGATTTTCAGTCGACTGACCTGCTCCTGTTTTCCTGTTTTGCCTATTTATGCTTATTTTGATTGGTATTCCGGATTTTATCGATTCATGTTGGTTCTTAGTGGTTGTTATTGCCTCTTTGACTTTGATAACTTATTTTTGACTTCATCCACGGGTTTTTATAAAATAATCTTTCTAATCATATTAACTCCAATTTATAAATTCTATTTAAACACGCGCACAATTTCGCACTTCGAGCGAAGTGGAAGGATGATTAAATGGTTGGGCAAAACATGGACCATGAATCTGTGCGTTTATCTTTCCGATTAATCGCCGACCTATTCGATTGATCGTTTTGACCTTCGGGTTTGGGTTACCGATGATATGAGGTAAATTTGTACTGCTTTGAGTGTGAAATAAACTAACGGATAGTTAACCGTTTAGTGCGAACGGGTGGTTATGGGACTCACGTTACCACTTTTCGGATTCCTCTCTGGGAGTTTGTGACGCATGCTGCCTTTGGGATAGTGTCTTCGGACTGTCTCCTCTGGCTTGTTTCCTTTAAATATCGCCTTTGGAGTTGGCCCTTTGCCCCGACTCGAAAAATATATGGGGTTGGCGGTTGTCTTTAGTATTGCTTTCGGAGTGGTTTCTTCACCACCGCTCAAGAGATATTGGAGTGGTTTCTTCACCACCGCTCGAGAGATATTGGAGTGGTTTCTTCACCACCGCTCAAGAGATAACGGAGTGGTTTACTCACCACCGCTCATGATGTTTCATTGATATGTATATTCCCTTGGTATCGCCCTTCGGTGTTGGTCTTTTTGAGCCGCATGGAGTATAGAGATTACCTTGTGGAACTTGTATACCTTATTGGTATTTGTTATTTGCCATTTGGCTTGTTTTGGGATAATTGTATCCTTTATTTCTATATGTTGCCGATGATACGAGGCTGGTTCTATATGATTCATCTCTTGTTGATGATTGTGTTATCTCCCTTAGAGATATTTATTATACTGTATGACCTTGCAGGTTTATTGTTGTTCAGTTTATCTAACTGATTTGTTATCTAGACTGACCCGTGTATTTTATACTCGGGTCAGACCGAGATATTTCAGGTTAGGTGCTTTTGGACTTAGCCTATTTTGCTTCCGCATGGACTATTCGCTAGCTTCTTTTTGTTATAGCGTCTTTTGTAGTCCTTATCTGTTGTAAATCTGATTTATACTCTTTCGTCTCGTCTGTATATTGTGGTCTCCGTACCACTTGACATGTATTATTTTGTATACTCTGTTGTGTATCTGTTTATGTGTATATTATGATCGACTGTTCTGTGATGTGAATTACATTTGAGTTGTTATATTTTCTTCTCATAGATCCTATAGCCATTGTAGTTTTGCTTTAAATATTTATTGAATAGGTCGAATTGTTTGTGATTCTATTTTTCGACGTATTTAGTGAATAGTTAAGGTAAGATTACACATGGTCGCTTCCATTATACTCTATTGTCCGCGTTAGCCGACAGTATTATCTATATAATACTCTCTGTTAACGAGGCTCTCGGAGTGGGGCGTCACAGCGTGGTATCAGAGCAGGGTTCAGAACAAAATATGATAAACACAGAATAGAGCACATATTATGATACATCAAAGTATACAAGTGATACAAACCTTTGAATTATAGCGTCTCTTTATTCCACCAAGGTTGGATAGAATTTGGGGAATAAGTCTAGGAATGCACTTTATTCCGTAGTATTCCGTAATGAAATATCTACCTTATGAATAATCTTTTCCTTATCTTGACTTTCAGCTTATGTCGGGAAGAGGCAGAGGTCGACGCTCGGATGCTGGGCAATCTAGTGGCTCACATCCGGATGGCGTTTATATGTCTGCCGATCAGTTTATGGAGTTGTTTAGGAGCACTCAGCCTTCAGTTCCTCCTCGAGTATCTCCGCCTCGCAAGTCTGCCTTTGCACGTCAGTGCAGTGATTTTTCTCATCTTGGAGGAAAACCGTTTAAGGGCTCCGAGTCTGTTCTTGAAGTCCAAGCTTGGCTTCGCACGTGCGAGCGTATCTTTTCTCGCATGGATCTTTCTGACCATGATCGAGTTCTTGTGCCTTCTAGCTTATTACAAGAGCGTGCTCTTGATTGGTATGAGCTTCTTGTAGCCAAGATTGATGAGTCTACTCTTTCTTGGACTCAGTTTCGGGGACGATTTGAACTCAAGTTCGTTCCTGAATCTTAAAAAGTTTTATTGACCCGTCGCTTCCTTGAGTTGAAGCAAGGGAAATCTTCTGTTTCTGAGTATGTTGCATCTTTTGAGGCCTTATCTAAATATGGCCTTGAATTCATTAGCACTTCTTACAAGAAGAATTTGAAGTTTGTTTCTGGTCTTAAGAAATATCTTAGGAAGTCTTTGTTGCTCCAGCTTAAGCTTTCTTTCGAGGAATTGGTTGATTCGGCACTTCACCTCGAGACCATCGAGAAGGAGGGTGATAGTGATGTAGATGTTGAGGTTTCTAAGAACCCCAACAAGAGGCCGTTTCCAATTCAGAAGAAGCCTTTTCCTTCTAAGAAGAAGAAGACTGGTGGTCCTACTTCTCAGCCTCAGTCTTCCGGAACACCTTTCGTTCGAAAGTGTTTCAATTGTGGTTCTCCGGATCATATTATTCGAGCTTGTCCAAAGCCTCTCTTCTGCCGTTACTGCAAGAGGGAAGGTCGTCGTAGTTCCACTTGTCCCATTGCTCCAAATAATTCTTCATCTGGCAAGTTAAACGTAGCGAATGCTTCTGGAGGTCCTTCTCAATCCAAAGGTATATCTCCATCTATTTTGGAAGGTTTTATTCTATTTCGTGATCATAGTATTCGAGTTCTTTTCGATACGGGTGCTTCACATTCTTTCGTATCGAAGAAGCTCGTTGATGATTTGTCTTTGGATGTTTCTTGTATGGTTACTGCTTTAAGGATTGCGAATCCTATTGGGGGATCCGCGACCCTTAGCTTGTTTTGTGATGATATTGAGATTGTTTTATGTGGCTTTTCTTTCCGTGCGAATCTGCACGTTGTTTCTCATTTGGGTTTTGATATGATTTTTGGTATGGATTCGCTAGTAAGATATGATGCCAGGATTATTTGTTCCGAGAGAATTTTATATCTTTGTCATCCTGATTCGCCTTCTCAGTTATCTCTTGTTCTTCGGGATGTGGATAATTACAAGATGGCTTTATATTCTCTTGATTCGCGAGATGATGATGATATATCTCGTATTCCTATTGCTTGTGACTTTTCAGATGTTTTTGAGCCTGTATCGGGTTTGCCACCCAAGCGGGCAATTGAGTTCCGCATTGATCTCATTCCAGGCGCGCAGCCAGTTAGTCGTCCTCCCACGAGGATGTCTACAAAGGAAAATGAGGAACTCAAG
Organism: Allium cepa; assembly: GCA_030765085.1. Classification (NCBI taxonomy): domain Eukaryota; kingdom Viridiplantae; phylum Streptophyta; class Magnoliopsida; order Asparagales; family Amaryllidaceae; genus Allium; species Allium cepa. The sequence continues at coordinate 154,630,274 of CM060937.1, forward strand.
AAGCAGCTTTTAGAGCTTGAATCCAAGCAGTTGATTCAGTCTAGTTTTTCTCCGTGGGGATCCGCGGTCGTCTTTGTGAAGAAGTCTGATGGAACTCTTAGGCTTTGCATTGATTATCGCAAGCTTAACGAGTTGACCATTAGAAATAGATATCCTTTGCCTAGGATCGATGATATGTTCGATCTATTGAGTGGTGCTAAGGTCTTTTCTCAGCTTGACCTTGCCACAGGTTTCCATCAGTTACGAGTCGCGGAGGATAGCATACCTCTTACCGCTTTCCACACTCGTTATGGTTCTTTTGAGTGGCTCGTTATGCCGTTCGGTTTGACGAACGCTCCTGCTTTCTTTGTCGATCTCATGAATCGGGTATTCCGGGAATATCTCGATAAGTTCGTGCTTGTCTTCATTGATGATATCCTTATTTATTCTAAGTCTGAAGCTGAGCATGCTAATCACTTGAGAATTGTCTTGAGTACTCTTCGTCATCATCAGCTTAGAGCCAAATTCTCCAAGTGCCACTTTTGGGAGAATAAGGTTAAGTTCTTAGGCCATGTTGTATCTTCCGATGGCATTTCTGTCAATCCCTCAAAGATCGAAGCCATCCAGAATTGGAAGAGGCCTGAGAATGTTCATGAGATTCGTAGTTTCCTTGGATTGGCGGGTTACTACCGTCGGTTCATTAAGGATTTTTCCCGTGTTGTGCTTCCTCTTACTTGCCTTACTCGGAAAGGCATTCGTTTTATTTGGTCCGACAAGTGTGAAGCTTCCTTTCTGTCATTGAAAGAACTTCTCACAAATGCTCCTATTCTAGTGGTTCCCGAAGGGAATCATGATCTTGTTGTCTACACCGATGCTTGTGGTAGTGGTCTCGGTGCTGTTCTTATGCAGAAGGATCGGGTAGTTGCTTATGCTTCTAGGCAACTGCGTCCGAATGAAGTTCGCTATGCCACCCATGATCTTAAGTTAGCCGCCATTGTCTTTGCCTTGAAGATTTGGCGACACTATTTATTGGGCGAGCGTTTCATTCTCTATACTGATCATAAATCTTTGAAGTATTTGTTCACTCAGAAGGAACTCAATATGAGACAACAACTTTGGCTCGAGTTTCTTGCCTCCTATGACTTTGATACCCAGTATACCCCTGGTAAGGGTAATCGTGTTGCAGATGCGCTTAGTCGCAAACATTCGGCTGTTGTTCCCATGATGCTAGCCGAGTGGAATGTTCTTGAGACTCTATCTTTTTGTGAAATTCGTGATCGTGATTTACCTTCTGATTCTTCGATAGCACTATTCAGTTTAGATGCACGACCCTCTTTGTTGGATCGTATTGCCGATGCTCAGCGGCATGATCCTGATTTGTTGTATTTTATTCAGCTTTGTGAGTCTGGATCTTGTGATGAGGTGTTGCAAGATCTTAGCATTGATTCTCATGAGTGTCTTTGTAAGAAGAACCGTCTCTTTGTGCCTTCTGACTTTGCACTTGGGCATGACATTCTTGATGATTGCCATCGTTCTAAGTATACTATTCATCCCGGTAGTAGCAAGATGTATGCCGATATGCGTCGTCTTTATTATTGGGAAGGCATGAAGCGCGATGTGGCGAGTTATGTGAGCAATTGCATAACTTGTCAGCGTTTTAAGGCCGAGCATCAGAGTCCTTCGGGTCTTCTTCAGCCTCTTGAGATTCCATTGTGGAAATGGGATCAAGTTTCTATGGATTTTATTGACGGCCTACCTCGTTCGAGATCAGGTCATTCTAGTTTTTGGGTTATTGTTGATCGCCTCACTAAGTCTGCTCATTTTGTCCCTATTATGTCTAATAGGACTACTTCGCATTTGGCTAAGTTGTATGTCAAGGAAATCGTGAGACTTCACGGTGTTCCTAGTTCTATTGTGAGTGATCGTGATCCTTTATTCACGAGTCATTTTTGGAAGAGTCTTCAGCAAGCTTTGGGAACAAAGCTTAATTTTTCCACAGCTTATCATCCGTAGTCTGACGGACAGACTGAACGGGTGAATCGTATTTTGGAAGATCTTCTCCGTATTTGTATCTTTGATTTCGGTGGTAGTTGGGAGGATAATCTACCTCTTGTAGAGTTCTCCTACAACAATAGTTTTCAGTCTAATATCGGTATGGCTCCTTTCGAAGCCTTATATGGAAGGCCATGTCGATCACCTTCTTGTTGGTTAGAATCTGGTGAGAAGCTTATTCTTGGTCCAGATTTTGTTCGTGATTCTTCTAAGAAGATTGATCTTATTCGATTGAGAATGAAAGAGGAACAGAGTCGTCAGAAATCCTACGCGGACAACCGTAGGAAGCCCCTCGAGTTCTCAATCGGTGATCTTGTTTTTATTCGTGTTTCTCCTTTGAAAGGGGTTATGCGTTTCAGTACGACTGGGAAATTGGCTCCTCGTTATATAGGACCGTTTTCTATTACTGAACGTATTGGCCCTGTGGCTTATAGAGTTTCACTTCCAGCTCATTTATCTGGCATTCATGACGTGTTCCGCATCTCGCAACTTCGGAAATGTCTTCAGGAGTCGGATTCTGTTATTACTTCTCCTGATTTGCAAGAGCTTGAGATCTCACCGGACTTATCTATTGTACAGCAACCTATTCGCGTGCTTGACACGGAGGTGCGACACCTTCGGAATAAGGACGTGCCGCTCGTTAAAGTTCAATGGTCCGCTAATCCCAATGACTGTACTTGGGAAACCAGAGAGTATATCGAGCGATCTTATCCAGGTTTTCTATCCTTGCTTCATAATGGTAAGTCTATTTCTGTATCTCAAGTTTATTCTTTCTTTTGTATATTGTATGTATGTAGTTGTTACAAATATCATCTCTAGGAATTGCGGGGTCGCAATTTTGTAAGAAGGGGAGATCTGTAACAACCCGCATGAATAACGATTTTTATATTTAAATGTTTGATTTAAATATAGCGTCGTTATTCGGATTTTGGGGTTCGAAATGTTACTTTCTGCAAATGGCCGAATTGGAACTCGAAACTGCCTCCATTGGTTCCAAAATGGCGTTTGCGACCTTTTTGAGTATAATCTTTGATATGTTTGGAGTTTGTGAAATTTTGGCTGCTTTTTCTATTGGGTTTGGGGTTGGGTTCAGCCCACTAGCTCACTTAACCCCCTAGCTCAACCCTTCTCTTCATTTCATCTTCATTTCATTTCTTTCTCAAGCTAAAACTGAAATGGTGGAAGGGAAAGAGAAATAGAAATTAGCAAGCCCTAGTTTCTCCTTTGTATCTTGATTTCTTGCTCCAAATTCATAGAGAATCCATTGGTAAGTTTATCTCCATCTTCTCTATCTCTTCTCCTCTTCAATTTCAGTAATTTTCCTGACCCTAACTTAGGAAATGCTTGCTTTGATTCTAGATTGAAACTTGTAGTGTTGAAGTAGAGTGTGGTAGGTTGATTCCTTGCTTTTGTGCTTCTTCATCATCTTTGTTTGTGAGGTTAAAAGGTGAGTTTTGAACTCACATCTACTTCTCTTGATTTCATTGATGTTGGGTATGAATACCTAGCACTTGTTCATATGCACTTGCTTTTAGTTTGGATTGAATTGGTGAATATCCAAATTTTTAGTGTTTGGGTTCAATTCTTGAAATCCTAACTTTGATGTTTTGATCATGCTTTTGGTGATGAATCGAAGTGTTTATAGGGCCGGGTAGCCGTTAGGCGTAAACCCCTAGCGTCCGTGCTCGTCCGGTTGAAAGTTGGGAGAGTTTGCACTTCATTTGTTATAAGTAGGAAATGCAGGAAATTGGGTTCAGTCAACTGGATTCTCTGTTCAGTCGACTGAGCTGAAGCCCAAAATTTCTCTGGACAATTTTCAGTCGACTGAACAGGGATTTTCAGTCGACCGACCTGCTCCTGTTTTCCTGTTTTGCCTATTTATGCTTATTTTGATTGGTTTTTCGGATTTTATCGATTCATGTTGGTTCTTAGTGGTTGTTATTGCCTCTTTGACTTTGATAACTTATTTTTGACTTCATCCACGGGTTTTTATAAAATAATCTTTCTAATCATATTAACTCCAATTTATAAATTCTATTTAAACACACGCACAATTTCGCACTTCGAGCGAAGTGGAAGGATGATTAAATGGTTGGGCAAAACACGGACCATGAATCTGTGCGTTTATCTTTCCGATTAATCTCCGACCTATTCGATTGATCGTTTTGACCTTCGGGTTTGGGTTACCGATGATATGAGGTAAATTTGTACTGCTTTGAGTGTGAAATAAACTAACGGATAGTAAACCGTTTAGTGCGAACGGGTGGTTATGGGACTCACGTTACCACTTTTCGTATTCCTCTCTGGGAGTTTGTGACACATGCTGCCTTTGGGATAGTGTCTTCGGACTGTCTCCTCTGGCTTGTTTCCTTTAAATATCGCCTTTGGAGTTGGCCCTTTGCCCCGACTCGAAAAATATATGGGGTTGGCGGTTGTCTTTAGTATTGCTTTCGGAGTGGTTTCTTCACCACCGCTCAAGAGATATTGGAGTGGTTTCTTCACCACCGCTCAAGAGATATTGGAGTGGTTTCTTCACCACCGCTCAAGAGATAACGGAGTGGTTTACTCACCACCGCTCATGATGTTTCATTGATATGTATATTCCCTTGGTATCGCCCTTCGGTGTTGGTCTTTTTGAGCCGCATGGAGTATAGCGATTACCTTGTGGAACTTGTATACCTTATTGGTATTTGTTATTTTCCATTTGGCTTGTTTTGGGATAATTGTATCCTTTGTTTCTATATGTTGCCGATGATACGAGGCTGGTTCTATATGATTCATCTCTTGTTGATGATTGTGTTATCTCCCTTAGAGATATTTATTATACTGTATGACCTTGCAGGTTTATTGTTGTTCAGTTTATCTAACTGATTTGTTATCTAGACTGACCCGTGTATTTTATACTCGGGTCAGACCGAAATGTTTCAGGATAGGTGCTTTTGGACTTAGCCTATTTTGCTTCCGCATGGACTATTCGCTAGCTTCTTTTCGTTATAGCGTCTTTTGTAGTCCTTATCTGTTGTAACTCTGATTTATACTCTTTCGTCTCGTCTGTATATTATGGTCTCCTGTACCACTTGACATGTATTATTTTGTATACTCTGTTGTGTATCTGTTTATGTGTATATTATGATCGACTGTTCTGTGATGTGAATTACATTTGAGTTGTTATATTTTCTTCTGATAGATCCTATAGCCATTGTAGTTTTGCTTTAAATATTTATTGAATAGGTCGAATTGTTTGTGATTCTACTTTTCGACGTATTTAGTGAATAGTTAAGGTAAGATTACACATGGTCGCTTCCATTATACTCTATTGTCCGCGTTAGCCGACAGTATTATCTATATAATACTCTCTGTTAACGAGGCTCTCGGAGTGGGGCGTCACACCTTCAGCTCCTTCGGAGGCTTTGTTGATGCTGTCATCTTTTGTACATCCTTCTCTTATATTCAACTTGGTGACGACAAGGTTAAAGTGAGAATGGATGGTAACAACTGGGTACCTACATAGCGCAACAAATAAGTATACTGGGTACCAAAGGTGTAGGACGCTCGTCACAATAGCTTAGTATACTTATGATTCAAGATTTAATCTTTTATTACTATTTTTTTTTGTTATAATTCACGCTTTTGTAAAATATGACCACACTCAGAACATTTGAAACTAGGTTTTATTTTCTAAATTTTGAAAGCTAAAGTTTGTGCGTGTATACAAAATGTGATAATAAAGGGGATGACCGAGATGTAGTTATGTGTGTATACAAAATATGTAGTTGTGTTGGTTTGTTCTGTTAATACACATAATATATTGTTTTTGTTTTTCCTTTTGTATTCAATTTAGGTGGTTGACAATTAAGGGAATGACATAGATGCAGTTATTCCTAGACTTATGGCTGTAGGAGATGTAAGAGAAGCAGCTTGTGCAATGGTTCATTGAGCAAACCGCCTTGATGCAAATTCTCATCTTAACATTGTAGTCTTTTGAAGAGGTTATGCATTCAAACTGTTAGAAATTAGCAGGCTATGTAATTACCATCGTTCTAAATTCCGATCGACGCGTTAGAATCCTACCCGTCTCGGTCCGGTTTTGGCGTGTATCGGACTAGAATTTGGTCAGAATATCGTTCCGATGTTGTGATGTATAAGAAAAACAGAAAATGTCAGAAAATAATCACCTCTTCACGTTTCTTCGTCTCAAATTCATCGTAGTGCAGTGATCTTCGAATAATAGAGTTAGAGCGTCGGTGGCAAGGAAATAAAATTAGGTTTGGCCTCTCGTCAAGAGTTTGATTAGCGATATGCGATATTAGGGTTTTTCTTTCTGTTGTTGTTGATGAATGAAGTCGAGCTTTGGATGAGATGGTACAATGGGTAGGGTTCGGTCCGGGTATTATAAAACCCAGACCCGAGTCCAATTACAATAATTAAAACTCGAGCTTGGCATGGCCCGAACCCTCAAGGTATTTCATCCCAATATCGAAGCCCAGCCCATCGGGCTTTTTAAGTCCACTGCGTAATAACCGTATACCTAACTCGGAATATTTATGTTAAAACCATATTTTAAAACTGCAACTTTGGTAAAACTTGTATACAAACAATGTTAACATATAAATTGGGCGGTAATGTAGTTAAGCTCATGAAAAAAATATGCAAAAACATCAACATGTAAACAAGCAAAATGCTAAATAAATAACATACACACTCATGTTTTGATACGATGGAAATTTAATAGCCAGGTTGGGCTCTAACCGTGCCGAGTTTTGATAAAACCGTACCCGACTCAGATCGGGCCTGAGTCGAGCTTGGGCAGTAAAAGGTAAAACCCGTACCCGCATAAATTGGGTGGGCTCGGACCAGGCTCGGGCGAAAAGTCGTACCATTGACAGGCCTAATGTAAGGGTAGGGAGCAAATTAGGCTAGGTTTGATTGTAATATGTTTAGTTCGTTTTTAAAATATGTATTAACTACTAATTGCATGATATGGAACTAGTCACCATGGTATTATTAGTATAATTTCATTTAGTTTTAAGACGTTTGGTTTTTTAATTGGACCTACAACTAATAATTTGTAGGGATTTAATGTTTATTTTGCCTGTTTTGGGTGATATTTAATAAATATGAAAGGATTTGTTGTTTATTCTATTTAATCCAAGATAAAGACAAAAACTACAACACATATAATGGTCAATGGTGATCCTGTCAATGGATACGCAAAAATCCTAAATCTTTCTGCATTTGAAAAGAGAATAAATACCTGATAATCGAAAAGATGGATGCAGACATGGATACAAAGGCATCCGCATTCAAAGTTATCCTTTTGGTTTTTATCGAGATGTGTATTTTAGTACAATGGAAATTGCCTATTTATTATTTTATTAAGTTAATAGTTTATAACTTTATCAATACTATTTATTATCATTATATTTATCGATTTTAGACACTTTTATAATTAATGAGATTGAAAATAATTTATGATAAACCCAAATTTTCTGTTTATATTTCTTTATGTATCGATCGTTAGTGGATATGATAATTATCCGATATTGCCTATATCCATATATGCCGATGTGGAATGTCCGTTGATAGACCTAGTCAAAAAAATAATTTTTGATATTAAAATTGTTATCTATTGCATGTTTAATTATTCAAAATATATATCTTGTAATTCGAAATATCTATTGTGAATTATTGCTAGCATTGTGTGTTTATTAACGTGCTTATACGGAAAAAGGAAGCGGAATTTGCAAATCGGAACTAAACTGGAATTTTCAAAATTTCCGGGACGGAATTCCAAAATTCAACAACGTTTGGAATGGAAATGGAAAACGGAATTTTGAACCTTGGTAATTACAGTTAAATTTAACTTATTTTTATTTTTAATGCACATATTAATATCTCATTCTTAAATAAAAAAATAACTCCTTAAATTTCTTTCCGCTAAGCACAACCAACTGCAGAACATCACCATAACAAAAATCAACAAGTCAACTGATTCCATTCTATTCTTTCAACCAACAAAATATAACAGCAGATCACAAATTCTTGAAAATTACATGACCAGATAGATATGCAAATTACAATTATCGGAGCCAATGAAGACATGATCAGACTCGTGATGTTATAAAATAATATACTATATCACCTCCTTGAAATATTACCAACTAATGCTAAAGTGGAATCTAACAAATTCGAGTAACACAAGTGATCCAGTATACCTTTCCATTTGGCTTAGGCAGTGCATATGTGTGGTGAATCCCATTTAAAATGCTAGATATGCATGAAGGAGTTAGCGACGGATGATTGGAATGTGGAAACAAATTGGGAAGACCTTCAGGCATGGATTGCAAAGATAGTGATTTGTCGCAGATTCTGAATTTCCAAGACTTGAATTTATTGGGGATTTTGTGGTTCGAGGCGAATTTGATGGCAATTGCGATGAAGATAATGTTGTACTTCTAACTTTAAGGATCTATCAAATAGATTCTTTTAGACAATAGTTCAATCCACCAGGTACAAATGGGTTATCAAACTATCGACTTTCAGGATTCAATAAAGCCCTATAATAGCGTAATCGGATTCAAAGTTTGTACGCCTTTGATCCTACCAAGAACACTTTAGTAATGGTTTCCGATGATGCAATTTGTATAGAATAGAATGAAGAGGAAGAAGAGAGCAATTCTGCGACATTTTCTGAGTTTGCAACACCTTGAAGGCGTCACAAAACAAAGTAATGGTGGCGCAGTTTTTTGTGACACTTTCTGGCATCACAAAACTGCTCTGTGAAGAAAAAGAAGATTCAGAATGCTCTCTAATGTTTTCTGGGCATCACTATTTATAGTGGTAGAGAGGTGCCTATTCATTAAGCGTCACAACCGTTTGCAACGATTCACAACTATTACAAATGGCTTTATCCATTCAATATTTAAACGTCATGTCTATTCATTTCTTTTAATGTTTAGAAAACGTTACAAATTTCCCGCAATTTATCCAAATTCAGGAATTTTGGTTTTGGGTCCTTAACGGCTTAAATCTGGCCCGTTACTGTTCATATATGATCCAAAAATATTTTCGGATTCGAACCCGAAACCCATACCTGACCCGGAACGGTTCGGTTCGGCCGGACGGATGGCGGCGGCGTGCGTGTGGTGTTGCATGACTTCTCTCCTCACAACAAAGCAAACATGTGGGAGCCCGAAGGCCCCAACATCCACATGAGAAGCTATATTTATAAATATATATTGCATAATTTTCTAGCATGTGGGACTAATTGCTTTCTTCTTCCCTCTTTACTTCTTCTCTTTCAAATCAAAACTCAAAGCCCCAAAACTATATATTTGAAAATTTTACAACTATCTCCCCCAATTTTCAAAATAAATAAATAAGACGACTGAATCACTAGAGTGGCTTCCTACATACCCAAGTGGGATCAAGCCTATGTAGTTCTAAGATCAAGTTTTGCATCATCGTGAAAACCAACACATAAATAAAAGGACTCTTTTGGATTTGAACCTTTACTTAGTGTAAACCATTCAAAGCCTTATCGAGATTCTACGGTGAACGAATCTTGAACCAAGTATCCCTAATGATAAAACCGGAACAATCACACATGTTGATTTCCTTAGGTAAAGAGTTTTGTATTGCTCAGCACGTTAATGGCCATGTGCTTAAATCCTGGTTCATGAGTCTACTTAGAAAGCGGTCTTACTTTCCTGGGAAACAGCCTGATTTCTATACTCATATAGGTAAGTCTCTTAAGGTGTTTATGCGATACACCTTTTAAGGTTTTTAGACTTATTAAGGATATATATCCATCCTTTGTTCTTTCAGAATCCAACACTAAATATTATAGGATTATCGATTTAGTGTTCCATAATAATTCTCTTAACTTGTTGGTACCCATTGAACTTTGTCTATCATTTTCAAGTCATAAGTTAGGTTTCTGTTAAGGATGATCAAGCTTCATTCACAGACCTTAGTCCCATTTCTTATGACTTTATAGAAACCATTGCCTTTGGAAGACTCTTTGTAAGTGGGTCAGCCAAGTTGTTCTTCATTTTTATGTAGTCTACAGTTATAACTCCTCTTTTGAGTATCTGTCTCACCATTTGATGTCTTAGACTCACATGTCTAGACTTTCCATTATATGTCTTATTAGACACATTGTATATCATTGCTTGATTATCACAGTTAATCAAGACTACTGGAGATGGCTTCTTCCATAAAGTGATTTCCATTAATAAGTTCCTAAGCCATTTCGCTTATTTACATGCATCTGCTAATGCATTCAATTCTAACAACATTGTTGAGTCAGAAATACAGGTCTGTTTCTTGGAAGCCCAAGACATAGCAGCGCCTCATAATGTAAAGATCCATCCAGTAGTAGACTTGGATTTGGATTCTACATTTTTCCAGGTTGGATCACTATATCCTTCTATTACAGCTGGATATCCTTTATAAGATAAACCATATTCAATGGTTCCTTTCAAATAAGCTAAAACTCTGGAAATAGTTTTCCAATGTTCGAAACCTAGATTGCTCATAAAATCGACACGGTACACTTATAGCATGTGCGATGTCTGGTCTAATGCAATGCATAGCATACGTAAGACTCCCAATAACACTAGAATACTCTAGTTGAGAGATAGTACGTCCAGTGTTCTTTTCTAATTTAATACTAGGATCTAAAGGAATTGGTGCTGGTTTGTCATCGTAATGACCATACTTTTGTAGGAATTTCTCTATGTAATGAGATTGAGTTAGTAATAACTCCACCTCTTTCCTAACAATTTTAATTCCCCAAGATTACATCAGCCTTTCCTAGATCTTTCATATCGAATTTAGAAGACAGAAACTTTTTAGTTTCATTCACACAAGATATATTGAAAACAAATATTAGCATGTCATCAACGTATAAACATATTATAACACTACTGTTGTTATCCGGTTTGCTATAAATACATTTATCATCATCATTAACAATGAATCTGTATGACAGTGCAACTTTATCAAATTTCTCATGCCATTGCATGGTAGCTTGCTTCAGGCCATAAAGAGATTCCATTAATTTGCAAACTTTCTTTTCTTAGCCTGGGGTTTTGAAACCTTCAGGTTGTTCCATATATATCTCTTCTTCTAAATCTCCATCTAGAAAAGCAGTCTTTACATCCATTTGATGTATGACTAATTTATGAATTAATGCAAGTGCAATTAAACAGCGTATAGAAGATATGCGAGAAACTGGAGCATATGTATCAAAGTAATCTACTCCATGTATTTGCTTATATCCCTTAGCAACTAATCTAGCTTTAAACTTATCAATAAATCCATTTGTATTCAACTTTTTATTGAATATCCATTTACATCCTATTGGTTTAGCACCAGGAGGTAAATCAGTTAAAACCCAAGTTTGGTTTAACAGTATGGAATTCATTTCATTATTGATAGCTTCTTTCCAGAAATTGAAATCTCTGGAACTCATAGCCTTAGAATAAGTTTTGGGATCGTCATCGACGTTCATTACATATTTAGTCACATTAAGGACTTCGTCCTTACTGCCTTCTACAAGATATGTAATGAAGTCAGGACCAAAGTCCTTCTCTATTCTCGCTCTTTTACTTCTTCGTTGTTTAGTACTATTATCTGGTACTGATACTTCCTTACTGTTTTGAGCAGGAACGTAATCGTCGTCATTGATATCATTAGCCATACTATGTTCTGGACTAGATGATCTTAATGGGATCTCAATAGTTTGATTTTCAAAAAATTCTACATCTACAGATTCTATAACTTCTAGGGTGTCAAGAATAAGGAATCTATAAGTTATACTATTAAGTGAATATCCTATGAAAACACATTTAAATGCTCTATTTCCTAACTTTGGTTGTTTAGGGTCTGGTTTTCTAACATATGCTAAGCAACCCCAAACTTTAAGTCTAGTTAGGTTAGGTTTCCTATTAAACCAAAGTTCATAAGGGGAAATATTATTCTTTTTAAGTGGTACTCTATTTAAAATATAACATGCAGATAACATAGCATCACCCCATAGGTTATAAGGTAAATTAGAAGTTATGAGCATGAAATTAACCATTTCTACTAAAGTTCTATTCTTCCTTTTCAGCAACACTATTTTGTTGTGGTGTATATGGGGCTGTACAATGGTGAACTATACCTTCTTGTTTACAAAACAAGGTGAATTCATTTGAGAAATATTCACCACCACGATCTTAATATAATATTTTAATTTTAACTCCTAATTGTGTTTCGACCTCTGCTTTGTAAATTTTAAATTTATCAAAAGCCTCATCTTTAGTTTTCATCAGATATACATATGCATATCCAGTATAATCATCAATGAATGTTATATAGTATTGGTTACCACCATAGGTGATATGACTTTTTAAGTCACCCATGTCACTATATACCAAATCAAGCAAACCAGTTTTCCTTTCCACAGATTTAAAGGATTTTCGGTGTATTTTTGCTTGAACACATATTTCACATTTAGAGATGGTATCGAAATCACAATTAGAAATTAATCCTAATTTATTCATATTTCTAATGGAATTATAATTAACATGTCCTAATCTACCATGCCATAAATTAATAGAATCAACAATATAAACAGAAGATTTCTTTATTAGATTCAATTTAATCATGCCGTTACAAGAGTATCCATGTCCAATGAATCTACCATTCTTAGACAACACTAGCTTATCAGACTCATACAATATCTTGAATCATCCTTTGTTAAGAAGGTATCCAGAGACCAAATTCTTACAAAAATTAGGTATATAAAATACATTGACTAATGTAAGAACTTTTCCAGAGGTGAGAGGAAGTTCTATAGTGCCTTTTCCCAAAACTTTGCTTGGAACCTTATTTGCTCTAGTAACTTCGTCGGCTTCTCCTTTATTTTCTTCGTAACTCTTGAACAAATTACGGTCTTTGCAAATGTGAATGGTTGCTCCGGTATCGAACCACCAATCATTATCATTGCTGCTATTGGAGTTTGCCTCTTGCACTCCAGCCATAAGTGAGTCTTCGACCACATTCACTTTTTGTTGTTTCTTCCGCAGACCGCAGTCTCGGGCATAGTGGTCGGGCTTGTTACAAAAATAACAAGCACCTTTCTTTTTGTTGTTGGTTTTGGAATGATTTTTCTTCTTAAACTGTGTCTTATTCATTGGCTTTAACTTATCAGTAATTTCAACATTATTTGCCTTAGAATGGGACTCAGTTTGCGAATTATCATCTAGATCGCGTTTACGACAGTCTTCTTCAATACGAAGATGACGTTGTAAACCGTCTAAATTATAATCCGTTTCTGCAAGCTTCATCTTTTTCTTATAATCATTCCAACTATGCGAAAGTCTAGAAATTATAACTCCAACAACAAAAGATTCAGGGAGACCAATTCCAACATCTTTAAGTTCATTCACCAACAGTAAGATTTTGCTTACTTGTCCAATAATAGACTTATTAGTGACCATTTTGAAATCCATAAAGTTAGTAATAAGAAACTTTTTATCACTTACCTCAGATATGCAGTACTTATTCTCCAGTGCAGTGCAGAGTGCCTTCGCTGTTTCCAAGTTCCTATGAGCATTGTAGACTAGAGTAGATAGCGCATTTAGAATATAGCCTTTGCATAGAAAATCGTCCTCTTTGTGCTTTGCATGTTTAGCCTTTAGAGCAGCATCATCCTTATCAGTTTCCTCCGGGATATCTTCCAAGCCATCTTCCAAAATGTAGAACAACTTGACAGTGACCAAGAAAAATTTCATCGTCTCTTGCCAATGAGAGAAATTGTCACCATCAAAACGCTCTAATCGAGTTAGATGCTGATCATAACTTGTAGAGCGCTCGAACCTTCCCTAGTTGAAAACTATTGTCTGAAATTTATTGTGGATTTTGCAGTTCGAGGCGAATTTGATGGCAATTGCGATGAAGATAATGCTGTACTTCTAACTTTAAGGATCTATGGAATAGATTCTTTCAGACAATAGTTTAACCCACCAGGTACAAATGGGTTATCGAACTATCGACTTTCAGGATTCAATAAAGCCCTATAACAGCGTAATTAGATTCAAAGTTTGTACGCTTTTGATCCGACCAAGAACACTTTAGTAATGGTTTTTCATGATGCAATTTGTATAGAATAGAATGAAGAGGAAGAAGAGAGCAATTTTATGAAGTTTTCTGAGTTTATAACACCTTAGAGGCATCACAAAACAGAGTAATGGTGCCGCAGTGTTTTGTAACACTTTTTGGCATCGCAAAACTGCTCTGTGAAGAAGAAGAAGAAGATTCAGAATGCTCTCTAACGTTTTTTGGGCGTCGCTATTTATAGTGGTAGAGAGGTGCCTATTCGCTAAGCGTCACAACCGTTTGCAATGGTTCACAACTGTTACAAACGGCTTTATCCATTCAATATTTAAACGTCGCGCCTATTCATTTCTTGTAACGTTTAGAAAACATTACAAATTTTCTGTCATTTATCCAAATCCTTAACAGGCTGAAATCTGGCCTGTTACTGTTCACATATGATCCAAAAATATTTTCGAATTCGAACCCAAAACCCGTACCCGACCCGACTCGGTTCGGTTCGGACGGACGGTGACGGCGCGCGTGTGGTGTTGCATGACTTCTCTCCTCACAACAAAGCAAACATATGGGAGCCCCAAGGCCCTAACATCCACATGAGAAAGCTATATTTACAAATAAAATGCATAATTTTCTAGCATGTGAGACTAATTACTTTCTTCTTCCCTCTTTACTTCTTCTCTTCCAAATCAAAACCAAAATCCCCAAAACTATATATTTGAAAATTTTACAACAGAATTGTTGGCACCATTAGGTAACTGTTTGCCTTTCAAATTTGAATCGCTTTTAGCTTTTGTTCGATCTCTTGGACTATAAATACAATTCTTGTCTTTCGGTCTAGCAAAAGCCTAAAGAGAAACATGAATTTTGTGCTGTTATGAATTTCAGTCCAGGTTGTAGAGGCAGTGGGTGTACATTTACGTTGTTATTACCATCTTGCCATGTTGGTGAGTTCTCGGAATGCATCTTAGAGTGCAATGGTGATGGTGGACCGCTTGGATTACGTGAACTGACACCAGAGTTTTTTGAAGCAGGGTTGTAGATAGAAGTTATGTGTTCTGGACTAACTCTACCAGGGGAAGTTTGTGTAGACGTCAAAACTTTTGAAGGAAATCAACAGCCGACTATGGCAAAAATCTAGGATGGAAATTGTGAGAAAGTGGGGGCATAATTAACATACTTGGTCTTGTAGGTGGACTGGGCACAGAACTTGAAAATTCGCTTGTTGGAACACTTTTAGCTGGTATGTTCAATCTGAAGGGCTCGGCTTCAATAAATTTGGATCTTTGAGAGCTTTTTTATAATGCATAAACGTTGATCTGCCTGATGCTGCATAATCGTGCTCGGGGCCTTTACGAGCAATATGAGAACCAAGTCTTCATCCTTGATCAGTGGCGGTAGCCCAATCTCTACCTTCTCCATTTTCCACTGCCTCGTTCCTCAGACATAATGGTGTTGGGGAAATATCCCTCAAAATCGCTTTAAGAACAAAATCCCAAACTTGCGAAAAAACAAATAGGACCGGATTGATGGTGAGACAAAACAAACAGCAGTTAGTCACCAGCTAGAAGCAATCACAAATCGAGCAATAAAAGAAAGTAACATACTGGAATTATAGTTGTTCCACTATCGCGGGGTAGTGTACATCCACATAGGAAGAGAAGATTTTATTACTTTCCAAGAGGAGAAAATTTTACAAGATTAATAATGGAGAAGAGAATAAGTAATACAACTGAGTGAGATAATTCTACTCATTCTAATCTCTGCCTTTATATATATATATTATTACTTTATTTGAAGTAATTGATTTATGATCATAAATCAATGCCTCTTTACTTCTCCTATTCATACATGAAACATTTATCCATTTGATTTTTTAGTTTTACCCAATTTACATGCGCCTGATAAGATTCTTTCTTTAATCAGCTAATTAGATAATTAATTGATCACCTCCATCTTTCAAAATAATTCTTCATCTCACATAGGTGATTTATTCTTGTTTAATGCTATAAAAAAGACAATATATATTTTAGTAATTATCTAAAATATCTTTCAAATCTTCTGCAATTGAAAATATTGTATCACCGAAATCAATCAAATCTTCTGCAATTGGAAATATTGTATCACAAAATCTTACAATCTCTAATCTGATACTATATTTTCCCGAGGCTATCAACTCCACCTACACCTCTTACTCCAGGTAGCTCTCGGATAGGACACCACATATACTTTCTCAATGAGCTTCGGCATAGTCATCGCTCATTGCACTTTGTCAATGAACTCCGACAAGGCCACCATCCGCCAACAAAGTGTTGAAATTTTCCTCTCCAAGCAAGACCTATCAATCTCCACAATGAAAACAAACGTCTCCATCCATCGACTCACTCTCCTCCGTACCACCTTGTGGCACCTAGCACTTCATCAAGCGAATCAAGTTAGAGCAATGCTTGCACATTACAATGGATAACGATTTGGTAAACATATTCACTACAAACTTCTGAAGAAGTACAAGCTTCTCTTCGTCCATAGAGACAAGAAAAGACTCTCTCACCTCAATATGCTCCGTTCTTGAGCTGAAAGCTATATTTTCAGCTAAGTGAATTGCACTTTGGCTATTACAATTCACTTCTATACTTTCATATACAAAGGCTAAGTTACACAACAAACACTTCAAATAAAATGCCTCCGTAGCTGCTTCAATCGCAGCTATAAGCTACGCCTCTGTAGTAAACAAAGCCACAATTGTCTGCAATCTCGCTCTTTAACTAATAGATGTCCCACCAATGGTGAATATATAATCTAAGGTTGACTTCCTTCGATCTTTTTCACCGATATATTCAGAATCACAAAATCCAAATAAGCTGAAATCCATATCTCTGCCGTCAAAGACAAGCCCATGGTCTGAGTTCCTCTAAGATATCTGAAAATATACTTAACTACCTCCCGATGCATCTTTCTTAGATTTGACGTGAATCTACTCACCAATCCAACTGCTTGTGCAATGTCACGCTTAGTGTAAACCATGACATACATTAGACTACCAACTGCACTTGCATAGGGAACCTTCTCCATATAAGCCGTGTCCTTCTCTAAGATCAGAGAGCCTATACTAGAAAGTTGTATGTACAAAGGCATAGTGTGCTAATTGTCTTTTCTCCTTTCATGCTAAACCAAGCAAGTACTTTCAGAATATATCCCGTTTGAGTGAGCCATAAAATTCCAAGCTTTCTATCCCTTTAGATTTCCGTACTCAAAATCTTCCTTGCTTGTCCGATGTATTTCATCTCGAATTTCGCCTTAGGCTTCAACTTCAAACTACCAATTCAGCTTTATCCTTGGAAGCAATCAACATACCATCTATATACAAGAGTAAATACACCCAATAACCATTCTTCAAATGCTTATAGTGCACACAAGCGTCTCTGATGCTATGATCAAAACAAAGTAAAAACATAAAAGAATCAAACATCTCGTACCGTTGTCTAGGCGACTGTTTAAGTCCATACAATGACTTCTTTAGCTTGTAAACCCAATTATCTTTTCCATCTATGACATATCCGTCTGGCCGCTACATGTAATGGTCCCATCTAAGTCTCCATGCAAGAAAGAAGTCTTCACATCAAGTTGCTCCAAGTCATGAACAACAACTATAGCAAGCAAAATACGGATGGAGGTGTGTATCACTACAGCAAAGAAAATCTCATCATACTTCAATCCCTTCCTCTGTAAAAACCCTTTAACAACAAGTCTACCCATGAATCTTCCACCATCATTCACCTTGAACACCCACTTACAACCTAGGGATCGACTTTCTTAAGGAGGAGATACCAAATCCCAAGTTTTGTTCTTCTTCAACGACTCTAGCTCCTCTCCCATAGCGCACATCCACTTCTAACTATCACACGACTTCAAAGCTTCATCAAGGTCAAGAAGATCCTCATGAATAACTTGTAGGGCATAATCAAACTGATCACTAAGGTAAGGTTTGCATAGTGCTAACCACCATATCTCTCAGGCGGCCTAATAGTCCTACTACTTGCTCGAGTAGGTACAACTTCACCAAAACTCTTTTCAGCTCCACCTTGAACTGAACTTCCTCTAGTCTCATGCACATCACCAATACTACTAGAAGGCACCTATGGACTACTCTGTGATGTCACATCAATTGCATCTATCTCACTCTCAGTAGCATTAACGACTCTACTACTAGGCTGTAAAAATAGAAACCTCTTCCATCTCCTTAGACCTATCAGAAACATCTGATGTGGTAGGTAAGTATTTCTTAGGATTTAACATTGCTGACTCATCAAAAATGACATGTCTAAAATGAAAAATCTTCTTATCAAAAGGGTGCCAAATACGATACCCTTTGATACTATTTGTGTATCCCAAGAGGATGCCTTTATATGCTCTAGCCTCCAACTTAACATCACCTATATGGTGAACATAAACAAGACAGTCAAAAATATTAAAATAACCATGGTACACGGCTTTACCTCTCTACTTCTCTTCTGGAATCTTCCAATCTATGGTTTAGCACGAAATCTAATTAATAATATGCGCTGCATTTGATAGTGCCTCAGCCCAAAAGCCTCTAAATAAGTCTGCCGTCAATCTCATGTAACGAGTCTTCTCAAGTAAAGTCATATTCATCCTCTCAGCAACCCCATTGTATTGTTGATCACCTGGTGCAGTGAAATGCCTCTTAATACCGTGATGTCTACAAAAGTTACTCCACAGAGAAAAACTCATCGCCGCTATCAGATCTCAGCACCTTTAACTTACCACCAGATTGGTTCTCAACGAGCACCTTCTATGCCTTAAACTTCTCAAAGCTCTCTGATTTCGCTTTCATCACATACACCCAAACTCTCCTAGTAAAATCATCAATAAAACAGATGAAATACTTTGCTCCCACAATGAAAGCACTAGCAACTGGTCCCCATACATCTGTATGCATATAAGTAAGTACCCTCTTTGATATATGGAGTCCAACTCCAAAGGCTACCATAGTCTGCTTACCTAACACACACTCTTGGTAGAAATCCAACTTTTCAAAGTAACCTTTGATCATCTTCCATCCACTAAGAAACTCTAAGCCCTTCTAAGAAATACGAACCAACCTGAGATGTCAAAGTCTGGTGGCATACAAAGCACGAGAACTATTAACTCCAACACACGACTCCCCAAAAACTGCGGTCCCCTTGAGCAAATAAAGATTCTAGAACACAACTCTCTTCATAAGAACAAGAGCACCCCTCAAAACCTTCAAACCAACCTTCTCTAAAGTGACCTTGCACCCCATGGATTCCAACCGCCCCAAAGAAATCAAGGACTTTCGAATACCCTAAACATACCAAACACCTATCAAAGTGCGTATCTCTCTGTTAAACATCATAATCCGCACTGTACCTTCTCCCATGGCTCTACAACTAACATCATTACCCATAAGGATTGCACTTCCCTCTCTGTCGATTAAAGAATTGAAGTAATTCCTATTAGGCATCATATGAAAAGACGCTTTCGAATCAAGCACCCAATGGTTTGATACATCTGATACTGTTGCAAATAGCACATCATCAGGTACATCCTTCTCCACCGCAAATGACGAAGAACCATCTTCTTCTTCTTCTAATACAGACGGTTCTTTTCCAATGACCTGATTTCTTACAATGGTGACATTTTCCATCCTTAGACTTTCCTCTTAATTATTTCGGACTTTCTAGATTTGAAACACTCCCTAGAATTTCAATTCTTCTTGCCCTATCTCCCTCTCTAGGCAAATAGGCATTGATTACTACTTCCTCTTCTACCTTTACCCATCTCCTTCATCTGATCCCTTAATTCCTCAAATAGAAGATCCGACTTCACATTTTCAACGGTCAATGTATCTCTCGTAAAGATAAGGCTGTTATCGAAACCTGTGTAACGCTTCGGAAGGGAAGACAAGAGCAATATAGCCATATGTCTTCATCTACCTTCAAATCCATGGTCTTCATCTCCAACACTAGATCATCAAAGAAACTCAGATGCTCTTTGATAGAAGTACCATCACTCATCCTCATGGTGAAAAATGTCTTCAATCCCTTTCGAAGATGTTGAATGAAAGGCTTGCACGCATGAACCAATCCCTTCAAAATAGAAGGTTTTGTCGCTTTCAATTTACTACTTGGAGAATTGATTCCAATACACTTTTCAAAAGCATGGATAAGCCTTTCAAAATGGTTGGAGCATTTAGAAAGAATAATGAAAATCCCACATGAAGGCCAAGAGTCCTTTCGGTAATACCTAGTTGTCACATTCTATTCTTTTAAAGGAATGTGGAAGGTCACTTGCAAAGTATAGTCACACGAAACGAAGCGTACTTCTACCACCCTTTCGAACAGTCGAAAGCAATCTAGTAAAAAGTAAAGAAAAAGAGGCACTCAAACATTAATGGCGGTGAATGTTAGTCAAGGCGATCCTTTCGACTGGGTTGAAAATCCGGAATTGAAAGGTGGAGGCGCAAGAATGGATGAGAAAGCCCAAAGGGAAAGCCATTTGATACGGTCAAAATTAGGTGCATTGAAAACTAAAGGAAGACCTTTCGACCATGCCGAAAGAGTGCACACGGAAGGTTTTTGGAAGACCGTTCTAAAGGATGGGCGCGAAAAGGGGCCAACCTGCCTCTATAAATATGACTGTAGGGGTCCAATTTTGGGACCCGAATTTTGGAAATTTTAAGTTCTTTCTACTTCTATTTCTAAGCAAATCAAATCTTTCTAACCCTAAATTAATTTTGGGAAAAATTCTTGTACTTGTGACTCAATTTGGATTAATGTGAATAAAGAAAGCACATGGATCTAACAAAGATTTGGATTATGAGGGAGATCATTTTGATCATTAGTTTGTCTAATGATCAATTGCACATGATGCTAGCTTATCTTCTTAATACTTTTGTGTCTATGCAATGCCATGGATCAACTTGGATAATATGCGTACAATTCACATTATCATCACATTTAATGATATTTAATGATAAACAAAAACGATGATGATGTTTCGACCTTAATAAGTTCATGGAACTTATGATATCCAAGATGATTTTCCATCGCATATATTAAATAGAGCTTGCATATTGTACATTAATCTACTTAAAAAGAGCAAGGCCCATTTTGACTTGGTCGAAAGGGACGCTTCGAAAGGGATCTGATGTGTAAATGATAAGCAATGCTCTATGGATGAATTCCTTCGAAAGGTATACACACACTATAATATATACAACCCTTACGAAGGAGTTCAATCCAAAAGAGCATAAACAGTTGAGTCCAAAAAAAAACTTCTCTCTAAAGATAGAATTGTCTTTTCAACATTGTCGAAAGGATTGAATGTCTGACATGAAAAATTACTTTCGACTCACCTAGAAAAGAGGTTTCGAATGAGGTGCTTTCTCCTTGACCTTCATTTCAATAAGGTTGATTGGATTTTCTAATTACCATAAATATTTACATTAGACTACCCTCCAAAAGTAAGTTATCCAAGTCAAATCAATCAAAAGAGGGTTTCGAAGGGAGTGATCACTTCTAACAATCTTCTTTTGAAGTGTAAATGATATTTCTGGTTAATTACATAGGTTTGGGGATGTTGATAAGTTTTCACGTTAACTTTTTTGTCACTAGAAGGAGGGCTCGAACCTCCGACCCTGTGGTTAACTTATAGACTAATTATGAATTGTCTAACTTAGTGTAGAAAATGAAATCCAAAAGGCTCAGTTAAACAGATGAAGAGGCCGTACACACCACAACTTTAGAAGAGAACGTAGCACCAACTTTCAACATAGAGGGAGTTATGCAAGGGCAACCATCGATCCCATCTCAACATGATGACAATGCCACCAAAATAAAGCACTTGGAACAAAAATTGCTAGAAATGTAGGAGCTTCTAAAAGCAGCATTGTCTCAAAAATCTTCCAAGATAGCAAAACCAAAGAATGGAGATGAGGTGGTCTCTCCAAGAAGAAATTTGAAGGGTTATACAAATGAAGACAGGAAAAAAATCGACTTGACATCTTCAAAAAAGAAAGAGTGTCCTCCAACTAAATTCGATCATCACAGTAAGGTATTGGACAAATCACTCGGGCAGTCCAAAAGCACCAAAGGAGTATAATCTAAACTGGAAAAGTTATCAAGATACTGAAGCTTATCTGAAAGACCTAGTAGAAGAAGCAATTAAGGACATGCTGAATGCTAAGGGGAAGAGGATCTTGGACGAAAGAGAAAATGATAATGAACGAATGGTGCCTTTCATAGATGAAATCATGTCAACGGTCATCCCATCCTATGTAAAGATCCTAACGCTGAAGTACTATGGAACTACAAACCCGGATGATTACTTGATGACTTTCGGTAGCCAAATGGATCTGTATCATGCTTCTAGAGCCGTTCGATGCAGATTATTTCCAGTAACACTTCAAGGAGCCGCCGCTAAATGGTATCAATAATACCATGAAAAGATAATCTATTCAAGGAAGCAATTTTCTTATGATTTCTCTGTCCAGTTCTATATATGCAAGGACCCAACAATCGATTACACTATTTTGGCCAACATTAAGCAGAGACAGGGAGAGTCTTTAGGAGATTATCTTAAAACATTCAACACAAAACATTGAAAGCTAAAGACATGATATTTAATGATATTTAATGATAAACAGAGATGATGATGATGTTTCAATCTTAATAAGATCATGGAACTTATGATATCCGAGATGATTTTCCATCGCATATATTAAGTAGAACTTGCATATTGCACATTAGATCTACTTAAAAATAGCAAGGCCCCTTTCGAATTGGTCGAAAGGGACGCTTCGAAAGGGATCTGATGTGTAAATGATAAGCAACGCTCTGTGGATGAATTCCTTTGAACGGTATACACACACACTACAATGCATACAACCCTTATGTAGGAATTCAATCTAAAAGAGCATAAATAGTGGAGTCGAAAACAAACACTTCTCCCTAAAGACAGAAAGGTCGTTTTGACATTGTCGAAAGGATTGAATTTTTGACATGAAAAACCACTTTCGACTCACCTTGAAAAGAAGTTTTGAATGAGGTGTTTTCTCCTTAATCTTCTTTCAATAAGGTTGATTGGATTTGCTAATTACCATAAATATTTCCATTAGACCACCCTCCAAAAGTAAGTTGTCCAATCAACTCAGTCGAAAAGGGGTTTCGAAGGGAGTGATCACTTCTAATAATCTTCTTTTGAAGTGTAAATGATATTTCTTATTAACTACATAGCTTTGGGGATGTTTACAAGTTTTCTTGTTAAAAGTAAAACTGATCAATAAGCTAATGTTTTCTGAATTTCGGTTAATATGGTTTTATGTAATAATAATATAGGCTTTTAAAGAAAATGCAATAATGTTACAAGAAATTTATATAAATTAAATAAGTTTATAATATTAAATCTTATAAATTAAGTTTTATAAAAATTAACTAAGTTTATAATAATAATAATAATACATTAACTAATTTCGTTGTAATAATAATAATAAATCAAAAAATATTAACCAAGTTAACTAAGCAATATAAAAAATTAACCAAATTTATATAACGGTAATAATCATCATCATCAACATAAATTAACTAAGAAAATAAAAATTAACATCTTTAATTGAGTTTTATCACAATAATAATAATAATAATAATAAATTTAATAAGTTCATAATAATAATAATAGTAATAAATAAAATATTAACAAAACTAAGTTTTCTAGAGAAATGTGTGATACTCAAAATTAGTGGAGAGCACACGTGTGTATGTGTGTGTGTATATCACTGAAAACAAAGGTGCTGCCAACATGCCTAGCAGGTAACTAATCATAATACAAAAACAATAAAAAAAGGACTCATATACATTTAGAATGAGCTCCGACAAGGCTACCGTTCATTACACCTCAATATCGAGCTTCGGCAAGGCCACCGCCCAGTAATGAGATGTTAGAAGTACCCAAAAAATCCATAATGCAACCCAGTGTGGATGAGATCGATAGACAGTTCTAGCCGAGAAAGAACACCTTACTACAAACTTGGAAAATCCAGAATTAAAGCTTCTTTGACTGATGTATGTTTTATAAAAACTAACTAAATTTATATAATAATACTAATACTAATAATAATATAATAATAAATTAACTAGGCTAGATGTTCATTAGCTATCAAATTTTCTTTATTTTATTAGTATTTGTTTGGGTCTAATAATAAACAATGAACAAGATTTACCAAGTTCATATAATAATAATCAAAATTAACTATTTTAAAACAACAACAACAATAATAATAAATTAACTGAGTTTATAATAATACTAATAACAATAATAATAGTAAATTATAAAATATCAACCAAGTTAACTAATTTTTATGAAAATTAACTAAGATTATAATAATTAACTTCTTTAATTATGTTTTGCAAAAATTAAATAAGTTTATAAAAATTAACTTAGTTTATAATAATAATAATAACAATAATAATAATTTAACTAATGTTTATGATAAATCACAAAGTTTATAACACTAATAATTTAACTAATGTTTATGAAAATTAAACAAATTTATAATAATACTACTACTAATAACAGTAACAAAAAAAAAATCATAATAGCATTATTAACAACTAACAAACTAAGTTTACAAAGATTAACTAAGTTTCATAACAATTAACTAAGTTTATATTAGTCACAATAACAACAACAACTATAATAATGATAGTACCAGTACTAATAAATTTTAAACTTAACTGAGTCTAGAATAATAAAAATAACAATAATGATGATGAATGATAATGCATTAACCAATTTAACTAAGTTTTATAAAATTTAACTAAATTTATAATAATAATAATAATAAATTAACCAATATATAAAATTAACTTCATTAACTAAATTTAATTAGAATTAAAAAAGTTTATAAAATTAACTAAATTTGTAATAATAATGAATTAACTAAGTTTAAGAAAATATGACTAAGTTTATAATTGTTGCAATAACAATAATAAATTATAAATTATTCAACATCTTTACATTTAATTTATTTTATAAATTTCTAAATTTTATAAAAATTAACTAAATTTTCAACGAAGATTGGCAAAGTTTATAAAATTAACTAAGTTTTATAAAAAATAACTAAGTTTATATAATAATAATAATAATAAAGTTCATAACAATTTAAGTTTATAATGATAATACTAACAACAACAATTGCCATAATATCAACAATAAACAAACTAAGTTAATAATAGAAATAATAATGCCTTAAGTCTTGTCCTGGTAGATGATAATGCACAGATCATTCTAATTT
The DNA here is from genome assembly GCA_030765085.1 of Allium cepa. NCBI lineage: Eukaryota > Viridiplantae > Streptophyta > Magnoliopsida > Asparagales > Amaryllidaceae > Allium > Allium cepa. The sequence goes on from CM060937.1 coordinate 154,655,742, forward strand.
AGTACTTTTATTAGGAAACTAACTCTTGTTTAGAATTTTTGTTCTTTATCTACAAAATTAATGTTAGTTTAAAAGTTGTAGTCTTGTTTCTATAAGTTTAGTTTTATAAATTCATAATATATTTGCTCATATGCTTGTTCGAATTAATATAGGTATTTGATGGCTCTTGACTCGCTTTTGGTTCTTTTCATGCTCGTATTTCTTTGGAAATGTTAGCGAACTTGCTAATATTGCTAAAAGATATGTTTTAATGCTTAACAGGGGTGTATGCTATGTCATACACACTTTACAAGATAAATATAAGTAAATAAATAATTTACCCATGCGGATGTAACGACCCATTTTTCAAACCATTCGCATCCGCACATGTCGGACTTGAATTGCTCAAAATGTCAGATTGTTAATTTATATTTCGCAAAAATCAGCATATACATTATATAAATCAATCACAGAATCACAGACACAGAGTAATTTAACAATAAGCAGCGGAATAGATAAATAGTAGTTCATGAAGCTACTATATAAACAACAGAGTGAAAAATAAAATACAACAGAGTATTTCAATACAATGTGGTCTCAAATACAACAGATGACAAGTCTGAACAAAACAACTAGATAGCTGAAATCTGAACATATATAGATGGATCTTCAAGCAAAACTCCAAAGCTCCAAAGGTGAGTCTCAAATGCTGTGACACTCAGTCTGACTTGAGCGTAAAGCAAAACACAAAACGCTCGAGTTAGGATTAACATTCTTATATCAATAAATTCAAATCAAATGAAATGTCAACTAAAATACAATTAACTCAAATGTGAAACTATCTACTATGTAGTAACATACGCTATTATAATAATGCCTAAAGTAAAGTAAACTATTAAAATAGCGTTAAGACGTTATCCATATCCCCTTTAACACATTTTTATATTGTCGTAGTCTATACATATACTATAAACTCCACTCGCAAGTGGGCTATCAAGCAACATTCCATAGGTACGACACAAAACAAACTCGTAGAAGGCACGATAGGGCATGCGACAAGGTATTCGAGGCAACGCCAAGGTAGATATATCGTTTGCATATCCGGACTGGTTAACGCATACCAGCTACTGCCGCCCGCCTCGTGACACACTCCTAAATCAAAGGTGCACCAAATCAAATCACAAAAGCAATAGAATGGTGTCGAAGAAATGTGTCCGATGGAGGAATGACCTAATTTGACCTGGCGTGGCTCCTGTTTTAGCCGCATCAAGCTAACTCACGGGAGTTGGGCTATGTAAATACCATATAGAATCCTCACCAAAACATCCTACTTCATTCTGGAATCTCTACCACGTACATGGTTGTTAATATAATATACTAACAAGGAACTTGTAGAGTGATAACAGTTATGAATATAATATAACAAATCAATAACAGGCATATATCATCAACAACGGATAAAATACAAATAACAGATCATGGTGTTAGATGTCATAGAATACTGGCATATGGAAAATAATTAACAGTTCAATTTATCAGCATATTTCAATTTTCATTTCAAATGAAATCAAATTTAATAAATATAAGAATGTTAATCATGAGTGACTGCTCACCTTTCGAAGCTAGAGAGAATAGACAATGAAAATGAGTTAGGAAATGAAAGCACGAATTCCAGAACAAAGCAAGATTGAACGTGAATTCGACGAGCAAGGCTAATAGATTGGAATTGGCGAAATCAAATCAAAGCTGGATTGATGAAGATTAGTTATAAGTGAACTTATACATATGACTGTGTGTAACTATATATATATCTCATATACTAAATTCAAACACATATTAAATTAATTATATATGTATTTCAAATCAATATTAAATCCCAACATATACAATATTTATATACATAATTGAAAAACAAATTCACACACAGATATATATATATATATATATATATATATATATAACTAGTGTATATACACCTATATACAAACTTACATATAGGTTATAAATAAAATCAATATTTATTATCAAATCAATATAAACAATTTATTTGTAACAGCCCGCAAATCCGTACCCCTTGAATCAACACTATTCTACAGAAATTAACTCAAGTGGCACAGAAATACGAACCAATTTGGTTAAAGAAAGAGATAGAAGAAGAAGTAACTAAAACAATATCAGAATCTCACAGTCGCAGCGGAATAAAATATAATAGTAAATATAGATCTTTACACAAAATGAAATCAATAACTGTTTATACAACATACCATCAGAGTACCTCATACATCAATCAACACATAACAGACATACCATACAATCATAGCATAGCAGCGGATATATATATAGATAGAATAGTACGTCTCGAACTCCAGCTCCTCTCCTGCTCCATAGCAACCTATCCTGAACAAATAATACTCGGTCTGACCCGAGCATTATAATGAAATAACACCCGAGTCAGTCTGGCATACCAGCTGATAATAATGCACACAATTGATTATTAAAGTTTCAAAAATCCTTTTGAAAACAAAAGCATCTCGTAAGACCACGCCACAAATAAACATGTCGGGTTTTTACCTTACGATAGCTAAAACACTTTTTATAGAAATCCTCTGATATTATAATAGGGTCTATTTACAAATACTTATAAAATAGCCGAAATTGTTACATTATTAAATTCCAGCTACTAGCCACCGAAGTGGGTAATACAAACAAAACTCGTAAAAGGCTCGTAGGGAAAATGGATTTCCAACAATGACTAGGCACTGGGGTACCACCTATCACAGTACGTGGTCTAGATCACAGTACCGAGGACTACTCCCTTCGTCCCCTGCAACACAAGACCGGAATCACCTATGGGCAATTCCGAATAAGATCACCCCGCGGTTGGGATCAGCAACCGCACCACTAAGCCGAAATAAAAAGGAACCTCTAGACAGGGATGACCTTACTCTCCAGTGGGGGCTACCCACGAAGCCTTGCTGCATATCCCCTGATTTTCAGTCATTCCCGGTTGGTGAGGCTTGAGGCTTAACGTTACCTTTAGAACGTTTCACTTAGAATGCCCATCGTCCGCTGACGATGTCACGAAGCATTCGTCCATACAAGTCCGTCCCGGGTTCGAACGGAACCGAAGGCACTATTCCTACTACATCCATTTTGGAAATATCCTCAGGATTAGTAGCGACTAGCCCTTGCACTTCACTGCTCCATCTTCGACTCCGAAAAACGTTTATCGCACGAAAACGTACAAACCGGATCGAAGTGGTTTTCGAGAAATAAATCTCGATCCCGGTCTCTTCGAAACGATCAACGCAATTTGTCCAATATTGATAGTCGGTGATTTAACTATCAATTTATATTCATAAACATCCATAGCATCCATCACACAATAAATAATTCCCAAATTATTTATTTACCTCAAATATCTTTAAAAGATATATTACCAAATTTCCAAATCTCATTTGAAAACATTTCTCAAAATTCCTTCTTTACAAGGTAAATCATTTACCATATATTTCCATTGGAAATAGCCAAGTTCAAAACAATTTAGATTTAAAATAATTAAAACATTTCATTCTAAAATATACTTAAAATAGGTAAATTTATTACTAATTATATACTCAAGATATAATTTCAAGTATATAAAACAAAACCAATTTATAAGATATAACTTGATTTAAAATAAGGTTTTAGTTAAACTATATTTTACAAATAGAGTCGTAAAAAGATTAATACTTATTTCAATAAACTTAGGTCAAAACTAGCTTTTTAAAATAATCCATTTGTAAACATAATTATTAAGATATTCATAAATTTTACTATTTGCTAATTTATAAATAATAACTTTAAAATAATAATTTTCAAAACATTCTTTAAAACCAGTTTAAGATTTTAAACTTTCTTTTATAAAATCAATTTTAAAACTCGAACTTGGTTTTCCCAAGGAAATCTCATTTCTACTAAATCATCACAGAAATCCTTCTCACGATTTCCGTCCATTTATTAAATTTAGTTTTATGGTTTTATAACATAAATTTGTTTCTCAAATCTTCAACTAATAACATTTATCTTTAATTATCATTCCAGATTTTACAACTTCCAATTTCCATTCTAAATAGATTTCAAATTTTAATCCTTTAAAATTCATTATTAACCATATCTTTTATTTCTCTAAATTCAATTCATCCATTTATAATTAACTTTGGATTTATAAATTTATCCAACAATATTTCTATACAAATTCATTTCAGTTTTCCATCCAAATCAGGTTTCAAACATTTATATTCTCTAAATTTCTTATTTAACAATTTCTCAATTTCTTCGAAACCCAATTTAATTTCTTCATAATTTAAACTGCAATTTCTTTTATAATTAATATTCTGGGTTTATAGTTTAAACCACAATATCACAATGCAATTCAACTCCAAATTTATCAATCTCAATATATAAACAGGTATCATAATCAAATAATTACTATATTGTGAGGAATCCCGTTGGATCCCTCCAACCTGTTTTCCCTGCATCCACAAATATTAGCACAATCAAATATATATCAATTCAATTTGATAATAACTAACATATTCAGCTAAACATCCAAACAACCAATCAATACTAACTGTCTACTTTACTAGTATCCAGATGTGAGTGAGAATAACTCACCTTGAGTTTCGGCGAGCGTTCGAAATTTTAAATTAAACCGAACGACGTTCGATTTAACCTAAATTTCTACTTGCCCGGAACGATTCCAGATTTGCATCATCGCGTAGTGCTCGGCTCTGCGATTCCAATGCTTCCAGTTTCGTCCGAATCTGAGTACGTATGAGTTCGATATGAATTTACAAAGTTTTAACAAGACTTATAAATCAATTTCTTTTAAACTTTAATTTGATTATACCAATCATCACTCCAGGCCGTTAGATCTAAGGACAAAAATCACGGCCGCACCTTTTTCCCATCTCTCTCATGCGTGCTCCAGGAGAACAACCCATCATCGATCTAATTAACCGATCGAACGTCGCCGAAATCACCCCCTTCAACCCGATCAGGACCCTCCCTATCGAAGACCGGCGTCGCGTGCTTCCACAGCCTAAGCTCGGTGAAGCTCGGTTCACCGTACGCCTTGATTTACGTGAAGGAACGCAGCGGAAACATGGTGACACTGGAGACAATCCACTACGCCATATCCGATCACGACCGTCCATTTCGAAGAGTTCGACGAGCTCTACGACTATGCAGTAGGAAATTTTCGAAATCGTTGAATGGATTTGGAGATTTGGGAGGAAGAAGCGAAATCGATTTCGGCCATTCAAATGCCTCAAGCGGCGGCCTGAACATAAAGGCTAGGGTTTAGAGAAAAGTTAATATATATAATGGTTTTTAATATTATTTTATTAATATAATTTCCTAATTTAACAATTGATGCAAACGAACTCTAATTCTCGCGTTCTGACAGGCTACCCTAGGGTTTTTCGGCGTTCTGGACACAATGGAATAGGTTTCGTAAGCTAATTCGGTCATACGCGCGAGTTACGGGATTAAACGATCAATTTGAAATTAAATCGATTAAAACGATTTCGATGCGTTTCGAGCTGCCACGGTCAAACGACAGCTTCGATTGCTACGAAAATTGAAATCCGATAATAACTAACTATTACGGATCCAATGGAATTGGTTTCGTCGAATTCCGAGACTGTGCCCCGGAAGGCTATTTTAACTCGTCTATTTAATTAAGCGATTTTCGAAATTATCGAAATCACTCCAAATCTCCACTTTTAAAATTTTATTAACTTAACAATAATTCATATAACATTTATAAACACATTAAAAATCATTCTGGTTCATTCTGGACTTAAATCGGATTAATTGCAATATTTAATAATATTAAATTCATTTTAAATTCATATAAAATTCCAAATAATAATCTATTAACTTTTAAATTCTTCCAAAAATCTAACAATATCATTTATAACCTATGGAACTTAAAAATGCATTTAAACATCAATTTTATAACAATTCCCATTCAATTTCCAATTTATTCTCAGTTCTAATAATTATTATTATTACTCCAATTCAAATGGAATCACCATATTTTGAAACTATAACTCATCTTATTAACTCAACCATAGTCTTCTATTATCAAGATTCAAATTAGAATCTATATCCAACATTTAAAATGAATTAAATGTTAAATTTTGGCGACCCAAAATTCCGCGTAGTTACATTCCTCCCCCCTTATAAAAATTTCGTCCCCGAAATTTGTATAAGGTAGAACATACCCTCAAACTTATCTACTTATCCCATTAGCTTAGTTAAAAGCTTATATACATTTCACAAAATCCTTTTTGCTCCTTTAAATAGAATCTAAATTTCTTTCAATATTCTTTATTACACAATTTTAATTCTCTAAATACAAGTTCAAAACTTGTTTACCTAGTGAAATTCATTCACTTCATTATATCTCACTTTACCTTATCTCAATCCACATTCATTTGAGATTAAATTTGGATCCATACCATTCCTCTATTTCCATCTGTGATTATAATTTCATTTCTATTTATAAGTTCACCGACTTATCCACTTTAAAAGCTTATATTGCTCATTTTACTCCACCAACATTTTATAATCACAATTCTAAATTCCATATGCATATATATATACATCTGAATTCTTAAGGATACAAATTCCCTTAATTTATTTCTTTGCAAACTTCAAATCCACAACCTCAAATTATAAGTATAACACCTGATAGCTCAGGAGTTCAATTCATTTCACAATGACCCTCAATTCCAAGGTCATCTTACATTTTAATTTAATTCAAATTAACTTTATTTCAAGTCCAATTTATTTACTTATCCAAGTTAATTTCAAATTTTCATACACTTCAGTATATTTCATTTACTTAAGTTAATTTTAAATCCAGGATTAAAAATTTTCATTCTTCCCCTTATTAGTATTACTTTACTTAATAAGTTTAATAGTTAATTCATTTCAACTTTACACATTATTTAAGTAGAACTTTCCTAGAATTCAATGTACCCGGTTTTATCTCAAAACCATTTTGAAATATATCAAATATATATATACCCATTTGGTATATCAAATCAAATCTCCATGTTTTCCAAACCAATTTGGTTGTACCCAAAACAATTTGTTCATATCCCAAAACAAATTCTCATTTTTGAAATATCCAAAACAACTGTTATCCCCAACAAATCCAAACAATACCATAACCAATTACTAGGGAAGCAATCCATCACTTTAGAAACTCGAAAATGAATTCTAATGATGTGGCCAACATCATCAGGATTATTTTCCAGCGACTGAAGTGAGTTCAATGCTTCTTACTTTCCCAAATTCATTTCAAAACAGTTTCCATTCAAAAATATTTCCCAAAACAACCTTCCATTATTGCCTTCAATACATTGAAAAACATTTCAAACTTCCCAGGATTTTAAATTTCCAAACTTTTATTTTCAATACATTTAAAATCCTTTCCAAAACTTCCGGGTTTTAAATTCTGGTTTAGTTTAACTTAAGCTATTCTCTTTTGAATAATTTTTTATCCACAGTACTTATTTGGTTATAGACCATGTTAATATTTTATAATCTTATTCACTTATCATTTCAATTTGGTCAAATTCAAGATTCTTATTTGATTTTCAATATTTGGCAACCAAACAGTCAAATATATATAATTTCCAGAAAATTATTTTCTTTATATCAAAATATAATTTTGGGTAAAATTATTTCATTTACCCACCTTAAAACAATACTATGTCGGTTTATCTTGTTCAAGAGTTTAGAAACCCCTATCGATACGGTTGTACTTCCCGCACCGGCCAGAATTCATAAACACTCAACCGATAAGTCAACACAGTATAAAAACAATTTTATAAGCACTAACAAGTACGCTCTCATATTTATTAATACGCTCAGCTCATTATAGAGTACTATCGACTCTATTAAATAAGTAATTTTCCCACCAAAGCCTAGGTTGTCGCCAACCTAAGCTCTGATACCAACTGTAACAGCCCGCAAATCCGTACCCCTTGAATCAACACTATTCTACAGAAATTAACTCAAGTGGCACAGAAATACGAACCAATTTGGTTAAAGAAAGAGATAGAAGAAGAAGTAACTAAAACAATATCAGAATCTCACAGTCGCAGCGGAATAAAATATAATAGTAAATATAGATCTTTACACAAAATGAAATCAATAACTGTTTATACAACATACCATCAGAGTACCTCATACATCAATCAACACATAACAGACATACCATACAATCATAGCATAGCAGCGGATATATATATAGATAGAATAGTACGTCTCGAACTCCAGCTCCTCTCCTGCTCCATAGCAACCTATCCTGAACAAATAATACTCGGTCTGACCCGAGCATTATAATGAAATAACACCCGAGTCAGTCTGGCATACCAGCTGATAATAATGCACACAATTGATTATTAAAGTTTCAAAAATCCTTTTGAAAACAAAAGCATCTCGTAAGACCACGCCACAAATAAACATGTCGGGTTTTTACCTTACGATAGCTAAAACACTTTTTATAGAAATCCTCTGATATTATAATAGGGTCTATTTACAAATACTTATAAAATAGCCGAAATTGTTACATTATTAAATTCCAGCTACTAGCCACCGAAGTGGGTAATACAAACAAAACTCGTAAAAGGCTCGTAGGGAAAATGGATTTCCAACAATGACTAGGCACTGGGGTACCACCTATCACAGTACGTGGTCTAGATCACAGTACCGAGGACTACTCCCTTCGTCCCCTGCAACACAAGACCGGAATCACCTATGGGCAATTCCGAATAAGATCACCCCGCGGTTGGGATCAGCAACCGCACCACTAAGCCGAAATAAAAAGGAACCTCTAGACAGGGATGACCTTACTCTCCAGTGGGGGCTACCCACGAAGCCTTGCTGCATATCCCCTGATTTTCAGTCATTCCCGGTTGGTGAGGCTTGAGGCTTAACGTTACCTTTAGAACGTTTCACTTAGAATGCCCATCGTCCGCTGACGATGTCACGAAGCATTCGTCCATACAAGTCCGTCCCGGGTTCGAACGGAACCGAAGGCACTATTCCTACTACATCCATTTTGGAAATATCCTCAGGATTAGTAGCGACTAGCCCTTGCACTTCACTGCTCCATCTTCGACTCCGAAAAACGTTTATCGCACGAAAACGTACAAACCGGATCGAAGTGGTTTTCGAGAAATAAATCTCGATCCCGGTCTCTTCGAAACGATCAACGCAATTTGTCCAATATTGATAGTCGGTGATTTAACTATCAATTTATATTCATAAACATCCATAGCATCCATCACACAATAAATAATTCCCAAATTATTTATTTACCTCAAATATCTTTAAAAGATATATTACCAAATTTCCAAATCTCATTTGAAAACATTTCTCAAAATTCCTTCTTTACAAGGTAAATCATTTACCATATATTTCCATTGGAAATAGCCAAGTTCAAAACAATTTAGATTTAAAATAATTAAAACATTTCATTCTAAAATATACTTAAAATAGGTAAATTTATTACTAATTATATACTCAAGATATAATTTCAAGTATATAAAACAAAACCAATTTATAAGATATAACTTGATTTAAAATAAGGTTTTAGTTAAACTATATTTTACAAATAGAGTCGTAAAAAGATTAATACTTATTTCAATAAACTTAGGTCAAAACTAGCTTTTTAAAATAATCCATTTGTAAACATAATTATTAAGATATTCATAAATTTTACTATTTGCTAATTTATAAATAATAACTTTAAAATAATAATTTTCAAAACATTCTTTAAAACCAGTTTAAGATTTTAAACTTTCTTTTATAAAATCAATTTTAAAACTCGAACTTGGTTTTCCCAAGGAAATCTCATTTCTACTAAATCATCACAGAAATCCTTCTCACGATTTCCGTCCATTTATTAAATTTAGTTTTATGGTTTTATAACATAAATTTGTTTCTCAAATCTTCAACTAATAACATTTATCTTTAATTATCATTCCAGATTTTACAACTTCCAATTTCCATTCTAAATAGATTTCAAATTTTAATCCTTTAAAATTCATTATTAACCATATCTTTTATTTCTCTAAATTCAATTCATCCATTTATAATTAACTTTGGATTTATAAATTTATCCAACAATATTTCTATACAAATTCATTTCAGTTTTCCATCCAAATCAGGTTTCAAACATTTATATTCTCTAAATTTCTTATTTAACAATTTCTCAATTTCTTCGAAACCCAATTTAATTTCTTCATAATTTAAACTGCAATTTCTTTTATAATTAATATTCTGGGTTTATAGTTTAAACCACAATATCACAATGCAATTCAACTCCAAATTTATCAATCTCAATATATAAACAGGTATCATAATCAAATAATTACTATATTGTGAGGAATCCCGTTGGATCCCTCCAACCTGTTTTCCCTGCATCCACAAATATTAGCACAATCAAATATATATCAATTCAATTTGATAATAACTAACATATTCAGCTAAACATCCAAACAACCAATCAATACTAACTGTCTACTTTACTAGTATCCAGATGTGAGTGAGAATAACTCACCTTGAGTTTCGGCGAGCGTTCGAAATTTTAAATTAAACCGAACGACGTTCGATTTAACCTAAATTTCTACTTGCCCGGAACGATTCCAGATTTGCATCATCGCGTAGTGCTCGGCTCTGCAATTCCAATGCTTCCAGTTTCGTCCGAATCTGAGTACGTATGAGTTCGATATGAATTTACAAAGTTTTAACAAGACTTATAAATCAATTTCTTTTAAACTTTAATTTGATTATACCAATCATCACTCCAGGCCGTTAGATCTAAGGACAAAAATCACGGCCGCACCTTTTTCCCATCTCTCTCATGCGTGCTCCAGGAGAACAACCCATCATCGATCTAATTAACCGATCGAACGTCGCCGAAATCACCCCCTTCAACCCGATCAGGACCCTCCCTATCGAAGACCGGCGTCGCGTGCTTCCACAGCCTAAGCTCGGTGAAGCTCGGTTCACCGTACGCCTTGATTTACGTGAAGGAACGCAGCGGAAACATGGTGACACTGGAGACAATCCACTACGCCATATCCGATCACGACCGTCCATTTCGAAGAGTTCGACGAGCTCTACGACTATGCAGTAGGAAATTTTCGAAATCGTTGAATGGATTTGGAGATTTGGGAGGAAGAAGCGAAATCGATTTCGGCCATTCAAATGCCTCAAGCGGCGGCCTGAACATAAAGGCTAGGGTTTAGAGAAAAGTTAATATATATAATGGTTTTTAATATTATTTTATTAATATAATTTCCTAATTTAACAATTGATGCAAACGAACTCTAATTCTCGCGTTCTGACAGGCTACCCTAGGGTTTTTCGGCGTTCTGGACACAATGGAATAGGTTTCGTAAGCTAATTCGGTCATACGCGCGAGTTACGGGATTAAACGATCAATTTGAAATTAAATCGATTAAAACGATTTCGATGCGTTTCGAGCTGCCACGGTCAAACGACAGCTTCGATTGCTACGAAAATTGAAATCCGATAATAACTAACTATTACGGATCCAATGGAACTGGTATCGTCGAATTCCGAGACTGTGCCCCGGAAGGCTATTTTAACTCGTCTATTTAATTAAGCGATTTTCGAAATTATCGAAATCACTCCAAATCTCCACTTTTAAAATTTTATTAACTTAACAATAATTCATATAACATTTATAAACACATTAAAAATCATTCTGGTTCATTCTGGACTTAAATCGGATTAATTGCAATATTTAATAATATTAAATTCATTTTAAATTCATATAAAATTCCAAATAATAATCTATTAACTTTTAAATTCTTCCAAAAATCTAACAATATCATTTATAACCTATGGAACTTAAAAATGCATTTAAACATCAATTTTATAACAATTCCCATTCAATTTCCAATTTATTCTCAGTTCTAATAATTATTATTATTACTCCAATTCAAATGGAATCACCATATTTTGAAACTATAACTCATCTTATTAACTCAACCATAGTCTTCTATTATCAAGATTCAAATTAGAATCTATATCCAACATTTAAAATGAATTAAATGTTAAATTTTGGCGACCCAAAATTCCGGGTAGTTACATTATTATAATATATGTATCAACTTAACAGTAATGAAAGTTTTAAAATCTATGTATAATATATTATATAACTTACTTAAACAACATATATAGGTTGACAAAATACATATAAAGCACATATATAATACTGCATATATAATATAACAATCAATTCAACAATAAGCAGTGCATACAACAATGTATATAAACTAAACCATATAACTTATACACTTCTATATATAACAAAGCCCAACATATTATACAATATATATATAAAAGATAACACTTTAAATATATAAATTTATACCTATTATGCTATTATGTCATTATATATATGTACATTTACGGTCGAACTGTTATAGATATATACACAAAACATAAACAAACTAATATAACTTTTATAAACTACAGTTATTTAAAAATCAAATATATATATATATATATAACAAGTTAAATATATAGAAACTAATATGTATATATATATAAACTTATACTCATCTAAAGCAACATATTCATTATATATATATATAACCATACTATATGGAAACCTATGGAAATTACGTTATAAGAAAGTATCTATAAAATGATATTGTAAACATGTAAAGACCCATATACACACATACGTGACTTTGGCCATGAAGGAGATGGAAGGAAAGATGCTAGGCCGAGCGGTGGAGGGTAGATCTGGGGTCGCATGGGGTTCGGTCGGAGGAAGGATGAAGCGGGTGTGGCCAAAGGCCATGAGGGGGAAGGAACGAAGCCGAAAGAGGCTGGTGGTGGCTACACAGGACAAGGTGGAGGGGCTTGAGGCTCGAGTTGATCAACAGAGAAAACAAACATATGCAAACTAGCTACAACGTGTATATATCCTCCTTGCTCCAGGCAATACACGCATGCAGACCATTCTTTGTTTGTTTTTTTACGAAACAGAAATGAGAAACAAAAGAGAGGAGAGGAAATGGCAGTGGAACCAAGCAGCAAGCAGAAGAATAAATATAAAGGGAAAGAAACGACAATGGTCAAACAAGCTAGAATCAGGTAAATAATTTAAAGCAATTAATTGTTGCTTGGATGACACGGCTGGAGTTTGAAAGGCAACAGAAAACAAAAGGTCACGGATATTGTAACAACCCGCATATTTATCGATTTTATATTTAAATATTTTATTTAAATATTTCACCGTTCATCGGATTTTGGTCCGAAAAGCTACTTTTGGCAAACAGCCGAATTAGGACTCGAGACCACTTCCATTGAGTTCAATATGCCGTTTGCGACCTTTTTGAGTATAAGCTTCGATATGTTTGGAGAAAGTTGATTTTTACCACTTTTTTACTTAGGGCTTTGGTTTGGGCTGAGCCCATTAACCCCACTTAACTCAGTTCCAACCCTCTCCTCTTCATTCACTTCTCTTCTTTTTTCCTAATACTCAAGCTTTTATGTTAATGGAGGGTGGAAGAGGAAATTAAAACTCCAAGCCCTAACTTCCTTTGCAAATCCAAGCTTTAGCTCCAAACTCAAGAAGAACCCATTGGTAAGCTTATCTTCTTCTTCTCCAACTCATTCTCTCTTTGGTTTCTGAAATTTGCTAAACCTAAATTTAGGAATGTTCTTCTTTTGAGTTGAGAATCAAGCTTCTTGAGTTGGAATTGAAGAGTGCTTGTTCTTGGCGTTGCTTCATAGCATCTTCTTCACTAATTTGGGTTCAAAGGTGAGATTTTTAATCTCACATCTATGCTTATAATTCTCTTCTATTGTTAGGTATGAATTCCTAACACTTATTCGTGTGCATTTGCTTTCGGTTTGGATTGATTTTGTCAATATTCCAATTTTTAGTGTTTTGAGTTCAATTCGTTAAAAATCCTAACTTTGATGTTTGAATGTGTTTTTGATTGTGCATCGAGGAGCTTATAGGGCCGGGTAGTCGATTGGCATAAACCCTTAGCGCCGTTGCTCGTGCGAATGCAATTTTGGTCAAGATTGAACCTCATTTGTAATAGGCAGGGAAGAGGCTGGAAACAGGTCCGGTCGACCGAGCCCTGAGAGCCGGCCGACCGACCTGCTTCCAAATGTGCTATGCACTTCTCTGTTTCTGGTTCGGCCGACCGACCACCCTGGTTCGGTCGACCGACCTGATGCCCCGAGCACTTCCAATCCCCTGGTTCGGTCGACCGACTCAGGGAGTCCGGTCGACCGACCTGCTACTATTTGCCAGATTAGCCTATATTGCTAATTCATTTGAATATCCAACTTTAATCGATTCGTGTTGTCTCCCTTTTGTTGTTGTCATTTATTATCGACTTTGATGACCTTTTCTTTGGGAATTTTAGATATATCCACTTTGATGGATTTTATATCGATTTCTTTGGATTTTATTCACGTCTTCGAATGTGGATTTTTATGCCCGATTGTTTCTACAATCTTCTTTGTGATTTGTCACTTTAAAAATATAAAGGTTTCCTATACTAGTAGTAAATATCAAAACTCTTTCTTCAAATGATTTCAACACTATTTTATAACAAAGCTCGTTTTTTTAAAACCGATTTCCAATCTATTAGTATATACAAACCTTTACCTCACTCGTATGAGAAATCTAATTAAACGACTTAGTAAAACAAGTGGTATGAAACGCTTGCGTTTACTTCGTCGGTTAATTCTTGGACTTGTTCGATTGAACCACTTGTGACATTTTTCTAGTGGAGATCTACAATTTGTTCGTAAATATTTAAGTTAAGCTAGTGGTTATGGGACATGAAGCTAAGCTCATATATTTACTAGCTTGCTGTAATTGACACTTCTCTTTGATCATGACGATCATTTTATGGTTTAGACTAGCAATGTGCGATGTCTCTTTGTCCACGTGGAGGACTATACGTCATTTTTATTGAGCTTCGGCTCACCAGGAGGAGCTTCGGCTCAAAGTCCGCAATGGGGGACTATACCCTGTCACGAGGAGCTTTGGCTCAAAGTCCGCAATGGGGGACTATACCCTGTCACGAGGAGCTTCGGCTCACCAGGAGGAGCTTCGGCTCAAAGTCCGCAATGGGGGACTATACCCTGTCACGAGGAGCTTCGGCTCACCAGGAGGAGCTTCGGCTCAAAGTCCGCAATGGGGGACTATACCTTGTCACGAGGAGCTTCGGCTCACCAGGAGGAGCTTCGGCTCAAAGTCCGCAATGGGAGACTATACCCTGTCAGGAGGAGCTTCGGCTCAATGTCCGCAATGGGGGACTATACCCTGTCAGGACGAGTTTATTTTTCTGGGATTGGCCATCCTTTTTATTGTGATTTCTGGATTTCGTGTGTTGATTTCTGGAATTTATGTTTCACCAACTTTTACGATGGGCATTGATATATATGTCATTTATTGTGGCTTGGTGAATGTAATTAGGTGTATGACATTCCTTTTTATCTTGAGTAGATTATTGTGATATTGATTAATCCCTTGTTGATTTTCAATTACTTATTTATCACAGCTTGGCATTGTGATTGTTATATGTTTGTGTCAGACCTCTTATTATATATCACTTCATCTGATATTTATAGCTAGACTGATCCGTTTATTATTTTCTTCTTAAATAATACTCGGGTCAGACTGAGATTTTACAGGTGCTTCTGCTTGACTCCTTATCGGACCATCATCTGATCTTTTGGCTAACTACTTAAGTTTAGTAGTTTATTTTGTTGTATACACTTGAGATATAGACTCATAGTTGTATTCTTTTGCCTAGAACTTGTATCTATTCTTTTGTATTATCGTGGATCTTGTTTGACCACTACTCTGATGTACACTTTCATGTGTTATATTCATATCTATTTCCGCCTTTGTGATATGAATTGCCCGTGACTGATTTGTGTTATGTTTATTTCAATATTTGTTTCCGAAGACCATTATAGCCACTGTGTAGTAGCTTTGAGTTTGTGTCGGTATGTCGGATTTCCTCAATGAGATGAAAAGTTTTATATTTTTATCTGGCATATTGGTACTCGCACAAAGCAATTATACAGATGGTCGCTCCTTAACAGCCTTATTCTCCGTGCTAGTTGGCAGCATTACACCGTAGTGTTCTTGGCTAGCGTGGGTATAGAGGTGCGACGTCACAGCTTGGTATCAGAGCCAAACTTCGGAACAATATGGAATATTATAACAAGGATCATCGTCCTAAGTCCATCTTAGGAGTCGTGCTTTAGGATTTAATTTGAGTCTTCGTACCTATTCATCCTATTTTGTTTATGATTCCTTGTTTTATCTATCAAGATTGCTTGATATTTATTTTGAGAATAACTTTTTCCTCTTCTTTCTTTCTTTCTTAAAGAAGAGAAATGGTTAGACCAGGCCGTCCCAGCGCCGGTCAATCTAGTGGTACTCCCCTGGATGGAGTATTCATGTCTGCTCAACAACTTTTGGATCTTGTAAAGAATCAAGAGTTTATCTATGCTTTGAGTAAGAACCCCGAAATGGTTCTACCTTTGAAACTTGAAGTTTCTTTCAATCAGCTTGTGGATGTTACTCTTCTTCATGGAGAGGTTGGTAAAGGAAGTGCTTGTGATATTGGGACTTCCAAGAAGAGGCATATTGAGTTCAAGAGCCTTAATCCCAATAAGAGAGTGAAGCAAACTACTTTTGTAGCAAAGACTCCGATCCCTAATCATGGAGGATGCTACAATTGTAACTCTAAGGAACACTATGCGAATATGTGTCCAAAACCCCATTCTTGTCGTTATTGCAAAGGTTCGGGTCATCTTTTATCTTCGTGTCCTAAGCTTCCAAGCAAGAGAGAAGGAATGCTGCAAGCCCCTAACAATTCTTCTCTTGGTCAAGGTATTTTTCATTCATTCCTTGATGACTTTTGCTTTGTGATTATCTTGTTCGTGTTCTTTTTGATATAGTTTCCATCTCACTATTTTATATCAAAAGAACTTGTTGATTCTTTTTCTTTGAATATTTTGGGCTGGATGACTTCTTTGAGGATTGCGAATCCGGATGGTAGATCCGCAACACTCAATTTGCTTTTTATTGATGTCGAAATTATTTTTTTAGACTTTTCTTTCCGAGCCGATATTTTTACTTAGGCTTCGGAATTGATTTTTGAAAGGACCGGCTTAATCATTGTGAAGCCCATATCCTATTTTTCGAGTAGACTATTCATCTTCGACATTTTCAATCTGTTAAGCAGATTTCTATTTTTCCTTTATGATTTTGATTCCAACTTGGTGGCATCATTCTATTCCTTAAGCCCACTTATAAGGAAAGTGTTATTTCTCTCATTCATGTAGTTTGAGAAATTTTCCGGTATTTTTGAGTTTGTCTTAGGATTATCACCTAAGAAATCTTTTGTGTGGTGTTAAGGTCTTTTCAATTTGACCTTATCACCGGTTTTCGTTTGCTACGAGTTGCGGAAGTTAGCATTCCACTTACCGCATTCCGCACTCTTTATGATTCTTATGAATGACTTATTTTGTCATTCAAATTGTCCAGCTTATTTCATCCATTTTATAAATCGAATATTCTATGAATATTTCGATGAGACTACTCTTGTATTTACTGATTTTGGATGAAAATAGTAATTTAAAATTTTGCAAATCTTTTTTTTCATAAGATTTATTTATAAGTAAAACTGGATTTTGTTCTTGAAACGAACAAAGAATATTCTTAAAACTTTTTAAGAGATTTATTTATCCTATAAAAGATGATTTTGTGATTGTATTGCCCGTTGAGTGCTTTAAGAATTTTGGTCGATGCGCTTGATCAACGTTATCGATAGGAATTTCCTAAACGCTTTGATGTGACAATCAGACACGATATATTGACTTGTAAATTGTAAGTTTTTCTAGAAATATTTTTACATTGAAATAATTGTGATTTTGAAAGTTTTAGCTTTTCGAGAAAGAAGATTATCTAAAAGAACTCTTCCTTTCGATACTCTTGTTCTTGTGATTCCTGGAGGGGAACCAAGACTTTGCTATTTGTACCGATACTAGTCGTATTGATTTGGATGTCGTTCTCTTGCAAAAGAGAACGTGCTATCACTTGTGCCTCTTAATCATTATAGCTTATCGAGACTAGATATGCCACTTATGATCTAGTGCTCTCGGCTATTGTTTTTGCTTTTGGAATTTGGCATCATCATATTTGAACGAGAAATTTGTTCTCTACCTCGATCATAAATCTTTGGAATATTTATGTTCTCCTAAGGAACTGCATGTTGACTCGAGTTCCAAGCTTCTTATGATCTTGATATTCTTTTTATTCCCGAAGGGGAAATCGTGTTGCCAATGCGTTTAGTCGTAAGAAACAAGGGGTTGTTTCTTTGTTGATGACTAAATGAAATTATCTTTTTATCAAGTTCATCGGGCGTTTTGATGTACTTCGTTTTATTGAGTTTCATCTCATTGTTTTTATGAACTTGCGTCTGATGTTCTTTTATTGTGTTCGGTTCATTAGACGTACCGTTTTTGTACTACGTCGGTGTTCCGAAATCATTCAGGCTCGGATCATTGGACGTACCGTTTTTGTACTGCGTCAGTGTTCCGAATTATTTGATACATTGGATGTACCGTTTGTACTACATCAATGTCTTTCCATTTGATTCATTGGATGTACCGTTGTACTACATCAATGTCTTTGCTAATTGATTCATTGGATGTACCGTTGTACTACATCAACGTCTTTGCTATTTGATTCATTGGATGTACCGTTGTACTACATCAATGTCTTTGCTATTTGATTCATTGGATGTACCGTTTGTACTACATCAATGTTTTTGCTATTCGATTCATTGGATGTACCGTTTGTACTACATCAATGTCTTTGCTTTGGTTCATTGGGCGTACCGTTTTTGTACTACGTTGATGTCCCAAATTGTTTGAGTTTCTAGTTCCTCGGGCGTACCGTTTTCGTACTACGCCGTTGCACCGGCTCAATTTTCTGCTATTTTTGACGTTCCCCACGTCTTTTATCTACGGAAATGCCTTAGGGATTCCGGTTTTCATTCTTGAGCACGATAATATTGTGGAAATTGAAGTTTCACTAGATTTCTTGCTAACTCTTTCGTGCACTTTATGGTGAACTTCCTATTTCAAATTTTCTTTTGTGTTAATATGCTTCTATGGTTGTTACTTCTTATATTTCCTTCTTAATTATTGCGAGGACGCAATTTCTTTAAGGAGGGGAGTCGGTAACAACCCGCATATTTATCGATTTTATATTTAAATATTTTATTTAAATATTTCACCGTTCATCGGATTTTGGTCCAAAAAGCTACTTTTTGCAAACAGCCGAATTAGGACTCGAGACCACTTCCATTGAGTTCAAAATGTCGTTTGCGACCTTTTTGAGTATAAGCTTCGATATGTTTGGAGAAAGTTGATTTTTACCACTTTTTCACTTAGGACTTTGGTTTGGGCTGAGCCCATTAACCCCACTTAACTCAGTTCCAACCCTCTTCTCTTCATTCACTTCTCTTCTTTTTTCCTAATACTCAAGCTTTTATGTTAATGGAGG
The DNA here is from genome assembly GCA_030765085.1 of Allium cepa. Classification (NCBI taxonomy): domain Eukaryota; kingdom Viridiplantae; phylum Streptophyta; class Magnoliopsida; order Asparagales; family Amaryllidaceae; genus Allium; species Allium cepa. Next base: position 154,675,387 of record CM060937.1, read on the forward strand.
GTGGAAGAGGAAATTAAAACTCCAAGCCCTAACTTCCTTTGCAAATCCAAGCTTTAGCTCCAAACTCAAGAAGAACCCATTGGTTAGCTTCTCTTCTTCTTCTCCAACACATTCTCTCTTTGGTTTCTGAAATTTGCTAAACCTAAATTTAGGAATGTTCTTCTTTTGAGTTGAGAATCAAGCTTCTTGAGTTGGAATTGAAGAGTGCTTGTTCTTGCCGTTGCTTCATAGCATCTTCTTCATTAATTTGGGTTCAAAGGTGAGATTTTTAATCTCACATCTATGCTTACAATTCTCTTCTATTGTTAGGTATGAATTCCTAACACTTATTCGTGTGCATTTGCTTTCGGTTTGGATTGATTTTGTGAATATTCCAATTTTTAGTATTTTGAGTTCAATTCGTTAAAAATCCTAACTTTGATGTTTGAATGTGTTTTTGATTGTGCATCGAGGAGCTTATAGGGCCGGGTAGTCGATTGGCATAAACCCTAAGCGCCGTTGCTTGTGCGAATGCAATTTTGGTCAAGATTGAACCTCATTTGTAATAGGCAGGGAAGAGGCTGGAAACAGGTCCGGTCGACCGAGCCCTGAGAGCCGGCCGACCGACCTGCTTCCAAATGTGCTATGCACTTCTCTGTTTCTGGTTCGGCCGACCGACCACCCTGGTTCGGTCGACCGACCACCCTGGTTCGGTCGACCGACCACCCTGGTTCGGTCGACCGACCTGATGCCCCGAGCACTTCCAATCCCCTGGTTCGGTCGAACGACCTGCTACTATTTGCCAGATTAGCCTATATTGCTAATTCGTTTGAATATCCAACTTTAATCGATTCGTGTTGTCTCCCTTTTGTTGTTGTCATTTATTATCGACTTTGATGACCTTTTCTTTGGGAATTTTAGATATATCCACTTTGATGGATTTTATATCGATTTCTTTGGATTTTATTCACGTCTTTGAATGTGGATTTTTATGCCCGATTGTTTCTATAATCTTCTTTGTTATTTGTCACTTTAAAAATATAAAGGTTTCCTATACTAGTAGTAAATATCAAAACTCTTTCTTCAAATGATTTCAACACTATTTTATAACAAAGCTCGTTTTTTTAAAACCGATTTCCAATCTATTAGTATATACAAACCTTTACCTTACTCGTATGAGAAATCTAATTAAACGACTTAGTAAAACAAGTGGTATGAAACGCTTGCATTTACTTCGTTGGTTAATTCTTGGACTTGTTCGATTGAACCACTTGTGACATTTTTCTAGTGGAGATCTACAATTTGTTCGTAAATATGTAAGTTAAGCTAGTGGTTATGGGACATGAAGCTAAGCTCACCAGGAGGAGCTTCGGCTCAAAGTCCGCAATGGGGGACTATACCCTATCACGAGGAGCTTCGGCTCACCAGGAGGAGCTTCGGCACAAAGTCCGCAATGGGGGACTATACCCTGTCACGAGGAGCTTCGGCTCACCAGGAGGAGCTTCGGCTCAAAGTCCGCAATGGGGGACTATACCTTGTCACGAGGAGCTTCGGCTCACCAGGAGGAGCTTCGGCTCAAAGTCCGCAATGGGGGACTATACCCTGTCAGGAGGAGCTTCGGCTCACCAGGAGGAGCTTCGGCTCAATGTCCGCAATGGGGGACTATACCCTGTCAGGACGAGTTTATTTTTCTGGCATTGGCCATCCTTTTTATTGTGATTTCTGGATTTCGTGTGTTGATTTCTGGAATTTATGTTTGACCAACTTTTACGATGGGCATTGATATATATGTCATTTATTGTGGCTTGGTGAATGTAATTAGGTGTATGACATTCCTTTTTATCTTGAGTAGATTATTGTGATATTGATTAATCCCTTGTTGATTTTCAATTACTTATTTATCACAGCTTGGCATTGTGATTGTTATATGTTTGTGTCAGACCTCTTATTATATATCACTTCATCTGATATTTATAGCTAGACTGATCGTTTATTATTTTCTTCTTAAATAATACTCGGGTCAGACTGAGATTTTACAGGTGCTTCTGCTTGACTCCTTATCGGACCATCATCTGATCTTTTGGCTAACTACTTAAGTTTAGTAGTTTATTTTGTTGTATACACTTGAGATATAGACTCATAGTTGTATTCTTTTGCACTAGCACTTGTATCTATTCTTTTGTATTATCGTGGATCTTGTTTGACCACTACTCTGATGTACACTTTCATGTGTTATATTCATATCTATTTCCGCCTTTGTGACATGAATTGCCTGTGACTGATTTGTGTTATGTTTATTTCTATATTTGTTTTCGAAGACCATTATAGCCACTGTGTAGTAGCTTTGAGTTTGTGTCGGTATGTCGGATTTCCTCAATGAGATGAAAAGTTTTATATTTTTATCTGGCATATCGGTACTCGCACAAAGCAATTATACATATGGTCGCTCCTCAACAGCCTTATTCTCCATGCTAGTTGACAGCATTACACCGTAGTGTTCTTGGCTAGCGTGGGTATAGAGGGGGGGGGGCGTCACAGATATAGTACCGATACGGCATCTGTTTCTTTCGCATACCGGGTCCTAAAATACAGAAATAAATATACTGCGGAGGTCGGCGCGATGGGGTAGATAAAATGGTACACAGATATCAGCGATATGACCTTTCTATCAAAAGTCGATATTAGGTACCAAAAATGCTGCTAAAACGCTGAAAATAAGATAAACGGAGCAATAGCAGTTCAAATTTGACGAAATGAAATATGACGTCTCGCTCTAAAGATGATTTACAAATTTATTATATAAAAATATTCATGTTTGGGAAATATTTTAATATCATCTAATATTAACTGATTTGAAGTTAAATAAAATTACACAATAAAATAAACTTCCATATTATCAGATCAAAATTTACTATTTACTATGTTTATGTAGAAGTTTCAATTATTTAAGAATTTACAAAATTTCAGTTAATTACATTATTAAAACCGTTAACATTTATGGGTCATTACAGCGGGTGTCATGATTGATACATTGTGATTTTGATCGTGTATACTTATGTCTTGTGTTTGAGATTTTTTTTGATGCTAGCTGAGCAAAGAAGATTCTAACAAAAAATTTCGAAAATTTAGATACTTAAAATATTTTTGATAAGAAATATTTAGAAAAAAGTTTTTTCTAATGTAGATACTTCATTTTTCAATTTTATTCGTGTTCATATTCATTTCTAGTGGAGATATTCATTTCATTTGCAGGTGAGAGAATAAAAGATTTAGGATGGTTCTTCTTTTTAATACAAACAACTACTATTTTTTTGATGTTCATATACAATAGAATATTATGTAGATAAAACTATGGGATTTTATATGTATCAATATTTGTGTAACGACCTGGAAATTTTAATGGTTTTAATAACATAATTAATTGAAATTTTGTGAAATTTTAAATAATTGAATTTCGAAATGAAAATTTAATATTTGGAATATGTCTATATAGAAAATGGTAAATTTTCATAAGAGAATATGAAAGTTTATTTTATTGTGTAATTTTATTTTATTTAAAATCATTTAACGTTAGAAGATAATAATATATTTCTCAAACCTGAATATTTTTATATAATAAATTCGTTAATCATCTTCTGAGTGAAATATCATATTTCTTTTCGCCAAATTTGGACTGTTGTTGCTCCATTTATCTTATTTTCAACGTTTTAGCAGCATTTTCGGTACCAAATATCGACTTTTGATAGGATGGTAATGTCTGATATATGCATACCATTTTGATCGTCTCGTCGTGCTGATCTCCATAGTATATTCGTTTGTGCAGTTCGACATCGGGTACGCGACGATATCAGTAAAATGATTTCTGTATCACTATCCATTTTGAGACATTTATCTCCCTATGACCTTTCATCTATCTACCTATTGAAAACCAATAGCCACTTGGCCTTTATAATTCCCGAATTCCCGTGCTAGACTTTCACTATTCCCATTGATCTTGTTGATAATGGTACATTATCTCTACCTATTTTCTCTTTTTCTGTTCATACTTCAGAAGAATAATAATTTTTATATATAACTGAATATAAATCTGCTTATCTTCCTTTGCTTCCTTCCACTCTAGCTTCCCATCAATCACGGCCTCTCCTCCACCCTTCCCACCATGCTACTCGCCGCAAGCAACCCGAACCCGCTCACCCTCTCACTGCCGTGCTCAGATCCACACTAACTTCCCTCCTCATCCCTCTACCTCTGCGAGTAGCCTCGCCCAGGCCGAAACCGAGCCCTCCTCCACGCGTTTCCCATACAGCACTTCTCTCACCCTCCCCCTCTCTTGCCGACTTCAGCCCCACTGAGTCCAGCAACCATGGAGGGCCTTCCCACCTTCCTCCCCTCTCTCCTCCAACTGTCCTTCCTCTCCGAGCTAGCTGCTTCGTATAGATGTATGCATGTATATATAAAAAGGTTTGTTATAAAAGGTATATGTTTGATTTTGTTGTATATATAAATAAGTAAATATATAAAGTTGTTTCTACTATATATGTTATACTTTATATGTATGTTAACATCAATATAAGTAAGATGAATACTAGTTTATATAGCTTCAGATTTTATATATATATACTTAATATAAAAGCTATGTACATATACTTTGATTTTTAACATATGTATAACGTTTATACATGCATTTGTTATATATAACCTGTCTGCTTATACATGTAAAGGTATATATAAGATTTATATGTATGTATGTATGTATAGCTTATATTTGTATTACATCCTATCTATGGGTATAACTTATGTAGAAATATGATGTAGAATATTTGTGTATGTATACATATATATACACTAGTTCACATATATGGTCTGTTGAGTTTAAATTTATAAGTTATTTATATTTTGCTGCTGTTATATATATGTATGTTGTGTAGCACCTATATTATATATGTAAGCTTAGGTAAGTTATGTAACAAGTTATGTATTTATTTAAATGTACGTTGTTATGTATATAGTTTTCATTAACTACATTATCTGCATTATGTATAATGAAGGCAGATACTACGTACAAGTGCAACATATAACTTACAGTATATTATATTATAAAAAGTACTATATATATGATATTGTAAAAGATAACATATTATTTATTAAATACCGATTTTAATATGTTATATGTATATAATATATGCATGAGTTATACATACTCATTAAAGTATGAATTCCCTGTAGAGTTAGTACATATAGTCGTGTGTGTGTGTGTATATATTAGTGTACATAAGAAATATTAGTTTCAAGAAATGATTTTGTGTAGTGTAAATATATATATATATATATATATATATATATATATTTTAAATATATATGTTAAAAATAATAACGATCTTCAAATATATATAGAGTTTGAATTTTTGACATAGGAATATATGTTTAAAATTTAATATTGATTTTTCAATATATATATATATATATTATTTTTATTTCGTGTTTAAACTTTTGACTCTGAAATATACAGCCATATATTTTGTCTCGTCGATCTCTTGTCCATCTTGACTTACCATCTCAATATCTAATTTGTCACCGTAGTTCTCTAGCCTTATCGCTTAGCAATATGTGTATCCGTGTTACTGTTCCCACTCTTATCGTTCTCAAGCCTCAAAAGGTGAGCAATCACTTACGATTAACATTCTTATATTTATTAAATTGGATTTCATTTGAAACAAAAACTGAAATATGCTGCTAGATTTGAAATGTTAATTAGTTAATTGCTATATATGATATGCTATTATCTGTATATGTTCACCTGTGAGATATAACACCATATCTGGTTGCTTTTATTTTATTTTATTTATCATCGATGATATATGCTTGTTGTTGATATGCTATATTATTATCATAACCATTCTCACTCTGCAAGTTCCCTGTTAGTATACAACTCCCTGTAGGTTGAAATGATACATACCCGAACGATCTTGTAGAATAGAGGAAAATCGTTATCGGTTGAAATGATAAACTCAAGCGATTTTTCATTTAATTGAATTTGGGATTACGGATTGAAATGAGATATACCCATAGATAATCAAATTGCGTATTGAAATGATAAATTATCCGTATCACTTGACCATAGGATATATAATTATATGCAGACACCGTTGGTGTGTGTATATATATACACACATATATTTTTAAAAATTATTTCCAAGGTTTTGAAAGATAATTTATGGTTTTATTAAATATTGATTTTAATATATTATATATATTTAAATGTTTTTTATAAAGGTTTAAAATTTTAGATTTTTAAATTTATATGTTTGGAAAGTTTCAATTTATAAGTTAGCTTTGAAAATATGATTTTTAAGACTTTTCTTATAGTTTTACTATTTTTAAAATATATAAAATAAGCTTTAATATAAAAATAAATTTAAGAATACGATTTAATTTAATAAAGTTTAATTTAATTAGTATATAATATGTTTTAAGTATTTATTTAAAAATTTATTTTAAAAGTATATTTTTATATAATTTTAATAAATTAAGCGTTGGAAAGATAAATTTGAAATTCATTTAAAATTGTAATTATCTAAGAATTATACTTAAATAAAATCAATTTAAAACTTACTGAATTTAAGATTTTAAGGATATGATTTTATAACTTGATTTTGATTAAAGAGGATTAAATGAATATTTTCAAATTTAAATAAATCAAAATGGCATATTTAATTTTATTTAAATTGTAATTTGAGATTTTATTTAAAAATCATTGGATTTATTAAGTAAATATTTAAATGGTAAAGTTGAATTTGAAATATAACGGAAATTTATAAAAAATGAGTTATTGTAAAGGTTTGAGTGTTTAGACTGTGAAATCTATTGAAATCGGAATGGTTTGATTTGTAGTTTAAATCTATATTTGAAAATGATACAAATTAATGGTTTATTCAGATATTGAATTTAATTGAAAATTTTGTGAATTAAGATTTAATTAAATTGAATTTTTGAATTCGAATTGATTTAAATCGAGTTATGAAATTCAAGAAAAACTATTTTTATTATATAAAGTATTTTTAAATATATTAACAACTATTAATACTTTACTTTATAAATTATTTTATTATAAACTATTTTTAATTTATAACTATTTTTAATATGCTAATTAATTTAATATATAGACTATTTTAAATTTATTACTATTTTAAATATACTAATTATTTTATTATATAAGCTACTTTAACTTATAGTTATTTTATTATACACACTCTGTTAAGTGGACGTGTTATGATCTCAAAGTGTTATGATTTCAAAGTGTTATGATTTCCAAAGTGTTATGGTTTCAAAGGTTTATAATTTCGAAAGTATTATAATTTTGGAAAGTGTATGATTTTTGAAATGTATGTTATTTTAAAGTGAGTAATGATCTTGAACTGATATGGTTTTGAAATGATATGATATTTTGACATGAAATATAAACTATTCGAAATAAAATGTCCATGGATTTATAATAACATTTGTTTGTTAAGGAGACCGGGATCGGTTATTGTCATACTCTCTACCAATACCGAAAACCACTTTAACAATCGTGTACGCAGTGGAGATTTCAGAATAAAGTAGGATGGTTGGTGACGATCCTATATGAGGTATATACATGGACCTGACTTTTGTGAGTTAGCTTAAGGTGTTTAAAATAGGAGCAATTGACGGGCCAAGTGTGGTAGCTCCTCCGATTGGACACACTTCTTCGATACCATTCTACTACTCTCTGATTGATTGTGTGCACCCTTGGATTTTTAGGAGTATTGGACGAGTTGGGCAATAGCTGAGGCTATGCGTTACCAACAGCTCGGAAGTGTAATTGGTATATCTACCCTGGCATTGCCTAGTTGTGCCATGTCACCTACCATATCGATCCCACTACGAGTTTGTTTTGTACCATACCTATGGAATGCCCTTTGGTCGCCTCTAGTTTTACAGAGTGATTACGGCATTGTATAAACTATGAGAATATATAAAATGTGTTAAGGGGGATATGGGTAACGCCTTAACGCTATTTTAATAGTTTATCTTACTATATACATTATTATAATAGCGTATATTACTACATAGTAGATAGTTCCATGGATCCTTAGAGGATGGGTATCCCAAACATCCTTTAAGTTACTTGTATTTTGGTTGATATTTCGCTTGAGTTGGATTTATTGATATAAGAATGTTAATCCCGACTCGAGTATTTTATGTTTTGCTTTATGCTCGGGTCAGACTAAGTGTCACAACAATTGAGACTCACCTTTGGAGTTTGGAGCTTCGCTTGGAGATCCATCTATATCTATTCAGCTTTCAGTTATTTAGTTGGCTCCAGTGATATATTCAGATTTTGTTATTTGACTATGTATTGAGACTTCTATGTATCTAGATTTTCGCTATCTTTTGCTTCATACTCTGTTGTATATATAGTAGCTTCATGAACTACTATTCATTTGTTTCCGCTGCTTATTGTTTATTACTCCATGTCTGTGATTTTGTGATTGATTTATTTACTGTATATGCTGAGTTTTGCCAAATATAAATTAACAACCTGATATTTTGAGCAATTCAAGTCCGACATGTGTGGAAGCGAATGGCATGAAATACAGGGATGTTACAATTTGGTTACGTTTAATATAATGTGTTATATCTTATGTTTAACACTTTCTATGATTTTTCATTATCTAAATGATTTATGTTTTAGAAATATTCTTAATGCTGCGTTTTAATATGCATTAATTATCATAACTTTTAGGGATGCAATGGATTTTAGAAATGCAAAAAATAAACGATAGCACTTAAAAAAGTTACAGAAAGCTTCTCAAGAAAGCGTTAGCAAAAGTAAAAAAATTACAGCGTTTTTTTGTGTTATGAATAATCAATATCTATAAAACATTTATAATAACGAAAAAAGCATAATAAAAGATATTTTTTTGTAGTGGTTCTTTTGTGCTAAAAATTAGCCATTGTTTTTTATAGCAGGTCGATATACAATCTTTTTTAAACCGCTATAAAATAATTACAAAGCGGAAAAAAAGCTTTAAAAAATGATTTTTTTTCTAGTGTTTTTTTGCTATAAATATGTCATTTTTTACAACATGTTGATATACAACGTTTACTGGGCCACTATAGTTATCATTTACAGCGGTTTTAGGCCGCTATTAATGATTGTTTTTGTTGTAGTGAGTAGCTACAAGCCCGAGGATATATTCATATTGATGACTTCTTTGAACTTATTATACTAGTGTTAGAGCAATAAATTCTTCCCATAATCAGTAAAGTATTAAAGGAAAACATGTCGTATCATGTTACATCCAAAATTTTATTTTCTACCGATTTTTATTTCAGTTAGTACGATTATGAATTATACTCCTTTATTTACTTTCAGGTGGTGATTGTACTTACCAACACACTAATATTATGAAATCTTCAATTGTTGTAAAATATATTACATATATTGAAATATTTTTTTCATTCCCAACTTTGTATCTTATTTGACTTTCATCTTATTATTGTTCTAGTACTATAATATAATTTTTTACTTCTTTTGTTCTATATGGAAAAATTTAATTATGAATATATAGATACCAAATGATCTTTGATTTTTTTGTATAATCTATTAGTGGTAACCACTACAACAAAAATTGTTTTTAGTTGCATAAATTGGTAGCGTTTGAAGCTATATGCAACCATTGATCGGTTTAACTTATAAAAATGAACAAAGAAACACTACAAAGTGCTTCCCGCCAACAATTCACATAAATTTGGATAAAAATTTTGTTGTCCGCTCATATCTCTATATACTTAGCGAATTTTTGGTACCTTCGTCGCTCAAACTTTCATTGGCCGCTCATGTTTAATTTTTCTCTCCCTCCTTTTTTTTCACAAAATCGAGTTCCAAAACCCTCATTTTCATTTTCCCTCAAATTTATCGCTCAAATTCATTACAAAAATCCCTAGTCTTCGTTTCCAAATCCCTCTTACTCTTTTGGTATAACTACCGCTGCTACAGCTACCGTCAACGCGTCAGCTTCCTCCATCACTTTAGTAATGGCCGCAGAGAACAAAGCTCAGACCCTGCTCAAGGCATAGGCAAGAGAGACATTTGTATAGGGCAGCAGCAAACCGTGGGGCAACAAAAAAACTCGAAGATGCCAATTCTCGTCTCTCCCTCGAACTCAAAGATGCCGATGCCGCCTCAAACTTGGAGCCACTGGTCATTCTCTCAACCTCCGACCGTCGACGCAATCTTAAAAGACTCGAACTGGAAGTCGCCGGCTCTAATTTGTTTTGCCCTAAATCATGTGAGTAACCGATTTTAATGTATTTACTAGTTTGTCATTCTGCAATTTGATTTATGTGTTATTTGCCCTAATTTGATTTCAACTTCAGTTTTACATATTTTTGTGCTGCTCATCCTTCGACCGTTAGTTCATTTCATAGTAAATTATTCTCTGTTATTAATCAACATGCATTTAGTTGTTTTAATTAGTCAGTGCATACGTAGTTCATGGATTCAGGTGGTTGGGAAAAAGGGAAAACAAGTTAATGTCAAATAATTACTAACAGCTGATATGGCTAATAATCAGTCGCTGATGATGCTTACTTTAGTAATAAAGGGTGAACTGTGATGCATGTGGTATTGAAATAGCACATTCGATGGTGATGATGTATGATGGAGTTGACAGGGATGGTAATGTGTTCTGGTGAACTGTTTGCTTGTTGTATTGAGTGAGTGCAAGAAGTGTGGGTTTGCTGAGACAGTGGTAAAGCAGTGGGCAAAAATGTGACAGGTAGGGGGTGATGACAATTGAAGGTAGATGAGTGGAAGAAGTTGTAAAATATGCAGATGACATGTTAAGGTAGATGAGTGGAAGAAGTTGTAGAATATGCAGTTGACAGTTGTTTGGTCAGGGGTAGGAGGTCTGGTGATAGGTAATGATGATGTAATGTGTTTGTGTATGGTGTGGTAAGGACTGTGCCAAGCAGTGAGGAGGTGGATGATATTTGTTGTCGACAGTAGTTGATAGAGTCAGATTGGTTAATAGTGGTAGTGTGCACAGTGGTGGTAGATGTTATGGTATGTTTGGAACTGTTAGGCTGGACTGGGAATGGTGAAAGGTGGCAGGAAGTTTGTAAAAAAGAAAGATGTGATTTGTCAAATGTTGCACGATGTTGTATTAGAAGGTCATTGTATGAAGGCGGTGAAGTCGTGGAACTTTTGTGATATGTTGTTGATGTTTGGTGGATGAAGAAGGTAGTTATGGAAGTTGTTGATCATACTGGAGGAGGAAGTGGATGGTATTATACAGTGAAGTAGTAGACACGATTTAAAGTGGCAAGTGTTTTTGTTGAAGTCGAGTTGGAGATGAGGTAGGTGTTGTTTGAAGTGAAAGCAGCAGGGGAGGGTTGGTTAGAAAGAAGATGATCAGTGGCTGTATTAGGCAGTAATGGGGTAATGACAGTGATAATGTGATAGGAGAAGTAAGATGATCTATAGGTGTCAGTTTCGAACCAACAGTGTAAGAGGAGCTTCGGTTATTTCTTGGCGGCAGTTGATGATGTTATGGTTGTGGTTGGTTTGTAGCATATGGTTAGTTATGGTCAGTGTGTGTGCTGAAGGCGGACAAGCAGAAAGTTGTGTGTTTTCTGGTGGTGAGTGGTGACTGATTGGATGTTGGAACAGTGTACTCTACTTCTCAACAAGACATCAAAGAAAATGACTGGATGTTTTAACAAAGATAAACAAGAAAAAACAGACAGAAAAACGTTGGTTTGCAGTGTTTGTTGGAAGCTGGGTAGGTTGAGTGCAGCAGCTATGATGTGAAGTAGGGGATGATGTGTTCAGTTAGCAGTCTGTGGTGTAAGTATAGTTGCTCTGGTGATCAGTTGTTATTCAGTGATGTTCAAGTGGAGAGGTAAGTGATAGTAGAAGCTTGCATTTGACATTTTAGTGGATAGTGAATGGTTTGTTGAAGATGGATGGTATGTGGGCAGTGAATTGAATGTTGTAGCAGAGGAGTGGTTTGTATGTGTTGCTGTTTGCTGATTGTAGATGAATGGGTTGTAGTGAGCTGCTTCGGGCCGGTGAGGTTTGTGGAGTGTTGGTCAGTGATGAATTCACATTTATGGAATGAAATGGTTATGGTGTTTGTGGTAGTTGATTATAGTGAAGTTTCAAGGCAAACAACAGATGATGGTAGATGATGTCAAACAGCAGATAAAGTATGCCTAGGTGGCTCTGTTGTATTGTCTACAGGTGATAGCAGGAGATGTTGGTTGAAATGTGAGGATGGATGTGGCAGGGTGTAATGGACAATGGTAGATGGGATGTAACCGTGAGTATGTTCTTGTTTACAGAAGTTTGAAATGTAGCAGACAGTTGAATTGGAGTTTGTTTCTGGTCCTCGTTCAATTGGGAGAAGTTCGGAGACGTGAAGTTGTAGTGATTAGGCAGTAAGGTGGAGGTTGGCAGTAGCGATTGTTTGGCGATAGTGCTGTGGGTTTTTGGTTGCTATAGTTTGGTGTGGTGAAGTGTAGAAGTTGAAGTTGTCCCGGCAGTAGTTGTAGTAGTGTAGAGCAAGGCAGTAGCAGTTGTGTTACAGTGGTGACTAGTGGTAATATATGGTTGCAGAAGGCTGCCAAAGGTGGAGATGTATAGTTGCAACTTGAATAGTGGGGATGTGCACTGTTTCTGGCAGTGGAAGGCAGAAAAGCAGCTTGCTAGTCAGGGGTTTGTTGAATATGTTTGGTAATGTGCAGAGAGGGTTGTATTGACAAGTAAATTGCAGTGGAAGATTGTATTGGTTGATTGAAGATATGTATGTCTTGCAGATATGTATGTTGCTGGGTGAATTGACAGTATTATTTTGACAGTAGTGATTCAAAAATAGATATTGCTGAAATCTGGGTGTATGGTGCAACAGTGGCTTGTTTTGTGAACTGTTGCAATGGTGGGTTGTTAGGAATCAAAAGTGGGTGGCTAAAGTGAAGTTGAAGGCACTATTGGAGCATTGTGGTGATGACTGGAAGTGAGTGATGTTGCAAGCTTGTATGTGCAGCATATGGAGGAAGTGGAGCTGCTGACTGTATTGAGGCAAGTCGATGTGGATTAAGTCGAAGACAAGTTAGGTGAATATGAACTGGCGGGCAGCTGAGTGAAATAGTGACAGCAGCGAAGATGGGAAATAGTTGTTTGGGTTTGTAGCGGTAGTTGGCTTGAATGGCACAACAGCAGGTTATAGTGGCAGATGAAAGGGGTTGAATGAAATGCGGTTGAAGTGGACATGAACAGAGGTAACTGCAAATGTGGAAATGTAGTGGAAGTGTAGTTGAATGGCACAACAGCAATTTTGCCAGAAGTAGGTGCAGTAAACACTGTTAACTTGCCTGAGGTGGGAGACTGTCCCAAAGGGGGTGTAGTAAAACATGTTAACTTACAAGAAGTGGAATTGCATCCCAATCCTTTGCTGCACTTCAAACTGATGGAATAGGGGATGAACCAATAATGGAAACATGCAAAGAAATAGAGGAAGGAGAGTTTATACCTTCAGCAGCTATTGCTGATGTATCAAAACTAAATAATATTCCTGGCAAGAATCGAAACATTACTGTAATGGAGACATACATAATATAGCACAATGCAGTAATGGGAGTGACATTATGAACTTAAACTCTACTGACCAACCACCATGCAGCATTAGTGTATCACGTGCAAAGGTGATAAGTAAATGAAAGGAGTTATTGCCATATGAGGAATCCTTTTTACAAGTCATTGAAAATCATGTCCGGTTTTTTATTTAATGTTATCCTAAATTTAGAAAAAAGAAAGTCCAAGTCCATCATCCATAACTAGAGCTGATGTTTGGATTAAATCTCACGTAAAAAAAATGGTGAACCAGTGACCGCAGAAGCTGGAAATGCTATTGTAAGTTTTTTTTATTTTATTTGTATATAAAAAATTGTCTGAAAGTACGATAGTTTTACCATTGTACATTATCTATTTGTTTTTATTTATGTAGGAGGAGATTAAAAAATTTGGTAGCCTATCACATTTCGGTTCGTCACAGAATGTCAGTGGAGATGCTCTTGTACATGTACTCAGACAAGATAAACCAGGATGGTTAAGGGCATTGGGAACGGGTTGTAGTTTAACCAAGCTAGCTGTGGCCCAGTCCAAAGATAAACAAGTATCGCAGTGTCGAGAGGAAATAGCACTTTCGTTCAAACAGTGGCAGGACTGCCAACTTGTCTTTAATTTTAATTGGCATATTGTGGATTTTTTCTATAGTATGAATGGGGAGGGGTTGTTGCAAGGCAGTTGATGGAAACTGTGTTGAAGTAGGGAAGTGATGCTCGTAGTAGACAGAACTATAATGACCGTGGTTGTTTGAACTGAAGCAGTTTGAAGGTGGAACAGTTCAAGTGAAGATGAAGTTTTTAGAAGTAAGGTGATATTGGTGGTAAGTTGTTTAAGGGATAGGGAGGGTTGTATAGTTTGTGATTGAGGAAGGAATGATTTTGACTTGGTGTTGGAGTGGCAGTTTGAGGAAGTTGTGATGATGGTTGTTATCAGGTTTGGGTGAGGTTATAGGGAGGAGGAAGTGTTGGCAGTGATGATCCAGAAGTCGGGGAACTGTCGGGGATGTTAGCAGTTTTGTGGTGGAGTTTTGGTGAAGTTGACATGGTGGACAGTTTGGCTATTGTCGGATTTGGATATGTTGTGGAGTTAGAGTTTGTATTCAAGGGTTTGGTGTTGATATGTTGGCAGTGTGTTGTTTGGATGTAGGGTGGTATTTCAAGTAAGTGTTAAAGATGAGTGACTAGAAGATTGAAGGGGAGACTGCTGAGTGGTCGAAGTGTGGAGATGATTGAAGTGTGGTCGAAGTGCATTTGTACTGAACTATAGAGATAAGCAATGCACGAAAGGTTAGGTTGCAGTAGGTCTGTTGAGTGATCAGAGGAGTTGCGGTTAGGTTTCAGAAGCACGGTGGTTCGATTGTACCAGTGATGAAGAACAGGGAAGATGGACGAGTTGTTTGGCAGGTTCGAATTTTTTTTAGTTGTGTTGTGGGACGAGTTGTGGGTGGTCGGAAGTTTGTATCAAATATGATTGTGAGGAAGTTTTGGTGGAGAAGTTGACTGTGTTGTGTTAGAAGTTGGTGTGAACAAGTAGTGTACAGGCAGAGGGAATGAAGGAAGGAAATGGGGATGTTATCAGGTGAACTTGCTGTTTTGAATGGAGTGCATGGTTGAAGAGGATGGTTGTCGTATGGCAAGTCTAGTGCACTGACTTCACAAATATGGTGTAAAAGTTTTTGGACTATTACAATGTGCTCACATCAGTGGTTAATACGCAGAGGCATATTTGTTTGAAGTATTATAGTCTAAGGACTTCTATATTTGTCCATTTTTGATCTTTGATACCTTCACCTCACAAATATTTAGTAACATGATTATTATTGTTTACAGGTAGATAAACATTTGTGAAGAATTCAAGAAGCAGCACTGGTTTTTGGTATGGTAACAGCACATGTATGTAGTTAGGTTGATTAAAACTGTTATGAAACTATTATGAAATAGTATGTATGGTAGCAGCACTACTTTAGCTGCATGTACTATTATGAAACTATTTATGGTAGTTTGGTTGTGTAAACGTATGGTTAACCTTTTGTCTTGGCACTAATGTTATGATATAGTGGTGATTATGTAATTGCTTTTGTTTGTGTTATTGTGGTTCATTGAATGTGTTATTTTTGAATGTGTATGTATTTATATTTACGTTATTGTATAAGTTTTGAAGTACTTGAATTGGAGGCGAAATCAGATGTAGTCGTGGAACAATAGGCAATAAAATCGAAACATACGGTGGCGGAGAAAAAGCGCAACCAAAAATATTTTTTGTAGCGTTTAAAAAGCGCTACAGAATCAGCAATTATAGTAACTCAGATAATCTCCGTGGCGTCCAAAAAACGCTGCAAAAAATAATAATAAGTGCAACAAAAAAGTAAGATAGTAAACGACACCTTTTCGATGGCGTTTCTTAAACGCTGTAAAAAAGATCTTTAGCAACGTTTAAAAAACGCTGCCAAAAATTCATTTATAGTGGTTTTAAAATAAATGCAACAAAAAATCATGGATTTTTAGTCGCATGTTTTCTAGCGGCGTTTATCAAAACGCCACCAAAACTTTTTGTAGCGTTTTTTGAGCGCCACTAAAAATCAAATTTCTCGTAGTGAACGTATCTTTTTTATTTAACATTCTCAAATATAAGTATATAAGAAAACCGATATAATCATTTAAGATAAACTCCTTCACTATCATGTCCAAAAATCAACAAAAGTTGGATGTTCATCTAACTAGAGTTAAATCAAAAGTTGACAAGATGACGGGATTCTTGGACAAAATTTGAAAGAAAGTTAGTTGTATAAGGCCCTCAACTTAAGGTTCTCTTCCTCTTCCAAAAGGAGCATCAACTAAGGAAGCTTCTTACAAATGGGATTTGGATGAAGAAGGAGAAGAGGAGAATGTGGAAAGTGGGCATCTTGGAAGTGGTGAAGGGTAAGTTAAAGGTTTACTTGATTGGTAGTATTTTCAGTTTGTTGCTTTAGGATTTTATGATTTCGTAGTTTGATTTAGTACTTTGCATTTTAGGTTCTTACAAGTGCTTGTTTGTGAGGTTTAAATTTGTTGTATTAGTGGATGTTTTTGTTAAAAACAATTCATGATGTTCTTGTTTTAGGATGCTTAAATTTGTGGAACTTATAAATACTTGTTCAAATTTATCCTTTCTTCTACTGATATATGTTTCCCTTTATCGATGACAAAGGGGGAGAAAACTATACGGTCATATCGATAGGGGGAGTACATAGTGAGGGTAAGAACTATTTTTTCATAAAATTTTATTTTATAACTTGTATATTTATCATCATCAAAAATGGGGAGAATGTAAGATAGTTTGATATTTTGATAGCAACAACTACACAAGAAATATTTTTGTATATACTCAACATTACAAGAAAATATATCATAATGTTTTATAAATCTACACAAGAAATAGATACAACAACCAAGACATAATGAAGATGACAAGAACGATGAAGACAAGACGAAAATGACAAACAAAATTACATTAGTCATAATGTTTGTGTCTAGTAGTATATGATTATTAAATCTCTTTAAAGTGATATACATATACATAAATCATCGAAGTTGCATTTCCATTTTAAAAAAATGAAATACATAGATCTGGTTGACTAAAACCACTCAATCAGTCGACTAATACAATATCAGTCATCTAGTCAAACTTGTTTAGTCGACTGATATACTTATGCATTTTATTTTTTATAAGACAACAAAACTAGTCGACAGTAACCATAGAAACAGTCAACTGATAACTCAAACAATCGACTGGTTCCATAGTTTCAGTCGACTAAAATGAGACAAAAATGGTCTATTTTCTTACTTGTTGAAAACTCACCTTTTCAACTATAACTAGTTGACTGGTACACTACCAGTCAACTGCTTACTTATAACTGTCATATTTTTTTAAATTTCTGAAATTTTTTCTTCCTCGAGCGAAAGGATATTTCCATTCATGAAGATTATACTTATCTCTGATAGTAGTTACTTCTCACAGATGCATATTGTTGGGATGTCTCACATTGTGTGTGGGTAACAGGTGCATATTAGTAAAAGAAAAGTCCTACTCCATGAAAAATAATGAAGTGGAGTGGTACATATATGAGTTTGGTTGCATGTAACAGCAAGGAATTCATTTCGTTAAAAGGGGTTGGCCAAACTCATATATTGCCCACATTTAGGGATATGCAGACTTGATTTCAACATGGTATCAGAACCGATGATAATGCCTGGGACAATACGCAATATCTCTGTAAATCGTGGTGGCTAGCAGTGTAGGCTTAAGTGGTAGGACTTAAGATGGAGCTAGATCATGGAACGTTAGATCTGGTAAAATGGCACGGGAACAAAGTCTCGATATGGTGCAGGCATCATGCTGGCATAGCGGAAAATGCATATATGGATGCGAGCCAAAGTGAAGGTCTGTTGGGGTATCTTGCATTCCGTGTGGGTAATAGGCGAACATTGAAGAAGAAAAATAGTCTCACACCGTGAAAAATAATGGAGGTGGAGTGGTATATATATGAGTTTGGTTGCACGTAATAAAAAGAAATTCCTTTTGTTAAAAGGTGTTGGCCAAATTCATATGTTGCCCTGCATAGGGATGCGTGGATTGCATTTCAACACATACAACACTTCAATCATTATACATAGCACTTTGATTCAAGAATTAAATATGTAATTTCCATTACTTTTCTTTCAAAATCTCTTGAAATATGTTCTTACATTCAATGGCTTTCAATTACAATATTGATCACTTGAACATGCAACAAATAATATTTAAGTGATAGTTTACTTCCATTCTTCCACTTATGCATGATATACCGCTTACGAAGAAGATTATAGGAATGATGTATTCTATCGACTCATCCATGTTATTTATAACACACGAAGTCAACTTTTTACTTCTTTTGTAGTTGAAGACCTATTGGAGATCTCCAGGCATGAAGTTCTGTTGGTAACTCAGGAAATTTCATAAGATACTTGTTCCTCCAAGTTAAGTGAGTATTACTTTTAAATTCACTAGGAGTCTAGGACTAGACGTAAGATGGGATGTCCGAACTAGTATAAAAATCATTGGTGCACTTTACTTTGGAATATTTTCATTGAAGTTATTGTTATTCAAGTTTTAATCTAGTAAAACAATTCATATTACTCGATCCATAGCGAAGACATTTTTCTTTCAAAATTTTCATATAAAATAGTTATTATTACTTAATATTTTGTCTCTAAGGTTTTCAACTAATTCAACGATCACTAGACATATATGTTACATATTTAGTTTTCAAAACAACAATGCATCACATATTTTAAACACATTATCACATTCATTTCTTCAAAACTTCGTTATAATTCATTACCGAAATAAACACAAAATTTTGGCACTTTTAATAACAAGTATTCCTTATTGGAACAACCTGCAATAATATAATCTGTACTATTATATATTATTAGTGAGTTAAATTTCAAGGGCGCAGAAGCCGTATCAATATTTTCAGAAATGAACGGTCGCATATGCCACTTCTTTTTGTTTCTTGCCCAGCTTTCCATCATTCCTTACTCCGCTTTATCTAATCCACCATTGCTTCTCATTCCCTTTTACCTAACCCTAATTTCATGAATAGAATCGTCTATCAAAATATTGGATTTCATGCTTTCATACCAGAACAACTCTCATGAACCCCTAATCTTCGTCTCTTGAGGTCGGAAGGGTTTAAAATTCAATATCTGGTAGATTCTTCCATTATGTGATGATGCCAAATCAATTTTGCTGACCAGTAGAACAATGTCTAGATGACGAACTAGAGATGGCATCAAATTATTCCAACCAGCTATGCGAATCTCAACCGAACATCGATGATGCCCAATTTCTGTGTGTTTGTTAGTTTCGGGACTACATTTGTGGCATCTATAGATTTGTCGAGAAAATGGTAATTTAAACTAAGAACATCCTTTTTATTTTAATTATTCTTCTGCGTAATATTACAAGAGTATTCCATCTGACCTTGGCTATTTTGTTCAGTAATGAATAGCAGATATCATTGATACTGTTAGCGCCAAAATTGGTCACTAGCACCCAAATCCAGATGAAAGCACCAAATCCCAATCACAACTCACAGATAGGATGTATATAGAGAGTAATAATATGAAGAACAATCAAAATTAAAATGAAAGCGGTAAAGAACAACAGATTTTATAGTGGTTCGGCTCTTTTATGCCGAGAGGCAACCAATGCCAAACCATTCCTTATGCTGAATCATCCTGATGCCTTACGACCCGCCCAATGCCAAGCATACTCGTATGCCGAACGAGGCAACTATACCGAACGTACTCGTAGGCCGAACGAGGCAACTATGCCGAACGTACTCGTAGGCCTAACGAGGTAGCCATGCCGAACGACCCATCCAGTGCCGAATGCTCTCTCCAATGCCGAGCGCTCTCTCCATGCCGAGCGCTCTCTCCAATGCCGAGCGCTCTCTCCAATGCCGAACGATCTCCAATGCCGAGCGCTCTCTCCAATGCTAAACGCTCTTGCACGCCGAACTCCCATAGATGCCGATCGGACTATCATCCGTCCAAATGGTCGTCATCCATTTAAACCGAATCCATCATATTCCAGCTTCGATAGTCGTGAAGTTGTTCAAGTTAAACCCGTCTGCCCGTGGCCTTGTAAAAAGGAGGGTTAACACTTTCCCCCCAAAACACGCCTTGCTGTTGGAAGGCGTGTTTTGAATAATTCCGAATCTAATATCCGAAGTCCATAGCCAATTCCATATCCATCCGGACTCGGTAACCGAGTCTTAGTCCAACCTTATCCAATAACCAGTAACTGAACCCATGACCTCTCCGGGTCAATATCCAAATCCTCTGCCGTGCATAGCCGATATTCATATCCGTAGCCTCTCCGGGTTCTTGTCAAGCACAGTCCACACCTGACGATCGAAGTCCAGTGTCCATGAACGTTGAGTAGTGCATGGCTTAAGTCCTAAGCCGAATCCTGGTCGCTTCGAACACTTGCCAAGCATTGTCCGTACTCGACAGCCTGAAATAGTAACTGATAATATGGGGCCTAAGTCCTAGACCGAATCCTGGTCTCTTCGCACCCTTGCCGAGCATAGTACATACTCGACGACTTGAAATAGTAACCGATAATATGAGGCCTAAGTCCTAGGCCGAATCCTGGTCTCTCCGGACCCTTGCCGAGCATAGTCCATACTCGATGACCTGAATAAGTCGATTTGCTGTGTTTGGACAAAGCGACCTACCCCTTGCCAGGTATAATGCATACCTGACGACCATTTATCAAAAACCAGATAAAAAATCCAATCGAAAGCCAATCCAAAATCCAGATCAAATCAGAAAACAAAAAAATCCATATCGAAAACCAATATCCAAACCAGAAAACAATCATCCAAATAAAAGTCCAAATCAAGAAACAAACAAAACCATAAGTTCAAACCAAATTAGAAAAAATCAAATGTGCAAGCCAAAAAAGGTAAAGCATATTTCACAAACTAGAGCGTCGCGATTTATCATCATCTCAGAGCATGCCTAGGGCTATCTCCATCCCCATATATGAGTAAGTGACTTGGCCGTTTGCCCATAGTTTGCAACTTATTTCATAATATCCCAATCAGTTGATGACCAATCGACCATCATTCATGTGCCTCGCACCATCACTGTGTGAGGTAGTCGGTGGTTGCTCCTGCCCTGCCGCTGCATCCCGAGCTTTGACGTATTGTTGCAACTGTCCATTCCTTACATGCTCCTCAATTATGTCCTTTAAGTGCCTGCAGCTGTTGGTATCGTGCCCGTCCAAATCGTGGAAGAGGCAGTGTTTTTCGGATGCCCTCTCATGTTCGGAGGGTTCTCTCCTAGCCGGCCTTCGATAGGGAAGGTGATTCCGAGTTTCCAAATAAATCCGCTCGTTCAATCTTGTATAGGTGGATAATTTTTGCTCTCTCCCCCGCTTCCTAGCCTTTCCTAACTCGTCATCCAGCTTCCTCTTTCCTTTTTTCCAAGCCTCCGCCGGATGGTCCTCCATCAGTCGCGCTCACCTCCTTTAACTTCATATCTGAGCATGCATCTTCCTGCCGAAGGAATTTCTCAGCTTCGTGAA
This sequence comes from Allium cepa, assembly GCA_030765085.1. NCBI lineage: Eukaryota > Viridiplantae > Streptophyta > Magnoliopsida > Asparagales > Amaryllidaceae > Allium > Allium cepa. The sequence goes on from CM060937.1 coordinate 154,697,138, forward strand.
AGAATTCCCCGAGATCCATCGGAGGGTCCCGTATCAGTGACACTTTGAAATCTGAATTTTCTCTAACTCCTGACACTGCCGCCATTAAAACCATCGATGGATCCGGCCGATCCACCGAAGCAACCTCTGCATTGAACCGAGTTAAGAAAGCTCTTAGTGATTCGTCTGTCCTCTGTTTTATCGATGTCAGTGTCAATACATTCTTTGGCCTTTTGATATGTATCTGAAACTGCTTCAGAAACCTGTCCACCAACTCTGTCCATGTCCCGATAGATCCTTCTTCCAGCTGCCTGAACCACATAGCGGCTATGTCTGTTAAGAATAAAGGGAAACATCGAGCCATAACTTCTTTCGATGCCCCCAGCACCTCCATGTGTCTTGTATATCTCATCAAGTGATTTGTTGGATCGGTCTTGCCATTGTACACTTCCACGTTAGGTAGCTTGAAATCTGGCGGATTCCGAGCTATCCTGATTTCACGAGTGAACGGACTCTTGTTTACTCCTTCTAGATATCTATTGGTCAACCCCGCGCATGGTTCGCCTGATAATCTCAGGTAATCCCGCATTGTACGTCAAGGGATGCCCCCCGAGTTTCCGAGGGAATTCTGCTACATACTCTTCATCTCTTGCTCTTACATTCCAACCAGCATCCTGTTGCGTGGTGTTAGCTGGAACCCCTCCATTTCAGCATTATCTGATGGTGCGCCCCCGAGTCCAGGTCCATCCAGATTTTTAGTTGTCTGTTGATTGGGGGTTGCCCCCTACTGAACCATTCCCTCTGCTTGCTGGTTGAACGCTTCTGATCTGACTCCATGGATCTGAGCCCCCGCATTTCCTGCTTGCGTAAATTGTCTGAGAAGAGCCTGCATCATCTCCTCTAGTCTTTTCATCATGACTTCCATTTCCTCTTTGGTGATGTAGATGGATGCTTGACCTGCTCCAGCTCCAGAGGAAGCCTCTTGACTTCCTTCCTGATTGCTCCTTTCTGTCACTTGCTTTCTTGTTGATGGCCTAACCATTGCTTTCTAGAGTCTAAGTTCCTAGCTCCAAAATCCCTGAGTATTTGCCTTCTCAGTGAAAGCATCAAAATGTTAGCGTCAAAATTGGTCACTAACACCCAAATCCGGATGAAAGCACCAAATCTCAATCACATCTCACAGATAGAATGTATGTAGAGAGTAATAATATGAAGAGCAATCAAAATTAAAATGAAAGCGGTAAAGAACAACAGATTTTATAGTGGTTTAGCTCTTTTATGCCGAGCGGCAACCAATGCCGAACCATTCCTTATGCCGAACCATCCTTATGCCGAACGACCCGCCCAATGCCGAGCATACTCGTATGCCGAACGAGGTAAGTATACCGAACGTACTCGTAGGCCGAACGAGGCAACTATGCCGAACGTACTCGTAGGCCGAACGAGGTAGCCATGCCGAACGACCCATCCAGTGCCGAACGCTCTCTCCGATGTCGAGCGCTCTCTCCAATGTCGAGCGCTCTCTCCCATGCCGAGCGCTCTCTCCAATGCCGAGCGCTCTCTCCACTGTCGAGTGATCTCCAATGCCGAGCGCTCTCTCCAATGCTGAACGCTCTTGCACGCCGAACTCCCATAGATGCCGATCGAACTATCATCCATCCAAATGGCCGTCATCCATTTAAACCGAACCCATCATATTCCAGCTTCGATAGTCGTGAAGTTGTTCAAGTTAAACCCGTCTGCCCGTGGCCTTGTAAAAAGGCGGGTTAACAGATACGTTCTACTGAATATAGTTTGTCTAGAATATTTTATATTTGAAGTGAGCAACAATTTCATACAGATAATTATCCATGCATTTGCACTATAATAGTCGAATATATTAGGAGCATTGGTATCTATTGGTGAACTAACTATGCATTTGCAGTATATTGGCTGAACAATATTCGGAGGGGTGGAACCTATTAGTTAATATGTTCAACTTAGAGGCAGTGTGTACTAACGTATTTTGTGTCACTAGGTTCACTATATAATCATATATTGTACGTAAGATATAGTTCATATATTGGTCTATTTCAGAATTTAGTTTGAAAAGAGAATAATTTTAAAACTAAGGTTAGATCCACGCTTAAAGATCTTTGCATGGTCAAGCTTTTTGATGGCTTTATTTGTTGTTTTTTTTCCTAGAAACTTTTACTTTTATTAGCCTAGTATTTTATTAGTATTGCTATATTGTTGCTGTTGAGTTATAATTTTGATAAACTTCACTGTCATGTTTAAAAGAATATATGCCATAACCAGAATTTAGCTAATTTATTATATATGTACTAATTCTTAATTCATAAGCTTTCAGTTAAGTTGTTTTATAATTGAACTATTATAATCCAAACCTAAGCATTTACATGAGATTAACAAACTGAGTTTTAAGTGGAAAGTAAACTGTGTGTAGAAAGGCATATATTGGAGTATTGGTCTAGATTTGAGCTTACTCACCCTTCAAGACATGGTGCACTACTCTATCTTAACATGTTTGTTTATACATAGTACGATATATTAAATTTTAATGTGATAAAACAAAATCTTTAGAGTACTTGAGTTTAGACATTTGTTATTTTATTAATGTAGGGTACAATACCTTTATACAATAAACCCCAAATGATTATTTCTCATTGATATTTTGCTAGATATCCATACTTCCAACGGACTTTATTCAAGTAATATATTCATCAGTCAGGTACTTCACATATAAATAAGTGAAGAATGTGATGATGCACTTACTTTCCCAATATTTTAATGATATATGATATTCAAATTCGTAAGGAACAGCAGTTAATTAGCATGTAGGTTTTCCTGTTCCTAATCTCATGATGAATGAGCATTTGCTTCTGTTCATAATCGCCACTTTTTCTGGTACGAATCAATGTTACAACTTATCTCCATTTTTTTCAAGTACAAATCACCTTTATTGCTTACTTATGGAACTCTCCTTAGTGAGAAACAATAAAGTCCAAGTTTACTATTATTTTCTCATAGTTTTTATGTTTACAAAATGCATGCTTCCTAGGTTAGGCGTATAAGGAGGCAACTGAGGTCATTGTCTTAGAAGATATCGTATATGTCTTAGAAGATATGGGAGCATATCAGAAATAAACAACCTAATGTAGAATGGTATAAATGCATTTGGAACAGGGTGAACAATCCAAAGATGGCAATCTGCACTTACTTTGCCATCAAAAACAGATTGCCAACTTTGGATATAATCAACAAATGGGGCAAAAGTAACTCTTCACTCTGTTCCTTATGCAATTTATCGAATGAAACAGTGACGCATTTATTTTTTGAATGCAGCTACAGCTATTATATTTGGAATCAAATCAAAGTTAAGTTGCAGATTACTAATACTAACAGTATGGATCTTTATCAAATCATCAAAGACATCAACTATCATTTCAGAAATAAAGCTCTTGAAAGTGATCTGGCGCATGTTCTACTTACTACTGCTGTTTATTATATTTGGAAAGAGAGGAACAACCGTACTCACAACAATATTAAGATGACCAAAGAGCAAAGATGGAACATTATCGACAATGATAGCAAGATCATTCTTCTAAAATCAAAGAAAAAGATCAGAAATCAGACCAAATTTGAGTTTCTCTCGGAGTGTTGGAGCAAAGAGGCTGGTAGTAAGCATATCGAACATTATCTTCTCTATCCGAAGACTTATCACGCTGATCTCAGCTCGCATCAGTATATCAATCAAGACAATTTTGTGCATCGTCCCAGAAACGACTCCAATAATGGCATAGGTAGTTGCAATGCTACAGATCTAGGTTGCGATAACACTAGATCTGTATATTGCAACCTCATTTCGCACAATGCAGACATGAGAGATCATTACAACTCTAATCTCGCTGACAGAAGCATGAGGAGCAAATTTAATCAAAGTCTCTCTTATTGGGAGAGGGGAGAAAGTAGTAATAGAAAGTATACGAAATAGATCTGCTTTCGTTTTCCTTTTCTCTGTCGCCATTTTTTATTTTGTGTTTGTAATTGTGTCGGCTGTGTTTTCTGCGGATGCTAGGGTTTGCTTTTTGTTTGTTGTTTGGGATTCGGGTGTGTTGTTTTCTCACCCGTTTGTTCTGTGTTGGGCCGGGCCCTGTTACCTTTCTTCAAAAAAAAAATATGCTTGCTTTCAGACTGTATATTTTTGCTTATTGACCCTTATAACACCTACTCTCTAATGGCCTACAAGCTAATAATGTATATTGATCAGTTTCAAAAAAGATTATGGACGAAATTAAATATCTAAGCATAATCTTTGAAGTAAACATAAGTTTGCCTGACCGCTTCTTGGCAATCCATAACTTGGTGCAGACGATACAAGAATCATTAAGAGAGGAAAGTTAACGGTATTAATGATCTAATGATATAGGTATCTTCAGTTATAGGTCCCTTTTCATTAGTTACTCTAATATATATTTTTAGTTTTTTCAAGTATTATTTAGATATACCTTATGGTCGGTACCACTAAAGTTTAGGAGAATGTATCAACGTAATATATAGATTATATCTTGATGTTGTACCTATTTTCTTGCTTCAGTAAGATTATTTAGATAAGCTTATTAGACACACAATGGTACGTATGTATGTAATGGTGAGGAACATATTAATACAAAATGTATAATATTACACACAAACCTATTTTCTTGGTAATAGGTGTACAGTTTTATCGTAGGTATGAAATGTTATTATGGCTTTGTCATCAGCGTACTCCAACAATGTTAACATTACAAGTTATATAGTAATAGAAAAATCCCCTCCAATTTTGGATTTAATATAAATATATTGTCAAGTAAACTTCTCAAGTTATTATAAGTTTAGGATTTATTTTCCATACTTGGTGAATAATATTCTTTTTTTTTTTTTTTTTTTTTTTTTTTAAATAAAGAAAATATATATAACATCCACCAAAAGCTGTCAACAAGCCTGACAGGTAACCTGAGAACAAAGCAAAAACAGAATCTATACAATGACAAAACCAACAAGCCCTGAAAAACAGCAACAACCAAATAAAGATAAAACCACCACAAACAACCCAACAACAGACAGGTCGGATACCGGAAAGAGAAACAAAACTCTGAAAACAAAGACCAAACAAAGATCGGGCGAAGAACCACGCCCTCCCCATAGAAATCCCTAACAATAAGCAAAGCCAGAACCCAGGAACCAGCCAGAGAACTATTCCGAAAAACTCCCAGAAACAACCCCATAACCAACATCGTCATCGAGCTCCGGCAAGGCCACCGCCCGACTACAATGAAGTAGGAACAGTACCCATAGATCAAGCCAATCACCGCTTCTACTACCATATCCGGAGGAAAGACAAATGGAAGAAGCCCAGCGGACTCACAGCAGAAACAATAGTTTCCAGAACCCAGCAAACCACAACCCGAATCCGAGCGAAAAGAAGGAGCATAAGATCCCAAACCAGTACCCCATGGAAAAGATAGGAGAACTCGATAAACCCAAACACCGAAGCCAAAACAATCACCAAGAGCCTGAAGACAGCTGCGCTAGGAAGAATGACAAGACGACCCGAACACCACCGGTAACCGAACCTGAAAAGAAAAGCCACACAGCAAAAAAACGAACAAAAACACAAATAAAAATGGGGAGGAAGATGGGAGAGGAGAGAAGGATCCAGATGGGCCAGGGAAGAAAAGGAAGGAGAGGCACCCGACAAGCAAAGAGAGTCAACCAATTCCCGCTCTGACAGAAGAGCGAGAACATGAAACAGAAAAGAGGTTCACAAGATGAGCAGACCGCAAAGATACCATACCACGAAAAGGACGGCCGCGAAACGCTAAGAACACATCCTCTCTGACTCTTCGAATAACTGATAGAGGATCCATCGGAGATTCATCAAAAATTGCCTTGTTCCGCGCACACCACAGATGCCAGCATAAAATACAAGGAATCAGACGGAAGATGATTGATCGAAGAGATCGACCAGAACACCCAGCCCACCAATAGAGCACCAAATCTTGGGAAGTGGACAATGTACCACTGACACCAAGAAGAGATCGGAAGTAGTTCCAACAGACGTTGGCACACCAGCCACCGAAGAAAAGATGGTCCACGGTCTCCATATCACCGTTACCGCAACACCTGCATCGGGAAACAAAAGGAATGCCGATCTGCTGGAGATTCGCATCCACCGCTATTCCCTTGTGGAACAACCTCCACATCAGGACAGAAACTTTTGGGGGGATACGAACGTCCCAAATGAACTCAAAAAAAGGAAGGATAGGAGATTGGAGACGAACAGAATTCCAGGCCTTCTGAATGGAAAAGGAACCACCATCCCATCCGATAAGGCCATTGTGAGAATCAACCAGAAGTTTGACAGCTTGCATATGCTTCCAAGTCTCACTGGCGAAAGAAGGAGAACCGGTGTAACCCGAAGGAGCAAGACTTCGGTATTTAGCATGGAGAAAATTCGCCCATAAGGAGTCGTTGGTCCCAAACCTGAACCACAACTTACAAGCGAAAGCCGAACAGATGTCCTTCGGATTGCGCAATCCTAGCCCGCCCTCATTCTTCGGACGACAAATAACTTTCCACGACACCCAGTGATAACGACGGTTATCGCCCTTTGAACCCCAAAAGAAGGAAGAAGCCAAGGATTGAAAGGAGCGGAAGAAAGAGGAAGTAGGGGTCATAGCAGCGAAAATATGAGTACCCATAGAGCATAAAACAGATTGAATCAGAACCAGTCTGCCAGCTTGGGACAGAAAAGACGAATTCCACCGAATAATTTTACCCCTCACTTTATCCGTCAGAGGGTCGAAAATAGCATTCAATTTCCTACCTCTGTAAAGAACAATACCAAGGTAAGGGAGAGGAAGAGAAGACGCCCTGAAACCAGTAAAGGACTCAACCCACGAAACACGCGAATGGATCATATCCCGAGCAGGAATGAAGCTGGTGAATAATATTCTGCTGAATAAAAGTTAAGCGATAATTTCTTACTTTCTAATGCTTGCAGGTTCATTTATTTTTTGTGATAAAAATATGCATGATTTCATTGTAAACGTGTTCATCATAGAAAAAAACTTTTTGTGGAGCCAATTCTTTACCAAAATTAATTCTAATTGAAAAATAGTGGTGTGAAAAGAAATGATAAATATTTGTAGACAAATATCTGGGTAAACCTTATTACCATGTCGAGGAAGGATTTTTGTTTAACTGTACCCTTAGTTTGGTTCATGGTGCTCTTTTTGGTACATCTATTTGCTCAAGGTGGACATTTCAAATGATATTATGTTGGGTAAACAAATCCAAACTTGCAATATTCATGCTTACTATGACAAAAAAGTTTAACAATGGATTTCCTTTTGCATTTCAGTTAGATAAAGTTAACGCATAATCGTGACTGCTTGATGACAATCGAAAAATATCGAAAGAAATTCATTTTTAATTCATTATCATTTGATCTTTTTCCCCAGTAGATTCAATAACATTCATAATTTTGTATAACAGAAGTAAATTATTGCTTTGGTGTTGTTTATCATTGTATTTAAGTGTTAACTGGCAATTTTTTCATGCAATGCAGTATGAACACTATACACGACTGTTTTCTCATCAACTATCGATGCATGATATGAAGTTAATACAAAACCGTTGATATTATAATTGTCCACAAATGAAAATATTGAAAAATTTATCATGAATTTACAATCTGTCTATGATCTAGAAATGAAAAAAAAGGTTTCTCTACATAATTCCACATAATAGCCATTTAATGTTTTGTCTGAATTTGTTTATTTAATGTTTTGTCTGATATTCGAGAACCTGCACAATTACAAATCATATTAAACAAATACCGTATTCACATTTAGCGACCATTGGCAACTTCATATGGTAACTAACTGCATAGTTGTTGATTTACCTACCTATAAACATCGTAAAATGAGGTAGGAACATGTATTTGGTTATTGACAAAATTAAGCACAATCCAGCTAAAAGTATACCTTATGATGATATTGAAGTTTATTATACCTGCATTAATTGGTTGAAGGTTTTCGTTAGAAAGCACTGAAGCAAGTGGTGTCATTTTATCAAGAATGATTTCGTTGAAGATGGAGACAGACACAATGGTAAGATAATATAGGATTTTAAGAGTTGAAATTTTGTTCTTCTTAACTATTTTAACTTCATGCTTCAGGTTCGCTGAGATGCATGTATTTGTAACTAATAATTACTTATAAGATATTGTGTGGATGGAAAGCCATTTTAAGCTTAAAATACTTTAGTTAATGTGTCTACAAGAAAAATTAGCTCATTGATACTATCAATTTTTATTTCATATAGTAGAGTAATATGATGGTACGAATTTCCATTATGCCAAAGAGGATGGAGCTTCTGTAAGGAATGGAAATAGCAGTTTTGGCATAAAAGGGAGTGCTATATTCAGATAGATTTATAACAGTCCTTTTCTCTCTATAAAAATTCATGAATATTTATATGATCTTTTATTAACACTCAACCATTTACAAATATGATAGATGGGAAAGAATGTGGTCATTGATAATTCAGTTCATGTACCTATAAAAAGCAGCAGATGCTGACATTTGTCCATTCATAACTATATATTTGTGGTATTTATTCCCTCTATAATATACAGCTTTTTGAATAAAATGGGAACCCATTACTTCCCTAATCAACTTTCTAATACAAGTTGCATTAGGATGAATGGTTGACTCAGCCTACAATCTCTTTTCTATACCTCAATTAGTAGCACCAAGTTTTACGCTTATTGCAAATTATTTTTTATGGCATCTAATAATTGAATAGTAAAATATTTTTTTATTTCTTCATATCTTATGGCTATATTAAGTAGGGCGGTAAGTTCTATTATTTTTCAGATGTTTTGTAGAATTATAAACCCTTTATTTTTTCCCTTTGGAAATTAACTATATTTTTCTTGCACATGCCATGTTGTTCATCATTTTTATAAAATGTAACGCATACCATATGAACCGTTGACTTTTTTGGTATCAAATTAGTGTTTCAAAAGTGGATTGAAGTGCTCTATATTGACTAATAATATATTTTACTCCATTTCACATTAGCCTTCCTAAAAGTGTAAAAAAAAATTCACGCACATTATCTATTCTATCTATTTTGCAATCTTCTTCCAACTATCTATTCTATCATTTGTTTTTCCACGGTTGACATGTTAGTATACAAATAGTTTGAAGTGGGTTTCATATAAACACTATTGGTAGCATAGATTTTGCACTAAAAGTTTCACTTCACTTGATTTGAAATGTATTAACTCTTACGTAAAGAACAAATCCAACATGTTAATTAGGCACTGCTTCAAATAAAAATTATTTAACCTTTTTATTAAAACGCGACACAAGTGTCAACTAAGATTGCTTTATATTTTTTCTATCTTATTTGAATATTCATCCACTATTCTCATCTATTTACATTCACCCATTCTGCAATGACTATGTGATGCACTGTTAAGACATTTGCTGCACTCAATTAGACATAATCTCGATTTCATGAGTTGAATATTTTGTTTTGTATGTTGGATGTTCAAATAGACTTATTAATTGTTTGCTATTAAATTTCATCCTCTAATTCTATGTTCAAACTATATAGTCACAGACGACGAAGTCCAAAACCTCAGCGGTTATCCACTAAATTTTTATAGAGTTGGATATGTCATCGAAGGCCTCTACAGCATCAAAAACTGTCTTCCGCCTCTACCACTAATTGGCTTTGATTGGATGACATCCTTGCTTTTCCCATATTAGGATTGTTAGTGCCTCAATGTTATTTTTCCCCTTTAAAATGTCATGCTCTCGAATCATCCGTTGCTTTTTTCCAAATAGTACATGCGAAACAAATATGTTAATGAAGTTCGCATTTTGACATTCTTGGTTTTTTTGTTCACTGTTTTCCAATTTGTTGTATGGATTTGACAAAAGGTAATCTTATTTGATTCACTTAGAATCATGCTTGCTGACATATTAAGTATAATGACATGTAAGGTATATTGTACTTCATTTCAGAAAGATAGGTTTGAACCATCCCTAACTACATTTAAGATATTTATATGAATTTGACAAAACATCCACTTTATACTTCAGCAAACAGTATGAAGCTATAACATAGGAGGTACGTTTTAGTTGTCACTGATCGGCTTTTGTTGTAGCAATGGTTCGCCATCACCAGACACCAAATTCGTACATATGATGTCTAGCATGTGTAAATAAAATTGTCATGCTTGCACATTTTCAAGTTATCTAGCGAACACAATTTTGTTTCCCTTCGTATAATCTTCATACCAAATCATTATTTTCCAAAAACAGACGCTCTTATTTGGTATATGCAAGGTTTAAATTTTAATACACAGTCTGTTAATGAACTGGTATTAAATTTGGTTTACATGCTACTAAGGTGATTTTGCAATGTTAAAAAAAAATGGTTATCAACTATCCATGTGCATAGCACAAGTTTGTTCGATTAAGCAATGATAAATTAGTTGCAAAAAATGCTTTCTAACTATTTTGCGTTACCAATTTTATACAACTTCTTTCGCCAACCCGTGCGTGAAGCACGAGTTCGCACTAGTGGTTTAACAATTCATAACAAATATACCAGGGTTCCATAGCTTAGCTGACGTAAAAATCACAAAAAGAATCTTAATTCAAGGTGGTGGGTATGCATAATATAAAAGTATAAAAACTTATGTTCCTCACTTAAACCTTCTAGGCAGAGGATAGAGCCTATGAAGTTGTATAATGAGATTATTACAGTAAACTTCATATACTTGTAACTTTTTTACTCAATTTGTACTCTTGACGATTAAGAAATTTTCCAATGATAATATTTTAAGGGATGTTATCAGGTATTCTATATTTAACAACAATAATAGTAAGATTATCATGCTACAATCATAACATCACAACTATACAAATTATATAACATTTATTGAAGTTCTTAATTCATTTTCCGAATCAACTTTCCTTGATGTTTTGGATATATGAAATATATATTACATTTGATATTTTAAAATGAAGTTGAATGTATGAAATATTACCTCCAGTTATGTTGTTTTATAATAAGTTTAGAGACCTATGGAAGAAGTCCATTTAGAAATTGGTAATGCATTTAACAATAAAATTGATGAAAAGAGACTTTAAAAGAAATAAAGATTCATGAACCATGAAAACATATGCCTATAATCTTGATTTCTTCTTCCGTTAATCAGTCTAATACTAATATATTTTTTATTTTTTCTGGTAGTTGCCACTGAGAACACAACTCTCCATGACGGATTTTTTTTAATGATTTTCCAGTTTGCATGAATTAATGGATGTTAATCTTCATTAATCATAATCCAATCATACTTAAATGTTTATCACTGCTAGGCTAATTATCAGTTTATATTCGAAATAATATTTGACAAATTACCTATTTATTCTATGTAGTTGATCATTTGATCCATTTTTTATACCTTTTCAATAATAAACAAAGGAATACTATAAAAAAATGCAAATTCTTACACATCCTATTACATGATATTTTTGTATTGAATATAAAATTATAAATAAGACTCAGAGTATAAACTTGAGAATACATATGTCAATACTTTACATATGTCCTAATAATTCAAATGTGTTTGTGATATAATCATCGTTCAATCCATCTTTCTCTTCTCAACATTAATATCAATAATAAAATATTTGATATTTCTCATTATACGACAAAGTGCTTAAATTTGAACATATACCGAAAACAAATCAAACGTAGAACAAAAATGTTCAATTGACGAGATTATATTTCCGCAACTGGGAAATTATAATTTGTGTTCATATATTTTATTTATCACTTTTCATGAAAGCATATTGTTTCCTAATGCAATACAATATGAGAAGATCATGGAAAAACTTTGTAAAAACATGTTAGTACTAACACTAAACATTTGTACCAGACAAGCACCATTGTCCAAGTGGTTAATTGATTTGGCTTTGGTGCAAGAGGTCACAAGTTCGAAACTTGCTTTCGAACATTTATTGACATGGGATATGTTGTCCCAATAATCTGTTGTATATAAAAAAGTACCATTTCAAAAAAAAAAAAAAAAAAAAAAAAACATTTGTACCAACAAATGGTAAAACATAAGTACAGATGTTACCTTCTTAATGTAATGCACATTCATAAGCTAAATATTTTCATATAGGTGCTGCTGGTATTGGTTATATTCATTTTAGAATATTGGTATGAGTGCAATTACACTCATGAAAATTTATAGTTCATTGACATATGTATGTAGAATAACGTTTAATCCCAGTTACTATGGTTTTCAAAATAGTTGTTACATTTTTTGTTAGTGAACAAATAAATGAATAACAATAAATATTATTTCTCCACCATATTTTTTTATAGAATCCTTAGTTAGAAGTGGCTGTTAGGAATTTTTTGGGATCACTACACAACTAGATTTAGAAGAGAAAGTGGTGAAGAAAGCAAACAAAAATAATTCCTCCAAAAACAAAAACTTCTATTGATTCGATCAGAAAATACAAAAGAGACCTAAAATTGAGAAGAAATCTCAATCGAGAAAAATCTCAATCTCAAACACCCAACAAATACACTTTTCCCATACATCTCTTGTCAACCCTAGACATGTCTATTTATAATAGACTTGACAAAATATCTTTTTTAAGAAGCTACTGAATACTTCCGTTAATCTTTCCCATGTAGATAATTTGTTGCCTTCCATAATGCAATAAAGAGGCAACTGAACACTCTGCCAAATACACAAAATCTCTTAAAAGTGCAATTAATCACACTCCAAATTCTATCAAATCTATAAAATAGGCAATGAATTTGAGTCATAATTCCACATAGACTCAAATATCTCCAAGATCTACTTAAATATGGAATATATCACCAAAATCTAACAATCTCCGCGTTGATATAATATTTCATAAATGTCATCCGAGCTCCTCCTAGAACCTCAACTCCAAACAATATATCCAAGGAAACATATGTCTTCACCAGAAGATAAACCTCCCTTCAAACTATGCATGCCCGCCAATAGAACATGCACATCATCAACAGATCAGAATTGCTTGTAATACCATAAAGACCTCCAACTAGGCTTTATGGTTTTCCGTTGTTGACTCCACCTTGATTCTGACAAACTTGTCTCTCCAACTTCACTTGTATAAGATTTTGCAATCTTTAAGTTTGTCCAAGTAATGAATAAACATTATTGCTTTTCCTCTTCGCGCGCATCACCTCCGTTACCCTTTCAAACCCTAGTTACTCTACCTCGAGTCGAGAAGTTACAACCTTTCTCTTCCAGCTATCCAACAGAAACAAAGTTCCTTTTAATTTATGGGATATGCCTAACCCCAGTAAGCGTCACCAGTCTTCCAGTGTTCATCTTCAACCTGATAGAACCTATTCCTTAAACATGTAGATCTCCACGTTTGCGGACTCCAAATGCTTCCCTTTGATTGCAAATGTGGAAATATGCACCAGAATCTAGCACCTACTCTCCTCCTCTACTCATATCAACACAAAGAACATCATTGCTAACGCCAAAGTTTACCTTCTCATCACTGTCTACCTCCAGCTTATTTTCACTTTCTTCTTGAGTTTTCACCCTCTCTTTATCTTCTCTTAATTTATTGCAAAATTTCAACCGATGACCAGGTTTTTCGCAGTAATAACCAATGAAGTTTTGATCCGTATTTGGTTTGAAAAAGCGTCTTTCTCTCCTTGCAAGGTAGACCTCTTCCAATGGATTTGTAATTTCCTTTTCTTCAATGGCATTTTCTTCCGATGAGTTTATCATCTGCATCTCCTCATTAAGAAGGCTGCTAACCATAGTATCCATGAAAACAACACCACTAGAATTTGAATTATTCAACACAACTACAAGAGTTTCTTAACTTTCAGGCAATGAGATCATTAATATCAAAGCTTGTGTTTCGTCATCAACTTTGAAGCTTATGGCTGCCAATTCGTTCACAATTGCTTGATAGTTGTTGAGATGTTCACCAATCGATTCACCTTCCTTTACTTTTGGATTGACCAACCTTCTCATCAGAAATGTCTTATTTGTTGCAGAATTTTTTGCATAAATTCCTTCCAATTTCTTTCGTATTACAAAAGCAGATGTCTTACAAGCAACAATATGAAACATAGAATTCTCTATAAAACACCGAATAGTCGTTGCTGCCTTCCTATCCAAAATTTCCCACTTTGCCTCAGTTATGCCGTTTGGCTTTCTTTTATTTTCCAAGGGTTGGTGAAGATCATTAAGATAGAGAGAATCTTCCATCTCTGCCTTCCACAACCCTCAGTTCTTTCCATTAAGCTTTTCAACACTCATCTTCTCCATAGCCAAAGACTCTTCCAAAAAATTTGTGTAGCTGGCTTTGCTACCAACTGTTAGGAATTTTTCAGGATCACTACACAATTAGATTTAGAAGAGAAAGTAGTGAAGAAAGCAAACAAAAATAATTCCCTCAAAATTAATTTTTTTATTGATTCAACCAAGAAAATACAAAAGACACCTAAAATTGAGAATAAATCTCAATCCCAAACACCCAACAAATATACTTTTCTCATACATCTCTTATCAACCCTAGATATGTCTATTTATAATAGACTTGAAAAATATCTTTTTTAAGAAGCTATTGAATATTTCCATTAATCTTTCCTATGTAGATAATTTGTTACCTTCTCTAATGCAATGAAAGAGGAAACTAATCACTCTTCTAAATACACAAAATCTCTAAAACGTGCAATTAATCACATCACTTACAAGTTCAAAGACTTTATTTCATTATTTATCATCTCTTTGAAATTTCTTATGTCTCATAAAAGGTGCCTTTTCTTAATTTTGTTATAATATTTCCATTTCCTTGTGTTATCTCCTTAATTCAAGTAGTTATCTATTTGTTATGTTGTCATATATTAATATTACGAAAGGTGAATTAAGGCTCTTCATTACCAGTTCTCTACTATTTTTTTCCTCTCAGGTTTCATGTGGCATCTTACAATTAATTCGGTGATTTAATTGTTGGTTCGATCAAAAAATTTCATTTATTTTTATATGCATATTATCTACTCCATTTATTTCTATTATATATATTATTATAAACTTAAAAGTGAGTTTATCAATTTGTACCTTCCTACCACTTTATTCCATTTATTCCATATGAGTGTTAGAACACGCGCTTCTCGTGTGATGATGGGATGTGTTTTACATGTGAGCTGTTTATCTACAAATTATATATACTTAACGCATTCAAGGGAAAATGATTTGCACAAATAGCAGCCATATTTTTACACAAAAATCATGTGTAATTAATTTTAATTTCTAGGTTGCAACATCTGATTTTTTTGTTATTTTGAATTTTTATTTATATTATTAGTTTATAAAGAACAAATTTGCAAAGGACATTTATTTGTTGGATCATATTTTTAAGCGATATTAAGATTTGGTAAAACTTATAGAGAGACATTTTGAATTTGTAGAGGAAATTTAATTGCTAGATCATATTTTTAAAGGAAACTAAGATTTTTTTAATATTTCTAGAGGGGCATTTTTGGTAGTTTACGCTGATACAAAAAAAGTGTGACATTAAAGGTATTACAAATATCATTAAAAATAGATATATTCACATCTTCCATCTACTAACATATGGAATTTTTCTTCAAAGAATGGCTGATTTTCTTTTTTTCCTTTATGTTCTACTATTTAAATGGTTAATCTCCAACAACATAATAGTTTTTTTCAATTTTATTTCAGTGCAAATAGCATGTTCTACTTAATTTATGATTTTTTTTTCCTTTTTTCTCCCTAAAAAGTTTCTATTATTCCATAAATCACATTAGCATTAACTTCGAAATTAGTGGTAGCTTATATCAATATGTAACAAAAAAATATCAAAAGATACACTTATGCACATTTGTTCCTTTTGATAAATTCACCATAATAGTTGCTTCATATTTTAACAAAAACTCCCTTCCTCCCTAATTTTTTTGTATTTTCTTGGTTATTTTTATCTCCTTTTCTTTCCTTCCTATTTCACTTCACATAATGTTATCTCTTTTTCCATTTTCATACATAAACTACAATTAAAGAAATCTATTCTCCATCTAAGTCAAACGAAGAGATCAATACAAATAACTTTTATTTACTCTCTACCAGAACTTGAATGAATTCATCAGTGCTTTTCGCTTTTTATTGTTCTAAAATTTTATAGTAGTTTATTCATGTTTTGCAAAGGTTATGTTTCTACATATTACTTTCACATTTATTGTCTTCATGGAAATTTTGTCTAAAAGACTATAAAAAATATTGGCTTACTGGATCGATCGATCTCAATTTAAAGGTTTGGTTTTTATGTTATTAACCGTCTTTTCGTTTAATTTGAAGTTCACTTTGTCGTTCAAATTCTAGTTTTATGATTTTAGATCTTTGCTTCAAATTTTGTATCCAAAATTATATTTTCTTCTTATTTTAGGTTCAATCTACATGATTTTGAACATTATTTCTTTGCAAGGGATTATTGGATTTATTAATATGTGGATACCATAAAATCTTTGACTGTTTAGTAAATTGGTTACAAATAAATTGGAATTAACCTTTTGTTCTTGAGTTCTATGTTTACATCGACGTCCATCTGATTATTATTTATTTAGTATGATTATGAATTCCATTTCCTTCATTCGTTTTGTAGAGCAAAGTTAGTTTCTAACACATAAGTACCAAAGAAACTTCAATTTTGCATTATCTACTAAAGGTAAAGTTTATTTTGTTTCCCATTTGAGATATAAGTGCATGAGAAAATCAAATTGAGGAAAAATCATATGTTCTTCTTATTAGTGTTTTAATATGTATGATTATGAAATTTTTTCCTTCCTATTCTATAGGAGATTATTGATTTATTAATATATGAATACCATAGAATCATATGTTGTTTTGTGAAACCTAGAATAGTTGAATTAATATTTTTGTTCTTAACTTTTGTGTTTGCATCGGCTTTCATTTGATTTCTATTTGTTTATACAATTATGAATTTCATTTCCTCTATTCATTTTGTTGGGTGTAATTTGTTTATAAACAGAAATACCAAAGAAAACAAGCACCATTGTCCAAGTGGTTAAGTGATTCGGTTTTGGTTTGAGAGGTCACAAGTTCGAAACTTACGTAGTGTGATTCGAACGTTTATTGACATGTGATTTGTTGTCCCAGTGACATGTTGTATATAAAGTACCATTTTAAAAAAAAAATACCAAAGAATATTCAATATTTCATAATCTACTAGAAGTAAGGTTTATTTTTTTCCATTTTAAAATATGAACATATACAAGAATATTAAGTTCGGGAAAATATCATATATGAAGCATAGTCAAATTATAAATTTACATACCATATTTTGAGAAAAATATAAATGTGTAAAGGTTTAGTTGCAAATATGTGTTTTATAAACTTAAAATTTTTTTTATTGTTTTACTCAACCTAACATTATTTTATAATATCATATATCATCCATCTTAAACAATATAAGGTTTAACACATTTTTGTATAGTGATATTTCATAGACCAACAAATGTTCATAAAGAGCATACATTTTTTCCATTTTATTCATAATTAATAATATGATGTTAGGGATTTTACAGAACATTACTGTCATTAGTTTTTATTTTCTATAGAATTTGTTTGATATTATTGTTTTGAAAAATGATTTATTAATAATGTTTAAAAATAAATGTATGGATTGTATTGTTGGAACTGGACCAGCCCAGAGCAGAAGTTATGGGTGAATTTCAAAAAATTTACCATATTGGATCTTTCTTAGTTCTATGAAGTCTAACTAAATTCGAACATTTCTAAATTTCATTTAAATAATATCATTTATTTTATTTAAATTCAAATATATTAAGATATGAAATTTATTTATTTGTTTTAGTTTATACATCAATGTAACATATATGTGTGTATGTGTGTGAGTGCATGTGTAACATAACAATCTGTGAAAGGTATAATATGCCCATATGTAGATGTTGGGATTTACATCGCAGTAGACATATTAGCTCATTTTGTATGTCATGTATATTGTCTAAATATGTGCATGTATGTGTGTTACAAAACACACGCATGCACGCACACACAAGTATGTATAAATATATTATATATAATATATGGACATAAACCATTTATATATAGATAAATATATAAATTAAAAGGGAGAACAATTACTAAAAATTATTTATAATTCAAAATTAATTTAGTTTTGTAAACATAACAATTTTAGTATTTTAATTTGTATATATTATGAATAAAACAATGTTTTAATCCATGAATAATTAACATAAAATAATCTATTGATGAAACTTAAAATTTTACAATTTTCAAAAATCTAGGATTATAAAATAGAGCTCAGAAAAAATCACGAGATTTTCCAAAGTTGAAATATTATTTTTAAGAATAAATATATTAATTTCGGCAATAATTATTTGATATAAAATAATATATTATTAAAAATTAAAATTTTAAAATTTTTGAACTTCTAGGATCATGAATGAAAGGCTACAAAAAATTTTAAAGAATTTTTCAATCAAATTATTATTTTTAATAAATCATAAATAATTTTTTCAAAATAATATTAATTATTTAAAATAATAAACTTTACCGAAAAGATTCTAATTTTTTTCTAAACGTTTCTGGAATGATATAAAATTTTAAAAAAATATAATTTAATTTTTAAGATAATAGTTATTTTATATATAATAAACAATTCAAAATTCAATAAGTTTTAATTTAAAAATATGAACGTATGTATAATAATTAATTTTTGAATTTATAAATTCATATTATATATAAATAAGTACATTTTTTTAAATCATATATATACGTATATCTTATATATGCATATATGCTATTATGAGAAAGAAATATACACTAATATGTGTATATATATATATATATATGAATTTATTAATAAATAAATATAAAACAACTATTAATGAAAAAATTGATTTTGTACAGTAAACAACATTTATCTATACATAAATCAAATAGTATAATAAACAAATTATGCACATAACCAAACTGATTTGTGACAACTACATCTACTTACAAAATCTCACATAACTAAACATATAGTAGCAATATATTTAAACAGATATGAAATTGCTCATTATAGGATCATAGAATATAATTTAATTACTACAATATGAATTAAAATTACCAATTTAATGATGCCTTTGAATCCACGTTGAAGCAATGACTTCCCTTCCTTTCGTTGTTTTTGATTCGTCAGATTGCAAGTCCGGAATCACCGACCTCTAACTATCGAATAGTATTATTTTAATCTGAAATATATTTGATAATTTTGGAGTGGATTGCGAGCTATGTTTTTAACTAGAAATGTAGAAGGTAATGGTGGCTAAAAAAGGTTAGTCGTTATTTTAGAGATACATACATACGTACATATATATATGTATGTATGTATATATATGTATGTATGTATATATATGTATATGTGTATATATATAGCCACCCCTAGACCATCCGAAAACCGAAATTTTGCAGCCCTAATGATGGACCTTAAACCCATCTAAGCCCAAGCCAAAATACTATGCAATTAAATCTAATATAATCGCTTGTCGATATTGTACATCGATCGATATATATATATAACTGTTATAAATATATATAACATTGTTTATTTATCAAATCATATTTAAAATTTATAATTAATATCTCATAAATATTAATTAATTTACAAGAATTATAAACTAATTAAATTGTTCGGTCTCAAGGGAATTCATCATTTCGGCTGTGTAACTCTTGGGTGTAAATTTGATCAACGATTAACATCGAACAGTTCTAATGTTAACGTTCACATGTCACTTAGCAGGTGGTGTGACATTATGGCCAAATTTACGCTTACTCATTTTCGGTAAAATCCCATTTCAGTTTAGTAAGCGTTACCCGGTTGTGACATTTGTTTACACCAATTCTCTTCGTCAAAACTATATCACTTTGGACTTATAGAATTTGGTAATGGTCAAAATTCCAACCTCATCCAGATTCAACTTTATAGTCCAATACAAAGTCTTTGGCTCAATAATAACAATTATTACCAACCGAAATGCTCTAACAAGAGACTTTGACTTTGAGTTAACTGTGATACTAACCGCATATAACCGAGGAGGCAAATCCTCTCTTGAATAGTGCTTCACTTCCAATACTTCCACTCGACCCGACTACAGTCACTCGATGGACGCCATGCCATGATTTGGCTATAATCAAAGTAGAGCTTTCATATTGAAGATCCACAGTATTCTCAAGTCGGGAGAACTGTGTAACAGTCATATCGATATTTTCTGTTTAACCTTAGTTATATTAACCAACAGAAAACTGTCGAGTTGGTCGTTCCAAAGTTATCCAATAACAATTAGTACGTAAACCCTAGGTGCCCTCAGTAGTCATGAGTAATACATTGTCCAACATTTGGAGAGCATTACATACTTCAGTCTCTATGGATACATTGATATCCAGTCTTGATGCATCTTGACTAGGAACATTTAAAATGGTATATTTGTTTCGTTGTGATAAACACTACAAGAAAACTTACTATACACAGCATTCAATCTCAGCGTTTAAACCAAAAAAGCTGTTTTTAACCGTAACTCTATTATCAAAATAAATAGGAAACGCTGTCATTTATTTCCCTCCTTTTTGTTCCGAATTTTTTGTTTGACCGCTAACTTTTTAATTTCCCGTCATGTTCTCCATCTCTCCCTTCTTTACTCTTCTTTTCCAGTTTCTAAAAAACCAACAAACCCTTGTTAATCTCCCCTTCTCCTTCCATAAAGCGAACAAGCAATGAATGAAGCTGGCAATAAAATTTTCAATTCTCTCCTCCATCTGCGAATTTGGGAAATCTCTTTCTATCTTTAGATTTTTTGTTCTCCATTTTTCCTAAAGTGGATGTTTATGTTTTTTTTCCAGTAATGACTAGGAATGCTGAATTGAAAGGTTTTTCTATCGTTGACCAAAGTTCTGAATTAAGAAGATTAAGGTGAGTTGATCCTCACAAAACCTATCTTTGAATATTTAAATGCGTTGTTATATTCTTGATTCCAACTGCAGTTCTTTGAAAAAAATTAGTGTTTGTTGAAGTAATTAGTGGCTACGTACTGAAATCCATCTGTCTTTAAAATTAAATAAAACCTACTGCGTGAAATTTTTTTGGGGTAATGCTCTATTGTCCTATTGCTTTCATGCCTTGTTTTACTTTCCTCTATGTTGAATAAAATCGTTGGCTTAAGCCTCACTTTCATCTTTTACTGTCTCAATGCGTTGTCCGTAGTCTTAAAATTTGGTTCTGTCATGCGTTTGTATCTTGATTCATACATCCTTACCCTGCTTTGTTATGTGTGTCCTCTGCTAGTTGTTTTAATTTGTTTTGATTGTATGTCAGGCTTAATTAATTCAGGCCTTCGTTTGTTTCATTGTTTTTGACTAAATTTTTGTGCGTCCCTGTCCCTGTACTTTTGAATTAGTTTCCACCTTTATACTTTCAGTCTTGTTTCCTTACATGATAAGGGTTACATGTCCCTATTGAAGTTGATTTATAGTTTGTCATGTTGCCATGAATTGAGTCACGCCCAAAGTCAGTTGCCTTGTCTTTGTTTCGTTCGCCATTGCTGTGATATGCGCATAGCCATTACCTTGCAATTGAACACATTTATGCAAGCCTAAGTGCAAAAAATTACTTCTTATGAATAGTAGCAGGCTGTTGATTCAATGCTTTCTAGATGCCTTTGCTTTGTAGCCTTGTAATTGTAAATATTAATTTGGGCCTATATGCGAAATTCTTCATTAGTGAATAGTAGCAGTAAATTGTCTTTGGTTTATTTGTACTTAGATATATACTGGTTACCTTGAAAATAGATTATACAGGGTACTGATGTTTTTTTAATTTTTTCCTAAAATTACGACCTTTTGCCAGTGGTGATAAAGTAATGCAACCATTTTGTTAGCCTCTAGCATTATGTAATTTTGTTGATTGCATTTGTGTTACTTATTTTTATGGTTCTAATGTATTTTCCTTATTACTTATCCATTATTCTAGGAAAGGGTCAAGATTATTGGCAAGATGAAAGAATATGAAGTAAGTGTCATGTTGCAGTCTGATGTCCAGTATATTTCATCCCTATTAGTATAGCAAAAAGAATCATAAAAAAGATGATCCACAAAAGTTATTAATACAAGCATTAAAACAAGAGCATGTATTATAGAAATTAGGGAGTAACTACTAAAAACTTTAGAGACAGGCTGGGTGTTTGGTTGAAGAGAGAAGGATAATAGCTTGCAATGTGGCTGATGGAAATCTAAAGTAATATGAATCAAATTGCAGCCTGCATAGTAGCTAGAAGGTGGGATGCAATCAAACACTGAGGAATGGTCTGTGTTAAAGGGATGCTCCACTGGTACGAACTACTTGCAAATCTATAGCTAA
Organism: Allium cepa; assembly: GCA_030765085.1. NCBI lineage: Eukaryota > Viridiplantae > Streptophyta > Magnoliopsida > Asparagales > Amaryllidaceae > Allium > Allium cepa. The sequence continues at coordinate 154,719,697 of CM060937.1, forward strand.
TACAAGGTGTTTGGGCATCTAATTCTTAATACGGCAAGTATTGCGAGCCTGCAGTGATTCAGTGTTGCAGCTTCTAAGATTAAATAGCAGATTGGGATGTTGCAAAGTGATCAACCAGAGAGTTGTAGAAGGACAAACATGACAAGACACTAGCTTTCAGTCAGTGTTTGATTGCATCATAAAGACATGTTAGGTGTGTTATAACTAGCACTAATGGATCAGCTGCTCTTTCTAATACAGATTTAATAATGAAAGAAGCACAATGGTTAGATTGATTTCACTTGAAATAAATTCATTTATCATCGTATTCTACTCCTGGTGAAAGCTGATACTTGACCCAACCTACTTTCTTAACAGGTTAAAGTGGTCAACATTTTCAGATGCAAAAACAAAGATAAAACGGAAGGGTATAGAAAATGTGGAAAACTAAGGCAAAGAAGTCTCCTATAAGTCACTTGTGATTCAAAGACTTACCAAGAGTAAGGATGATCATATTGACCATGTACTTCTAGTAATTTTACTTTATAGCTCAATTTTATCATGATATATCCTACATCTCTGGAATATAATAAAAAATCTTTGTTAAACTATCTAGTCCCAACTCATTGAAATCTAACTAAATATAAGGATCTATATATAACCGAAGAAAGAACACACTAGTAATTTAACTCCATTCCAAATCAACATCATAAGCCGGAAATTGGCATTTGCAAGTAACAACTATATAGTGGAAAAACGAAGAAAACAGAGTTTGTAACTTTTTAAATGGGTATTTTAACAATTACATATTTTCCATATGCTTAGTCAAAGGGGAGGCACGACTTTCTTCCTTCGTGCAAACTTCAAGTTACATGTATGTAGTACTATTGAAGTTGCAATTCTTTCGTATAGTTCTTTTCTCTAATAAGAATAATGTATTAGTCATGCCACAAGTTGTACTGTGAACAGAGATTGTCATTGGTGAGTTTCTGACATTACCATACTGATTATACCAATAGTGTACTTTTCTTTTTTTAATACTATCGTAATCCAATTCCCGGTTGAATAAGCACTAGCGTTGTTTTTCCCCAAAGCTTTCGCTATTAGAAAAACTTTACTTCTTTTATCCCAATATAAACAAGCAATGTCTTTTATATGATATTCCAACCAAAGTAAACGAAATAACATTATTTTTGATAATAAATCTTACCCATATTGTTTGATTCTGTTACTTATAATCTTGTGTAGAAGCAAAATTTGTTTTTAAGTAAAATTTAGTATTGAAAATGTAGTGTTTTTATTAAGGTTTATCCTAATTTTTCAATAACCAATGATTTTAGGTTTCTTTTTTATTTTTCTGGTGAATTTTAATCCAGCTGGAATTAGATTTTGGTGTTATGCACATGAGCAGAAATTTGACATTTGGAGGCGTCTGAGTTTCTTTTTATTTTTGTACATAAATAAAATATTACATATACGAAGATATGCTTAGTTAACGAGAATTTGTGTTGCTTTTAATTCATTTACCTTAGAATCATTCGGGCAACCCAATAAATGAAGATATGCAATGTGGAATAGTTTCATACATTAATTGAAAAAAATAAAACCTATATTTGGTAATTTTGCATTTACAGGTTAAAAGAAAAGTGATATCAGTGCCCTGGTCTTGTATTTGTTTGCAATGGATACTATGTCAAAAGATGGAGAGAGTTTAGATGGTAGCATATGGGCATTAGATTGAACAATTGATCAGCCTATGGAGGAAGAGACAGGTAGCTCTAACCATGCATATATAAAGAAGGTACAATACAATACATTCTGCCTATTATTCTTTTGAAAATCTAGGTAATCCGGCTAGTCCCCTGCGTTCTTAGGAGGTGTATTTTTTATCATCGCATTCTATTATTAGCAAGATGAATTATCCCTGTAAAGGTTTGAGCCTCAAATATTTAATTTCATTTCTTTGTTTTGCCATATGAGCTATCCTTCGGCAACCCTTTTCCAATAATTGTTTTTTGTGTGTTAATCAGTCTTAATTAACATAGGAGTTAAAGAGATAGCTCTTCTATTTATATTTTATTTTTCCTCTGAAAGGCTGCCATTTAATGTTTCTGGCATCATGGTACTAACGATGTTTTCTTCTATTCAGTGTTAAGGTTATTTATCCCTCTTTTCACTGCTAAAGATATTGTTTTAAGTCATGATGCAAACTCCTCTTTTTCATGCTAAGCTTGGTAAAGACACTCAACATTTGGTTCCTATATTTTACTATCTGTTGGTTTTATATTTTAATATTGTACACAGTAGTATTTTGAACTGGTTCTGCGTAATGCACATATCCATCTGAAGTAGTCAAATTTATGTTTTAGAATTATTTTTAAAGCTGAACCTCCTGTGCATCAAATGTAAATCTAAAGAAGTGCATTTTCTCGTCCAAGTAGTTGTGATAGTAAATATGTAGAACTTGAGCATTTTCCGTGACACTGTTAAAATTTAGTTCATTAGTGTGTGTGTGTGTGTGTGTGTTTTTTGTCCTAGAATTACAAGTAAGATGATATGTTCCTCAGTTGAATTTCGAGCTTGGTCAAATTATTCTTTGTTATGATTATAACAACTATGCTTTGATTAGATTAAATGATATTGGTGTGAAAAAATTCCAGGTATATTTTGAATCAGATGAGGTACATGCATGCATTGTAACTTGCGGAGGTTTATGCCCTGGGCTTAACACTGTGATTAGGGAAATCGTATGTGGTTTATTACATATGTACGGTGTTACCAAAGTATTTGGCATTGAGGTGAGTTATATTGATTTTATATCATTTTTTATAGTTTGATAATCACTGGAATTAATGTGAATTGTTGACATTATAGGGTGGATACAAAGGTTTCTATTCTCGCAACACAATTCCATTAACACCCAAAAGCGTAAATGATATTCACAAAAGAGGTGGTACTATTCTAAGTACATCGAGAGGTGGACATGATACTTCTAAAATAGTCGATAGCATTCAAGATCGTGGGATCAATCAGGTATCTTTTGTTCTGTTTTTCCCCGTATGCTATGCAAGGAACATTTAGATCAATTAATGATTTTTCATGCATATGAATGATACATAGTACATTTAGGTGAAAGTATTGATAATTTTCTTGTCTCAGGTCTACATTATTGGAGGTGATGGTACTCAGAAGGGTGCTTCTATCATTTATGAGGTATTTGAAACAAATCAGTTTCATTTGTATCTGTACATGTGCACAAATGCACATGAGAATGTAATAATACCGTTCTACAGTATAGAGTTATGGAAGAAATGGACAAAACAAGATTGTTTTGAACAATGAAAACAGTTGCATAAAGTTTCAGTTTTAATAACCAAACGCACTGTATCCAACTGTAATAACAGAAAACTCTAAGATGTAAGTTCAAAATTTGGACCTTTTTTATATTGTAAAAAAGTCTTTAGACTCTTTACTCCTTAGGATTTGCTTTATTAGCAGAGACATTCTTGCTTATCGTTATATTTTCTCACTTTGAAATTTAAAAATTGAAGACAAATAATATTCATTTATCTGTAGGAAATTCGAAGGCGGGGACTGAAAGTTGCAGTCGTTGGAATCCCTAAGACTATTGACAACGATATTGCGGTACTTAACATGCAATATACTTGAAATTTCTTGTCTGAATCAGTGATACAGTACTTACATGATCATTGCATGTAAAAATTATAGGTTATTGATAAGTCCTTTGGTTTTGATACCGCGGTTGAAGAAGCTCAGAGAGCAATCAATGCAGCACATGTTGAAGCTACAAGTGCTGAGAATGGTGTTGGACTTGTAAAGTTAATGGGACGCTACAGTGGTTAGTTTCAAACCTTGATGAACTTGACTGCAACTTAAACACACAATCAACTTTGCGCAACTTTTTTTATTTTCCTCTGAAAGGAGTTGGGATAAACCTGGAATTTTTTTATAGGCAGTAGCAAGAGGAGGAGCTTGGCAAAGGAAGGTGAGGATGTGAAGTGATAATGAAGTGTTGAAGTTGGGGTATTTATTGTATTTGATGGGAGTGTGAACTGATTTCAGTTTTATATGACAATGGTGTAGTTGTTTGGTGATGCAACAGTATGTAGGCTGGTGATGACTGTGTGCAGTTTTGATGTAGGGGAAGCTGTCGAAATGAGATGGTGTAACAGCAGTGTAGTACATTGGTTATGATGTTTGGTGGAGGAGTTATGTGGGACAGTTTGATGGGGGAAGTTTGGAAATGGTGATAGTGAAGTTGAGGGAAGGCAAATGAAGTTTGCTAAAGGTTGATGTGTTGTATGCTGGTGGTAGGGAAAGTATGGTGTGGTCAGAGGGTATTTTGTAAGTGATGGTTGATGAAGGAGTGTTATCAGCAGTTTGATGGTGGGTTGATAGAAGAGCAGCACTGAAGTGTAGTTTTGTGACAATGTATGGCAGTAGTGAGATGTTTTGTTTAGGTTTAAGGGTGGTCGAAGGGTGTAGTTGAATGGCAGTGATGACAGTTTGGAGGGGATGCAACTATGGTTGATGTGTTGGTATTTTTAGGTATGGTTTGGATATGGATGAGTGTTATGGCACTGGGAAGGATGTATGTTGCTGATGTTCGAGTTTGCAATGGCAAGTTGTTTATGTGCAGAGGTGAAAGTTTTTGTATGGGTGATATAAAGGTAAGGCAGTGAGAATTGGTAACAGCAGAGGTTTATCAGGTTTGAAGCATGTGTGAAGTTGATGGTTAAGGTTGATGGAACAATGGGTATGTAATAGGCAGTATGTAAATGGAGTTGTATGCTTTGTGACAAGGATATGGTGATTGAACTAGTGAAGGTATGGTGGGCAGAGGTGTTCGTTAGAGTTTTGTGACAGGGATATGCATGGTGAAATGGTGAAAGCAGTGATTGTATGATGGTGAAACAGAGGCAGTTGAAGTTAGTGTGATGGTGATTAGGTGGGTGGTTTGTATGGATGTGCAGTAATGCACAATTTTGTGATGGCAGTGGGCAAGTTGCAGTGAGGTTTTTTTTAGGGAAGTGAATGGTCGTGGCAGTAAGAGGTTGTATGTGCAGGGCAGTGAGGTGGTTGGATGAAGTTTGTGCAGGGCAGTGGGAAGTGGATGAACTTGAGTGGTGATATGCATAGTGAGGAGGAAGGAGCATGCATAGTGTAATGCAACAGACTAAAATGTATGGAAATTGAAATGTACAGAACTGAAGTGGTTGATTTAGTAATAATGCAACAGAGAAGATGGTTGCTGTCAGGAGTTTTGTGTGCACAGAGCATGCATTGTGTAATGTTTAGATCCATATAGTAATTTTTTGGCGCAGTTAAGCATTTTAGCATATGAAACTTCAAATTTTTAGATGGCGTTTACTCACTGATCATTTCAAATTTCTTCATTGCAGGTAATTAAAGATGGCGATGACACATTCTTCTTCCGTAGCAAGTAGCAAGTAGCAAGCATATGAAACTTTTTAGATGCACGTTTTGTTGTTGGCATTTGGTGTGGACTTACTGTATTGATATTATACTTTTACTTAACATATAACGTGTCTTTGTTTAACAGAATTTGTGGCAACTTGGTTTACTTTGTTATTTTTGTTTATGGATATTATTGAAACTTGGTTTGTGGATGTCTTTTGTTTATTAATATTCTCTTAACTAGTTTATGTAACCAATTAATAGTTATTAGAACCTGTTATATATACTAGTTGCTTGAATATGCTTAAAATATAGTTTTGGAATATTCAAAAATAGAGTGGAATATGTAAGCTGTTATATAAATAGAAGACAGCGTTTGATTAATGCTGTCAATGAAGAAACAACAGCGTTTAATTCGTGCTGTAATTATCTTGAAACTGTCAATAACAGCGTTTATCACATGCTGTCGAAATAGTTGATGATTCAATCACAGCGTTTTTAACATGCTGTCGAAATTGTTGATGATTCAGTAACAGCGTTTAGAAAACGCTGTTGTAAACAGTTAAAGTAGAATTTGAACATCTTCGACAACTAAATTATAAACGCTGTTGAAACATAATACAGCATGTCTGAAAACGCTGTAAAAAGATTATTGACAGCTCGTAATAAACGCTGTCACAGAGATGTTTCAACAGCGTTTATATAAAAGCTGTTGTAAGTTATCTATATACGACAGCATGTCGTTATACAGCGTTTGTAATAACGCTGTTGTATCATATTACAGCGTTTATCAAACGCTGTTAAAAGCCTTTTGTGGTGTAGTGAAAGTACTCACGGTTACAACACTTTGTAACTACTATCACAAAATATACCATTTATGGATTTTTGTATTAAATATATTTTTAATTAAGTTGATTAATTAATATAATCACATTATATCAAGTATATAATAGGAAGAAAATACCTTTTATTTCGAACAAGATTGGTCAACGAGTTAGATATATGTAACAAATTACATAATTGCCCCTAGGGCATACCCCTGGCTCTATCAATCTTCCACTTGCACTTGGGGTCAATTATGGAATCAAGTTCCAACTTCTCCAGCTAGTTTTCTCAAAACCAATTAGGCCAGTCCCTTAATGTATGGGTATGCTATTATGTTTTAATTATCTACTTTGTCGATTAACTCTCTTTGACAATGGTAAACTGCCTTTATCGTGTGGAACAATTCGAAGTATGTCTTTCGACTTCTAGTGAGCTTTAAGTTCTATCATGACCAATTTCATGACATTGTTATCTTATGGAAATATCATGGGATTCTTAAATTCGGAATCACCTTTGGCTCAATTATAAATTTGTGTATTTATATCTATATGCATTGGTTTATTGTAGCTATTCAAGTTAATGTTCTCAACATTTCGTTGAATCGACCACAATCACCTTTATTTTGAAACATTTTCAGATTAAAGATTTTAACTTGAATTTTATCATTGACATGTTATACTTTATATCACTTATAAAAGTCTGTGTCCAAATATACCTTCATAACGAGTTTGTTGTTTCTATAAACAATTCTCTAGTATTTAATAAATACGTGAGAACACCTCAAACAACCATTTAGTGATTTCATTTTGGATTTTATATTTGCTCCACATATCAAATACATAAAAAACACAATATTATACACAACATAACCTATATGATAATTCATATTGCTAATGCATAATGAATCCAACTTACATGTTCTCTTTTTAATAGGGTGCTCTTATATATTGTTTTGGGACAATCCCTATATCTTTTATACTCATCATAAAGGACATCATTTACAATCCAAAATTGAGTATTAAAACAACTAAATTTGATTATAATAGAAGCATATTGTTAAAATCAACAACGTGTTGTTTACTTATAGTTTAGAAATATCAATGTACCTTTTAATGTTCTTTCTTATAAACACACGCTTCCTCTGCACTTTGATTGAAAATCAAAATATTTGATATGTCTATCAAAATACTTATTTAATCTTGATGCTTATAGAATGATACATTTTATCATTTCTTGGATCATATCCAAAGACTCACAAACCCAATATCGCTCCCACTGACTTTAAGGCATTTTTGGTTAATATATATAAATGGCTTACCCTAAATCATTATTTAGAATTTTCCGTTTTAATACATAAGTACCAAACACTTAATCTTATCGAGCGATAATTTTGTGAGTAAATCTAAATTAACTTAAGCATGTTGAATACCAAATCTATTATGCTAATTTCAATAATCGAAATTTGTGATATTATTCTTATCGACATTGCTCATTTAATTCCAACTACATTAGTCTTTCCAATAAAGATACAATCTCGGCCGATGGATCACATATCTATGCTACGATCATATTTTGATAGCGTATTTGAAATTCTTACAGATTTGCGCATCACTGTGAAGTTAAAGCACTCAACAGATTTAATGTGGAGTAGGTGCAAAAAGTTATTACAGGGATACAGCGAGGATATAGCGGGATATATCGAATGACTCAAAAATAACATAGAAGTGTTTTTATAAATATTTAAATGGTAATTAAATTAAAAATTAACATTCAAATGAGTTATAATTAATACGTAAATAATTTTAAATAAAAACATGTGCGAATATACTGTAAACAAACGTAAAACTGTTATATAGCATAATTGAATTTTGTAGAATAGTGTATTTTCATTTCTGAAAATATATTAAAAATTCAATTAAATGAATTAATTTCATAATTTTTATAATGTATAGATGTCATTTTTCAATTCACTTCTTTTAAAGAGGATATAGCGGAAATAGCGGAATATAACGGGAATAACAGGATATAATGGAAATAGCGGGGCTTAAAGCGGAGAGGCTATATTTAGGGCTATATAAAAAAATCGTAGCGGTGAAAATCTGCTATGAGATATAATAGGTTTATAACGGGGTAATAGCGGGGCATTAACTGTGTAGGTGCGTCATACCAAATAGAGTCAACAATCTTAATGGTTTAATTGAACAACCGAGGGTGATGTATATTTTCAACATTAATAAGAAACTCATAGTTTCTCTTCGTTGTACGAGAATACTTATTAGACAATCTAATGCTATGTGTTCATTTGAGGTTAGTTCATTTCACTTCATCTCATATAATTAGTTCTATCTTTGGGTCGGATCCAATTCCATATAATTACCAAAAAAATTTCAAAGAAATTCCTTCACAATGAAGTTGATATACCTTGAAACAACAATTGTTTTTAAAACTGATTTTAGTTTACAAAAATTATGATTAAAACATAAATATGTCATTTGATGACAGACCTTCCCAAGAAACTTTTTAGAGATTCATACAAGATTCCTCATGAACAATTATTACGTGCAATTTTTCGACCCGCACAACCTGCCAACTTCTTGGCCTAGGATATGTTGGGATTTCTTACAAACCCTTATCTTGTATGATTTTGTAAACTGTTGTTTAGATGAAATAATATCAACCTTGTGTACTACTCTTAAGTACATGATCTTATAGAAAGAAACTAACTCAATTTCACTCACAGTTAATCGTAAGTTGTCCAACAATGTCCGATTACTCCTTATCGATGCATCATTATGTATCACATGGAGGAGTGACTTATGGGATAGAATCTATATTCATTTTTAGGTACATTTGGAAGTGTTTCCAATATACTCACTTACTCGACCAAATCAAATCATTTTATTCTATTGCATGTTATTTTATTTACTTTTCTTTTATATTCTATGATTTTACCATAAACTTACTATATATGTATCTAATACGCATGTTCATGTTGGTAATATATCATCGATGAATTTAACAAAGTATGTGGATCCCTTTTGGTATTAATAGACTTGTAATTGCATACATCAATGTATATTAATTCAAAGAGTTCATCCACTCTTATGATGCTCCCACTGAATGGGTGCATGGCCACTAATTGTTTGAGATATAATTAACATGTATCATATGATTCATAATCATATAGTTAAGTTATTTCTCAAAACTACGGCTTAGTCTATAATTCCAAAACAACTATAAATAATATTAGAAACATATGTATTTTAGTTGCATCACTTTTCCTATGAAAAAAATTCCATAATATAGTTCTATTGCATAATGAATATTCATAATACTCATATTGAAATATAGTTATATTTGTTTTTCAGTCAATACCAAAAATAAACATTATCTCATAAAAAACGTTCGGTACATTTTACAAAAACAATTTTCGTAATTTGATGCAATCATTAGGTGCTATATGGCATGCTCCCACTATTTCTACCATTACTATAATAGTGTGCTAAATTTAGAGGTCCACCATTCACTTAGTATTGTTAATATTGTTTACTTATTTCATATGCGGCACCTAGTTTACAGTGGAGAGTTCTTTGATCAAATATCTTAAACTCAAATAAATAAACATTATAGAAAATAATTTTCTATATGAAAATACATTTTGGAATAAAAATCATATTTCATACTCCAATATTAAGTATCAATTATTATTACAATTCTTGTTTCCAATGTTCCTCTATGAAGCAGAAGTGACTATTCATTCTCTTTATTCCAACTTTAACTTAAATTACATCTATTCTTATACATTCATTTTTCTTTCAAATGGTCAAACTATTCAAAATAAAACCTAACTACAATATCGTAACAAACTTTTTACAAAAGCATATTCGATTATTCTTAACATTTAAGACATAAAGTATGTTGCACTTATATAAACCGATCAAGATGACATTCCAACGATCAAGTTCTTAGATGTATCTCGTAGTTTATGGTCTTGTGTTATATAAACACAATATGATCCTTTTGAAATCATTCAAGTTGAATACATGATCTTAATATGCTATTTATTGGCTTACTTCAAATGAACAAACTTCATCGAAATATTGTACCACCCAAACTATGATTGTTCACCATATAATATTTACATGTGAAAGTACATGAATCAAATATCCATAGTCTTGAATTGCATTTAGAGTTCAAAAATTCATAAAATGCCACACACGCTCCAAACCAAATAATCATATAAGTGACCAACTTACGAATGTATTAAGTAGTTGAAATTAGGCACTTGCATGCGTATCGAAATATTATATAACATGAAATTAGAATTATTAGTAAGTAAATATAATGTAACACCCGATATTTTCAACCATTCGCATCCGCACATGTTGGACTTGAATTGCTCAAAATGTTGGATTGTTAATTTATAATTGGCAAAACTTAGCATATACTGTAAATAAATCAATCATAGAATCACAGACACAGAGCAATATAACAATCAGCAACGGAAACAAATGAATAGTAGTTCATGAAGCTACTATATATATCAGATTAAAACAAGATACAACAGAAGTCTCGAATACATAGAAGTCTCAATACAATAGTCAAATAAAAAAATCTGAATCTATTATTGGAGTCAACTAAAAACTGCAAGCTGAATAGATAGTTGGATCTCTAAGCGAAGCTCCAAACTCCATAGGTGAGTCTCAAATGCTGTGACTGTAGGATCGATTTGACCCTAGAGGGGGGGGGGTGAATAGGGTGATACTGTTAATTATAAAAATTATTACGGAAGCTTATAAAATTATTTTAACACAGATAAATCAAAATTATAGCAGCATAGATAACAGCAGAATAATAAACGCACAAATAGAACGACACTGAATTTACCCAGCTTCGGCGAAACCCTACCTACGTGCTGCCTCCAAGGTTTCTCCTAGAAATTGAGTAGTCACACGCTTACACACGTAAACTCGTGACACCCGCTACTGACTAACCTAACTCTACGCTCAAAACGCTGCAACAACTCAGCCACTGAGTGCGAATTCTCAAACTACGCCACGTAGTTTGTCCCCTAGTCACACGACTAGTAAATACAATTGTTTAAAAGAAAATACAATTTAAAAACAATTTAAAAAAAACCTAATTTTGAATATTAAATCCCAACTAAAAACAAGGCCTGCCCTTTTCTTCTTTTTATTATTATGTTGGCCCGTTCTTTCCTCTTTGCTCTGTATAATGGCGGCTCGTTCCTTTTTCCTTTGCTTGCAAATTAGGGCTTCTAATTAGAAGCTGCCGACATTAGTTGCTCGATCGAATGATGATTTAGGTCCTTGCTTTGTCGATCGACTATCTCTTTGAGTTGCTCATGGCTGCTTCTATTTGCGTCGAGTTCGAATCTAATTTCGGTATGTAATTTACTCATTTTGCTTTTCTAGTTTTGGCTTACTTGAACTCGATGCTTTTATAGCCGATGATGATTGGGTTTTTATATAGGGTTCGAACCCCTTGATTTTCATTCGTATATATTTATTTGAATTCATCTATAATTCTCTTCGGCCATTCGATCTTGATTGAATGTTGACAATGATTTCTGACTTTGTCAATTCTTATATTTTTAATGATGGCTTGTTCATCATGGCTTCGAATTTTCCTTGCTCGTTTCTTTACCACTACGTCTCTGACTTGTTCAACATATTCTTTGATCGATGGTGATTTATCTGACTTGGTTCGATGTTGACTTCGGTTTTGATTTGACCTGCAGTTGTCTTCGACTGCAAACTTGATTTTGTGATGTTGATTAAAAAGTTTGACTTTTGCCATACTATTCACTCCCTCTGGTAGCACTTTCGACCTTGTTCGATTTTACTTACTGTTTCATGACTTCGGCCATTATGTCTTTGCTGCCATGTGTATACATACATCTATGTATGTATATATGTGTTGTATTTGTAATGTTCACTGTGATTCCTTTAGCCTGTTTTCATTTTGCTTGGACTTTACTTGGTTTTTTTGTTGTACTTTCTTGAGTTCGAGTGGCTTCAATGTGATGTTTATACTGCTGCATATCACTGCTTTTGCTGTTTTACTTTGTTATCGAGTTGCACTACTTGCATATCCACATAAACTTGCTGTATCACCATTTCATGTTTACTTGAGCCTTGCACTTGAATGTCTGTTGTATCAGTCATTGTTGTGATCTGTTGCAGTTTGACTATGCAGTAAGCTTGTTATATATATATATATATATATATATATTTGTGTGTGTGTGTGTGTGTTGTGTGTGTGTGCTGCTGCATTGAGTTGTTTGGTAGACACACTTGTAGTTGTACATTCATGTGTTTGTTTCATATGGTATGGATTTGTTTTGAGCACACTTGTTTTAGCTAGAGTTGTATTTCCTTGTAATGTTCATTTGAAGTTATAGCCTTTGTGCTCGAGTCTGATACTTGCACTATCCAATTTCACAGTTGCATACATGTTGTCTCTTTTGTGCACTTGGTTTGTGATTCACTGTTGCAATCATGTATATGCACTTGAGTCTTGTACATGTATCGTTAGCTTGACCCTTGTGACTTATTTGCATTGTTCACTTGGTTACTGAACTAGTTCTGGTTTGGTTGAGGTTTTGTAGTCTTTTGAAACTGTCATGTGTATATACGTGCTCTTTGTTCATTTGTTTTCATAGTGCACTCAAGTTGAATCCTATTGCACTCCCTTTTACTCTCACTAGAAGTGGTCTGTTTGGAGTCTTCATATGACTACACATCTGTTGTAGTTGTATTGAGCTCATGTGGTCCAGGTTGCATATCATATTGATTGAGTCGCTGTCTTGAATCGAACTCTTCTGGTTCATGTGTACACTTTGACTGGCTTGCTCCTGACCATTTTATTAAACTTGTATATTCGAACTGCACCTGTGTTGAGTCCAACTTGGAGCTCGGGTTTGACCTTGTGCTGAATATTGTGACATTATTTTTATTGCACTTGAGTTGAACCCGCATTCTGGGTTTGACCTGTGCTCACTTGTCCCTGTTATTTTATCAAGTGTATATATCGGTGTGCACGGCCTTGTGACATATACAGTGATACACTGTGTATGTCACAAGCTGTTCGTGAATGATGAATTCAAAATTAAATGATGACGAACAACCCAAATAACCGAGGTAAATATTATTTTCAAAATCCACATTTTATTTTATACTGCAAAAATATTTTGTTTTCAATTTTTCTGCGTCAATGTATATTTTTACAGATTACTCAGATGCTGGATTCACATTAGAATGAAGTTGAAGATCAGTACGAGTTGAGTGAATGAGTGATATATAGTGAGGTGTAATGCAAATGTGAATTATAATTTAATCAAATTTGTATTGTAATTGAAATTGTATATAGTGAGAGTTTGAAATTTGTACAATTCAAAAATTGTAATAAATATTTGTTTGAATAAAAATTTTGTTTGAATTCAAATTCTGTGTTATTTATTTTATTCAGCAAATATTTATTTAATCTATGAAAAATAAAATAGTACATTAACAAATACATTTAAATGAATATATATGTTTATTATCATCAAACAAAAATCATAGCAATCGCATATTCAGCAACCTCCCCCTTTTGATGATAATAAACATATATTTAAGATTTTGAATATATTAAATGTATTTGATGATTCCATTTGCTCCCCCTATTTGAATGCTTCCTCTCTACACAAAGCTCCCTCTTCATATATGCATACAATTAAAAATATGCAAATGAGCCTAGATGCAATAGAAAATATTTGACCTTTGCTTGATTTTATTTGACAAAATCTTAACTTTTCTCTCCCCCTTTTGTTATCAGCTAAAGAGTAATAGTGTTAGAAAAAATGGAGATAAAGTGATATATATTAATCCAACATTAAAACTCAATTGAATATAAATATTAAATTTCAATAAAAAAATCAAACAAAAATCATAAATACTTTGTTAGGCGCATATTCCACTTTTAGAATGATGGGAATGATGTCATTATATAAAACCATACAGTTGTGTCTATTTGTGGTATATTTATATCAGGAATTTGAATATCTACCAACCATGCATAACCGTTAGGACTTTTAAATGAGATTAGTAGTATTCCAATTTTATTTAAAAAAAATGAATTCAAGTATCTTCTAACCACGCATAACTGTGAGGGCTTTTAAATGGGATTAGAATCAACTTGTTTATTTAAAAAATCAATTTGGATATGCGTTCCATACATGCATAACCGTGAGGACTTTTAAATGAGCATGGAAGAACATAACAAATTCCAAGTAATTCACCCATGCATAACCATGATGACTTTTAAATGAGAGTGAATACTTTGGATTTTATTTTAATTTATTTTATTGTTGTTGTTATTATTATTATATTTTTTTTAATTTTATTAAAAAATGTAAAATGAAAAACGAATGATTCCTGTTTAAAGTATCACATATTGACAAACTATATAGAATTTTGATGAGTGATGGTCGTTAGAAATATGATAGAAATAGAGATGGTCATGGAATTTTTACCAACAAAAAGTTTTATAATTCTTGTTTAAATTTCTAAAGAAATTTACTAATTATACCGTCTCGAGTGATATTATATGATAAATGTCAACGCTCATCACTTTTTCAATCACTATTTATCTTTTTGATAATTATTAGGGAGTCAGATTAGTCAAAATAGTCATTTAAAATCAAATTCAAAAATAATTATAAAATCAATTTTTCAAAATGACTAATCTGAAAACATGATCAAAAATGGTTTTCTAGAAGGGGTTATATGAGAAAAATTTCTGCTATTTGAAAATTATTTGAAATGAAAAAATGCAGATATTTTCTTTGAAAAACGATGCAGTTACTAAATGTCTCAACAAAAATCACGTTCAACTAGTAATTTTTCTATCAACTAGATTACCAGTGTAATCTGCATTTGAATATCTCTTTCACTCAAAATTATCATTAATTGAATTTGATAGACCAGACCATGAAGTGTGCAACAAAAAAAATCAAAATCAATGACATTCTCTTGAATTTGAATTGAAGCCGTGTAAATAATCAAAAACCGTGAATATAGAGTCAGCCGTAAAACAACCAAATGTATTATCATCCAATAAAACACTATATTAATCCAAACTAGTATATATGAAGTAATTCAAAGACTCTACAGATTTTTATAGTGTTCTTGGCATAAGAATATAATTGGCCAACAATTTTGAATAAGTGAGAATCAAAATCATCATTATTTCATCATCACATTATTGGCTGATTTAACTCAGATTACGGTGCAGATTATCACATTTAATATATCGTTCAAATAAATATACCATTACCTGTTTTACCTTTACGATATTTTTCGTTGTTGTCCATTGTGATTCTGTCACCTTTATACTAGGCTAAGGAACTTTATACCAGGCTAAGGAACTTTGCTTTTTCGCCCGTTGTGTTTCTAGAACAGCCAGAATCCAAATAACACTGTTGTTGTTCCTTAGCCTGCCACCACACCTACATGATGAAAGATTTTTGTGACCTATTTGTTTTTATAGGTCCATGATTGTTAGTGACAGAATATTTTAAAAAATAATTTTTTGGAGACCCATAACTATTTATATATGTTCCTTTCGACACCCAGATTTTTTTAACTTTGAGAGATTTTATATTTGTGCCTTTTGGAACCCAAATTGGTATAGTTTTCACGTGTTTGGGTCTATACCAACAACTATTTTGATTGTGTCTAAATTTTCTACAAATTGTGCACATTGAAATTTCTTGATTAATCACATTTCTAATATTTTTAGATTGATTATACCCAAGTCCTTGTCTAACTGTATTAACAGTTTGTTTCCCTAAGAGCATATTCAACGATTTTTCACTCTTGGAAAATTTATCTAAAGTCGTTGGCAATTGTTGGACTTGTGTTTTGAGAGATTCATTTTCGTTCAATAATTGTGTGCACTTTTTAATAGAATTTTCTCTCCTAGTATTTTCACTCTCATTCAAAATCAGAATTTCATTTTCAATTGATTTTAAATTAATTTCTGTTTTTTTAATTTCTTCTTCAAATAATGGACAATTATCACACTTAGGGATCCTACTTTGATAGGTTTTAACTAATTGATTAAGTTGTTTATTTAACTCTATCAAAGTATCCTTTTGTGATTCAAGTTTGGTATACTTCTCCCTAAGTCGTTCAAAACAGCCATTTACTTCATGGAAATATATAAGTAATTCTGAGTGAGTGAGTTTTCATACCTTGCTTGGTTCGTCATTGTCGCTATTAGTTATATTATCTTAAAGGCACATATCTGCTTTCTCACTCTCACTGCTAGTACTTTGATTATCTTCATCACTTGTATTCCACATGGCTGCAAAACTTCTCCTTTTTGATTTCTTTTCAAAGTCGTGTCGGTTTTGAGGACAATTGGGCTTAATGTGTCCGGGTTGGTTGCACTTGTGATAGATGATCTTCTGTTTTTCTGAGTAGTCTAGTGCTTTGGCTATTCTGCTTTTCAATTTTTGATTTCCAGCTGGATTTCCGTATTTGTGGTTCCACTTTTTGAATTTCTTCATTAGTAGTGCCAGCTCTGCTGCTCCATCATCATCGTTATCATCATCACTTTCGGTTCTTCCTTTGAGAGCTATTGATTTCTTTCAAGTATCTCCTCCTTCACGCTCTTCCTTGAATTTCATTTCTAGCTCATAAATGGTGAGATTTCCGATGAGTTCTTCAACTTTCATTTGTTTTAAATCTTTCGATTCTTGAATGGCAGTCACTTTTGCTTCAAATCTTCGCGGAAGGACTCTGAAGATTTTTTGGACTATCTCCAACTCTGTGTATGATTTTCCGAGAGCTTTTGATTTGTATACGATATTGGAAAGTCGTCCATACATCTCTTTGACATTTTCTTCCTTCGCCATTGTGAAGTTCTCGTATTCGCTGCTTAGCATGGCGGGGCGAGATTCTTTGACTTGAGATGTTCCTTCGTAAGTCACTTCTAGTGTGTGCCATATTTTATGCGCAGTTAGACAATGTGAGACACGATTAAATTCAAATTGCTCCAATGAACAGATAATAGAATTCATAGCTTTAGCATTAACATTTTGTAATTTATTATCTAGTTCTGTCCATTGATCCTTTGGTTTATCTATATCCTGATTATATATAATTATAGTTGGTGCTCTATAACCCGTCTCAACAATATTCCAAGCGTCAATGGTTTTCAGAAAAATTTTCATTCTATTTTTCCAGTAGGCGTATTCACCATTGAACATTGGTGGTCTAACTATGGACCGACCCTCAACAAAAGCAGTATTAAAAGGAGCCATTTTAAAAATTCAAATTTTTAAAAATTAGTTTTTGAAAAATGAATTTCTAAAAACAAAAGTTGACTTCTATTCCTAGCTCCGATACCACTGTAGGATCGATTTCACCCTAGAGGGGGGGGGGTGAATAGGGTGATACTGTTAATTATAAAAAAAATATTGCGGAAGCTTATAAAATTATTTTAACACAGATAAATGAGAATTATTAGCAGCATAGATAATAGCAGAATAATAAATGTAGAAATAGAATGACAAAGAATTTACCCAGCTTCGGCCAAACCCTGCCTACGTGCTGCCCCCAAGGTTTCTACTAGAATTAAGTAGTCATACGCTTACGCACGTAAACTCGCGACACCCGCTACTGACTAACCTAACTCTATGCTCAAAACCCTGCCACAACTCATCCACTGAGTTGCGAATTTTCAAACTACGCCACGTAGTTTGTCCCTTAGTCACATGACAAGTAAATACAATTGTTTAAAAGAAAATACAATTTAAAAACAATTTAAAAAAAACCCTAATTTTAAATATTAAATCCCAACTAAAAACAAGGCCTGCCATTTTCTTCTTTTTATTATTATGTTGGCCCGTTCTTTCCTCTTTGCTCTGTATAATGGCGGCTCGTTCCTTTTTCCTTTGCTTGCAAATTAGGGCTTCTAATTAGAAGCTGTCGACAATAGTTGCTCGATCGAATGATGATTTAGGTCCTTGCTTTGTCGATCGACTATCTCTTTGAGTTTCTCACGACTACTTCTATTTGCGTCGAGTTCGAATCTGATTTCGGTATGCAATTTACTCCTTTTGCTTTTCTGGTTTTGGCTTACTTGAACTCAATGCTTTTATAGCCGATGATGATTGGGTTTTTATATAGGGTTCGAACCCCTTGATTTTCGTCCGTATATATTTGTTTGAATTCGTCTGTAATTCTCCTCGGCCATTCGATATTGATTGAATGTTGACGATGATTTCTGACTTTGTCAATTCATATATTTTTAATGATGGCTTGTTCACCACGGCTTCGAATTTTCTTTGCTCATTTCTTTACCACCACGTCTCTGGCTTATTTAACATATTCTTTGATGGATGGTGATTAATCTGACTTGGTTCGATGTTGACTTCGGTTTTGATTTGACCTGCAGTTGTCTTCGACTGCAAACTTGATTTTGTGATGTTGATTAAAAAGTTCGACTTTTGCCACACTATTCACTGCCTCTGGTAGCACTTTCGACCTTGTTCGATTTTACTTGCTGTTTCTTGACTTCGGCCATTATGTCTTTGCTGCCATGTGTATACATACATCTATGTATGTATATATGTGTTGTATTTGTAATGTTCACTGTGATTCCTTTAGCCTGTTTTCATTTTGCTTGTACTCTGCTTGATTTTCTGTTGTACTGTCTTGAGTTCGAGTGGCTTCAATGTGATGTTTCCACCGCTGCATATCACTGCTTTTGTTGTTTTACTTTGTTATTGAGTTGCACTACTTGCATATCCATATAAACTTGTTGTATCACCATTTCATGTTTACTTGAGGCTTGCACTTGAATGTCAGTTGTATCAGTCATTGTTGTGATCTGTTGCAGTTTGATTGTGCAGTATGCTGTTATATATATATATGTGTGTGTGTGTGTGTGTGTGTGTGTGTGTGTGTGTGTGTATGTGTGGTGTGTGCTGCTGCATTGAGTTGTTTGGCTGACACACTTGTAGTTGTACATTCATGTTTTTGTTTCATGTGGTCTGGATTTTCTTTTAGCACACTTGTTTTAGCTAGAGTTGTATTTCCTTGTAATGTTCATTTGAAGTTTTAGCCTTTGTGCTCGAGTCTGATACTTGAACTGTCCAGTTTCACAGTTGCATACATGTTGTCTCTTTTGTGCACTTG
Organism: Allium cepa; assembly: GCA_030765085.1. Classification (NCBI taxonomy): domain Eukaryota; kingdom Viridiplantae; phylum Streptophyta; class Magnoliopsida; order Asparagales; family Amaryllidaceae; genus Allium; species Allium cepa. The sequence goes on from CM060937.1 coordinate 154,739,151, forward strand.
GTTTTTGATTCACTGTTGCACTCCTGTATATGCACTTAATTTTTGTACATGTATCATTAGCTTGACCCTTGTGACATGTTTGCATTGTTCACTTGATTACTGAACTAGTTCTAGTTTGGTCGAGGTTTTGTAGTCTTTTGAAACTGTCATGTGTATATATGTGCTCTTTGTTCATTTGTTTTCACAGTGTACTCAAGTTGAATCCTATTGCACTGCCTTTTACTCTTACTAGAAGTGGTCTGTTTGGAGTCTTCATATGACTACACATCTGTTGTAGTTGTGTTGAGATCATGTGGTCCAGGTTGCATATCATATTGATTGAGTCGCTGTCTTGAATCGAACTCTTCTGGTTCATGTGTACACTTTGACTGGCTTGCTCCTGATCATTTTATTAAACTTGTATATTCGAACTGCACCTGTGTTAAATCCAGCTTGGAGCTCGGGTTTGACCTTTTGCTGAATATTGTGACATTAGTTTTATTGCACTTGACTTGAACCTAGCGTTTTGGGTTTGACCTGTGCTCACTTGTCCCTGTAATTTTATCAAGTGTATATATCGGTGTGCACGGCCTTGTGGCATATACAGCGATACACTATGTATGTCACAAGCTGTTCGTGAATGATGAATTCAAAATTAAATGATGACGAACAACCCAAATAACTGAGGCAAATATCATTTTCAAAATCCACATTTTATTTTATACTGCAAAAATATTTTATTTTCAATTTTAATGCGTCAATGTATATTTTTCAGATTACTCAGTTGTTGGATTCACATTGGAATGAAGTGGAAGATCAGTATGAGTTGAGTGAACGAGTGATATGTAGTGAGGTGCAATGTAAATGTGAATTGTAATTTAATCAAATTTGTATTGTAATTGAAATTGTATATAGTGAGAGTTTGAAATTTGTACTATTCATAAATTGTAATAAATATTTGTTTGAATTAAATTTCTGTTTGAATTCAAATTCTGTGTTATTTATTTTATTCAGCAAATATTTATTTAATCTATGAAAAATAACATAGTATATTAACAAATACATTTAAATGAATATATATGTTTATTATCATCAAACAAAAATCATAGCAATCGCATATTCAACAGCGACCCTCAGTCTGACCTGAGCATAAAGCAAAATACAAAATACTCGAGTCAGGATTAACATTCTTACATCAAAAAATCTAACTTTAGTGAAATATCAACTGAAATACAAGTAACTCAAAGGATGTTTGGGATACCCATCCTCTATGGATCCATGGAATTATCGACTATGTAGTACAATACTCTATTATAATATGTCTATAGTAAAGTAAACTATTAAAATAGCATTAAGGCCGTTAACCATATCCCTCTTAACACATTTTATATATTCTCATAGTCTATACAGTACTGTAATCTCCCTCGTACTGGGCATCGTCAGAGGGCACTCCATAGGTATGGTACAAAACAAACTCGTAGTGGTCTCGATAAGGTAGGTGACACGGCCCAACTAGGCAATGCTAGGGTAGATATACCAATTACACTGCCGGGCTAGTGGTAACGCATAGCCGCAGCTACCGCCTACCTTGGTCCACACTCCCAAAAATCTGAGGGTGCACCCAATCAATCACAAAGTAATAGAATGGTATCGAAGAAGTTTGCCCGATCGGAGGAGCTACCGGTCAATTGCTCCTGTTTACCCACCTTAAGCTAACTCACAGGAGTAAGGTCCACGTATATGCCTCAAATAGAATCGTCACCAACCGTCACTTCATCTCATACCATCACTTACCAAGAATCACTGATAAGAAAACCCGAGCTCATCCAAAGTGGATCGACGATCACCATTCATCCTTGGAGATTTGGCATATCTAGATCAGCATAAGTGGTACAGTAGTCGTAGGTCGGCATGGCTCATTCGGTCCACCTCACCTCCAACTATAGGCCGAGCTACCTTGGTCCTGGGCCTGCACAAGGAGTCCAACCTACCTTCATCTATAAAAAGAGAGGCAAGGTTACAGTTGAAAGGACATTTTTTTTGAGAATTCCAGAGAGACTACCATTTTTGGGACAGTCACTTCCTTTCTACTACAACATCTTATTCAATTTGTTTGTTTACGGATTGTACCTGTATTTAAGTATTTGAAAATTTAATAAAGATTATATTCAAAGTGGATATAGGCAGTTACGCCGAACCACTATAAATTTGGTGTTCTGGTTTCTGTTGTTTTTTTTGCATTCTATTATGATATTCCTCTGTTTTAATCTACCATCTTCTTTAGTCTCTCTACACAAATCTATTCAAGGGTGTTAGTGACCAATTTTGGTGCTCACGGCAAGGCTTGAAGAGGTGAGGAAAATGAGGGCGAGTTGGCTTCGGGTGGAAGAAAATGTGGAGGAAACAAGGGTGGCCCGAGGAGGATGGGGTAGTCGGCAAACCGGTGATGGATGAGGTCGAAGCGTTGAAAGGTTTGTGGAGCAAGTAATGGCAATCGGCCTACAAGTAGATGCACGGCTGAGAAAGCAAAATGTCGAGGGAAAGAGAAAGTGATAGAGAGAAGGTGCATGGTAAAGTTGCCGAATGAAATGATAAAGCCTTTCTTATGTTCAAAAAGTGGAAGAGTACAGAAAGAGTGATCAGGTTATTATAATAAAAAATGGTGACAAATGAATAAATGAACAACGAAGGGACAGGAAACCAAAAGACTCAAGAAATTTATACCGATACGGTTAAGCGTTTCGCGGGTTCCGCCGCATACCAGACATCGAAATACAAAAGTGAATATACGTCAGAGATCAGCATGACGAGACGATCAAAATGGTATACAGATATCAGTGGTACGATCATCCGATCAAAAGTCAATAATCGGTACCGAAAATGCTGCTAAAAGGCCGAAAATAAAATAAACGGAGCAGTACTAGTCCAAATTTGACAAAACGAAATATGATGTCTGAGTCAGAAGATGATTTACAAATTAATTATATAAAAATATTCGGGTTTCGAAAATTTTTATTGTCATCAAACATTAATTAATTTAAATTTAAATAAAATTACACAAGAAAATAAACGTTCATGTTATCTGATGAAAATTTACCATTTGCTATGTTAAAATAGACGTATCCCAAATATCAAATTTTTATTTCAAAATTGAATTATTTAAAATTTACAAAATTTCAGTTACTTACGTTACTAAAATCATTTAAAATTTATGGGTCGTTACACTCTCCCCTACTCAAAACTTTTCATCCCTGAAAAGGAACGAGGTAGGAGAATAGAAACAAGCAGAAAGAAAAATAGATTGAAATACAAGAAAAAAATTAATTTGAAACCATATAAATTTCATTTTAAATTGATTAATACTCAATATTTTTTTAATCCATTAGATTTCACTTAAATTAATTTCACTTATAAATTCAATCTTAACTATGCCTAAATTCATATTTATTCATTCATTATTTTATTACTCAATTTATCTAAATTAACAATTCTAAAATCATAAATTGAGTGTGTAAACATTTATTATAATCATATTTTATCACATAGATTGAGTATATAGTGTTGAATATGCGCTTTGCGCTTATATGATTTTTGTTTGATGATAATAAACATATATACATTCATTTAAATGTATTTGGTAATGTACTATTTTGTTTTTCATAGATTAAATAAATATTTGTTGAATAAAATTAAATTACACCGAATTTGAATTCAAACAAATATTTTATTCAAACAAATATTTATTACAATTTCGAATAGTACAATTTCAAGCTCTCACTATAAATATACAACTTTGATTACAATACATCATATTTTTACATTTACAATTGACCTCACTACATATCACTCACACTCGTATTTTGTCTTCAACTGCATTCCAGTTTGAATCCAGCATCTGAGCAATCTGCAAAAATATTCACTAACACAATAAAATTGAAACATAAATATTTTTGCAATATAAAATGAAACATGACTTTTCGAAAATATGATTTGCCTCAGTTATTTGGGTTGTTCGTCATCATTTACATTTGAATTCATCATACACGAACAACTTGTGACATGCACAGTGTATCACTGTACATGCTACAAGGCCGTGCACACCGATATACACTTGATTGATTTACAGAGACATGTGAGCATAGGTCAAACCCAAATGAAAAGCCGGGTTCAAATCACGTGCAATACATTGAAAATCACGACACAAGCACAAAGTCAAACCCGAGTTTTTAAAACTGGATTCAACACAAGGCTACAAAAAGAATGCAAAGCTTAGACAAATTCCAAATGCATCAGTGCATGAAGACTGAATCAACATGCAAATGCATCAAAGCACCGAGACATGAATGCAACATTTACAACATATCAGCAGCATGCAAATGAAGAAACAGCATGACCAAGTATGGAAGTGACTCAAAACAGAGCATACAAACACACTCAAACCAGAAAATAAACAAAGTCAAGTAGACAATAGCATATACTACAGGGATGAACACACGAGAATGGAGTGCAACTAAGCACACTCAAACCAGAAGCATGCTCGAAGAAAAAATCCAAACCAGGCAAAGACTTATCAGTGGCACAAGACCACCAAGCAAAACCAGTGACAATATAGATGCAAGTAAATGCAACACATATATACATACATAGGTGTTTGTATACATATGGCAGTCAAAGACATAATGACAAAAGTTCTGAATCAAAAATGAAGACCACAAGTGAAGTAAACAACAATGTCGAGCTCAATGCAACACAGTGACAACCACAAAATGCAGTCATAAATAACAAAAAATGCAGATGACCAAATATTCAACCGAGTTGCCAAGAATATCATAAAAACAAGCTAAACTGCACATATACACGAACCAGTGACAACAGATCAGATGCAAGTGCACGAGTCATGTACAAAGGCACACTGGAATACGTAGTGAAACGAAGTGATGAACCAACAATGCAACAGTGGACAGAGTCGAGGCTATAACCCAGTTCAATATGCAACGTACACAGAACTAGTTTAGCGACACAAGTGATACAAGGCAGTGCATCAGTGAATCCACTGACCAATGAATGCAACAAAAATATGGAATGCATCAAAGACACAATTAACATAGCGAACATGACAGCAAACAACAGTACACCAAATAACTCACATGTAGGCAACATGGCCAGAGCAACTCAGTGAGTATATGCCGAAGTCAGAGACAAGTAGCAGTATGCAAAATGTAGTGTATGCAACATGATGAAGCGGTAATGATACAAGCACTTACACAAGTCTCGAAGCAGCATAATGATGAAACTCAGAAACCAATACAACATAAACTAGAGGATATGGCCAGAGACAAAGCTCACAGAGGCCAGAAAGTCAAAGCCGTGATTTTATCCAGAAATCAAAACAATTTCAAGTTGAACAAATCATGGCCGAAGTCAAATGGATTCGAAACCGTGGTGGCCAAGCAAATTGAACAAGTCACAGTTTAAAACCGTGTTATTCAAGTAATATGAACAAGTCAGAAATCAATCCCAAGCATCAAAACAAAATCGAATGGCCAGAGAATTAAAATTGACAAATTCAAACAATTTTATACGAACGCAAATATAGGAATTCAACCTATATAAAAACCCACAAATCATCATCGGCAAAGCATCGAGTTCAAGCATCAACCCAGTAAAGCAAAAGGATAAATTACATACCGAATAAAGGAGACGAATTCGATCTAAATTAAAGAGCCGTGAGCAAAACAGTGAGGGAAACGATCGACGAAAGCAACGAGAAAACATATATTCGATCGAACGAAAGTCGGCATCTTCAAAATTTACAAAACCCTAATTTTGGAAGCAAATAGCAAAAGATCTGAAGCCCTAATTTAGATGCAGAGAAGAACAAGCCGCCATCTCAAAAAGGAACAAGCAAGAAGAACCGGGCTAAAATAAAGAAAAGGGCCGGCCGTGTTTTAAAAGGGCTTTAGTATATTTTAAATAGGGTTTAAGTGTTAATTATTTGTCTTTTAATTGTTGTTTTTATTTTTCAAATCAAAACTTTGTAAATCACCACCTAGGGTTTAGGTAGTGTCAGATTGTCTAGTTAGAATTAGTTCAGTGAGCAGGGTGTGCGAGTTTGCAAAGCTCTATAGGCGGGATCAGAGTTTGCGAGTATGCAAAGCTCTATAGGCGGGAGCGGAGTTTGCGAGTAAACGAAACTCTATAGGCGGGAGCAGGGTGTGCGAGTCTAGTAGAGTGTTTGTGAGCGGGAGCAAATGTTTGCGAGTCTAGTAGAGTGTTTCTGAGCGGGAGCAAAAGGTTTGCGAGTCTAGTAGAGTGTTTGTAAGCGTGATACTGCTTAATTCTAATAGAAATATGGGAATGCAGCAGTAGGCAGGGGTTGCCGAAGCTGGGTAAATTTTGTGTGTGATTTACTTTTCAGCATATTTATTTCTGCAGTTTGTTTCTGTGTTTATATCGAGAAAATTTGCTATAACCCTATTCACCCCCCCTCTAGGGTTAATCTAGATCCTACAAGTGGTATCAGAGCCTGGTATTTTTCATTAACTCTAGAGTCATGAATCCACCAAATAATACTTTTGTTGAGGGTCGTTCCAATATTATTCCTTCTATATTCAATGGAACAGATTTTTTGAACTGGAAATTAAAAATGGAATTTTATTAAAAATGGAATTTTATTTAAAATCTGTTAATATTAAATGTTGGGATATTATTGAAAATGGGTGTGATATAACAAATAAGGAAATTATCTCGATTAATGCTCTTGCTATGCATATATTATATTCTCATATTAATCGTGATAATTTTTATTTCGTCTCTCATTGTGAAAATGCACAGAAAATCTGGAAAACTCTCGATGCAATATATGGTGCAAAAGTCAACAGCAATGAGAAGTCCTCCACAACCGACTCAGTTAAAGAAATATGCTTAACAGGATTGGTAAATAGCAGTTGTGATGAGGATGATGATGATGGAGCAGCTGAGCTGGCGTTAATAATAAATAAATTCAAAAGGTGGAACAACAAATACGGAAATCCAGCTCTAAACCAACAATTGAAAAGCAAAATAATTAAAGCACTAGACAACTCTGAAGAACACGGGATTATCTGCAACAAAACCGGTGATATCAAACCCAATTATCCCCGATTTCAACTCAACAAAGAAAAGAATTCAAAAAGGAAATTTGCAGCCACGTGGAATAAAAGCGATAGCAGTGAAAGTGAGAAAGCAGATATATGCCTTCATGAAAATATAATCGATAGCGACGATGACGAGCCAAGCGAGGTATCAAAACTTACTCACTCTGAATTACTTATTTATTTCCACGAAGTGAATGGCTGTTTTGAATAATTTAGGAAAAAATACGCTAAACTTGAATCACAAAAAGACACTTTGACAGAATTAAATGAACAACTTGACCAATTAGTTAAAACCTATCAAAGTATGATCCCTAAGTGTGATAAGTGTCCAACATTTGAAGAAGAAATTAAAAAATCAGAAATTAAAATGAAATCACTTGGAAATGAAATTCTGATTTTAAAAGAAAATGAAAATACTAGAAGAGAGAATTCTATTAAAAAGTGCACACAATTGTTAAACGAAAATGAATCTCTCAAAATACAAGTCCAACAATTGTCAACGACTTTAGATAAATTTTCAAAAAGTGAAAAATCGTTGAATATGCTATTAGGAAAGCAAACTGTTAACACGGTTAGAAAAGGACTTGGATATAATCAATCTAAAATTGTTGAAAGCAATATTAATCAAGTTAATCCTATGTGCACAATTTGTAGAAAATATGAACACAATCACAATAATTGTTGGTATAGACCCAAACATGTGAAAACTATACCGATTTGGGTTCCAAAAGGCACGAATATAAAATCTCTCAAAGTTAAACAAATTTGGGTGCCAAAAGGAACATATATAAACAATTTTGGGTCTCCACAAAATTATTTTTCTAAATCTTCTGCCACTAACAATCATGGACCTATAAAAACAAATAGGTCACATAAATCTTTTCCCGTGTAGGTATGGTGGCAGGGTAAGGAACAATAACGGTGTTCTCTGGATTTTGGCTGTTCCAGAAACACAACGGGCAACAAAGCAAAGTTTCTTAGCCTAGTACAAAGGTGACAGAATCACAATGGGCAACCTCGAAAAATTATCATAGGTAAAACATGTAAATTTGTTTTGAACGATATATTAAATGTGATAATCTGCACCGTATTCTGAATTAAATTAGCAAATAATGCGATGATGCAAAAATGATGATTTTGATTCTGACTTTTTCAAAATTGTTGGCCAATTATGCTTTTATGCCAAAAACACTACAATTCTTGAAATACTTCATACAGATTAAATTTGAAAAATAATGGTGTTTGTTGATAATACATTTGGCTAATTCTATATTCAGGTTTCTTTTATTTACATGACCTCAACTTAAAATCCTAATGAATTCTATTTAAAAATTATAAAAAGGATTTTAAGAAAATGTTGAAACTTCAAGAAACTGTTTGAAATGATAATGATTGCTCATGAATATAGTTGTTTATTCTACGGCTTCTAAGATTGACACTATGGTATGTTTCTGATTATTTACATGGCTTCAATTCAAATTCAAAAGAATGTCATTTAAATTGCTGTTAAGTTTGAAATTCTTGGTGCGCACTTCATGGTTTGGTCAATCAAATTCAACGAGTGACAATTGAGTGAAAGTAAAATTCAGATGCAGATTACACTGGTAATCTAGTTAATAGACAAATTACTAAAGGAACGTGATTTTTGTTGAAACATTTAGTAACTGCATCATTCATTCAAAGGAAATATCTGCATATATTTTCAATTCAAATAATTTTTCAAATAGCAGAAAATTTTCTTATAAAACCCCCTCGAGAAAATCATGTTTGACCATATTTACATATTAGTCATTTTTGAAAAATTGATTTTATAATTTTTTGAATTTGATTTTAAATGACTATTTTGACTAATCTGACTACCTTTGATTATCGAAAAGATGAATAGTGATTGAAAAAGTGATGAGTGTTGATATTTATCATATATTATAACTCGAGAAAGTATAATTAGAAAATTTCTTTAGAATTTCATAACAAGAGTTATAAAAACTTTTTGTTGGGTAAAAGTTCCATGATCATTTCTATTTCTACCATCTTTTTATCGACCATCACTCATCAAAATCATATACAGTATGAAAATTTGTGGTAGTTTACAAAGGAAAGTATTCGTTCTTAAATTTATTATTTTGAAACGGGAAATCATTTGTGCTTCAATTTATTATATTTTTAGCAATAAAAAATAAAAATAAAAATATCCAAAGTATTCACTCTCATTTAAAAGTCCTCACGGTTATGCATGGGTGAATTACTTGGATTTTTGATTATGTGCTTCCATGCTCATTTAAAAGTCCTTACGGTTATGCATGTATGGAACGCATATCAAAATTAATTGATTAAACAGACAAGTTGATTGTAATCCCATTTAAAAGTCCTCACGGTCATGCGTGGTTAGAAGATACTTGATTTTATTTTTTAATAAAAAATTGTGAATACTACTAATCTCATTTAAAAGTCCTAACGGTTATGCATGGTTAGTAGATATTCAAATTTCCTGAAATAAATATACCACAAATAGACAGAACTGTATGATTTTTTTGATGATTTTATCCCCATCACTTCTGAAAGTGGAATATGCGCCTGACAAGGGTAATTATGATTTTTGTTTGAGTTTTATTGAAATTTGATATTTATATTCAATTGAGTTAAATGTTTGATTCATGTCTGTCACTTCATCCCTATTTTTATAACACTGTTATTCTTTTGCTGATAACAAAAGGGGGAGAGAAAAGTTAAGATTTTGACAAATAGAATCAAGCAAAGGCCAAATAATTTTCCATTTGCATCTAGGCTTAATTATATATTTCTATGCATATATGTAGGGGGAGTATTGTGTAGAGAGGGAGCATTTAAATAGGGGGAGCAAATTGAACGATTAAATACATTTAATACATTCAAAATCTTAAATATATGTTTGTTATCATCAAAAGGGGGAGATTGTTGAATATGCGCTTTGCGCTTATATGATTTTTGTTTGATGATAATAAACATATATACATTCATTTAAATGTATTTGGTAATGTACTATTTTGTTTTTCATAGATTAAATAAATATTTGTTGAATAAAATTAAATTACACAGAATTTGAATTCAAACAAATATTTTATTCAAACAAATATTTATTACAATTTTGAATAGTACAATTTCAAGCTCTCACTATAAATATACAACTTTGATTACAATACATCATATTTTTACATTTACAATTGACCTCACTACATATCACTCACACTCGTATTTTGTCTTCAACTGCATTCCAGTTTGAATACAGCATCTGAGCAATCTGCAAAAATATTCACTAACGCAATAAAATTGAAAAATAAATATTTTTGCAATATAAAATGAAACATGACTTTTCGAAAATATGATTTGCCTCAGTTATTTGGGTTGTTCGTCATAATTTACATTTGAATTCATCATACACGAACAACTTGTGACATGCACAGTGTATCACTGTATATGCCACAAGGCCGTGCACACCGATATACACTTGATTGATTTACAGGGACAGGTGAGCACAGGTCAAACCCAAATGAAAAGCCGGGTTCAACTCACGTGCAATACATTGAAAATCACGACACGAGCACAAGGTCAAACCCGAGTTTTTAAAACTGGATTCAACACAAGGCTACAAAAAGAATGCAAAGCTTAGACAAATTCCAAATGCATCAGTGCATGAAGACAGAATCAACATGCAAATGCATCAAAGCACTGAGACATGAATGCAACATTCACAACATATCAGCAGCATGCAAATGAAGAAACAGCATGACCAAGTATGGAAGTGACTCAAAACAGAGCATACAAACACACTCAAACCAGAAAATAAGCAAACTCAAGTAGACAAATAGCATATACTACAGGGATGAACACACGAGAATGGAGTGCAACTAAGCACACTCAAACCATAAGCATGCTCGAAGCAAAAATCCAAACCAGGCAAAGACTTAGCAGTGGCACAAGACCACCAAGCAAAACCAGTGACAATATAGGTGCAAGTAAATGCAACACATATATACATACATAGGTGTATGTATACATATGGCAGTCAAAGACATAATGACAAAAGTTCTGTATCAAAAATGAAGACCACAAGTGAAGTAAACAACAATGTCGAGCTCAATGCAACACAGTGACAACCACAAGATGCAGTCATAAATAACAAAAAATGCAGATGACCAAATATTCAACCGAGTTGCCAAGAATATCATAAAAACAAGCTAAACTGCACATATACACGAACCAGTGACAACAGATCAGATGCAAGTGCACGAGTCATGTACAAAGGCACACTGGAATACGTAGTGAAACGAAGTGATGAACCAACAATGCAACAGTGGACAGAGTCGAGGCTACAACCCAGTTCAATATGCAACGTACACAGAACTAGTTTAGCGACACAAGTGATACAAGGCAGTGCATCAGTGAATCCACTGACCAATGAATGCAACAAAAATATGGAATGCATCAAAGACACAATTAACATAGCGAACATGACAGCAAACAACAGTACACCAAATAACTCACATGTAGGCAACAGGGCCAGAGCAACTCAGTGAGTATATGCCGAAGTCAGAGACAAGTAGCAGTATGCAAAATGTAGTGTATGCAACATGATGAAGCGGTAATGATACAAGCACTTACACAAGTCTCGAAGCAGCATAATGATGAAACTCAGAAACCAATACAACATAAACTAGAGGATATGGCCAGAGACAAAGCTCACAGGGGCCAGAAAGTCAAAGCCGTGATTTTATCCAGAAATCAAAACAATTTCAAGTTGAACAAATCATGGCCGAAGTCAGATGGATTCGAAACCGTGGTGGCCAAGCAAATTGAACAAGTCACAGTTTAAAACCGTGTTATTCAAGTAATATGAACAAGTCAGAAATCAATCCCAAGCATCAAAACAAAATCGAATGGCCAGAGAATTAAAATTGACAAATTTAAACAATTTTATACGAACGCAAATATAGGAATTCAACCTATATAAAAACCCACAAATCATCATCGGCAAAGCATCGAGTTCAAGCATCAACCCAGTAAAGCAAAAGGATAAATTACATACCGAATAAAGGAGACGAACTCGATCAAAATTGAAGAGCTGTGAGCAAAACAGTGAGGGAAACGATCGACGAAAGCAACGAGAAAACATATATTCGATCAAACAAAAGTCGGCATCTTCAAAATTTACAAAACCTTAATTTTGGAAGCAAATAGCAAAAGAGCCGAAGCCCTAATTTAGATGCAGAGAAGAACAAGCCGCCATCTCAAAAAGGAACGAGCAAGAAGAACCGGGCTAAAATAAAGAAAAGGGCCGGCCGTGTTTTAAAAGGGCTTTAGTATATTTTAAATAGGGTTTAAGTGTTAATTATTTGTCTTTTAATTGTTGTTTTTATTTTTCAAATCAAAACTTTGTAAATCACCACCTAGGGTTTAGGTAGTGTCAGATTGTCTAGTTAGAATTAGTTCAGTGAGCAGGGTGTGCGAGTTTGCAAAGCTCTATAGGCGGGAGCAGAGTTTGCGAGTAAGAAAAGCTCTATAGGCGGGAGCAGAGTTTGCGAGTAAACGAAACTCTGTAGGCGGGAGCAGGGTGTGCGAGTCTAGTAGAGTGTTTGTGAGCGAGAGCAAATGTTTGCGAGTCTAGTAGAGTGTTTGTGAGCGGGAGCAAAAGGTTTGCGAGTCTAGTAGAGTGTTTGTAAGCGTGATACTGTTTAATTCTAATAGAAATCTTGGAATGCAGCAGTAGGCAGGGGTTGCCGAAGCTGGGTAAATTTTGTGTGTGATTTACTTTTCAGCATATTTATTTCTGCAGTTTGTTTCTGTGTTTATATCGAGAAAATTTGCTATAACCCTATTCACCCCCCCAGGGTTAATATAGATCCTACATATAGAACTTATTATAACCACTCAACTTATTTAAAAATTCCTTTAGTATCATTTTATGTTGTATACTATTCAATTATATAGTTAACTTCGGAGTAATTTAGGTAAGTCATATATGGAATTAAATTGGGTATTATACAAATAAAGTTTCCAAATTCAGTTATTTCAAATTTTAAATATTTATTCAAAAAATTTGGCTTCATTTTAATAATTTAAAACATCATTTAACATAAATTAAAGAACTAAATTTCCGATTAACTTCAAACCATTGAGATAAATGTATACATTACATATATATATTCTACATATCAAATCAAATCCATAATCATATACCTATATATATATATATATACACATCAAGTCATACTCAAGAAATTCAAATCCAATTTATTTTCCAAAACAAAAGTGTAGCGAAGCTACTAAATGGTCTCTCTACTCTAAAATGAATGTCGATGATGCTGCAGTCATCACCGAAATTATTTTCCAGCGATAATGGGGAAGAGTACTGATTTAAAGTTTAAAAATTATTTGGAAACAATTTCTATTCAAAAATAACTTTAAATAATATACCCTAAGTATTTAAAACCAAATTTTCTAACATATCGAAAATTAAATTATCAAATTCTTATCTTAAATTTATTTAAATTCCAAATCAATTTATAACCATGTTTTATAATTTCATTCAGTCAATGGTTTACAAAACCATAAATGAAAATCAAATATTTTCATTTCCAATAACCAATTCATTTTACTATTAAATTTTCAAAAATTATACTTATATATATAGTAATCGTATAAAATTTATTTCATTTACCAATTTGAAAATAATATTGTGTCAATTTGCTCTGTTCAAGTGTTTTGAAATTCCTATCGACAACGTTGATTAGACGAATCGATCGAAATCCCAAATCAGCATTAACAACTCAAACAACACACTATAAGATATTTTATGTTGATTACAAATACACCTCTTCACTCGATGATTCCAAAATGTGTCTCAAAACAAGGGCAAAGATCCAACTATAGATGAATCCTAGTTAAAGAGAATTCTAATTTGAAGATAGGTTCGAAAGGATGATGAGATAATTAAATTACAAAATAGAATGATGGATATACTGATATTAATTGTGGGTGACCTTAACCGGGTCAACCGTGACTTCAAGAATAAGACCGATGCAGAATCCATAGGCAGATCGACATTCGATCACAAAAGAATATAATTCAGACAAAGCGAGAGATAGCAGCATCAAACCGAGGATACAGAAATCTCTGGTGAATCAATGCTTATTGTAAAGGAGTTTCACCCTTTATAGATCATTCTAAGATTAGAGGGGCCGTCGATTTATTAGAAATCAATCGAAGTGGAGTTTATGGGATACTCTAGAATAAAGAGAACACGAATAGGAAAGACAAGGATGGATTTCAGAACGCAAAATGTTCTAGAATTTAGAGGGAATCCAGATCAAAGAGGGAGAGATTCAAGCTCACACGAAGGTGGTTCTGTAATTAAATTTACTCTATATGCTGAGTTTTGCCAAAAAGAAGAGCTCTGATACCAACTATAACATCCTGATATTTTCAACCATTTGCAATCGCACATGTTGGACTTGAATTACTCAAAAATATTGAATTGTTAAATTATAATTGGCGAAACTCAGCATATACAGTAGATAAATCAATCACAGAATCACAGACACGGAGTAATATAACAATCATCAGTGGAAACAAATGAATAGTAGTTCATGAAGCTACTATATATATATATATCAGAGTTAAAACAAGATACAACAGAAGTCTCGAATACATAGAAGTCGCAATACGATAGTCAATAACAAAATCTGAATCTATCACTGGAGTCAACTGAAAAACTGCAAGTCGAATAGATATTTGGATCTCCAAGCGAAGCTCCAAACTCCAAAGGTGAGTCTCAAATGCTATGACCCTCAGTCTGACCCGAGCACAAAAAAAAACACAAAACACTCGAGTCAGGATTAACATTCATATATCAATAAATCCAACTCTAGTAAAATATCAATTGAAATACAAGTAACTCAAAAGATGTTTAGCATACCCATCCTCTAAGGATCCATGGAACTATCTACTATGTAGTACAATATGCTATTGTAATATGTCTATAGTAAAGTAAACTATTAAAATAGCATTAAGGCATTACCCATATCCTCCTTAACACATTTTAAATATTCCCATAGCCTATGCAGTACTGTAATCTCTCCCGTACTAGGCCTCGTCAGAGGGCACTCCATAGGTACGGTACAAAACAAACTCGTAGTGGTCTCGATAAGGTAGGTGACATGGCACAACTAGAAAATGCTAGGGTAGATATACCAATTACACCTTCGGGCAGCTGGAACACATAGCCGCAGCTATCGCCCACCTCGATCCACACTCCTAAAAATCCAAGGGTGCACCCAATCATTCACAAAGTAATAGAATGGTACCGAAGAAGCGTGTCTCATCGGAGGATCTACCTCACTTGGTCCGTCAACTGCTCATGTTTTAGCCACCTTAAGCTAACTCACGGGAGTCAGATCCACGTATATACCTCAAATAGAATCGTCGCCAACCGTCTTACTTCATTCTGAAATCTCCACCACGTACACGGTTGTTAAAGTAGTTTTCGGTATTGGCAGAGAGTATAAAAATAACCGATCCCGGTCTCTTTAATAACCAATCGTTACTATAACACCATGGTCATTTTAAAATATCATACTTCAAAACCAAAATATCATGTCCATTTCAAACTATATCAATACGATATCATTTCTTACTTAAAATAATATTCATTCTCAAAATCATAACACTTTCAAAGTTATAGCACTTTCGAAGTTATAAGTCTTTTAAAATCAAAATACTTTGGAAATCATAACTTTGAAATCTATAACACTTTGAATTCATAACTTGGAAAACCGTAATACTATGAAATCCATAACACTTTCCTCTTAAACAGTTTAGATATTAATAATAGTGTATATATTAAAATAGTTATAAATAAAATAGTTAGTATATTAAAATAATTTGTATATAAAATAGTCATAAATTAATAGTTTATATTAAAGTAATTAGTATATTAAAAATAGTTTTATTTAAAATAGTTTACATTGAAAATAGTTTATATTAAAATAATTATATATTGAAATAATTTATAAAGTAATATATATATATATATATATATTAAAATACTTTATATAATAAAATAATTTCCTCAAAGTTCACAAATCGATTCAAATCAATTCAAATTCCAAAATTCAATTTAATTCATTCTCAATTCATTAATTTCAATTCAAGTCAGTTTCTCAATAAACCATTTCAAATTATATCGATTTCATATATTGATTTGAACCACAAAATATACCATTTCAGTTTCAACATATTTCAAAGGTTTAAATATTCAACAATTTCAAAACTAAATTTGATAATTTCATTTATATCTCAATTTAACTTCATTATTATTTAGTTTTGAAATATTGATTTAATAAAATCCAATATCATTTAAATAAGCCTTAAATCAAAATCTAAACTAAGTATTTTCTTTAATTTATTTAAGCTTGAAATATTCATTTAATCACTTTAATTAAAAATCAAGTTACAAAAACATATCTTAAAATCTCAAATTCAGTAAGTTTCAAATCAATTTCATTAAATAATTCTTAAAAGAATACTATTTCAAAATCATCTTAAATTTATCTTCCCAGCCTTAATTATTAAAATTATTACAAAAATGTACTTTTAAAATATCAATTCAAATAACCACTTAAACATATTAAATATTAATTAAATCAATCCTTATTAAATTAAATTTTATTATTAAACTTAATTTATATTAAAACTTAATATATATATATATATATATATATATATATTTTAAAATAGTGACAATATAAGTAAAATCTTAAAATTTATAATTTCAAAACTAACTTATAAATTTAAATTTCCCAAAACATATACTTTTAAAAATCTAAAATTTAAACCTTTATAAAGATAACATTTATTTATATAATATCTTAAGAATCATTATTTATTAAAATTATATATTTCCTTTTAAAACCTTGGAAATTAATATATATATATATATATATATATATATATATATATATATATATACGGTGTCTGTACATAATTTTGTATCCTATGGTCAAGTGATGCAGGTATTTATCATTTCAATCCGCAATTTAAATTTCTATAGGTAAATATCTTTTTAACCCGCAATCCCAAAATCAATTCAATGAAAATTGCTTTGGTTTATCATTTCAACCTATAATGATTTTCTCCTATTCTCTAAGTCATTTGGATATGTATCATTTCAACCCATAGGGAACTCTATACTAACAGGGAACTTGCATAGTGCGAACAGTGATGATAATAATATAACATATCAATAACAAGCATATATCATCAATAACAGATATAATATAAATAACATATCATGGTGTCATATGTCACAGGTGAACAGATATAGATAATGTCGCATATATATAGCAGTTTAATTAACTAATAGCAGCATATTCCAATTGTCGTTTAAATTGAAATCGAATTTAATGAATATAAGAAAATTAATCGTGAGTGATTGCTCACCTTTCGGGGCTAGAGAGATTCGAGAATGAGATGAGTTACGAATCAAAGCATGAATTCCAAAGCAAAGCTAAGTTGACACGAATTCGATGAACAGAGAAGATAACAGGAATCTATAAAAACAAATCAAATCAGTTTTGATATAAACTGAAATTATATACATTATTATTATATTATATATAAAATTTTCAATTCTTTAATTTAAGACAAATATTAAAATAATATAAAATCATTGTTTTAAATTAACTCATATATTTAAAGTCAAATATACACACACACACACACACACACAATATATGTTGAAATAATTACCTATATATATACTTAGCCATATCATTATATATATAAAACTAATATATATAAATATATATAAACTTACATTCGTAAAATACTTTGGAATCAACAATATATATACTGACATATATAAACTAATATATAGGAACATATATACAAACTGTAAAATATATATAAACATCTATATTATACTATATAAGCTATAAATATATATAATGTAATATACAATACTGTAACAACTTTACATATATATAATATATAAACTTATGCTCTTTACGTAAACTAACTGGAAAGCAACACTTTAAAATCTCATATATGTACTTATTATATATAAACTAATATATATAACTAACATGCAAACTTACATATATATAAATATATATTATTTTAAATCAATACATCTTTTAACATCTAGTATACAATAACATATATAAGCTTTTATATACTATAACTGTTATATATAAATAAAACAACTTATATAATTTTATAAATATACTAACAAAGCTACCTATTAGAATTTACATAAACAGCTAACATATATAATAAAATCTATATAAACTAACATATATATGCATTAACATAACTTAACTGACTTGCATAAAATATATATATAGACTTATATATACAAAAATAAGTTATATAACATATATATCATGTATATACTACCTATATACAACCAGAGGAAAAGCACAGTTCATACGCGCAATAACACAGGTAGCTTGCGAGCACAACATATGAGAGAAACCAATAGCCAATCGAAGAAAGGATGGAGGGGAAGTTGTAGATGCTTGGGCTGGGTAGGGCTGGGGAGGTGATATCGGTGCACGGTCATGGCTGATAGCCGAAGGAGATGGATCAGAGGTTGAAATTGTCGAAGTAAGCATGGATGGAGGCTGCTTGCGTGAGCATGGGATGGTCTCGGGTGTCTACCTTCGGTGGTGAAGGGAAGTTAGGCCGAAGCTGATGTGGGTTTGGGTGAAGATAAGCGAGGGGAGGTAGCAGCTTGGTGGAGTGGAAAGCGGCGGCCAGCTAAGATTCGGCAAGGAGAGATGTTGTGGGTGAGGCCAAAGGCGGAGAGGAAGGCGACTGCTCGATATGAAGTGGATCTGGGTTTCAGCAATCGAGTTGGCTTCGGGTGGAAGAAAATGTGGAGGAAATAAGGGTGGCCCAAGGAGGATGGGGTAGTCAACGAACTAGTGATGGACGAGGTCAGAGCGGTGAAAGGATTGTGGAGCAAGCAATGACAATCGGATTTCAAGTAGAAGCACGGCTGAGAAAGCAAAATGTTGAGAGAAAGAGAAAGTGATAGAGAGCTGGTGCATGGGTAAAGTTGTCGAATGAAATGATGAATCCTTTCTTTTGTTCAAAAAGTGGAAGAGTACAGAAATAATGATCATGTCATTATAATAAACAATGGTGGAAAATTAATAAATGAACAGTGAAGGGACATAAAACCAAAAGACTCCAGAAATTTATACCAGTACGGTTAATCGTTTCGCGGGTTCCGCCGTGTACCGGACACCGAAACATAGAAATGAATATACCACATAGATCAGCATGACGAGACTATCAAAACGGTATACAGATATCAGTGGTATGATGATCTGATCAAAAGTCGATAATCGGTACCGAAAATGCTCCTAAAATGCCGAAAATAAGATAAACGGAGATATAGTAGACCAAATTTGAAAAAACGAAATATGACTTCTCACTAAGAAGATGATTTACAAATTTATTATATAAAAATATTCAGGTTTCCAAAATATTTATTTATCATCAAATATTAACTGATTTAAATTTAAATAAGTTTACACAAGAAAATAAACTTCCATATTATCTGATGAAAAATTATCATTTGCTATGTTAAAATAGACGTATCCTAAATATCAAATTTTTATTTCAAAATTCAATCATTTAAACTTTACAACATTTCACTTATTTACGTTATTAAAATCATTTAAAATTTATGGGTCGTTACATATTATATTTCTATTTTTCAATTTTTAATTTAGTTTATTTATATATGCTAATTGACTAACGTTTTATCAATCATAGTAAATGCATAAATTTATCATTGTAGACAATTACAACATTATATAGCATATGTTCTTACAATATTAGAAAGGTTAAATGTTGCCATTTCAGTTTTCTAATAAGGCTTACACTAGTCTTTTATGTTTCTCCAAACCCTAAGATGAAACATAGAAGTCTTACAACTTCACTAGTGGGTGTTAAGACTCGTTTTTTGGGTACTCTGACCTTGAGTTTGCTCATCAAATCATAGCCCCACAAACGATGGATAACTCCTTATAGGTTATATCATATACAACTCCTAACACATTTTTACTTGTTCTAATCTCATATCGACCTTGATTTTTCTCAACAAATCGAAAGAGATTATTCACTCATACCTGCCATGTCGTGATGGCCTAAGTATAGAATATGTACTTTGAGTTTGCGCAACAAATACATATAGTTATCTTACCTCATATGTTCAATATATTAATAATACTACACATAACATCCTTAAGTTGAGTTTTCTCAACAACTAAGGAGTATGTAAGTAATTTATTAATATATATATTATCACGACCCGAAATCCAGCATTCAAAAAACAACATCAAATACCTCACTTGTATTTGGCTGCCGGAGATTCAAACATTGAACTCCAGTTCGGATGGAACTTATAACAACATTAGATGAATATAAAACAGCGGAAACTAAAGATGATTTCATTTATCACAACGCAGATACAACACTGATACAATATTTATTACAACATCGATCACCCACATCAGAGTACTACACATATGATACAACAACATAATGGTAACTCCACAGCAGAACAACAGAGTCTTCAAAAAGAGAGATGGTAGAATCCAAACTAAGCACCTTCTTCTTCCAACTTCAAAGCTTCCAAGACTTCAAACCAAAAGCTTTCCAAAATTCGACAACTACCAAAAGACTTCTAAGTCCAAGCTAGCTCCAAAACATGGATAACCTGCTCAGAATTTAGAAAGTGAACAATAAACTCCGGGCCAGTCATGAGATTGGTATGAGTAAACAAAACAGTTGTTTGTACAAAAACAGTTTATAAAAGAAATCCGTTCATGTTTTGGAAAACGAAACTACCATAAGGCGTCCCGGTACACACACAATGCAATCGCACACTTGGGGGAGATTTCTCCTTATGAAAGTCAAATATGCTTGATACGAGAAAATTCTTTGATATTATTGTTAGTGCATAGTGTAGAAACATTTTGAAAGTATAATATTAATCTTAGCCAGCATACACACCATTATAGTATGGCTACTATAGCTACCCTATTAGATGGCAGGTTCTACAACTAAAACCGCACTGGACGCATATTGGTGATTGGATTTCCTGCAAGTGGTCAGGCTAAGGAACTTCCTATGCCACATGGGTATGCGCCAGGAGGGCCACCCCGAAAACTTAACCAGCTCTCTGCCAACACAAGGCTGGGTTACCTCTATAACTAGGTAACTACTACATGAATATGCCATTCCCCGTTCATTACCGACCTTTATCCGAGGGCCTTCAACCACAAAGCAACAACCACAAAGTAATAAATTTGCAGCAACCACATAGGTTAGATATCTAGGCTCCATTCCATGATACCAACTTTTCCAAAAGGAAATGGACATACTTAAGGGGCGTGACCCTCATAACCTTGCTGCATTCTTCTTGTTTTGACCATTTTCGGTTTGTGAGGTCCGATGAGGTCTCGTCTACAAAGCTACGCTTTACACAAAAGTCATGCTTTAATCAACAAATGATCAGCAACACTCAGCATGCCATACTACCAAATTGGGAATATATTACTGATAACTATCAACTACATAACCTCTAAGCTCGTACGTCTTAGAGAAGGGTAATAAGCTAAGAGAATAAATTCTCCGCCACCAAACAAAAATGCATTTGATAGAGATCAGCTTTATATCACAAAGTGTAATATCAGACATACGACCATACAAGTTCGTTTCGGGTTCGAACGAAACCGAAGGCACTTCCAAAGAAGCCCTTGCAATCCGAGTATCCACAATCCCAATCGGACTCCCCATCACATATGGAGATCTCTATACCGGAGCAACTCAGTGCAGAGTCATTCATAGGTTATCCTTTCTCGAAGATACCCGGTCTTCACCACCGTCTTTAATTGCTAACCATTTCGTCGTATCACTATTCGGAATGGGTTATATGACACAAAGTCCTCTCCCAGCTAAACCGAATAGTGAGCGCTTAATTTAAAAACACGTGGATATATCATTCATAAAGATTCACCATTAAGGTTCGATGTGGGTTTCAGATAACCAGCAGGATTCCGACTCCCTGTCGCGTCGAAATTCAAATGCCATTTTACGGGCCAATTTGGTTTTCACATTCACACAATAATATATTCATAGATATCACAATTCAGCACAAAGTAGTTCATATCATATAGTATCACAACTACATATCAGGGATATCAATCAGTACAAAGCATTCAATAATAATCAATCATCTATAATTAAGATGAATTCATCGTGTGATTATAATCAATTTATCACATAATTATTTTCATAAATTAACCTTATTTAATGATTTATTATCCTTAATTATTAGTTATTTTGCCCTTAATTACTAAGTAATTGATCTTAATTACTTTTATTAATTAAATATTACTTAATCAATTACATAAATTTATTAATCTTAATTATAAACTAATTAACCTTAAATTAATAATTAATTAACCTTTAATTAATTATTCTTTAATTATTAAGTAATTATAAATTATTTATCTTAATTAACCATTTAATTATTATCAAAATTTTAAATTAATAACCCTTATAGTTAATCATTATTAACATAAGAGATTAAGGTTAATTAAGAATTAAACACAATATTTCATCTTAATTTATTTTTAGTCACGTTATTTATTTAGAAATAAATTAAGATTTAACTTTATAAATAATGATTACATGATTAAAATAAACTTAATTACTTTAAACATTATCTTCTAAAAACCTTTATTATCCAAGTTTAACTCAAAACAATTATTTTAAAAACATAGGTTAAAATGTTTAAATTTTGAATTTATTTTAAAATTTTGAAAACTGTTCTGCCACAAACCCAAGAACTACCTGAGTGCTCCCCGAGATGAATGCGTGTTTGCTTCGAGTCGTCCCCAAGCGAACCCCCAAATTTCATTTTAAACTTAGAATTTTGTTAAGTTTTTATCACCCGATACATACTTGAAAATGCACGAGCACAAACTTGAGCCAACATGCAAACTTCCCGAGGTCGACTTCGAGTCGCAACCCTTCTTCCAAATCACTTCACACTGACACAACCCAAATACACTGTGCACATGCACAACTGTTTCGATCAGCTCCGGTCGATGCTACGACCATCGACTAGTCGACGATCATCTACTTGACACATCAAAACACCCAGCAACACGAATCGACGACGAATATGCAAATCGACTACATGACCCAGACTGAACAATAATGGTCGCTAAGGAATTGACTCGCTCCGACGATCTAAATTATCAGAAGCCACCCCACTGCCACTACAGCCTCTCCGTTTAGCTACGCCACGTTTTCCTCAGCTCCAGTGACACTCGATCCACCAGAGAGCCGCAATAGCTCGATTTCTGACCAATACAGAAACACGAGCTTCAACCCTAGATTATCAATTCCCGGCCACCACAATGATCGGGAATTTTCTTGATTATTTTTCCCAAACTCGTCCATCCCCTGGCTACCTACAACCACGATCCCGAGACCTCTCCAAAATTCGATCACCAGAATTTTCCTTTAAACCCAATATCATTCAACCCACAATTTCTCCTTGATATTATACTTAATTCTGATTTCACTTTCAAAAGTCATTATTTCCAAAAGCGATTTCGATGATATAATTGAAATAAGTAAACATGATATTTTTTTTTACCCAATTTAGAGTTTACATTGTCTTTCCTTGTTTCCTAGAAAACCACTTAATAATTTTATTGGAAAATAATTTTTAAACTTAAATCCTTTTTATATATACAAGTTTCATTTAGATTATAAAGCCTGAAAATGATTTGAGAAGGAGTTTTTGATTTTTAAAATAGATTTTAGAAACTGTAAACCTAAAACAGGTTTCATATTGATGTATCCAGACATGCAAAATCACATATACTCATATTTATACAAATACAACTAGTTTTTACAACTTAACTGAAGACATGATCACAACAACAAGTTCAAATCCAGATTTCAACAGAGTTTACTCTCCTGGATAATACGAACAGAGAGCTTTTAAAACCTTGGAAGTTGTTTTAATGTTGAAAAATCTGGAAAGTGTTTTGATTGCTGAGATTTTGATCTTGCTTTGACCTTTTATTTGAGATGATTGTACTGAGTTAAATTGTTGTTATTTGATCTTGTAACTATTCTTTATTTTGAGAAATTGAAATGCTTGAACTTGCTTTGATTTTGAACTTAAAATCCTTGTTGCTTTTGAAAGATTGCTGCTTTGAATCTGGTTTTAAAAAGTTTACAGGTTTATCTTGTTTTGATCTGGTTTGAAATATTTTTGTGATTTGTTTTTTTAAAGTTTGCTTTGAAGATTTTTCTGGTTTGTAAAGTTTGATCATATAAAAGAAATGAGAAGAATGAAATATTGTGTTTATATGATCTTGTTTCTCATTGTTATTTAATTTTCAAAAATAAAAACAAAGAAAATGACACTTGTTAATTTCCTTGCTACATGGATTACACTTGTTAATCTATTCACTTAAAATTTAAAACTTGTTTAACTTATGCTTTATAAATTAAACACTTGTCTTTTTACATTATATATTGATTTTTAATTTATATTTTCCATTTTATAAAGACATTTACTTTATATTATTATATACTATTTAAAAGAAAAATGTTTTAAAACTAATTACACATTAAATAAATCATATATATATATATATATTATTTTTTAAATCCAAATTTTTTCACTAAGGTATTTTATGAAATTTTAAATTCAAATTCAAATTTAAATTCAAATTCAAAGTCAAATTCAAAGTCAAATTCAAATCTACTCATATATATACATATATATTTTAAATTCAAATAATTTTAAAACATTTATTATTTTAAATTTTAAACTCAAATGCAATTACAATCTTATTTATATATATACAAATTAACATTTATTTGTTTGTTTTGAAATTTTCAAATTAATTTTAATTTTATTTCAATATCTATATTAATTACTAATTTTAATTTTATAAAAAAATTGGGATGTTACAGATTTCCTTCTTAAGAAAATTTCGTCCTCGAAATTTGAAAGAGAGAGAGAGAGACAAACAGAGAATATAAGAATACAAAAAAATGTAGAGAAACGGCTTACCAGATTTAGCCGAAATATCCACTCTGCAATTGGGATAGGACTTCTGCATGCCATCCTCTGTTTCCCAAGTACGATCATTTGGATCACCACTCCATTGAACTTTAACCAATTTCACAATTTTATTCCTCAATTGCTTTTCATCACGATCAATGATCTTCAACGGTTCTCTTTTAACTACCAGATTTCATGTGATCTCCAAATCCTGCTGAGCGGCTTCTTCAATATACTATCTAGATCGTGCACATATTTCCAAAGGTGAGAAACATGAAATACACTATGTACGCCAGATAACCAACTGGGTAGCTGCACTCGATATGCCAAAGGACCGATCCTTTCCAGTATAGGAAAATGACCAATATATCGCGGTGCCAGCTTACTAGTTTTTCCATACCTCAACACTCCACGCATTGGAGACACCTTTAGAAAAACAGAATCTCTAACTTAGAATTCTAAATCTCTTCTCCTACGGTCGTATTAACTTTTCTGACGACTTTGAGCAGTTTTCAACTTCTTTCGAATAAAAACAACTTTTTCAGTTGCTTCTTTTATCATATCTGGTCCAAGGACGAGCCTATCACCTGACTCGATCCAACACGCAGGTGATCGACACGGATGACCATATAAAGCTTCGAAAGAAGTCATTTCGATACTGGTCTGATAACTATTATTATACGAGAATTCCACCAGATGCAAATGGTCCTCCCAAGAACCGCCAAAGTCGAGAATACAAGCGCGCAAAAGGTCTTCTAAGATTCGATTAATCCTTTCAGTCTGCCTATCAGACTACGGGATGGTAAGTAGTGCTGAAGTTTAGTTCGGTTCCTAATGCAGCTTGAAAAGCCTCCCAAAATCTATTGGTGAGGATCGGGTCACGATCACTCACAATACTGCTGGGTATGCCATTGCGACGAACAATCTCTTTCACATATAATTAAGCCAAACCTGCTGCTGTCCGGGTAGATTTTACTGGGATAAAGTGGGCAGTCTTAGTCAAAAGGTCTAAAATAACCCAAATTGCTTCATTACCTTTGCGAGTTTGTGGCAACCCGTCTATGAAATCCATAGACACTTGATCCCACTTCCATTTAGATACTTCCAACTGCTGAAGTAAACCCGCTATCTTCTTTAGATCACTTTTGATTTGTTGACAAGTAACACAACGACTCACATAAATAGATATGTCCCTCTTCATTGTTTTCCACCAGAAAGTTCTTTTGATATCTTTATACATCTTATTAACTCCTGGATGGATACTGAGTTTAGACTTGTGACACTCGTCCAACACTTCCCGTTTTAGACCGGGAATGTCCGGAGCACACAACCTGCATTTCAGTCTTATAATTCCACTATGATTGGTTTCAAAACTGGTGTCTTCGCCATAAAGGATTCTCCTATAAATATCTCGAAGAAAATTGTCTTCTTTTTTCTTGCTAGCGACTTTCTCAAGAAGAGTAGGGGTGACAATAAGATGAGCAAGAATAACATGTCTTCTACTCAAATCATCGGCAGCTATATTGGCTTTTTCAGGCGTATATAGAATATCTAGGTCATATGACGCTAGAAATTCTAACCAGCATTGTTGCCTAAGATTCAAATCCTTCTGGGTGAAGCAATACTTTAAAGATATATGGTTCGTGAATAATTCAAAATTTTCACCCAGAAGATAGTGTCGTCAGACTTTCAAAGAGAAAATAACTGCGAGAAGTTCGAGATCGTGGGTTGGATAGTTTTTCTCATATGGATGCAATTGTCTACTTGCTTAGTCTATTACTCTACCATTTTGCATTAGCACCGCACCCACACCATCACCACAAGCGTCTGTGTAAACGGATAAGCCTTGATTTTCGTTAATAATAGCGAGAACAGGAGCAGTAGTCAATCTCCTCTTCAACTCCTGAAACGATTCATCACACTTCGAATTCCAATCAAACTTAGCATTTTTCATAGTTAGGTTAGTCAACGAACTGGACAGCTTGGAGAAATCCTGGAAAAATTTCCGATAATATCCAGCTATACCCAGAAAACTTCTAACTTCTTTTGGAGTAGTGGGTTGCTTCTAGTCAAGAATAGCGGAAATCTTGCCCAGGTCTACAAAAATTCCCTCTTCCTTAACAATGTGCCCGAGAAATCTAACTTCCTTCACCCAAAAATGACACATAGAAAATTTGGCAAACAGAATGTTCTTTCTCAATATCTCCAAGACAATTCTCAAGTGCTCAGCATGCTCTTCTTCGTTTTTGGAATAGATCAGAATATCGTCAATGAATACGAGAACGAATTTATTCAACACCTCTCGGAATACATGGGTCAATAGGTCTACCAAGTATGTGGGAGCATTGGTTAGTCCGAAAGGCATGACCAACCATTCGTAGAACGTGTCAGGACCCCTGAAAGCAGTCAAGTGAATACAATCTTCGACAATTCTCAATTGATGGAATCCTTGAGTTAGATCCATCTTAGAAAAAAATCGAGCACCACGAGGTTGATCGAACAGATCATAGATTCTGGGTAAAGGAAATTTGTTTTTAAGAGTTAGTTTATTGAGATCGCGGTAGTCCACGCACAATCTCAAGGATCCGTCAGACTTGGCTACAAACAACCACAACTGAACCCCAATCGGAGACACTAAGACATATTAATCCTTTCTCTAGCAAATCTCGGGTCTACTTGACTAACTCTTTCTTTCCCTGGGTGTCATCCTGCGGCTTCCATGAACAACAGGACGAGCATTTGGAACCAAGTCAATTCTGAATTCAATTTCTCTATGTGGAGGTAAAGATTTTACTTCTTCGAATACGTCTGGAAATTTCCAGACAAGAGGTATGGACTACAGCTAGGTTCGGGATATCACAAGGTATACATCAACTTATCCCTTTTCAGACTAGGGTCTTCACAAGAAATCACAATGAGATTCCCAAGTTTTGTTTTAACAGAAATTGTTCGATTGTTACAATCTAATTTGACTTCGTATTTCGTTAGCCAATCCATTCCAAGAAAGATTTAAAATTCATTAAAATCAAGGACAAAGAGAGTGATAGGAAATTGATGATGAGAATACGAGATGAGAACTTCTCTACATCGTAGATGAAGGTTCGCAGGGCCACCAACTGGATTTTTCACACAATTGGGCTCGCCGACAAATTCAGGTTCAAGTTATAATTCATTTATGGTTTGTTGGGAGGCAAAACTATGTGTGGCTCCCGTGTCAAACAAAACTCTAACAACTCTATTGTGACAACCCGGAATTTTCTAGCAATATCAATTTAATAATCTGTATTAAATATTAAATTGATTTGATATATTTTTGTTAATAAGATCTAAATTGATACTTTTCTTTTAATAAATATTTAATTGGTAAATGATATCTGTTAAAGTTAATTGTTTGTTTCTATTTATATATGTATACATTTGTATACATTGTAAACAGTTGAGCTTTGTTTTAAAAGTTT
Source organism: Allium cepa (assembly GCA_030765085.1). Taxonomy (NCBI): domain Eukaryota; kingdom Viridiplantae; phylum Streptophyta; class Magnoliopsida; order Asparagales; family Amaryllidaceae; genus Allium; species Allium cepa. The sequence continues at coordinate 154,767,872 of CM060937.1, forward strand.
AACAGATAAATTATGTTTCAGATTCTAATATACATTCTAGTGAATTGGAAATTATGATTTATTTAATATGAACTTTTCAAAGCTAAATAAATAAATAAACATAGGGTTTTAAATACGTAGGATAAATGCTTAAATAGTTTAAAACATATTTTAACTTAAGTTTAAATTTAAATTTTATTAACAAAATGATTGTTTTCTTTTCTTTTTAGTATAGTTTGATTAAATTATGGGTTTAAAATGATATATGAGTTTTAAATGCAATTTTGTCAAACGATACTTTAACATTAATAAAATAAGCAGTATAATAGAAAGATAATTCATTTTATTTATCATTTCAAATTGATCATGTGTTTTATAATATAAATAAAATAAGAATGTACATATAGGGATACAAGATTCTAAGTAATAAGTTAAATATAGAAATAAAACAAAATATACATTGAGCTATAGATTATAAGTGAAAATACTGTATATAATAAGTTAAAATAAGAAATAAACATATAGGATCAATTTATAGAACTTCACAAACATTTCAAATTTAATAACAAGACAACAATGAAAACTAGAAACATATGATTTTCAAGTTTGTAAACTAACATAAAAATGAACTGCAGCATATATAATATGTTTAAAGCATTAAGGTAGAATATGTGTGCAAGCCAAACTAAGTAAAACAAAATAAGGACAGTAATAAAAATATACATGTTATACAAACAAGTAAAATCAGTATGCGGGAATGTAATCTGGAAAGCAAGACAGTAACAAAAAAATATGTATATATGAAGCTTGCTAGGGAAGACAGTGTAAAGTATTCTTAAGCAAACAAACAAAAGTCATTAATGTAAAATCTTTTTAGTACACAAAGTATTTCATATCAGCCTCCATCTAAAATATCTTTGTTTTAAAATCTGTACAAACAAGATTTTTATGTTTTATTGTACAAATATTGTCTTAGTTGTTGAAACATCATAATACACCCTGTCTTCTTTCTTTTCTATAAATCTGCATATCAGTTCGAACTAGGTAAAGACTAAAATAAAACAAAACCTATTTCAAACTCAACAAAGCTTCTACTTGATCATCAACCAAGATTCTGTACCACTGAGAATCAAAGAAGAGTGTTAGCCTGTTTCACATTTCAGTTCAAAAGTGGCTCTGTTCTTTTACACGTCTGGTGAGTAACACCTTTCAAATTTTCTTAAGTTTTAATATGTTGCATTAATAATTGAATGCTTATTATATTTGTATGAATCTTTATATACCCCTTTCTCTGGCCATTTGCAAAATGAAATACTGCATCTTGTATTATCTGTGAGTAACTTCTTTTCTGAAATACCTAAGTATATTCATTTATGGTTGTATGTTAGTTTATCTGAGATGAAATTTAAAGTATGTGTATATATATTTGAGAATGCATGAGTATAAATGGATGGATAGATGGATTGATGTGGTTAAACTTGTTCTGCCTGTTTTTAGTTTCAGGCTTGGCTTCTAAACAAAAGAATCCAATTCCTTTGGATCTGATGGTTGTTAGTATATAGAATTTAAACAAGACTTGTTTGTTTAACTTTAAGATTTAAGTTCAAAATTATTTAACTAAAAATACAAGAGAAATTTATCTGGAACTAAAATCTAACTTGACATGTTTGTATATGCTTGCTCTCTGTTACTCTGTAAACAAAATCTTGCCATCAAAAATAATTTACTCTTTTTCTGATTTATGAACGAACTTAAGATTTGAACAAAAGATGTTTGTATCATTACAAACTAAGTTTAAAAATTTAGTTAAGATAAAAACAACTTAAAACTTTTCTCTGGAACCCAAATCTCTGAGCAAACTGAAGATTTACCAAATTTTGACTTTCACCGATCATTGAGTCAGGTAGCTTGCTAAAATCTATACTGGAAATGATGAATTTAAAGGTAGGTTTGGGAATTTTTAAGGGGGTATTATGAGAGCAGCTAGTGTTTTTCTGTTTGAAGCATTTAGAGTCACCGTGGGCGATCAAGTGGATCTGGAGGGTCGGGCTTAGGTCTGGGGGTGGAGGAGGCTGCCGTGGATCTAGGAAAAATAGTGGGTGGCGGCGAAATGGATCGTGGAAGCGTCGGCGTGGGTTTAAAGTTTTTAAACCTAAATTTTACTGCGTTTGGAATTTTGACCATCGCGGCCACTGCAGGCGATCGAGTGGCACGTGTCTTTGAGGGGAGGTAGAGGGGAGATGGTTGATGACGTAACCGGAGTTTGGTGGCCTCCGGTGGTGGGAGCATCGCGTGTGTAGCGTTGACAGGCATGAAGGGTGTTGTGTATGCTGTGTTTCCAGGTTTTTGTTTTTTTTTCCATTTTTGCGCGCATGAGGGAAGACTCGAAGCAAGTTATAGTTTTTCTCAGGAAACTTCATGTGTTTACTCGAAGTAATCACAGGGGGGCTCGGCTGTAGTATTCAGGTCTTAAAACCTGTAACAGGTTTTAGCAGTTTGCAATTTTTGGTTATTAAAATTTAATCAAAGTCAAAGCCTTGTTCTAAATCAAAGTTTAAACAGTAAATTTAAGTTAGTTTTGGAATAGAGTTGGAAATATTAAAGTTCCATAATTTAAATTATTTAATAACTTAAAAGTGTTTAATATTTAAGTGTATTCCAAAAAGAGTTGAATTCAAAGATGAGATATAAATTGTTAAGGGAAAGTTTAAACAAAGTTAACCCCTAAAAATTGAAAACAGGTCTTAGAATTTAAATTTTAGATTTGGAAATAAAATAAAGTTTTGTGAATTAAATTGATTTACATAAGTTAAATGTTAAAATATACTATTAAACATGTGAGTTTAAAAGTGTTTGAAAAATTAGTTTTAAACTTTATTAAGGATAAAATTGGAATTTATTTACAAAGTAATTTGAAATAGATGTTTTTAGAACATTTGAAAGTAGAAATTTAGTCAATAATAAGAATGGTTTACTTTAATTCAGGAAGTTTTAGAATTTTATATGCATTAACCTTTAAGTAAATTAAGTAAGAATAATTAATGATTGATATTAATTAAATTAGTAATTATAAGTTTAAAAGTAGTAATTAAAGTTAATTAATGAATTAATTAACTAATATGTGATTAAGAACCATAGATTAGATATTTATTTAAATTAATAAATTTTAAATGGTTAATCAAACTTATAATTAATAATGATTAAACTAAGTTAATTATTTTAGAAGAAAATAATTAAATAATTATTAATGAAGTTCATTAACTAGATTATGTTATAATTAATTAATGTGATTGATTTTGTAATAAATTAATTAGATAAATTAATTCAATAGTTTAAATGCAATTATTTATTTGGAAAGTAATTAAGAAATTAATTACTTATTAATTGTGTAAATTAATTTGATTTAATTAATTTAGATTAATTAACTGATATTTTGGAATTAAATTACTTAGAGAAGTAACTGATGGATAATTACTGGAGGTAATTAACTCGAAGATGTTGTTAATGGAAGTAATTGGAGTATAATTACTTGTTTGAAATTAATCAAGGGATTAAGCGTGTTATTGGGATGTAATTAATTAAGAACGATTAATTACTGTAAGTTATTAATCAAGAGGGTTAATATTTGTGTTTTGAAGATTTGTATTCTTAATATAATTAATAAAATAACAAATGAAAATGTAATTAGAAATCATTAATATAATTAATGATGGAATTAGAAATTGATTTATTTGGGAATAATAAATCAACAAGATAATTAAATGGTAATAAATCGATATAAATGAAATTAATTAATGGATTTATTCAAAATTAATTTCTGTAAATTAATTAAGGAAATTACTGGAATGTTGCAAAAGATATTTAAATCAAAGATGATTAATTTGAATATATATAAGTAATTGATAATAAGATTAAATTAAGTTAATTAATTTTAATTAATTTAAGAAATCATTTGATGATTTGGTATGTGTAATTACTTAGTGTAGTTAATGGAGTGTAATTACTTAGAAAAGTAATTAGATGATAATTACTTGATGAAATTCATACAAGATGATTTGTAAGTGGAGTAATTTGGGTAATTTCTTTTGTAATTAATCAAAGGATTAATTTATGGAATTAATTAATCATGGGATGATTAATAAGTAATTAAGAGTAGTTAATTACTGGTTTGTTATTAATCAAGGGGTGATTAATAATTGTGTTTAAGTAAAGATTAATCACTTAATGTAATTTAAATAAAGCAATTTAATAAATGGAAGATCATTAATTAATATAATTAATGATGTAATTAAGAATTGTTTAATTAAAGAATAACTAATAGAAAGTAATTAAATGTTAATCTGCTATGAATGATTTAGAATAATTCATTTGAGAAATTAATTAAAGACTAAATTATTCTTGTAATTGGAGAATGATTAATTAATTTCATTTATAATAATTGTGAGAGCTGGATTTATGGAATGAGTAATTAATTTATTTTATTTTAAATTAATTAAAGATGGAAGTAGTTAATTTAATTCATTTTAAATTAATTATAGATTGTGATTCATAAATCATTGCTGATGGATGATATTGATATTTCATTGATTGATTGTGATCTTAGATATGAGATGGATAATATCTATATGATATGGATGTATAGTTTAAGTATGATGATATTTAATTATCTGTTTGGATGATGATATTAATTATCTGTTTATGGTTGATAATGTGATTATCTATTATGAGATGTGAATTATCTATCTGTGCGTATTGATAATATTGAATTGACTGTTAAGACTAAATAGACAACTTGGCCTTAAAAGACACATATTGGATTTCGATGAGACCGGGACAGGTTTTCCTTATTTGGAACATCCGAAAACCACATCGATTCCAAATTAACGATAGATCGTGAATCTGAAGTGAAGATGAAGATTCAGAATGCAAGGGTTGTCGTCGTTAACTCTGAGAGTGATTCCAAAACGAGTGTAACGAGATGATGCCTTCGGTTTCGTTCAAACCCGGAACGAACTTGTACGGATTGAATGCTTTCAGCACATCGTCAGGCGGGCGATGAGCATTCTAAGAGATATGTTCTATAAAGGTAATCGTAACCTCAAGCCTCATCAACGGGGAATGGCTAAAACAGGGGAGGTGCAGCAAGGTTAGGTGGGTCATGCCCAAGCAGGACAAGGATATTCCCCTGTTTAGATGTCCCTTTTTATTCGGCTGTGTGGGAAGTTGGTCTACAGCCAACTGCGGGGTTTATCTTGTTCGGGACTGTTCAGTAAGGAATGGTTCCGGCCTTGTGATGCAGGGGGTCGGGAGTGATCCTCGGTACGTTGATCTAGGCCACGTACTGTGACCGGCGGTACCCCAGTAGCCCTGCCATTGTATGGAATCCACAATCCAATAAGTGCCAACGGTTTTGATTGTATTACCCACTTTTGTGGCTAGTAGCTGGAATTTAATAGATGTAACAATTTCGGCTATTTTCTATTTACTTGAAAACCCTAGACCTATTATAATATCACTGGATTTCCTATCAAATGTTTTGGTTAGCGTAAGGTAAAAACTTTTCCATGTTTATGTGTGGGAAGTCTTACGTGGTACCTTTTGTTTTCAAAGAATTTTTCAAAATTAAGCAACTTTAACCTGTTACTCATACCAGACCCATGTCTGACCCGAAGTTTATTTTTGTTTTTCATAAACTCTCGGGTACCCAAATTTTTACGGGTAGCCAAGGGATTCAGGTTTAGCTTTGACGAATTCTGGAGGTGCAATGGAGCAGGAGGCTTCAGCATTGTAGATATATATATAGTTCTGCTGTGTTGGTATCTCTGAGTCTTATTGTTTGAGCTATATTGTATTGAGTTGTATTAACTAGACAGGTGTTTATAACTGTCTAGTATGTGATGTATTATCTGTATAGCTCTGATTGATGTTATATATTATGTAAATACTTATGTGATTAATATAATTTATTCGTTCTGCTGTGAGATTCTGATGTTGTTGTTCTTTCTTCTCTATCTTTTCTATTTTCTCACCCTTTTCTTTCCTAAAAACGATACGTCTTCCTGGGCATAGGAAGTCGGGGTCGTTACAGTGGTATCAGAGCGCTAGGTTGAGTGAATACCTAGGATCTTGAGTGATTTCTTTCCTGAGAGAGCGTATTTGTAATTTTGATATATATATATATATATATATATATATATATATTTATTCATTTCATCTATTTGTTGGATTACCTGTTCGGGTTTTCCAATATAAGTATAAGGGTAGATTGAGTAGTGGTGTGTGTAACACGAGTACCTGTGGTTGGAAGTACATCTGACGAGACTGTAGACCTAATACCGTCTCGAGTAAATTTGTGGTGTAAGGATTTTACCAAATCTCTGGAGGAAACCTGTTAAGATTTGGAGTCCATTTTTGTTGTACAAGATTGGATGAGTAGAATTTGGATTTTTGTGAGTTGAGCAGAAGCTAGAATATAATCTTGGTAACTCAAGAAGTAGTAGTTGAGTGTTGAGATGCAGTAGCGATGGATTGTTTTCGAAGAAGTTCTCAAAGATCTTTGGATAAGGAAGTGTGCCTGCATTAGTTTTGAGGTTGAGTTCAGCTGAATGTTGTGTTTGGCTTTGAGGCCTGAGTTTTCCGAGGAATTTTGGATTAAGAAATTTTGGGCATCAGTAGCAGTGTTGCAGCTCAGATTGTTCTTCCGGCACGCGAAGAGGTCATTTGTCAGCAGTTCTTTAGAGGTGAAGTTAAGAGGCAGTTTGTGAATCCATTTCTTCAATGAATTGGCTTGATAAGTTTAAGCTGCTCAGATTGGTAAGGAGAGAACAGTTTTCTTTGGATATTAGCCTGGGTTGATCGCAAAAGAGACTTGCGATAGTTAAGTACTCTCTGGGATGGTAGAAATTTTTCTGAATATCTTGAAGAGGTCGGTGGGTTGCCTTAGCATCTGAGGAGTTGAGTTTGGTATCGACTGGATTTCAGAAGTAGTGCCGATGGTTCAGCTTAGTAATAGAATGGTTTCTAGAGAGAGGAATTGGTAAAGCAGCTCAGATTTTGGAGAAACTTCTGAGTTATTTTGGATCCGTTGAATCATATTTTTATAATGTGTTGTCCAGTTTATGCTTATGTGCATCATCAGCATTTTCATCTACCCAGATCAGAGTTGTGCAGCGGAAGCAGTTGGGAGTGCATTTGTTTTTCTTTTCTGGAAAAGAGAAGTTGTTTTCTACTGAGAATAATAAAGATTGTGTTCTTGGTTTTGGTTGATTTTGAGAAAATCATTCTCCTGGATTGTTTTTGGATTCAGATTGTTTTAGGAGTTATCAGCAAAGGTTGAGCTGATCAGTTAAGATGAAGACAGCTTTGGATCATCAAAGGAAGTTGGTAAATAAGAGACAAAGGAATTTGGATTTCGGAGTCGTAAATTTGATTAGGGTGAATTTTCTCTGATTCAAAGGAGTTCTATAGATTAGTAGTATAGACTGTTTGGATTCTATAGATCGAGTATTCCGGTATTATACTGGGAAACTCTAGGAAGCTCTATCCAGAATTTTGTCTGGATAGTTAGCTTTGTTGATTGAGTTAATTGGTTGTGATGATTGTTAGCATATGATTGATATATGCTTATGATTTAAAATTAATTAAAATCTAAAATATATTATTAAATTACCTTTGCTTTTAAATTTCGGGGACGAAATTCTTTTAAGGGGGGAGGAATGTGACAACCCGGAATTTTCTAGCAATATCAATTTAATAATCTGTATTAAATATTAAATTGATTTGATATATTTTTGTTAATAAGATCTAAATTGATACTTTTCTTTTAATAAATATTTAATTGGTAAATGATATCTGTTAAAATTAATTGTTTGTTTCTATTTATATATGTATACATTTGTATACATTGTAAACAGTTGAGCTTTGTTTAAAAGTTTAACAAATAAATTATGTTTCAGATTCTAATATACATGCTAGTGAATTGGAAATTATGATTTATTTAATATGAACTTTTCAAAGCTAAATAAATAAATAAATAAACATAGGGTTTTAAATACGTAGGATAAATGCTTAAATAGTTTAAAAATTATTTTAACTTAAGTTTAAATTTAAATTTTATTAACAAAATGATTGTTTTCTTTTCTTTTTAGTATAGTTTGATTAAATTATGGGTTTAAAATGATATATGAGTTTTAAATGCAATTTTGTCGAACGATACTTTAACATTAATAAAATAAGCAGTATAATAGAAAGATAATTCATTTTATTTATCATTTCAAATTGATCATGTGTTTTATAATATAAATAAAATAAGAATGTACATATAGGGATACAAGATTCTAAGTAATAAGTTAAACATAGAAATAAAACAAAATATACATTAAGCTATAGATTATAAGTGAAAATACTGTATATAATAAGTTAAAATAAGAAATAAACATATAGGATCAATTTATAGAACTTCACAAACATTTCAAATATAATAACAAGACAACAATGAAAACTAGAAACATATGATTTTCAAGTTTGTAAACTAACATAAAAATGAACTGCAGCATATATAATATGTTTAAAGCATTAAGGTAGAATATGTGTGCAGGCCAAACTAAGTAAAACAAAATAAGGACAGTAATAAAAATATACATGTTATACAAACAAGTAAAATCAGTATGCAGGAATGTAATCTGGAAAGCAAGACAGTAAGAAAAAAATATGTATATATGAAGCTTGCTAGGGAAGACAGTGTAAAGTATTCTTAAGCAAACAAACAAAGGTCATTAATGTAAAATATTTTTAGTACACTAAGTATTTCATATCAGCCTCCATCTAAAATATCTTTGTTTTAAAATCTGTACAAACAAGACTTTTATGTTTTATTGTACAAATATTGTCTTAGTTGTTGAAACATAATAATATACCCTGTCTTCTTTCTTTTCTATAAATCTGCATATCAGTTCGAACTAGGTAAAGACTAAAATAAAACAAAACCTATTTCAAACTCAACAAAGCTTCCACTAGATCATCAACCAAGATTCTGTACCACTGAGAATCAAAGAAGAGTCTTAGCCGTTGGAAGCCGTTGGAATTATTCATGTAAACCTGCAGCCAAGCTGAGCGTAAATTCATTCTTCTTCTTCCTACCAAAAACACCCAAATCCATCACCATCTTCCTCCACTCTTCCTCTTTTCTTGCTCCCAGCCTTCCCACGCAACCAGCAGCCACTCCGACGCCATCAATCAACACCAGCGGTCTCTTTCCATCCAAATGCAACTCCAAAATCAGGTTTTGCCTAAAACCCTAAAATTTTAAATTTTGCTAATTTTGTGTTTAATTTGTTGTTATAGTTTTATCTAATGGCCTATTGATTGTTTATTATACCAATCTAAGTGGTAATTACAATTATTACCATCTAATGTCCAAATTGTTTGTGTATATATATTATGCACATATATACATATGTTGATAATTTAGTGTAAATGCGCATTTGAGTTAGCGTTAGATTAGTTAGAATTGATTTAAATTATTCTGTGTATGCTTTGTAAAATATTAGGCAAACATGAATTAGTCGAATATTTTACGAACATAAATGATATCTTTTACAAAATATATTAGCATTAGATAAGTATATAATTTAGTGTATATATATATACACACACATGAATTATATATTTTGCGAAATAGTAAAAATCATATAATTTACTATATATTCAATAAAATAGTAGAATATAAATAAAATAATTCATATTATGCTTTATTTTATATATTTAATAAGACGGTAACATATAAACAAAATTGAAATCCCTTAGTGAATTTTTGGTCCCGTCTGACAAGTGTTGTTTATGATCGTTGTATGAATATTCGTTTTTATTGCAAAATGGATATTCATATTCATCTAATACAATATCTGTTGGATTTGTCCCTGTATTGTACAAGTTACAAACACTATAAAGTAATTAGGTTTCATAAATTATACCGTTATAAATGGTTCACAAAACAAAATTTCGACAGCTTTCCTTTTCGTTCCTTGTGTACATGCATATGTGTACGATACAAGAAACATGGGGGAAGTGCTGCCGAAATTTTGAAAAATCGTTTATAATGATATGATTTAAGAAATGTAATTACTATTGTGTTTGTAATGGGAAGTAGGATGACCGACCATCATAAAAGGTACAAAACGTGAACAAAATATCAAGAAATATAACTTTGTAGATAAACGAAAATGGTTTATAAAAAACAGTAAAATCTAAATGTGTTTATCGAATTTGATTAATAATTTTTTACTATTGATCATAGGTTTTACAGTAGGAAAAATGATTAATTATTTTATTGATCGGAGTTGGATGTATCAAAGAAGAGAAATGTGAGGCTCAATAAGTAAACATTTTCTTAACGGGGTAAATGTGTTCGTCGAATTTGCTTTAAGTAATATTGGAAACGACGTAGAAATTCGTTTTCCATGTAGTAGGTGCAAATTGTTGAAGCATTTAGTACTGAAAATGGTTAGGATTCATTTGCGCCAATATGGTTTCGTAACCAATTATTTGGTGTGGGATCGTCATGGAGAAATTATAACACGTAACGAAGAACAATCAATGGAGGTCATTAGTGATGAAGTTAGTACGACGAATCTCATAGAACATATGGTTGAAGATGTAGCCCACGATCAATGTTCCATACTGTTGAAATTAATAACGACGATGTTAACGTCGAAGAGGAACCAAATGTTGGATCCAAAAAAAAATATGATTTATGGATGCTGCTAAGAAACCTCTTTGGAATGGATGTACTAGCGGCACTCAATTATCGGTAACTGCAGAGTACATTGCAATGAAATCAAAGTACAACCTCACAGAAGCCGGATTTACGGCTGTTGTACAAGGTGCTAAACGACATGTGCCATAAGATAATTTAATGTGCGAAAATTATTATGAAGTGAAAAAACTTATGCCATCTTTCGGTTTGCCGTATCAAAAAATTGATACATGTCTAAATGGTTGCATGTTGTTTTGGAAAGATGATGTCAGCCTTCGGAATTGTAAAATATGTAATCAAGAAAGATACAAACCAAGGAAAATAAAAGGGAAAAGAAGTTCCATACAAGCGTATGCATTATTTACCTATCACTCTTAGACTTTAAATGTTATATGCAACATCTGTAACAGCGCATCATATGAGATGACACAGTATGAGAACACCTGAAGAAGGTACGTTAACACACCCATCTGATGGAGAAGCATGGAAGTATTTTGATAAGAAATATCCCCATTTCGCAGCGGAGAGCATTAACGTTAGACTAGGTTTGTGTATTGATGGTTTTCACCGTTTTTTCAGTTTGGTTCTAAATATTCATTTTGGCCTATAATCATTACACCTTACAATCTACCCCCGTGGATGTGTATGAAAACTCCATATTTGTTTCTCACAATTGTCGTCCCTGGCCCTGATGATCCGGCACAGGGTATCAATGTTTACTTACAACCGCTAATCGAAGAGTTGAAACATTGTGGTATGAAGTAGTTGAGACATACGACGTATCGAATTTTTTTTGGATGTTCGCTTCTTTGTTATGGACTATTAGCGATTTTCCTGCATATGCAATGCTTTCAGGTTGGAGTACGGCCAGTCGTTTTGCTTATCCCTACTGTACGGAAGACACACGAGCATTTTCTTTACGGCATGAGAAGAAAATTTCATTGTTTGGTTGTCATCGACGTTTTCTCCATATTAATCATACTTTTAGAAGAGACAAAAAATTCTTCATAACTAATAGACATGAACTTTACAACCACCAACGATGTGATCAAGTGAAGATATATATGAACTTGTAAAAGATTATCCAAAGGTACATGAAACCGGGCAGCAAAAAATCCAAGGTAAATCGACGTTTCATAATTGGCGCAAACAGAGTATATTCTGGGAGTTGCCTTATTGGAAAAATCTCTTTATCCGTCATAACATTGACATGATGCTTAACGAGAAAAACGTATTCGATAATATGTTTAATACACTTTTGAATGTTAAGGGCAAGACTAAGGACGATCTGAAATCAAGACGTGATGTAGAAGAAATATGTAATCGTCCTGAGCTTCATATGAAGCCAAATGACACTAAAAATCCGAAGCATGTTATGAACTAGATAACAACCAAGTTAAAATACTGTTAAAATGGGTGGAAGGATTATGATTTCCTGATGGAATTTCATCCAGTCTTCGTAGATGTGTCGACTATAAGTACGGAAGACTGAGTGGGATAAAAAACCATGATTGTCATGTAATGATGCAAAATTTATTACCCGTCGCTTTCAAAGAATTGCTGCCCGTAAAAATTTGGAAGGTTATAACAGAAATTAGTTTAATTTATAAGGAGCTTTATTCAACTACGTTTAAAGTTGACCATCTTCGTAGACTTGAGGTAAAAATCCCTATACTACTCTGCAAACTGGAGAAAATATTTCCTCCAGGTTTTTTCAATGTAATGGAGCATTTACCTATTCATCTTCCATTTGAAGCACGTCTTCGAGGTCCTGTGCAATATGGATGGATGTATCCATTCGAGAGGTATGTTATTAATACTAAGTATGTAAATGTTAATTTAACTATAAATAAAAATCAATATTGATATGTAATATTTTTTATTAGGTACTTAAATCATTTAAAGAAAAAAGTGGGACAAAAAGGTCGAGTTGAAGGTTCGATTTGCAAATCATATATCGAAGAAGAAGCATCGTTCTTTTTCTCTCATTATTTCAATGATCGTGTGAATTTATCATTTCAAAGTGTTGCGTGTAATGATGAGGCCATTGAACAAGATTCTTCTTCTGAAGCAATGTTATCTATTTTTAAACAACATGGTCGACATGCTGGAAAATGTGTAGAAGTATGGTCAGATGATAGAGATTACCATGTAGCACACACATATATTCTTCTTAATAGTCCAAAAGATGCACCATTTATTAGCTAAATATCAGATTACAAGTTTTGATAATTTTAATTTAATAATGCATGTGTAAATTAATAATAAAGTAATATATTATGTGTTTGTTTGCAGTGTCTATGAATCACAACATCCAAACGGCTATTTAAGCAAAAAATTTGCTACTTGGTTTTCGAAATACATTTGTGATCCTACAAATAATGTGGTCAATGAAGGATTAAAACATTTGGCGTTGGGATCAAAAAGGAAAGTTAATACATATCCAATATTTTTCGTTAATGGATATAAATTTAACACCAAAGAATACAGTGCTGAAAAATTAACAAACAATACCGGTGTATTTGGTAAAGGCAGTGATGATCCTAATAATCATATACATGATTTTTATGACGTGTTAACCCAGATTTTGCAATTGACATATTTTATAAGACCCGCAGAGGAAGTTTTTTTGTTAAGATGCAACTGGTTCAACAGTGTTCCAGGTTCTGGTATTAACGTGCATCCAAATTATAATCTTATAGAAATAAAACATACCTCCCGTTATCAGCAGTACGATCCTTTTGTACTAGCCAAACAAGCCCTACAAGTTTATTACGTTCCTTATCCATCTCTAAAAAGAGATAAAAGGGATTGGTCTGCGGTTTTTAAAACCAAGGCGAGATTTACATTCGATGGAAAGAATATTCCAGAAGAACAAGCCTATCAAGCAGATATCGAGGAAAATGTTGAAATCACAATTACAGACGATCAAACTGATTTTGGACAATTAAATGATGAGACAAATGTATTAGTCGAAGCATCTGAGAGTGTAAAGGAAAACGATATAGAACACGAGACCGAGTTTGAATCAGAAAACGATGAGGACCGAGTAATATCCAGTAATTTTTACAATTATTCACGCACACGCATCACATATCATCATCATTACATACACTACCAATTAAAAATGACTTTATTACATGCACCATATATCATCATCATTTTATCTATGTCTATAATTATAAACGAAACTTTCAACAGGTATTATGTCAGGCTCCAAACGTCGTAGCTCTTCTTGCTCGGTCGGCGAGAGTAATGGCGAGCCTCCGGCTCGACCACTTGTATATTTGCAGTCGAAGGCTGATGGAGCGTAAGTATCAAAATTAAAATTATAACAATATAAATTTGTTCATGCATATATATACTTGTCTAAAGCTTTGTTTTATATCTAACACAGAGGATTTGATTTGGAGCGCTCGGGAGTTGTTCTTGGCATTTCCAAGCAATCATATATGAGGAGGATGACAGATTGCAGGCCTAAGTGGAGTAAGATCCCTGACCAAGTCAGGGAGGCCATCTGGCAGGATTTTTTGGTGAGTATGTACCACTTTACTATATGAATAAGTATAAATGAACAATTAGTAATATTTTCTCTTTGTACAGGGGAAAGTGGACTTAGTGGAGCCCGATGTCGCCATGGTTCAGCGCCACTGGAATAGAAAGTCGCCAAAAATTACAGGAAGGTAATGTCAGCTCTTAAAAAATCGAGGAAGAAATCGAACTGGATGGGCGCTTCCGTATGGGATTCTTGGATGAGTTGGTGGGAGACCAACGAGTTCAAGGTAAATCTACCAAATATATAGTTAATTATTTTGCAATTGGTAAATATAATATTCAATTTAAATTGCAGGTGGAGTCGGAGAGGAACTCTGCCAATAGAAGTAGGAATCCTGTAACGAATCGTGACGGATTTAAGTCTTTTCAGCATCACATGAGGACTTGGTAAATTTATCAATTATGAATCTAAACCGTTATTACATTTTGTATATTAATCAGTTCAGTAATTAGCTATGAAAAATTAAAATATATAAATTATTTATTGCAGGAAAGATCGCTTGGACGTCCCGTGTCTATGATGGAGGTATTTACCCGCACCTACGCATCAAGACAAGTAGACAATGCTGGCAATATTACATATCAGTGGGATGATGATGATAAGGCAAAAACTGCATATGTATGAATATTTTAAATCTTATTTTATTTATATCGATAAGTTTAAATCATATTCTACTAATTTTAAACTGCAATTGTTTTTTATTTTAGGAAAAGTTTCAGGAGGCACGGGCAGAGCTGCTTTTAGAATCGGATCACGATAAGTTGACGATAGAGGAGCAAGATAATGTTTTCGATGTTATTATGGATCCGACGTAGCGGAGTAGGCGCTATGGCTATGGAAACTAAGCGGTAATCTTATAAACATTGCAATATTATATTTATTAAATTAACCTATAGATACACTATACATATGATGATTTCTACCCAAGTTAAATCTAACATATACGTGATTTATAAATATTAGATAAGTAAAAAAGGAAAAATATACAAAGATATGTGATGAAAATGGATAAACCAAAAAAATATATATAAGAATACTTTTACACCTATATATTGTATTAAAAAGAATCCATTTCCTTGTGGTATATATTCCAAGAAAAGGGTTCGCCATTTTACGTGAGGAACCAAAAACATGAACCAAAAAAATAGTAGTAGTATTAACAATAACAAATGGAACTAAAAATTTAAAATCATTCTATACCTTAGACTCTAATAATGCAATGAACCAAAGTAGTGACGGATTTAGGTTGCGATATAAAAATGTAATGTACAATAAAAGTAACTAAAATTGCACAAAAGAACATTCTACGTGGATACGTTATTTTAATTGAACAATGTAAGACATTATTGTAGAAATAAATAAATTCAAAAAAATTCCACTAGTTTGAATCAAGTTTGTATAGCTCTAACACATTCCATTTTTATTTTTCATTCAAAACAGAAACAAGTGGAAAAGGATTAAGAATTTAATTAATTCATTGTAAAGTAGGGGGAAATTTGGTATTTTGGCATCATACACCAAAATTGATATTGAAAAGGTAATATTTTTTATCGTTTATCATCCTGCACCATTATCATTTAATAAAATATGCATTTCCTTATGGTATATGCATTGCTTAAGATCACGTCATTTACGTTCCTATATTTTAAAATATGCATTGCTTAAGAAAATGATTATAATACAAATGTGAACATCTCACATTCTATTTGCAGATTCGGATAGCTCAAAAGGTGTGTGACAATCCTGAAATAAAAGAGCTTAGAGCCATGATTGAGCAGCTGCAAGAGCAGGACTGTCTTCGCGCTATACAAATGGAGCAGCTGAATCAACGTTTAGTGGAGTACATGCAGAGGCATGGTTCCTTCCCTTCGTTGTCTGGTGCTTTCGGAGGTGATGATGATGCTTGAGAGGTATGATGATTATTGTCTTTGTGGTTGGTTATTGTATATATTGATTTTGAGGTGGTGAGGATTGTGTTTTATGGTTATTGTGTATATATTGACTTTGAGGTGGTGAGGTTTAAGTATTTGCATTGTATATATTGACTTGAATATGGAGTTGGATCTGGTGTTGGTGAGGGTTTTTTTATGTACATATTGACCTGGAGTTTGGTTTGAAAGTGTAATTTTTGATGTTGATTTTTGGTTGTTTATATTGTTTGTGGTATAATGTGTTGGATATGTGATATATATGTGAAATGGAGTGGAAATGGAATGGAAATGGATATATATCGATTGTGTGTGGCTGGAAGGTGAATGGCTTGCTGTTATAAAAAAAAATTCACCCAGATTAGCAACGGCTACCAACGGCTCTTTAGTCATTTTAAACCAACGGCTTCCAACGGCCTCCATCAGCTAAAAGCCGTTTGAAGCCGTTGGAAAAGCCATTGTAATAGCTCCGTTGCTTCCATTGGAGGCCGTTGGAAAGCGTGAATGCTATTCCAACGGCTCCCAATGGCCGCCAATGGCTGGGAGCCGTTGGAATAGCCGGTTTCTCTTGTAGTGATTATACATAACCAACATATACTTATTCCAATTTATATATGAACAACCAGAACATATGCCAAACAAGCCATTATATAACCAAATGTATATATTTTCCTCAATATATATATATATATAAAGGGAAAGCCTATTTAGACATAAAATGGAGACATAATCGGTGACACAAAGAATCTCTACATTGGATTGCCCCTTGAATTCCACCCTCCCCATAAAGACAAAAAATCCAATGGTCAGGATCTTTTGTGTCACCATTTTGTGTTTAATTTTTTATTCAAATAGCCGGCTCCATGTTTAAAATCAGAGTGACTATATATTTAAAACATATAATATATGACATATACTGCAAAATTTTGAAGCACAGCTAGTATATCTACCCGCACACCTATATGTGTGTATATATATATATATATATATATATATATATATATATATATATATAAACAAAGAGGAGGCTAAGGATTCAAATCCAAATCTATTAAAAAAAATCAAGTAAACCTACTTTACTATAAATTATGTAATAAACTTATATAAAGTTATATGTACAAATTGCACATATAATAACAGATAGATTATATATATACAACTAATATAAACTTATGTGTATATAAAGACCAATCTATAGTTTATTTAAGCTTTTATATATGTCAAATAGAACTTATACCCTATAAACCAACCGATTAAATATAAGAGCTAATATATATACAAACAGTTCAAATATTTTATTACTAATAAATCATAACATATGCTATACCAACCTATTAAAATATTCCTATGTATAAATAAAATGAATGAGGGGCTACAGACATACATGCAACCTCAGATAATCTATGCATATATTATATCAAAAAGAAGATAGTACCAGATAAAGTTCTTGTATATCATATACGAAAATGTATATATACAAAACTTAAAACATTTTATTTACCTTTTATATAAAATAGGGGAGAGGTGCATGGCTAAAGGAATGGTCGACTTTTGGTGGTGGAAGGTGGTCAGGGTGACGGGGCAGAGAGGGGATCGACGGCAAATGGTGGTGGTGTGAGCTTTGTCACAACGGTCAGGTGGTGGGGCAGTGACGTGGATTGATGGGCAAGCCTGAGGTGGTGGTTTCAGCTGGGAAGTCGGGTGGCCTTCTGCAGTGCGCAGGTGGTTCAGTGGGAGGCTTGGCTGAGCTGATGTGGGGAGGAGGAGATGATGAGGTGATGGGTTTCAGGGATCTCAGCTGAGGGCGTGCTTGGGTGGCGGTCTATGGATAGCAATAGCGAGAGGGGGAGGGAGATGGTGCAGGCAGGCAGTTCGTATGAGATAGGGGCTAAGCATGGAGAATGGGAGAGGGAAGGGGAATAAGCACGAATAGAAGAAGTGAGCTATTGAGTACAAAACTTTATGACATATAATTTATATTCAAGTAAATGGAAAGAGCATGCACTGGGGAAACAAACCGATATAAATTTCAACCAATGGGAATAGTTACGGTCAATAGTTAAAGTCTATTTAGATACAAAATGTAGACACAATTGGTGACACAATGGATCTGTACCATTGGATTGCCCCCTAATTTCCACCTTCCATACAAGGACAAAAATATCCAACGGCCATGATTTTTTATGTCCCCAATTTGTGTCTAATTTTGTGTCTAAATAGCCGTCTCCGTATTTAATTCAGGGAAAATAAATGCTAAAGGCTTTTGATTTCAACCGGTAGGTAAATGGAAAGACACAAAGGAACTAAAAGTCCCGAATACGGAATCGATATGGAAATCGTTTTACCGATTTCGTGGCGTACCCGACCCCAACATATAGAAATGAATGTACTGCGAAGAACAGCATGACGAGACGATTAAAACGGCACACAGATATCAACGATACGACCATCCTATCAAAAGTCGATATTCGCCGCCAAACGGCTTCAAATTCGCCGAAAATAAGATAAACGGGGATGAAGAAGTCCATATTTGATAAAATTTATGACTTTTCTCACTCAGAAAATGATTTAAATTTTTGTTATATAAAAATATTTGAATTTCGATGATATTTTATTTACATCAAATTTCAACTGGTTTTAAAATGAAAATTACACAACAGAATTTACTTTTATATTACCGGTTGGTATGTTAAAATAGACATATTTCAAATATTAAATTTTTATTTTCAAATTCAATTATTTAAAATTTCATATTATTCAGTTAATTAAGTTATAAAAATCGCTAAAATTTACGGGTCGTTACATTATATCTTTCGCTAATCATTATAAATCAAATGATTAACAAAATTTCGACAGCACTTCCCCTTATTCTATGTATCATATGAGAAAGAGTGAACATAAGAAACAAGAAGGAAGCGCTGTTGAAATTTTGTTAACCATTTGACTTGAAATATTGATTTATGAAACATAAATATCATTACATCTATAATTTGTCAAATATTGGGACAAATCTGACAAATAACGTATTAGATGAATATAGTTTTTTTAGTCAAAAAAAGAGTATCTATATAATGATCATATATAGTATTTGTCAAATGGGGTCTATTTAAGCATCTTTGGTGCAATCAAGGTGTGCAATCAAATTAAATTTACCATAGATTGTCATTAACATTATATATTTGCTCACAAACAGAAGGGAATTTGATCACTTATATGTTGGGTCTAACAATGGTATGATGCGAGCATATGCTAAAGGACATAAGTACATAAAATTTATATATTTATATCTATTCACCTACATGCATGTAAAATATAAATATTACTAATTTGGTCTCAAACATGTAATTAAATTGTTATTAAAATTAACGATCATCACTTTATAATTATGAAAATATTAGGGATATTATTATCGATAATTTTAAGTATATATTTAAATTAATAAACATGCCTAAGATGGCTAGAATGGTTTGAAGGTTGAGATAGCAGCGAGTAACTTCGGAGAAGGCACTAGCGGTAGTTTCGCTTTGGGGGTGGCGGTAGCAGCAGCTTCGGCGTTGAGTTCGACTTAAGGCACATTTCAGGTTCGACTGTGTCTGTGGGTTCAACAGCGGTAGCTTTGGCTGGTTTGACTCCGAGGGTGGCAACAACGAGCGACTTCGAGGGAGGCCATGACACGAGCACAAGTGGCTACGGGTTAGTGGATAGCTGCGAGGATATTTTTTTTAATTTTGTAGAAACGAAACCGAAGTGAAGTGGAGGGCGACTGGGCTATACCGATGCCTCACCGATGCCAATTAAGTGGCATCGGTATGACATCAATAAATCTTGGTATGTAAATACTTATCTACTACCTACGCAGTTAAAGCCCTGCAAAATCCACGCTATAACTCACAGCGCTTTTCGACGCTACGCTATTCAATTTAGCGCTATTAAACAATAGATCCACTTTAAGTCATGCTATTTTCTACTAAGTGCGCTAAATCAAAAATTTTTAGCATCTAATTTCTCAAATTTAATATACAAAGGTTGATTTGACTAGTTTTCTTTTAAAACAAATTAGGGTAAAGAATAAATTTTATGGCGTAAGTGCTCAATATAAGTTAGAAATCTATTATAGTCATCAAATCTAGTCTACATTAATTATCGTATTCTTCGGTTTTTTATATACGACTAGATAATATTTTTTCTACACAAATAATATGAGAATCGGAATAAATTAACTTATATATTTGGTTTTATATCTAATGAAGTTTTTTGCATCTCCGCTTTTTTCCACTATATCCCCGCTTTAAAATTTTGCACTTCCACCACTATAGAACCGCTAAGCGCTTTAACTGCTTGGCCTACAACATATCGAATTAGCACCCATACCGTATTTATGGCATCAATGCGTCGTCGATATGTTCACGTAGGTTAAATTTCCCCTTTTCTTATACTGCTATGAGCATCATCCGAGTCATCGAGGTCTTGCTCGAATGTCACATGCTAAAAAAATAAAAACAAAAATTCCCTAACTCACGCCATCGGTCGACTGACCAAAAATATTAGTTGATCGTCTCACCGTAGCCAATGTTGGGTATAACTAATATGTCGGCTAATCGACCATAAATGGTCAACTGACCTCACAAACTATATACCGTGGTTAATGTCGACCATAGACTTTTTATGCTATTTTTGGCCTAATTTCCTTCTATTTCAGCCTTGAACTTTTCTACCCTAAATGGTCGACTGATCGCCTTTAAAGGAGCCAGTCTGAACCTTGATGGGGTGAAATCCACAAACCGTATCTATTCGACCCCTTTACTATGCTTGACCATCGCCTTGGTCTTCCTCGCTCTGATATGATGCTTCATGGCATGACGACCTTGTTCCCACCCATTACATTCCATGTT
The DNA here is from genome assembly GCA_030765085.1 of Allium cepa. Lineage (NCBI taxonomy): Eukaryota > Viridiplantae > Streptophyta > Magnoliopsida > Asparagales > Amaryllidaceae > Allium > Allium cepa. The sequence goes on from CM060937.1 coordinate 154,788,980, forward strand.
CGAGCATGTACCATCAGTAATCCGCTTTTGGATGAATGCCATAAAAAAGCAATTCGATGAATCTTCTCGGAACTACAACATTTTACAAGTCATACCTATATGAGGTACCAACCAACCACGACACAACAATAAATCAACATAATAATCATTCTCAAATAATGTTAAAATGTAATTTTTATCATTTACTGATTTGGTCCAAGTTAGTTAATTCATTCAGTTAATGGGTCGAGTGTATTACTTCAATTTAGCATCAAATCAATCTAATAAATATACTTCATTAATAATCCAAGTCATCATTCATTAAGGAGCAAACTAAAACTTAACCTAGAAAAGTAATTAAACAAACATAAAAGCATAAAAAAGATCATATATGGTTGAGAATTATTAACACTCACCCAAGCTAATAGAAATCCCCAAATTTGCTTGAAATCGACTTCCTCAAATCCCTATTTCACAAATTCTGAAATTGACTCTTCAATTTTAGGGGAATCCAATTTATGGGTATTGTAGAGGAAGACCTAACTTGACTGTAGAGTATTTTTGGATATATAAAGGGATGAAGAAGCTTTGGAGGAAGGAATAATGGTAGGGATCGAGGAGAAATAGAGATGATGAAGGAGACGAATGAAAATAACGAGGAGATCTTATTTTAGAATAAAGGCCATGAGTTTGTGGCCAGTGACACCATTAAAAGAGAAGGAGGCACTATTTCAAATTAAAGGGTGATAAAATTCATTTAAGGAAAGTCCTACTTCCATTTGATAAGTACTCATGGGGGAGGAAGTTAGTTACTTATGAGGATACTGAATAAAGGAATGGCTATAAAACATGTTTTCTTGAGCACTTCTCCCCTTTAATTACAAGTTTTTCACTTCTCATCTTGATTTCTCCCTTTCTTCAAACGTAAACGACATTCTGAACACAGGGAAACCAGTTTTGAGTCCTAATTCCATCGTCTTCAAAAATTGGACTTTTATACCCATAATTACTCTCAAGTCGATTAAACTTGTTTTAATTCATTAAAATGGTTTAATCACATACTTTACACTTTTCTAAAACTCCGGGTCGTTCCATCTTTCCTATGATTGATCTATGTCTTATGTCATATATTCTATTATATAAAACGTTTAATATTTACCTTTTCATATCCTCTTCTCTTATTCATTATTATTTGGAATACTAAACTCTTATTAATTCCACCAATATTTTTAGTTTTCCCTCTCTGTAATTTGTTAACTCGGGATCAAATCTACATTTTAATTCAGTGAATTAATCCCTAAGAATTTAACATTTAATGGATGAGTAACTTTTTAACAGTCCTTTTGACTTTTCTTCTTTTAATTCTTCACATCTGCTAAGCATGAATATAAAGAACGTAGAAAAACACAACCCATTATCATTTCTAAAAATTATGGCTTTTCATCTCCAATATTCTTTTGCTCCACTTTAGTTTTATGGTCGGATATTGTGAAAGTGAAAAGTGTACTTTTGAATCTCTTTTCTGCTAAATATTTCACTTATTCAACCGTATGTTTCCCTTTTCTTTTTCCTTAATCTAGAGTTTATTTAAATTCTCAATTTCTTTCATTCATGTTGTACATTACTATAATTAATTTTTTTATACTTCTTTACTATATAGATACTACAATATTATTTGACTTTGATTTTCCATATAAGTGATTGGATTTTAATTATTTTTGTTAATTTAAATGTTGTTTTATTGATTTTGAATTTTTTAAAAGAATAAGTTATTCATTTCATGTTTAAAATTATCATGTTATAATTATATCATATTATAATAGTATGTACTAAATCGTAATATTTTATCATATTTCATAGTTTGTTGAAAAAAATTGATTTCTTATAGAAAGCTAGGTTAATACTATACCTATTGCATCTTAATTTTTTTATTAAATTTACATGCTATTAGTATTATCAGTTTTACCTAACTGCATATATATATATATATATGTATGTATGTATGTATGTATGTTTATATATATTATAAGTGTAACAAATACATATATTATATGCTGTATTTACTAAATATCTATCGATTATCTATATATATCTATTATATTATATGGAAGCCTAGTTTATATGTAGAAGATCTTTCATTTTCATTTTCCTCAAAAATCTCGAAGTGCTGCCATGTGTTAGGGTACTTTAATTCTCTCATATAATTTATTATCCGCACCTTTGTAGTCTATTTATTATGTATGAATCTATCTATCAAATTAGATTGAAATTTGAATTCATGCCTTTTACATTTTCTCTCTCTACATTAATCTCAATCTGTATACTGAGCTCTCGTTGATTTAAGCAGATAATTTGTATTTTTCTCCCAATATATATTCTAATCTCAAACTCTCTCTCTCATCTATTATGTATTATTTATTACACTATATTATTTTCATACTATTTATAATAATGATTCAAATATACTTTTAGCCTCTTGCTGAACTTTTTTCATTCACAAGAATACTAATATTAATCTAGCAATTGATGTATGTGCATCTATTTTGTGTAACGTTAAAATACTTAAATGCCTATTTATGCATATTTTAAAAAGAGAAACTAAAATATTATTCTCCCCTAGATTCTACCAAGGATTGACTTTGCATTTAGTCCCCTATAGAATCCTATTATTTCGTAAAGAATAAATAGTATTACAGAAATTAATGGTATAGGAATCTCTTGCATGTAAGTTAAAAAACTCAAAAGTCTCTTTACCATATATTTTAAGAAGGCTCAATTTATATGCAAAAGACCTTTCGTTTCCCTTTTTTTAAATCTACCGTGTTGCTAACTGTTCGAGTACTTATTGTCTCCCAGACAATTTGTTATCCACATCTCTATAATCTATTTATTATGTATGTGTATATGTAAGTATTTATCTATCTAATTATATCAAAATTGTATCCTTTCCTTTTTCTATTCTCTTTCCACATCAATCTCAACCCATATACTGAGCGTATTAACTAAAGGAAATATTTTGTTTTTTTCTCCATATATATATATACATTCTAATCTCAAACTCTCTCAAACATATCTATTATGTATTATCTATTCTACTGTATATTATTTGTATACTATTCAAAACAAAGATTCAAATATACTTTTAGCCTTTTGTTAAATGTTATTCTTTCACAAAAAATAATAACATTAATATAGCAATTAATGTAGAAGCATCCCTTTTGTATGACAGTAAATAACTCAAAAGCGTTTATGCATATGAGCATTATGATACGCTCTTCACATGTGATGAAGCAGGGCCAGTCCTAGATGTTTTGGTACTTAAAGATAATTGCAAAACTAAGGTCCTTATACTAATGCTATTATCGTTAAATAAATAATTATAATATTTTATTATTGTCTATACGCAATGAGAGGAGGAACAAAAAGAAATAACTTTTTTTGTAATAATAATTCGAGTTATACAACAAAATTAATATTAATTGCTTATAAACATTTTTCTATCCTTCATATTTGCAAAATCACTAACAATATTTTCATATTCAATTTCACTGAACATATCTTATTCAATCGATAAAAGTAATAAACCATTCAATTTTCCTTATGACATAGTGGAACTAGGATAAGACTTCATCAATTTTTGCTTTGAAAAACTTCTTTTGGCCAAGGAAACTGTAACTAATGTAGTCAAAAACTCCTTTGAATAAGAAATTATGAAATTAAGTAACTTAATTGCTTTTTTCCTTTGGAAAAATAACCATTAGGATTTTTAATTATGAAAATTGCTCTCTTCCATCAATATCAGAGTGCAAATCATGTCTCAAATATTCTTTTTAGCTAATCGATTTGACTAAAAAATATTAACTATAATTTCTACAAAAAAATTGATATTTATCAATAAATTTTACATTAACTATCCATTAAAAAACCATTACCTATTACCAAATCAATCATTATTATACAATTATTACAAATAACAAATTAAATATATCAATTTTTATTTAATCATTATTATACAAATTAAATCTCAATTTACAATTAATTAACTTAAAATTAGAACATGGGGATCAAAATTTGCATTAGAACATAACGTTGATCACAAATTACAGGTATAACTAACTTAAAAGTAGAACATACAAACCAAAATGTTTAACAATTTTACACAAACATTGAAAATGCCACTTGATCAGTTGCTATTTTGCTAATGTGATAGTTTAGTGAAGAAAGAAATAAAACAATCTATATACTAAACAATGTGTAAATTTCCATAACGATATATGGTAACTGATAAATAATAAATTAAGTACCTTTTCACACTTACACTTTTCAGCAAAAAAGCAGTCAAGTAAAGTAGCCAACACAAGTAACAACCAAAGATGAAAGAAGATTGGAAGATGTGTGTGCGACTATGCCCTGGCTGCATAGGAGGGGACTGGAACCTGGATTTGCCTATTTCCGTTGTAGTTGAGTCGCCATCGTTTGGGGTCATGACTTTTGCTACAGATCAAGATCATGATTTTTTTATTTTGCTAAGGATCGAGATCGTGATAAAATAATTTCTTCCTTTTGCTCTGCTTTTAGTATATTGAGGAGCTGCTAAAGATGATGCCCTAGAATTTTTGTGACCCAAAGCCATTACTTCGGCCGCTTTGTCCAAAGGCTAACCCTTGATGATGGCATACATTTCGTGCACGAATTGTTTCTATATGTAACGACCCAGATTTTTAGTTGTTAGATTTTGAATATTTATTTTATTTTAAATGTTAAATTTTGAAATGTGAATGCAATTTTAATATAAAGTTTATCGATCAAATAAGTGGAATGAAACTTAAGTTCCAAATATAATGACTTACTGGATAAATTTAATTATTAAATTAATAATTAAAATCGTTTAATAATTGAGATTTAAGTTAGATATGAATTGAAATGATTTCTAATATGGATATAAATTCTATTTTAATAATAATTAAGTTAGTAAGTTTTTAAAATTGAAATTTCATGAGATTCCATAAAATTTTGAAATCATCGATTTAGTGGACATCTTAAAATAGCGATCTGGGCACAGTCTTAGAAATCAAAAAAATTAGTTCCATTGGATCCATAATAATGTATTATTATTGAATTTCAAATTTCATAGCATTTGGAGTTAATGTTGGGTCGTATGGAATAGAAATGTGTTGAAATTAATATTGAAAATTTAATATTTTAATTGGATTCAAAAAACTATCTTCCACACACGATGGAATTAGGTTTCGATACTTATTTCATTAGGTTCGAATAGCTGCATAATGTTAGAAACGTCAGGAGGCACACCTCGATAGGGATTCGAAATAAATATTTAGTTATCTTGAAATTAAATAGAATATATTTATATCGATTTAACCCTGCAGTCATCTTCTTTGTTTTCAAAGCCACCTTACAGCCTGCACATAGCCGACCTATACCCCTTATTTATAAATCCCGTTTCCCTTTCTCTTTCAAACCAGCAAAAATGAAATCGAAAATAATTCAAATAAAATAATAATAAATATAATGCGTGCTCGCATGCAGGATAGAGCGAGATAGAGGTCACGTATGTAGGCAGGCGGAGGAGCAGGCACATGAGAGTATGGGTTTTAGTTGCGCTTAGGCTGGTGCTCGCATTCGACTAGGGTTTCGCGCGTGAGGCATTGGAGGAAGGGGCTGCAGGCACCAGTGGCATGCGATGGAGGAAGATAGCCATGAGCATTTGGTCGTACTCAGATTGGAGAATTGGGTTCGGTCAATAAGTGGTGGTGGTGAACATGATGCTTACATGATGTGGAGATAGGGGAAGGCGATGCAATTGATGGTGTAGGCGAACTGGGTATGTGCGTAGAGAAGGAGCAGTTTTTGCGAGCGCTGGGAGGAGGTGCAAGCGGCCGTCCTTGGTCATAGGCGCGACAGAGGAAGGCAAGACGTGGTGACACAGGATGTTGTAGGTGAAGTAGTGGAGGGTGGTTCCCGATGGCGATGGTCAGTGGGAGGGCGTTGATCGGTTGAGTTAATCGTTGTTCACATTTACCAGCCTAGAACGATGTTTGGGAGAGGTATTTAGCTAGCTTAAGAGTAATTAGTAAATTTAATTATAGTTAAAATTTAAGAATCGTTAATTTGTATAATTTGAAATTTGCTTATACTAATTTAAATCGAAAGGAATCAGTCGTGTGAGGTACGGAGCTACGAAATCTAGACAAAAGAATTTCATTTTGGAACGGATCGCAAATAAAAATCAAGATGAGTAAACCTCACTCATTAGGATAATTGGTGTTATTTAAAAATAAATGAAATTAATTATCGATGCGTGGATGAATTTATAAATTATTATCAGTTTGGATATTATATGATATATATTAGTATATATATTAGTAGTTGGTTATATTTCCCGCTGTTGGAGCGGATGAGACTCTATACGCCTCGCATAATATCAAATGATCCTTTATTACCTTGATATCCTGCCTCGAAGCAGGGTTGGTATTTTATGCTGTCTAACATCTATGGATGAAGGGAAATAGGCCGGAGGGATCCAACTGGATTCCTAAAAAATGTTGATATTAATTTCGTACATAGTGATATATGATTTATGTGAATAATCTGATACAAATTTTTTTATGATTAAATTTTTGGATGCTATAGTAGCACTGACCCTAAATTTGGTATCTTAGATTCCATAAAATATTATTTTTGAGTTTCGAAGAATTTAAAAGATGATTTTGAATATAAAAATATTTACCTCGAAATTTGGATTATTTTAAAGAAATTGATTTGATAAAACAAGAATTGATTTTAGGTTGTAATTAATTATTCGAAAAAATATTTTAAATGGAGATTTCAAAATAATTTACGTAGGGATCTTTAATAGTGAATTTTAAAATGAGTTGTTAGGAAAAATATGGAAAATAAGCTAAAATCGATATTTAAAATAGATTTGAAAAATAAGTGGGACTTATAAAGAAATGGATTTATAAAATGGAATTTTATAAATGAGATTATATTTGTAAACAAGTAAAACCTAAATGGCTTTATAAAAATTTATTAACAATATTTATAAAAAAGGGAAGATGATATCAGTTGATTAATTAGGAATATAAATACAGAGTGTGAATGTATATCGAGATAGGAAAATCGGGTTTGGGGAAAAATAAAGGATTCTATTTTTTAAATCTGAGAAGGGATAGGAAATCGAAATGAAATCGAGGTGATATGAATCGAGAGGGATCTATAAATTGAAATCGGATATTGGATTTGAAAATGAATTTTTGTCGTGAAATTAAAAAAAATTTGAAATTAAATTTTTATTTATTGAACTACGTATTTTATATACTCTTATCTAGATTAAAATATTTCGAAAAAGTTAGAAATTCCAATATTTAATATTTAATGCGATAAATTTTAGTTTTCGTAATAAGCTTCGTAAATCAATTAGTTTATTTAAAAATGATTTGGAAATGAACTATCGATGTATATTTAAAGTGTTTTCATATTTTAAATAATTACTTAAATATGTTTTAAAATGAATTGTTATTTAAAAATACTTGTTATATGTATGTTTTGAAATGACTGAAATTTATTTATAATCCTCTCAAGATTTGTAAACGGAGTTTATTTAACGGAGATGATTTTTATAAGAGAAATCTTATAGTGAAATTCTGTGGACTTAAGGAAATTTCCGAAGTGTTTAAATATAGAAATTTCGAAAACAAATTAAAATTCATAAAAAGGAAGTTGGAAATAGGTAGTTGAGACTATGGACGAGTATAATCGATTTTGGAAATTTTAAAAGGGGATTAATTGGTGAACCGGAGACTTGTCGAATCCGTTATAAACGGGTTAAGGAAATTTCAAGTAGATTGTAAAGAAAGTATGAAATAAAATGGAATATTTCCTAAGTATTGGAAATAAAGTGATTTTAGGAAAGTATATTATAAATATTTTATAAGTATTAAACTATGAGGATTTGAAATATTTGACTACGAGATTATTATTTTAGAAATATTTCACAAAAGGTTGAATTATAAATGGGGTTGAAAGAAATATTCTAAGTGTCGATATGGATTTAAATATCCCATTATGGGTATAAATATTTGAAATTATTTTTCAATTATTAAATATACTAGGAAGCATATTGCATATATATCTTTGTAAAGATATTTTGAATGATTGTTTGAAGATTTATATAATGAGGCCTATTGACTGCTTGTGGATGTTATTTGATAGTTAAATAACCGACTATCAAATCTGGCCAAAATCGTTGATCGTTTCGAAGAGACAGGGATCAAATTTAATTATCCGAAACCACTTCGATCCAATTTGTGCATTACGAATTAGGATATCAGAAGATAATGAAGACGGTGATTTGGAAATTCAGTTTGTTCAGATCCAAAACAACTTGTATGGATGAATGCTATCATTGCATTGCTTGCCTGGAAGGAGTGTTAGCATTCCAAGTATGAATGCTTTTCTAAAGGTAAAACGTAGCCTCAAGCCTCATCAACCAAGAATGACTGAAATATGGGAGATGCGGTAGGGCAAAGTGGTCGCACCCAAGTAGGGTATATTATCATCTTTCTAGATACACTCCGATATATATTATAAATTATGGATATGGTTGTGCATGAAAAAGAGAGTGCTCGATAAGGGTGGGAACTCCCGGAGTGATAACATATTCGGTACTATCCAGGTTAAGGGTAGGCCGGTCCTGTGTTGGTAGGGGATCCAAGCGAGGTCCTTGGTACATTTTTCTAGAGGTGTACTGCAGGCGGTACCCCAGTCATTATACGAAATCCAATATCCACTACAAGCCTGTACAGTTTTGATTGTATATCAAGTATGCTGAAACATGAGATGTAAGCATTTCAACTATTTTCTAATTTACTTTCTTGATACTCTATTATAATATCGGATGATTTTGATATGAAATATTTTGGTTATTGTAAGGTAAAAACCCGTCGTATTTATTTATGGCATGGTCTTAAGAGATACCTTTGTTTTTTTCAAAGGATTTTGATAACATTAAGAATTCAAATTGAGTGTGTCCTCTCACGATGGTTTCCTAACTGACTCCGGCGTTATTTAATTATAATGCTCGGGTTGGACTAAGTATTAAAGATTTAGTTTAGGATGCTATGGTGCTCAAGAGATGAGCTGGGGGATTTCAGGCGTATGCCACGTATTTGATTATACTTCGCTGTGTGTGGACTGTATAGTCAGCACCGGTGAGGACAAGTTATTATAACTTTCCAGTTTGATTGTTGATTGTTGTACTTTGATAATTGTATGTATAATAACAGTTATAGTTTCTTTTGTTTAAAATTCTGTTATTATATATTATATTTTGTTTCGTTGCGATATTGAGATTCTGTGTTGTTGTTTCAGTTTCTTCTATCTTTTTCTTCTTCACCCCTAAAAATTTGTATTTCCATTCAATTTGAGTGGGACACGTGTGATATATTGTCGACTAAAGAGGTATGAAGATACGGGCCGTTACATTTGCTATCAGAGCTGAAGGTTAAGGGAGAATCTTTGCTTTGGTGGGGATTACTCATTAGAGATAGGGTCAGTTATACCCTAGAATGAGTTTGAGTGTATTAATAGACACGAGTGCATATTTGTTAGTGAATACAAATTCTTTTACATTGTGTTGGTTGATTTATTGAGTGGCTTATGAACTCTGGTCGGCACAGCCCGTACAACTGTAATGATAGGAGTTTCTAAACACTTGAATAGAGTAATTCGGCACAATATTGTTTTGGAATGGCGTAGATGAAATAATTTTACCCAAATTGTATTTTGATATAAAAGAAATAATTTTCTAAAATTATTATAGTATATTGGAGTATTTGGATGATAATATTATAATCAAAACAAGATTGCAAAAAAATTGAAATGGTTATAAATATAACCAAAATTAAAATTTTATAAGTATGATGTAGACAAATGAGTAAACACTAAAGTTGGATTCAAACCAAAATCTGGAAAATTAAAATCCTGGGAAGTTTGGAAAAATGTTTTTCAAAGTGGTGCGGAAAAAATATAAGGGTATTTTTTTTTCGAAAATATTTCTGAATGGAAATTGCATTAAAATAGATTTTCAAGGTGGTAAAGGCACTGAGCTCACTTCAATTGCTGGAAAATAATTTTGGGGATGACTACAGCTTCTCCAGTATTCATTTCGAGTTTCTAAGTGACAAATTGCTATTGCAATTGATTTGTTTCAGATTTGTCGGGCAAACAAGTTTTTTTTTTAAATTCCAAAAGGAATTGTTTGGGTAAAACTTAGTCTGTTTAAGAATTTCCAAAATTAAGATTTGATATACAAAGAGACTATGTGATTTCAAAGCGATTTGAAATAAAACCGGGTGTTTAAATTCTGGAATTTCAAATAATGTGTGAAAGCATTATATAAATTTTTTTAAACTTGTAAAAAATGAAAATGGTATAAACAGGAAAGAAAAGTGTGAAATTTGAGATTGAAATTGAATTTTTAACTTAAATAAGTTAAAATGAATTGTATGAATTTGAATTTAATTCCGAATAAGTAGAATAAAATTTAATTAGACTTGAAAACAATACCAAATTGAATTGAATATAAATTTTGAATAATGAAATGGATATATAACTATAAGTTTCAATTATTGAGTGGTTTATGAACTCAAGTATAAATTTCATGAAAATGTATATGAATGAGTTTTTGTAGCTTATAAGAGTTAATGGAAATAGCCTGAACTCTAAAATAAAATGAAATCAACTTAAGTGAAAAGATTGGAAACTCAACCTTGATGTGAATAAATTGAATATGGATTAAAAGTGGTTGATAGATACGATTCGGAATAGATAAATAGGAATAAAATTTAAGTGGAAAATTATGGAATTGTGAATAAATAAGTTGAATTGCTTACAAAAATTGGAGTTAATGAGATAAATATACGCTTGAGCTAGAAAGTGAAGTGTAATCTTGAGTTAAAAATATTAAACTTGAATATACTCGAGTAAGCATCGACGAAATGAGATTTGACTGGAAAGTGAATAGAAAAATCAACATGAAAATGGTTTGATATTTTGGTGAAGAAATAAAAATTTGAACTTGAATTATGAAATGAATTTGAACTCAAGCTAAACCAAATGAACTAATTTTTTTACCAATTAAAGTGAGTTTTTGAAAAAAAAATCAAATACTGAATTATAAAATGGAAATGAACTAATCTGATAAATTAATTAGTTAATTGAACATAGAAATGGAACTTAACTTGGTTAAGTAAAATGAATTGTGGATGAAAATTGAAATTGAATGTAGGACTTGAGTTATAAATGAAAATTCAACTTAAGCATAAGCGAACTAAATATATTTTTAAACGTTGTTGAATAAAATAGAAATAGATTGAAAAGGTGATGACTTAAGTCATAAATAAATTTAATTTAGACCTAAATAAATTGAATATGGCTTTGGAATATTATTTAAAATGAATTCGAGCATGAAGTTTAAGTTTTGAAGTGGAAATCAATATATGTGTTGTATAAATGGTTATAATAAACCTTAGTATTAATTTTGTGAAATGATTCTCAAGTAATATAGGGTAAATGGAGATATACCAAGTAAATGGAAATGCAAATCAATCGAAGGTAAACAAATTGAATAAAAATCAATATAAAATGAAATGGAATTTGGTTGCAATAGAAATAAAATGAAGTTAAATGGTTGAAATGATCGGAAACAAACGAATTCACTTAAGTTAATATATTTGGATGAAAACTTGGCTCGGGTAAATTTATGAAATGGTTCATAAATAAAATGGGCATAAATTGGTTTGTTGATTGAATATAAAATTGAGCGAACAGATTTGTGAATAAATTGAATGTGAATCAATAGAAAATGGATAAATTAATTCGAAGTCAAAGTAAAAGGAAGGAATTGAAGGCTAATGAAATAGATATGAATATAATGGGTGTGAATGTGAATTGAACACAAATAAGCTGTTGAGAATCGTTGGAATTGAATAGATGATGTATAATTGGTTCTGAAGATAATAATTGAAGGTTGGAACAGTGTAATTGTTATCAATACATGTTATAACCTGTTTGTTATGAAATCTATATATTTGCATTAGTAAAATGAATGTGAAGTTATTAAATTTCATGTTTTTGGGACTTACATGTTTAAATTGAGTAAGTACAGGTACACGGAGGTTATTGGACTAGATTTGGGTCAGAAAATTTGCATATAAGTAAGCTCGCTCGCTTAAAAAGCTAAATAAATGTACGTTTTGGATTAAATACAACGATAAAATAAATATTGATAAATATTGCGATTTCCAACCGTGTGGGTCGATGTATACTTCTTTGTCATTTTTGTCATATTGCAAAAGGATCTCCATACAAAGGAGTCTCTGCCAAAAAATTCGGAAATTAAAGGTGTTCGAGAAATTTTGAAATTTTTTAGAAACTTTTGTTAACTAATTTGATTTCGAATTGTAAGTGAAATAAGAGGGTTTGAATTAGATATGAATTCTAATTATTTGGAATGTAAGTAAAAGACTTGGGAAAATGGGATATCAAATTTTCACTAAGTTGGTTTTTTAAAAGTAATGGGTTTGGAACATTTTTCCTACCTTAGCAATTTCAGGGACGAAATTCTTTTATGAAGGAGGAATGCAACGATCCGAATTTTTAGTCATTAGATTCTAAAATATTAGTTTATTTTAAATGTGAAATTTGAAATGTGAATGGAATTTTAATATAAAGTTTATCGATCAAATAAGTGGAATGAAAATTAAGTTCCAAATATAACGACTTACAAGATAAATTTAATTGTTGAATTAATAATTGAAAATCATTTAATAATTGAAATTTGAGTTAGATATGAATCGAAACAATTTCTAATATGGATATAAATTTTATTTTAATTATAATTGAGTTAGTAAATTTTTAAAATTGAAATTTCAAGTGATTTCACAAATTTTTGAAATCGTCGATTTAATCGACGCGTTAAAATAGCGGTCCGAAGCACATTCTCGAAAATCGACGAAATCAGTTCCATTAGATCCATAATAATGTAATTGCGATGATCCGAAATTTTGGACATTTGAAATTGGAATATTTAATTAATTTTAAATATTTAAAGTTAAATTCTGACTTGAATTTCAAACATCACTGTTTGTTTGGCAAATATTAAGTCTTCAGTTTTAAGCCTGTTAAAAATAATTTAAAGGCTTGTAAAGTTTATGTTAATAATACTGGAGATAATAGAACTTTTAAAGTTGAATTTAAAACTGTTTTGTTTAGTTTGAAATTTTATTTTTTAAATTGAATTTAAAAATAGCCTTCCGAGGCACAGTCTTGGAATTCGACGAAACCAATTCCGTTGGATCCGTAATAGTATTATTATCGGATTTCAATTTTCGTAGTGTTTGGAGTGATCGTTTGGCCGTACGGTTAGCAAACGCGCTGAAAATCTATATTGAAATTCAATACAATAATTGGTCCAAAAAGTTATCTTCTCCAGACGATTGAATTGGGCCTTGAACCTTTTCCATTGCGTTCGGAATAAGGGTTTAACATTATAAACGCCTAGCGGCAAGCCTCGATTGGAGATCGAGATTTTAAGTTATGATTTTGAGAACGGTTTAAATTTAAATTTAAAGTATAACATATATAGTTTAACTAGTCAAAATTTTATTTGTATTTTTACATATTTGTCCATTTGTCTTCTAGGTCATGACATTTGTCGTGCATGCAAAGAAGATTTGTAGCACTTGTTTTTTTTAAATTAAAAAATATAATAATAAAGGAACAAAAGAAGAGGGTAGAAAACAAAATCGTTTAATTCTTGTCTTTCCAGTTCGAATTCGAGGCCATGGCCGCGATTATCCCTCTCCCATTTTAAAATCAAAATTCAATCGTATGTTATAAAAAGGAAAAAAATGGCAGAAGAGGCATATACACCTCGTCCCTTCGATTTAATTCACAAACTCCCCCTTTTGCTCTTCGGCTCCAGTTCGAATCAATAACGAAAATCAAATTCGTTATTTGAAAAAAAAGGAAAAAAAACTGTGAATGAGATTGCGTGCAGCAGCATGGTTTCGCGAGGCAATTCTGGCATGAGGGTATCAAGCACGGCTGATGTCGAAGTAGGTAACGTGGTCGCGACCGTCGATGGGAGCGCAGCAGAAGGAAGAGAGCGATCGATCGATGGTCTCGATTCGCGAAGGGATAGTTAAGCTAGTTGCATGCAGTGGAGGCTCACGTTGGGAATACGTCGTTGGCAAGGTTTCACGATGGTGGTCGAAAGAAGAGGCGTGCGTGGAGTTAGGGCGTATCGATTTCAACTGAGCTGTGAGGTAATTCGTCATTTTATTTAGAAAATTAGAAAATTTACGTAAATTTATTTTTGGCTGAAATCGATGTCAGAAAAAACGGGAAAGATTTTTTTTTTTTTAAACAGTCCTACTTTTAACTTAGTGTTTTAGTTAAGTAAAAGCTTACTTACAGATTGTGGAAATAATATGTAAAGTAATTCCAGTTTTAAATTGATGTTCACAAACATATATATACAGGATAGAGAAATTATAAGTTAATAGTAGAACGGTTGGTATATGTATACATGGTTATTTTAATAATGTATATGTATATATGAATATATACAGTGAACATAGAAGATTATTTTGAAAATAAACAGTAAATGTATATACGTAAATAAGCTTTTGGAAATTTACTAGTTTATTCTAAAATAAATTTTTAAGGTGATTTATTTTGTTTAATTAGCTTATTTAAAATTTATTCACTAAGAATAATTTGTAAAAGGAGATTAGTTCAAATAGAATTATTAGTTTAAATTAATTTTTGGTTAAATCTATTGAACGGAAATTTATTCGTTCGATTAGTTCAATATTAATAAATCGTATAATGTTATACAAGGTTTGAAAAATCATGAAAACAAGTTGGAATGGATTGGATTGCAAAACAAAAAGAAAAGGTGAGATCTTCTCATGCAATTGAAATAGTGAATTTAAATTATTGATTGATTGTTTGGATGTGATATTACATATGATAGTGTGTGTTTATGTGCGTGTGTGTGTATATATATATATATTGGAGTGATTGATTTCCCGTATTATATAGCGGATGAGATTCTATGCGCCCCGCATAATAGCGGATAACCCTTTATACCGCGATATCTCGCATTGAAGCGGGACTGGTATTTAATTTGTTGCGCTAACATCTGTGGATGGAGGGAAACAGTTTGGTGGGATCCAATAGGATTCCTCAAATATTTGAATTTATTTCATATGTTGTGATGCGATTTATTGATAATCTGTGAATGATTATATTGGTGATTGAAATTATTGAAGGCTATGTTTTGGCCGAATATATTCTAGTATTTTTAAAATACCAGAAATATAAAAATTGGATTTTTGGAAAGAAATTAAAATAGAGAATTTTATGTAAAATAATTTTTGAGAATTGGAAAAAATTAAAAGAAGGAATTTGGGATGGATTTTAAATGGTTTGGGAGAAATAAAAGAAGAATTTTGAAATCAAGTATGAAATTGGTTTTTCTGATTTAAATGGAATTTAAATCATAAATATAGGTAAAAATATTGGATTAATGGGTTTTAAAGTAAATTTTGAAAATAAATTTGGAATTTGATTTGGTGTTTGAAAGTAAATTTTGGAAATCAATTTGAAAATTGATTTAGTATTTGAAACTGTGTTTTAAGAAAGAAGAATGAGACTACGAAATTTATAAAGAAGGTTTATAAATATAGTGAAATATTTATCAAAGGATAATTTGGAAGTGCAAATTCACGGTGGGAATTTATAAAGGAATGGGTAATTTGTTCTGAAAATAAATAGTAATTTATTTTTGAAGGTGTGAAAGAAAAGTGTATTCCTTTGATAAGCCAAGTACGATTTCAAGTAGATTTCTAAGAAAATGTTAAAAAAATTTAAAGTTGTTTAAAAGAATGTTTTTGAGAACTATTATTGTTTAATTTGTTTAAAATTTTAAAGGTAAATATTTTATTAAATTAGTTATAGTAGTAATAATTTAAAAGGTTAATTGTAATTATATTTTAAAAAGATAATTATTAATATAAATAGTTCTAGCTTAAATACAATTTGGCTAAAAGTTTTTATTTGGAAAGCTTGTATATAATTCAATAACCTTTATTTTTTAAATTTGCTTTGGCTTAAGTTTACATGGACAATTATTATTATAATTTCATAACTAGTATTTAAAATAAAGAGTTTTAAATGGTTTTTATTTTAAGTATTTTAAAATATATATTTTTAGATAAAGTGATATAAATTATTTTTAAATCCAAAGCATTTAGTCTTGGCAAATTTTCAGTGGAAATAAACAATATTTGGAAATTCATTCCGCAAAAGGAAAGTGATTTGAAAATTGTTTTTCAAAGGGTTGAAGTGTGAAAATATATCTTGCGAAGATATTTTAAAATAAATAATTTGGGAAATTATTTAAATTGGATGGTTTTATGAATGTTGTTTGATAGTTAAATAACCGACTTTCGGTATAAACAATTTGGGAAATTATTGAGGTTGATGGTTGTTATGAATGTTGTTTGATAGTTTAAATAACCGACTATCAATATTGGCCTTTAAGACGGCACTTGAATTTGTTTTTAAAATAAGCGCTCATTATTCGGTTAAGTCGCGGGAGGTCAATAAGTCATAAAACTCATTCTAAATAAATGATACGACGAAATGGAATTGCATTTGAAGATGGTGTTGAAGACCGGGTAATTTCGAAAATGAAAGGATTTCATGTCGATTGTCTCTGCACTGAATTGCTCCAGTATAGAGATTACCCTATGTGATAGGGAGTCCGGACGTGATAAGAGGATATCCAGATTTGCAAGGACTTCTTTCCTTAATTGGAGGAAGTGCCTTCAGTTCCATTTAGACCCAGGATGGACTTGTATGGATGTATGTCCGACATTACACTTTGAGATGTAAAGCTGGTTTCTATCAAATATATTTCTGTTTGGTGGCGGAGAATTTATTCTCTTAGCTTAACACCATTCTCTGAGATGTATGAGCTCAGAGGTTATGTAGTTGATTATTACTGGTCATATATTCCTATTTTGGTAATGTGGCATGCTAAGTGTTGATCCTTGGTTGATCGAAGCATGGCTTTTGTGAAAAGGTAGCTTTGTGGGACGAGACTGCGTCGAACCTCACACCCCGAAAATGGTTGAAACAGGAATGATGCGGTAAGGTTATGGGGGTCACTCCCTTCAGGGTATGTGCATTTCCTTCTCGATAAAAGGTGGTATCTGGTATGGAGCCCAGATATTTAACTTGTGTGTAAAAAGTGGTATTCTGGTATGGAGCCCAGATTATTTACTTATGTGGTTGTTGGTTGTTGAGGCGCCTTGGTAAAGGTCGGTTAAGATCGGACAATGGCATACTTGTGACAGTTAGTTACCTAGTTACAGACGTATCCCGACTTGTGCTGGCAGAGATCCGGTTAGGTTCCCATGGCGTCCCTCTAGAGGCGTACACATTCGGAAAGAAAATTCCTCAGCCTTGACCATTCGATCGAAATCCAATCACCAAATACGAGCCCTTTACGATTGCAGTTGTAGAACCTGCCACCTTAGGTGGTAGCTATAGTAGGCATAATATAATGGTAACTATGCTGGCTAAGATTAATATTATACTTTCAAAATGTTTTCCACACTATGCACTAATGATAATATCAAAAGGATTTTCGCGTATCAAGCATATTTGACTGCTATAAGGAGAAATATCTCTCATGTGTGCGATTGCATTGTTTGTGTGGCGGGAGGCCTTATGGTAGTTTTATTTTCCAAAAAGCATAACGGATTTCTTTTCCTTTTCTTTTGTGCAAATAACTGTTTTAAGATCTCATACCAGTCCTATGACTGACCTGGAGTTTATTGTTCCCTTTCTAAACTCTGGGTGCCTATAATTTTCCACACGAGCAGCCTAGAGTCAGGTTATCAGTTGTTCTGAAGCGAAGTCAGGAAAGTATGCTGTGGATATTGGGAAACAAGCTGGATGGCGAGGCGTATCACTTATATTATGTATTATCTGCTGCGTATGGTTGCTGCAAATTCAGTTTCCATATGGGTAGGTTATCACAACTGCCAGTATTGTGTTTTTGTTGATGTTGTACTCTGGTAATGTAATGTATAAACAAATATAGTTCTTTTGTTTAAAGATTAATCATTTATCTATTATATATTGTTATGCTGCGATTGTGAGATTCTGATATTGTTTCTGTTTCTTCTTCTATCTTCTTCTTCTTTAACCCTAACGGTTTGGTTTTAGGCATTCAATTGTTCATCATTTGATCCAGTGGACGTATTGATGTCGATTTTTGAAATTCGAAAAAAATCGGGTCGTTACAGAGTGGTATTAGAGCAAAATGTTAAGTGAGAACCTTGGTTCTAGTGGGTAATACTCATTAGAGATAAAGTCAGTAGTACTTTAGAATGAGTTTGAGTGTATTAAAAGATATGAGCACGTATTTGTTAGTGAATATAAAAATTGTTTTTATATTGTGTTGGCTTATCGGTTGAGTGTTTATAGATTCTAGTCAGTGCAGTCTGGCCAACTGTATCGATAAGTGTTTCTAAACTCTTAAACAAGATAAACCGACACAGTATTGTTTTAAAATAGGGTAAATGAAATAATTTTACCCAAATTACTTTTGTATATAAAAGAAATAATTTTCCATAAATTATTATAGTATATGGTTGCGTGGTTGTTACGAAGTGATAATATTAAATTATTATCATTGTTGTGTAAAATAATTGAAATCAAAACCAAAGGTTAAGAAATAAATTCATATACAAATGGAATTTGAAATACGAATTATAAATGTGATTTATAAAACTGAAATAAGATGCCAGAGTAATTTTTGATAGAGATTAAAAGGATTCAGGATTGAAATTTCAAAAGATTAAATTCCTTTGATTTGAAAATGGTTTTCAAAGGTTTTGGAAAAATAATGGTGAAATTATTTGGGAAAAATATTTTTGAATTGGATTTGAAATTAGGTAGGATTTGCAATTTAAAAGTATTTGGAAAAGTATTTTTTGAGGGGATGAAAGCACTAAACTCTTTTCGGTCATTGGAAAATAATTCCGCTGATGATCGCGACATCATCGGTGTTCATTTTCGAGTTTCCAAGGGAGAAATTGCTACCCCAATGTTTTGAATTTGGAATATTTGCGGAACTGAGTTTGATTTTAAAATAGTTTGATTTTAGATAAATTGATTTCAAAATGATTTTGAAATACTTAAGTGATTATTTAAACTCTGGAATCTTATCTAAAAATGGTTATGAAATATTTATAAGTTTAAAAGTTCGAATGGAAATGGAACGTAATTGAATTAAATTAAACTAAACAAAGTGAATGGAATTCATGCTGAACATTGGAATTGAATTTGAATCATGTTAAATAAGGTGGAATAGAAGAATTAGTCAAGTTGGAATAAATAAAACAAAAATATTGAAAATAAAGTAATGAATTGAAATTAAATATTGGAATGATACTTGGTTTAGATTGTGCAAAGTAAAGTGTAATTTGAAATCTGTTCGAAAGAACTAAAAGAAATAAAAAGTTTGGAAATGAACCTTTATTTGACATATGAATAAATTAATAGTAGGACTAATTAAAGATGGTTTGAGATAAGATCAATAAAATTCAATATTCAAAGTTTGAAGATGAATTGAATTCAAGTAGGATTGAAAATAAAAATTTGGATAAAAGTTGGAAATAAAATTATTGAGATTTGAAATTAATTAGTAGATTGAAGCAAACTGAATTATATAAAATTAGAATTCAACTTGAATAAAAGTATAGATAAACCAAAGTGGTGAAGTGAAATAATATAAGAAGTATATAAAATATTTATATGGTGCTTAAGTAAATAAATGGTGGAATTCTTAAGGTAAATTTGGAATAGAGGGAATATACTAAGTAAATTTGTGAAAGAAGATTTAATAAGGATGTGTAAAATGATAATTGTGAATAATTGAATAGAAATGAATATAAATGTGAATAAAGAGAACTGATATAGCTAATAATCAATTAGAAATAAATACGTGGGATATATGTATATTATTTTATTTGCATAACGATTTTATCCAGAATTCGAGCACAGAATTTCGAGATAATTATATCGATCCGAATTGAGATTTTTCACTCGATTTTCGATGGCGAACCCTAGATATGGATTTTTGGTTGGTTTTGGAAATTCTCTATCATAGTTTACGGCTATTCAAGGAGAATGACGGTTTCTGATCAAGAAACCAGATCTGAGTCCGCGCTAGGAAGTCGGATGAACGATTCTAGTTCGGAAGTGAAATTGTGTGATCGAGTGAGCAATCGAATTTGATATTGCGTACGGATGATATATGTACATCGTACGGATTTAAATAAAATAGATATTGAAACTTTGTAAAGAAATGTGCAAAATGATTTTTAATGTTGTAATTGGACATTATTGCTCGTAGGATATACAGGTGTCATAAAGCAAAAGGAAAGTGATGATTTGATTTAGAAGATAATTTAAATTGCTCGACAAAAAAAGGTATGTATGTAAATTTTTATATGAAATTTAATGATTTTCTAGTCTGGCCACTTGGCTTTTTGTTTTCTTTTTGAAATCTAGGGGCCCTTAGTGACAATTTGTGATTGTACCGAGCTACCTGCGCAAAGGAGACTCTGGCAGAAATTTTCAAAAATTTAAGGAGTTAGAAATTTTTTGAGAAAATTTAATATTTGGATTTAAATTTGAATTGTTGAAAAAAATATTGGTTGGAACTTATGGTTGAGGTTGGAAGTTAGTAAGAATGATAGAGTTTTTAATCAAATTATTTTGGGAAGTTGAAACTATTGGGTTTTGGGAAGATGTTTTAAAACTATTTGGATTAGGAAGAATGGTGAACAGGTTATGGACCATTCTTCTTAACTAGTAATTTCGAAACGAAATCTTTTAAGGGGGAAGAATGTGACGACCCTGAATTTTGGACATTTGAAATTGGAATATTTAATTGATTTTAAATATTTAAAAGTTAAATTCTAACTTGAATTTCAAATATCACTGTTTGTTTGGCAAATATTTAATTGATTTTAAATATTGGAAGTTGGGTAAAATATTGAATCTTCCGTTTTAAGCCTGTTAAAAATAATTGGAAGGCTTGTAAAATTTCTATGATAATATTGGAGATAATATAACTGTTAAAAGTTGAATTTAAAACTACTTTGTTCAGTTTGAAATTTTATCGTTTAAATTGAAATTAACAGTAGCATTCGGAGGCACAGTCTCCAAATTCGACAAAACCAGTTCTGTTGGATCCGTAATAGTGTATTATTATACGATTTCAATTTTTGTAGTGTTTAGAGTGATCGTTTGGCCGTACAGATAGCAAACACGCTGAAAATCTATATTGAAATTCAATACAATAATTGGTCCAAAAAGCTATCTTCTCCATCCGATCGAATTGGGCCCCGAAACCTTTTCCATTGCAATCAGAATAGGGGTTTAACATTATAAACGCCTAGCGGCATACCTCGATTGGAGATCAAGATTTTGAGTTAAGATTTTGATAACGGTTTAAATTTAAAACTCAAATATAATATGTATAGTTTGACTAGTCAAAATTTTATTTATATTTTTACATATTTGTCCATTTGTCTTCTAGGTCATGACATTTATCGTGCATGCAAAGAAGATATGTAGCACGCGTTTTTTTAAATAAAAAAAATATAATAAAAAACAAACAAAAGAAGAGGGCAAAAAACAAAATCGTTTAATTCTTCTCTTACCAGTTCGAATTCGAGGCCATGGCCACGATTATCCCTCTCCCATTTTAAAATCAAAATTCAATGGTATGTTATAAAAAGAAAAAAATGGCAGAAGTGGCATATACACCTCGTCCCTTCGATTTAATTCGCAAACTCCCCCTTTTGCTCTTCCGCTCCAGTTCGAATCAATAATGAAAATCGAATTCGTTATTTGATAAAAAAAAATGGAGAAAAACTGTGAATGAGATTGCATGCAGCAGCATGGTTTCGCGAGGCGATTCTGGCAGTTGGGTTTCAAGCTCGGCCGATGTCGAAGTGGGTACCGTGGTCACGGCCGTCGATGGGAGCACAACAGAATGAAGAGAGCGATCGATCGATGGTCTCGACACGCGAGGGGATATTCAAGCTAGTTGCATGCGGTGGAGGCTTGCGTTGGGAATAGCGTCGTAGGCAAGGTTTCGCGATGGTGGTCGAAAGAAGAGGCGTGCGTGGAGTTAGAGCGTATCAATTTCAACTGAGCTGTGAGGTAATTTGTCATTTTATTTAGAAAATTAGAAAATTTACTTAAAATTATTTTTAGGTGAAATCGATGTCTGAATAAAAAGAGAAAGAAATTATTTTGTTAATAGTCCAACTTTTAATTTAGTGTTTTAGTTAAGTAAAAGCTTACTTACAGATTGGGGAAATAGTATGTAAAGCAATTCCAGTTTTAAATTGATGTTTACATACATATATATACAGGATAGAGATATTATAAGTTAACAGTAGAACAGTAGGTATATGTACACATGGTTATTTTAATAATATATATGTATATATGAATATATACAGTGAACATAGAAGATTATTTTGAAAATAAACAGTAAATATATATATGTGTGTGTGTGTAACAACCCGTATATTTGTACCATTTAAATTGACGATCTTCAATACATGTCAACTTAAATAATACAAAACATGAATCATTAATGGAGTATATATATAAATGAGAATCATCCCAGAATCACAGAAATAAAACATCACAGAATAGTGAAATAAAACATCACAAAATAGTGCGGTGGAAATACAACATAGTCATAAGAGTAGTTCATGAAGCTATCCATAAATACAACAGTGTCTCAAACAAAAGAAATAGAACAACATAGAAGTCCAATAGTCCAAATAGAAAGAACAATACTGATAAGATAAGATAGTGATAGTCTTTGGTCTTCAGCTCCAGGTAGAACAGCAACAGAAATCATCAGTCTGATCCGAGCATAACATAAACAAACACTCGAATCAGGGCATATATTCTTATACAGATAATATGATTCAAATTCAAATAACAATAACTCAAACATGAATGGAATAACATCTTTAAGGATCCATTAAACTATTTATACATAGTAATGTACGATAAATATATAATGTCTAACAGTAAAGTAAAATATCAAAATAGTGTTAGGGCTTTACCATTTTCCCCTTAACACATTTCATATAGCATTATAGACTATACAACACTGTAAACTCCACCGTAAACTAGTGGGATATCAGGGAGTACTCCATAGGTATAATACAAAACAAATTCGTAGTGGTCGCGTATATGGGAATACAAGTATGACAAGGCACATGAGGCAATACCCAAGGTAGTGAAACTACCGTTTGCCTCATCCGGACTGGTGAGAACGCATCGCCGCAACGATCGCAACACCGTGAAACAACACTCCAAATTCAAGGGTGTGCACCAATCAATCACAAAGTAAATAAGTAGTTTACGAAGAAGTGTGTTCGTTCGAGGTAGCTAACCCCATTTGGCCCAGCACGGCTCCTGTTTTAGTCATTTCCAATTTGACACTAGTGTCAAGGCTATCCATTATCGTTCTCTTTCTTCAGTCATCGCGTACGTCAGTCCAACCACTTCATTCTGGATCACACTCTGCGTATAGTTATTAAAGTGTTTTCGGTTTAGACTGTGAGTATGTCCCTAACTGATTTCGGTTCCTTTAATAACCTTCGAAATTAATTTACCGATTGGTCGTTTAATATAATTCAAAACCAATTCAAATTCAATTTCAATTAAAATTCGTAATTCAACATTTATTCGTTAGTCTTCCTAAATCAAATTCCAAAATTTACGTTTCATAAATTCACAATTTCATTTCGAATTTTCTATAATTCAATTTCAAAGTTTCGATTTAAATATTCATTTAATTTTGTATATAAGTTCCTTCCATAATCATTTAACTTAAGTTAACGTCCAAATCGATTTAAACTCAATTATCGATTTTATTCGATATTCATTAATTTATCATTAAAACAATTTCAATTAAATTTCCAATTCATTACATTACTTTCTTAAGTTCAACTTATTATATCAAGCTTACAAATTTATTTTAAATTAAATTTGTCGAATCCAATTCTTTAAATTACAAGTCTTTCATTTGTTTCAATAAGACGCATTCTATTTCTTATTAAAGAAATTCATTTCATTTATTATTTACTTAGCTACAAATTTCATAACTCAATTAAAGAACTTAGTTTCACTTATTCAAAAATTCAATTTTACTTCATAAAGAATATTCAATTTAATTTAATCAATAAATAATTCAATCTTATTCAATTATTAAATAATTTAAAATCTTAATTATTACTACTTCCAAAACTTAATTACTTATAATTTCAAAACTTAATTATTAATAATTTCAAAACTAAACAATGTTCTTCATCAATTACTACGTTAATATTTGTTTCAAATTTCAAATATTCACATTTACATTCATTCGAATTTAAATTCCAATTTTTATTCAAAACCTTGTCATTAGTTAAATAAAGCTTTATTTTATTTAAATCAAAACATTGACCAATCGGGTTTAATTTAATTTTCTATCCTAAGTCAAAGTTATTTGGGTATTTATCATTTCAACCCGATTCCATTTCAATTCACAAATCAAAACAAATCAAAGGGAACTTGCAGTGTGATAGCTGGGATGGTGTCAAAGTAAATAAACAAGCAATAGCATCCATACATAACAATTCAACAATTATTCAAATAATCCCGAAATAATCATATTAATTTACATTTGTTATTTATGCAAATTAATATAATAATTTCTAGAATCTACACTATCATTTCATGTAGATTAAAGATTATTACATTATGGTTTTTCACTTATCGTTCAATTTTCAATTTCAAGTTTACACTACAACAATTAATCCGATATACGTTCAATGGTTCAAAGTGTAATTAACCAATTTCTACGTGCGAATTTAATTAACAATTAAAAGGGTCAAGTTTAACTAATCAATATTCAACATATGAAGGGGTCAAGTTTAACAAATCAATATTCAATATATATAATCCATTTTTAAATTATTAACTATCCTATATCGATTTCAACTTGCATATTATTTATCACTTAACAATAACAATTAACATCCAATTTAACATCACATAGCAATCATTCATAAATCAGGCTTGTATAAGAATATAGTCGTGAAAATTAATTCACCTTTCGTGGATAAAGAAATTGGCACAAAGCAAGAAGAAGCACGAATGAAGTCGGTACGACACGAACAAACGGACAATGCAAAAATTGACAAAAAGAGACGATATAAATTCAATGAACGTTCATATATAATTTATAAATTATAGATTCGCTTACCAATGACGGCGAAAGGACGAAAGCTGAAAATCGATGTTGTTGTAACAAGAAGCTCAATCAGTTGCATCTGCACACAACAAGCAGAGAAACGTCGGTTACTATTTTGACAACCAAATAGATATTTACGTACAATTTCTTCAGAGCACTATCTAAACAACAGTGCTACTGTTCAATTACATATTTTTTTCCTTTAAAAATGGCCGAGACTCACGCACTCACCCCACCCCACCCTCTTCAATATACTTGCTGTACACGCACAAAACCTATTCCCCCACCTTTCTTCTCTTTTCTGTATAACACGCAACTCCCTTTATTTATTTATTTTTTTATAAACAAAACCCACGCACACAACTGTACACCTTCATACACACAGCACACACCATACACGCACTTCATACATGCACACACACCCCCATACTCACACAGCACACATATGCACGCTTCACATATTTCAAACGTTGCCCTTTTTTTTAACACAACCCGAGAATATTCATGCCAGCCATAAACTTCCCACTCACGTGTATACACTAAATACATGCACAACATTTTTTTTTGTATTAAATGAAGCCTTAACCCATGCTGTAAACATGAAGCCTTAACCCATGCATGCACATGTAATAGACCGCTTTTCCGTACCCCTTGAATATACACTAATCTCCATAGATTAACTCAAGATGAACAGAAATACGAACCATTAGGGTTTAAAAAGAAGAAGAAAAGGATAGAAGAAGAGAAAGAAGAGAGAAAAGATAGAAAATAACAGAAAAGAAAGTAGAACGAAACAGAAAGAAAACAACAGAACAACATCAGAATCTCACAATCGTAGCGGAACAACATATAATAGATAAATGAATAATCTTTAAACAAAGAACTATATCAGTTATTACATTACATTTCATTACATCCGAGTGTACAACAACAAACAATAACAAACCGCGGAAAATAAATACTATATACTAGTAATACGCCATGCCATCTAGCTTGCCTCCAGCAACTCCTGAATTCCAAAATATCCTGATAAACTTTAACTCTTGACAGCCCGTGTGGAAATTGGTGGGCACCCAGAGTTTAGGATGGAAAACAATAAACTCCGAGTCAGTCATGTGACTAGTGTAAGAACTCAAAATAGTTTATTTATCTTTAAAATCAAAATAGAGGAATATTTTTAAAGTCAATTCGCAATGCTTTTAAAAATGAGACTACCATATGACCTCCCACCACACACACAATGCAAACGCAGACTTGGAGGAGATTTCTTCTTATGTTAGTTAAAGGTGCTTGATACGCATTAAAAAGAAACATTTGATATTATTATTAGTGCATAGTGTAGGAAAAATCATTTCGAAAGTAGAATATAAATCTTAGCCAGCATAGGTACCATTATATTATGCCTATTATAGCTACCTCCTGAGGAAGCAGGTTCTACAACTAAAACCGTACAAGATCGTATTGTTTCTTTGGATTTCCAACAAATGGTCAGGCCAAGAAACTTCCCATTGCCACATGAGAACGCCTCTGGAAGGACGTCCCCGAGAACCAAACCGGATCTCTGCCAACACAAGGCCAGGTTACCCCTAACTGGGTAACTACTGACACGAGTATGCAATCCCCCGGTCCTTTGGGACCTTTAACCGAGCGCTCGTAATCAACATCACACCATAATAAATAAAGTGTTTCAACATGAGTAAGTATATGGGCTCCATACCATGATACCACCCTTTTCCAGAAGGAAATGCACATACCCTAAAGGGAGCTACCCCTCATAACCTTGCCGCATCTTTCCTCTTTTGACCATTCCGGGTGTGAGGCTCGACGAAGTCTCGTCCACAAAGCCACGCTTTGGTACAAAGCCATGCTTTGGGTCAACAAATGATCATAGAAATGATCACAAAGATAAATGATCAAACAAATGATCATATCACAAATGATCAAACAATGATCATTTTACAGCAACACTCAGCATGTCACATTACCAAATTGGGAATATATCGCTAATAACCTTCAACTACATAACCTCTGAGCTCGTATGTCTCAAAGAAGGGTGCTAAGCTAAGAGAATAAATTCTCCGCCACCAACAGAAATATATTTGAAAGAAATCAGCTTTACATCTCAATTTGTAATGTCAGACATACAATCCATACAAGTCTGTTCTGGGCTCGAACAGAACCGAAGGCACTTACAAAGAAGTCCTTGCAATCCGGATATCCACAATCCCGATCGGATTCCCCATCACATATGGAGAACTCTATACCGGAGAAACTCGGTGCAGAGTCAATCGACAGGTCATCCTATCGCTCTCGCAAATACCCGGTCTTCAACACCGGTCATCAAATGCAATTTATAACGACGTATCACATATTCGGAATGGGTTATACGACCCTAAGGACCTTTCCCGGCTAACCCGAATAGTGAGCGCTTATTCAAAAATAAGTGTGGCATTCAAATTCAAACAAATCACAACAAATACCCATTCAAAGGTAAATATTGATAGTCGGTTATTGAACTATCAATGGATATGCACAACATCACCAGATTCCAAATAATTTTCCAAATTATTTATTTCCCAAAAATATCTTTACAAGATATAAAATTTCAATACCTCAAAAATAAATCAATATTTATTTTTAAACAAATTCCCCTTTCTTTTGTAATTTCCATAGTGAATTTACATTCCAAAATATCTACGAATATACGATTTCAATTATTCATTTTCAATTTATCTTCAAAAAGATAAATTCTCAAAATATTCACTTTATATTGGAAAACATTTCCATACTTACTTATTAAGTAATTCTCAAATCCATTTATTTTCAACACTTGGAAAATATTCAATATACTTAAATCGAAATTAAGTATATATTTCATTCTTTAAGGAAATCATTCTCTTAAACATATTTATTTGGGTCAAACGAATGTTGCGTAAAACATCGTTACGACAACCCAAAATCACTAGTATAGGGATTCGAAATTAAAATAGACATATAAATCCCAATACTACACAAAACATTTCCTTTCGGAAATCATTTACTATAACAACAGTGTTATAGTCCACTATTTCCTTCTATTTCTCGAAAACGTCTATTTCAACAATGAATGTTGGAATTTATGGTTTCGAATCTTAACACATTTAAAAACATCGTTAGATCGTTTTAATTCTACTTAAAACATCACATCCAAAACATTTTCTTTAACATATTATTCACTATTCAAAAACGTGAATATACTTCATTAAACAACTTCATCATTTCTATTCATTTTATTTTAAAGGATTATTCACTGTCTAAAACGTGAATATAACTCCATTAATAAGTTACAACAATTTACTTATCAAAATAAGTCGTTTGCGAATTTATAAAACAATGTTTATAAATTCCATTTCTATTTATTTTATAACTACTTCCTTTATAAATCTTCTTTATTAACCTATTCAATTTATAACTGTGAGGACCCGCAAATCCTACTCCTTGAATATACACTAATCTCCATAGATTAACTCAAGATGAACATAAATATGAATTATCAATGTTTAAGAAAAAGAAAGAGAGAGAAGAAGAGAGAAAAAGATAGAAAATAGAGAGAAAAGAAAATAGAACGGAACAGAACACAACACAACAATATCAGAATCTCACAATCGCAGCGGAACAACATATAATAGATAAATGAATAATCTTTAAACAAAGAACTATATCAGTTATTACATTTTATACATTACATTACATTTCATTACATCATATCATCAGAGTGTACAACAACAACAACAAACAGCGGAAAAGAAATACTATGTACTAATAATACGCCATGCCATCCAGCTTGCCTCCAGCAACTCCAGAATATCCTGATAAACCAAACTCTTGACTGCCCGTGTGGAAATTGGTGGGCACCCAGAGTTTAGGAAGGAAAACAATAAACTCCGAGTCAGTCATAAGACTGGTGTGAGAAATCAAAACAGTTTATTTATCTTTGAAATCAAAATAGAGGAATATTTTTAAAGTCAGTTCGCAATGCTTTTAAAAATGAGACTACCATAAGGCCTCCCGCACACACACACATGCAAACGCAGAATCGGAGGAGATTTCTCCTTATGATAGTCAAAGATGCTTGATACGCATTAAAAAGAACATTTGATATTATTACTAGTGCATAGTGTAGGAAAAATTTATTTCGAAAGTAGAATATAAATCTTAGCCAACATACGACCATTATCGTATGCCTACTATAGCTAACTATGTTCAATAGTAGGTTACCGCCACATTCCATAGCAGGTTATACAACTAAAACCGTACAAGTCTCGTATTGTTTCTTTGGATTTCCAACGAATGGTCAGGCCAAGGAACTTCCCATTGCCACATGAGAACGCCTCTGGAAGGACGTCCCCGAGAACTTAACCAGCTCTCTGCCAACATAAGGCCGGGTTACCTTTATCACTAGGTAATTACTACACGAATATGTCATTCCCGGTCCTTTGGGACCTTTAACCGAGCGCTCGTAATCAACATCACACCATAATAATAAGTGTTTCAACATGAGTAAGTATCTGGGCTCCATACCATAATACCACCCTTTTCCAGAAGGAAATGCACATACCCTAAAGGGAGCTACCCCTCATAACCTTGCCGCATCTTTCCTGATTTGACCATTCCGGGGTGTGAGGCTCGACGAAGTCACGTCCACAAAAACATACTTTATACAAAAGCCATGCTTTGGGTCAACAAATGATCATAGAGATGATCACAAAGATAAACGATCAAACAAATGATCCTATCACATATGATCAACACAATGATCATTTCACAGCAACACTCAGCATGTCACATTACCAAATTGGGAATATATCGCTGATAACCTTCAGCTACATAACCTCTGAGCTCGTACGTCTCAGAGAAGGGTGTTAAGCTAAGAGAATAAATTTTCCGCCACCAACAGAAATATATTTGAAAGAAATCTGCTTTATATCTCAATTTGTAATGTCAGACATACAATCCATACAAGTCTGTTCCGGGCTCGAACAGAACCGAAGGCACTTACAAAGAAGTCCTTGCAATCCGAATATTCACTAATCACGTTCGGACTTCCCATCACATAGGGAGTCTCTATACCGTAGCTACTCGGTGCAAAGACAATCGACGAGTTGTCCTTTCGCTTTCAAAAATATCCGGTCTTCAACACCGGTCATCAATGCTATCCATTACGTCGTATCACTATTCGGAATGGGTAATCCGAATAACGAGCGCAATAATTTAAAAATAAGTGTAGCATTCAAATTCAAGCAAATCACAACTAATACCTTTCAAAGGTAAATATTGATAGTCGGTTATTGAACTATCAATGGATATGCACAACATCACCAGATTCCAAATAATTTTCCAAATTATTTATTTCCCAAAAATATCTTTACTAGATATATAATTTTCACACTTCAAAAATAAATCAATATTTATTTTTAAACAGATTCCCCTTTCTTTTATAAATTCCATAGTGAATTTACATTCCAAAATATCCATGCATATACGATTTCAATTATTCATTTCAATTTATCTTCAAAAAGATAAATTCTCAAAACGTTTCATTTCACATTGGAAAAGCATTTCCATACTTATTTATTCATAAGTA
Source organism: Allium cepa (assembly GCA_030765085.1). Classification (NCBI taxonomy): domain Eukaryota; kingdom Viridiplantae; phylum Streptophyta; class Magnoliopsida; order Asparagales; family Amaryllidaceae; genus Allium; species Allium cepa. The sequence goes on from CM060937.1 coordinate 154,820,026, forward strand.
ATTCACAAATTTTATTTATTTTCAACACTTGGAAAATATTCAATATACTTAAATCTAAATTAAGTATATATTTCATTCTTTAAGGAAATCATTCTTTTAAACATATTTATTTGGGCCAAAACGAATGTTGCGTAAAACATCGTTACGACAACCCAAAATCACTAGTATAGGGATTCGAAATTAAAATAGATATATAAATCCCAATACTATACAAAACATTTCCTTTCGGAAATCATTTACTATAACAACAGTGTTATAGTCCACCATTTCCTTCTATTTCTCGAAAATGTCTATTTCAACAATGAATGTTGAAATCTATGGTTTCGAATCTTAACACATTTTAAAACATCGTTAGATCGTTTTAATTCTATTTAAAACATCACAACCCAAAACATTTTCTTTAACATATTTTTCACTATTCAAAAACGTGAATATATTTGTTAACCAATTTCATCCTTTCTATTCATTTTGTTCAAAGGATTATTCACTATCTAAAATGTGAATATAACTCCATAAATAAGTTGTAACAATTTACTTATCAAAATAAGTCGTTTGTGAATTTATAAAACGACATTTATAAATTCCATTTCTATTTATTTTATAACAACTTCCTTTTATAAATTCCTTTATTAACCTATCTCAATTCATATCTCAATGATATACTAGAAATTAATATTATAAGTCAAATACTTATAATTTATTTGTTTGCCAAAAATCGTTCTTTTAAACTTCCCAATTTATAAATCTTATAACTTATAAGATTCCTTTATTTATCAAAAATCCATTCTTCAAATAACTTTACAAATTTTATAAACCTACTGCTTGTAAAATTCCAATTATAACTTCACCGTTTATAATTTTATAAATTCCATTCACTTATGCAATCCATTTTCACTTCATTCAAACACTTATAAAAACTCGTTTTATAATTTCAATATTTCAATTTATAAATATCCATTTATAAATCTCTTATATAAATCAATTCATATTAATATTTTAAAACGTCTTTAAACTCCTTTAAAATTTCATCATTTTGATTTATAAAATAATCAAATTTCATAAATCTTATATATTAAACTTTTTATAGTAAATTCAAAAATCGCAATTTAAACTATTTTATAAAATCATCAACCCATATTGTCCAAAAATCAGTTTTTAACTATATTTCTCAAAAATCATAATTTTATAACATTAAAATTTAAAACGTTTATTTATTTAAAATGGATAAATTCCAAAAATATTTTATAAACGTATACTTTCAAAAATCACTTTGAAATCCTTTTAAAATTCCAAAATTGGTCCAATGATGCTACACACCAAATAGTCAATCACGACAACAACGATATCATATATCGATATGATAATCCATCAAGTATCAAAATATATAAAATCAAATGAATACTGTTGAGGAATCCAGTTGGATCCCTCCAACCTGTTTTCCTGCATCCACAAACATTAGCACAATACCAATTCCGCTCCAGTACGGAATTATCGCGGTATATGGGATTTAAAATATTATCTGCTTAATAGACAGCGCAATAGGGTCTCATCCGCTATACAACGTGGGAAATCAATAACTGCAATATATACATATGCCAATATATATATATATATATATTGCTATTATATATAATACCAATTTCACTGTTTATGAAATATTCGCGGTATATGTTTTTAATAAATAACATCCGCTTACTAACGGCGCATAATGTCTATTTTAACAATCAATAGATATCAATCATCATTCAAACATGCATTCAAATATTTTAAATATAACTATTTAAAATTAAAATCGAAACCGATTCGATTGAGTGAGAAGTTCTCACCTTGATTTCAATTTCGTTTTAGCGATTTATTTCGAATAAAATTAAACGTGCGTTTAATTTTACCCAAAATTCTCACTAACTCCAAACGACTCCAATCCAATTCCATAGCGTAGTGCTCGTCCATACGATTCCAATGCAACTGGTTTCGCGCGTTTTCGACCTCGTATGAAAAAGATATGATTTTTACAAGTTTACACGAATTTATAACTTAATTTACAACATAATTAAATTTTTATAAACCTAAGGTTTACCCCGTGTTTCGGACACAATGGAATGTGTTTCGGGAGCTAATTCGGACATCTGTGCGAGTTATGGCAATAAACGTTCGATTTAAAATTAAACCGATTAAACGATTTTCTAGGCGTTTTAGCTTGCACCGGACAAACGGTAAATCCGATTGACACGAAATTTGAAATCATACAATAATATCACAATACGGATCCGATGAAACTAGTTTCGTCGAAATCCGAGACTTTTTGAAAAATGGCTATTTTAACTCGCCAAATTAATATTAAAACAATTTCGATGCGTTTCGAGCTGCCACGATCAAACGATAACTCCGATTGCTACGAAAATTGAAATCCGATAATAACTAACTATTACGGATCCAATGAAACTGGTTTCGTCCAATTCTGAGACTGTTCAAAAATTGGCTATTTTCACTAGTCGATTAAATATTAAAATATTCAATTTTCACAAATAAACTTATAATTCGATTTTAAAAGTTCTAAAACATCATTCTAACTCCAATATGATAAAATAAAATTTTAAAAATCATTTTCAATCATATTTAACCCAACTTTAAATTATTTCTGTATTTTCACATATTAAATTATTGATTCAATTATCCAACTAAATCCAATTATTCGAAATAAAATTTATTCGACTTATAAATTTCACTTATTAATATTTAAAATTAATTAAATATTCAAATTTTAATTAATAAAAATTCTGGGTCGTTACGTACTTTCCCCCTTAAAAGAATTTCGTCCTCGAAATTACTAAGTAAGAAAAGTTACAGAATCTATTAATTTTCCAAAAATTCATAGTTAAACTTCTTATAATAACTTTACTAAGTTTTCAAATCATACTTAGTTATCTTTTCAAAAACAGCTACTATTGTTCAACTTTCAATTCCAAATCAAAGTTATAGTTTTCAAAAAATTTCAAATTTTTCATATTTTTTCCAACGCCTTAAATTTCCGGAAAAATTCGCAATAGTCTCCTTTGCGCGGCTTGATCCAAAAAAAAAATGACAGTATATATATCACAAATATACATCTCATCAAGTAATGAGGCATCCCGCAGGGAAAAAATTGTAAAAGTACGATATTTAATCCGAGATATGTACCTTATATTTTATTAGCGAGCATATACGGCTAATATAGCGCGAAAGCGAGCTCCAAATGCGAAGCAAACGCGATCCGCACCTACTAAACACTCAACAAACAACATGAGAATCACGTATATAGACAATAGTATCGATATACAACATATAGCAACATAATAACTATATATGCCAACATAGCAAATGCAACAAAAGCTATATATTCAACCATCAACCAACTAACATCCAACTAGCATTCATAACCAATAAATATTCATTCATATTCTCATTAATATTCAATGAAATAGGTTTTCAATTTAATCACATTTGATTCATTAACAGTGGATGTTTTTACTAACATTCATTTTCAATTAGTTTATATTCAAGTTGGTTCACTTCCAAATCAAATTCAATTCTATTTAAGATTCACTTAACTTCCAATTGAATTTCAATTACTTTAGCTTCCAATTTCATTAACTTAATTTCATTAACACTTAATGAATTATATACAATCAACTAACAATCATATATCAACCAATGTATATCAATTACAACCAAATTCCTTTGCTTATATTCATTCAATTCGGTTTAACATCATCACTTTCAATTGGTTTAATTAAATTGATTTTCATCCGATTATTCAATTTCCAATAACATTAGATTTTAACGAATTAACACTTACATTCATTATTTCATATCAACTTAATTTACATTCAATTAGTTAATCATTTCAAGTTGAATTTCATTTATATAACTCAAGTTCACATTTATCATTTAACCTTATTATTTTACTTCGATACCAATATCAACTTCATTCAACATCTCTTAAGTTATACTTCCATTTCAAACATTATTCGTTTTTACTTAACTTAAATTCCCATTCTAAAGTAAATTTTCCATCTATCTTTAAATTCATTTTTATTTACAACTCATATTCATAAATATATTCATATAGTTTCACTTCTTATATATATAAGTTTATTTCACAGTTGTAAATCACTTTAATTATAATTCAATTCTTATAGTTCTTTTGCTTATACAATTATTCTTTAATTTAGATTATTCAAACAACTAAACAATCAACTTATATACACTTTAATAATTCTTAAAAATTATTCCTTCATATATAAAATATAATCAAGGTAAAATTATTTCATTTACCCAATTTAAAACAATACTGTGCCGAATTGTTCTATTCAAGTGTTTATAAACCCCTTCGGCATAGTTGTCCAGACCGTGCTGATGAAGGTTCATATGCCACTCAATAAACCAATCATCACAATATAAAACAATTTTATATTCACTAACAAATACGCTCTCATAGTTATTATTACACTCAAACTCATCCTAGAGTACTACTGACTCTATCTCTAATGAGTTATACCCAACAGAACCATGGTTGTCGCTTAACCATATGCTCTGATACCACCTGTGAGGACCCGCAAATCCGTACTCCTTGAATATACACTAATCTCCATAGATTAACTCAAGATGAACAGAAATACGAATTATCAATGTTTAAGAAAAAGAAAGAGAGAGAAGAAGAGAGAAAAAGATAGAAAATAGAGAGAAAAGAAAATAGAACGGAACAGAACACAACACAACAATATCAGAATCTCACAATCGCAGCGGAACAACATATAATAGATAAATGAATAATCTTTAAACAAAGAACTATATCAGTTATTACATTTTATACATTACATTACATTTCATTACATCATATCATCAGAGTGTACAACAACAACAACAAACAGCGGAAAAGAAATACTATATACTAATAATACGCCATGCCATCCAGCTTGCCTCCAGCAACTCCAGAATATCCTGATAAACCTAACTCTTGACTGCCCGTGTGGAAATTGGTGGGCACCCAGAGTTTAGGAAGAAAAACAATAAACTCCGAGTAAGTCATAAGACTGGTGTGAGAACTCAAAACAGTTTATTTATCTTTGAAATCAAAATAGAGGAATATTTTTAAAGTCAATTCGCAATGCTTTTAAAAATGAGACTACCATAAGGCCTCCCGCACACACACACATGCAAACGCAAAATCGGAGGAGATTTCTCCTTATGATAGTCAAAGATGCTTGATACGCATTAAAAAGAACATTTGATATTATTACTAGTGCATAGTGTAGGAAAAATTTATTTCGAAAGTAGAATATAAATCTTAGCCAACATACGACCATTATCGTATGCCTACTATAGCTAACTATGTTCAATAGCAGGTTACCGCCACATTCCATAGCAGGTTATACAACTAAAACCGTACAAGTCTCGTATTGTTTCTTTGGATTTCCAACGAATGGTCAGGCCAAGGAACTTCCCATTGCCACATGAGAACGCCTCTGGAAGGACGTCCCCGAGAACTTAACCAGCTCTCTGCCAACACAAGGCTGGGTTACCTTTATCACTAGGTAACTACTACACGAATATGTCATCCCCCGGTCCTTTAGGACCTTTAACCGAGCGCTCGTAATCAACATCACACCATAATAATAAGTGTTTCAACATGAGTAAGTATCTGGGCTCCATACCATGATACCATCCTTTTCCAAAAGGAAATGTACATACCCTAAAGGGAGCTACGCCTCATAACCTTGCCGCATCTTTCCTGTATTGACCATTCCGGGTGTGAGGCTCGACGAAGACACGTCCACAAAAACGTACTTTATACAAAAGCCATGCTTTGGGTCAACAAATGATCATAGAGATGATCACAAAGATAAACGATCAAACAAATGATCCTATCACATATGATCAACACAATGATCATTTCACAGCAACACTCAGCATGTCACATTACCAAATTGGGAATATATCGCTGATAACCTTCAACTACATAACCTCTGAGCTCGTACGTCTCAGAGAAGGGTGTTAAGCTAAGAGAATAAATTCTCCGCCACCAACAGAAATATATTTGAAAGAAATCTGCTTTATATCTCAATTTGTAATGTCAGACATACAATCCATACAAGTCTGTTCCGGGCTCGAACAGAACCGAAGGCACTTACAAAGAAGTCCTTGCAATCCGGATATTCACTAATCACGTTCGGACTTCCCATCACATAGCGAGTCTCTATACCGTAGCTACTCGGTGCAAAGACAATCGACGAGTTGTCCTTTCGCTTTCAAAAATATCCGGTCTTCAACACCGGTCATCAATGCAACCCATTACGTCGTATCACTATTCGGAATGGGTAATCCGAATAACGAGCGCAATAATTTAAAAATAAGTGTAGCATTCAAATTCAAGCAAATCACAACTAATACCTTTCAAAGGTAAATATTGATAGTCGGTTATTGAACTATCAATGGATATTCATAACATCACCAGATTCCAAATAATTTTCCAAATTATTTACTTCCCAAAACTATCTTTACTAGATATATAATTTTCACACTTCAAAAATAAATCAATATTTATTTTTAAACAGATTCCCCTTTCTTTTATAAATTCCATAGTGAATTTACATTCCAAAATATCCATGCATATACGATTTCAATTGTTCATTTCAATTTATCTTCAAAATGATAAATTCTCAAAACGTTTCATTTCACATTGGAAAATCATTACCATACTTATTTATTCATAAGTAATTCACAAATTTTATTTATTTTCAACACTTGAAAAATATTCAATATACTTAAATCTAAATTAAGTATATATTTCATTCTTTAAGGAAATCATTCTCTTAAACATATTTATTTGGGCCAAAACAATGTTGCGTAAAACATCGTTACGACAACCCAAAATCACTAGTATAGGGATTCGAAATTAAAATAGATATATAAATCCCAATACTATACAAAACATTTCCTTTCGGAAATCATTTACTATAACAACAGTGTTATAGTCCACCATTTCCTTCTATTTCTCGAAAACGTCTATTTCAACAATGAATGTTGAAATCTATGGTTTCGAATCTTAACACATTTTAAAACATCGTTAGATCGTTTTAATTCTATTTAAAACATCACAATCCAAAACATTTTCTTTAACATATTTTTCACTATTCAAAAACGTGAATATATTTGTTAACCAATTTCAACCTTTCTATTCATTTTGTTCAAAGGATTATTCACTATCTAAAATGTGAATATAACTCCATAAATAAGTTATAACAATTTACTTATCAAAATAAGTCGTTTGCGAATTTATAAAATGACGTTTATAAATTCCATTTCTATTTATTTTATAACAACTTCCTTTTATAAATTCCTTTATTAACCTATCTCAATTCATATCTCAATGATATACTAGAAATTCATATTATAAGTCAAATACTTATAATTTATTTGTTTGCCAAAAATCGTTCTTTTAAACTTCCCAATTTATAAATCTTATAACTTATAAGATTCCTTTATTTATCAAAAATCCATTCTTCAAATAACTTTACAAATTTTATAAACCTACTGCTTATAAAATTCCAATTATAACGTCACCATTTATAATTTTATGAATTCCATTCACTTATGCAATCCATTTTCACTTCATTCAAACAATTATAAAAACTCGTTTTATAATTTCAATATTTCAATTTATAAATATCCATTTATAAATCTCTTATATAAATCAATTCATATTAATATTTTAAAACGTCTTTAAACTCCTTTAAAATTTCATCATTTTGATTTATAAAATAATCAAATTTCACAAATCCTATATATTAAACTTTTTATAATAAATTCAAAAATCGCAATTTAAACTATTTTATAAAATCATCAACCCATATTGTCCAAAAATCAGTTTTTAACTATATTTCTCAAAAATCATAATTTTATAACATTAAAATTTAAAACGTTTATTTATTTAAAATGGATCAATTCCAAAAATATTTTATAAACGTATACTTTCAAAAATCACTTTGAAATCCTTTTAAAATTCCAAAATTGGTCCAATGATGCTACACACCAAATAGTCAATCACGACAACAACGATATCATATATCGATATGATAATCCATCAAATATCAAAATATCTAAAATCAAATGAATACTGTTGAGGAATCCAGTTGGATCCCTCCAACCTGTTTTCCTGCATCCACAAACATTAGCACAATACCAATTCCGCTCCAGTACGGAATTATCGCGGTATATGGGATTTAAAATATTATCCGCTTAATAGATGGCGCAATAGGGTCTCATCCGCTATACAATGCGGAAAATCAATAACTGCAACACATACATATGCCAATATATATATATATATATATATATATATATATATATATTGCTGTTATATATAATACCAATTTCACTGTTTATGAAATATTCGCGGTATATGTTTTTAATAAATAACATCCGCTTACTAACGGCGCATAATGTCTATTTTAACAATCAATAGATATCAATCATCATTCAAACATGCATTCAAATATTTTAAATATAACTATTTAAAATTAAAATCGAAACCGATTCGATTAAGTGAGAAGTTCTCACCTTGATATCAATTTCGTTTTAGCGATTTATTTCGAATAAAATTAAACGTGCGTTTAATTTTACCCAAAATTCTCACTAACTCCAAACGACTCCAATCCAATTCCATAGCGTAGTGCTCGTCCATACGATTCCAATGCAACTGGTTTCGCGCGTTTTCGACCTCGTATGAAAAAGATATGATTTTTACAAGTTTACACGAATTTATAACTTAATTTACAACATAATTAAATTTTTATAAACCTAAGGTTTACCCCGCGTTCCGGACACAATGGAACGTGTTTCGGGAGCTAATTCGGACATCTGTGCGAGTTATGGCAATAAACGTTCGATTTAAAATTAAACCGATTAAACGATTTTCTAGGCGTTTTAGCTTGCACCGGACAAACGGTAAATCCGTTTAACACGAAATTTGAAACCATACAATAATATCACATTACGGATCCGATGAAATTAGTTTCGTCGAAATCCGAGACTTTTTGAAAAATGGCTATTTTAACTCGCCAAATTAATATTAAAACAATTTCGATGCGTTTCGAGCTGCCACGATCAAACGATAACTCTGATTGCTACGAAAATTGAAATCCGGTAATAACTAACTATTACGGATCCAATGGAACTAGTTTCGTCCAATTATGAGGCTGTTCAAATATTAGCTATTTTCACTAGTCGATTAAATATTAAAATATTCAATTTTCACAAATAAACTTATAATTCGATTTTAAAAGTTCTAAAACATCATTCTAACTCCAATATGAAAAAAAAATTTACAAATCATTTTCAATCATATTTAACCCAATTTTAAATTATTTCTGTATTTTCACATATTAAATTATTGATTTAATTATCCAATTAAATCCAATTATTCGAAATAAAAGTTGTTCGACTTATATATTTCACTTATTAATATTTAAAATTAATTAAATATTCAAATTTTAATTAATAAAAATTCTGGGTCGTTACATTAACTCAATTATAAACCAAAAGTCCATAATTTTAGTTAAATATTTATAATTTATTTGTTTGCAAAATCGTTCCTTTAACTTCCCAAATTATAAATCTTATAACTTATAAGATTCATTTATTTACCCAAATCTATTCCTTTAATAACTTTACAAATTTTATAAACCTACTGCTTATAAAATTCCATTTATAACTTCACCGTTTATAATTCTATAAATTTCTTTCATTTATGAAATTCATTTACAATTCATTCTAACACTTATAAAAACTCATTTTATAATTCCAACATTTTAATTTATAAATATCAATTTATAAATCTCTTATATAAATCAATTTATACTATTATTTTAAAACATCTTTAAACTCCTTTATAATTTCACCATTTTGATTTATAAAATAATCAAATTTCATAAATCCTATATTTAAACTTTTTATAATAAATTCAAAATCCCAATTTAAACTATTTTATAAAATCGTTAACCCCATATTTCCAAAAAAATCAACTTTTAACTATATTTCTCAAAAATCATAATTTTTATAACATTAAAATTATAACGTTTATTTATTTAAAATGGATAAATTCCAAAAATATTTTATAACGTATACTTTCAAAAATCAGTTTGAAATCCTTTTAAAATTCCAAAATTTGGCCCAATGATGCTACATACCAAATAGTCAATCACGACAACAACGATATCATATATCGATATGATAATCAACGAATATCAAAATATCCATAATCAAATAAATACTGTTGAGGAATCCAATTGGATCCCTCCAACCTGTTTTCCTACATCCAAAGATGTTAGCACAATACCAATTCCGTTCCAGTACGAAAATAACGCGGTATATGGGATTTAAAATATTATCCGCTTAATAGGCGGCGCAATAGGGTCTCATCCGCTATATACTACGGGAAATCAATTCCAAGCACATAAATAATACCAATTTCACTGTTTATGAAATATTCGCGGTATATGTTTTTAATAAATAACATCTGCTTACTAACGGCGCATAATGTCTATTTTAACAATCAATGGATAAAAATCATCATTCAAACATACATTCAAGAATTTCAAATCTAACTATTTAAAGATTAAAATCGAAACTGATTCGATTGAGTGAGAAGTTCTCACCTTGATTTCAATTTCGTTTCAGCGATTTATTTCGAATAAAATTAAACGGACGTTTAATTTTACCCGAAATTCTCACTAAATCCAAACAACTCCAAACAAATTCCACAACGTAGTGCTCGTCCATACGAATCCAACGCAACTGATTTCGCGCGTTTTCGACCTCGTATGAAAAAGTTATGAATTTTTAAAGTTTATACACATTCATATATATAATTTACAACATTTCCTTTAAATTTTCAACCTTAATCAAATCATCACCGTAGATCCCATCTCCCTGCAATCTCGGCCGCTCATATGCTTCTTCCACGCGTGTCCAACTTCTACAGGTAATTTGCACGCACGAGAACCCATTAGCTCCAAACTAGGGTTCCAAGCCACCACCTCCACACTCGACTAAACTCCATCATACCACCGCCACTCGAACGCTCATCACCACCTCAACCTTCGGCTGCAAGCATAGCGAGCTCGGCCCCCTCCTCTGCACGAAAAGACGTGCGCAACTTTGGGTATTCAAGCTCGAATTTTGGAAAATCAAAGCCACTCCAACACAAATCCACCGTTGGATTTGTAGTTCATACTGTGCTCTACAAGTTTGCTTCAGAAAGTTTTGCGAATTGAAGCATGGATTTGAAGAAAAGAGAGGGAGAAGGAGATTAAATTTCGGCCATTCATTTAGGGGTGGCGGCTGCAGTTTCAAAACCCTAGGGTTTTATTTTTGTGAAAAAAATGAATATTGGGGGCTTTTATAGAAAATTCGCGCGACACTATTCATCCCGGATTTTCCGAACTCCAAACGAAGCGTGCCGGTTGGCGTTTCTAAAGTTTACCCTGCATTCCAGACACAATGGAACGTGTTTCGGGAGCTAATTCGGTCATCTGTGTGAATTATGGTAATAAACGTTCAATTTAAAATTAAACCGATTAAACGATTTTCTAGGCGTTTTAGCTTGCGCCGGACAAACGGTAAATCCAATTGACACGAAATTTGAAACCATACAATAATATCACATTACGGATCCTAAGGAACTAGTTTCGTCCAATTCTGAGACTGTTCGAAAAATCGCTAATTTCACTAGTGATTAAATATTAAAATATTCAATTTTCACAGATAAACTTTTAATTCGATTTTAAAAGTTCTATAACATCATTCTAACTCCAACATGATATAATAAAATTTTACAAATCATTTTCAATCATATTTAACTCAATTTTCTATTATTTTCTGTATTTTCACATATTAAATTATCGATTTAATTATTCAATTAAATCCAATTATTCGAAATAAAATTTATTCGACTTATAAATTTCACTTATTTATATTTAAAATTAATTAAATATACAAATTTTAATTAATAAAAATTCTGGGTCGTTACATACTTCCCCCTTAAAAGAATTTCGTCCTCTAAATTACCAAGTAAGAAAAGTTACAGAATCTATTAACTTTCCAAAATCCATAGTTAAATTTCTTACAAATCTTTACTAAGTTTTCAAATCATACTTAGTTATCTTTTCAAACCAATCTACTATTGTTTAACTTTCAATTACAAAATCAAAGTTAAATTTTTCACAAATTTTCCCAAAATTTTTCTAACGCCCTAAATTTTCGGAAAAATTCGCCATAGTCTCCTTTGCGCGGCTCGATCCGAAAAAAATGACAGTATATATATCACAAATATACATCTCATCAAGTGATGAGGCATCCCGCAGGGAAAAAAGTGTAAAAGTACGATATTTAATCCGAGATATGTACCTTATATTTTATTAGCGAGCATATACGGCTAATATAGCGCGAAAGCGAGCTCCAAATGCGAAGCAAACGCGATCCGCACCTACTAAACACTCAACAAATAGATGAGAACATGTATATATAAAAATAATATCAATATACAACATATAGCAACATAATAACTATATATGCCAACATAACAAATGTAGTAAAAGCAATATATATCCAACCATCAACCAACTATCATCCAACTAGCATTCATAACCAATAAATATTCATTCATATTCTCATTAATATTCAATGAAATGGGTTTTCAATTTAATCACATTTGATTTATTAATAGTGGATGTTTTTACTAACATTCATTTTCAATTAGTTTATATTCACTAATTCATATTCAAGTTGGTTTACTTCCAAATCAAATTCAATTCTATTTAAGATTCACTTAACTTCCAATTGGATTTCAATTATTTTAACTTTCAATTTCATTAACACTTAATGAATTATATACAATCAAGTAACAATCATATAACAACCAATGTATATTAATTACAACCAAATTCCTTTGCTTAAATTCATCTTGGTTTAACACCTTTACTTTCAATTGGTTTAATTAAATTGATTTTCATTCAGTTATTCAACTTTCAATAACATTATATTTTAATGAATTAACACTTACATTCATTATTTCATATCAACTTAATTTATGTCCAATTGATTAACATTTAATCCATTAATTTAATTCAATTGCTAAAGTTGAATTTCATTACATAACTCAAGTTCACATTTATCACTTAACTTTATTAATTTACTTTGATACCAAAATCAACTTCATTCAACATCTCTTAAGTTATACTTCCATTTTACAAACATCACTTGGTTTTACATAACTTAAATTCCCACTTATAAATCAATTCAGATTCCAAATTCTAAAGTAAATTTCCATTTAACTTTAAATTCATTTTTTATTTACAACTCATATTCATAAATATATTCATATAGTTTCACTTCTTATATATATAAGTTTATTTCATAATTGTAAATCACTTTAATTATAATTCAATTCTTATAATTCTTTTGTTTATACAATTATTCTTTTATTTAGATTATTCAAACAACTTATTCAACAACCAAAAAATCAACTTATATACACTTTAATAATTCTGAAAAATTATTCCTTTATATATAAAATATAATCAAGGTAACATTATTTCATTTACCCAATTTAAAACAATATCGTGTCGAATTGTTCTGTACAAGTGTTTAGAGATCCCTATCAACAACGTTAATTACTCGTATTAACCAGAAACCATATACCACTCAACAAAGCAATCATCACAATATAAAACAATTTTATATTCACTAACAAATACGCTCTCATAGCTATAATTACACTCAAACTCATTCTAGAGTACTACTGACTCTATCTCTAATGAGTAATACCCAACAGAGCCATGGTTGTCGCTTAACCATATGCTCTGATACCAAATGTAATAGAACGCTTTTCCGTACCCCTTGAATATACACTAATCTCCATAGATTAACTCAAGATGAACAGAAATATGAACCATTAGGGTTTAAAAAGAAGAAGAGAAGGATAAAAGAAGAGAAAGAAGAGAGAAAAGATAGAAAATAACAGAAAAGAAAGTAGAACGAAACAGAAAGAAAACAACAGAACAGCATCAGAATCTCACAATCGCAGCGGAACAACATATAATAGATAAATGAATAATCTTTAAACAAAGAACTATATCAGTTATTACATTACATTTCATTACATCAGAGTGTACAACAACAAACAACAACAAACAGCGGAAAAGAAATATTATATACTAGTAATACGCCATGCCATCCAGCTTGCCTCCAGCAACTCCTGAATTCCAGAATATCCTGATAAACCTTAACTCTTGACTGCCCGTGTGGAAATTGGTGGACACCCAGAGTTTAGGAAGGAAAACAATAAACTCCAAGTCAGTCATGTGACTGGTGTGAGAACTCAAAACTGTTTATTTATCTTTAAAATCAAAATAGAGGAATATTTTTAAAGTCAATTCGCAATGCTTTTAAAAATGGGACTACCATAAGACCTCCCACCACACACACAATGCAAACGCAGACTTGGAGGAGATTTCTTCTTATATTAGTCAAAGGTGCTTGATACGCATTAAAAAGAAACATTTGATATTATTATTAGTGCATAGTGTAGGAAAAATCATTTCGAAAGTAGAATATAAATCTTAGCCAGCATAGGTACCATTATATTATGCCTACTATAGCTACCTCCTGAGGAAGCAGGTTCTACAACTAAAACCGTACAAGATCATATTGTTTCTTTGGATTTCCAACAAATGGTCAGGCCAAGGAACTTCCCATTGTCACATGAGAACGCCTCTGGAAGGACGTCCCCGAGAACCAAACCGGATCTCTACCAACACAAGGCCGGGTTACCCCTAACTGGGTAACTACTGACACGAGTATGCCATCCCCCGGTCATTTGGGACCTTTAACCGAGCGCTCGTAATCAACATAACATCACACCATAATAAATAAAGTGTTTCAACATGAGTAGGTATCTGGGCTCCATACCATGATACCTCCCTTTTCCAGAAGGAAATGCACATACCCTAAAGGGAGCTACCCCTCATAACCTTACCGCATCTTTCCTGTTTTGACCATTCCGGGGTGTGAGGCTCGACGAAGTCTCGTCCACAAAGCCACGCTTTGGTACAAAGCCATGCTTTGGGTCAACAAATGATCATAGAAATGATCACAAAGATAAATGATCATATCACAAATGATCAAACAATGATCATTTTACAGCAACACTCAGCATGTCACATTACCAAATTGGGAATATACCGCTAATAACCTTCAACTACATAACCTCTGAGCTCGTACGTCTCAGAGAAAGGTATTAAACTAAGAGAATAAATTCTCCGCCACCAACATAAATATATTTGAAAGAAATCAGCTTTACATCTCAATTTGTAATGTCAGACATGCAATCCATACAATTTTGTTCCGGGCTCGAACAGAACCGAAGGCACTTACAAAGAAGTCCTTGCAATCCGGATATCCACAATCCCGATCGGATTCCCCATCACATATGGAGAACTCTGTACCGGAGCAACTCGGTGCAGAGTCAATCGACAGGTCATCCTATCGCTCTCGCAAATACCCGGTCTTCAACACCGGTCATCAAATGCAATTTATAACGACGTATCATGTAACAACCCGCATATTTATCGAGTTTACATTTAAATATTTTTATTTAAATATTAAATCGTTAATCGGATTTTGGTCCGAAAAACTACTTTTTGCAAACGGTCAAATTAGGACTCGAGACCACTTCCATTGAGTTCGAAATGTCGTTTACAACTTTTTAAGTATAAATATTGATAGGTTTGGAGATAGTGAAATTTCACTAACTTTTCCCGCTTTGGACTTTGGGTTAGTTTAGCCTATTAAGCCCAAGTTCCAACCCTCTTCTCCTCACTCTTCATAAATTTCCTAACTAACTCAAGCTTTAGCATTAATGGTGAAGAGAATGGGAAATTAAAACTCCAAGCTCAAATTCAATTGCAACTCCATCATTCAACTCCAAATTCAAGTAGAAGATATTGGATTCAAGCTTTGGATTGCTTCTCCTTGCTTTCAAGCTTCATCTTCATAAAATTTTAGTGCAAAGGTGAGATTTTTATCTCACAATTCTAGCCTATAATTATATTGGACTGTTGGGAATGATTCCCTATCATTTTTGCATGCATGTTAGCATTTGGTTTGGATTGGATTGGCAAAAAACTCCAATTTTTAGCGTTTTGTTGAATTTTCTGCACTTGAGTCGTTCTGGCCATTTTTGGGTCGTTCGGAGTTAAGTCGTTCGTCCATGAGTCGCTGAGTCGTTGGACCCTTGAGTCGCTGAGTCGTTGGACCCTTGAGTCGCTGAGTCGTTGGAGCCTTGAGTCGCTGAGTCGTTGGAGCCTTGAGTCGCTGAGTCGTTGGACCCTTGAGTCGCTGAGTCGTTGGAGCCTTGAGTCGCTGAGTCGTTGGAGCCTTGAGTCGCTGAGTCGTTGGACCCTTGAGTCGCTGAGTCGTTGGACCCTTGAGTCGCTGAGTCGTTGGACCCTTGAGTCGCTAGGTCGTATGACCCTTGAGTCGTTAAGTCGTATGACCCTTGAGTCGTTAGGTCGTTAGACCCTTGAGTCCTTAGGTCGTTAGACCTCATTTTATCTTCACTAGGTCGTACCGTTTTGGTCGGGGCGCTGCCCCGCACCCCGCCGGGGGCGCTGCCCCCTGGACCCCCGCGACCTGACCGGGCAGGTCGAACCCCGTAAGCGGTGGCGTTGCCCCCGCACCCCCACCTTAAGGGGGTTGCCACCCCCCCTGGACCCCCCCTCCGTAGGCGATCTTATCTGAAAAACATTCAACAGAACTTGCTTTGTTGAGATGCTGAGTTGACCATTCTTCGAGACAAACCATCTCTGGTTATCTCGGCCACGTTTGGTCGTTGGGGAACTTCCACTTTGATGCTTTTGAGCCGATTTCCTTGGATTTTATTCACATCTCCGAATGTGATCTTTGTGATGATTGTTTCTACAATCTCTTCTATAATTTGTCATTTTAAAAATATAAAGGTTTCAATACTAGTAGTAAATATCAAAACTCTTTTAACAAACAATTTCAACTCTATTTTTAATAACAAAGCTCTTTTCTTAAACCGTTTTCCAATCTATTAGTATATACAAGCCTTTACCTCACTCGGATGAGAAATCTAATTAAACGACTTAGTAAAACAAGTGGTATGAAACGCTTGCGTTCACTTCGTCGGTTAATTCTTGGACTTGTTCGATTGAACCTCTTATGACAATTTTATTAGTGAAGATTTACAGTTTGTTCGTAAATATTTAAGTTAAGCAAGTGGTTATGGGACATGAAGCTAAACTTCTATATTTACTAGCTTAGTGTAATTGACACTTCTCGTTGATCTTGATGATCGCTCTATGAATTAGACTAGCAATTGCGCGATGTCTCTTTCATTGCAAGGTTAGACTAGACACCACTTGTGTGATTCCATTCGCACATACCTTTCTGCTTTTTGGTTAGTCTTGACCTCATTCTGTGTGATTCCACTCACACATGTGGGGTAGCTCCCCATGGTCTTCGGACCGTCATGTGATAGGCCTCTTTCCCTTTTTTATGATTTCTGGATTTCTCATGTTGATTTCTGGAATTTATGTCATTGACTTGTTATGAGTACAAGTTTAGGGTATGATGCCCCCTTCGAATCTTTGAGAAGATTCTTGTGATATTGATTATCTCTTATTGATTGATCTTCTGTTGATCATTATTTACATACTTATAGTGGTATGTCGTTATGGATGTTTATGTTTATGCCATATCTTTTATGTTATATCATGTCATCTGATATTTATAGCTAGACTGATCCGTTTATTATTTTCTTAAATAATACTCGGATCAGACCGAGATGTTACAGGTGCTTCTGCTTGACTTCTTCCCAGGGATTCATCACTCTGACTTTTGGCTAACTGTTTAGATTAGCAGTTTTTGTTGTATACACTTGAGATATAGACTCATAGTTGTATTCTTTTGTATAGCACGTGTTGCTATTCTTTTGTATTATCGTGGATCTTATTGACCACTACTCTGATGTACACTTTCATGTGTTAGTTATATATTCATATCTTCTTCCGCCTTTGTGATATGGATATCTGTGACTGATTTGTGATATGATTATTTCTATGTTTGTTGCCGAAGATTATTTATAGCCACCGTGTGATAAGCAATTACATGGATGGTCGCTCCTCAACAGCCTTATTCTCCGTGCTAGTTGACAGCACTTCTCCGGAGTGTTCTTGGCTAGCGTGGGTATAGAGGTGGGGCGTCACAGCTTGGTATCAGAGCCAAACTTCGGAACAATGTAGAATAACTTAACAAGGATCATCGTCCTAGGTCTATCTTAGGAGTCATACCATAGGATTAATTTGAGTCTTCGTACCGACTCATCCTATTTCCTTTATGATTCCTTGTTTTATCTATCAAGATTGCTTGATGTTCATTGGTAAATAACCTTCTTCCTTCTCTTCTTTCTTTCTTTAAGGAAGAGAATGTCTAGACCAGGCCGTCCCAGAACTGGATCATCTGGTGCTGCTCCTCCGGATGGAGTTTTTATGACTGCTCAACAGCTTCTTGATTTAGTAACTAATGCTCCAGCAGCTGGAGCTAACCCGGAACCTACTCACCCAAAGTCGGGATTTGCACGCTTGTGCAGCGATTACACCAACTTGGGTGGGAAGCCCTTCAAAGGTTCGGAAAATATCATCGAGGTCCAGGCTTGGTTAAAATCATGCGATCGAATCTTTTCTCACATGAATCTTATCGATCTCCACCGCGTTCAGGTGGCTTCCAGCATGCTCCAAGAGAGAGCATTGGACTGGTACGAACTCCTTATTTCAGAAATTAATGAAGCGGATCTCACCTGGGAGCAATTTCAGGGACGCTTCGAGTTAAAGTTTGTACCAGAAGCTGGGAAAGTAAGCTTGGCTCGACGTTTTATAGACCTTGTTCAAGGTCAATCCTCTGCAGCCTTCGAGTCGCTTTCCAAATATGGGGTTGAATACATCAACACCCCATTGAAGAAGAACCAGAGGTTCGTTTATGGCTTAAATAAGAGTCTTAAGAAGCCACTGCTCCTGAAACTAGAAGTCGCATTTGATCAACTCGTCGATATCGCTCTTCGTCTTGAAGAGGCTGATAGAGAGAGTGATGTTGAAGTGGAAGGCGCTAAACCAAACTTCAACAACAAGAAGAGGCCAAACAAATTCAAGGGTCCTTATCCCAACAAAAAGGGTAAGCAGGCAACCCCTGTGGCAAAGTATCCTTCTCCTAGTGGTGCGAGTTGCTTCAACTGTGGGTCTGGGGATCATTATGCGAATAAGTGCTCTAAGCCCAAATCTTGTCGCTATTGTAAGAGCCCAGATCACTTTATACATCAATGCCTCAAACGTAAAAGCAGGAATGAGGGAAAGTTAAATGTGGCTCAAGCCCCTGGCAACACATCTCGTGGCCAAGGTATTTCTCATTCCATTCTTGATGGTATTATTTTATTTCATGATCAACCTATTAGAGTTCTCTTTGATACGGGTGCATCCCATTCCTTTATATCAAAGGAACTGGTAGACACTTTTTCCTTAAGTGTTACTGCATTGATGACTTCTTTAAAAATTGCGAATCCTGTTGGTGGATCCGCAACTCTTCGTTTGCTTTGTAAAGATGTGGAGATTATTTTATGTGATTTTTCTTTCCTAGCCGATTTGCATGTCATGCGTTACTTAGGCTTTGGAATAATTTTGGGAATGGATTGGCTTAACCGTTATCAAGCCCATATCCTATGTCCTGAGCGGACTATTCATCTCCGACATCCACAATCTGTTAAACATATTTCTGTTAATCTTAAAGATTCAGAATCATGTTTGGTGGCATCTTTATATTCTTTAAATCCTCGTGATAACGATGATGATGATGAAGATGATATTATTTCTTGTATTCATGTTGTTCGTGAATTTTCCGACATATTCGAGCCCGTTTTAGGTTTACCACCTAAACGAGCAATTGAGTTCAGAATTAATCTTGTTTCTGGAGCTCAACCTATTACTCGTCCTCCTTATCGCATGTCCAATAAGGAAAATGAGGAGATGCGTAAACAATTATCTGAGTTGGAGACGAGGCAATTTATTCGCTCTAGTTCCTCGCCTTGGGGAGCTTCGGCTATTTTCGTAAAGAAATCCGATGGTACTCTGAGGCTCTGCGTTGATTATCGCAAGCTTAACGATCTTACTATTAAAAATAAATATCCTTTACCTCGGATTGATGATCTATTCGATCAGCTTAGTGGTGCTAAGGTCTTTTCACAATTGGACTTGGCTACCGGTTTCCATCAGCTTCGTATCGCTGAGGATAGCATTCCGTTGACATCATTCCGTACTCGATATGGATCTTATGAATGGCTTGTTATGCCATTTGGGTTAACGAATGCTCCAGCTTATTTTGTTGACCTCATGAATCGAGTTTTCAAAGATTTCCTCGATCGGTTTGTTCTCATATTCATTGATGATATTCTTGTGTATTCAAAAACCGAGGAGGAACATGAGAAACATCTTCGGATTGTATTGGAAACACTTAGGAGTAATCAATTAAAGGCGAAATTTTCTAAATGCCACTTTTGGCAATCTCGTGTGAAGTTTCTCGGTCATATTATTTCCGAATCCGGGATATCTGTGGATCCTTCAAAGATTGAAGCGATTCAAGATTGGAAGAGACCGGAGAGTGTGACAGAGATTCGTAGTTTTCTCGGATTGGCGGGCTATTACCGTCGTTTTATTAAAGACTTTTCTAAGATAGTCGTGCCTCTTACTGGCTTGACTAAGAAGGGAGTTAAATACATTTGGTCGGACAAATGTGAAGCCTCTTTTCAGAATTTGAAAGAACTCCTTTCCGATGCTCCTATTCTTGTTATTCCCGAGGGGAATCAAGATTTTGTTGTTTATACCGATGCTAGTCACGTTGGTTTGGGTGCCGTTCTTATGCAAAAAGAACGTGTTGTTGCTTATGCTTCTAGGCAATTGAAGCCGACCGAGACTAGATATGCCACACATGATCTAGAGCTCGCGGCTATTGTTTTCGCCCTTCGAATGTGGCGTCATTATCTATTGGGAGAGAAATTTATTCTTTACACGGATCATAAGTCTTTGAAATATTTATTTTCTCAAAAAGAACTTAATTTACGTCAACAGCGTTGGCTCGAGTTCCTTGCACCTTATGATCTTGATATTCTTTATACCCCCGGTAAGGGTAATCGTGTCGCCGATGCTCTTAGCCGTAAGCAACAAGCAGTTGTTTCTATGATGATATCCGAATGGAACGATCTCGAGATCTTATCCACTTGTGAGATTCGAGAGCGCGTATCCGATTTATGCTCATCGCTTGTTTTATGTAGCCTTGAGGCTCATCCTTCTCTTTTAGACCGCATTCTTGAAGCTCAAGGGCTAGATTCTGAATTGGCTCTTCTTGGCAAAAATGTTAAGGATAAATTGATATTGAAGGTTTGAAAGACTATGATATTGATTCTCGTGGCGGCATTCGAAAATTTGGTAGACTTATCGTACCAAATATTGGAGATCTTCGTAAAGATATTTTAGAAGATTCCCATTGTTCTAAATTCACCATTCATCCCGGTAGTAGTAAAATGTACGCTGATATGAAGCGACTTTATTATTGGGAGGGAATGAAATCTGATATTGCTAACTTTGTTAAGTGTTGCATGGCTTGCCAACTTGTCAAGGCCGAACATCAAAGGCCTGGTGGGTTATTGCAACCTTTAGAAATTCCAATTTGGAAGTGGGATCAAATTTCCATGGACTTTATAGATGGCCTTCCCCGTTCTCGTTCGGGTCATGATAGCTTATGGGTGATTGTTGATAGACTTACTAAATCCGCCCATTTTATTCCGGTTCGGTCTAACCGAACCGTTCCTCTTTTGGCCAAACTATTTGTCAAGGAAATTGTAAAATTGCATGGAGTTCCTACTTCTATTGTTAGCGATCGTGATCCATTGTTTACTAATGGATTTTGGAAGAGTCTTCAAAAAGCTTTAGGAACGAAGCTTAATTTTAGCACCGCTTATCACCCTCAGTCCGATGGACAAACCGAGCGTGTGAATCAAACTCTTGAAGATCTTCTTCGTGCTTGTGTGCTTGATTTTGGTGGAAGTTGGGAAGATCATATTTCACTTGTTGAATTTTCCTATAATAATAGCTTCCAATCTAGTATTGGTATGGCACCTTTCGAGGCACTCTACGGAAGGCCATGCCGATCTCCTTCTTGTTGGCTTGAGGCCGGTGAGAAGCTGGTTTTAGGTCCAGACTTTATTCGTGATTCCACGGAAAAGATTGAACTTATTCGACATAGGATGAAAGAAGCCCAGAGTAGACAAAAATCCTATGCCGATAATCGAAGAAGGAAATTAGAATTTTCTGTTGGGGATCCTGTTTTTATTCGTGTTTCACCTATGAAGGGTGTTGTACGTTTCAGTCGATCGGGGAAGTTAGCGCCTCGATATATTGGGCCATTTCCTATCACTGAACGTATTGGTTCCATGGCTTATCGCCTTGCATTGCCGGCTCAGTTTTCTGCTATACATGATGTATTTCACGTTTCTCAATTACGGAAATGCCTTCGGGATTCCGATTCTATTCTTGAGCCTGCTGTTGTGGAAGAAATTGAAGTTTCGCCGAATTTAACTTATGAGCAGCATCCTATTCGAATTATAGCTTCTGAGGTTAAACGACTTCGAAATAAAGATGTTCCACTTGTAAAGGTTCAATGGTCCTCAAATCCTAAGGATTGTTCTTGGGAATCTAGAGAATTCATCGAGCGTACACATCCAGACTTGCTTACTCCTGCCCTTTGAGGTGAACTTCTTATTTCAAATTTCTCTTGTGTTAATATGCTTTTATGGTTGTTACTTTTTATTTCCACCTTATATATATATTGCGAGGACGCAATTTCTTTAAGGAGGGGAGTCTGTAACAACCCGCATATTTATCGAGTTTACATTTAAATATTTTTATTTAAATATTAAATCGTTAATCGGATTTTGGTCCGAAAAACTACTTTTTGCAAACGGTCAAATTAGGACTCGAGACCACTTCCATTGAGTTCGAAATGTCGTTTACAACTTTTTAAGTATAAACATCGATAGGTTTGGAGATAGTGAAATTTCACTAACTTTTCCCGCTTTGGACTTTGGGTTAGTTTAGCCTATTAAGCCCAAGTTCCAACCCTCTTCTCCTCACTCTTCATAAATTTCCTAACTAACTCAAGCTTTAGCATTAATGGTGAAGAGAATGGGAAATTAAAACTCCAAGCTCAAATTCAATTGCAACTCCATCATTCAACTCCAAATTCAAGTAGAAGATATTGGATTCAAGCTTTGGATTGCTTCTCCTTGCTTTCAAGCTTCATCTTCATAAAATTTTAGTGCAAAGGTGAGATTTTTATCTCACAATTCTAGCCTATAATTATATTGGACTGTTGGGAATGATTCCCTATCATTTTTGCATGCATGTTAGCATTTGGTTTGGATTGGATTGGCAAAAAACTCCAATTTTTAGCGTTTTGTTGAATTTTCTGCACTTGAGTCGTTCTGGCCATTTTTGGGTCGTTCGGAGTTAAGTCGTTCGTCCATGAGTCGCTGAGTCGTTGGACCCTTGAGTCGCTGAGTCGTTGGACCCTTGAGTCGCTGAGTCGTTGGAGCCTTGAGTCGCTGAGTCGTTGGAGCCTTGAGTCGCTGAGTCGTTGGACCCTTGAGTCGCTGAGTCGTTGGAGCCTTGAGTCGCTGAGTCGTTGGAGCCTTGAGTCGCTGAGTCGTTGGACCCTTGAGTCGCTGAGTCGTTGGACCCTTGAGTCGCTAGGTCGTTGGACCCTTGAGTCGTTAGGTCGTATGACCCTTGAGTCGTTAGGTCGTTAGACCTCATTTTATCTTCACTAGGTCGTACCGTTTTGGTCGGGGCGCTGCCCCGCACCCCGCCGGGGGCGCTGCCCCCTGGACCCCCGCGACCTGACCGGGCAGGTCGAACCCCGTAAGCGGTGGCGTTGCCCCCGCACCCCCACCTTAAGGGGGTTGCCACCCCCCCTGGACCCCCCCTCCGTAGGCGATCTTATCTGAAAAACATTCAACAGAACTTGCTTTGTTGAGATGCTGAGTTGACCATTCTTCGAGACAAACCATCTCTGGTTATCTCGGCCACGTTTGGTCGTTGGGGAACTTCCACTTTGATGCTTTTGAGCCGATTTCCTTGGATTTTATTCACATCTCCGAATGTGATCTTTGTGATGATTGTTTCTACAATCTCTTCTGTAATTTGTCATTTTAAAAATATAAAGGTTTCAATACTAGTAGTAAATATCAAAACTCTTTTAACAAACAATTTCAACTCTATTTTTAATAACAAAGCTCTTTTCTTAAACCGTTTTCCAATCTATTAGTATATACAAGCCTTTACCTCACTCGGATGAGAAATCTAATTAAACGACTTAGTAAAACAAGTGGTATGAAACGCTTGCGTTCACTTCGTCGGTTAATTCTTGGACTTGTTCGATTGAACCTCTTATGACAATTTTATTAGTGAAGATTTACAGTTTGTTCGTAAATATTTAAGTTAAGCAAGTGGTTATGGGACATGAAGCTAAACTTCTGTATTTACTAGCTTAGTGTAATTGACACTTCTCGTTGATCTTGATGATCGCTCTATGAATTAGACTAGCAATTGCGCGATGTCTCTTTCATTGCAAGGTTAGACTAGACACCACTTGTGTGATTCCATTCACACATACCTTTCTGCTTTTTGGTTAGTCTTGACCTCATTCTGTGTGATTCCACTCACACATGTGGGGTAGCTCCCCATGGTCTTCGGACCGTCATGTGATAGGCCTCTTTCCCTTTTTTATGATTTCTGGAATTTATGTCATTGACTTGTTATGAGTACAAGTTTAGGGTATGATGCCCCCTTCGAATCTTTGAGAAGATTCTAGTGATATTGATTATCTCTTATTGATTGATCTTCTGTTGATCATTATTTACATACTTATAGTGGTATGTCGTTATGGATGTTTATGTTTATGCCATATCTTTCATGTTATATCATGTCATCTGATATTTATAGCTAGACTGATCCGTTTATTATTTTCTTAAATAATACTCGGATCAGACCGAGATGTTACAGGTGCTTCTGCTTGACTTCTTCCCAGGGATTCATCACTCTGACTTTTGGCTAACTGTTTAGATTAGCAGTTTTTGTTGTATACACTTGAGATATAGACTCATAGTTGTATTCTTTTGTATAGCACGTGTTGCTATTCTTTTGTATTATCGTGGATCTTATTGACCACTACTCTGATGTACACTTTCATGTGTTAGTTATATATTCATATCTTCTTCCGCCTTTGTGATATGGATATCTGTGACTGATTTGTGATATGATTATTTCTATGTTTGTTTCCGAAGATTATTTATAGCCACCGTGTGATAAGCAATTACATGGATGGTCGCTCCTCAACAGCCTTATTCTCCGTGCTAGTTGACAGCACTTCTCCGGAGTGTTCTTGGCTAGCGTGGGTATAGAGGTGGGGCGTCACATATCACATATTCGGAATGGGTTATACGACCCCAAGGTCCTTTCTCGGCTAACCCGAAGAGTGAGCGCTTATTCAAAAATAAGTGTGGCATTCAAATTCAAACAAATCACAACAAATACCCATTCAAAGGTAAATATTGATAGTCGGTTATTGAACTATCAATGGATATGCACAACATCACCAGATTCCAAATAATTTTCCAAATTATTTATTTCCCAAAAATATCTTTACATGATATAAAATTTCAATACCTCAAAAATAAATCAATATTTATTTTTAAACAAATTCCCCTTTCTTTTATAATTTCCATAGTGAATTTACATTCCAAAATATCTACGAGTATACGATTTCAATTATTCATTTTCAATTTATCTTCAAAAAGATAAATTCTCAAAATATTCACTTTATATTGGAAAACATTTCCATACTTACTTATTAAGTAATTCTCAAATCCATTTATTTTCAACACTTGGAAAATATTCAATATACTTAAATCGAAATTAAGTATATATTTCATTCTTTAAGGAAATCATTCTCTTAAACATATTTATTTGGGTCAAAACGAATGTTGCGTAAAACATCGTTACGACAACCCAAAATCACTAGTATAGGGATTCGAAATTAAAATTGATATATAAATCCCAATACTATACAAAACATTTCCTTTCGAAAATCATTTACTATAACAACAGTGTTATAGTCCACCATTTCCTTCTATTTCTCGAAAACGTCTATTTCAACAATGAATGTTGGAATCTATGGTTTCGAATCTTAACACATTTAAAAACATCGTTAGATCGTTTTAATTCTACTTAAAATATCACATCCAAAACATTTTCTTTAACATATTATTCACTATTCAAAAACGTGAATATACTTCGTTAACCAACTTCATCATTTCTATTCATTTTATTTTAAAGGATTATTCACTGTCTAAAACGTGAATATAACTCCAGTAATAAGATACAACAATTTACTTATCAAAATAAGTCGTTTGCGAATTTATAAAACAATGTTTATAAATTCCATTTCTATTTATTTTATAACTACTTCCTTTATAAATCTCCTTTATTAACCTATTCAATTTATAACTCAATTATAAACCAAAAGTCCATAATTTTAGTTAAATATTTACAATTTATTTGTTTGCAAAATCGTTCCTTTAACTTCCCAAATTATAAATCTTATAACTTATAAGATTCATTTATTTACCCAAATCTATTCCTTTAATAACTTTACAAATTTTATAAACCTACTGCTTATAAAATTCCATTTATAACTTCACCGTTTATAATTCTATAAATTTCATTCATTTATGAAATTCATTTACAATTCATTCTAACACTTATAAAAACACATTTTATAATTCCAATACTTTAATTTATAAATATCAATTTATAAATCTCTTATATAAATCAATTTATGCTATTATTTTAAAACATCTTTAAACTCCTTTATAATTTCACCATTTTGATTTATAAAATAATCAAATTTCATAAATCCTATATTTAAACTTTTTATAATAAATTCAAAAATCCCAATTTAAACTATTTTATAAAATCGTTAACCCCATATTTTCAAAAAAATCAACTTTTTACTATATTTCTCAAAAATCATAATTTTTATAACATTAAAATTATAACGTTTATTTATTTAAAATGGATAAATTCCAAAAATATTTTATAATGTTTACTTTCAAAAATCAGTTTGAAATCCTTTTAAAATTCCAAATTTTGGCCCAATGATGCTGCATACCGAATAGTCAATCACGACAACATAGATATCATATATCGATATGATAATCAACGAATATCAAAATATCCATAATCAAATAAATACTGTTGAGGAATCCAATTGGATCCCTCCAACCTGTTTTCCTACATCCAAAGATGTTAGCACAATACCAATTCCGTTCTAGTACGAAATTATCGCTGTATATGGGATTTAAAATATTATCCGCTTAATAGGCGGCGCAATAGGGTCTCATCCGCTATATACTGCGGGAAATCAATTCCAAGTACATAAATAATACCAATTTCACTGTTTATGAAATATTCGTGGTATATGTTTTTAATAAATAACATCCGCTTACTAACGGCGCATAATGTCTATTTTAACAATCAATAGATAACAATCATCATTCAAACATACATTCAAGAATTTTAAATCTAACTATTTAAAAATTAAAATCGAAACTGATTCGATTGAGTGAGAAGTTCTCACCTTGATTTCAATTTCGTTTCAGCGATTTATTTCGAATTACCCGAAATTCTCACTAACTCCAAACGACTCCAATCCATTTCCATAGCGTAGTGCTCGTCCAAACGATTCCAACGCAACTGATTTCGCGCGTTTTCGACCTCGTATGAAAAAGTTATGAATTTTTAAAGTTTATACACATTCATACATATAATTTACAACATTTCCTTTAAATTTTCAACCTTAATCAAATCATCACCGTAGATCCCATCTCCCTGCAATCTCGGCCGCTCATATGCTTCTTCCACGCGCGTCCAACTTCTACAGGTAATTTGCACGCACGAGAACCCATTAGCTCCAAACTAGGGTTCCAAGCCACCACCTCCACACTCGACTAAACTCCATCATACCACCTCCATTCGAACGCTCACCACCACCTCAACCTTCGGTTGCAAGCATAGCGAGCTCGGCCCCCTCCTCTGCACGAAAAGACGTGTGCAACTTTGGGTATTCAAGCTCGAATTTTGGAAAATCAAAGCCGCTCCAACACAAATCCACCGTTGGATTTGTAGTTCATAATGTGCTCTACCAGTTTGCTTCAGAAAGTTTTACAAATTGAAGCATGGATTTGAAGAAAAGAGAGGGAGACGGAGATTAAATTTCGGCTATTCATTTAGGGGTGGCGGTGCAGTTTCAAAACCCTAGGGTTTTATTTTTGTGAAAAAAATGAATATTGGGGGCTTTTATAGAAAATTCACTACAAGGGGAAGGGGGATTTCCGACGGCTGAAAACCGTTGGCGGCCGTCGGAAGCCGTCGGCGGCCGTCGGAAAAAGCCGTCGGAAATGACGGCGTCGGGGAGCAGTGTTTCCGACGGCTACCGACGGGTGCTGCCGTATAGATTACCGACGGCTTCCGACGGCTTCCGTCGCCCGTCGGAAGCCGTCGGATAAAGCCGGAAATCAGGCCGCCGGGAGCCGTCGGTAACCGATGAAAATTTCGACCTATAAGCCGTCGGGAGCCGTCGGAAGCCGTCGGAAATCTGCTGTTTTTTTTTTAAATCTGCTGCAAATAGAGCCTTCCATCCACATTTCTCTTCCAAACAATCCAATAAACAATAATCCAACCAAACATGCAAACCAATACTCCAAAATATTCAATAGACACAGAAATAAACAAAATTGGAATAAAAATAAAATACAAAATATACATAACATTCCAACATTAACAATAATACTAACAATAACTGTTCTAATCATGCATATCCTGATACAGCTACAGAACCAAGTGTATTATACATAATTATACATATCAACAATTAATTGTTCCATCTACCAAATCATTGTAAACTAAAACTAAACATACCTGCACGAACGAATCAGAAAGCAATGAATCAATCTGCCCCAGATCCAGAGCCAGCCGATGAAGGGAAGCGGCCACCAAACTGCTGCATGTACTCAAATAACTGTGCCGTCTGCATGGCCTATTGGCGGTTCTGCTCCTCCAACTGCTGAACTCTAGTCTGCAATTCTTCTATACTTGCTAGCTCGCTCTGAGGTCTACTCCGCCGTCTCCTACTCTGACTAATGGACTGCAATAATTGAAAAATAAATAAAATCAAAGTTTATTGTTTTGAAAAGGTAAGAATATTATATTTTAAGTATTTTAAGAAAAATTAAATTATTTACCGCTAAATTGCCAAATCCGTATCGTCGACCATGCTCTGGTGGACTCATAACGGACTCAAAAATAACGTCCTCTTCATCGGTCGTCAGCTGCTCTCGACCCGTATCAGAAAGGAGTTTCTGTCGCTGCTCCATAAACATCTCCTGCATTGACAAATTAATAATATCATATCTTATTTCATAATAATTTGACAACTAAAACAATTACTAATACTGAATAAAATGAAATATGCTTACATGGCTTTTACTGGATTTATCGTCCTGCCATGTGTACGAAACAGTCCCGTCTGGATTAACATGCTCAACAGCATGCGTACGGGTGAACACGTCCATATAGCTGACAGGACCATGTGCCTCGGCTTCCTGAAGTTGATTGTTACATACAATTATTATACATTTAAAATCATATAGCATAAACTATTTACATTTATTATTCAGTAATTAAATTTACCAACTCCTGCCGATACTGCTGAAACGACTTCGATCCTCCGCGATGAGTAACGGGATTCTTATTTCTATTTGCAGAGTTTCTATCTGACTCTGCCTGTACATTCAAAATTTGATACATTATTTTCCAATCACGTTAAATTTATAATTCAAAAAAAATTAGTATACTCGCCTTCGCCTCGTCCGTCTTCCAGTAGCTCAACCAAGCTTGCCACACGCTCTCCCCCATCCACCGTGGTCTCTTCCCGGATTTCTTAACCTCAGATATCGTGTCTCTGTAGTTCTTTCGCATCTTCCTCATCCAGTATGCTCGTGTCAGCTGCATATCATCTGTCTGGATGTCTATCTCAGCCTGTGTTAAAAAAAGATTACACTTTAAACGATAAACGGTAGAAAAACGACAAAAACGAATTAAAAATGGAAAACATAAAAATTACACATACTAGGACATCCTGCCATATGCACTCTATGATGTGCGGAGGGATGGTATCCCACTTCGGCCAGCACGCACTCATCCTACTACGATATGCTGCTCTGGAGACGTCCAACACTACCTTAGTGGGTAGTAGCTCGAACCCCTGTTTTTAAGTACGATACAGATAAGTACGTACGTATAGTATAGAAAAAATAAGATGATGAATAAGATTTAATTTTTACCCATCTGCTTTGGGGACTAACGTAACAACTAGACGGTGTGGCGCTTGCGATGGGCCACTGCCATCGCCTCCTGAAGAACGGGAAGAGCTCCTCCCTCTATGTGACATAATGATAAACCTGTGACGTTTACACATCATTATATAAGAGAATAAAAACATGATAATGAAATATATTTCATATGAACATGACATCAACGGTATAAATTGCTTAATTATAATGACTGAAATGTAAATAGAAATGTAAGTTTGTTATACCTGATTCATAATGGGTGTACTCTTCCTACGATAAGCAGAGTTCATTGCATTTTTAATAAAAATTGCTAAATAAATGACAAATTGAAATAACATAAAACAATAGTAAACGGATTTAGTTTCATAGTTACATCAATTTCATAATACATCAAGAATTCAACATAGTTACATCAATTGCAAAAAAACAGATTCAAATTTATATCAGTCATCATCGTCTTCTGATTCAGATTCGGTCTCGTTTTCGACGATATTTTCCTCTGCACTGTCAAACGCTTCTACCAAAACATTTGATTCATCGATCAAAGGACCAAAATCTGTATGATCGCCTGTAATTATTATTTCGTTATTTTGCTCAAGATCTGCCTGATAAGCTTGTTCGTCCGAAATATTCTTCCCATCGAATGTGAATCTGGCCTTTGTTTTAAAAACTGCAGACCAATCTGCTTTATCTCTTTTTAGAGACGGATAAGGAGCGTAATAAGCTTGCAATGCTTGTTTGGCTAGTACAAAAGGATCATACTTGTGATAGTGCGATGTATGCTTTATTTCGATAAGATTATAATCCTTATGCACATTAATTCCAGAACCTGGAACATTGCTAAACCAATTGCATCTAAATAGAAACACCTCCTCCGCGGGTCTTGAGAAATATGTCAGTTGCAAAATTTGTGTTAGAACGCCATAAAAATCATTTAAATGGTTTTCTGGATCGTCACTACCTTTAACAAATACACCAGTATTATTTGTTAATTTTTCTGCACCGTATTCTTTGGTGTTAAATTTGTATCCATTGACGAAATATATTGGATATGTCTTGACCACTCTTTTTGGTCCCATTGCAAGATGTTTCAACCCTTCGTCAACAACACAATTTTTCGGCTCATAAACGTAATTTGAAAACCAACGGGAAAATTCTTTACTGAGATCTCCGTTCGGATGTTCCCGTTCATAAACACTGTTTATATAAACAAATTATTACATTAGGTTATACACGCGCATGCATTACAGAAAAGAATAAAACAAAAATTATTATTTCAGAATACCTAACAAACGGTGCAACCTCGGCACAATTTAGAAGAATATAAGTGTGTGCTACACGAAGATCTCTATCGTCTAGCCATATTTCCACACATTTTCCAGAAGGCCGACCATGTTGTCTAAAAATAGATAACATTGCTTGAGAGGACTCTTGTTCGTCGCCTTCATCATTACGAGGAACACTTTGAAATGAAATATTCACATGGTCACTGAAATAGTGAGAGAAAAAGAACGAAGCTTCTTCTTCGATGTAAGATTTACATATCGAACCTTCAACTCGTGCTTTTTGTCTCACTTTTTTCTTCAGATGATTCAAATATCTATGCAACATTAATTTATATTAACTTCATCTTTCAAATGCAATTAAATTACGTTATAACATATTACATACCTCTCAAATGGATACATCCATCCGTATTGGACAGGACCTCGAAGTCGTGCTTCAGATGGAAGATGAACAGGTAAATGTTCCATCACATTAAAGAAACCTGGCGGAAATATTTTCTCTAATTTGCAAAGCAATATAGGAATGTCCACTTCAAGTTTACGTAAACGTTGCACTTTTAAAGTAGTCGAACAAAGCTCTTTGTAAAACATACTAAGCTCCGTTACTACCTTCCAAACTTTTAACGGCAGTAGTTCTTTAAACATAACGGGAAATAAATTTTCCATCATTATGTGACAGTCGTGATATTTCATTCCGCTCAATCTACCATTTTTAAAGTCAACACATCTACGAAGATTTGATGATATCCCATCAGGAAATCTTAACCCTTCCACCCATTTTAACACAGTTTTAACTTGATTATTATCTAATTCGTAACAAGCTTTTGGTTTTTTACTGTCATTTGGTTTCATATGAAGCTCGGGACGTTTGCATAATTCTTCTATATCACGTCTTGATTTCAAATCATCCTTCGTCTTCCCTTTCACATTCAAAATTGTGTTAAACACATTATCAAATACATTTTTCTCATTGTGCATCACATCTATGTTATGGCGAAGCAGAAGATGTTTCCAATACGGCAACTCCCAAAAAATAGTTTGTTTGCACCAGTTATGAACAGCTGATTTGCCTTCAATTTCTATTTGCTCCCCAATTTCATATATCTTTGGATAGTCCTTAACAAGTTCATATATGTCTTCGCTTGACCATATCGTCGGTGGTTGTCTGGTTTCTACTCTATTAGCTAAAAAGTTTTTCTTGTCTCCTCTGAAGGGATGATTTACATGGAGAAAACATCGATGACAGTCAAACCATGAAATTTTCTTACCATAAGGTAAAGAAAACGCTCTTGTTTCATCCATGCAATATGGACATGCTAGACGACCGGCAGTACTCCATCCCGAAAGCATTGCATAGGCAGGAAAATCACTTATAGTCCACAACAAAGAAGCAAACATACGAAAAATTTTCTTCTTTGACACATCGTATGTTTCTACTCCTTCGTTCCACAGTATTTTTAACTCCTCAATCAACGGTTGTAAATATACATCGATTCCTTGTGTCGGATTGTCGGGGCCAGGAACGACAACAGTAAGAAACATATATTGCGTTTTCATCCACATCCATGGAGGTAAATTATACGGTGTGACGATAATGGGCCAGGATGAATATTTAGAACCAAATTGAGAAAATGGAGAAAAACCGTCCGTACATAATCCTAATCTAACATTTCGACTCTCCGCTGCAAAATTTGGATACGTTTTATCGAAATGCTTCCATGCTTCTCCATCGGCCGGATGTGTCAACGTACCCTCTTCCTCCGTTCTCACGCTATGCCACCTCATATTAGACGCAGTTACAGAAGATGCATATAATCTTTGAAGTCTTGGAGTTATGGGTAAGTAGTGCATACGCTTGTACGGAACTTCCTTACCCTTCTTTTTTCTTGGTTTGTATCTCTCCTGGTTACAACCTTTACAATTTCTAAGGTTTGCGTCTTCTTTCCAAAACAACATGCATCCTTTTAAACATGTATCTATTTTCTGATACGGTAAACCAAAAGCCGACATAAGTTTTTTAACTTCGTAGTGATTTTCACACATTAGATTATCGGGCGGCATATGTCTTTTTGCAGCTTGTACAACAGCCGTAAACCCAGCTTCAGTGATGTTGTATTTTGACTTCATCGCAATGTATTCAGCGATTACTGACTGCTGCGTGCCGCTTTTACAACCATCCCAAATAGGTTTCTTAGCTGCATCTAGTAAATCATAAATTTTCTTAGCTTCAATATTTGGTTCTTCAACATTTACATCATCGTCATCAACTTCAACCATAGGAAACATTGATCGTGCTGCATCTTCGACCATATTTTCTATACGGGTCGTTGAAACTATTTCGTTAACGACACTTTCAGACTCTACAGAAGTATTTGCTACAACTTCTCCACGCCGATCCCAAACATAATATTCGGGTGTGAAACCGTGTTGGCACAAATGAACTTTCACAATATCTGGTAACAAAAACTTCAAATGTCTACACCTACTACACGGACAACGAATTTCTGGATTGTTTCCGTTATTACTTAAGGCGAATTCAACAAACACGTTTATACCATTATAAAAATCTTCTTTTATTGAGCCCCTCAGTCCTTTTCTTTGGTACATCCATCTCCTTCGATCAACAAAATAATCAATCATTTTTCCTATTTGACAAAATGAGAAGTTCAAAATTTAATATTTATTTTGAAGAATACATATTCGAAAAAGATTATTTTCATGTTCTATAATATTTTGAATTTAAAGAACAACTTCACAAATTTAAAAATATTTTCAAATAGGGCACATTTCATTTTTTAACGTACGTAACGATTAAAAATATATATAATTTTTTTTCATTGGTCAGACATCCTACTTCCCATTACAAACACAGTAAGCATTTACATTTCGTATATTACTTCGTCTCAAACGATTCAATAAAATTTCGGCAGCATTTCCCTTTTGTTCCCTGCATTGTACACAAATGCGTGTACGCAGGAAACAAAAAAGAAAAGTTAGGGCGAAATTTTATGAACCGTTTGAGACGAAGTAGTATACAAAATGTAAATTCTTACTGTGTTCATAACTTGTCCAATACAGGGACAAATCCGACAAACATTGTACTAGATGAATATAAATGGACGTTTTTCGAAAAAAACGACTATTTATACAACGATCATGTACAACACTCGTCAGACGGGGCAAAAAACTCTCTAAGGGACATTTGTCGGTTAACATGCGCACATTTTACTCAAAAATACAGTTTTACTCACTGTTCACATTTACAAAAATATATAAAATTTTAACACAGTTATTCGACGTATTACGCATCAAAAAGGCTGGTTTAACATTTTTGTCTTTTTTTTAATACACACAATTATAATTTAGAGTAATGCATTTTTTTGTTTCATAAGTAAATACGTGCACAATATAATACTCCTAGTTCATTCAATCATTTTATCGTATGCCAAATAACGTATACAATCGTCGAATCAGGACATACACAACAATTTACATATACATGAACAACCACAAAGTATACGTGTTTTTCACAGTTTCACGATAAAAGATGAAATATGTATGTCATGTGATGCTATAAACCATTGTTACGCTAATGCAAACAATTTCAATCGCTAATTCGCCCTAATTTATCAATTTATGCAAATCTAAAATTAGGGTAAAAACGGAAATTTTCAGAAAAATAAGAGATTATACCTGAGATTGAGAGAAAGAGGTGTTGAATCAGCAGTGTGGAAGGAGAAAAAATCACGAAATTGGCGAATGGAGGTGGAAAATGTGAATTTGGGGGTTTTTGGTGAGATTGGGGGAAGCTGGAAAATGAGGAAGAAAGGCTCGGCCGGCTGCAGGTATTCGCGAATTTCCGACGGCTTCCGACGGCCGCCGACGGCCCGTCGGAAGCCGTCGGAAATTCGCCGTCGGAAGCCGTCGCCCCCAGCCGTCGCTATTTCGTTTTTTTCTAGTAGTGATTCGCGCGACACTATTCATCCCGGATTTTCCGAACTCCAAACGAAGCGTGCCGGTTGGCGTTTCTAAGGTTTACCCTGCATTCCGAACACAATGGAACGTGTTTCGGGAGCTAATTCGGTCATCTGTGCGAGTTATGGCAATAAACGTTCAATTTAAAATTAAACCGATTAAACGATTTTCTAAGCGTTTTAGCTTGCACCGGACAAACGGTAAATCCAATTGACACGAAATTTGAAACCATACAATAATATCACATTATGGATCCTATGGAACTAGTTTCATCCAATTCTGAGACTGTTCGAAAAACGGCTAATTTCACTAGTCGATTAAATATTAAAATATTCAATTTTCACAGATAAACTTTTAATTCGATTTTAAAAGTTCTATAACATCATTCTAACTCCAACATGATATAATAAAATTTTACAAATCATTTTCAATCATATTTAACTCAATTTTCAATTATTTTCTGTATTTTCACATATTAAATTATCGATTTAATTATTCAATTAAATCCAATTATTCGAAATAAAATTTATTCCACTTATAAATTTCACTTATTTATATTTAAAATTAATTAAATATACAAATTTTAATTAATAAAAATTTTGGGTCGTTACACACAGGTCCATCTTCTAAGGAAAATGACAATACATGATTTCTTAACCCATGTTGTAAACATTTGTTAGCTTTACATTAAACCCATGCTGTAAACATTTTTTTTTTGTGCGTGCTTCCCCTTTTGGTCTCGGCCTATTCTTTCTTTTATTATTAACTTTTTTTTTCCGGCCATATTCATTTTATTAACAGGAAGAAATGAGAAGAAGAAGAAAGGAGGAGAGGCTGAGGAGAGGTGAGGTGGAGTGGGAGGTCTGTGCATGCTTCGGCCATGCCCCCTTTTTATTTTACAAAGGAACGAAAATATAAAAAGAAATGAAAATAAGAAAGGAAGAAGAGATGATTACCTGAAGCTTGAAAAATGAGAATATGAACAGTGAACGAGAATGAAATGTTCTACAACTTTTAACTTTAAAAAAAATTTGAGTAACAGAAATAAATTTTAGAGCTTACCCAAAAGACACGTACGTTTCCAAAGTTAACCCCCAGCTTCCAACTACCACCATAAATGCATCTGCTTAGTTTTATTTTCAAACTTTCTTTTGGACACGGCTAAAGAATTTGGGCTGATTGTAGTTTAACCGGTCCATTTGGAACGACTAAATTAACGCGACGATTTCCGTCGGACTCCGATTAGCACAAATAAATATACCGTTTCGATCAGTGCGGCGATACGCTTCCAACGGTATACAGATAATTGTGATACGACAGTTTTATAAAAATTTGATTTTACGCCGCTTAAATTGTTCGTTTTTGCAAAACAATTTAAACGGAACAGGCGATGACAGTTTTGGACGAAACGAATTACATTACCTTAATCGGAATAATTTTTACAACATAACTGTGTAAAAGTATTTGGATTTGAAAGATAAATTTTACGCAGCTTTATATGAACTGATTTACAGTAAAACGCGAACGAAATTTACTGTAATAATTTGCGACGAAACTTTTTCTATGTTCATATCTAACTGGACGTATCTTATAAATAAAGTTTGAACGTTAATTGAGATCGTTTATAAATTTCGAAATTTTATATTAAAACGATGGATTTAAAATTTAAATTGGGTCGGAAATTCAGGGTCGTTACAATCTCCACCACTCAAAACTTTTCATACTCGAAAAGGAACGAGATGAGTGAAGTAGGAATGAAGTAAGCAGAAAAGTCAAGATAGATTTTAAGAAATTTTAATTATACGTGAAATTATCTTTTATCAATGATGTGAATTGTTTATTATATCTAAAATAATCATTGCACAAAAAATTCAATTTTAGAATTTTGTTAGTATTTAACATTTTCATTAGTTAAATTACTTTGGTTGAACATTCCTTTTATTTATTAAAAATAATATTTTATTTCAAAAAATCACGAAAAAAATTTGAACCAGTATTTTATGATCCTAAATTTTCATAAACTTTGAACTTTGATTTTTTAATATATATTACTAATATTCTTAATTATTATGATCAAAACTATTTATTATATATATATATATATAATAATGATAAATTTATAAAATTATTATTTTATGTTTGTTATGCTAATTTTGATCTGGAAATAGTTTTAAGAAATATATCATTATATTTTAAGTATTTGAATGTAAATAATTATCCATATATATATATATATATATACATTTTATTTAACCTTACATATATATATATATATATATATATATATAATTTAGATTATTATATATATGTCTGTATAATTTTATATGTTTAATTATGTATATATGTTTACACAAATGTTTTAAATTATATGTATATTTAATTTTGAGACTTTTAGTTTTAAAATATATTTTAAATATATGAATAGATATTTATATAATTATACTTTGCATTATAGATTTATGCACATATTTAGACAATATACAATACATACGAAATGAGTTAATACGTCCGCTGCGATGTAAATCCCAACATCTATATATGAGCATGTTACACCCTCCACAGATTATTATGTTACACATGCACACACATATGTATATGTATATGATACATGTGTTTATATATATAAATTAAATCATTCGAATTAACTTTACATTACAAAATACTTAAATTTAAATATAATACAGGTTTTATTTAAAAAAATTTAGCAATGTTCTAAAGTAATTAGACTTCATAAGCCCAATAAAAGATCCAATAGGGTAAAAATTTTGAAATTCACCCATAACTTCCGCTGCGGGTTAGTCCAGTTCCAAAAATGGTATCGGAGCCCAATAGCCTATGCGGTCTAATTTAGTCATATTAGGGCTAACTAATTAAGTTTGCCCACTTAGTACAATGTTTAGAAAGGTAATGTTTAGGATTGGAATTGGATAATCAAGTACGCAGTCTTACCTGGTTACCGGCTCAGCCCGAAGAGTGAACTGAGCCCGAAGGCTACCCCTAATAAAAAAGCCCAACTTAATTTGGTCCTTGGGCTAATTTTAGAATCATTTTGGAAATTAATGTTAAATATTTTAAATTTAATAGCTAAATTTAAAATAAAACATGTTTATAATAAAAATTACAATACTACATAAGTTTTCAAAATATTTGAAAGGATAATTATATTTTCAGAATGTTTGAAAATATTTATATAATAATATCAAATTATAAATTTATTAATAAGATTAGTAAAATAAATTAATTAAATATATTAACTAATTAATGTATATGCATGTATTAATTATTTTTGATATATGTTATGTTATATTAAAATGTTTAAGATAACATAAGTATACGTATATGTATACAAGATAAATTTTGAAATAAATAAATTTTAATAAAAATTGTTTAATTGAATAAATTAATTAAAATTAAATATACATATATATGTAATATGTGTGTTACACTATAAAGCTTATAGTATACACTACAAATGTTATAGTAGATATGTCCAATATAAAAGATATATTGGAATACTAATCTAAAATTAATTAAAGAGTTAATTGATTAAAATTAATTGGATAAAATTTAATTAATGATATATTACACGTAGGACTATCATATAAGTAATATTAAATATAGAAGTTATATAACCAT
The DNA here is from genome assembly GCA_030765085.1 of Allium cepa. NCBI lineage: Eukaryota > Viridiplantae > Streptophyta > Magnoliopsida > Asparagales > Amaryllidaceae > Allium > Allium cepa. The sequence continues at coordinate 154,859,551 of CM060937.1, forward strand.
AAAAATTATATGATATGGGTATAAAATAAATATGGAACATTAAAGAAACCCAAATAGACTTAAGAAATAAATACATATGTAAATGTACATATACCGTGATTTCTAATGTATTTGACACTTGAATCACTGGAGTATTTCATAAGAAACATATTATTCTATAAGTCGATATCACTCAATATATATATTGAAGTTTATGAATCTTCAATATAATCTTGTCCTCTACCATATATATATATATATATATATATATATATATATATATATATATAAATTACTTACATACTCCTTAGTTGTTGAGCAAACTCAAGCTTGGGATGTTATGCATAGTATTATTAATATATTGAACAGATGAGGTAAAATAATTATACGTATTCGTTGAGCAAACTCAAGGTACATATACTATACTTAGGCCGTCAGGATATGGTAGGTATGAGTGAATAATCACTTTCGATTTATTGAGCAAACTCAAGGTCAAAATGAGATTAGAACAAGGAAAAATGAGTTAGGAGTTTTATGTGATAAACAAATAAGGAGTTATCTATCGCTTGTGGGGCTATAATTTATTGAGCAAACTCAAGGTCAGAATACCAAAACAAATGAATCCTAACACCACTAGTGAAGTTGTAAGACTTCTATGTTTCATATTAGGGTTTGGAGAAACATAAAATACTAATGGGAGCATTATTAGAAAAATGAAATCGCAACATTTAACCTTTCTAATATTATATGAACATATGCTATATTATGTTATAATTATCTACAACGATAAATTTGTGCATTTAATATGATTGATAAAACGTTTGTCAATTAATATATATAAACAAACTGAATTGAAAGATGACAAACAAAAATATAGTATATACTTACTAATAATTCTAATTGCATGTTATATAACGTTTCTATACCTATTCAAGTGCCTAATTTCAACTACTTAATACATTCGTAAGTTGATCACTTATATGTTTATTTGGTTTAGATCGTGTATTACATTATACGATTTTTTGAACTCTAAATGAAATTCAACACTATGAATATTTGATTTATGTACTTTCACATATAAATGTTATATGATGAACAGTCATAGTTTGTGTGGTACAATACTTCGGTGAATTTAGTTCATTCGAACTAAGCCAATAAACAGTATTTAAGATCATGTATTCAACTTGAATGATTTCAAATGGATCATATTGTGTTAATATAACACAAGACCTTAAACTACGAGATGCATCTAAGAACACGATCGTTGAAATGTCATCTTGATCGATTTACATAAAGTGTAACATATTTAATGTCTTAAATGTTAAGAATATTCAAATGCACTTTTGTAAAAGTTTGTTATGATATTGTGGTAAGGTTTTTTTTGAATAGTTTGACCATTTGAAAGAAAAACGAATGTATATGAATAGATGTAATTTAAGGTAAAGTTGGAATGAAGAGAATGAATAGTCACTTCTGCTTCATAGAGAAATATTGGAAACAAGAATTGTAATAACAATTGATACTTAATAATGGAATATGGAATATGATGTTTATTCCGAAGTGTATTTTCATATAGAAATTTTTTTCTATAACATTTAGTTCTTTGAGTTCAAGATATTTGATCAAAGAACTCTTCAATGTAAACTAGTTGCAGCATATGAAATAAGTGAACAATGTTAACAATATTAAGTGAATGGTGGACCTTTAAATTTAGTACGCTATTATAGTAATGGCGGAAATAGTGGGATCATGCCTTATAGCACCTAATAATTGCATCAAATTGCAAAAATTATTTCGTAAATTGTACCAAACATTATTTGTGAAATAATGTTTATTTTTGATATTGATTGAAAAATAGATATAACTATATTTCAATATGTGTATTATGAATATTCATTATGAAAAAGAACTATATTATGGAATTATTTTCATGATAAAAGTGATGCAACAAAATACATATATGTCTAATATTATTTATATTTGTTTTGGAATTATAGACTAAGCTGTAGTTTTGAGAAACAATTTTACTATATGATTATGAATCATATGATACAGGTTAATTATATCTCAAACAATTAATGGCTATGCACCCATTCAATGGGAGCATCATAAGAGTTGATGAACTCTTTGAATTAATATATATTGATGTATGCAAGCACAAGTCAATTAATACCAAAAGGGTTCCACATAATTTGTTATATTCATTGATGATTTATTACCAACATGAATATGTGTATTAGATAACATGTGGTAAGTTTATGGTAAAATCATAGAATATAAAAGAAAAGTAAATAAAATAACATGAAATAGAATAAAATGATTTGATTTGGTCGAATAAGTGAGTATATTGGAAAGAGTTTCAAATGTACCTAAAATGAATATAGATTCAATCTCATAAGTCACTCCTCTATGTGATACATAATGATACATCGATAAGGAGTATTCAGACATTGCTGGACAATTTATGATTAATTGTGAGTGAAGTTGAGTTAGTTTCTTTCTATAAGGTCATGTACTTAAAAGTAGTATACAAGGTTGAAATTATTTCATCTAAACAACAGTTTACAAAATTATACAAGATAAGGGTTTGTAAGAAATCACATCATATCATAGGCCAAGGAGTTGGCAGGTTGTGCGAGTCAAAAGATTGCATGTAATAATTGTTCATGAGGGATCTTGTATGAGTCTTCAAAAAAAAATTGGAAAGGTCTGTCATCAAATGACATATTTATGTTTTAAACATAATTTTTGTAAACTAAATTCAGTTTTATAAATAAAAAGGTTCATAAAGCGTTTATGAGTCTCTATTCTATTTACACTTAGAAACAATTGTTGTTTCAAGATATATCAACTTCGTTGTAAATGAATTTCTTTGAGAAATTTTTAGTAGTAAAATGGAATTGGATCCGATCCAAAGATAGAACTGATTATATGAGATAAAGTAAAATTAACTAACGTAAATGAACACATAGCATTAGAATGTCTAATAAGTATTCTCGTACATCGAAGAGAAACTATGAGTTTCTTATTAATGTCAAAAATATACATTACACTTGGTTGTTCAATTAAACCATTAAGATTGTTGATTGTATATGGTGTGATGCGCAAATCTAAAAGAATTCCCACTATGCTATCAAAATATGATTTTGGTGGTCGTAACCAAAGAGGTGTTATCATCGGTCGAGACTGTGTCTTTATTGGACAGACTAATGTGGGTAGAATTAAATGAGCAATGTAGATAAGAATAATAACGCAAATTTCAATTTTTGAAATTACCATAACAGATTCGGTATTCAACATGCTCAAGTTAATTCAGATTTACTCACAAAATCATCGCTCGATAAGACTTAGTGTTTGGTACTTCTGTATTTATATAGAAAAGTCAAAATAATGATTTATAGTAAGCCGTTTACACAAATTAACAAAAAATGCCTTGAAGTCAATGGGAGCAATATTGGGTTTGTGAGTCTTTGGATATGATCTAAGAAATGAAACAAATGTATCATTTTATAAGCATCAAAATTGAATAAGTATTTTGATAGAAATATCAAATAGTTTGATTTTCAATTAATGTGCAGAGGAAGCATGTATTCAAAAGAAAGAACGTTAAAAGATACATTGATATTTCTAAACTATAAATAAGCAACACGTTGTTGATTATAACAATGTGCTTATATTAAATTCAACTTTAGTTGTTTTAATACTTAATTTTGGATTGTAAATCATGTCTTTTATGGTGAGTATAAAAGATATAGGGGTTTTCCCAAAACGATATAAAAGAGGACCTTATTAAAAAGACAACATGTAAGTTGGATTCCTTATGCATTAGCAATTGGAATTATCATACAGATAATGTTGTGTATGATATTATGTTTTGTTTATGCATTTGGTACATGAAGCAAATAAAAAAATTCAAATTGATATCACTAAATGGTTGTTTGAGCTGCTCTCTCATATTTATGAAATACTAGAGAACTGTTTATAGAAACAACGAATTCGTCATGATGGAATGTTTGGACAAACTTTTATAAGTGATATTGAGTATAACATATCAATGATAAAATTCAAGTTAAAATCATTAATTTGAAAATGTTTCAAAAATAAAAGTGATTATGGTCGATTCAAGGAAATGTTGAGAACATTAGATTGAATTGCGCTATAATAAACCAATGTATATAGATATAAATGGACAAATTTATAATTGAGTCAAAGGTGATTCCAAATGTTGAGAATCCCATAATATTGTTGTAAGATAACAATGTTGTGAAATTGATCATGATAGAACTTAAAGCTCACTAGAAGTCGAAAGTCATACTTCGAATTGTTCCACATGATAAAGGCAGTTTATCAGTGTAAAAGGGAGTTAATCGACAGAGTAGATAATTAGAACATAATAGCATACCCATTCACTAAGGGATTGACCTAATTGGTTTTGAGAAAAATGATTGGAGAAGTTGGAATTAGATTCCATAATTGACCCCAAGTGTAAGTAGGAGATTGATAGAGTTAGGGGTACGCTCTATGAGCAGTTATGTAATTTGTTACATGTATCTAACTCGTTGACCAATCTTGTTCGAAATAAAAGGTATTTTCTTCATATTATATACTTGATATAATGTGATTAAATTAATTTGTTAAATTAATTAAAAGTATATTTTATAGAAAAATCCATAAATGGTGTATTTTGTGATACTAGTTACAAAATGTTGTAACCTTGAGTAATTTATCACAACGAAACAAATATACTATTCTAAATATTCCTAGTCAAAATGCACCGAGACTGGATATCGATGTATCAGTTGAGACTTGAGTACGTAAAGTTCTCCAAATGTGGGGCAGTGTATTACTCATGACTGCTGGGGGCACCTAGGGGTTGCGTACTAATAGTTATTGGATGTCTATGGAATGACTCAATCGACAGTTTTCTGTTGCTTAATATGACTAAGGTCAAATAGAAAATATCGATGTGACTGATTTACACAGTTCTCTCATCTTGAGAATACTGTGGATCTTCAATATGAAAGCCCCGCTTTGATTATAGCCAAATCATGGCATGGCGTCTATCGAGTGACTATAGTTGGGTCGAGTGGAAGTATTAGAAGTGAAGCACTATTCAAGAGAGGATTCGTATCCTAAGTTATATGCGGTTAGTATCACAGTCAACTCAAAGTCAAAGTCTCTGGCTAGAGTATTTTGGTTAATAATAATTATTATTATTGAACCAAGGATTTTGAATTCGGACTATAAAGTTGAATGTGGATAAGGTTGAAATTTTGACCATTGCCAAATTCTATAAGTCCAAAGTGATATACTTAGACGAGGAGAAATGGTGTAAACAAAGGTCACAACCGGGTAACGCTTTTTAAACTAAAATTGGAATTTTACTGAAAATGATAAATTTGGCCATAATGTCACACCACTTGCTAAGTGACGTGCGAACGTTAACATTCGAATAGTTCGGTGTTAATCGCTGGCCAAATTTACACCTAAGAGTTACACAACTGAAATGAGAAATTCCCTTAAGAACGAATGATTTAATTACTTTATAATTGTTATAAACAAATTAAACTAATTAATATTCATGAAATATTAATTATAAAATTTGAATATTGTTTGAGAAATAAAAATTGTTTTATATTTATAATAGTTATAAATGTACCAATCGATATACGATATCGATAAGAAATCAAATTAGATTTAATTGCATAACATTTTGGCTTGGGATTAAATGGGTTTAAAGCCCATCACTAGGGCTACAAATTTCGGTTTGGACAAGTTATTGGAGGCAGCTAATACATAGGATTAGACCTAGAGATTGATGGCTAAGACTAAGAGAGAATAGGTAATGAGATTGTCCTAATATCTCTCTTGTACAAGGCTATATATATGGATCTCTAAACCCTTAATCAAATACAACTTTCGGCTGCCATAATTATCAAATTTACTTGCCGAAATTAATCCCCATATCAGCTCTAAGAATCTCAAATCAATTCAATAGTAAATGCACTATTTGATAGAAAGGGTCGACGATTCCAAACTTGCAATCTAACAGATCGAGCATAACTAGAGAAGAGAATTCATTGATTCAAGTAGACTCAAAGGTATCATCTATTGGTATTTTATTTATGTATTACAGTAATCATATCATATTTTATGATTTTATATTGATTAATCCCAAATCTGTGTGTAAATATGTATATATTAATACTGTATATCTAGTTGAGTGAGAATTTTGTAGGTATATGTAGTTGTTACAAATTAGTTTGGTTATGTGCATGGTTATATTATTATGTATTATAGTTTATGTATAAACGAATCTAATTTTCTGTAAAAATTAAATGTTGTCATTATCAATTATTTTATGTATGTTCATATGTTAATTTAAATATAGACTAATGTATATTTTAAACATATAATTACATACATGTATATTTATAATGCATAAATAGCTTAGAATTTTTTACACATATTTATACATAATATGAATTATCAAATTAGAAAATAATTTTTTATATATAAATAATTTTAAATTATCTTTTATTGATTATTTGAATTGTTTATTATATCTAAAATAATTATTGCACTAAAAATTCAATTTTATAATTTTTAAAATTATTACATCTATGTAGTAACCCATGGAATTTTTTTAGAATTTTTGTTAATATTTAATATTTTCAATAATAAAATTACTTCGGTTGAACATTTCTTTTATTTATTAAAAATAATATTTTATTTCAAAAAATCATGGAAAAATTTTGAACCGGTATTTTATGATCCTAAATTTTTGTAAACCTTAAATTTTGATTTTTTTATTTTTATTACTAATATTTTTAATTATTACGCTCAAAATAATTATTATTTATACATAATAATGACAAAATTATAAAATTATTATTTATGTTTGTTATGCTGATTTAGATCTGGAAATAATTTTAAAATATATATAGTTATATTTTAAGTATTTGAATGTAATTAAGTATTCATATATGTACATTTTATTTAACCTTATATATATATAATTTTAATTATTATACATACATATATATGTATGTATGTATGTTTAATTTTATATCTTTAATTATGTATATAATTTACATAAATGTTTTAAATTATATATATATTTAATTTTGAGACATTTAGTTATAAAATATATTTTAAATATATGTATGCGTATTTATATAAATATACCTTGCATTATAGATATATGCACATATTTAGACAACATATAATACATACGAAATGTGCTAATGTGTCCGAGCAATGTAAATCCCAACATCTATATACGGGCATGCTATACCCTTTACGGCTTATTATGTTACACATGCACACACATATGTATATGTATATGATGCATGTGTATATATAAATTAAATCATTCAAATTGACTTTACATTACAAAATACTTAAATTTAAATAAAATACATGATTTTATTTTTAATAAATTATAATTGTTCTAAATGAATTAAACTTCATAGGCCCAATAAAAGATCAAATAGGGTAAAAAAATTGAAATTCATTCATAATTTCCGCTGCGGGCTAGTCCAGTTCCAACAGTGGCTTCCTACCTTTCTCAGATTTCTTAGCAAAATTCCTGACCCATTGTGACGACTCACATTTTGAAAGGTTTAAATCGACAATAATCCACACATGTCCGACTTAAACAATCCAGAATGTAGATAACCAATGAGGTTAAATAAGAAAAATAAGAAGAAAAGAAGAAAACAACCATAGAATCTCACAACGGAACGATAATGTAACAACCCGCATATTTATCGAGTTTGTATTTAAATATTAACTCGTTAATCGGATTTTGGTCCGAAAAGCTACTTTTTGCAAACGGTCAAATTAGGACTCGAGACCACTTCCATTGAGTTCGAAATGTCGTTTACAACTTTTTTAAGTATAAACATCGATAGGTTTGGAGTTAGTGAAATTTCACTAACTTTTCCCGCTTTGGACTTTGGGTTGGTTTAGCCTATTAAGCCCAAGTTCCAACCCTCTTCTCCTCACTCTTCATAAATTTCCTAACTAATCAAGCTTTGGCATTAATGGTGGAGGGAATGGGAAATTAAAATTCCAAAACTCAAATTCAATTGCAATCCATCTTTCTACTCCAAATTCAAGAAGAAGACATTGGATTCAAGCTTCTTGTGCTTAGATAGAAGAAGGATTGATTCTTGCTTGCTTAAAACTTCATTTTCATTGATATTTGGTGCAAAGGTGAGATTTTTAACTCACATTCTTGTCTATAACTATTTTGGGTTGTTGGGAATGAATCCCTATCACTTTAGCATGAATATTTGCTTTTGGTTTGGATTGGATTGGCGAAAAACTCCGATTTTTGGCGTTTTGGCGAAATTTCTGCATTTAGGTCGTTCTGGCCATTTTTAGGTCGTTCGGAGTTAGGTCGTGTGGGTCTTAGGTCGTAGGTCGCGTACGAGATAGCTCCTAGATCGTTCTGACCACTTTTCGTGTGTTCAGAGTTAGGTCGTTCACGACCTAGTACTTAGGTCGCTCGTGAGTTGGTGGCGTAGGTCGTAGGTCGTTTAACTCTTAGGTCGTTAGGCCTTGTGTGTGGAGTTAGGTCGCCTGCTTTCCTTAGGTCGTAAGTCGCGTGTGCTTTAGGTCGCGCACTTTCTTAGGACGCGAACCCTTTTAGGTCGTTGACCACGCTAGGTCGCTTGGCCTCTTCACTGCTTAGGTCGTTAAACCCTTCCTCTTTTGGGTCGCTCCCCTTTATTTCTTAGGTCGTTGTGGCCTTAGGTCATGATATTTATAGGTCGCGGCAAAGTTAGGTCGCTCGACCCATGTTGCCGTTAGGTCGCTCGATCCTTGTTGCCGATAGGTCGCGTGCTTTCTTAGGTCGTGTACCTTTAGGTCGCGTGTCCCCTCTACCTCGTTAGGTCGCAAAGAACTTTAGGTCGCGTGTCCCCTCTACCTCGTTAGGTCGCAAAGAACTTTAGGTCGCGTGTCCCCTCTACCTCGTTAGGTCGCAAAGAACTTTAGGTCGCTCGACCTCCTTACCCACCAGGTCGCGCACTTAGTTAGGTCGCTCAGCCATTGTGTTAGGTCGCGTGAACCCTTAGGTCGTTAGACCTCATTTTGCTTTAGGTTGTAGGCCCCTTGCCTTCACTTAGGTCGTACCGTTTTGTCGTGGCGCTGCCCCGCACCCCGCCGGGGGCGCTGCCCCCTGGACCCCCACGACCTGACCGGGCAGGTCGAACCCCGTAAGCGGTGGCGTTGCCCCCGCACCCCCACCTTGGGGGGTTGCCACCCCCCCGGACCCCCCCTCCGTAGGGGATCTTATCTGAAAAACATTGAGCTGATTTCCTTGGATTTTATTCACATCTCCGTATGCGATTTTTGTGACTGATTGTTTCTACAATTGCTTCTGTGTTTTGTCACTTTAAAATATAAAGGTTTCAATACTAGTAGTAAATATCAAAACTCTTTTAACAAACAATTCCAACTCTATTTTTAATAACAAAGCTCTTTTCTTAAACCGTTTTCCAATCTAGTAGTATATACAAGCCTTTACCTCACTCGGATGAGAAATCTAATTAAACGACTTAGTAAAACAAGTGGTATGAAACGCTTGCGTTCACTTCGTCGGTTAATTCTTGGACTTGTTCGATTGAACCTCTTGTGACAATTTTATTAGTGAAGATTTACAGTTTGTTCGTAAATATTTAAGTTAAGCAAGTGGTTATGGGACATGAAGCTAAACTTCTATATTTACTAGCTTAGTGTAATCGACACTTCTCGTTGATCATGACGATCATTCTGATGATTTAGACTAGCAACTGTGCGATGTCTCTTGTTGCGAGGTTAGACTAGACACCACTTGTGTGATTCCACTCACACATACCTTTTTGCTTTTTGGTTAGTCTGGACCTTAATCTGTGTGATTCCATTCACACATGTGGGGTAGCTCCCCTTGGTCTTCGGACCGTCATGTGATAGGCCTCTTTCTCTTTTCTATGATTTCTGGACTTCTTGCATTGATTTCTAGAATTTATGTCATTGACTTGTTATGAGTACAAGTTTGGGGTATGATGCCCTTTCCGAATCTTTGAGAAGATTCTTGTGATATTGATTATCTCTTATTGATTGATCTTCTGTTGATCATTTTTTACATACTTATAGTGGTATGTCATTATGGATGTTTATGTTTATGCCATATCTTTTATGTTATATCATGTCATCTGATATTTATAGCTAGACTGATCCGTTTATTATTTTCTTAAATAACACTCGGGTCAGACCGAGATGTTACAGGTGCTTCTGCTTGACTTCTTCCCAGGGATTCATCACTCTGACTTTTGGCTAACTGTTTAGATTAGCAGTTTTTGTTGTATACACTTGAGATATAGACTCATAGTTGTATTCTTTTGTATAGCACGTGTTGCTATTCTTTTGTATTATTGTGGATCTTACTGACCACTACTCTGATGTACACTTTCATGTGTTAGTTATATATTCATATCTTCTTCCGCCTTTGTGATATGGATATCTGTGACTGATTTGTGATATGATTATTTCTATGTTTGTTTCCGAAGATTATTTCTAGCCACCGTGTGATAAGCAATTACATGGATGGTCGCTCCTCAACAGCCTTATTCTCCGTGCTAGTTGACAGCACTACTCCGGAGTGTTCTTGGCTAGCGTGGGTATAGAGGTGGGGCGTCACAGATAAAATATAATAATCAAATAAACAATCCATGAACCTTTTTTCTATACATTTGATTATAATCTATACAAATTTATCAGAGTTATATATGTACATCAGCGATAAATAATCAATATAGTAGAACAACATGATGAAGGGGATAATAATAATAGTGATATACCAAATCCTCACATTCGTCCTCCAGAAAATAATCTTCAATACGCTGAAAAAACTCAGGACTGATCCAAGCGTAATGAAAACACAAAACTCCCGAGTCAGGACTAAAATACTCTAATATAAGTCAAATCAGTATCACGAAATACGAGTATAATAACTTAAGAGACGTTACGGGATTTTCCATCTCCTATGGATCCATTAAACTATTTATATATAATAGTATTAGCTATACTAGATAATGTTTATCAGTAAAATAAATATCAAAATAGCGTTAAGGCTTTACATTGATCCAACTTAACACATTTTTATAGGTTCAAAACCAAAGTCGTAATGGGCTTGTATAGGGATACATATGACAAGGCAAGTGAGGCAATGTCCAAGGTAGGATTCTACTAGTTTATCCTTTCTGACTGGTCATAACCCGTTCGTGGCCAATTGTGGCAATCAATCTAATCGACAAAAGGTGCACTTATCGAATACAAAATCACAATAGTAATATGAGGGACCAACGTCGGTATAGGTAGCTAACCTCAATGGCCAAACATAGCCTCCTGCTTTAGTTGTTTTAATTATGACATGAGTGTCAAGGCTGTCCATCATCGTTCTCTTACTTCATTCCAGCAAACATCGCAAATTCAACCACTACTTTCTGGATTTCATCCGCTGAGTACACAGTTGTCAAAGTGGTTCCAATATTTACGGAGAGTATGCCAATAAGAGGTCTCGGTCTCTTTAACAACCAATCGTCATTTTACACACCGGTTGGTGCTTTTATATTTCGAAAACAATTCGTATGTGATATCAAAATATCATATTCGCTTCAAAATCAATTCCATTTCGAAATCATCATATTCGCTTCAAAAATCATAATTTACTTCAAAATGTCAATTCAGTTTGATATATTGATTTCGTTTAAAAATTTGATTCAAATTACAATTTAGGTTATAATTTCACTTTAATATAGTTCGCATTTAAATGTAACATTTCACCCTTTTAACCAGTTTGAATTTTTAGAAAATAGTTTAAATAGTTTTGAAATAATTAAATATTAAAATAGTTTAATAGAAAATAATTTGAGTAATAAAAAAGGTATATATAGTCAAATAGTTTGGAAAATAAAAATAATCTGAATATTTAAAGAATATAGATTTTAAACTGTTTATACTAAAATAATTCATTTGAAAATAGCTTCAATGTCAAACCAATTCACTTCCCAAAATTTTCGATTCAAACCAATTCAATTTCCATTTCGATTCAATCGATTCGATTCCAATTTCAAGTCGAGTTTTTACTTCGTTTGCAAATAAATCCTAGTTCCAAATTAATTTCAATTCCTATTCCAAATTAATTTCAATTCCAATTTCAAATTAATTTAAATTCCAATTTCAAATTAAAACCATTTCCAATTTCAAATTAAAACCATTTCCAGTTTCAAATTAATTTAAATTCCAATTTCAAATTAAAACTATTTCTGTGACGATAACGAATTTTGCCGGCTCGAAAATCGACATCCATACTTTACATCGTATTCGAATGCCGCAGATTCGACCGTTCAAATCCGAGTCGCCGGAGCTTATAACAACATTAAGTAAATAACACAGCGGAACAAAAAGAATAATACATTGATATACAGTTTTGATACAACAGATGATACAATAGATATCAATATACATCAGAGATACAATAAAATAGCAGTGGAAAAGAAAGATAGATAATGCAAGCAGCGGAACAAATAACTCTAAGATAGTCTTCAAGGAAGAACTCCAAATCTGAACTCCATCTACCATTACCAATCCACAATAGCTCGAACTCCCAATAACGATGCACAAAGATAAGCAAGTGCAGTCTGATCCAAAGACTGAACTATCTCCAGATAACCTACTAATCTGACTATCTGAAAAATCCAACTCTAGACTGCTCGTGTGGAAAATAGTGAGCACCCAGAGTTTAGGAAAGGAACAATAAACTCCGGGTCAGTCATGGGACTGGTGTGAGTAACAAAAACAGTTTATCTTTTAAAACAATCAACAAGAGAATTTTAAAATAAATTCGCAATGCTTTTTGAAAATGAAACTACCATAAGACCTCCCACCACACACACAATGCAAACGCAGACTTGGAGGAGATTTCTTCTTATGATAGTCAAACATGCTTAATACGCAGAAAATTTCTTTGACATTATTATTATAAGTGCACGGGCAGAAAACATTTCAAAAGTAGAATATTAATCTTAGCCAGCATAGGCATTCCGCACTTATGCCTACTATAGCTACTATGTTCAATAGCAGGTTACCGCCACATTCCATAGCAGGTAATACAACTAAAACCATACAAGGATCGTATTGTTTCTTTGGATTTCCAACAAATGGTCAGGCCAAGGAACTTCCCATTGCCACATGAGAACGCCTCTGGAAGGACGTCCCCGAGAACCTAACCGGATCTCTGCCAACACAAGGCCAGGTTACCCCTAACCGGGTAACTACTGACACGAGTATGCCACCTCCCGGTTGTAACAACCTTTAACCGGGGCCCCAACATCAAATCACAAAACAAGATATATATATAGGTATGTGATGTCCACATAAGTAAGTATCTGGGCTCCATACCATGATACCACTTCTATCTAGAAGGAGATGTACATACCCTAAAGGGGCGCTACCCCCTAATAACCTTGCTGCATCTTTCCTGTTTTGACCATTCCGGGGTGTGAGGCTCGACGAAGTCTCGTCCACAAAACTACGCTTTGGCACAAAGCCATGTTTTGGGTCAACAAATGATCAAAGTAATGATCACAAAGATAAATGATCAAACAAATGATCATATCACAAATGATCAAACAATGATCATTTCACATCAACACTTAGCATGTCACATTACCAAACTGGGAATATATTGCTGATAACCTTCAACTACATAACCGCTGAGCTCGTATGTCTCAGAGAAGGGTGTTAATCTAAAAGAATAAATTCTCCACCACCAACAAAAATGTATTTGAAAGAAATCTGCTTTATATCTCAAAATGTAATGTCAGACACACAATCCATACAAGTCTGTTCCGGGCTCGAACAGAACCGAAGGCACTTCCAAAGAAGCCCTTGCAATCCGGGTATTCACAATCCCGATCGGACTTCCCATCACTTAGGGAATCTCTATACCGTAGCTACTCGGTGCAGAGACAATCGATAGGTTGTCCTATCGTTCTCACAAATACCCGGTCTTCAACACCGGTCTTCAAATGCTATCCATAACGACGAATCACATATTCGGAATGGGTTATTAGACACAAAGGTCCTTTCCCGGCTAAACCGAATAGTGAGCGAAATATTTAAAACATATGGATATAGGATTTCAATTAAGTCACAACTTAAAACCCAAAATTTTCTTTAAATGGTTAAACAAATTACCATTTCAAATCTTTAAACAAAAAGATTTATCTCACAAAGATCAATTCATAGATTTCCAAAATAATTTCATTCCTACAGGATCAACCCATTAAATCTTTAAATTAAAGATTTAACTTATAGCTTTCAAATCGTTTTCATAACTTGGAAATTATCTTCATTTCAAATTAGAGATCATTTTAACTCAAATTTGAAGTTCATTTCTTATGTGAAAGCTTTTATTAATTGAAAACAAACAGTTTTCGTTTCAGAAAAATCCAATTATATTTGCTCGAGTTAAAGACCTTGAATTTAAATTCTAATTCTCAAAATCAATATATTTAAAATGGTTTAACTCATATATAACTGGTATAACATCTTTAATCACTAATTTCAAATTATAGAATTCAATTTCTAATTTTGAATTCAAATGTAAATCATATTACTTAAATTCCAAACTAAATCAAGTAAATTAAAATAAGTTTTATCTTGAAATTCCATTCCAAAAGCTTTTCACATTTATTCTGATTCCATTTCCAAAACATTTGAATTCAAATGTTCAATTTTTATAAATCATTTCAAAATCTGTGACTTAATCGATTTCCTCGTGAAATCCATATTTGTGTGTGTATAAGTGTGGTCATGGGGTTTAACACAATAGTGCACAACCATTCAATCATCACAGATCAAATACGACAATATATTCGATAAGCGATATAAACTATAATGCTTATCGTCCATCCACAGATAATACCCAAATGTACATAAATAAATGAGTAAATTTCACATAGCTCAATTCACAGAACAAGATATTACAGATCAGATAGGACAATCAATTCAAGGCATCACATATAATGCAATCATTCATAAGTAAGACCAGGCATTTAACAATGATTTATAAGCAGGATTTCTTTTAATCCTAATTAATTCAATTTATTTTCAATTAAATTAATTACTTATGAATTAATTATCCAATTCTGATTTATTAATTACAAATCGTTTGATATAAATTTATTTATCAAACATTTTAATTAATTAAATTATTCCTAATTAATCATATTAATTAAATTAACCCTTTAAACCAACTACAAAATTTTATTAACTCCTTAATTAATTATTTTAAGAAATTAAACCTTTATTACTTAGTTTATTAATTATTTGTTCTTATTTAAATTACCTGAGTTAACTATTGATCACATATTAGTTAACTTTACATTAGTTACTTTAAAAACTCTTAGTTACAAATTAATTGAACTCTTCATTATCAATTAATTCATCTTCAATAACAAATTTATAAATCTCAATTTACTCAGTAGATTCTTGTTATCAAATATATGAACATTCTTGATTACCTTGCAATATAATTAAATTAAATTAAATTATTTATCTTTTTATTTGACAAATCTTTCTTTCATAACTATAAATAAATTTGTTACTAACTTACAACTAATATTAATTTAAAGTGAAAAAAATCAAAATATTAATTAAGACTAATACTTAACTGTTCAAGGTGATTAACTAAAATTTTCAAATATTTAAACCAGTTGCACACGATTCACAGACTAAATTTAATTAGGCTTATCATTTTGAAACAATACCCGAGAAAACCTTTTGTTCACTCGAGTTGAACTTCGGGTTTACCTCCATTTTCCCCCGAGCCTTCTTCTCTCCCTCTCTCGTTCTTCTTCTTCTTCTTTTTTTTTCAGCAAGTTATGTTTTTACTTAAGAAAAAGTTCAAGCATCAGGACACTCGAACACGAATACAAACCCGAAGTGATTCCCCATATCTCTCGAGAACGACTCGCGCCCATGGCTTCACCTCACTGACACGTATCACCGCCGCCTTACACGTGCACGGCGGCATCTCCCTTCTCCGGCGAACACGAACGCCTTTGGCACATCACAAAATACTCGCATACTCGAAAACGAAGATCAAATTGCCTACAGGAATTTTGGATCGAATTTCAACAGTTCGACCGAGATTCAGAGCTCAACCCAAATCGACATAATTACCTCACCACCGCCCCTCTCTCCACCGGAGATGCCTAAAGTTCAACCACACCACGACAACACGACGAACTTCTACCCTCCTGACCCTCGTGACACTCGATCACGTGTAGGCGACGTACGAGCCTTGTTACAGATACTGACCAAAAACTCTACTAAAATCCTACTTTGATCTCATATTCAAAACTCACGCAATAGAAAAATTATCGCATATTTTTCTTGAGATCACTGATGTACATACTATCATCATACCAAATTTCAATCTTTTAAATTGATTAAAGTGTCTCAAATTTGTAAAAATGTAATTCTTGTTTAAATTCAAACAGCTCTTCAAATACTAACTTAAAAATCCCAATTTTTGTTTTAAAAATCACGACTTGCAGTATGAATTCAAGATATAATCTCGAATTGATATTTTACAACAATCGATTTTTTTATCAAATTTTTACTTGCTTACCTGTAAAATGAAGTTACAGTGTTTATTTTACAATCAGGGTTTAAATCAGCTTTTAGAAATCTTAATTAAGATTTAAACATGTTGTCTAACTGAAGACTTAAAGTTTTCAATGATCAGTTAAAGCAGATTTGAGTTTGAATGAATATCAATCCCTGTATAACAGTGACAACCAATATACAGAGCAATCTATATGCACAGAATGATATCCAAAGTCCAAACAGATACAATATCATATCATAAATGAATCACCTCTACTGATTTAATTAAACTCAAAAATTTTAAACTTGATGTTTACTCACCTGACAAATGAAGAACAAAGAAAGGCAGAGAAGTAAGCTTGATTTGTTTTCCTGGAAACTGATGTATTGAAGCTAAACTTTGATCGTTTTGATCTTCTTTTCTTGCTTTTCAAGTTGAATCTGCAGCTTCAACTTCCAGTTTTAGATCGGGTTGAACTTGACTTTACTTTTAGCTTGATTGCTTTATTTCTTTTCTTCTTGGCTTTGATATGTATTGTAGTTTATATGGTTTTCAGATTTGCTTAGCTTTGTAGATGGACGAAATGAAATGAGGAAGTTGGTATATAAATTTTGAGTTTTCAGGTGATATATTTGTATATAGGGTGAGATTTTTTTTATTTTTTATTTTTATTTTTTTTGTACAAAGGTGATATTATATTTTTGTTGTACAATGGCAGACCAGAGACATTTTCTTTGCTCATGGAGGCTGATAAGCTTGCTATGGTGGCTGAGATTATTTTGTAAAACAATTCGAATTGACTTGTTTGTACTAGCATTAAATGCTCAAGTCTTTTACTTCTTATTTTATTCTTCAATTCTTGCTTCTTACCTTCTTTAACTCGGCTGAGATGTGTATTATACTCTGTACGTGCTTTTACCTTACTTTACTTTGCTTTTGCTTTTGTCCATTCCTTGTTTATTTTTAGTTTACACACATATATTACTGTCTCCTTTTCATTTGTACATACTTATTCCTTTGTCCATGTGTTCAGTTGCATTTCGGCTGAGATGATGGGGTATCGAATACATAATTCTCTACATAGTTAGCTTATACTTTTTTTTTGTATGTACTTTTGCTTACTTATTCTCTTGTACTCGGCTGAGATAAAGTTGATAAATTCTTGCTTTCACCTTACTTTCTAAGCTACAGCCATGCATACTCATTTGATTTTTGCCTGTACCATAACATATTGGCCCTAAGGCCTTACATACTTGACTATATCTGCATCAGTGCCTTGTTCCCTTTATTGTTTACAATCATATTAGTTTGATGTATAAATACATATAGCTTTAGTTTGTATCCCATGTTGTATTGCTGTTTGATACATATGTATATATTGTTATTCCCATTTCTAATTTTTTAAATATTTACTTTAACTTTAATACTAATTATTTTAATTTACATTTCGTATTTCAATTTCAAGAATCCAAAGTCAAATTCCAACGTCGAATATAAATTTTTATTCCAAAATTTGTTCAAAATTTACTTTAACTATCAATTTAAATTAAATTCAAAATTGGGGTCGTTACAAACTTCCCCCCTTAAAAGGAATTTCGTCCTCGAAATTCGCCAAGGAGATAACAAAGATAGATGAAAGATAGAGAAATATCTTTCCAGATCAAACTGGATATCAATTCTGCATTTGGCTTAGCCTAATTAGAATATCAACAGTAGATACAAGAACAAACTCAATCAATTTACGAAACAATTGGGTTACCTAATCTACGAAGTATACAGGGGTATTGATTAGTCCGAGGGGATAACTAACCGTTCGTAGATTACATCAGAACCCAGTGAAATAGACCGATATGGATACAATTTCAAATTTTCTTTTGTTTAAAACTAAAGTATACTTATCAAACATAGCAACCAAAGCAACCAATTCATCCAAACAAACAATTCTGGCTAAATTGGAGTTTATGTCCCATATTAATATATCGAATTTCCTTCCTGGATCTACCAGGATCTATCAAAGAATTGAAAAGAGACGCTGAACAAAAGAGATTGATAGAGATAAGATTGTTTCCACTACTGCAAGAAATTGACCATTTATAGTCGTATTCCCCTGTCCCCTATCTCATTCTCTTCTTGCACTCATACTCACTATCAGTGGATAGTAAGAGAATTTACTGAGGCATTCAAACGGATATCTTAGGGATATACTCATTCTAGGGTTACTTCTCCCTATCTCTAATGAGCTACTTAATGTGTTATACTCCTGAGCTAAAGTTTCACCTTAGCTCTGATACCAAATGTGACGATAACGAATTTTGCCCGCTCGAAAATTGACATCCATACTTTACATCGTATTCGAATGCCGCAGATTCGACCGTTCAAATCCGAGTCGCCGGAGCTTATAACAACATTAAGTAAATAACACAGCGGAACAAAAAGAATAATACATTGATATACAGTTTTGATACAACAGATGATACAATAGATATCAATATACATCAGAGATACAATAAAATAGCAGTGGAAAAGAAAGATAGATAATGCTAGCAGCAGAACAAATAACTCTAAGATAGTCTTCAAGGAAGAACTCCAAATCTGAACTCCATCTCCCATAACCAATCCAGCAATAGCTCGAGCTCCCAATAACGATGCACAAAGATAAGCAAGTGCAGTCTGATCCAAAGACTGAACTATCTCTAGATAACCTACTAATCTGACTATCTGAAAAACCCAACTCTAGACTGCTCGTGTGGAAAATAGTGAGCACCCAGAGTTTAGGAAAGGAACAATAAACTCCGGGTCAGTCATGGGACTGGTGTGAGTAACAAAAACAGTTTATCTTTTAAAACAATCAATAAGAGAATTTTAAAATAAATTCGCAATGCTTTTTGAAAATGAAACTACCATAAGACCTCCCACCACACACACAATGCAAATGCAGACTTGGAGGAGATTTCTTCTTATGATAGTCAAACATGCTTAATACGCAGAAAATTTCTTTGACATTATTATTATAAGTGCAATGGTGCAGAAAACATTTCGAAAGTAGAATATTAATCTTAGCCAGCATAGGCATTCCGCACTTAAGCCTACTATAGCTACTATGTTCAATAGCAGGTTACCGCCACATTCCATAGCAGGTAATACAACTAAAACCGTACAAGGATCGTATTGTTTCTTTGGATTTCCAACAAATGGTCAGGCCAAGGAACTTTCCATTGCCACATGAGAACGCCTCTGGAAGGACGTCCCCGAGAACCTAACCGGATCTCTGCCAACACAAGGCCGGGTTACCCCTAACTGGGTAACTACTGACACGAGTATGCCACCTCCCGGTTGTAACAACCTTTAACCGGGGCCCCAACATCAAATCACAAAACAAGATATATATAGGTTTGTGATGTCCACATAAGTAAGTATCTGGGCTCCATACCATGATACCACTTCTATCCAGAAGGAGATGTACATACCCTAAAGGGGCGCTACCCCCTAATAACCATGCTGCATCTTTCTTGTTTTGACCATTCCAGGGTGTGAGGCTCGACGAAGTCTCGTGCACAAAACTACGCTTTGGCACAAAGCCATGTTTTGGGTCAACAAATGATCAAAGTAATGATCACAAAGATAAATGATCAAACAAATGATCATATCACAAATGATCAAACAATGATCATTTCACAGCAACACTTAGCATGTCACATTACCAAATTGGGAATATATTGCTGATAACCTTCAACTACATAACCTCTGAGCTCGTATATCTCAGAGAAGGGTGTTAAGCTAAAAGAATAAATTCTCCGCCACCAACAGAAATGTATTTGAAAGAAATCTGCTTTATATCTCAAAATGTAATGTCAGACACACAATCCATACAAGTCTGTTCCGGGCTCGAACAGAACCGAAGGCACTTCCAAAGAAGCCCTTGCAATCCGGGTATTCACAATCCCGATCGGACTTCCCATCACTTAGGGAATCTCTATACCGTAGCTACTCGGTGCAGAGACAATCGATAGGTTGTCCTATCGTTCTCACAAATACCCGGTCTTCAACACCGGTCTTCAAATGCTATCCATAATGATGAATCACATATTCGGAATGGGTCATTTGACACAAAGGTCCTTTCCCGGCTAAACCGAATAGTGAGCAAAATATTTAAAACATATGGATATAGGATTTCAATTAAGTCACAACTTAAAACCCAAAATTTTCTTTAAATGGTTAAACAAATTACCATTTCAAATCTTTAAACAAAAAGATTTATCTCACAAAGATCAATTCATAGATTTCCAAAACAATTTCATTTCTATAGGATCAACCCATTAAATCTTTAAATTAAAGATTTAACTTATAGCTTTCAAATCGTTTTCATAACTTGGAAATTATCTTCATTTCAAATTAGAGATCATTTTAACTCAAATTTGAAGTTCATTTCTTATGTGAAAGCTTTTATTAATTGAAAACAAACAGTTTTCGTTTCAGAAAAATCCAATTATATTTGCTCGAGTTAAAGACCTTGAATTTAAATTCTAATTCTCAAAATCAATATATTTAAAATGGTTTAACTCATATATAACTGGTATAACATCTTTAATCTCTAATTTCAAATTATAGAATTCAATTTCTAATTTTGAGTTCAAATGTAAATCATATTACTTAAATTCCAAACTAAATCAAGTAAATTAAAATAAGTTTTATCTTGAAATTCCATTCCAAAAGCTTTTCACATTTATTCTGATTCCATTTCCAAAACATTTGAATTCAAATGTTCAATTTTTATAAATCATTTCAAAATCTGTGACTTAATCGATTTCCTCATGAAATCCATATTTGTGTGTGTATAAGTGTGGTCCAGGGGTTTAACACAATAGTGCACAACCATTCAATCATCACAGATCAAATACGACAATATATTCGATAAGCGATATAAACTATAATGCTTATCGTCCATTCACAGATTCACAGATAATACCCAAATGTACATAAATAAATGAGTAAATTTCACATAGCTCAATTCACAGAACAAGATATTACAGATCAGATAGGACAATCAATTCAAGGCATCACATATAATGCAATCATTCATAAGTAAGACCAGGCATTTAACAATGATTTATAAGCAGGATTTCTTTTAATCCTAATTAATTCAATTTATTTCCAATTAAATTAATTACTTATGAATTAATTATCCAATTCTGATTTATTAATTACAAATCGTTTGATATAAATTTATTTATCAAACATTTTAATTAATTAAATTATTCCTAATTAATCATATTAATTAAATTAACCCTTTAAACCAACTACAAAATTTTATTAACTCCTTAATTAATTATTTTAAGAAATTAAACCTTTATTACTTAGTTTATTAATTATTTGTTCTTATTTAAATTACCTGAGTTAACTATTGATCACATATTAGTTAACTTTACATTAGTTACTTTAAAAACTCTTAGTTACAAATTAATTGAACTCTTCATTATCAATTAATTCATCTTCAATAACAAATTTATAAATCTCAATTTACTCAGTAGATTCTTGTTATCAAATTTATGAACATTCTTGATTACCTTGCAATATAATTAAATTAAATTATTTATCTTTTTATTTGAGAAATCTTTCTTTCATAACTATAAATAAATTTGTTACTAACTTACAACTAATATTAATTTAAAGTGAAAAAAATCAAAATATTAATTAAGACTAATACTTAACTGTTCAAGGTGATTAACTAAAATTTTCAAATATTTAAACCAGTTGCACACGATTCACAGACTAAATTTAATTAGGCTTATCATTTTGAAACAATACCCGAGAAAACCTTTTGTTCACTCGAGTTGAACTTCGGGTTTATCTCCATTTTCCCCCGAGCCTTCTTCTCTCCCTCTCTCGTTCTTCTTCTTCTTCGTCTTTTTTTTTCCAGCAAGTTAAGTTTTTACTTAAGCAAAAGTTCAAGCATCAGGACACTCGAACACGAATACAAACCCGAAGCGATTCCCCATATTTCTCGAGAATGACTCGCGCCCATGGCTTCACCTCACTGACACGTATCACCGCCGCCGTACACGTGCACGACGGCATCTCCCTTCTCTGGCGAACACGAACGCCTCTGGCACATCACAAAATACTCGCATACTCGAAAACGAAGATCGAATTGCCTACAGGAATTTTGGATCGAATTTCAACAGTTTGACCGAGATTCAGAGCTCAACCCAAATCGACATAATCACCTCACCACCGCCCCTCGCTCCACCGGAGATGCCTAAAGTTCAACCACACCACGACAACACGACGAACTTCTACCCTCCTGACCCTCGTGACACTCGATCACGTGTAGGCGACGTACGAGCCTTGTTACAGATACTGACCAAAAACTCTACTAAAACCATACTTTGATCTCATATTCAAAACTCACGCAATAGAAAAATTATCGCATATTTTTCTTGAGATCACTGATGAACATACTATCATCATACCAAATTTCAATCTTTTAAATTGATTAAAGTGTCTCAAATTTGTAAAAATGTAATTCTTGTTTAAATTCAAACAGCTCTTCAAATACTAACTTAAAAATCCTAATTTTTGTTTTAAAAATCACGACTTGCATTATGAATTCAAGATATAATCTCGAATTGATATTTTACAACAATCGATTTTTTTATCAAATTTTTACTTGCTTACCTGTAAAATGAAGTTACAGAGTGTATTTTACAATCAGGGTTTAAATCAGCTTTTAGAAATCTTAATTAAGATTTAAACATCTTGTCTAACTGAAAACTTAAAGTTTTCAATGATCAGTTAAAGCAGATTTGAGTTTGAATGAATATCAATCCCTGTATAACAGTGACAACCAATATACAGAGCAATCTATATGCACAGAATGATATCCAAAGTCCAAACAGATACAATATCACATCATAAATGAATCACCTCTACTGATTTAATTAAACTCAAAAATTTTAAACTTGATGTTTACTTACCTGACAAATGAAGAACAAAGAAAGGCAGAGAAGTAAGCTTGATTTGTTTTCCTGGAAACTGATGTATTTAAGCTAAACTTTGATCGTTTTGATCTTCTTTTCTTGCTTTTCAAGTTGAATCTGCAGCTTCAACTTCCAGTTTTAGATCAGGTTGAACTTGACTTTACTTTTAGCTTGATTGCTTTATTTCTTTTCTTCTTGGCTTTGATATGTATTGTAGTTTATATGGTTTTCAGATTTGCTTAGCTTTGTAGATGGACGAAATGAAATGAGGAAGTTGGTATATAAATTTTGAGTTTTCAGGTGATATATTTGTATATAGGGTGAGATATTTTTTTTTTTGTACAAAGGTGATATTATATTTTTGTTGTACAATGGCAGACCAGAGACATTTTCTTTGCTCTTGGAGGCTGATAAGCTTGCTATGGTGGCTGAGATTATTTTGTAAAACAATTCGAATTGACTTGTTTGTACTAGCATTAAATGCTCAAGTCTTTTACTTCTTATTTTATTCTTCAATTCTTGCTTCTTACCTTCTTTAACTCGGCTGAGATGTGTATTATACTCTGTACTTGCTTTTACCTTACTTTACTTTGCTTTTGCTTTTGTTCATTCCTTGTTTATTTTTAGTTTACACACATATATTACTGTCTCCTTTTCATTTGTACATACTTATTCCTTTGTCCATGTGTTCAGTTGCATTTCGGCTGAGATGATGGGGTATTGAATACATAATTCTGTACATAGTTAGCTTATACTTTGTTTTTTATTTTGTATGTACTTTTGCTTACTTATTCTCTTGTACTCGGCTGAGATAAAGTTGATAAATGCTTGCTTTCACCTTACTTTCTAAGCTACAGCCATGCATACTCATTTGATTTTTTGTTTGTACCATAACATATTGGCCCTAAGGCCTTACATACTTGACTAGATCTGCATCAGTGCCTTGTTCCCTTTATTGTTTACAATCATATTAGTTTGATGTATAAATACATATAGCTTTAGTTTGTATCCCATGTTGTATTGTTGTTTGATACATATGTATATATTGTTATTCCCATTTCTAATTTTTTAAATATTTACTTTAACTTTAATACTAATTATTTTAATTTACATTTCGTATTTCAATTTCAAGAATCCAAAGTCAAATTCCAACGTCGAATATAAATTTTTATTCCAAAATTTGTTCAAAATTTACTTTAACTATCAATTTAAACTAAATTCAAAATTGGGGTCGTTACAATTTCAATTTATATCCATTTCGAGTTCGATATCCAAAATATCAATTCGAAACACTTAGATAAAAATTTCCTTCAATATCCACTTTAAAATCCAAATCTTCAAATATAATTAAATTCCGAGCTCAATTTTGAAATATCGTTTTATATCACTTTTTCTTAGCAATATTCAAAGTTCGAATAAATTTCCAATCTTTAAAACAAATCGACTTCTAAAATTCAATATTTTGATTATAACTTCAAAACCTCAAATTCGATTATTTAAACGATTTTGTTTACCAAATTTAAATTTCTACATTTCAAGCTCTAATTCGAAAATAATTCGATTTTCACAAATTCAATTTTTATTTCTTTAAACCCAATCATTTAAATAATTTCAATTATTTTTTTGAAATTAGTTGATTAAACCAATCCTGTATCCGTATATAATTCTCTATCCTATGGCCAAGTGAATAAATTATTTCAGTTTATTTCCAGGGATGGATATATATCATTTCAATACAAAATAAATACCATAGGTATATATCATTTCAACATATTTCTTAATTTTTCGAAATAATTCAATTTACAGTTTTATATACACTGTAAATAATATAAGGATGATAACATGATATATCGAAATAAATAAGCATCTAAAATATCAACCAATGGCATCCATCACAACCAATCATTCAATGGTCAATAAAATTCTCAACAATTTCATATAGCAATTTCAGGTATTTTACGGGCAATTAAATTCTAATTTAGTTTAACTATCAATTCAAATTCTATCAATTAAATGTCAATTAAACTTATCAACAACAACCAATAATTTCAAATCACTTCACGATATAAATTAACTAACATAGAAATTATTTTAGTCAATTGCGAGCGTATAAACACTCACCTTTGATTTATCGATGATTTAAAATTCATGTACAGGCTCAAATTTGAAAAGTCTCAAAATCCAACCAAACTAGTTCCTTATTGTCTGGAATTTCGATACGATTGCAATAGATAAAACTGCACGTGAATCCGAGCTCGTATGCAAAAGTTACATATGTTAAAACAATCGAACATTTAAAATTTTAAATAATTAATAAAAATAGAACATATACCAGGCTTCTTCCTTACGTTTTCGAGCAACTCATTTACGTAACCCAACTACATGCGAGAAGGAACCCATGCGCATGCCAAAATCGAGACTCTAGAACATGATCAGGCTCCACCACGTCGACGGCCAGCTCGAGAGCCACCCACGCACCAAGTTTCATCGCGTCATTCGCCGCCCTTTGCACAAAATCCAAGAAAATATGCACGCCCTTCAATCTCATATCTCGGCGAATCCATGACATTCTAGCAGCAATCAACCATATAGATTTAAAGTGCTCACCGAGATCTACAACTTTGCTTTTGGAAGTTTTTGATTCCATTAACGAATTAAGAGATAAAGAGGGAAGAATTTCGAGCAATTTCAGCCATTAAAATACTAGCAGCTAGGGTTTTGAGAAACTAAAATAATAATAAAACTGTCTCAATTTACGTGCGTATTTATATAGTTAGGTCCAAAATTGTCCAAACTCCAATCGAGGCATGCCACTTGGCATTTATAATGTTTTACCCCCATTCCGAATGCAATGGAACTAGTTTTGATGCCTAATTCGATCGTATGTGGAACATAGTTTTTCAAAGTCAATTTATTATATCGAATTCCTTAAATTGATTTCTACATGTTTCAAGCTCGCATGGCCAAATGACAAATCCGATCGCTACGAAACTTGAAATCAAAAAATAATTCCCTATTACGGATCCAATGAAACTAATTTCGTCAAAATCCTAGACAGTTACCAAAAAGGCTATTTTAACTCGTTAATTACAATATAAAATTCCCACTTTTTAATTATTCATATTTAAATCCAAATTTAAACGTTAACCATCTTCATTCATATTTAAATAAAATTTAAATCGATTTTCGATGTCATTTTCATTCTTATTAAATCCAAAATTCCATTATTTAAATATTTCCACTAGTAAATTCAAACAATTTAATTACCCGATACATCAATACTAATAATTCATTAAAATTTTATTTTTAACCGTTTTTATTCAATATTTATATCAAATTCTATAATTTAAAACAGTATGGGTCATTACACCCACCTTAGCATTGCTCCCATCCAGCTATCTCAATACGTATACACATATTTTCTATCCTTGGAATTTGTGGCTCTAGAGTCAGGGATTCCATCACTAAATGCTGAAGTTCTGAACTATCTAGTTTGATTAGTTAAACTTAGTAAACCTGAACAAACAATTTTTTCCAGCTAATTCCCCAAAAAGCTAATTTTTGAGGGGGTAAACAAATTTAGAGATAGAGAAACACAATTCTTCTTTGTCAAATGCTTTCCTAATATAAGTGGAGTCTTCTCTTCCCCTCGTAAGTTGATCATAGTCTTTATCTTTATTTAGCTACTTTCTTTTTCTAATCTATGCTTCTTTGTTAGGTCCTTCTACTAAAGATCTAAATGGTGAGGATAAGAGAACTGTCGAGCTATTAATTGCTGCTTTGAGTAGCATTGGAAATAGGCTTACTTTGTTGAATCCCTCAAGCCTTCAATGACATTCCCTTCCACCTACAGGTCAAAGGGTACTTGGTCAACTTCCCCTAGTTCAGCACACTTCTCGGAGCAAACACTTCCTATCTTTGGGTGATCCGAAGAACTTCTCCCCTTTTTCTCTAATTCGCCCCGATCATTCCAATAGTTTTAAACATAGTACTTGCAGTTTTTGTTGTGTTTCTTCTTAGATTACTTCACCAACTGGTTATTTTTTTGAATCTTCAGCAACTTCCCCTTAGGTTTGAACCAATCATAAGCGATCTGGCTCTCTCAATTTCTACATCTGTGCATCATCTTTGACTCGGGCTATTGTTAGGTCAAAGATGACTGCTAAAAGAAAATTGGGTAAAGAGGTCATGGTGGGACCATCCCTCAAGAAGGCCAAAATTATTGAAGTTCCAAATTCTTCGCCACTAGAAGAGGGTGGGGCTATTGATATGGGAGAACCCAATTGTTGAAGCTTCTATTGATCGACCCAAGATGACTCCCTCAAAGGATGATAGTTTATCTCGCATTTTCATTTCTTGCTCACCTTACGTCATTGAGAAGATACAAAAAGACCTTGGAGCTTCGACTCCTAAAAAAACCTTTTCTTCTATTTTCCCAACTTATTCTATTCCTGACCCGACGGGTCAATGTCGGTCTCTTATTAAAAACAACTTTCGGTACGTTTCACATTATTTATCCTTCTTATCATTGTTTCTCTCTAAATGCTGACTTGCATCATACTTTTCCTTTTAGTTTCCCAAAAACTAGCTCTCTCTACAAGATAACGCATTAAAATCTTCCACAGAAACATCCAAGCTTCGAGAGGGAATTTCGAACTTGAACAGCCAAGTCATCTCCTTGTCTCTTGGTAAAAATGAAGCTATAATGGAACTGGAGAGATTGAGGGCCTCTCTTGCTCAATCAGAGTTTATTATTTCCGAGGAAAAAAAAGAACATCAGCTTCTATCTGATGAAAATCTGGCCTTGAAAATGGCTCTTAAAGAGTCTGAAGACAAAAAGCTCAAATGGCAGCTAAACAATCCTCTCTCATGAAAAAGTTGGAGAGAAATAAAAATTCTCTAAAGTTGCTTGTCGATACTATCTCTCATGTTAAGCAACGGGTGTCACAATTTCTAAATACTTCCCTCGATGACATCTTTGTAAACTCTTATGAAGATGCCCTGATGCTTGCCTATATCGACAATATTGAGAATTCCTAAATTTGAGCTTTCCTTCACTCCACACTGCTCTTGTTAATAGATTTATGGACAAAGTCAAAGAAAAGGAGTAAGGAGTTGAAGTTTCTGAGAGAGAGAGAGAGAGAGGAGATTGCTGCCTCTAAAATCTTATCTTTCGAAGTCCCTTCTATCGAAATAGACTCAGATTCTGATGAAGATGGTGACGAAGATGAAGCCACCGTCGAAGAAGGAGGCAACGACGATGATAATGATGACAACGATGATGATAATAATGATGATAACGAAGATAAAGGGCAGGGCTCTGGTGGCGATGGAGGTGATTACACTAATTTTCATGAAAAGATGGTGATAACATCATTGGGGCTTCAGAAAAGGTTAACCCCGATCCAAGTATCCATGAAAAAGGCCCACCTGAACCCCCAGAGCCTTCTGATGTTCAAGGAGACCGCGAACATCAATATTAAAGAATAAAGAGAGAAAAAGCAGGTCTCTCAAACTACAATTCTCATTTCTCAAGTTCGAGATTCCTTGTCTAATTGGCTATCACTTCCAAGATAATAATACTTTACATATTTTATTTTAGATAAGGAGGAAGCCCATTCACCTCTATAAAACCAAGCTTGAAAGAAAAAAGCAGAAATAAATAGCTTGTACAGAGAGTTAGACAAGGAGTTAAAAAAAACAATACCCTCTCCGATAAGTATCATAGGCTTAACAGAAGTGCGGTAGTGATAGCATCTTTTGAAGATCGATAAGCTTCCCCACGATTGAGGAGGGCACGCCTTCGATATAATAACCTTTTAAAAGAGAATCAAGAGTTAATTACGCTCTTTTGGATGTTGGTCGAAGAGAGGAACATCCTTGTAGACTTCCTATACAAAGCCTATTGCAGACACCCAATTGTAGATTTTTCATACTTAGGTGATTTTAGTGGGGATCTTTTTAGACGTTACACAAGAGATATTTGGATGAATTTGAATCTGATACACATCCAGAAGCCTGGTGCAATTTACCATGAGTCAAATCAATTCCCGATGAGTTGCCTCCTAAAAAACTTATATATAAGGACAAATTTGTTTCAATGTTATTCAAAAAGTCAATTTTATATGAACCGGATGAACACTTATAATTTTGTAATAATATCAGTTTGTAAATTTCTTATTCTTGCTTCCTTTTATACTTAATTGCATTTTATTATGTTATCGTAGAATAAATGTTTCCCTGGCAGCCTTGTTTCTAGAGATTATTAAACAAGTATGTTAAATTAAGAAGAGATTATCCAGAAAAGGCTTGACTTTTGAAATTTTCAAAATTAGCCAGATACTGCTTTCTTAGAGACTTGCAGAGACTTTACATGGAACATTCTCACCTTCGTTTCGATTTTCTCGACGAAGACAAAGAAAAATCTTCTTAAGGAAATTCGAACATATCACATCAAATTAATATGCGGTCATGAAAGCCTCCTTGTTGGGGAATGGGATTATAGGAAATATCCTCCAGTTATTACCCCAGAAGGATTTAGTGTTCCTTTTGATTCAACTGTTATTCTTTCGGCTAATTCTTTAAGTAAAGTCAGAAACGCGGTTTCTCAACTTTAAGTGTGAAACAAATGTCCAATTGTACTTTTTTGTTTCATTCCTACTTTAGTTGTAATCTTTTTCTGTTATAATAAAAAAGATTAATTATTCGAGTCTTGACTTTATTTCCTTTTTATTTTTTAAATAGGAGTTACAGTTATCAACAACGCCACTCTCAGTAGATTTAACGTCTCGCTTTATCATTATTAGAGATAGGTTGTTAGTAGATATTGAAAAGAGAAAGCTTCTAAGCGATTCTTTGTCTACTCATCTCCAAGGCAACACCGAAATGCTAGAATGGCATAGGAGATTTTTGTTTCAGAAGATGATTGTTAGAGGCCTTAACGATTGGATTACAAATTTTAAAGCAGATATCAAGAACAAGGATGAAACAATTTCTCAACTAAAGCATCGAGTTAAATCAAATGCTTCAATTGATTTTGACCATAAGATGTCTGAATTTCTCCAGCAAATAAGTGGTTTGGAGATTAAGTTAAAAGATAGTCAAGCTCAGCGTGAGTCGCTAGAATTCATTATGAGGACCAACATTTCAAACATCGATTTACCAGCTTCTCCCATTATTTCATCTGTTGCAAAATCAACAAGGTCAACTTCCCTTGCTATCAAAAAGTTTCCTTCTACGACTAATCCTCCTTCTGGCTTAGACGAGAAGGTAGTAGGGGAATGGTGTACGAAAGCCTTAACGATTGGATTACAAATCTTGAAGCGGATATCAAGAACAAGGATGAAACAATTTCTTAACTAAAGCATCAAGTTAAATCAAATCCTTCAATTGATTTTGACCATAAGATGACTGAAATTCTCCAGCAAATAAGTGGTTTGGAGATTAATTTAAAAGATAGTCAAGCTCAGCATGAGTCGCTAGAATTCATTATGAGGACCAACATTTGAAACATCGATTTACCAGCTTATCACATTATTTCATCTATTGCAAAATCAACAAGGTCAACTTCCCTTGCTATCAAAAAGTTTCCTTCTACGACTAATCCTCCTTCTGGCTTAGACGAGAAGGTAGTAGGAGAATGGTGTAGGAAAGCCAAATTTTAGATGATGAAATACATTGATGAACATCAGAACGTAAGATACTCGCAGTGCATAAATTAATATGTAGCTAGGATTCAAAAACTTGAATGCGAAAAGTATCTTCTTCAGAAGCATATTGCTAATTTAGGAAAGGAAAATAAAACTCTCAAAGGTGTAAATAAAGCCTTTAATCGTTCTTTAAAGACCCACATCAAATCTACTGATGATGCCGATAAGATAAGGAAAAAAGAGAAGAAGCTTAAGGAAGTTCTTCATATTGCAATTCATCACAACGTTGATCCTTTAATTGTCGAAAATCTAAATAAGGATGTCCAAGATTTGTGAAATATATATTTGTACCATATACTTGTAAATACTTTATTTCATAAATTATGTAACTTATGAAATTTTTTTAAATATCACCTGGTTTATAGTCCATTCTTATAATATTGTTTCTGAATCTACCTTTTGATAGCTTGGTCTATGGTTTTTATATTTGCTGATCCATTTAGTCTTCCTTTCTGATCTTATTTCCCTGAAAGTATGAAGTAAACAATATTCTTTATCACTAACTTGAAATCTGTATAGAAGTTTATCTACATTATTAGCAGGGGTTAGCAGATCATTATGTAATCAAATGATAATAGGTGAAAAGTAATTATATAACTGAATACGGTTCAATGTTTTGAAACTCATCTTTGGTAATGATGAGAGAAAACCAGGAATTCAACTTCAATTATATTGATAGAATACCAGAATTCCAATGATAGAGAACCATAAATTCAATTCTAGATTTAATTGTTGATGTTTAGAAATTCATCTTCTAGAGATAGTCAATAATAATAATGTAATACAAGTCTAGAAATTATTGTTTGAAAGTTTGTAGTAGAAGCCCAATGACCCAGATTCGGGCATGAATGAAATTTAAAAGTTAAAATATACAAAACCCAGATTTGGGTATTAGTTGATGGTAACTAGAAACTCATAATAATATTCTTCATAATAGAAATTTCAAGCCCAGATTCGGGGATCAATGAGTGAAGTTCAGTACGTAACTAATAGTAATAGCCCCAAAACCCAGACTTGGGTATTAATATATAAAGTCCCAAACTTAATAATGAAAGACCCGAAACCCAGATTCGGGTATTAATAAGTGAAGTTCAAAATTTTGAATTATTAGTCGGAGGTTGTCGACTCTTATTTAAGTCTTCTGTTCTATACCACTCCTTGGGTTTGACTCTTTTGACCTATGTTAACCCTTTAGGCCTTGTATGTAGTTGTTTGATTTGCCTCTTCTTGAGCTTGGACGTCTTAGTCCATCATTTGATATTCTGCTTCTTACGCTCGGACGTCTTAGTCCGTTATTTGATATGCCACTTCTCAGGCTTAGACGTCTTAATCTGTTGTTTTATATGCCGCTTCTCGGCCTTGGATGTCTTAGTCCATTATTGTCTAATGTGCTTGGTTAGCTTATCCACAAGTAGGACCCAAGGACTTACCCAACCTCCCTCCAGGAGGCGCCTTGACCTGGCCACGGGTGGTGCGCTCATGGGCTAGTTCGATGCCATTATGTGGCGGGGCTAAGGGCTTACTATGTCCTCCCTCCAGGAGATGCCTTGACCTGACCATAACGTGGCACGATCAAAGGCTTGTTCGGTGCCATGGCCAAGCCATAGCGTTGCGGGACCAAGGGCTTACTCCATCCTCCCTCTAGGAGGCGCATTGACCTGGCCATAGCGTGGTGGTCAAAACCTTGTCGATGCTTTATCCTGGCCATAGCATAGCGTGGATAAAGGCCTACTCTGACCTCCCTCCAAGAGGCGCTTTGACCTGGCCAACTCGGCGCGGACAAAGGCTTTGACTATTTAATGTAATGTCCAAGTGCAAGGAGAATTCTACTCCCTACCATGTAGATTTTTCTTAGTAAAGTAGTTATTTATTGAATCCAATTAGAATCTCTTTACAAACTCATTGATTTTGCCATGTTTGAAGAAACCAATAACCATTTCTTCTAATGCTCTACATTGACTTGTCTCATGTCCATTCATCATGTGCTAGTGATAATAGGATCCTCCCAGATTCTTTTCATATTTAGGTTGTTTCTCCTGCAATGGACAATATTTGAGCTTTTCATTGGTTAGCACGAAATATTCTTGATCGATGTTGTCAAATTGCATTCCTTAGGAAGTCTCGACTTGAAGCTTGTCTTTTGAGGATGATTTCTAGATTTTTTTTTTATTACTTGGTTCTAGAGCTTCACCCTCAACGATCAACTTTCTTTTTAAAATCCTTTGAAGTTCCTATTTAGGCAGTGTCCCACTCGTTGCTTGATGTCATTTATGTGCAAAGGCATTGTAATCAGCTAACATTCCTTCTTCAAAGATTGTGCCTTTAGTGTAGAATTGAATTGTTTTCCTATTCGATCAAACAAGTTATCACTTTCATTTTTTGTTTCTTCTAAAGCAAATATAGGGGTGGGGCAAATATGAAAAGGGTTTAAACTCCATGTATTTGGATCATAGGATTCAACTTTCTTTTTCCTTATGATCCTCAAGGCCTCCATTCGTAACAGTTGTTCTTTATGTAGATTTGAATCATTAATTATTCCATGGGAGTATCCAATTGGACATGACTCCAAGGATCCTTGCTAAGATCTTTTGACTTCGCTAATCATGATGAAATAAAATCTAAAGTAGGCAAGCTTGGAATACGATTGGATTAGAGGAAAGTGGTGTTGGAAATTCAACAAAAGAGGAGGTTCAGGCCCTCCTTTCAGCGTCAAAAATGTTAACAAGAAAACTTGTCAACACCCAAAGTAGAGTTTATGTCTCCTTCGAAACTCCCTTTTGATTAAGTAGAGGTA
Source organism: Allium cepa (assembly GCA_030765085.1). Lineage (NCBI taxonomy): Eukaryota > Viridiplantae > Streptophyta > Magnoliopsida > Asparagales > Amaryllidaceae > Allium > Allium cepa. Next base: position 154,893,679 of record CM060937.1, read on the forward strand.
GTTAGAATCTTATTACTCCCTTTAATCTACTTTCGAATACGTCGTCGGAATGAAAACTTCTCTTTTATTCAACCTTTTGACTAAGTTGAAACTCCTATATCCCTTTCTTTTGAGTCTTTCAAATTTGCTTTTTTGATTTAATTATCCTTTCAAAACCCCCTTTCAAAACGGTTGTGATGTCCAAAAGTTGGCTATAATGATTTAAGGATATGGTTTAAATGGATAGGTTTTGACTTCGTCGAAAGCTAGCCTCTTTGATGGCTTGGGTTTTGTCCTATAGATATAAGAAAATAGGTTAAATTAAAGGTTTTGTCTCACTCGAAAGGTGACCTTTTGATATCTTGAGGTTGAGAGCTAAGACTTTAAGAATATTGGATGAGCTAAGGGTTCCAACTCATTTAAAAGATAACACTTCTACCAAATCGACACAAGCAGATCATAACTGAATCCAATAAGAGTTTCAAAACAGCTGCATATTCAAATGTATCATAATCTTGCTTTCATTAAGCTAATGTTGTACAAATTGATCAAATATCCAATTTGATTTCAAAACTAGAGTTTACAAATTTAAGAAAATACAAGAATGGAGTGAACGAATTCTGATCTCAAAAACCAGACCCTTAGGGTCATATTCATAGGTGCCGGTTGGCACCTTTTTGAATCAGTGCTTTCGTCTTGGTTGAAAGGTGTCCTTGGATATCTGTCATCGCGGTTAACACCTGTCCATCCTTCTACATTGCATTTGAATGGATTTGAATGCTTTCGATGGCATCAAAACAGATACGCACGTTTCTGCACTTTGTGTTTCCATGTTGTTGTATGTAAGAAAAGGTACGAGCTCTCGACTCTGTCTATAGATTAATCTTTGGAGCTTCGAAGGAGTTGAGGCATTGAAGGTTTTAAGGCAGAAGGTATCTTTCTTAATTATGAATGGTTTTGACCAGTTCGAAAGGCTGATTTATGCTTTCGAAGAGGTTGTTTCGACAAAATATCCTTCTATGGAATGTGAATGATGTCAGAACCTTTAGCTCGAAAGGTTTGGCGTGCATGTGACTGGCTGCAATTTGTTTCCTTCGAAAGATGTTCCTAAACTTATTCGAAGCATCTTCATGCATGCAGAAGCATCTATTTTGAAAGGAAACAATTGAAGCGAAAGGGTGCTTTCAACCCTTCGAAAGCCTGTGGCATGTCTAATTTTTGCTGTAGCATCCCATCTGTAACAACCCGCATGAATAACGATTTTTATATTTAAATGTTTGATTTAAATATAGCGCCGTTATTCGGATTTTGGGGTCCGAAATGTTACTTTCTGCAAATGGCCGAATTGGAACTCGAAACTACCTCCATTGGTTCCAAAATGGCGTTTGCGACCTTTTTGAGTATAATCTTTGATATGTTTGTAGTTTGTGAAATTTTGGCTACTTTTTCTATTGGGTTTGGGGTTGGGTTCAGCCCACTAGCTCACTTAACCCCCTAGCTCAACCCTTCTCTTCATTTCATCTTCATTTCATTTCTTTCTCAAGCTAAAACTGAAATGGTGGAAGGGAAAGAGAAATAGAAATTAGCAAGCCCTAGTTTCTCCTTTGTATCTTGATTTCTTGCTCCAAATTCATAGAGAATCCATTGGTAAGTTTATCTCCATCTTCTCTATCTCTTCTCCTCTTCAATTTCAGTAATTTTCCTAACCCTAACTTAGGAAATGCTTGCTTTGATTCTAGATTGAAACTTGTAGTGTTGAAGTGGAGTGTGGTTGGTTGATTCCTTGCTTTTGTGCTTCTTCATCAACTTTGTTTGTGAGGTTAAAAGGTGAGTTTTGAACTCACATCTACTTCTCTTGATTTCATTGATGTTGGGTATGAATACCTAGCACTTGTTCATATGCACTTGCTTTTAGTTTGGATTGAATTGGTGAATATCCAAATTTTTAGTGTTTAGGTTCAATTCTTGAAATCCTAACTTTGATTTTTTGATCATGTTTTTGGTGATGAATCGAAGTGTTTATAGGGCCGGGTAGCCGTTAGGCGTAAACCCCTAGCGTCTGTGCTCGTCCGGTTGAAAGTTGGGAGAGTTTGCACTTCATTTGTTATAAGTAGGAAATGCAGGAAATTGGGTTCAGTCGATTGGATTCTCTGTTCAGTCGACTGAGCTGAAGCCCGAAATTTCTCTGGACAATTTTCAGTCGACTGAACAGGGATTTTCAGTCGACTGACCTGCTCCTGTTTTCCTATTTTGCCTATTTATGCTTATTTTGATTGGTTTTCCGGATTTTATCGATTCATGTTGGTTCTTAGTGGTTGTCATTGCCTCTTTGACTTTGATAACTTATTTTTGACTTCATCCACGGGTTTTTATAAAATAATCTTTCTAATCATATTAACTCCAATTTATAAATTCTATTTAAACACACGCACAATTTCGCACTCCGAGCGAAGTGGAAGGATGATTAAATGGTTGGGCAAAACATGGACCATGAATCTGTGCGTTTATCTTTCCGATTAATCTCCGACCTATTCGATTGATTGTTTTGACCTTCGGGTTTGGGTTACCGATGATATGAGGTAAATTTGTACTGGTTTGAGTGTGAAATAAACTAACGGATAGTTAACCGTTTAGTGCGAACGGGTGGTTATGGGACTCACGTTACCACTTTTCGGATTCCTCTCTGGGAGTTTGTGACACATGCTGCCTTTGGGATAGTGTCTTCGGACTGTCTCCTCTGGCTTGTTTCCTTTAAATATCGCCTTTGGCGTTGGCCCTTTGCCCCGACTAGAAAAATATATGGGGTTGGCGGTTGTCTTTAGTATTGCTTTCGGAGTGGTTTCTTCACCACCGCTCGAGAGATATTGGAGTGGTTTCTTCACCACCGCTCAAGAGATAACGGAGTGGTTTACTCACCACCGCTCATGATGTTTCATTGATATGTATATTCCCTTGGTATCGCCCTTCGGTGTTGGTCTTTTTGAGCCGCATGGAGTATAGCGATTACCTTGTGGAACTTGTATACCTTATTGGTATTTGTTATTTGCCATTTGGCTTGTTTTGGGATAATTGTATCCTTTATTTCTATATGTTGCCGATGATACGAGGCTTGTTCTATATGATTCATCTCTTGTTGATGATTGTGTTATCTCCCTTAGAGATATTTATTATACTGTACGACCTTGCAGGTTTATTGTTGTTCAGTTTATCTAACTGATTTGTTATCTAGACTGACCCGTGTATTTTATACTCGGGTCAGACCGAGATGTTTCAGGTTAGGTGCTTTTGGACATAGCCTATTTTGCTTCCGCATGGACTATTCGCTAGCTTCTTTTTGTTATAGCGTCTTTTGTAGTCCTTATCTGTTGTAAATCTGATTTATACTCTTTCGTCTCGTCTGTATATTGTGGTCTCCGTACCACTTGACATGTATTATTTTGTATACTCTGTTGTGTATCTGTTTATGTGTATATTATGATCGACTGTTCTGTGATGTGAATTACATTTGAGTTGTTATATTTTCTTCTGATAGATCCTATAGCCATTGTAGTTTTGCTTTAAATATTTATTGAATAGGACGAATTATTTGTGATTCTACTTTTCGACGTATTTAGTGAATAGTTAAGGTAAGATTACACATGGTCGCTTCCATTATACTCTATTGTCCGCGTTAGCCGACAGTATTATCTATATAATACTCTCTGTTAACGAGGCTCTCGGAGTGGGGCGTCACAGCGTGGTATCAGAGTAGGGTTCAGAACAAAATATGATAAACACAGAATAGAGCACATATTATGATACATCAAAGTATACAAGTGATACAAACCTTTGAATCATCGCGTCTCTTTATTCCATCAAGGTTGGATAGAATTTGGGGAATACGTCTAGGAATGCACTTTATTACGTAGTATTCCGTAATGAAATATCTACCTTATGAATAATCTTTTCCTTATCTTGACTTTCAGCTTATGTCAGGAAGAGGCAGAGGTCGACGCTCGGATGCTGGGCAATCTAGTGGCTCACATCCGGATGGCGTTTATATGTCTGCCGATCAGTTTATGGAGTTGTTTAGGAGCACTCAGCCTTCAGTTCCTCCTCGAGTATCTCCATCTCGCAAGTCTGCCTTTGCACGTCAGTGCAGTGATTTTTCTCATCTTGGAGGAAAACCGTTTAAGGGCTCCGAGTCTGTTCTTGAAGTCCAAGCTTGGCTTCGCACGTGCGAGCGTATCTTTTCTCGCATGGATCTTTCTGACCATGATCGAGTTCTTGTGACTTCTAGCTTATTACAAGAGCGTTCTTTTGATTGGTATGAGCTTCTTGTAGCCAAGATTGATGAGTCTACTCTTTCTTGGACTCAGTTTCGGGGACGATTTGAACTCAAGTTCGTTCCTGAATCTTAAAAAGTTTTATTGACCCGTCGTTTCCTTGAGTTGAAGCAAGGGAAATCTTCTGTTTCTGAGTATGTTGCATCTTTTGAGGCCTTATCTAAATATGGTCTTGAATTCATTAGCACTTCTTACAAGAAGAATTTGAAGTTTGTTTCTGGTCTTAAGAAATACCTTAGGAAGTCTTTGTTGCTCCAGCTTAAGCTTTCTTTCGAGGAATTGGTTGATTCGGCACTTCACCTCGAGACCATCGAGAAGGAGGGTGATAGTGATGTAGATGTTGAGGTTTCTAAGAACCCCAACAAGAGGCCGTTTCCAATTCAGAAGAAGCCTTTTCCTTCTAAGAAGAAAAAGACTGGTGGTCCTACTTCTCAGCCTCAGTCTTCCGGAACACCTTTCGTTCGAAAGTGTTTCAATTGTGGTTCTCCGGATCATATTATTTGAGCTTGTCCAAAGCCTCTCTTCTGCCGCTACTGCAAGAGGGAAGGTCATCGTAGTTCCACTTGTCCCATTGCTCCAAATAATTCTTCATCTGGCAAGTTAAACGTAGCGAATGCTTCTGGAGGTCCTTCTCAATCCAAAGGTATATCTCCATCTATTTTGGAAGGTTTTATTCTATTTCATGATCATAGTATTCGAGTTCTTTTCGATACGGGTGCTTCACATTCTTTCGTATCGAAGAAGCTCGTTGATGATTTGTCTTTGGATGTTTCTTGTATGGTTACTTCTTTAAGGATTGCGAATCCTATTGGGGGATCCCCGACCCTTAGCTTGTTTTGTGATGATATTGAGATTGTTTTATGTGGCTTTTCTTTCCGTGCGAATCTGCACGTTGTTTCTCATTTGGGTTTTGATATGATTTTTGGTATGGATTGGCTAGTAAGATATGATGCCAGGATTATTTGTTCCGAGAGAATTTTATATCTTTGTCATCCTGATTTGCCTTCTCAGTTATCTCTTGTTCTTCGGGATGTGGATAATTCCGAGATGGCTTTATATTCTTTTGATTCGCGAGATGATGATGATATATCTCGTATTCCTATTGCTTGTGACTTTTCAGATGTTTTTGAGCCTGTATCGGGTTTGCCACCCAAGCGGGCAATTGAGTTCCGCATTGATCTCATTCCAGGCGCGCAGCCAGTTAGTCGTCCTCCCACGAGGATGTCTACAAAGGAAAATGAGGAACTCAAGAAGCAGCTTTTAGAGCTTGAATCCAAGCAGTTGATTCAATCTAGTTTTTCTCCGTGGGGATCCGCGGTCGTCTTTGTGAAGAAGTCTGGTGGAACTCTTAGGCTTTGCATTGATTATCGCAAGCTTAACGAGTTGACCATTAGAAATAGATATCCTTTGCCTAGGATCGATGATATGTTTAATCTATTGAGTGGTGCTAAGGTCTTTTCTCAGCTTGACCTTGCCACAGGTTTCCATCAGTTACGAGTCGCGGAGGATAGCATACCTCTTACCGCTTTCCGCACTCGTTATGGTTCTTTTGAGTGGCTCGTTATGCCGTTCGGTTTGACGAACGCTCCTGCTTTCTTCGTCGATCTCATGAATCGGGTATTCCAGGAATATCTCGATAAGTTCATGCTTGTCTTCATTGATGATATCCTTATTTATTCTAAGTCTGAAGCTGAGCATGCTAATCACTTGAGAATTGTCTTGAGTACTCTTCGTCATCATCAGCTTAGAGCCAAATTCTCCAAGTGCCACTTTTGGGAGAATAAGGTTAAGTTCTTAGGCCATGTTGTATCTTTCGATGGCATTTCTGTCGATCCCTCAAAGATCGAAGCCATCCAGAATTGGAAGAGGCCTGAGAATGTTCATGAGATTCGTAGTTTCCTTGGATTGGCGGGTTACTACCGTCGGTTCATTAAGGATTTTTCCCGTGTTGTGCTTCCTCTTACTTGCCTTACTCGGAAAGGCATTCGTTTTATTTGGTCCGACAAGTGTGAAGCTTCCTTTCTGTCATTGAAAGAACTTCTCACAAATGCTCCTATTCTAGTGGTTCCCGAAGGGAATCATGATCTTGTTGTCTACACCGATGCTTGTGGTAGTGGTCTCGGTGTTGTTCTTATGCAGAAGGATTGGGTAGTTGCTTATGCTTCTAGGCAACTGCGTCCGAATGAAGTTCGCTATGCCACTCATGATCTTGAGTTAGCCGCCATTGTCTTTGCTTTGAAGATTTGGCGACACTATTTATTGGGCGAGCGCTTCATTCTCTATACCAATCATAAATCTTTGAAGTATTTGTTCACTCAGAAGGAACTCAATATGAGACAACAACGTTGGCTCGAGTTTCTTGCCTCCTATGACTTTGATATCCAGTATACCCCTGGTATGGGTAATCGTGTTGCAGATGCGCTTAGTCGCAAACATTCGACTGTTGTTTCCATGATGCTAGCCGAATGGAATGTTCTTGAGACTCTATCTTTTTGTGAAATTCGTGATCGTGATTTACCTTCTGATTCTTCGATAGCACTATTCAGTTTAGATGCACGACCCTCTTTGTTGGATCGTATTGCCGATGCTCAGCGGCGTGATCCTGATTTGTTGTATTTTATTCAGCTTTGTGAGTCTGGATCTTGTGATGAGGCGTTGCAAGATCTTAGCATTGATTCTCATGAGTGTCTTCGTAAGAAGAACCGTCTCTTTGTGCCTTTTGACTTTGCACTTAGGCATGACATTCTTGATGATTGCCATCGTTCTAAGTATACTATTCATCCCGGTAGTAGCAAGATGTATGACGATATGCGTCGTCTTTATTATTGGGAAGGCATGAAGCGCGATGTGGCGAGTTATGTGAGCAATTGCATAACTTGTCAGCGTTTTAAGGCCGAGCATCAGAGTCCTTCGGGTCTTCTTCAGCCTCTTGAGATTCCATTGTGGAAATGGGATCAAGTTTCTATGGATTTTATTGACGGCCTACCTCGTTCGAGATCCGGTCATTCTAGTTTTTGGGTTATTGTTGATCGCCTCACTAAGTCTGCTCATTTTGTCCCTATTAAGTCTAATAGGACTGCTTCGCATTTGGCTAAGTTGTATGTCAAGGAAATCGTGAGACTTCACGGTGTTCCTAGTTCTATTGTGAGTGATCGTGATCCTTTATTCACGAGTCATTTTTGGAAGAGTCTTCAGCAAGCTTTGGGAACAAAGCTTAATTTTTCTACAGCTTATCATCCGCAGTCTGACGGACAGACTGAACGGGTGAATCGTATTTTGGAAGATCTTCTCCGTATTTGTATTTTTGATTTCGGTGGTAGTTGGGAGGATAATCTACCTCTTGTAGAGTTCTCCTACAACAATAGTTTTCAGTCTGGTATCGGTATGGCTCCTTTCGAAGCCTTATATGGAAGGCCATGTCGATCACCTTCTTGTTGGTTAGAATCTGGTGAGAAGCTTATTCTTGGTCCAGATTTTGTTCGTGATTCTTCTAAGAAGATTGATCTTATTCGATTGAGAATGAAAGAGGCACAGAGTCGTCAGAAATCCTACGCGGACAACCGTAGGAAGCCCCTCGAGTTCTCAATCGGTGATCTTGTTTTTATTCGTGTTTCTCCTTTGAAAGGGGTTATGCGTTTCAGTACGACTGGGAAATTGGCTCCTCGTTATATAGGACCGTTTTCTATTACTGAACGTATTGGCCCTGTGGCTTATAGAGTTTCACTTCCAGCTCATTTATCTGGCATTCATGACGTGTTCCACGTCTCGCAACTTCGGAAATGTCTTCGGGAGTCGGATTCTGTTATTACTTCTCCTGATTTGTAAGAGCTTGAGATCTCACCGGACTTATCTATTGTACAGCAACCTATTCGCGTGCTTGACACGGAGGTGCGACACCTTCGGAATAAGGACGTGCCGCTCGTTAAAGTTCAATGGTCCGCTAATCCCAATGACTGTACTTGGGAAACCAAAGAGTATATCGAGCGATCTTATCCAGGTTTTCTATCCTTGCTTCGTAATGGTAAGTCTATTTCTGTATCTCAAGTTTAGTCTTTCTTTTGTATGTTGTATGTATGTAGTTGTTACAAATATCGTCTCTAGGAATTGTGGGGTCGCAATTTTGTAAGAAGGGGAGATCTGTAACAACCCGCATGAATAACGATTTTTGTATTTAAATGTTTGATTTAAATATAGCGTTGTTATTCGGATTTTGGGGTCCAAAATGTTACTTTCTGCAAATGGCCGAATTGGAACTCGAAACTACCTCCATTGGTTCCAAAATGGCGTTTGCGACCTTTTTGAGTATAATCTTTGATATGTTTGGAGTTTGTGAAATTTTGGCTACTTTTTCTATTGGGTTTGGGGTTGGGTTCAGCCCACTAGCTCACTTAACCCCCTAGCTCAACCCTTCTCTTCATTTCATCTTCATTTCATTTCTTTCTCAAGCTAAAACTGAAATGGTGGAAGGGAAAGAGAAATAGAAATTAGCAAGCCCTAGTTTCTCCTTTGTATCTTGATTTCTTGCTCCAAATTCATAGAGAATCCATTGGTAAGTTTATCTCCATCTTCTCTATCTCTTCTCCTCTTCAGTTTCAGTAATTTTCCTAACCCTAACTTAGGAAATGCTTGCTTTGATTCTAGATTGAAACTTGTAGTGTTGAAGTGGAGTGTGGTTGGTTGATTCCTTGATTTTGTGCTTCTTCATCATCTTTTTTGTGAGGTTAAAAGGTGAGTTTTGAACTCACATCTACTTCTCTTGATTTCATTGATGTTGGGTATGAATACCTAGCACTTGTTCATATGCACTTGCTTTTAGTTTGGATTGAATTGGTGAATATCCAAATTTTTAGTGTTTGGGTTAAATTCTTGAAATCCTAACTTTGATGTTTTGATCATGCTTTTGGTGATGAATCGAAGTGTTTATAGGGCCGGGTAGCCGTTAGGCGTAAACCCCTAGCGTCCGTGCTCGTCCGGTTGAAAGTTGGGAGAGTTTGCACTTCATTTGTTATAAGTAGGAAATGTAGGAAATTGGGTTCAGTCGACTGGATTCTCTGTTCAGTCGACTGAGCTGAAGCCCAAAATTTCTCTGAACAATTTTCAGTCGACTGAACAGGGATTTTCAGTCGACTGACCTGCTCCTGTTTTCCTGTTTTGCCTATTTATGCTTATTTTGATTGGTTTTTCGGATTTTATCGATTCATGTTGGTTCTTAGTGGTTGTTATTGCCTCTTTGACTTTGATAACTTATTTTTGACTTCATCCACGGGTTTTTATAAAATCATCTTTCTAATCATATTAACTGCAATTTATAAATTCTATTTAAACACACGCACAATTTCGCACTTCGAGCGAAGTGGAAGGATGATTAAATGGTTGGGCAAAACACGGACCATGAATCTGTGCGTTTATCTTTCCGATTAATCTCCGACCTATTCGATTGATCGTTTTGACCTTCGGGTTTGGGTTACCGATGATATGAGGTAAATTTGTACTGCTTTGAGTGTGAAATAAACTAACGGATAGTAAACCGTTTAGTGCGAACGGGTGGATATGGGACTCACGTTACCACTTTTCGGATTCCTCTCTGTGAGTTTGTGACACATGCTGCCTTTGGGATAGTGTCTTCGGACTGTCTCCTCTGGCTTGTTTCCTTTAAATATCGCCTTTGGAGTTGGCCCTTTGCCCCGACTCGAAAAATATATGGGGTTGGCGGTTGTCTTTAGTATTACTTTCGGAGTGGTTTCTTCACCACCGCTCAAGAGATATTGGAGTGGTTTCTTCACCACCGCTCAAGAGATATTGGAGTGGTTTCTTCACCACCGCTCAAGAGATAACGGAGTGGTTTACTCACCACCGCTCATGATGTTTCATTGATATGTATATTCCCTTGGTATCGCCCTTCGGTGTTGGTCTTTTTGAGCCGCATGGAGTATAGCGATTACCTTGTGGAACTTGTATACCTTATTGGTATTTGTTATTTGCCATTTGGCTTATTTTGGGATAATTGTATCCTTTGTTTCTATATGTTGCTGATGATACGAGGCTGGTTCTATATGATTCATCTCTTGTTGATGATTGTGTTATCTCCCTTAGAGATATTTATTATACTGTATGACCTTGCATGTTTATTGTTGTTCAGTTTATCTAACTGATTTGTTATCTAGACTGACCCGTGTATTTTATACTCGGGTCAGACCGAGATGTTTCAGGTTAGGTGCTTTTGGACTTAGCCTATTTTGCTTCCGCATGGACTATTCGCTAGCTTCTTTTTGTTATAGCGTCTTTTGTAGTCTTTATCTGTTGTAACTCTGATTTATACTCTTTCATCTCGTCTGTATATTGTGGTCTCCTGTACCACTTGACATGTATTATTTTGTATACTCTGTTGTGTATCTGTTTATGTGTATATTATGATCGACTGTTCTATGATGTTAATTACATTTGAGTTGTTATATTTTCTTCTGATAGATCCTATAGCCATTGTAGTTTTGCTTTAAATATTTATTGAATAGGTCGAATTGTTTGTGATTCTACTTTTCGACGTATTTAGTGAATAGTTAAGGTAAGATTACACATGGTCGCTTCCATTATACTCTATTGTCCGCGTTAGCCGACAGTATTATCTATATAATACTCTCTGTTAACGAGGCTCTCGGAGTGGGGCGTCACACCTTCAGCTCCTTCGAAGGCTTTGTTGATGCTATCATCTTTTGTACATCCTTCTCTTATATTCAACTTGGTGACGACAAGGTTAAAGTGAGAATGGATGGTAACAACTGGGTACCTACATAGCGCAACAAATAAGTATACTGGGTACCAAAGGTGTAGGGCGCTCGTCACAATAGCTTAGTATACTTATGATTCAAGATTTAATCTTTTATTACTATTTTTTTTGTTATAATTCACGCTTTTGTAAAATATGACCACACTCAGAACATTTGAAACTAGGTTTTATTTTCTAAATTTTGAAAGCTAAAGTTTGTGCGTGTATACAAAATGTGATAATAAAGGGGATGACCGAGATGTAGTTATGTGTGTATACAAAATATGTAGTTGTGTTGGTTTGTTCTGTTAATACACATAATATCATATATTGTTTTTGCTTTTCCTTTTGTATTCAATTTAGGTGGTAGACAATTAAGGGAATGACATAGATGCAGTTATTCCTAGACTTATGGCTGTAGGAGATGCAAGAGAAGCAGCTTGTGCAATGGTTCATTGAGCAAACCGCCTTGATGCAAATTCTCATCTTAACATTGTAGTCTTTTGAAGAGGTTATGCATTCAAACTGTTAGAAATTAGCAGGCTATGTAATTACCATCGTTCTAAATTCCGATCGACGCGTTAGAATCCTACCCGTCTCGGTCCGGTTTTGGCGTGTATCGGACTAGAATTTGGTCAGAATATCGTTCTGATGTTGTGATGTATAAGAAAACAGAAAATGTCAGAAAATAATCACCTCTTCACGTTTCTTCATCTCAAATTCATCGTAGCGCAGTGATCTTCGAATAATAGAGTTAGAGCGTCGGTGGCAAGGAAATAAAATTAGGTTTGGCCTCTCGTCAAGAGTTTGATTAGCGATATGCGATATTAGGGTTTTTCTTTCTGTTGTTGTTGATGAATGAAGTCGAGCTTTGGATGAGATGGTACAATGGGTAGGGTTCGGTCCGGGTATTATAAAACCCAGACCCGAGTCCAATTACAATAATTAAAACTCGAGCTTGGCATGGCCCGAACCCTCAAGGTATTTCATCCCAATATCGAAGCCCAGCCCATCGGGCTTTTTAAGTCCACTGCGTAATAACTGTATACCTAACTCGGAATATTTATGTTAAAACCATATTTTAAAACTGCAACTTTGGTAAAACTTGTATACAAACAATGTTAACATATAAATTGGGCGGTAATGTAGTTAAGCTCATAAAAAAAATATGCAAAAAAATCAACATGTAAACAAGCAAAATGCTAAATAAATAACATACACACTCATGTTTTGATACGATGGAAATTTAATAGCCAGGTTGGGCTCTAACCGTGCCGAGTTTTGATAAAACCGTACCCGACTCAGATCGGGCCTGAGTCAAGCTTGGGCAGTAAAAGGTAAAACCCATACCCGCATAAATCGGACCAGGCTCGGGCGAAAAGTCGTACCATTGACAGGCCTAATGTAAGGGTAGGGAGCAAATTAGGCTAGGTTTGATTGTAATATGTTTAGTTCGTTTTTAAAATATGTATTAACTACTAATTGCATGATATGGAACTAGTCACCATGGTATTATTAGTATAATTTCATTTAGTTTTAAGACGTTTGGTTTTTTAATTGGACCTACAACTAATAATTTGTAGGGATTTAATGTTTATTTTGCCTGTTTTGGGTGATATTTAATAAATATGAAAGGATTTGTTGTTTATTCTATTTAATCCAAGATAAAGACAACAACTACAACACATATAATGGTCAATGGTGATCCTGTCAATGGATACGCAAAAATCCTAAATCTTTCTGCATTTGAAAAGAGAATAAATACCTGATAATCGAAAAGATGGATGCAGACATGGATACAAAGGCATCCGCATTCAAAGTTATCCTTTTGGTTTTTATCGAGATGTGTATTTTAGTACAATGGAAATTGCCTATTTATTATTTTATTAAGTTAATAGTTTATAACTTTATCAATACTATTTATTATCATTATATTTATCGATTTTAGACACTTTTATAATTAATGAGATTGAAAATAATTTGTGATAAACCCAAATTTTCTGTTTATATTTCTTAATGTATCGATCGTTAGTGGATATGATAATTATCCGATATTGCCTATATCCATATCTGCCGATGCGGAATGTCCGTTGATAGACCTAGTCAAAAAAATAATTTTTGATATTAAAATTGTTATCTGTTGCATGTTTAATTATTCAAAATATATATCTTGTAATTCGAAGTATCTATTGTGAATTATTGCTAGCATTGTGTGTTTATTAACGTGCTTATACGGAAAAAGGAAGCGGAATTTGCAAATCGGAACTAAACTGGAATTTTCAAAATTTCCGGGACGGAATTCCAAAATTCAACAACGTTTGGAATGGAAATGGAAAACGGAATTTTGAACCTTGGTAATTACAGTTAAATTTAACTTATTTTTATTTTTAATGCACATATCAATATCTCATTCTTAAATAAAAAAATAACTCCTGAAATTTCTTTCCGCTAAGCACAACCAACTGCAGAACATCACCATAACAAAAATCAACAAGTCAACTGATTCCATTCTATTCTTTCAACCAACAAAATATAACAGCAGATCACAAATTCTTGAAAATTACATGACCAAATAGACATGCAAATTACAATTATCGGAGCCAATGAAGACATGATCAGACTCGTGATGTTATAAAATAATATACTATATCACCTCCTTGAAATATTACCAACTAATGCTAAAGTGGAATCTAACAAATTCGAGTAACACAAGTGATCCAGTATACCTTTCCATTTGGCTTAGGCAGTGCATATGTGTGGTGAATCCCATTTAAAATGCTAGATATGCGTGAAGGAGTTAGCGACGGATGATTGGAATGTGGAAACAAATTGGGAAGACCTTCAGGCATGGATTGCAAAGATAGTGATTTGTCGCAGATTCTGAATTTCCAAGACTTGAATTTATTGGGGATTTTGTGGTTCGAGGCGAATTTGATGGCAATTGCGATGAAGATAATGCTGTACTTCTAACTTTAAGGATCTATGAAATAGATTCTTTTAGACAATAGTTCAATCCACCAGGTAAAAATGGGTTATCAAACTATCGACTTTCAGGATTCAATAAAGCCCTATAATAGCGTAATCGGATTCAAAGTTTGTACGCCTTTGATCCGACCAAGAACACTTTAGTAATGGTTTCTGATGATGCAATTTGTATAGAATAGAACGAAGAGGAAGAAGAGAGCAATTCTGCGACATTTTCTGAGTTTGCAACACCTTGAAGGCGTCACAAAACAAAGTAATGGTGGCGCAGTTTTTTGTGACACTTTCTGGCATCACAAAACTGCTCTGTGAAGAAAAAGAAGATTCAGAATGCTCTCTAATGTTTTCTGGGCATCACTATTTATAGTGGTAGAGAGGTGCCTATTCATTAAGCGTCACAACCGTTTGCAACGATTCACAACTATTACAAATGGCTTTATCCATTCAATATTTAAACGTCATGTCTATTCATTTCTTTTAATGTTTAGAAAACGTTACAAATTTCCCGCAACTTATCCAAATTCAGGAATTTCGGTTTTGGGTCCTTAACGGCTTAAATCTGGCCCGTTATTGTTCATATATGATCCAAAAATATTTTCGGATTCGAACCCGAAACCCATACCTGACCCGGAACGGTTCGGTTCGGCCGGACGGATGGCGGCGGCGTGCGTGTGGTATTGCATGACTTCTCTCCTCACAACAAAGCAAACATGTGGGAGCCCCAAGGCCCCAACATCCACATGAGAAGCTATATTTATAAATATATATTGCATAATTTTCTAGCATGTGGGACTAATTTCTTTCTTCTTCCCCCTTTACTTCTTCTCTTTCAAATCAAAACTCAAAGCCCCAAAACTATATATTTGAAAATTTTACAACTATCTCCCCCAATTTTCAAAATAACTAAGACGACTGAATCACTAGAGTGACTTCCTACGTAACCAAGTGGGATCAAGCCTATGTAGTTCTAAGATCAAGTTTTGCATCATCGTGAAAACCAACACATAAATAAAAGGACTCTTTTGGATTTGAACCTTTACTTAGTGTAAACCATTCAAAGCCTTATCGAGATTCTACGGTGAACGAATCTTGAACCAAGTATCCCTAATGATAAAACCGGAACAATCATACATGTTGATTTCCTTAGGTAAAGAGTTCTGTATTGCTCAGCACGTTAATGGCCATGTGCTTAAATCCTGGTTCATGAGTCTACTTAGAAAGCGATCTTACTTTCCTGGGAAACAACCTAATTTCTATACTCATATAGGTAAGTCTCTTAAGGTGTTTATGCAATACACCTTTTAAGGTTTTTAGACTTATTAAGGATATATATCCATCCTTTGTTCTTGCAGAATCCAACACTAAATATTATAGGATTATCGATTTAGTGTTCCATAATAATTCTCTTAACTTGTTGGTACCCATTGAACTTTGTCTATCATTTTCAAGTCATAAGTTAGGTTTCTGTTAAGGATGATCAAGCTTCATTCACAGACCTTAGTCCCATTTCTTATGACTTTATAGAAACCATTGCCTTTGGAAGACTCTTTGTAAGTGGGTCAGCCAAGTTGTTCTTCATTTTTATGTAGTCTACAGTTATAACTCCTCTTTTGAGTAACTGTCTCACCATTTGATGTCTTAGACTCACATGTCTAGACTTTCCATTATATGTCTTATTAGACACATTGTATATCATTGCTTGATTATCACAGTTAATCAAGACTACTGGAGATGGCTTCTTCCATAAAGTGATTTCCATTAATAAATTCCTAAGCCATTTCGCTTCTTTACATGCATCTGCTAATGCATTCAATTCTAACAACATTGTTGAGTCAGAAATACAGGTCTGCTTCTTGGAAGCCCAAGACATAGCAGCGCCTCATAATGTAAAGATCCATCCAGTAGTAGACTTGGATTTGGATTCTACATTTTTCCAGGTTGGATCACTATATCCTTCTATTACAGCTGGATATCCTTTATAAGATAAACCATATTCAATGGTTCCTTTCAAATAAGCTAAAACTCTGGAAATAGTTTTCCAATGTTCGAAAGCTAGATTGCTCATAAAATCGACACGGTACACTTATAGCATGTGCGATGTATGGTCTAATGCAATGCATAGCATACATAAGACTCCCAATAACACTAGAATACTCTAGTTGAGAGATAGTACGTCCAGTGTTCTTTTCTAATTTAATACTAGGATCTAAAGGAATTAGTGCTGGTTTGTCATCGTAATGACCATACTTTTGTAGGAATTTCTCTATGTAATGAGATTGAGTTAGTAATAACTCCACCTCTTTCCTAGCAATTTTAATTCCCCAGATTACATCAGCCTTTCCTAGATCTTTCATATCGAATTTAGAAGACAGAAACTTTTTAGTTTCATTCACACAAGATATATTGGAAACAAATATTAGCATGTCATCAACGTATAAACATATTATAACACTACTGTTGTTATCCGGTTTGCTATAAATACATTTATCAGCATCATTAACAATGAATCTGTATGACATTGCAACTTTATCAAATTTCTCATGCCATTGCATGGTAGCTTGCTTCAGGCCATAAAGAGATTCCATTAATTTGCAAACTTTCTTTTCTTGGCCTGGGGTTTTGAAACCTTCAGGTTGTTCCATATATATCTCTTCTTCTAAATCTCCATCTAGAAAAGCAGTCTTTACATCCATTTGATGTATGACTAATTTATGAATTAATGCAAATGCAATTAAACAGCGTATAGAAGATATGCGAGAAACTAGAGCATATGTATCAAAGTAATCTACTCCATGTATTTGCTTATATCCCTTAGCAACTAATCTGGCTTTAAACTTATCAATAGATCCATTTGTATTCAACTTTTTATTGAATATCCATTTACATCCTATTGGTTTAGTACCAGGAGGTAAATCAGTTAAAACCCAAGTTTGGTTTAACAGTATGGAATTCATTTCATCATTGATAGCTTCTTTCCATAAATTGAAATCTTTGGAACTCATAGCCTTAGAATAAGTTTTGGGATCGTCATCGACGTTCATTACATATTTAGTCACATTAAGGACTTCGTCCTTACTGCCTTCTACAAGATATGTAATGAAGTCAGGACCATAGTCCTTCTCTATTCTCGCTCTTTTACTTCTTCGTTGTTCAGTATTATTATCTGGTACTGATACTTCCTTACTGTTTTGAGCAGGAACGTAATCGTCGTCATTGATATCATTAGCCATACTATGTTCTGGACTAGATGATCTTAATGGGATCTCAATAGTTTGATTTTCAAAAAATTCTACATCTACAGATTCTATAACTTCTAGGGTGTCAAGAATAAGGAATCTATAAGTTATACTATTAAGTGAATATCCTATGAAAACACATTTAAATGCTCTATTTCCTAACTTTGGTTGTTTAGGGTCTGGTTTTCTAACATATGCTAAGCAACCCCAAACTTTAAGTCTAGTTAGGTTAGGTTTCCTATTAAACCAAAGTTCATAAGGGGAAATATTATTCTTTTTAAGTGGTACTCTATTTAAAATATAACATGCAGATAACATAGCATCACCCCATAGGTTATAAGGTAAATTAGAACTTATGAGCATGACATTAACCATTTCTACTAAAGTTCTATTCTTCCTTTTCAGCAACACCATTTTGTTGTGGTGTATATGGGGCTGTACAATTGTGAACTATACCTTCTTGTTTACAAAACAAGGTGAATTCATTTGAGAAATATTCACCACCACGATCTTAATATAATATTTTAATTTTAACTCCTAATTGTGTTTCGACCTCCGCTTTGTAAATTTTAAATTTATCAAAAGCCTCATCTTTAGTTTTCATTAGATATACATATGCATATCTAGTATAATCATCAATGAATGTTATATAGTATTGGTTACCACCATAGGTGATATGACTTTTTAAGTCACCCATGTCACTATATACCAAATCAAGCAAACCAGTTTTCCTTTCCACAGATTTAAAGGATTTTCGGTGTATTTTTGCTTGAACACATATTTCACATTTAGAGATGGTATCGAAATCACAATTAGAAATTAATCCTAATTTATTCATATTTCTAATGGAATTATAATTAACATGTCCTAATCTACCATGCCATAAATTAATAGGATCAATAATATAAACAGAAGATTTCTTTATTAGATTCAATTTAATCATGCCGTTACAAGAGTATCCCTGTCCAATGAATCTACCATTCTTAGACAACACTAGCTTATCAGACTCATACAATATCTTGAATCATCCTTTGTTAAGAAGGTATCCAGAGACCAAATTCTTACAAAAATCAGGTACATAAAATACATTGACTAATGTAAGAACTTTTCCGGAGGTGAGAGGAAGTTCTATAGTGCCTTTTCCCAAAACTTTGCTTGGAACCTTATTTGCTCTAGTAACTTCGTCGGCTTCTCCTTTATTTTCTTCGTAACTCTTGAACAAATTACGGTCTTTGCAAATTTGAATGGTTGCTCCGGTATCGAACCACCAATCATTATCATTGCTGCTATTGGAGTTTGCCTCTTGCACTCCAGCCACAAGCGAGTCTTCGACCACATTCACTTTTTGTTGTTTCTTCCGCAGACCGCAGTCTCGGGCATAGTGGCCGGGCTTGTTACAAAAATAACAAGCACCTTTCTTTTTGTTGTTGGTTTTGGAATGATTTTTCTTCTTAAACTGTGTCTTATTCTTTGGCTTTAACTTATCAGTAATTTCAACATTATTTGCCTTAGAATGGGACTCAGTTTGCGAATTATCATCTAGATCGCGTTTACGACAGTCTTCTTCAATACGAAGATGACGTTGTAAACCGTCTAAATTATAATCCGTTTCTGCAAGCTTCATCTTTTTCTTATAATCATTCCAACTATGCTAAAGTCTAGAAATTATAACTCCAACAACAAAAGATTCAGGGAGACCAATTCCAACATCTTTAAGTTCATTCACCAACAGTAAGATTTCGCTTACTTGTCCAATAATAGACTTATTAGTGACCATTTTGAAATCCATAAAGTTAGTAATAAGAAACTTTTTATCACTTACCTCAGATATGCAGTACTTATTCTCCAGTGCAGTCCAGAGTGCCTTTGCTGTTTCCAAGTTCCTATGAGCATTGTAGACTAGAGTAGATAGCGCATTTAGAATATAGCCTTTGCATAGAAAATCGTCCTCTTTGTGCTTTGCATGTTTAGCCTTTAGAGTAGCATCATCCTTATCAGTTTCCTCCGGGATATCTTCCAAGCCATCTTCCAAAATGTAGAACAACTTGACAGTGACCAAGAAAAATTTCATCGTCTCTTGCCAATGAGTGAAATTATCGCCATCAAAACGCTCTAATCGAGTTAGATGCTGATCATAACTTGTAGAGCGCTCGAACCTTCCATAGTTGAAAACTATTGTCTGAAATTTATTGTGGATTTTGCAGTTCGAGGCGAATTTGATGGCAATTGCGATGAAGATAATGCTGTACTTCTAACTTTAAGGATCTATGGAATAGATTCTTTCAGACAATAGTTTAACCCACCAGGTACAAACGGGTTATCGAACTATCGACTTTCAGGATTCAATAAAGCCCTATAACAGCGTAATTAGATTCAAAGTTTGTACGCCTTTAATCCGACCAAGAACACTTTAGTAATGGTTTTTCATGACGCAATTTGTATAGAATAGAACGAAGAGGAAGAAGAGAGCAATTTTATGAAGTTTTCTGAGTTTATAACACCTTAGAGGCATCACAAAACAGAGTAATGGTGCCGCAGTGTTTTGTAACACTTTTTGGCGTCGCAAAACTGCTCTGTGAAGAAGAAGAAGATTCAGAATGCTCTCTAACGTTTTTTGGGTGTCACTATTTATAGTGGTAGAGAGGTGCCTATTCGCTAAGCGTCACAACCGTTTGCAATGGTTCACAACTGTTACAAACGGCTTTATCCATTCAATATTTAAACGTCGCGCCTATTCATTTCTTGTAACGTTTAGAAAACATTATAAATTTTCTGTCATTTATCCAAATCCTTAACAGGCTGAAATCTGGCCTGTTACTGTTCACATATGATCCAAAAAATATTTTCGAATTCGAACCCAAAACCCATACCCGACCCGACTCGGTTCGGTTCGGACGGACGGTGACGGCGTGCGTGTGGTGTTGCATGACTTCTCTCCTCACAACAAAGCAAACATGTGGGAGCCCCAAGGCCCTAACATCCACATGAGAAAGCTATATTTACAAATAAAATGCATAATTTTCTAGCATGTGAGACTAATTACTTTCTTCTTCCCTCTTTACTTCTTCTCTTCCAAATCAAAACCAAAATCCCCAAAACTATATATTTGAAAATTTTACAACAGAATTGTTGGCACCATTAGGTAACTGTTTGCCTTTCAAATTTGAATCGGTTTTAGCTTTTGTTCGATCTCTTGGACTATAAATACAATTCTTGTCTTTCGGTCTAGCAAAAGCCTAAAGAGAAACATGAATTTTGTGCTGTTATGAATTTCAGTCCAGGTTGTAGAGGCAGTGGGTGTACATTTACGTTGTTATTACCGTCTTGCCATGTTGGTGAGTTCTCGGAATGCACCTTAGAGTGCAATGGTGATGGTGGACCGCTTGGATTACGTGAACCGACACCAGAGTTTTTTGAAGCAGGGTTGTAGATAGAAGTTATGTGTTCTGGACTAACTCTACCAGGGGAAGTTTGTGCAGACGTCAAAACTTTTGAAGGAAATCAACAGCCGACCATGGCAAAAATCTAGGATGGAAATTGTGAGAAAGTGGGGGCATAATTAACATACTTGGTCTTGTAGGTGGACTGGGCACAGAACTTGAAAATTCGCTTGTTGGAACACTTTTAGCTGGTATGTTCAATCTGAAGGGCTCGGCTTCAATAAATTTGGATCTTTGAGAGCTTTTTTATAATGCATAAACGTTGATCTGCCTGATGCTGCATAATCGTGCTCGGGGCCTTTACGAGCAATATGAGAACCAAGTCTTCATCCTTGATCAGTGGCGGTAGCCCAATCTCTACCTTCTCCATTTTCCACTGCCTCGTTCCTCAGACATAATGGTGTTGGGGAAATATCCCTCAAAATCGCTTTAAGAACAAAATCCCAAACTTGCGAAAAAACAAATAGGACCGGATTGATGGTGAGACAAAACAAACAGCAGTTAGTCACCAGCTAGAAGCAATCACAAATCGAGCAATAAAAGAAAGTAACATACTGGAATTATAGTTGTTCCACTATCGCGGGGTAGTGTACATCCACATAGGAAGAGAAGATTTTATTACTTTCCAAGAGGAGAAAATTTTACAAGATTAATAATGGAGAAGAGAATAAGTAATACAACTGAGAGAGATAATTCTACTCATACTAATCTCTGCCTTTATATATATATTATTACTTGATTTGAAGCAATTGATATATGATCATAAATCAATGCCTCTTTACTTCTCCTATTCATACATGAAACATTTATCCATTTGATTTTTTAGTTTTACTCAATTTACACGCGCCTGATAAGATTCTTTCTTTATTCAGCTAATTAGATAATTAATTGATCACATCCATCTTTCAAAATAATTCTTCATCTCACATAGGTGATTTATTCTTGTTTAATGCTATAAAAAAGACAATATATATTTTAGTAATTATCTAAAATATCTTTCAAATCTTCTGCAATTGAAAATATTGTATCACCGAAATCAATCAAATCTTCTGCAATTGAAAATATTGTATCACAAAATCTTACAATCTCTAATCTGATACTATATTTTCCTGAGGCTATCAACTCCACCTACACCTCTTACTCCAGGTAGCTCTCGGATAGGACACCACATATACTTTCTCAATGAGCTTCGGCATAGTCATCGCTCATTGCACTTTGTCAATGAACTCCGACAAGGCCACCATCCGCCAACAAAGTGTTGAAATTTTCCTCTCCAAGCAAGACCTATCAATCTCCACAATGAAAACAAACGTCTCCATCCATCGACTCACTCTCCTCCGTACCACCTTGTGGCACCTAGTACTTCATCAAGCGAATCAAGTTAGAGCAATGCTTGCACATTACAATGGATAACGATTTGGTAAACATATTCACTACAAACTTCTGAAGAAGTACAAGCTTCTCTTCATCCATAGAGACAAGAAAAGACTCTCTCACCTCAATATGCTCCGTTCTTGAGCTGAAAGCTATATTTTCAGCTAAGTGAATTGCACTTTGGCTATTACAATTCACTTCTATACTTTCATATACAAAGGCTAAGTCACACAACAAACACTTCAAATAAAATGCCTCCGTAGCTGCTTCAATCGCAGCTATAAGCTACGCCTCTGTAGTAAACAAAGCCACAATTGTCTGCAATCTCGCTCTTTAACTAATAGATGTCCCACCAATGGTGAATATATAATCTAAGGTTGACTTCCTTCGATCTTTTTCACCGATATATTCAGAATCACAAAATCCAAATAAGCTGAAATCCATATCTCTGCCGGCAAAGACAAGCCCATGGTCTGAGTTCCTCTAAGATATCTGAAAATATACTTAACTACCTCCCGATGCATCTTTCTTAGATTTGACGTGAATCTACTCACCAATCCAACTGCTTGTGCAATGTCACGCTTAGTGTAAACCATGACATACATTAGACTACCAACTGCACTTGCATAGGGAACCTTCTCCATATAAGTCGTGTCCTTCTCTAAGATCAGAGAGCCTATACTAGAAAGTTGTATGTACAAAGGCATAGTGTGCTAATTGTCTTTGCTCCTTTCATGCTAAACCAAGCAAGTACTTTCAGAATATATCCCGTTTGAGTGAGCCATAAAATTCCAAGCTTTCTATCCCTTTAGATTTCCATACTCAAAATCTTCCTTGCTTGTCCGATGTATTTCATCTCGAATTTCGCCTTAGGCTTCAACTTCAAACTACCAATTCAGCTTTATCCTTGGAAGCAATCAACATATCATCTATATACAAGAGTAAATACACCCAATAACCATTCTTCAAATGCTTATAGTGCACACAAGCGTCTCTGATGCTATGATCAAAATAAAGTAAAAACATAAAAGAATCAAACATCTCGTACCGTTGTCTAGGCGACTGTTTAAGTCCATACAATGACTTCTTTAGCTTGTAAACCCAATTATCTTTTCCATCTATGACATATCCGTCTGACCGCTACATGTAATGGTCCCATCTAAGTCTCCATGCAAGAAAGAAGTCTTCACATCAAGTTGCTCCAAGTCATGAACAACAACTATAGCAAGCAAAATACGGATGGAGGTGTGTATCACTACAGCAAAGAAAATCTCATCATACTTCAATCCCTTCCTCTGTAAAAACCCTTTAACAACAAGTCTACCCATGAATCTTCCACCATCATTCACCTTGAACACCCACTTACAACCTAGGGATCGACTTTCTTAAGGAGGAGATACCAAATCCCAAGTTTTGTTCTTCTTCAACGACTCTAGCTCCTCTCCCATAGCGCACATCCACTTCTAACTATCACACGACTTCAAAGCTTCATCAAGGCCAAGCAGATCCTCGTGAATAACTTGTAGGGCATAATCAAACTGATCACTAAGGTAAGGTTTGCATAGTGCTAACCACCATATCTCTCAGGCGGCCTAATAGTCCTACTACTTGCTCGAGTAGGTACAACTTCACCAAAACTCTTTTCAGCTCCACCTTGAACTGAACTTCCTCTAGTCTCATGCACATCACCAATACTACTAGAAGGCACCTATGGACTACTCTGTGATGTCACATCAATTGCATCTATCTCACTCTCAGTAGCATTAACGACTCTACTACTAGGCTGTAAAAATAGAAACCTCTTCCATCTCCTTAGACCTATCAGAAACATCTGATGTGGTAGGTAAGTATTTCTTAGGATTTAACATTGCTGACTCATCAAAAATGACATGTCTAAAATGAAAAATCTTCTTATCAAAAGGGTGCCAAATACGATACCCTTTGATACTATTTGTGTATCCCAAGAGGATGCCTTTATATGCTCTAGCCTCCAACTTAACATCACCTATATGGTGAACATAAACAAGACAGTCAAAAATATTAAAATAACCATGGTACACGGCTTTACCTCTCTACTTCTCTTCTGGAATCTTCCAATCTATGGTTTAGCACGAAATCTAATTAATAATATGCGCTGCATTTGATAGTGCCTCAGCCCAAAAGCCTCTAAATAAGTCCGCCGTCAATCTCAAGTAACGAGTCTTCTCAAGTAAAGTCATATTCATCCTCTCAGCAACCCCATTGTATTGTTGATCACCTGGTGCAGTGAAATGTCTCTTAATACCGTGATGTCTACAAAAGTTACTCCACAGAGAAAAACTCATCGCCGCTATCAGATCTCAGCACCTTTAACTTACCACCAGATTGGTTCTCAACGAGCACCTTCTATGCCTTAAACTTCTCAAAGCTCTCTGATTTCGCCTTCATCACATACACCCAAACTTTCCTAGTAAAATCATCAATAAAACAGATGAAATACTTTGCTCCCAAAATGAAAGCACTAGCAACTGGTCCCCATACATCTGTATGCATATAAGTAAGTACCCTCTTTGATATATGGAGTCCAACTCCAAAGGCTACCATAGTCTGCTTACCTAACACACACTCTTGGTAGAAATCCAACTTGTCAAAGTAACCTTTGATCATCTTCCATCCACGAAGAAACTCTAAACCCTTCTAAGAAATACGAACCAACCTGAGATGTCAAAGTCTGGTGGCATACAAAGCACGAGAACTATTAACTCCAACACACGACTCCCCAAAAACTGCGGTTCCCTTGAGCAAATAAAGATTCTAGAACACAACTCTCTTCATAAGAACAAGAGCACCCCTCAAAACCTTCAAACCAACCTTCTCTAAAGTGACCTTGCACCCCATGGATTCCAACTGCCCCAAAGAAATCAAGGACTTTCGAATACCCCGAACATACCAAACACCTATCAAAGTGCGTATCTCTCTGTTAAACATCATAATCCGCACTGTACCTTCTCCCATGGCTCTACAACTAACATCATTACCCATAAGGATTGCACTTCCCTCTCTGTCGATTAAAGAACTGAAGTAATACCTATTAGGAATCATATGAAAAGACGCTTTCGAATCAAGCACCCAATGGTTTGATACATCTGATACTGTTGCAAATAGCACATCATCAGGTACATCCTTCTCCACCGCAAATGACGAAGAACCATCTTCTTCCTTCTTCTTCTTCTTCTTCTTCTTCTAATACAGACGGTTCTTTTCCAATGACCTGATTTCTTACAATGGTGACATTTTCCATCCTTAGACTTTCCTCTTAATTATTATCGGACTTTCTAGATTTGAAACACTCCCTAGAATTTCAATTCTTCTTGTCCTCTCTCCCTCTCTACGCAAATAGGCATTGATTACTACTTCCTCTTCTACCTTTACCCATCTCCTTCATCTGATCCCTTAATTCCTCAAATAGAACATCCGACTTCACATTTTCAACGGTCAATGTATCTCTCGTAAAGATAAGGCTGTTACCGAAACCTGTGTAATGCTTCGGAAGGGAAGACAAGAGCAATATAGCCATATGTCTTCATCTACCTTCAAATCCATGGTCTTCATCTCCAACACTAGATCATCAAAGAAACTCAGATGCTCTTTGATAGAAGTACCATCACTCATCCTCATGGTGAAAAATGTCTTCAATCCCTTTCGAAGATGTTGAATGAAAGGCTTGCACGCATGAACCAATCCCTTCAAAATAGAAGGTTTTGTCGCTTTCAATTTACTACTTGGAGAATTGATTCCAATACACTTTTCAAAATCATGGATAAGCCTTTCAAAATGGTTGGAGTATTTAGAAAGAATAATGAAAATCCCACATGAAGGCCAAGAGTCCTTTCGGTAATACCTAGTTGTCACATTCTATTCTTTTAAAGGAATGTGAAAGGTCACTTGCAACAGTATAGTCACACGAAACGAAGCGTATTTCTACCACCCTTTCGAACAGTCGAAAGCAATCTAGTAAAAAGTAAAGAAAAAGAGGCACTCAAACATTAATGGCGGTGAATGTTAGTCAAGGCGATCCTTTCGACTGGGTTGAAAATCCGGAATTGAAAGGTGGAGGCGCAAGAATGGATGAGAAAGCCCAAAGGGAAAGCCTTTTGATACGGTCAAAATTAGGTGCATTGAAAACTAAAGGAAGACCTTTCGACCATGCCGAAAGAGTGCACACGGAAGGTTTTTGGAAGACCGTCCTAAAGGATGGGCGCGAAAGGGGGCCAACCTGCCTCTATAAATATGACTGTAGGGGTCCGATTTTGGGACCCGAATTTTGGAAATTTTAAGTTCTTTCTACTTCTATTTCTAAGCAAATCAAATCTTTCTAACCCTAAATTAATTTTGGGAAAAATTCTTTTACTTGTGACTCAATTTGGATTAATGTGAATAAAGAAAGCACATGGATCTAACAAAGATTTGGATTATGAGGGAGATCATTTCGATCATTAGTTTGTCTAATGATCAATTGCACATGATGCTAGCTTATCTTCTTAATACTTTTGTGTCTATACAATGCCATGGATCAACTTGGATAATATGCGTACAATTCACATTATCATCACATTTAATGATATTTAATGATAAACAAAAACGATGATGATGTTTCGACCTTAATAAGTTCACGGAACTTATGATATCCAAGATGATTTTCCATCGCATATATTAAATAGAGCTTGCATATTGTACATTAATCTACTTAAAAAGAGCAAGGCCCATTTTGACTTGGTCGAAAGGGACGCTTCGAAAGGGATCTGATGTGTAAATGATAAGCAATGCTCTATGGATGAATTCCTTCGAAAGGTATACACACACTATAATATATACAACCCTTACGAAGGAGTTCAATCCAAAAGAGCATAAACAGTTGAGTCCAAAAAAAAAACCTCTCCCTAAAGATAGAATTGTCTTTTCAACATTGTCGAAAGGATTGAATGTCTGACATGAAAAACTACTTTCGACTCACCTAGAAAAGAGGTTTCAAATGAGGTGCTTTCTCCTTGACCTTCATTTCAATAAGGTTGATTGGATTTGCTAATTACCATAAATATTTACATTAGACTACCCTCCAAAAGTAAGTTATCCAAGTCAAATCAATCAAAAGTGGGTTTCGAAGGGAGTGATCACTTCTAATAATCTTCTTTTGAAGTGTAAATGATATTTCTGGTTAATTACATAGGTTTGGGGATGTTGATAAGTTTTCACGTTAACTTTTTTGTCACTAGAAGGAGGGCTCGAACCTCCGACCCTGTGGTTAACTTATAGACTAATTATGAATTGTCTAACTTAGTGTAGAAAATGAAATCCAAAAGGCTCAGTCAAACAGATGAAGAGGCTGTACACACCACAACTTTAGAAGAGAACGTAGCACCAACTTTCAACATAGAGGGAGTTATGCAAGGGCAACCATCGATCCCATCTCAACATGATGACAATGACACCAAAATAAAGCACTTGGAACAAAAATTGCTAGAAATGTAGGAGCTTCTAAAAGCAGCATTGTCTCAAAAATCTTCCAAGATAGCAAAACCAAAGAATGGAGATGAGGTGGTCTCTCCAAGAAGAAATTTGAAGGGTTATACAAATGAAGACAGGAAAAAAATCGACTTGACATCTTCAAAAAAGAAAGAGTGTCCTCCAACTAAATTCGATCATCACAGTAAGGTATTGGACAAATCACTCGGGCAGTCCGAAAGCACCAAAGGAGTATAATCTAAACTGGAAAAGTTATCAAGATACTGAAGCTTATCTGAAAGACCTAGTAGAAGAAGCAATTGAGGACATGCTGAATGCTAAGGGGAAGAGGATCTTGGACGAAAGAGAAAATGATAATGAACGAATGGTGCCTTTCATAGATGAAATCATGTCAACGGTCATCCCATCCTATGTAAAGATCCTAACTCTGAAGTACTATGGAACTACAAACCCGGATGATTACTTGATGACTTTCAGTAGCCAAATGGATCTGTATCATGCTTCTAGAGCCGTTCGATGCAGATTATTTCCAGTAACGCTTCAAGGAGCCGCCGCTAAATGGTATCAATAATACCATGAAAAGATAATCTATTCAAGGAAGCAATTTTCTTATGATTTCTCTGTCCAGTTCTATATATGCAAGGACCCAACAATCGATTACACTATTTTGGCCAACATTAAGCAGAGACAGGGAGAGTCTTTAGGAGATTATCTTAAAACATTCAACACAAAACATTGAAAGCTAAAGACATGATATTTAATGATATTTAATGATAAACAAAGATGATGATGATGTTTCAATCTTAATAAGATCATGGAACTTATGATATCCGAGATGATTTTCCATCGCATATATTAATTAATGCTTGCATATTGCATATTAGATCTACTTAAAAATAGCAAGGCCCCTTTCGAATTGGTCGAAAGGGACGCTTCGAAAGGGATCTGATGTGTAAATGATAAGCAACGCTCTATGGATGAATTCCTTTGAACGGTATACACACACACACTACAATGCATACAACCCTTATGTAGGAATTCAATCTAAAAGAGCATAAACAGTGGAGTCGAAAACAAACACTTCTCCCTAAAGACAGAAAGGTCGTTTTGACATTGTCGAAAGGATTGAATTTTTGACATGAAAAACCACTTTCGACTCACCTTGAAAAGAAGTTTTGAATGAGGTGTTTTCTCCTTAATCTTCTTTCAACAAGGTTGATCGGATTTGCTAATTACCATAAATATTTCCATTAGACCACCCTCCAAAAGTAAGTTGTCCAAGTCAACACAATCGAAAAGGGGTTTCGAAGGGAGTGATCACTTCTAATAATCTTCTTTTGAAGTGTAAATGATATTTCTTATTAACTACATAGCTTTGGGGATGTTTACAAGTTTTCTTGTTAAAAGTAAAACTGATCAATCAGCTAATGTTTTCTGAATTTCGGTTAATATGGTTTTATGTAATAATAATATAGGCTTTTAAAGAAAATGCAATAATGTTACAAGAAATTTATATAAATTAAATAAGTTTATAATATTAAATCTTATAAATTAAGTTTTATAAAAATTAACTAAGTTTATAATAATAATAATAATACATTAACTAATTTCGTTGTAATAATAATAATAAATCAAAAAATATTAACCAAGTTAACTAAGCAATATAAAAAATTAACCAAATTTATATAACGGTAATAATCATCATCATCAACATAAATTAACTAAGAAAATAAAAATTAACATCATTAATTGAGTTTTATCACAATAATAATAATAATAATAAATTTACTAAGTTCATAATAATAATAATAATAATAAATAAAATATTAACAAAACTAAGTTTTCTAGAGAAATGTGTGATACTCAAAATTAGTGGAGAGCACACGTGTGTATGTGTGTGTGTATATCACTGAAAACGAAGGTGCTGCCAACATGCCTAGCAGGTAACTAATCATAATACAAAAACAATAAAAAAAGGACTCATATACATTTAGAATGAGCTCCGACAAGGCTACCGTTCATTACACCTCAATATCGAGCTTCGGCAAGGCCACCGCCCAGTAATGAGGTGTTAGAAGTACCCAAAAAATCCATAATGCAACCCAGTGTGGATGAGATCGATAGACAGTTCTAGCCGAGAAAGAACACCTCACTACAAACTTGGAAAATCCAGAATTAAAGCTTCTTTGACTGATGTATGTTTTATAAAAACTAACTAAATTTATATAATAATACTAATAATAATATAATAATAAATTAACTAGGCTAGATGTTCATTAGCTATCAAATTTTCTTTATTTTATTAGTATTTGTTTGGGTCTAATAATAAACAATGAACAAGATTTACCAAGTTCATATAATAATAATCAAAATTAACTATTTTATAACAACAACAACAATAATAATAAATTAACTGAGTTTATAATAATACTAATAACAATAATAATAGTAAATTATAAAATATCAACCAAGTTAACTAATTTTTATGAAAATTAACTAAGATTATAATAATTAACTTCTTTAATTATGTTTTGCAAAAATTAAATAAGTTTATAAAAATTAACTTAGTTTATAATAATAATAATAATAACAATAATAATAATTTAACTAATGTTTATGATAAATCACAAAGTTTATAACACTAATAATTTAACTAATGTTTATGAAAATTAAACAAATTTATAATAATACTACTACTAATAACAGTAACAAAAAAAAATCATAATAGCATTATTAACAACTAACAAACTAAGTTTATAAAGATTAACTAAGTTTCATAACAATTAACTAAGTTTATATTAGTCACAATAACAACAACAACTATAATAATGATAATACCAGTACTAATAAATTTTAAACTTAACTGAGTATAGAATAATAAAAATAACAATAATGATGATGAATGATAATGCATTAACCAATTTAACTAAGTTTTATAAATTTTAACTAAATTTATAATAATAATAATAATAATAATAATAATAATAAATTAACCGATTTATAAAAATTAACTTCATTAACTAAATTTAATTAGAATTAAAAAAGTTTATAAAATTAACTAAATTTGTAATAATAATGAACTAACTAAGTTTAAGAAAATATGACTAAGTTTATAATTGTTTCAATAACAATAATAAATTATAAATTATTCAACATCTTTACATTTAATTTATTTTATAAATTTCTAAATTTTATAAAAAGTAACTAAATTTTCAACGAAGATTGGCAAAGTTTATAAAATTAACTAAGTTTTATAAAAAATAACTAAGTTTATATAATAATAATAATTAAGTTCATAACAATTTAAGTTTATAATGATAATACTAACAACAACAATTGCCATAATATCAACAATAAACAAACTAAGTTAATAATAGAAATAATAATGCCTTAAGTCTTGTCCTGGTAGATGATAATGCACAGATCATTCTAATTTAGTACTTTTATTAGGAAACTAACTCTTGTTTAGAATTTTTGTTCTTTATCTACAAAATTAATGTTAGTTTAAAAGTTGTAGTCTTGTTTCTATAAGTTTAGTTTTATAAATTCATAATATATTTGCTCATATGCTTGTTCGAATTAATATAGGTATTTGATGGCTCTTGACTCGCTTTTGGTTCTTTTCATGCTCGTATTTCTTTGGAAATGTTAGCGAACTTGCTAATATTGCTAAAAGATATGTTTTAATGCTTAACAGGGGTGTATGCTATGTCATACACACTTTACAAGATAAATATAAGTAAATAAATAATTTACCCGTGCGGATGTAACGACCCATTTTTCAAACCATTCGCATCCGCACATGTCGGACTTGAATTGCTCAAAATGTCAGATTGTTAATTTATATTTCGCAAAAATCAGCATATACATTATATAAATCAATCACAGAATCACAGACACAGAGTAATTTAACAATAAGCAGCGGAATAGATAAATAGTAGTTCATGAAGCTACTATATAAACAACAGAGTGAAAAATAAAATACAACAGAGTATTTCAATACAATGTGGTCTCAAATACAACAGATGACAAGTCTGAACAAAACAACTAGATAGCTGAAAGCTGAACATATATAGATGGATCTTCAAGCAAAACTCCAAAGCTCCAAAGGTGAGTCTCAAATGTTGTGACACTCAGTCTGACTTGAGCGTAAAGTAAAACACAAAACGCTCGAGTCAGGATTAACATTCTTATATCAATAAATTCAAATCAAATGAAATGTCAACTAAAATACAATTAACTCAAATGTGAAACTATCTACTATGTAGTAACATACGCTATTATAATAATGTCTAAAGTAAAGTAAACTATTAAAATAGCGTTAAGACGTTATCCATATCCCCTTTAACACGTTTTTATATTGTCGTAGTCTATACATATACTATAAACTCCACTCGCAAGTGGGCTATCAAGCAACATTCCATAGGTACGACACAAAACAAACTCGTAGAAGGCACGATAGGGCATGCGACAAGGTATTCGAGGCAACGCCAAGGTAGATATATCGTTTGCATATCCGGACTGGTTAACGCATACCAGCTACTGCCTCCCGCCTCGTGACACACTCCTAAATCAAAGGTGCACCAAATCAAATCACAAAAGAAATAGAATGGTGTCGAAGAAATGTGTCCGATGGAGGAATGACCTCATTTGACCTGGCGTGGCTCCTGTTTTAGCCGCATCAAGCCAACTCACGGGAGTTGGGCTATGTAAATACCATATAGAATCCTCACCAAAACATCCTACTTCATTCTGGAATCTCTACCACGTACATGGTTGTTAAAGTAGTTTTCGGTATTGGTAGAGGGTATGACAATATCCGATCTCGGTCTCTTTAACAACCAACCGTTTATTTCACACCATGTTCATTTCATTTCAAATGGTCTATACTTCATATCAAATATCGTATTCATTACAAACCATATCAATTCGAAATCATTATTCATTTTAAATAATATTCATTTCAAGAATCATAACACTTTTGAAATTTGTAACATTTTTGAAATCATAACATTTTGGAATTTATAACGCCTTTAAAATCACAACACTTCCAACTTAAATAGTTTAGATGTTGAAAATAGTATATATATTAAAATAATTATAAATTAACATGGTTTATATATTAAAATAATTTATATAATAAAATAGTTTATATATTTAAAATACTTTGTATAATAAATTAGTTTCCTCCAATTTTGAAAATCGATTTAAATCATCTTAAATTCCAAAATTCAATTGAAATCAATCCAGTTTAACCATCTCAATTTAAAGTTCAAAGATTCAAGTTTAAATATTCAAACATTTACAATATAAACTTCATTCTTTTTTTAACGTTAACTTTAAATTTATTCAAATTGGAAATTACTCCCTTAACCATTTTTATAACAATTTATTTAAATCCCAATTCATATACCTAAATCAATATTAAACATTAAATCTCAATTTTATTAAAAATTGAGAATATTCTTTTAATCACTTTTTATCAAATCAAGTTATAAACCAAGTTATAATCATATCTTTCCAAAATCTCAAAATCAATAAGTTTAAATCAATTCTTTCTTAAGTTCAATTTTTAACCAATTTAAATTCCAAGTCAACATTAATTATCTTTCCAACCTTTATTATTAAAGTTATAAATCTATTTTAAAATATTAATATAAAATTTATATAAATATTTTAAAACATATTATATACTAATTTAATTAAATCTTATTAAATTAAATCTTATTATATATATTTTTAACAAAATAAAGTTATAAGAAAAATCTTAAAAATGATATTTTCATAACTAACTTATAAATTAAAATTTCCAAAACATATTATTTTAAAGTCTAGATTTTATACATATATAAAAATAGCCTACATATTATATTCTAAAATAAATATTTATTAAAACCATATATTTCCTTTTAAAACTTTGGAAATCATTTTTCAAAATATAGACCAACGGTGTATGTATATAATTATCTATCCTATAGTCAAGTGATACAGATTTTATCAATCAATCCAAAATTTAAATATCTACGGGTATATATCTTTTCAACCCGCAATCCCCAATTCAATATCAATGAAAATCGCTTGGGTTTATCATTTCAACTGATAACGATTTTCTCCTATTTTACAAGATCATTCGGGTATGTATCATTTCAACCCATAGGGAATTCTATACTAACAAGGAACTTGTAGAGTGATAACAGTTATGAATATAATATAACAAATCAATAACAGGCATATATCATCAACAACGGATAAAATACAAATAACAGATCATGGTGTTAGATGTCATAGAATACTGGCATATGGCAAATAATTAACAGTTCAATTTATCAGCATATTTCAATTTTCATTTCAAATGAAATCAAATTTAATAAATATAAGAATGTTAATCATGAGTGACTGCTCACCTTTCGAAGCTAGAGAGAATAGACAATGAAATTGAGTTAGGAAATGAAAGCACGAATTCCAGAGCAAAGCAAGATTGAACGTGAATTCGACGAGCAAGGCTAATAGCTTGGAATTGGCGAAATCAAATCAAAGCTGGATTGATGAAGATTAGTTATAAGTGAACTTATACATATGACTGTGTGTAACTATATATATATCTCATATACTAAATTCAAACACATATTAAATTAATTATATATGTATTTCAAATCAATATTAAATCCCAACATATACAAAGGAGGAGATTAAAAAAATTGGTAGCCTATCACATTTCGGTTCGTCACAGAATGTCAGTGGAGATGCTCTTGTACATGTACTCAGACAAGATAAACCAGGATGGTTAAGGGCATTGGGAACGGGTTGTGCTTTAACCAAGCTAGCTGTGGCCCAGTCCAAAGATAAACAAGTATCGCAGTGTCGAGAGGAAATAGCACTTTCGGTCAAACAGTGGCAGGACTGCCAACTTGTCTTTAATTTTAATTGGCATATTGTGGATTTTTTTCTATAGTATGAATGGGGAGGGGTTGTTGCAAGGCAGTTGATGGAAACTGTGTTGAAGTAGGGAAGTGATGCTCGTAGTAGACAGAACTATAATGACCGTGGTTGTTTGAACTGAAGCAGTTTGAAGGTGGAACAGTTCAAGTGAAGATGAAGTTTTTAGAAGTAAGGTGATATTGGTGGTAGGTTGTTTAAGGGATAGGGAGGGTTGTATAGTTTGTGATTGAGGAAGGAATGATTTTGACTTGGTGTTGGAGTGGCAGTTTGAGGAAGTTGTGATGATGGTTGTTATCAGGTTTGGGTGAGGTTATAGGGAGGAGGAAGTGTTGGCAGTGATGATCCAGAAGTCGGGGAACTGTCGGGGATGTTAGCAGTTTTGTGGTGGAGTTTTGGTGAAGTTGACATGGTGGACAGTTTGGCTATTGTCGGATTTGGATTTGGATATGTTGTGGAGTTAGAGTTTGTATTCAAGGGTTTGGTGTTGATATGTTGGCAGTGTGTTGTTTGGATGTAGGGTGGTATTTGAAGCAAGTGTTAAAGATGAGTGACTAGAAGATTGAAGGGGAGACTGCTGAGTGGTCGAAGTGTGGAGATGATTGAAGTGTGGTCGAAGTGCATTTGTACTAAACTATAGAGATAAGCAATGCACGAAAGGTTAGGTTGCAGTAGGTCTGTTGAGTGATTAGAGGAGTTGCGGTTAGGTTTCAGAAGCACGGTGGTTCGATTGTACCAGTGATGAAGAACAGGGAAGATGGACGAGTTGTTTGGAAGGTTTGAATTTTTTTTAGTTGTGTTGTGGGACGAGTTGTGGGTGGTCGGAAGTTTGTATCAAATATGATTGTGAGGAAGTTTTGGTGGAGAAGCTGACTGTGTTGTGTTAGAAGTTGGTGTGAACAAGTAGTGTACAGGCAGAGGGAATGAAGGAAGGAAATGGGGAGGTTATCAGGTGAACTTGCTGTTTTGAATGGAGTGCATGGTTGAAGAGGATGGTTGTCGTATGGCAAGTCTAGTGCACTGACTTCACAAATATGGTGTAAAAGTTTTTGGACTATTACAATGTGCTCACATCAGTGGTTAATACGCAGAGGCATATTTGTTTGAAGTATTATAGTCTAAGGACTTCTATATTTGTCCATTTTTGATCTTTGATACCTTCACCTCACAAATATTTAGTAACATGATTATTATTGTTTACAGGTAGATAAACATTTGTGAAGAATTCAAGAAGCAGCACTGGTTTTTGGTATGGTAACAGCACATGTATGTAGTTAGGTTGATTAAAACTATTATGAAACCATTATGAAATAGTATGTATGGTAGCAGCACTACTTTAGCTGCATGTACTATTATGAAACTATTTATGGTAGTTTGGTTGTGTAAACGTATGGTTAACCTTTTGGCTTGGCACTAATGTTATGATATAGTGGTGATTATGTAATTGCTTTTGTTTGTGTTATTGTGGTTCATTGAATGTGTTATTTTTGAATGTGTATGTGTTTATATATTACGTTATTGTATAAGTTTTGAAGTACTTGAATTGGAGGCGAAATCAGATGTAGTCGTGGAACAATAGGCAATAAAATCGAAACATACGGTGGCGGAGAAAAAGCGCAACCAAAAATATTTTTTGTAGCGTTTAAAAAGCGCTACAGAATCAGCAATTATAGTAACTCAGATAATTTCCGTGGCGTCCAAAAAACGCTGCAAAAAATAATAATAAGTGCAACAAAAAAGTAAGATAGTAAACGACACCTTTTCGATGGCGTTTCTTAAACGCTGTAAAAAAGATCTTTAGCAACGTTTAAAAAACGCTGCCAAAAATTCATTTATAGTGGTTTTAAAATAAATGCAACAAAAAATCATGGATTTTTAGTCGCATGTTTTCTAGCGGCGTTTATCAAAACGCCACCAAAACTTTTTGTAGCGTTTTTTGAGCGCCACTAAAAATCAAATTTCTCGTAGTGAACGTATCTTTTTTATTTAACATTCTCAAATATAAGTATATAAGAAAACCGATATAATCATTTAAGATAAACTCCTTCACTATCATGTCCAAAAATCAACAAAAGTTGGATGTTCATCTAACTAGAGTTAAATCAAAAGTTGACAAGATGACGGGATTCTTGGACAAAATTTGAAAGAAAGTTAGTTGTATAAGGCCCTCAACTTAAGGTTCTCTTCCTCTTCCAAAAGGAGCATCAACTAAGGAAGCTTCTTACAAATGGGATTTGGATGAAGAAGGAGAAGAGGAGAATGTGGAAAGTGAGCATCTTGGAAGTGGTGAAGGGTAAGTTAAAGGTTTACTTGATTGGTAGTATTTTCAGTTTGTTGCTTTAGGACTCTATGATTTCGTAGTTTGATTTAGTACTTTGCATTTTAGGTTCTTACAAGTGCTTGTTTGTGAGGTTTAAATTTGTTGTATTAGTGGATGTTTCTGTTAAAAACAATTCATGATGTTCTTGTTTTAGGATGCTTAAATTTGTGGAACTTATAAATACTTGTTCAAATTTATCCTTTCTTCTACTGATATATGTTTCCCTTTATCGATGACAAAGGGGGAGAAAACTATACGGTCATATCGATAGGGGGAGTACATAGTGAGGGTAAGAACTATTTTTTCATAAAATTTTATTTTATAACTTGTATATTTATCATCATCAAAAATGGGGAGAATGTAAGATAGTTTGATATTTTGATAGCAACAACTACACAAGAAATATTTTTGTATATACTCAACATTACAAGAAAATATATCATAATGTTTTATAAATCTACACAAGAAATAGATACAACAACCAAGACATAATGAAGATGACAAGAACGATGAAGACAAGACGAAAATGACAAACAAAATTACATTAGTCATAATGTTTGTGTCTAGTAGTATATGATTATTAAATCTCTTTAAAGTGATATACATATACATAAATCATCGAAGTTGCATTTCCATTTTTAAAAAAATGAAATACATAGATCTGGTTGACTAAAACCACTCAATCAGTCGACTAATACAATATCAGTCATCTAGTCAAACTTGTTTAGTCGACTGATATACTTATGCATTTTATTTTTTATAAGACAACAAAACTAGTCGACAGTAACCATAGAAACGGTCAACTGATGACTCAAACAATCGACTGGTTCCATAGTTTCAGTCGACTAAAATGAGACAAAAATGGTCTATTTTCTTACTTGTTGAAAACTCACCTTTTCAACTATAACTAGTTGACTGGTACACTACCAGTCAACTGCTTACTTATAACTGTCATATTTTTTTCAATTTCTGAAAAGTTTTCTTCCTCGAGCGAAAGGATATTTCCATTCATGAAGATTATACTTATCTCTGATAGTAGTTACTTCTCACAGATGCATATTGTTGGGATGTCTCACATTGTGTGTGGGTAACAGGTGCATATTGGTAAAAGAAAAGTCCTACTCCATGAAAAATAATGAAGTGGAGTGGTATATATATGAGTTTGGTTGCATGTAACAGCAAGGAATTCATTTCGTTAAAAGGGGTTGGCCAAACTCATATATTGCCCACATTTAGGGATATGCAGACTTGATTTCAACATGGTATCAGAACCGATGATAATGCCTGGGACAATACGCAAGATCTATGTAAATCGTGGTGGCTAGCAGTGTAGGCTTAAGTGGTAGGACTTAAGATGGAGCTAGATCATGGAATGTTAGATCTGGTAAAATGGCACGGGAACAAAGTCTCGATATGGTGCAGGCATCATGCTGGCGTAGCGGAAAATGCATATATGGATGCGAGCCAAAGTGAAGATTTGTTGGGGTATCTTGCATTCCGTGTGGGTAATAGGCGAACATTGAAGAAGAAAAATAGTCTCACACCGTGAAAAATAATGGAGGTGGAGTGGTATATATATGAGTTTGGTTGCACGTAACAAAAAGAAATTCCTTTTGTTAAAAGGTGTTGGCCAAATTCATATGTTGCCCTGCATGGGATGCGTGGATTGCATTTCAACACATACAACACTTCAATCATTATACATAGCACTTTGATTCAAGAATTAAATATGTAATTTCCATTACTTTTCTTTCAAAATCTCTTGAAATATGTTCTTACATTCAATGGCTTTCAATTACAATATTGATCACTTGAACATTCAACAAATAATATTTAAGTGATAGTTTACTTCCATTCTTCCACTTATGCATGATATACCGCTTACGAAGAAGACTATAGGAATGATGTATTCTATCGACTCATCCATGTTATTTATAACACACAAAGTCAACTTTTTACTTCTTTTGTAGTTGAAGACCTATTGGAGATCTCCAAGCATGAAGTTCTGTTGGTAACTCAGGAAATTTCATAAGATACTTGTTCCTCCAAGTTAAGTGAGTATTACTTTTAAATTCACTAGGAGTCTAGGACTAGACGTAAGATGGGATGTCCGAACTAGTATAAAAATTATTGGTGCACTTTACTTTGGAATATTTTCATTGAAGTTATTGTTACTCAAGTTTTAATCTAGTAAAACAATTCATATTACTCGATCCATAGCGAAGACATTTTTCTGTCAAAATTTTCATATTAAATAGTTATTATTACTTAATATTTTGTCTCTAAGGTTTTCAACTAATTCAACGATCACTAGACATATACGTTACATATTTAGTTTTCAAAACGACAATGCATCACATATTTTAAACACATTATCACATTCATTTCTT
Organism: Allium cepa; assembly: GCA_030765085.1. Lineage (NCBI taxonomy): Eukaryota > Viridiplantae > Streptophyta > Magnoliopsida > Asparagales > Amaryllidaceae > Allium > Allium cepa. Next base: position 154,932,926 of record CM060937.1, read on the forward strand.
CAAAACTTCGTTATAATTCATTACCGAAATAAACACAAAATTTTGGCACTTTTAATAACAAGTATTCCTTATTGGAACAACCTGCAATAATATAATCTGTACTATTATATATTATTAGTGAGTTAAATTTCAAGGGCGCAGAAGCCGTATCAATATTTTCAGAAATGAACGGTCGCATATGCCACTTCTTTTTGTTTCTTACCCAGCTTTCCATCATTCCTTACTCCGCTTTATCTAATCCACCATTGCTTCTCATTCCCTTTTACCTAACCCTAATTTCATGAATAGAATCGTCTATCAAAATATTGGATTTCATGCTTTCATACCAGAACAACTCTCATGAACCCCTAATCTTCGTCTCTTGAGGTCGGAAGGGTTTAAAATTCAATATCTGGTAGATTCTTCCATTATGCGATGATGCCAAATCAATTTTGCTGACCAGTAGAACAATGTCTAGATGACGAACTAGAGATGGCATCAAATTATTCCAACCAGCTATGCGAATCTCAACCGAACATCGATGATGCCCAATTTCTGTGTGTTTGTTAGTTTCGGGACTACATTTGTGGCATCTATAGATTTGTCGAGAAAATGGTAATTTAAACTAAGAACATCCTTTTTATTTTAATTATTCTTCTGCGTAATATTACAAGAGTATTCCATCTGACCTTGGCTATTTTGTTCAGTAATGAATAGCAGATATCATTGATACTGTTAGCGCCAAAATTGGTCACTAGCACCCAAATCCAGATGAAAGCACCAAATCCCAATCACAACTCACAGATAGGATGTATATAGAGAGTAATAATATGAAGAACAATCAAAATTAAAATGAAAGCGGTAAAGAACAACAGATTTTATAGTGGTTTGGCTCTTTTATGCCGAGCGGCAACCAATGCCGAACCATTCCTTATGCTGAATCATTTTGATGCCGAACGACCCGCCCAATGCCAAGCATACTCGTATGCCGAACGAGGCAACTATACCGAACGTACTCGTAGGCCGAACGAGGCAACTATGCCGAACGTACTCGTAGGCCTAACGAGGTAGCCATGCCGAACGACCCATCCAGTGCCGAACGCTCTCTCCAATGCCGAGCGCTCTCTCCATGCCGAGCGCTCTCTCCAATGCCGAGCGCTCTCTCCAATGCCGAACGATCTCCAATGCCGAGCGCTCTCTCCAATGCTGAACGCTCTTGCACGCCGAACTCCCATAGATGCCGATCGAACTATCATCCATCCAAATGGCCGTCATCCATTTAAACCGAATCCATCATATTCCAGCTTCGATAGTCGTGAAGTTGTTCAAGTTAAACCCGTCTGTCCGTGGCCTTGTAAAAAGGCGGGTTAACACTTTCCCCCCCAAAACACGCCTTGCTGTTGGAAGGTGTGTTTTGAATAATTCCGAATCTAATATCCGAAGTCCATAGCCAATTCCATATCCATCCGGACTCGGTAACCGAGTCTTAGTCCAACCTTATCCAATAACAAGTAACTGAACCCATGACCTCTCCGGGTCAATATCCAAATCCTCTGCCGTGCATAGCCGATATTCATATCCGTAGCCTCTCCGGGTTCTTGTCAAGCACAGTCCACACCTGACGATCGAAGTCCAATGTCCCTGAACGTTGAGTAGTGCATGGCTTAAGTCCTAAGCCGAATCCTGGTCGCTTCGAACACTTGCCAAGCATTGTCCATACTCGACAGTCTGAAATAGTAACTGATAATATGGGCCTAAGTCCTAGGCCGAATCCTGGTCTCTCCGCACTCTTGCCGAGCATAGTCCATACTCGACGACTTGAAATAGTAACCGATAATATGAGGCCTAAGTCCTAGGCCGAATCCTGGTCTCTCCGGACCCTTGCCGAGCATAGTCCATACTCGATGACCTGAATAAGTCGATTTGCTGTGTTTGGACAAAGCGACCTACCCCTTGCCAGGTATAATGCATACCTGACGACCATTTATCAAAAACCAGATAAAAAAATCCAATCGAAAGCCAATCCAAAATCCAGATCAAATCAGAAAACAAAAAAATCCATATCGAAAACCAATATCCAAACCAGAAAACAATCATCCAAATAAAAGTCCAAATCAAGAAACAAACAAAACCAGAAGTTCAAACCAAATTAGAAAAAATCAAATGTCCAAGCCAAAAAAGGTAAAGCATATTTCACAAACTAGAGCGTCGCGATTTATCATCATCTCAGAGCATGCCTAGGGGCTATCTCCATCCCCATATATGAGTAAGTGACTTGGCCGTTTGCCCATAGTTTGCAACTTATTTCATAATATCCCAAACAGTTGATGACCAATCGACCATCATTCATGTGCCTCGCACCATCACTGTGTGAGGTAGTCGGTGGTTGCTCCTGCCCTGCCGCTGCATCCCGAGCTTTGACGTATTATTGCAACTGTCCATTCCTTACATGCTCCTCAATTATGTCCTTTAAGTGCCTGCAGCTGTTGGTATCGTGCCAGTCCAAATCGTGGAAGAGGCAGTGTTTTTCGGATGCCCTCTCACGTTCGGAGGGTTCTCTCCTAGCCGGCCTTCGATAGGGAAGGTGATTCCGAGTCTCCAAATAAATCCGTTCCAGCGTCTCGTTCAATCTTGTATAGGTGGATAATTTTTGCACTCTCCCCCGCTTCCTAGCCTTTCCTAACTCGTCATCCAGCTTCCTCTTTCCTTTTTTCCAAGCCTCCGCCGGATGGTCCTCCATCCTCAGTCGCGCTCACCTCCTTTAACTTCATATCTGAGCATGCATCTTCCTGCCGAAGGAATTTCTCAGCTTTGTGAAAGAATTCCCCGAGATCCATCGGAGGGTCCCGTATCAGTGACACTTTGAAATCTGAATTTTCTCTAACTCCTGACACTGCCGCCATTAAAACCATCGATGGATCCGGCCGATCCACCGAAGCAACCTCTGCATTGAACCGAGTTAAGAAAGCTCTTAGTGATTCGTCTGTCCTCTGTTTTACCGATGTCAGTGTCAATACATTCTTTGGCCTTTTGATATGTATCTGAAACTGCTTCAGAAACCTGTCCACCAACTCTGTCCATGTCCCGATAGATCCTTCTTCCAGCTGCCTGAACCACATAGCGGCTATGTCCGTTAAGAATAAAGGGAAACATCGAGCCATAACTTCTTCCGATGCCCCCAGCACCTCCATGTGTCTTGTATATCTCATCAAGTGATCTGTTGGATCGGCCTTGCCATTGTACACTTCCACGTTAGGTGCTTGAAATCTGGCGGATTCCGAGCTATCCTGATTTCACGAGTGAACGGACTCTTGTTTACTCCTTCTAGATATCTATTGGTCAACCCCGCGCATGGTTCGCCTGATAATCTCAGGTAATCCAGCATTGTCCGTCAAGGGATGCCCCTCGAGTTTCCGAGGAAATTCTGGTACATACTCTTCATCTCTTGCTCTTACATTCCAGCCAGCATCCTGTTGCGTGGTGTTAGCTGGAACCCCTCCATTTCAGCATTATCTGATGGTGCGCCCCCGAGTCCAGGTCCATCCAGATTTTTAGTTGTCTGTTGATTGGGGGTTGCCCCCTACTGAACCATTCCCTCTGCTTGCTGGTTGAACGCTTCTGATCTGACTCCATGGATCTGAGCCCCCGCATTTCCTGCTTGCGTAAATTGTCTGAGAAGAGCCTGCATCATCTCCTCTAGTCTTTTCATCATGACTTCCATTTCCTCTTTGGTGATGTAGATGGATGCTTGACCTGCTCCAGCTCCAGAGGAAGGCTCTTGACTTCCCTCCTGATTGCTCCTTTTTGTCACTTGCTTTCTTGTTGATGGCCTAGCCATTGCTAGAGTCCAAGTTCCTAGCTCCAAAATCCCTGAGTATTTGCCTTCTCAGTGAAAGCACCAAAATGTTAGCGTCAAAATTGGTCACTAACACCCAAATCCGGATGAAAGCACCAAATCTCAATCACATCTCACAGATAGAATGTATGTAGAGAGTAATAATATGAAGAGCAATCAAAATTAAAATGAAAGCGGTAAAGAACGGCAGATTTTATAGTGGTTTAGCTCTTTTATGCCGAGCGGCAACCAATGCCGAACCATTCCTTATGCCGAACCATCCTTATGCCGAACGACCCGCCCAATGCCGAGCATACTCGTATGCCGAACGAGGTAACTATACCGAACGTACTCGTAGGACGAACGAGGCAACTATGCCGAACGTACTCGTAGGTCGAACGAGGTAGCCATGCCGAACGACCCATCCAGTGCCGAACGCTCTCTCCGATGTCGAGCGCTCTCTCCCATGTCGAGCGCTCTCTCCCATGCCGAGCGCTCTCTCCAATGCCGAGCGCTCTCTCCACTGTCGAGTGATCTCCAATGCCGAGCGCTCTCTCCAATGCTGAACGCTCTTGCACGCCGAACTCCCATAGATGCCGATCGAACTATCATCCATCCAAATGGCCGTCATCCATTTAAACCGAACCCATCATATTCCAGCTTCGATAGTCGTGAAGTTGTTCAAGTTAAACCCGTCTGCCCGTGGCCTTGTAAAAAGGCGGGTTAACAGATACGTTCTACTGAATATAGTTTGTCTAGAATATTTTATATTTGAAGTGAGCAACAATTTCATACAGATAATTATCCATGCATTTGCACTATAATAGTCGAATATATTAGGAGCATTGGTATCTATTGGTGAACTAACTATGCATTTGCAGTATATTGGCTGAACAATATTCGGAGGGGTGGAACCTATTAGTTAATATGTTCAACTTAGAGGCAGTGTGTACTAACGTATTTTGTGTCACTAGGTTCACTATATAATCATATATTGTACGTAAGATATAGTTCGTATATTGGTCTATTTCAGAATTTAGTTTGAAAAGAGAATAATTTTAAAACTAAGGTTAGATCCACGCTTAAAGATCTTTGCATGGTCAAGCTTTTTGATGGCTTTATTTGTTGTTTTTTTTCCTAGAAACTTTTACTTTTATTAGCCTGGTATTTTATTAGTATTGCTATATTGTTGCTGTTGAGTTATAATTTTGATAAACTTCACTGTCATGTTTAAAAGAATATATGCCATAACCAGAATTTAGCTAATTTATTATATATGTACTAATTCTTAATTCATAAGCTTTCAGTTAAGTTGTTTTATAATTGAACTATTATAATCCAAACCTAAGCATTTACATGAGATTAACAAACTGAGTTTTAAGTGGAAAGTAAACTGTGTGTAGAAAGGCATATATTGGAGTATTGGTCTAGATTTGAGCTTACTCACCCTTCAAGACATGGTGCACTACTCTATCTTAACATGTTTGTTTATACATAGTACGATATATTAAATTTTAATGTGATAAAACAAAATCTTTAGAGTACTTGAGTTTAGACATTTGTTATTTTATTAATGTAGGGTACAATACCTTTATACAATAAACCCCAAATGATTATTTCTCATTGATATTTTGCTAGATATCCATACTTCCAACGGACTTTATTCAAGTAATATATTCATCAGTCAGGTACTTCACATATAAATAAGTGAAGAATGTGATGATGCACTTACTTTCCCAATATTTTAATGATATATGATATTCAAATTCGTAAGGAACAGCAGTTAATTAGCATGTAGATTTTCCTGTTCCTAATCTCATGATGAATGAGCATTTGCTTCTGTTCATAATCGCCACTTTTTCTGGTACGAATCAATGTTACAACTTATCTCCATTTTTTTCAAGTACAAATCACCTTTATTGCTTACTTATGGAACTCTCCTTAGTGAGAAACAATAAAGTCCAAGTTTACTATTATTTTCTCATAGTTTTTATGTTTACAAAATGCATGCTTCCTAGGTTAGGCGTATAAGGAGGCAACTGAGGTCATTGTCTTAGAAGATATGTGGATTTATGACATAAGCTATATGTATCTACATAGACTTATGTGTTGTATATAAAGTTTAAATAGGTAGTTAAATGAAAATATAATTGTAGACCATTATTTTCTTGCTATATCGCCGGCGGTTCTTGCTAAAATGAACTGTTTTGCATCTAACTAATGCAATCAATATGCTTGCTTTCAGACTGTATATTTTTGCTTATTGACCCTTATAACACCTACTCTCTAATGGCCTACAAGCTAATAATGTATATTGATCAGTTTCAAAAAAGATTATGGACGAAATTAAATATCTAAGCATAATCTTTGAAGTAAACATAAGTTTGCCTTACCGCTTCTTGGCAATCCATAACTTGGTGCAGACGATACAAGAATCATTAAGAGAGGAAAGTTAACGGTATTAATGATCTAATGATATAGGTATCTTCAGTTATAGGTCCCTTTTCATTAGTTACTCTAATATATATTTTTAGTTTTTTCAAGTATTATTTAGATATACCTTATGGTCGGTACCACTAAAGTTTAGGAGAATGTATCAACGTAATATATAGATTATATCTTGATGTTGTACCTATTTTCTTGCTTCAGTAAGATTATTTAGATAAGCTTATTAGACACACAATGGTACGTATGTATGTAATGGTAAGGAACATATTAATACAAAATGTATAATATTACACACAAACCTATTTTCTTGGTAATAGGTGTACAGTTTTATCGTAGGTATGAAATGTTATTATGGCTTTGTCATCAGCGTACTCCAACAATGTTAACATTACAAGTTATATAGTAATAGAAAAATCCCCTCCAATTTTGGATTTAATATAAATATATTGTCAAGTAAACTTCTCAAGTTATTATAAGTTTAGGATTTATTTTCCATACTTGGTGAATAATATTCTGCTGAATAAAAGTTAAGCGATAATTTCTTACTTTCTAATGCTTGCAGGTTCATTTATTTTTTGTGATAAAAATATGCATGATTTCATTGTAAACGTGTTCATCATAGAAAAAAACTTTTTGTGGAGCCAATTCTTTACCAAAATTAATTCTAATTGAAAAATAGTGGTGTGAAAAGAAATGATAAATATTTGTAGACAAATATCTGGGTAAACCTTATTACCATGTCGAGGAAGGATTTTTGTTTAACTGTACCCTTAGTTTGGTTCATGGTGCTCTTTTTGGTACATCTATTTGCTCAAGGTGGACATTTCAAATGATATTATGTTGGGTAAACAAATCCAAACTTGCAATATTCATGCTTACTATGACAAAAAAGTTTAACAATGGATTTCCTTTTGCATTTCAGTTAGATAAAGTTAACGCATAATCGTGACTGCTTGATGACAATCGAAAAATATCGAAAGAAATTCATTTTTAATTCATTATCATTTGATCTTTTTCCCCAGTAGATTCAATAACATTCATAATTTTGTATAACAGAAGTAAATTATTGCTTTGGTGTTGTTTATCATTGTATTTAAGTGTTAACTGGCAATTTTTTCATGCAATGCAGTATGAACACTATACACGACTGTTTTCTCATCAACTATCGATGCATGATATGAAGTTAATACAAAACCGTTGATATTATAATTGTCCACAAATGAAAATATTGAAAAATTTATCATGAATTTACAATCTGTCTATGATCTAGAAATGAAAAAAAAGGTTTCTCTACATAATTCCACATAATAGCCATTTAATGTTTTGTCTGAATTTGCTTATTTAATGTTTTGTCTGATATTCGAGAACCTGCACAATTACAAATCATATTAAACAAATACCGTATTCACATTTAGCGACCATTGGCAACTTCATATGGTAACTAACTGCATAGTTGTTGATTTACCTACCTATAAACATCGTAAAATGAGGTAGGAACATGTATTTGGTTATTGACAAAATTAAGCACAATCCAGCTAAAAGTATACCTTATGATGATATTGAAGTTTATTATACCTGCATTAATTGGTTGAAGGTTTTCGTTAGAAAGCACTGAAGCAAGTGGTGTCATTTTATCAAGAATGATTTCGTTGAAGATGGAGACAGACACAATGGTAAGATAATATAGGATTTTAAGAGTTGAAATTTTGTTCTTCTTAACTATTTTAAGTTTTTAACTTCATGTTTCAGGTTCGCTGAGATGCATGTATTTGTAACTAATAATTACTTATAAGATATTGTGTGGATGGAAAGCCATTTTAAGCTTAAAATACTTTAGTTAATGTGTCTACAAGAAAAATTAGCTCATTGATACTATCAATTTTTATTTCATATAGTAGAGTAATATGATGGTACGAATTTCCATTATGCCAAAGAGGATGGAGCTTCTGTAAGGAATGGAAATAGCAGTTTTGGCATAAAAGGGAGTGCTATATTCAGATAGATTTATAACAGTCCTTTTCTCTCTATAAAAATTCATGAATATTTATATGATCTTTTATTAACACTCAACCATTTACAAATATGATAGATGGGAAAGAATGTGGTCATTGATAATTCAGTTCATGTACCTATAAAAAGCAGCAGATGCTGACATTTGTCCATTCATAACTATATATTTGTGGTATTTATTCCCTCTATAATATACAGCTTTTTGAATAAAATGCGAACCCATTACTTCCCTAATCAACTTTCTAATACAAGTTGCATTAGGATGAATGGTTGACTCAGCCTACAATCTCTTTTCTATACCTCAATTAGTAGCACCAAGTTTTACGCTTATTGCAAATTTTTTTTTATGGCATCTAATAATTGAATAGTAAAATATTTTTTTATTTCTTCATATCTTATGGCTATATTAAGTAGGGCGGTAAGTTCTATTATTTTTCAGATGTTTTGTAGAATTATAAACCCTTTATTTTTTCCCTTTGGAAATTAACTATATTTTTCTTGCACATGCCATGTTGTTCACCATTTTTATAAAATGTAACGCATACCATATGAACCGTTGACTTTTTTGGTATCAAATTAGTGTTTCAAAAGTGGATTGAAGTGCTCTATATTGACTGATAATATATTTTACTCCACTTCACATTAGCCTTCCTAAAAGTGTAAAAAAAATTCACGCACATTATCTATTCTATCTATTTTGCAATCTTCTTCCAACTATCTATTCTATCATTTGTTTTTCCACGGTTGACATGTTAGTATACAAATAGTTTGAAGTGGGTTTCATATAAACACTATTGGTTGCATAGATTTTGCACTAAAAGTTTCACTTCACTTGATTTGAAATGTATTAGCTCTTACGTAAAGAACAAATCCAACATGTTAATTAGGCACTGCTTCAAATAAAAATTATTTAACCCTTTTATTAAAACGCGACACAAGTGTCAACTAAGATTGCTTTATATTTTTTCTATCTTATTTGAATATTCATCCACTATTCTCATCTATTTACATTCACCCATTCTGCAATGACTATGTGATGCACTGTTAAGACATTTGCTGCACTCAATTAGACATAATCTCAATTTCATGAGTTGAATATTTTGTTTTGTATGTTGGATGTTCAAATAAACTTATTAATTGTTTGCTATTAAATTTCGTCCTCTAATTCTATGTTCAAACTATACAGTCACAGACGACGAAGTCCAAAACCTCAGCGGTTATCCACTAAATTTTTATAGGGTTGGATATGTCATCGAAGGCCTCTACAGCATCAAAAACTGTCTTCCGCCTCTACCACTAATTGGCTTTGATTGGATGACATCCTTGCTTTTACCATATTAGGATTGTTAGTGCCTCAATTTTATTTTTCCCCTTTAAAATGTCATGCTCTCGAATCATCCGTTGCTTTTTTCCAAATAGTACATGCGAAACAAATATGTTAATGAAGTTCGCATTTTGACATTCTTGGTTTTTTTGTTCACTGTTTTCCAATTTGTTGTATGGATTTGACAAAAGGTAATCTTATTTGATTCACTTAGAATCATGCTTGCTGACATATTAAGTATAATGACATGTAAGGTATATTGTACTTCATTTCATAAAGATAGGTTTGAACCATCCTTAACTACATTTAAGATATTTATATGAATTTGACAAAACATCCACTTTATACTTCAGCAAACAGTATGAAGCTATAACATAGGAGGTACGTTTTAGTTGTCACTGATCGGCTTTTGTTGTAGCAATGGTTCGCCATCACCAGACACCAAATTCGTACATATGATGTCTAGCATGTGTAAATAAAATTGTCATGCTTGCACATTTTCAAGTTATCTAGCGAACACAATTTTGTTTCCCTTCGTATAATCTTCATACCAAATCATTATTTTCCAAAAACAGACGCTCTTATTTGGTATATGCAAGGTTTAAATTTTAATACACAGTCTGTTAATGAACTGGTATTAGATTTGGTTTACATGCTACTAAGGTGATTTTGCAATGTTAAAAAAAAATGGTTATCAACTATCCATGTGCATAGCACAAGTTTGTTCGATTAAGCAATGATAAATTAGTTGCAAAAAATGCTTTCTAACTATTTTGCGTTACCAATTTTATACAACTTCTTTCGCCAACCCGTGCGTGAAGCACGAGTTCGCACTAGTGGTTTAACAATTCATAACAAATATACCAGGGTTCCATAGCTTAGCTGACGTAAAAATCACAAAAAGAATCTTAATTCAAGGTGGTGGGTATGCATAATATAAAAATATAAAAAAATTATGTTCCTCACATAAACCTTCTAGGCAGAGGATAGAGCCTATGAAGTTGTATAATGAGATTATTACAGTAAACTTCATATACTTGTAACTTTTTTACTCAATTTGTACTCTTGACGATTAAGAAATTTTCCAATGATAATATTTTAAGGGATGTTATCAGGTATTCTATATTTAACAACAATAATAATAAGATTATCATGCTACAATCATAACATCACAACTATACAAATTATATAACATTTATTGAAGTTCTTTAGTCATTTTCCGAATCAACTTTCCTTGATGTTTTGGATATATGAAATATATATTACATTTGATATTTTAAAATGAAGTTGAATGTATGAAATATTACCTCCAGTTATGTTGTTTTATAATAAGTTTAGAGACCTATGGAAGAAGTCCATTTAGAAATTGGTAATGCATTTAACAATAAAATTGATGAAAAGAGACTTTAAAAGAAATAAAGATTCATGAACCATGAAAACATATGCCTATAATCTTGATTTCTTCTTCCGTTAATCAGTCTAATACTAATATATTTTTTATTTTTTCTGGTAGTTGCCATTGAGAACACAACTCTCCATGACAGATTTTTTTTAATGATTTTCCAGTTTGCATGAATTAATGGATGTTAATCTTCATTAATCATAATCCAATCATACTTAAATGTTTATCACTGCTAGGCTAATTATCAGTTTATATTCGAAATAATATTCGACAAATTACCTATTTATTCTATGTAGTTGATCATTTGATCCATTTTTTATACCTTTTCAATAATAAACAAAGGAATACTATAAAAAAATGCAAATTCTTACACATCCTATTACATGATATTTTTGTATTGAACATAAAATTATAAATAAGACTCACAGTATAAACTTGAGAATACATATGTCAATACTTTACATATGTCCTAATAATTCAAATGTGTTTGTGATATAATCATCGTTCAATCCATCTTTCTCTTCTCAACATTAATATCAATAATAAAATATTTGATATTTCTCATTATACGACAAAGTGCTTAAATTTGAACATATACCGAAAACAAATCAAACGTAGAACAAAAATGTTCAATTGACGTGATTATATTTCCGCAACTGGGAAATTATAATTTGTGTTCATATATTTTATTTATCACTTTTCATGAAAGCATATTGTTTCCTAATGCAATACAATATGAGAAGATCATGGAAAAACTTTGTAAAAACATGTTAGTACTAACACTAAACATTTGTACCAACAAATGGTAAAACATAAGTACAAATGTTACCTTCTTAATGTAATGCACATTCATAAGCTAAATATTTTCATATAGGTGCTGCTGGTATTGGTTATATTCATTGTAGAATATTGGTATGAGTGCAATTACACTCATGAAAATTTATAGTTCATTGACATATGTATGTAGAATAACGTTTAATCCCAGTTACTATGTTTTTCAAAATAGTTGTTACATTTTTTGTTAGTGAACAAATAAATGAATAACAATAAATATTATTTCTCCACCATATTTTTTTATAGAATCTTTAGTTAGAAGTGGCAGTTAGGAATTTTTTGGGATCACTACACAACTTTCAACTCCAAACAATAGAATATCAATTCGGAATTCTTAAATATCATGGGATTACAAAATCTAGTTATGGAAATATCATGGGATTCTTAAATTCGGAATCACCTTTGGCTCAATTATAAATTTGTGTATTTATATCTATATGCATTGGTTTATTGTAGCTATTCAAGTTAATGTTCTCAACATTTCGTTGAATCGACCACAATCACCTTTATTTTGAAACATTTTCAGATTAAAGATTTTAACTTGAATTTTATCATTGACATGTTATACTTAATATCACTTATAAAAGTCTGTGTCCAAATATACCATCATAACGAGTTTGTTGTTTCTATAAACAATTCTCTAGTATTTAATAAATACGCGAGAACACCTCAAACAACCATTTAGTGATTTCATTTTGGATTTTATATTTGCTCCACATATCTAATACATAAAAAACACAATATTATACACAACATAACCTATATGATAATTCATATTGCTAATGCATAATGAATCCAACTTACATGTTCTCTTTTTAATAGGGTGCTCTTATATATTGTTTTGGGACAATCCCTATATCTTTTATACTCATCATAAAGGACATCATTTACAATCCAAAATTGAGTATTAAAACAACTAAATTTGATTATAATAGAAGCATATTGTTAAAATCAACAACGTGTTGTTTACTTATAGTTTAGAAATATCAATGTACCTTTTAATGTTCTTTCTTATAAACACACGCTTCCTCTGCACTTTGATTGAAAATCAAAATATTTGATATGTCTATCAAAATACTTATTTAATCTTGATGCTTATAGAATGATACATTTTATCATTTCTTGGATCATATCCAAAGACTCACAAACCCAATATCGCTCCCACTGACTTTAAGGCATTTTTGGTTAATATATATAAATGGCTTACCCTAAATCATTATTTAGAATTTTCCGTTTCAATACATAAGTACCAAACACTTAATCTTATCGAGCGATAATTTTGTGAGTAAATCTAAATTAACTTAAGCATGTTGAATACCAAATCTATTATGCTAATTTCAATAATTGAAATTTGTGATATTATTCTTATCAACATTGCTCATTTAATTCCAACTACATTAGTCTTTCCAATAAAGATACAATCTCGGCCGATGGATCACATATCTATGCTACGATCATATTTTGATAGCGTATTTGAAATTCTTCCAGATTTGCGCATCATTGTGAAGTTAAAGCACTCAACAGATTTAATGTGGAGTAGGTGCAAAAAGTTATTACAGGGATACAGCGAGGATATAGCGGGATATATCGAATGACTCAAAAATAGCATAGAAGTGTTTTTATAAATATTTAAATGGTAATTAAATTAAAAATTAACATTCAAATGAGTTATAATTAATACGTAAATAATTTTAAATAAAAACATGTGCGAATATACTGTAAACAAACGTAAAACTGTTATATAGCATAATTGAATTTTGTAGAATAGTGTATTTTCATTTCTGAAAATATATTAAAAATTCAATTAAATGAATTAATTTCATAATTTTTATAATGTATAGATGTCATTTTTCAATTCACTTCTTTTAAAGAGGATATAGCGGAAATAGCGGAATATAACGGGAATAACATGATATAATGGAAATAGCGGGGCTTAAAGCGGAGAGGCTATATTTAGGGCTATATAAAAAATCGTAGCGGTGAAAATCTGCCATGAGATATAATAGGTTTATAACGGGGTAATAGCGGGGCATTAACTGTGTAGGTGCGTCATGCCAAATAGAGTCAACAATCTTAATGGTTTAATTGAACAACCGAGGGTAATGTATATTTTCAACATTAATAAGAAACTCATAGTTTCTCTTCGTTGTACGAGAATACTTATTATACAATCTAATGCTATGTGTTCATTTGAGGTTAGTTCATTTCACTTCATCTCATATAATTAGTTCTATCTTTGGGTCGGATCCAATTCCATATAATTACCAAAAAAATTTCAAAGAAATTCCTTCACAATGAAGTTGATATATCTTGAAACAACAATTGTTTTTAAAACTGATTTTAGTTTACAAAAATTATGTTTAAAACATAAATATGTCATTTGATGACAGACCTTCCCAAGAAACTTTTTAGAGATTCATACAAGATTCCTCATGAACAATTATTACGTGCAATTTTTCGACCCGCACAACCTGCCAACTTCTTGGCCTAGGATATGTTGGGATTTCTTACAAACCCTTATCTTGTATGATTTTGTAAACTGTTGTTTAGATGAAATAATATCAACCTTGTGTACTACTCTTAAGTACATGATCCTATAGAAAGAAACTAACTCAATTTCACTCACAATTAATCGTAAGTTGTCCAACAATGTCCGATTACTCCTTATCGATGCATCATTATGTATCACATGGAGGAGTGACTTATGGGATAGAATCTATATTCATTTTTAGGTACATTTGGAAGTGTTTCCAATATACTCACTTACTCTACCAAATCAAATCATTTTATTCTATTGCATGTTATTTTATTTACTTTTCTTTTATATTCTATGATTTTACCATAAACTTACTATATATGTATCTAATACGCATGTTCATGTTGGCAATATATCATCGATGAATTTAACAAAGTATGTGGATCCCTTTTGGTATTAATAGACTTGTAATTGCATACATCAATGTATATTAATTCAAAGAGTTCATCCACTCTTATGATGCTCCCACTGAATGGGTGCATGGCCATTAATTGTTTGAGATATAATTAATATGTATCATATGATTCATAATCATATAGTTAAGTTATTTCTCAAAACTACGGCTTAGTCTATAATTCCAAAACAACTATAAATAATATTAGACACGTATGTATTTTAGTTGCATCACTTTTCCTATGAAACAAATTCCATAATATAGTTCTATTGCATAATGAATATTCATAATACTCATATTGAAATATAGTTATATTTGTTTTTCAATCAATACCAAAAATAAACATTATCTCACAAAAAACGTTCGGTACATTTTACAAAAACAATTTTCATAATTTGATGCAATTATTAGGTGCTATATGGCATGCTTCCACTATTTCTACCATTACTATAATAGTGTGCTAAATTTAGAGGTCCACCATTCACTTAGTATTGTTAATATTGTTTACTTATTTTATATGCGGCACCTAGTTTACAGTAGAGAGTTCTTTGATCAAATATCTTGAACTCAAAGAAATAAACATTATAGAAAATAATTTTCTATATGAAAATACATTTTGGAATAAAAATCATATTTCATACTCCAATATTAAGTATCAATTATTATTACAATTCTTGTTTCCAATGTTTCTCTATGAAGCAGAAGTGACTATTCATTCTCTTTATTCCAACTTTAACTTAAATTACATCTATTCTTATACATTCATTTTTCTTTCAAATGGTCAAACTATTCAAAATAAAACCTAACTACAATATCGTAACAAACTTTTTACAAAAGCATATTCGATTATTCTTAACATTTAAGACATAAAGTATGTTGCACTTATATAAACCGATCAAGATGACATTCCAACGATCAAGTTCTTAGATGTATCTCGTAGTTTATGGTCTTGTGTTATATAAACACAATATGATCCTTTTGAAATCATTCAAGTTGAATACATGATCTTAATATGCTATTTATTAGCTTACTTCAAATGAACTAACTTCATCGAAATATTGTACCACCCAAACTATGATTGTTCACCATATAATATTTACATGTGAAAGTACATGAATCAAATATCCATAGTCTTGAATTGCATTTAGAGTTCAAAAATTCATAAAATGCCACACACGCTCCAAACCAAATAAGCATATAAGTGACCAACTTACGAATGTATTAAGTAGTTGAAATTAGGCACTTGCATGCGTATCGAAATATTATATAACATGAAATTAGAATTATTAGTAAGTAAATATAATGTAACACCCGATATTTTCAACCATTCCCATCCGCACATGTCGGACTTGAATTTCTCAAAATGTTGGATTGTTAATTTATAATTGGCAAAACTTAGCATATACTGTAAATAAATCAATCATAGAATCACAGACACAGAGCAATATAACAATCAGCAACGGAAACAAATGAATAGTAGTTCATGAAGCTACTATATATATCAGATTAAAACAAGATACAACAAAAGTCTCGAATACATAGAAGTCTCAATACAATAGTCAAATAAAAAAATCTGAATCTATTATTGGAGTCAACTAAAAAACTACAAGCTGAATAGATAGTTGGATCTCTAAGCGAAGCTCCAAACTCCATAGGTGAGTCTCAAATGCTGTGACTGTAGGATCGATTTCACCCTAGAGGGGGGGTGAATAGGGTGATACTGTTAATTATAAAAATTATTGCGGAAGCTTATAAATTATTTTAACACGGATAAATCAAAATTATAGCAGCATAGATAACAGCAGAATAATAAATGCAGAAATAGAACGACACTGAATTTACCCAGCTTCGGCGAAACCCTACCTACGTGCTGCCTCCAAGGTTTCTCCTAGAAATTGAGTAGTCACACGCTTACACACGTAAACTCACGACACCCGCTACTGACTAACCTAACTCTACGCTCAAAACGCTGCAACAACTCAGCCACTGAGTGCGAATTCTCAAACTACGCTACGTAGTTTGTCCCTTAGTCACACGACTAGTAAATACAATTGTTTAAAAGAAAATAAAATTTAAAAACAATTTAAAAAAAACCTAATTTTGAATATTAAATCCCAACTAAAAACAAGGCCTGCCCTTTTCTTCTTTTTATTATTATGTTGGCCCGTTCTTTCCTCTTTGCTCTGTATAATGGCGGCTCGTTCCTTTTTCCTTTGCTTGCAAATTAGGGCTTCTAATTAGAAGCTGCCAACATTAGTTGCTCGATCGAATGATGATTTAGGTCCTTGCTTTTGTCGATCGACTATCTCTTTGAGTTGCTCATGGCTGCTTCTATTTGCGTCGAGTTCGAATCTAATTTCAGTATGTAATTTACTCCTTTTGCTTTTCTAGTTTTGGCTTACTTGAACTCGATGCTTTTATAGCCGATGATGATTGGGTTTTTATATAGGGTTCGAACCCCTTGATTTTCATTCGTATATATTTATTTGAATTCATCTATAATTCTCCTCGGCCATTCGATCTTGATTGAATGTTGACAATGATTTCTGACTTTGTCAATTCTTATATTTTTAATGATGGCTTGTTCATCATGGCTTCGAATTTTCCTTGCTCGTTTCTTTAACACTACGTCTCTGACTTGTTCAACATATTCTTTGATCGATGGTGATTTATCTGACTTGGTTCGATGTTGACTTCGGTTTTGATTTGACCTGCAGCTGTCTTCGACTGCAAACTTGATTTTGTGATGTTGATTAAAAAGTTTGACTTTTGCCATACTATTCACTCCCTCTGGTAGCACTTTCAACCTTGTTCGATTTTACTTACTGTTTCATGACTTCGGCCATTATGTCTTTGCTGCCATGTGTATACATACATCTATGTATGTATATATGTGTTGTATTTGTAATGTTCACTGTGATTCCTTTAGCCTGTTTTCATTTTGCTTGGACTCTACTTGATTTTCTGTTGTACTTTCTTGAGTTCGAGTGGCTTCAATGTGATGTTTATACTGCTGCATATCACTGCTTTTGCTGTTTTACTTTGTTATCGAGTTGCACTACTTGCATATCCACATAAACTTGCTGTATCACTATTTCATGTTTACTTGAGGCTTGCACTTGAATGTCTGTTGTATCACTCATTGTTGTGATCTGTTGTAGTTTGACTATGCAGTAAGCTTGTTATATATATATATATATTTGTGTGTGTGTGTGTTGTGTGTGTGTGCTGCTGCATTGAGTTGTTTGGTTGACACACTTGTAGTTGTACATTCATGTTGTAACGACCCGCTATTTTCGACTATTCGCATCCGCACATGTCGGACTTGAATAATTCAAAATACCAAATTGTTAATTTAAATTTGGAAAAACTCAGATATACAGTAAATAAATAATCATAGAATCACAGACACAGAATAATAATATGCAGCGGAAGCAAAAGAGATAGCAGTTCATGAAGCTACTATATAAATATATAAGATACATCAGAGTTTACAACAGAAGAGTAATACGATACATCAAGTACAAATTAGAATACATCACTGAAATAATCGAATACTGGAAGCAGAATAGATGGCTGGATCTTCAAGCAAAGCTCCAACTCCAAAGGTGAGTCTTGAATACTGGTACACTCAGTCTGACCCGAGCGTAAAGCAAAACACAAAACACTAGAGTCAGGATTAATATTCTCATATCAATAAATCCAACTCAAGTGAAATAGCAATCGAAATACAAGTAACTCAAAGGATGTTTGGAATAACCATCCTCTAAGGATCCGCTAAACTATCTACTAGGTAGTAATGTACGCTAAGTAGATAATGTCTATCAGTAATATAAAGTATTAAAATAGCGTTAAGGCGTTACCATAATCCCCCTTAACACATTTTATATTCCCAACAGCATATACAAGACCGTAGTTTCCCCAAAACCGGAAGTCACCAGAGGGCAATCCATATACTCAAGGTACAAATCAAAACGTAGTGGTCGCGAATAGGATAATCAGTATGACAAGGTACATGAGGCGATACCAACTAGGATACTAGTAGTTGCGTGATCCGGACTGATGTTGAGCATAGCCAGCAGCTACCTCAACACCGCGAAACAACACTCCCAAATCGAGGAGTGCACCCAAATCGAATCACAAAAGTAATAGATATGGTATCGAAGAAGTGTGTCCGCTAGAGGTGCCGAACCTCAATGGCCCGGCGCGGCTCCTGTTTTAGTCATGTCAGGGGTCAACCAATATCGTTCTCTTTCTTCAGTCAACGCGTTCACCAAACCATCCACTTCATTCTGGATCAACACTCCACGTATAATAGTTATTAAAGTGGTATTCGGTATCGACAGAGAGTACGTCCATATCCAATCCCGGTCTCTTTAATAACTACGTATTATTACACCGATTGGTCGTTTAATATATTTCAAAACAATCAATTTCAATTTCAATTAGGATTCGTAAACCATTATTTCATTTGTCTTTCAAAATCAATTTCCAAAATCTATGTTTCAACTTCTAACTTTCCGTTTCAAAATCTTATAATTCAATTTAAATTATATTTAAACAATTCAAATATTGATTCAAATTCGTACAAAAGTTCATTCCGAAATTATTTAAATTAATTAAATTTAACATTCAAATCAATTTAAATTTATTTATCAATTTTATTCAATATTCGTTAAGTTAATTTAACATCCAAAACAATTCTTTTTAATTTCCAAGACATTAAATCAATCCCTTAAGTTAACTTCATTATATCAAAACTTTCAAATTTAATTAAATTTGTCAAATCAAATTCTTAAATTCTAAGTCCTACATTAATTTCAATAAATCGCATTTTTTTTTCTTGTTAAAGAAATTCACCTTCAATTATTTATTTACTTTCTTAGTTACAACTTTCAACTCAAATGACAAAGAAACTAAATTTCACACATTCAAAAAGTTCAATTTCTCTTATCAAAGAATTCAATTTTTATTCAATTATCAAACAATTCAATCTTATCCAATTATTAATTAATTTCAACTTAATTATTAAAAATTTCAAAACTAAATAATTTCAACTTAATTATAAATTCAAACTCAATTATTAAATCATTTCAAACTTAATTCAATGAATAATTCTAAATTTTTATTGTCAATAATTAATTTTAAAACATCGTTCTTTCAACAACTACTATGTTAATATTTGTTTCAGATTTTAAATCTTAACAATTTTCCATTCATTAAATTCAAATTCCAATTTCATTTCAAACCTTATCCTTTACTCAAATAAAATCATTATTTTATTTTAAATCAAATTATTGACCAATCGGGTTTATTAAATTTTCTATCCTAAGTCAAGTTCATTTGGGTATTTATCATTTCAACCCGATTCCATTTCAATTTAAAATCAAAGCATAACAAAGGGAACTTGTAGTGTGATAACTGGGATAGTGTCAAAGTAAATAAACAAGCAATAACATCAATCAATAACAATTCAATAATCAATTCAAATAATCCCGAAATAATCGTATTAATTCACATTGTTATTTGTGTAAATCAATATAATCATTTCTAGAATCTACACTATCATTTCATGTAGATTAAAGATTTTATACTATTATTTTATACGGTTTTTCACTTGTCATTAAATTTAAATTTCATACTTCATCAATTTATACAATATACATTCAACGTTTCAAGGTGTACATAATCAAATTCTACGTGTCAATTTATTAAACGTTTACGGGGGTCATATTATCCAACTTAAACTAATCAATTTCAACACATACGTCGATTCAAAATTTTAACTATCCTACGCCGAATTCAATTTCATAATATTTATTATTTTATACATTACAATTTTAACATCCAATGTCAGCAACAAACAAACAATCAATTATCAACCAAACAGGATTATTATTGCATACATAGCAGAAAACGGTGTCAGATGTCAAAGGTGAACTGATACATAAATAACAGTGCAATAAATAACAGCAATGTATTTCAATTGTCGTTTCAATTGAAATCAAATTTAATAAATAAAAGAATATTAATCGTGAGTGATTGCTCACCTTTCGAGACTAGAGAAAATAGGAGATGACACGGATACGCACAATGATACGGACACTGAAATGGAGTTACAAATCCAAGCATGATTCTCAAAGCAAAGTAAGATTGGCACGAATCGACGAGCAAAACTGTTAAATAGGAATTGCCGAAATCAATCAAAACATTCAACATAGCAACAATTACAAAACATGTCCTACGTCAAAGTTTAACAATATAATTCTATGTGCTACCGAGATCGAAATGGTCTGAAATTTGGTATGAATAAAGATCAAAACTTGTATTTCAAAACTGCAAAGAATCACTTGATTCCGACGTAAGACGGAGGAGATACAATGCGTCAAACATGAACTCAGGTCGTGTTTGCAGCAGAGTAAAATAATTTCAAGTACAAAAGAATATCTGCCTGGGTCTAACTTCCAGATCCTCGACCACAAATCAAAAGATGCCGGATTTTGCTGGAATTTGACATGTATAAACTAGGTAACTTAAACTCCTTTTTAAAAATAAAATCAACCCATTACGATAAAACATGAGTGAGATATGATATCGTGAACATGAAGTCTAACTGCTGTTCAGAAAAAATAAACATGCAAACATATTCAAATACACAACCTATATTTTAAAATCAATCTTTAATTTATATATGAACATACTTTATCATATAATACTGTTATATAACTTATATCTCATATTCAATGAACATATGCAGACTATAAACATAAAATTTATAAATGCAGACGGTAAACATTGCTCACGTGCTATATATGTATAACAGACTAAATATAATTTATACAAGTTATATTCATTAAACAACATATATATGCTGAAATCATTTAACCATATATATGCTAATATTCAACAGATTATAAGTAATATATATACGGCTATTATATAACTTCCATAATCAACAAATATTGACAAAAATACTCTGTTGTTCACAATAAGATTTTATACCAACAAAATATGTAAATAAACAAACGGCAAAATATAATTTATATAAACTAGACTTACGTATGGTAAGAAGCATGCATTTGCCAACGTGGGTGTGTGCGCATGAGATGCTGATGAGGTTAGTACTGAAGTAGGTGATGTCGGCAGGTGGTTGAAAAGAAAATGACGGCGGTTGGAGGGAGAGGAGGTGAAAGAGTATGTTGAACGTGGATGGTCGGAGAGGCTGTGAGCATGTAGGCTATGACCAGGCTGTAAGGGCAAGGCATGGATGGAACGCTGGTGACGTTCGGCGAAGGAGGTTGCTGTGGCAATGGGGAAGGGAGAAGAGAAGGCGGAGGTCGGTTGGTGACTGGGCTTGGCTCTGGAAGGCTGGAGGAGGTGGTTGCTAGCATGGCACGGCGGTGGTTGTTGGTCGATGGGCGAAGGCTGTAGGTGGCGCCGACATGAGGTGATGGGTTTCATGCTCGGGCTGTCATGTGCGTGGAGAATGATGGATGGAGGTGGTTTCAAGTGAATTAACAGGTAGGAGGAAAAATGAGAGACATTTGAGGAGAAGAACATGCAGAGGCTAAATGTCAAATGGACTTTTACTATTCTTTAAGTTCAAATCCAGAGATAAAGCAACGAACATAAAATATGAACCGGCAAACGTTGAAACTAATGTGGGCAAAGCAAAAGTCATCAGTTGAATTAATAAGCTCTTCAATTCACATGGGTAGCTGAAAGACAAAAATAACCAAAAGATTATAAAACCGGTACCGATGCGAAATCGTTTTTTCACGGATTCCGCTGCGTACCAGACATCAAAACACAGAATCGAATATACCGTAGAGATTAGCACAACGAGACGATCGAAACGGTATATAGATGTCAGTGGTAGGATTTAATTATAAAAATTCGAAATTTTCAACTAGCGGAAAATGCGCAAAATCGCAGAAAATTAAGATCGACGGAGCCAAAGATGTCCGAATTTTGAAAAACGACAAACTGACAACTTGCTCAAAAGATGGTTTAGAATTTTTCTATGTAAAAATATTTTGGTTTTGAAAACGTTTTATTTTCATCGCTTTTTAACTGATTATATTGAAGTAAATTTACGCGCGACATGAACTTTCATATTTTCTGACGAAAATTTATCGGTTGCTATGTTTAACTAAATGCATTCCAAATATCAAATTTATATTTCAAAATTTTATCGTTTATATTTTTATTAAACCTCACCCAAAACGGTTAATTAAATAAATTAAAATCGTAAAATATCCGGGTTGTTACACTCTCCCCCACTCAAAACTTTTCGTCCTCGAAAAGGAAGGACGTAGGAGAATAGAAACAACCAAAAGAAAATAAACTTGAATTACATTATAACAATTAATTTAAACCATATAAATTTCTTTTAAAAAAATTTATATTCAACAATTTGTTTCTAAATTTAAGATTTTCATTTAAATTGATTTGATTTCACAATTATTAACGTTAAGTACAAAGGTTTCTTTCAAATATTAATTCAAGATACTCCTTTAATTTGATTTAATTCAATTTATTAACTTTCAAAAGAAATCTTTTCTTCTATTAATCACACTTATTATTTCTTTAACTTTTTATTCTATTTATCTCCATAAACATTTTATAATCAAAATTTAAGTGAATAACATTTATTATACGCACTCGAATTTTATTTATAAAGACAATTTATTTTATATATTATCCAATTTTCTTTAATTAACAATTTCAAAGATCATAAGTTGAATAGTCATTTTTCTATAATCGTACTTTATTTGACAAATTCAATTCTTCTTTATTTCAAATTATTATTGAATTTATTTTGCTTAATCTATCTTATCACATATATATATTAAGTATATTTACATTTATTATAACTACTCAAATTTATTTATGAATTCCTTTGATATCATTTTATATCATATAATATTCAATTACATAGTTGAATTTTGAAAATTTAGGTAAGTTATAAATAATGCAATTGAGTATTATCCAAATAAATTTTTATAATTCAATTATTTCAATTTAATATTTATTCAAAATCTTTGCCTCAATTTAAAATTTTGAAATCATCTTTAATCATAAATTTAAGAATTTGAATTTTCGATTTCCCTTCAAACCATTTAGAGACAATTTATGTATATGCTATATATCAAATCAAACTAAATTTAAAATAGTATACCTATATACATATAAATCAAATCATACTTAAGAAATTTAAATCGATTAAATTTCCAAATCAAAACAGTAGCAAAGCTACGAATTGGTCTCTCCACTTTGAAACTCGAGAATAAATGTCGATGATGCGGCCACCATCGCCGAAATTATTTTCCAGCGACAAAATAAGAGAGCACTGATTTTAACACCTAAAATTCTTTGAAAACCATTTATATTCGAAAATATTTAAATAATATACATTTTTAACACTTTAAATCATAATTCAAAATTATCGAAAATTAAATTCTCAAATTCTTTATTTATATTCATTTAAATTCCAAATCACATATAACCAAGTTTATAAATTCATTTATTTATATGTTAGTCAAATCAACGGTTTACAAAACAGTAAATGAAAATTAAATTTTAACGTTTCGAACAACAGATTCATTAGCATTTTAACTTCAGAAAAATTTATACTTATATAATATAATCAGTCAAAATTATCTTATTTACTAAATCTGAAAATAAATATTGTGCCAGTTTGCTCTGCTCAAGTGTTTTAGAAATTCTATCGATAGCGTTGATCAGACGAATCGATCGAAAATCCAAATCAACATTAACAACTCAAACAACACAATATATAAAACATTTAATTATTAATTAACAAATACACTTTCTCGCTCAACGATACAAGAATGGATTTCAAAATAAGGATAGGATTCAAATTTTGATGGACTCACATTAAAGAGAATTCAGATTCGAATTCAAGTTCGGAAGAAAAGATAAGATGATTCAATTAACCGAATCGAGAGATGGATAAGCTTATTTAATTCACGGGCAACCTTAACCGGGTCAACCGTAAGTTTAAGAATAAGATCGATGTTGAATTCCGAGGTAAATCAACATTCATTCTCAAGAGATAGAATTCAGGTATAGCAGGGAATAGATAGTATCGTAAACCAGGGATACAGAAATCTCCGGCAAATCGATGTCTATTGTAAAGGAGTTTCACCCATTTATAAATAATTCGAAGATTGGCGAGACCGCCGATTCATTGTAAAGATCATCCGAAGTAGAGTTATGGGATGCTCCAGAATTGAAAGAAGACAAATAGTGAGGGACACGAATGAATTTCGGAACCGAGGGAACGTTTCAGAATTCAAAGGAACTGAGTCAAAAGGAAGAGATTGAAACTCGAATGAGAGTGATTCTGTAAATACATTTACCCTATATGCTAAGTTTTTCCTAGAGCTACCAAGAGCTCTGATACCAACTGTAACGACCCGCTATTTTCAACTATTCGCATCCGCACATGTCGGACTTGAATAATTCAAAATACCGAATTGTTAATTTAAATTTGGCAAAACTCAGATATACAGTAAATAAATAATCACAGAATCACAGACACAGAGTAATAATATGCAGCGGAAGCAAAAGAGATAGCAGTTCATGAAGCTACTATATAAATATATAAGATACATCAGAGTTTACAACAGAAGAGTAATACGATACATCAAGTACAAATTAGAATACATCACTGAAATAATCGAATACTGGAAGCAGAATAGATGGCTGGATCTTCAAGCAAAGCTCCAACTCCAAAGGTGAGTCTTGAATACTGGTACACTCAGTCTGACCCGAGCATAAAGCAAAACACAAAACACTCGAGTCAGGATTAATATTCTCATATCAATAAATCCAACTCAAGTGAAATAGCAATCGAAATACAAGTAACTCAAAGGATGTTTGGAATAACCATCCTCTAAGGATCCGCTAAACTATCTACTAGGTAGTAATGTACGCTAAGTAGATAATGTCTATCAGTAATATAAAGTATTAAAATAGCGTTAAGGCGTTACCATAATCCCTCTTAACACATTTTATATTCCCAAAAGCATATACAAGACCGTAGTTTCCCCAAAACCGGAAGTCACCAGAGGGCAATCCATATACTCAAGGTACAAATCAAAACGTAGTGGTCGCGAATAGGATAATCAGTATGACAAGGTACATGAGGCGATACCAACTAGGATACGAGTAGATGCGTGATCCGGACTGATGTTGAGCATAGCCAGCAGCTACCTCAACACCGCGAAACAACACTCCCAAATCGAGGGGTGCACCCAAATCGAATCACAAAAGTAATAGATATGGTATCGAAGAAGTGTGTCCGCTAGAGGTGGCGAACCTCAATGGCCCGTCACAGCTCCTGTTTTAGTCATGTCAGAGGTCATCCAATATCGTTCTCTTTCTTCAGTCAACGCGTTCACCAAATCATCCACTTCATTCTGGATCAACACTCCACGTATAATAGTTATTAAAGTGGTATTCGGTATCGACAGAGAGTATGTCCATATCCGATCCCGGTCTCTTTAATAACTACGTATTATTACACCGATTGGTCGTTTAATATATTTCAAAACAATCAATTTCAATTTCAATTAGGATTCGTAAACCATTATTTCATTTGTCTTTCAAAATCAATTTCCAAAATCTATGTTTCAACTTCTAACTTTCCGTTTCAAAATCTTATAATTCAATTTAAATTATATTTAAACAATTCAAATATTGATTCAAGTTCATACAAAAGTTCATTCCGAAATTATTTAAATTAATTAAATTTAACATTCAAACCAATTTAAATTTATTTATCAATTTTATTCAATATTCGTTAAGTTAATTTAACATCCAAAACAATTCTTTTTAATTTCCAAGATATTAAATCAATCCCTTAAGTTAACTTCATTATATCAAAACTTTCAAATTTAATTAAATTTGTCAAATCAAATTCTTAAATTCCAAGTCCTACATTAATTTCAATAAATCGCATTTTTTTTTCTTGTTAAAGAAATTCACCTTCAATTATTTATTTACTTTCTTAGTTACAACTTTCAACTCAAATGACAAAGAAACTAAATTTCACATATTCAAAAAGTTCAATTTCTCTTATCAAAGAATTCAATTTTTATTCAATTATCAAATAATTCAATCTTATTCAATTATTAATTAATTTCAACTTAATTATTAAAAATTTCAAAACTAAATAATTTCAACTTAATTATAAATTCAAACTCAATTATTAAATCATTTCAAACTTAATTCAATGAATAATTCTAAATTTTTATTGTCAATAATTAATTTTAAAACATCGTTCTTTCAACAACTACTATGTTAATATTTGTTTCAGATTTTAAATATTAACAATTTTCCATTCATTAAATTCAAATTCCAATTTCATTTCAAACCTTATCCTTTACTCAAATAAAATCATTATTTTATTTTAAATCAAATTATTGACCAATCGGGTTTATTAAATTTTCTATCCTAAGTCAAGTTCATTTGGGTATTTATCATTTCAACCCGATTCCATTTCAATTTAAAATCAAAGCATAACAAAGGGAACTTGCAGTGTGATAACTGGGATAGTGTCAAAGTAAATAAATAAGCAATAACATCAATCAATAACAATTCAATAATCAATTCAAATAATCCCGAAATAATCGTATTAATTCACATTGTTATTTGTGCAAATCAATATAATCATTTCTAGAATCTACACTATCATTTCATGTAGATTAAAGATTTTATACTATTATTTTATACGGTTTTTCACTTGTCATTAAATTTAAATTTCATACTTCATCAATGTATACAATATACATTCAACGTTTCAAGGTGTACATAATCAAATTCTACGTGTCAATTTATTAAACGTTTACGGGGGTCATATTATCCAACTTAAACTAATCAATTTCAACACATACGTCGATTCAAAATTTTAACTATCCTACGCCGAATTCAATTTCATAATATTTATTATTTTATACATTACAATTTTAACATCCAATGTCAACAACAAACAAACAATCAATTATCAACCAAACAGGATTATTATTGCATACGTAGCAGAAAACGGTGTCAGATGTCAAAGGTGAACTGATACATAAATAACAGTGCAATAAATAACAGCAATGTATTTCAATTGTCGTTTCAATTGAAATCAAATTTTACAAATAAAAGAATATTAATCGTGAGTGATTGCTCACCTTTCGAGGCTAGAGAAAATAGGAGATGACACGGATACGCACACTGATACGGACACTGAAATGGAGTTACAAATCCAAGCATGATTCTCAGAGCAAAGTAAGATTGGCACGAATCGACGAGCAAAACTGTTAAATAGGAATTGCCGAAATCAATCAAAACATTCAACATAGCAACAATTACAAAACATGTCCTACGTTAAAGTTTAACAATATAATTCTATGTGCTACCGAGATCGAAATGGTCTGAAATTTGGTATGAATA
Organism: Allium cepa; assembly: GCA_030765085.1. Classification (NCBI taxonomy): domain Eukaryota; kingdom Viridiplantae; phylum Streptophyta; class Magnoliopsida; order Asparagales; family Amaryllidaceae; genus Allium; species Allium cepa. Next base: position 154,961,155 of record CM060937.1, read on the forward strand.
AAGATCAAAACTTGTATTTCAAAACTGCAAAGAATCACTTGATTCCGACGTAAGACGGAGGAGATACGATGCGTCAAACATGAACTCAGGTCGTGTATGCAGCAGAGTAAAATAATTTCAAGTACAAAAGAATATCTGCCTGGGTCTAACTTCCAGATCCTCGACCACAAATCAAAAGATGTCGGATTTTGCTGAAATTTGACATGTATAAACTTGGTAACTTAAACTCCTTTTAAAAATAAAATCAACCCATTACGATAAAACATGAGTGAGATATGATATCGTGAACATGAAGTCTAACTGCTGTTCAGAAAAAATAAACATGCAAACATATTCAAATACACAACCTATATTTTAAAATCAATCTTTAATTTATATATGAACATACTTTATCATATAATACTGTTATATAACTTATATCTCATATTCAATGAACATATGCAGACTATAAACATAAAATTTATAAATGCAGACGGTAAACATTGCTCACGTGCTATATATGTATAACAGACTAAATATAATTTATACAAGTTATATTCATTAAACAACATATATATGCTGAAATCATTTAACCATATATATGCTAATATTCAACAGATTATAAGTAATATATATACGGCTATTATATAACTTCCATAATCAACAAATATTGACAAAAGTACTCTGTTGTTCACAATAAGATTTTATACCAACAAAATATGTAAATAAACAAACGGCAAAATATAATTTATATAAACTAGACTTACGTATGGTAAGAAGCATGCATTTGCCAACGTGGGTGTGTGCGCATGAGATGCTGATGAGGTTAGTACTGAAGTAGGTGATGTCGGCAGGTGGTTGAAAAGAAAATGACGGCGGTTGGAGGGAGAGGAGGTGAAAGAGTATGTTGAACGTGGATGGTCGGAGAGGCTGTGAGCATGTAGGCTATGACCAGGCTGTAAGGGCAAGGCATGGATGGAACGCTAGTGACGTTCGGCGAAGGAGGTTGCTGTGGCAATGGGGAAGGGAGAAGAGAAGGCGGAGGTCAGTTGGTGACTGGGCTTGGCTCCGGAAGGCTGGAGGAGGTGGTTGCTAGCATGGCACGGCGGTGGTTGTTGGTCGATGGGCGAAGGCTGTAGGTGGCGCCGACATGAGGTGATGGGTTTCATGCTCGGGCTGTCATGTGCGTGGAGAATGATGGATGGAGGTGGTTTCAAGTGAATTAACAGGTAGGAGGAAAAATGAGAGACATTTGAGGAGAAGAACATGCAGAGGCTAAATGTCAAATGGACTTTTACTATTCTTTAAGTTCAAATCCAGAGATAAAGCAACGAACATAAAATATGAACCGGCAAACGTTGAAACTAGTGTGGGCAAAGCAAAAGTCATCAGTTGAATTAATAAGCTCTTCAATTCACATGGGTAGCTGAAAGACAAAAATAACCAAAAGATTATAAAACTGGTACCGATGCGAAATCGTTTTTTCGCGGATTCCGCTACGTACCGGACATCAAAACACAGAATCGTATATACCGTAGAGACCAGCACAACGAGACGATCGAAACGGTATATAGATGTCAGTGGTAGGATTTAATTATAAAAATTCGAAATTTTCAACTAGCGGAAAATGCGCAAAATCGCAGAAAATTAAGATCGACGGAGCCAAAGATGTCCGAATTTTGAAAAACGACAAACTGACAACTTGCTCAAAAGATGGTTTAGAATTTTTGCATGTAAAAATATTTTGGTTTTGAAAACATTTTATTTTCATCGCTTTTTAACTGATCAGATTGAAGTAAATTTACGCGCGACATGAACTTTCATATTTTCTGACGAAAATTTACCGGTTGCTATGTTTAACTAAATGCATTCCAAATATCAAATTTATATTTCAAAATTTTATCGTTTATATTTTTATTAAACCTCACCCAAAACGGTTAATTAAATAAATTAAAATCGTAAAATATCCGGGTTGTTACACATGTGTTTGTTTCATATGGTATGGATTTGTTTTGAGCACACTTGTTTTAGCTAGAGTTGTATTTCCTTGTAATGTTCATTTGAAGTTATAGCCTTTGTGCTCGAGTCTGATACTTGCACTATCCAATTTCACAGTTGCATACATGTTGTCTCTTTTGTGCACTTGGTTTGTGATTCACTGTTGCAATCATGTATATGCACTTGAGTCTTGTACATGTATCGTTAGCTTGACCCTTGTGACTTATTTGCATTGTTCACTTGGTTACTGAACTAGTTCTGGTTTGGTTGAGGTTTTGTAGTCTTTTGAAACTGTCATGTGTATATACGTGCTCTTTGTTCATTTGTTTTCATAGTGCACTCAAGTTGAATCCTATTGCACTGCCTTTTACTCTTACTAGAAGTGGTCTGTTTGGAGTCTTCATATGACTACACATCTGTTGTAGTTGTATTGAGCTCATGTGGTCCAGGTTGCATATCATATTGATTGAGTTGCTGTCTTGAATCGAACTCTTCTGGTTCATGTGTACACTTTGACTGGCTTGCTCCTGACCATTTTATTAAACTTGTATATTCGAACTGCACCTGCGTTGAGTCCAGCTTGGAGCTCGAGTTTGACCTTGTGCTGAATATTGTGACATTATTTTTATTGCACTTGAGTTGAACCCGCATTTTGGGTTTGACCTGTGCTCACTTGTCCCTGTTATTTTATCAAGTGTATATATCGGTGTGCACGGCCTTGTGACATATGCAGTGATACACTGTGTATGTCACAAGCTGTTCGTGAATGATGAATTCAAAATTAAATGATGACGAACAACCCAAATAACTGAGGTAAATATTATTTTCAAAATCCACATTTTATTTTATACTGCAAAAATATTTTGTTTTCAATTTTACTGCGTCAATGTATATTTTTACAGATTACTCAGATGCTGGATTCACATTAGAATGAAGTTGAATATCAGTACGAGTTGAGTGAATGAGTGATATGTAGTGAGGTGTAATGCAAATGTGAATTGTAATTTAATCAAATTTGTATTGTAATTGAAATTGTATATAGTGAGAGTTTGAAATTTGTACTATTCAAAAATTGTAATAAATATTTGTTTGAATAAAAATTTTGTTTGAATTCAAATTCTGTGTTATTTATTTTATTCAGCAAATATTTATTTAATCTATGAAAAATAAAATAGTACATTAACAAATACATTTAATAATATATATGTTTATTATCATCAAACAAAAATCATAGCAATCGCATATTCAGCAACCTCCCCCTTTTGATGATAATAAACATATATTTAAGATTTTGAATATATTAAATGTATTTGATGATTCCATTTGCTCCCCCTATTTGAATGCTTCCTCTCTACACAAAGCTCCCTCTTCATATATGCATACAATTAAAAATATGCAAATGAGCCTAGATGCAATAGAAAATATTTGACCTTTGCTTGATTTTATTTGACAAAATCTTAACTTTTCTCTCCCCCTTTTGTTATCAGCTAAAGAGTAATAGTGTTAGAAAAAATGGAGATAAAGTGATATATATTAATCCAACATTAAAACTCAATTGAATATAAATATTAAATTTCAATAAAAAAATCAAACAAAAATCATAAATACTTTGTTAGGCGCATATTCCACTTTTAGAATGATGGGAATGATGTCATTATATAAAACCATACAGTTGTGTCTATTTGTGGTATATTTATATCAGGAATTTGAATATCTACCAACCATGCATAACCGTTAGGACTTTTAAATGAGATTAGTAGTATTCCAATTTTATTTAAAAAAAAAATGAATTCAAGTATCTTCTAACCACGCATAACTGTGAGGGCTTTTAAATGGGATTAGAATCAACTTGTTTATTTAAAAAATCAATTTGGATATGCGTTCCATACATGCATAACCGTGAAGACTTTTAAATGAGCATGGAAGCACATAACAAATTCCAAGTAATTCACCCATGCATAACCATGATGACTTTTAAATGAGAGTGAATACTTTGGATTTTATTTTAATTTATTTTATTGTTGTTATTATTATTATTATATTTTTTTTAATTTTATTAAAAAAAATGTAAAATGAAAAACGAATGATTCCTGTTTAAAGTATCACATATTGACAAACTATATAGAATTTTGATGAGTGATGGTCGTTAGAAATATGATAGAAATAGAGATGGTCATGGAATTTTTACCAACAAAAAGTTTTATAATTCTTGTTTAAATTTCTAAAGAAATTTACTAATTATACCGTCTCGTGTGATATTATATGATAAATGTCAACGCTCATCACTTTTTCAATCACTATTTATCTTTTTGATAATTATTAGGGAGTCAGAGTAGTCAAAATAGTCATTTAAAATCAAATTCAAAAATAATTATAAAATCAATTTTTCAAAATGACTAATCTGAAAACATGATCAAAAATGGTTTCCTAGAAGGGGTTATATGAGAAAAATTTCTGCTATTTGAAAATTATTTGAAATGAAAAAATGCAGATATTTTCTTTGAAAAACGATGCAGTTACTAAATGTCTCAACAAAAATCACGTTCAACTAGTAATTTTTCTATCAACTAGATTACCAGTGTAATCTGCATCTGAATATCTCTTTCACTCAAAATTATCATTAATTGAATTTGATAGACCAGACCATGAAGTGTGCAACAAAAAAATTCAAAATCAATGACATTCTTTTGAATTTGAATTGAAGTCGTGTGAATAATCAAAAACCGTGAATATAGAGTCAGCCGTAAAATAACCAAATGTATTATCATCCAATAAAACACTATTATTAATCCAAACTAGTATATATGAAGTAATTCAAAGACTCTACAGATTTTTATAGTGTTCTTGGCATAAGAATATAATTGGCCAACAATTTTGAATAAGTCAGAATCAAAATCATCATTATTTCATCATCACATTATTAGCTGATTTAACTCAGATTACGGTGCAGATTATCACATTTAATATATCGTTCAAATAAATATACCATTACCTGTTTTACCTTTACGATATTTTTCGTTGTTGTCCATTGTGATTCTGTCACCTTTATACTAGGCTAAGGAACTTTATACTAGGCTAAGGAACTTTGCTTTTTCGCCCGTTGTGTTTCTAGAACAGCCAGAATCCAAATAACACTGTTGTTGTTCCTTAGCCTGCCACCACACCTACATGATGAAAGATTTTTGTGACCTATTTGTTTTTATAGGTCCATGATTGTTAGTGACAGAATATTTCAAAAAATAATTTTGTGGAGACCCATAACTATTTATATATGTTCCTTTCGACACCCAGATTTGTTTAACTTTGAGAGATTTTATATTTGTGCCTTTTGGAACCCAAATTGGTATAGTTTTCACGTGTTTAGGTCTATACCAACAACTATTTTGATTGTGTCCAAATTTTCTACAAATTGTGCACATTGAATTTTCTTGATTAATCACATTTCTAATATTTTTAGATTGATTATATCCAAGTCCTTGTCTAACTGTATTAACAATTTGTTTCCCTAAGAGCATATTCAACGATTTTTCACTCTTGAAAAAATTATCTAAAGTCGTTGACAATTGTTGGACTTGTGTTTTGAGAGATTCATTTTCGTTCAATAATTGTGTGCACTTTTTAATAGAATTTTCTCTCCTAGTATTTTCACTCTCTTTCAAAATCAGAATTTCATTTTCAATTGATTTTAAATTAATTTTTGTTTTTTTAATTTCTTCTTCAAATAATGGACAATTATCACACTTAGGGATCCTACTTTGATAGGTTTTAACTAATTGATTAAGTTGTTTATTTAACTCTATCAAAGTATCCTTTTGTGATTCAAGTTTGGTATACTTCTCCCTAAGTCGTTCAAAACAGCCATTTACTTCGTGGAAATATATAAGTAATTCTGAGTGAGTGTGTTTTCATACCTTGCTTGGTTCGCCATTGTCGCTATTAGTTATATTACCTTAAAGGCACATATCTGCTTTCTCACTCTCACTGCTAGTACTTTGATTATCTTCATCACTTGTATTCCACATGGCTGCAAAACTTCTCCTTTTTGATTTCTTTTAAAAGTCGTCTCGGTTTTGAGGACAATTGGGCTTAATGTGTCCGGGTTGGTTGCACTTGTGATAGATGATCTTCTGTTTTTCTGAGTAGTCTAGTGCTTTGGCTATTCTGCTTTTCAATTTTTGATTTCCAGCTGGATTTCAGTATTTGTGATTCCACTTTTTGAATTTCTTCATTAGTAGTGCCAACTTTGCTGCTCCATCATCATCGTTATCATCATCACTTTCGGTTCTTCCTTTGAGAGCTATTGATTTCTTTCAAGTATCTCCTCCTTCACGCTCTTCCTTGAATTTCATTTCTAGCTCATAAATGGTGAGATTTCCGATGAGTTCTTCAACTTTCATTTGTTTTAAATCTTTCGATTCTTGAATGGCAGTCACTTTTGCTTCAATTCTTCGCGGAAGGACTCTGAAGATTTTTTGGACTATCTCCAACTCTGTGTATGATTTTCCGAGAGCTTTTGATTTGTATACGATATTGGAAAGTCGTCCATACATCTCTTTGACATTTTCTTCCTTCGCCATTGTGAAGTTCTCGTATTCGCTGCTTAGCATGGCAAGGCGAGATTCTTTGACTTGAGATGTTCCTTCGTAAGTCACTTCTAGTGTGTGCCATATTTCATGCGCAGTTAGACAATGTGAGACACGATTAAATTCAAATTGATCCAATGAACAGATAATAGAATTCATAGCTTTAGCATTAACATTTTGTAATTTATTATCTAGTTCTGTCCATTGATCCTTTGGTTTATCTATATCCTGATTATATATAATTATAGTTGGTGCTCTATAACCTGTCTCAACAATATTCCAAGCGTCAATGGTTTTCAGAAAAATTTTCATTCTATTTTCCAGTAGGCGTATTCACCATTGAACATTGGTGGTCTAACTATGGACCGACCCTCAACAAAAGCAGTATTAAAAGGAGCCATTTTAAAAATTCAAATTTTTAAAAATTAGTTTTTGAAAAATGAATTTCTAAAAACAAAAGTTGACTTCTATTCCTAGCTCCGATACCACTGTAGGATCGATTTCACCCTAGAGGAGGGGTGAATAAGGTGATACTGTTAATTATAAAAAATATATTGCGGAAGCTTATAAAATTATTTTAACACAGATAAATCAGAATTATTAGCAGCATAGATAGTAGCAGAATAATAAATGTAGAAATAGAATGACACAGAATTTACCCAGCTTCGGCAAAACCCTGCCTACGTGCTGCCCCCAAGGTTTCTACTAGAATTAGGTAGTCATACGCTTACGCACGTAAACTCGCGACACCCGCTACTGACTAACCTAACTCTACGCTCAAAACCCTGCCACAACTCATCCACTAAGTTGCGAATTTTCAAACTACGCCACGTAGTTTGTCCCTTAGTCACATGACAAGTAAATACAATTGTTTAAAAGAAAATACAATTTAAAAACAATTTAAAAAAAACCCTAATTTTAAATATTAAATCCCAACTAAAAACAAGGCCTGCCATTTTCTTCTTTTTATTATTATGTTGGCCCGTTCTTTCCTCTTTGCTCTGTATAATGGCGGCTCGTTCCTTTTTCCTTTGCTTGCAAATTAGGGCTTCTAATTAGAAGCTGTCGACAATATTTGCTCGATCGAATGATGATTTAGGTCCTTGCTTTGTCGATCGACTATCTCTTTGAGTTTCTCACGACTACTTCTATTTGCGTCGAGTTCGAATCTGATTTCGGTATGCAATTTACTCCTTTTGCTTTTCTGGTTTTGGCTTACTTGAACTCAATGCTTTTATAGCCGATGATGATTGGGTTTTTATATAGGGTTCGAACCCCTTGATTTTCGTCCGTATATATTTGTTTGAATTCGTCTGTAATTCTCCTCGGCCATTTGATATTGATTGAATGTTGACGATGATTTCTGACTTTGTCAATTCATATATTTTTAATGATGGCTTGTTCACCACGGCTTCGAATTTTCTTTGCTCGTTTCTTTACCACCACGTCTCTGGCTTATTTAACATATTCTTTGATGGATGGTGATTAATCTGACTTGGTTCGATGTTGACTTCGGTTTTGATTTGACCTGCAGTTGTCTTCGACTGCAAACTTAATTTTGTGATGTTGATTAAAAAGTTCGACTTTTGCCACACTATTCACTGCCTCTGGTAGCACTTTCGACCTTGTTCGATTTTACTTGCTGTTTCTTGACTTCGGCCATTATGTCTTTGCTGCCATGTGCATACATACGTCTATGTATGTATATATGTGTTGTATTTGTAATGTTCACTGTGATTCCTCTAGCCTGTTCTCATTTTGCTTGTACTCTGCTTGATTTTCTGTTGTACTGTCTTGAGTTCGAGTGGCTTCAATGTGATGTTTCCACTGCTGCATATCACTGCTTTTGTTGTTTTACTTTGTTATTGAGTTGCACTACTTGCATATCCACATAAACTTGTTGTATCACCATTTCATGTTTACTTGAGGCTTGCACTTGAATGTCAGTTGTATCAGTCATTGTTGTGATCTGTTGCAGTTTGATTGTGCAGTATGTTGTTATATATATATATATATATATATATATATATATATCTGTGTATGTGTGGTGTGTGCTGCTGCATTGAGTTGTTTGGTTGACACACTTGTAGTTGTACATTCATGTTTTTGTTTCATGTGGTCTGGATTTGCTTTGAGCACACTTGTTTTAGCTAGAGTTGTATTTCCTTGTAATGTTCATTTGAAGTTTTAGCCTTTGTGCTCGAGTCTGATACTTGAACTGTCCAGTTTCACAGTTGCATACATGTTGTCTCTTTTGTGCACTTGGTTTGTGATTCACTGTTGCACTCCTGTATATGCACTTAATTTTTGTACATGTATCATTAGCTTGACCCTTGTGACATGTTTGCATTGTTCACTTGATTACTGAACTAGTTCTAGTTTGGTCGAGGTTTTGTAGTCTTTTGAAACTGTCATGTGTATATATGTGCTCTTTGTTCATTTGTTTTCACAGTGTACTCAAGTTGAATCCTATTGCACTGCCTTTTACTCTTACTAGAAGTGGTCTGTTTGGAGTCTTCATATGACTACACATCTGTTGTAGTTGTATTGAGCTCATGTGGTCCAGGTTGCATATCATATTGATTGAGTCGCTGTCTTGAATTGAACTCTTCTGGTTCATGTGTACACTTTGACTGGCTTGCTCCTGATCATTTTATTAAACTTGTATATTCGAACTGCACCTGTGTTAAATCCAGCTTGGAGCTCGGGTTTGACCTTTTGCTGAATATTGTGACATTAGTTTTATTGCACTTGACTTGAACCTGGCGTTTTGGGTTTGACCTGTGCTCACTTGTCCCTGTAATTTTATCAAGTGTATATATCGGTGTGCACGGCCTTGTGGCATATACAGCGATACACTATGTATGTCACAAGCCGTTCGTGAATGATGAATTCAAAATTAAATGATGACGAACAACCCAAATAACTGAGGCAAATATCATTTTCAAAATCCACATTTTATTTTATACTGCAAAAATATTTTATTTTCAATTTTAATGCGTCAATGTATATTTTTCAGATTACTCAGATGTTGGATTCACATTGGAATGAAGTGGAAGATCAGTATGAGTTGAGTGAACGAGTGATATGTAGTGAGGTGCAATGTAAATGTGAATTGTAATTTAATCAAATTTGTATTGTAATTGAAATTGTATATAGTGAGAGTTTGAAATTTGTACTATTCATAAATTGTAATAAATATTTGTTTGAATTAAATTTCTGTTTGAATTCAAATTCTGAGTTATTTATTTTATTCAGCAAATATTTATTTAATCTATGAAAAATAAAATAGTACATTAACAAATACATTTAAATTAATATATATGTTTATTATCATCAAACAAAAATCATAGCAATCGCATATTCAACAGCGACCCTCAGTCTGACCCGAGCATAAAGCAAAATACAAAATACTCGAGTCAGGATTAACATTCTTACATCAAAAAAATCTAACTTTAGTGAAATATCAACTGAAATACAAGTAACTCAAAGGATGTTTGGGATACCCATCCTCTATGGATCCATGGAATTATCGACTATGTAGTACAATACTCTATTATAATATGTCTATAGTAAAGTAAACTATTAAAATAGCATTAAGGCCGTTAACCATATCCCCCTTAACACATTTTATATATTCTCATAGTCTATACAGTACTGTAATCTCCCTCGTACTGGGCATCGTCAGAGGGCACTCCATAGGTATGGTACAAAACAAACTCGTAGTGGTCTCGATAAGGTAGGTGACACGGCCCAACTAGGCAATGCTAGGGTAGATATACCAATTACACTACCGGGCTAGTGGTAACGCATAGCCGCAGCTACCGCCTACCTTGGTCCGCACTCCCAAAAATCTGAGGGTGCACCCAATCAATCACAAAGTAATAGAATGGTATCGAAGAAGTTTGCCCGATCGGAGGAGCTACCGGTCAATTGCTCCTGTTTACCCACCTCAGGGTAACTCACAGGAGTAAGGTCCACGTATATGCCTCAAATAGAATCGTCACCAACCGTCACTTCATCTCATACCATCACTTACCAAGAATCACTGATAAGAAAACCCGAGCTCATCCAAAGTGGATCGACGATCACCATTCATCCTTGGAGATTTGGCATATCTAGATCAGCATAAGTGGTACAGTAGTCGTAGGTCGGCATGGCTCGTTCGGTCCACCTCACCTCCAACTATAGGCCGAGCTACCTTGGTCCTGGGCCTGCACAAGGAGTCCAACCTACCTTCATCTATAAAAAGAGAGGCAGGGTTACAGTTGAAAGGACATTTTTTTTTGAGAATTCCAGAGAGACTACCATTTTTGGGACAGTCACTTCCTTTCTACTACAAAATCTTATTCAATTTGTTTGTTTACGGATTGTGCCTGTATTTAAGTATTTGAAAATTTAATAAAGATTATATTCAAAGTGGATATAGGCAGTTACGCCGAACCACTATAAATTTGGTGTTCTGGTTTTTGTTGTTTTTTTTTTGCATTCTATTATGATATTCCTCTGTTTTAATCTACCATCTTCTTTAGTCTCTCTACACAAATCTATTCAAGGGTGTTAGTGACCAATTTTGGTGCTCACGGCAAGGCTTGAAGAGGTGAGGAAAATGAGGGCGAGTTGGCTTCGGGTGGAAGAAAATGTGGAGGAAACAAGGGTGGCTCGAGGAGGATGGGGTAGTCGGCAAACCGGTGATGGATGAGGTCGAAGCGTTGAAAGGTTTGTGGAGCAAGTAACGGCAATCGGCCTACAAGTAGATGCACGGCTGAGAAAGCAAAATGTCGAGGGAAAGAGAAAGTGATAGAGAGAAGGTGCATGGTAAAGTTGCCGAATGAAATGATAAAGCCTTTCTTTTGTTCAAAAAGTGGAAGAGTACAGAAAGAGTGATCAGGTTATTATAATAAAAAATGGTGACAAATGAATAAATGAACAACGAAGGGACAGGAAACCAAAAGACTCAAGAAATTTATACCGATACGGTTAAGCGTTTCGCGGGTTCCACCGCATACCAGACATCGAAATACAAAAGTGAATATACGTCAGAGATCAGCATGACGAGACGATCAAAATGGTATACAGATATCAGTGGTACGATCATCCAATCAAAAGTCAATAATCGGTACCGAAAATGCTGCTAAAAGGCCGAAAATAAAATAAACGGAGCAATAGTAGTCCAAATTTGACAAAATGAAATATGATGTCTGAGTCAGAAGATGATTTACAAATTAATTATATAAAAATATTCGGGTTTCGAAAATTTTTATTGTCATCAAACATTAATTAATTTAAATTTAAATAAAATTACACAAGAAAATAAACTTTCATATTATCTGATGAAAATTTACCATTTGCTATGTTAAAATAGACCTATCCCAAATATCAAATTTTTATTTCAAAATTGAATTATTTAAAATTTACAAAATTTCAGTTACTTACGTTACTAAAATCATTTAAAATTTATGGATCGTTACACTCTCCCCTACTCAAAACTTTTCATCCCCGAAAAGGAACGAGGTAGGAGAATAGAAACAAGCAGAAAGAAAAATAGATTGAAATACAAGAAAAAAATTAATTTGAAACCATATAAATTTCATTTTAAATTGATTAATATTCAATATTTTTTTTAATCCATTAGATTTCACTTAAATTAATTTCACTTATAAATTCAATCTTAAATATGCCTAAATTCATATTTATTTATTATTTTATTACTCAATTTATCTAAATTTACAATTATAAAATCATAAATTGAGTGTGTAAACATTTATTATAATCATATTTTATCACATAGATTGAGTATATAGTGTTGAATATGCACTTTGCGCTTATATGATTTTTGTTTGGTGATAATAAACATATATACATTCATTTAAATGTATTTGGTAATGTACTATTTTGTTTTTCATAGATTAAATAAATATTTGTTGAATAAAATTAAATTACACCGAATTTGAATTCAAACAAATATTTTATTCAAACAAATATTTATTACAATTTTGAATAGTACAATTTCAAGCTCTCACTATAATATACAACTTTGATTACAATACATCATATTTTTACATTTACAATTGACCTCACTACATATCACTCACACTCGTATTTTGTCTTCAACTGCATTCCAGTTTGAATCCAGCATCTGAGCAATCTGCAAAAATATTCACTAACGCAATAAAATTGAAAAATAAATATTTTTGCAATATAAAATGAAACATGACTTTTCGAAAATATGATTTGCCTCAGTTATTTGGGTTGTTCGTCATAATTTACATTTGAATTCATCATACACGAACAACTTGTGACATGCACAGTGTATCACTGTACAAGCCACAAGGCCGTGCACACCGATATACACTTGATTGATTTACAGAGACATGTGAGCATAGGTCAAACCCAAATGAAAAGCCGGGTTCAACTCACGTGCAATACATTGAAAATCACGACACGAGCACAAGGTCAAACCCGAGTTTTTAAAACTGGATTCAACACAAGGCTACAAAAAGAATGCAAAGCTTAGACAAATTCCAAATGCATCAGTGCATGAAGACTGAATCAACATGCAAATGCATCAAAGCACTGAGACATGAATGCAACATTTACAACATATCAGCAGCATGCAAATGAAGAAACAGCATGACCAAGTATGGAAGTGACTCAAAACAGAGCATACAAACACACTCAAACCAGAAAATAAGCAAACTCAAGTAGACAATAGCATATACTACAGGGATGAACACACGAGAATGGAGTGCAACTAAGCACACTCAAACCAGAAGCATGCTCGAAGCAAAAATCCAAACCAGGCAAAGACTTAGCAGTGGCATAAGACCACCAAGCAAAACCAGTGACAATATCGATGCAAGTAAATGCAACACATATATACATACATAGGTGTATATATACATATGGCAGTCAAAGACATAATGACAAAAGTTCTGAATCAAAAATGAAGACCACAAGTGAAGTAAACAACAATGTCGAGCTCAATGCAACACAGTGACAACCACAAGATGCAGTCATAAATAACAAAAAATGCAGATGACCAAATATTCAACCGAGTTGCCAAGAATATCATAAAAACAAGCTAAACTGCACATATACACGAACCAGTGACAACAGATCAGATGCAAGTGCACGAGTCATGTACAAAGGCACACTGGAATACGTAGTGAAACGAAGTGATGAACCAACAATGCAACAGTGGACAAAGTCGAGGCTATAACCCAGTTCAATATGCAACGTACACAGAACTAGTTTAGCGACACAAGTGATACAACGCAGTGCATCAGTGAATCCACTGACCAATGAATGCAACAAAAATATGGAATGCATCAAAGACACAATTAACATAGCGAACATGACAGCAAACAACAGTACACCAAATAACTCACATGTAGGCAACAGGGCCAGAGCAACTCAGTGAGTATATGCCGAAGTCAGAGACAAGTAGCAGTATGCAAAATGTAGTGTATGCAACATGATGAAGCGGTAATGATACAAGCACTTACACAAGTCTCGAAGCAGCATAATGATGAAACTCAGAAACCAATACAACATAAACTAGAGGATATGGCCAGAGACAAAGCTCACAGAGGCTAGAAAGTCAAAGCCGTGATTTTATCCAGAAATCAAAACAATTTCAAGTTGAACAAATCATGGCCGAAGTCAAATGGATTCGAAACCGTGGTGGCCAAGCAAATTGAACAAGTCACAGTTTAAAACCGTGTTATTCAAGTAATATGAACAAGTCAGAAATCAATCCCAAGCATCAAAACAAAATCGAATGGCCAGAGAATTAAAATTGACAAATTCAAACAGTTTTATACGAACACAAATATAGGAATTCAACCTATATAAAAACCCACAAATCATCATCGGCAAAGCATCGAGTTCAAGCATCAACCCAGTAAAGAAAAAGGATAAATTACATACCGAATAAAGGAGACGAATTCGATCAAAATTAAAGAGCCGTGAGCAAAACAGTGAGGGAAACGATCGACGAAAGCAACGAGAAAACATATATTCGATCGAACGAAAGTCGGCATCTTCAAAATTTACAAAACCCTAATTTTGGAAGCAAATAGCAAAAGAGCCGAAGCCCTAATTTAGATGCAGAGAAGAACAAGCCGCCATCTCAAAAAGGAACGAGCAAGAAGAACCGGGATAAAATAAAGAAAAGGGCCGACCGTGTTTTAAAAGGGCTTTAGTATATTTTAAAAAGGGTTTAAGTGTTAATTATTTGTCTTTTAATTGTTGTTTTTATTTTTCAAATCAAAACTTTGTAAATCACCACCTAGGGTTTAGGTAGTGTCAGATTGTCTAGTTAGAATTAGTTCAGTGAGCAGGGTGTGCGAGTTTGCAAAGCTCTATAGGCGGGAGCAGAGTTTGCGAGTATGCAAAGCTCTATAGGCGGGAGCAGAGTTTGCGAGTAAACGAAACTCTATAGGCGGGAGCAGGGTGTGCGAGTCTAGTAGAGTGTTTGTGAGCGGGAGCAAATGTTTGCGAGTCTAGTAGAGTGTTTGTGAGCGGAAGCAAAAGGTTTGCGAGTCTAGTAGAGTGTTTGTAAGCGTGATACTGTTTAATTCTAATAGAAATCTGGGAATGCAGCAGTAGGCAGGGGTTGCCGAAGCTGGGTAAATTTTGTGTGTGATTTACTTTTCAGCATATTTATTTCTGCAGTTTGTTTCTGTGTTTATATCGAGAAAATTTGCTATAACCCTATTCACCCCCCCCCCTCTAGGGTTAATCTAGATCCTACAAGTGGTATTAGAGCCTGGTATTTTTCATTAACTCTAGAGTCATGAATCCACCAAATAATACTTTTGTTGAGGGTCGTTCCAATATTATTCCTTCTATTTTCAATGGAACAGATTTTTTGAACTGGAAATTAAAAATGGAATTTTATTAAAAGTGGAATTTTATTTAAAATCTGTTAATATTAAATGTTGGGATATTATTGAAAATGGGTGTGATATAACAAATAAGGAAATTATCTCGATTAATGCTCTTGCTATGCATATATTATATTCTCATATTAATCGTGATAATTTTTATTTCGTCTCTCATTGTGAAAATGCACAGAAAATCTGGAAAACTCTCGATGCAATATATGGTGCAAAAGTCAACAGCAATGAGAAGTCCTCCACAACCGACTCAGTTAAAGAAATATGCTTAACAGGATTGGTAAATAGCAGTTGTGATGAGGATGATGATGATGGAGCAGCTGAGCTGGCGTTAATAATAAAGAAATTCAAAAGGTGGAACAACAAATATGGAAATTCAGCTCTAAACCAACAATTGAAAAGAAAAATAATTAAAGCACTAGACAACTCTGAAGAACACGGGATTATCTGCAACAAATCCGGTGATATCAAGCCCAATTATCCCCGATTTCAACTCAACAAAGAAAAGAATTCAAAAAGGAAATTTGCAGCCACGTGGAATAAAAGCGATAGCAGTGAAAGTGAGAAAGCAGATATATGCCTTCATGAAAATATAACCGATAGCGATGATGACGAGCTAAGCGAGGTGTCAAAACTTACTCACTCTGAATTACTTATTTATTTCCACGAAGTGAATGACTGTTTTGAACAATTTAGGGAAAAATACGCTAAACTTGAATCACAAAAAGACACTTTGATAGAATTAAATGAACAACTTGACCAATTAGTGAAAACCTATCAAAGTATGATCCCTAAGTGTGATAAGTGTCCAACATTTGAAGAAGAAATTAAAAAATCAGAAATTAAAATGAAATCACTTGAAAATGAAATTCTGATTTTAAAAGAAAATGAAAATACTAGAAGAGAGAATTCTATTAAAAAGTGCACACAATTCTTAAACGAAAATGAATCTCTCAAAATACAAGTCCAACAATTGTCAACGACTTTAGATAAATTTTCAAAAAGTGAAAAATCGTTGAATATGCTATTAGGAAAGCAAACTGTTAACACGGTTAGAAAAGGACTTGGATATAATCAATCTAAAATTGTTGAAAGCAATATTAATCAAGTTAATCCTATGTGCACAATTTGTAGAAAATATGAACACAATCACAATAATTGTTGGTATAGACCCAAACATGTGAAAACTATACCGATTTGGGTTCCAAAAGGCACGAATATAAAATCTCTCAAAGTTAAACAAATTTGGGTGCCAAAAGGAACATATATAAACAATTTTGGGTCTCCACAAAATTATTTTTCTAAATCTTCTTCCACTAACAATCATGGACCTATAAAAACAAATAGGTCACATAAATCTTTTCCCGTGTAGGTATGGTGCAGGGTAAGGAACAATAATGGTGTTCTCTGGATTTTGGCTGTTCCAGAAACACAACGGGCAACAAAGCAAAGTTCCTTAGCCTAGTACAAAGGTGACAGAATCACAATGGGCAACCTCGAAAAATTATCATAAAGGTAAAACGGGTAAATTTGTTTTGAACAATATATTAAATGTGATAATCTGCACCGTATTCTGAATTAAATCAGCAAATAATGCGATGATGCAAAAATGATGATTTTGATTCTGACTTTTTCAAAATTGTTGGCCAATTATGCTTTTATGCCAAAAACACTACAATTCTTGAAATACTTCATACAGATTAAATTTGAAAAATAATGGTGTTTGTTGATAATACATTTGGCTAATTCTATATTCAGGTTTCTTTTATTTACATGACCTCAACTTAAAATCCTAATGAATTCTATTTAAAAATTATAAAAAGGATTTTAAGAAAATGTTGAAACTTCAAGAAACTGTTTGAAATGATAATGATTGCTCATGAATATAGTTGTTTATTCTACGGCTTCTAAGATTGACACTATGGTATGTTTCTGATTATTTACATGGCTTCAATTCAAATTCAAAAGAATGTCATTTAAATTGCTGTTAAGTTTGAAATTCTTGGTGCGCACTTCATGGTTTGGTCAATCAAATTCAACGAGTGACAATTGAGTGAAAGTAAAATTCAGATGCAGATTACACTGGTAATCTAGTTAATAGACAAATTACTAAAGGAACGTGATTTTTGTTGAAACATTTAGTAACTGCATCATTCATTCAAAGGAAATATCTGCATATATTTTCAATTCAAATAATTTTTCAAATAGCAGAAAATTTTCTTATAAAACCCCCTCGAGAAAATCATGTTTGACCATATTTACAGATTAGTCATTTTTGAAAAATTGATTTTATAATTTTTTGAATTTGATTTTAAATGACTATTTTGACTAATCTGACTACCTTTGATTATCGAAAAGATGAATAGTGATTGAAAAAGTGATGAGTGTTGATATTTATCATATATTATAACTCGAGAAAGTATAATTAGAAAATTTCTTTAGAATTTCATAACAAGAGTTATAAAAACTTTTTGTTGGGTAAAAGTTCCATGATCATTTCTATTTCTACCATCTTTTTATCGACCATCACTCATCAAAATCATATATAGTATGAAAATTTATGGTAGTTTACAAAGGAAAGTATTCGTTCTTAAATTTATTATTTTGAAACGGGAAATCATTTGTGCTTCAATTTATTATATTTTTAGCAATAAAAAATAAAAATAAAAATATCCAAAGTATTCACTCTCATTTAAAAGTCCTCACGGTTATGCATGGGTGAATTACTTGGATTTTTGATTATGTGCTTCCATGCTCATTTAAAAGTCCTTACGGTTATGCATGTATGGAACGCATATCAAAATTAATTGATTAAACAGACAAGTTGATTCTAATCCCATTTAAAAGTCCTCACGGTCGTGCGTGGTTAGAAGATACTTGATTTTATTTTTTAATAAAAAATTGTGAATACTACTAATCTCATTTAAAAGTCCTAACAGTTATGCATGGTTAGTAGATATTCAAATTTCCTGAAATAAATATACCGCAAATAGACAGAACTGTATGATTTTTTTGATGATTTTATCCCCATCACTTCTGAAAGTGGAATATACGCCTGACAAGGGTAATTATGATTTTTGTTTGAGTTTTATTGAAATTTGATATTTATATTCAATTGAGTTAAACGTTTGATTCATGTCTGTCACTTCATCCCTATTTTTATAACACATTTATTCTTTTGCTGATAACAAAAGGGGGAAAGAAAAGTTAAGATTTTGTCAAATAGAATCAAGCAAAGGCCAAATAATTTTCCATTTGCATCTAGGCTTAATTATATATTTCTATGCATATATGTAGGGGGAGTATTGTGTAGAGAGGGAGCATTTAAATAGGGGGAGCAAATTGAATGATTAAATACATTTAATACATTCAAAATCTTAAATATATGTTTGTTATCATCAAAAGGGGGAGATTGTTGAATATGCGCTTTGCGCTTATATGATTTTTGTTTGATGATAATAAACATATATACATTCATTTAAATGTATTTGGTAATGTACTATTTTGTTTCTCATAGATTAAATAAATATTTGTTGAATAAAATTAAATTACACAGAATTTGAATTCAAACAAATATTTTATTCAAACAAATATTTATTACAATTTTGAATAGTACAATTTCAAGCTCTCACTATAAATATACAACTTTGATTACAATACATCATATTTTTACATTTACAATTGACCTCACTACATATCACTCACACTCGTATTTTGTCTTCAACTGCATTCCAGTTTGAATCCAGCATCTGAGCAATCTGCAAAAATATTCACTAACGCAATAAAATTGAAAAATAAATATTTTTGCAATATAAAATGAAACATGACTTTTCGAAAATATGATTTGCCTCAGTTATTTGGGTTGTTCGTCATAATTTACATTTGAATTCATCATACACGAACAACATGTGACATGCACAGTGTATCACTGTACATGCCACAAGGCCGTGCACACCGATATACACTTGATTGATTTACAGAGATAGGTGAGCACAGGTCAAACCCAAATGAAAAGTCGGGTTCAACTCACGTGCAATACATTGAAAATCACGACACGAGCACAAGGTCAAACCCGAGTTTTTAAAACTGGATTCAACACAAGGCTACAAAAAGAATGCAAAGCTTAGACAAATTCCAAATGCATCAGTGCATGAAGACTGAATCAACATGCAAATGCATCAAAGCACTGAGACATGAATGCAACATTCACAACATATCAGCAGCATGCAAATGAAGAAACAGCATGACCAAGTATGGAAGTGACTCAAAACAGAGCATACAAACACACTCAAACCAGAAAATAAGCAAACTCAAGTAGACAATAGCATATACTACAGGGATGAACACACGAGAATGGAGTGCAACTAAGCACACTCAAACCAGAAGCATGCTCGAAGCAAAAATCCAAACCAGGCAAAGACTTAGCAGTGGCACAAAACCACCAAGCAAAACCAGTGACAATATAGATGCAAGTAAATGCAACACATATATACATACATAGGTGTATGTATACATATGGCAGTCAAAGACATAATGACAAAAGTTCTGAATCAAAAATGAAGACCACAAGTGAAGTAAACAACAATGTCGAGCTCAATGCAACACAGTGACAAACACAAGATGCAGTCATAAATAACAAAAAATGTAGATGACCAAATATTCAACCGAGTTGCCAAGAATATCATAAAAACAAGCTAAACTGCACATATACACGAACCAGTGACAACAGATCAAATGCAAGTGCACGAGTCATGTACAAAGGCACACTGGAATACGTAGTGAAACGAAGTGATGAACCAACAATGCAACAGTGGACAGAGTCGAGGCTACAACCCAGTTCAATATGCAACGTACACAGAACTAGTTTAGCGACACAAGTGATACAACACAGTGCATCAGTGAATCCACTGACCAATGAATGCAACAAAAATATGGAATGCATCAAAGACACAATTAATATAGCGAACATGACAGCAAACAACAGTACACCAAATAACTCACATGTAGGCAACAGGGCCAGAGCAACTCAGTGAGTATATGCCGAAGTCAGAGACAAGTAGCAGTATGCAAAATGTAGTGTATGCAACATGATGAAGCGGTAATGATACAAACACTTACACAAGTCTCGAAGCAGCATAATGATGAAACTCAGAAACCAATACAACATAAACTAGAGGATATGGCCAGAGACAAAGCTCACAGGGGCCAGAAAGTCAAAGCCGTGATTTTATCCAGAAATCAAAACAATTTCAAGTTGAACAAATCATGGCCGAAGTCAAATGGATTCGAAACCGTGGTGGCCAAGCAAATTGAACAAGTCACAGTTTAAAACCGTGTTATTCAAGTAATATGAACAAGTCAGAAATCAATCCCAAGCATCAAAACAAAATCGAATGGCCAGAGAATTAAAATTGACAAATTCAAACAATTTTATACGAATGCAAATATAGGAATTCAACCTATATAAAAACCCACAAATCATCATCGGCAAAGCATCGAGTTCAAGCATCAACCCAGTAAAGCAAAAGGATAAATTACATACCGAATAAAGGAGACGAACTCGATCAAAATTGAAGAGCCGTGAGCAAAACAGTGAGGGAAACGATCGACGAAAGCAACGAGAAAACATATATTCGATCAAACGAAAGTCGGCATCTTCAAAATTTACAAAACCCTAATTTTGGAAGCAAATAGCAAAAGAGCCGAAGCCCTAATTTAGATGCAGAGAAGAACAAGCCGCCATCTCAAAAAGGAACGAGCAAGAAGAACCGGGCTAAAATAAAGAAAAGGGTCGGCCGTGTTTTAAAAGGGCTTTAGTATATTTTAAATAGGGTTTAAGTGTTAATTATTTGTCTTTTAATTGTTGTTTTTATTTTTCAAATCAAAACTTTGTAAATCACCACCTAGGGTTTAGGTAGTGTCAGATTGTCTAGTTAGAATTAGTTCAGTGAGCAGGGTGTATGAGTTTGCAAAGCTCTATAGGCGGGAGCAGAGTTTGCGAGTAAGAAAAGCTCTATAGGCGGGAGCAGAGTTTGCGAGTAAACGAAACTCTGTAGGCGGGAGCAGGGTGTGCGAGTCTAGTAGAGTGTTTGTGAGCGGGAGCAAATGTTTGCGAGTCTAGTAGAGTGTTTGTGAGCGGGAGCAAAAGGTTTGCGAGTCTAGTAGAGTGTTTGTAAGCGTGATACTGTTTAATTCTAATAGAAATCTTGGAATGCAGCAGTAGGCAGGGGTTGCCGAAGCTGGGTAAATATTGTGTGTGATTTACTTTTCAGCATATTTATTTCTGTAGTTTGTTTCTGTGTTTATATCGAGAAAATTTGCTATAACCCTATTCACCCCCCTAGGGTTAATATAGATCCTACATATAGAACTTATTATAACCACTCAACTTATTTAAAAATTCCTTTAGTATCATTTTATGTTGTATACTATTCAATTATATAGTTAACTTCGGAGTAATTTAGGTAAGTTATATATGGAATTAAATTGGGTATTATACAAATAAAGTTTCCAAATTCAGTTATTTCAAATTTTAAATATTTATTCAAAAAATTTGGCTTCATTTTAATAATTGAAAACATCATTTAACATAAATTAAAGAACTAAATTTCCGATTAACTTCAAACCATTGAGATAAATGTATACATTACATATATATATTCTACATATCAAATCAAATCCATAATCATATACCTATATATATATATACACATCAAGTCATACTCAAGAAATTCAAATCCAATTTATTTTCCAAAACAAAAGTGTAGCAAAGCTACTAAATGGTCTCTCTACTCTAAAATGAATGTCGATGATGCTGCAGTCATCACCGAAATTATTTTCCAGCGATAATGGGGAAGAGTACTGATTTAAAGTTTAAAAATTATTTGGAAACAATTTCTATTCAAAAATAACTTTAAATAATATACCCTAAGAATTTAAAACCAAATTTTCTAACATATCGAAAATTAAATTATCAATTCTTATCTTAAATTTATTTAAATTCCAAATCAATTTATAACCATGTTTTATAATTTCATTCAGTCAATGGTTTACAAAACCATAAATGAAAATCAAATATTTTCATTTCCAACAACCAATTCATTTTACTATTAAATTTTCAAAAATTATACTTATATATATAGTAATCGTATAAAATTTATTTCATTTACCAATTTGAAAATAATATTGTGTCAATTTGCTCGGTTCAAGTGTTTTGAAATTCCTATCGACAACGTTGATTAGACGAATCGATCGAAATCCCAAATCAGCATTAACAACTCAAACAACACACTATAAGATATTTTATGTTGATTACAAATACACCTCTTCACTCGATGATTCCAAAATGTGTCTCAAAACAAGGGCAAAGATCCAACTATAGATGAATCCTAGTTAAAGAGAATTCTAATTTGAAGATAGGTTCGAAAGGATGATGAGATAATTAAATTACAAAATAGAATGATGGATATACTGATATTAATCGTGGGTGACCTTAACCGGGTCAACCGTGACTTCAAGAATAAGACCGATGCAGAATCCGTGGGCAGATCGACATTCGATCACAAAAGAATATAATTCGGACAAAGCGAGAGATAGCAGCATCAAACCGAGGATACAGAAATCTCTGGTGAATCAATGCTTATTGTAAAGGAGTTTCACCCTTTATAGATCATTCTAAGATTAGAGGGGCCGTCGATTTATTAGAAATCAATCGAAGTGGAGTTTATGGGATACTCTAGAATAAAGAGAACATGAATAGGAAAGACAAGGATGGATTTCAGAATGCAAAATGTTCTAGAATTCAGAGGGAATCCAGATCAAAGAGGGAGAGATTCAAGCTCACACGAAGGTGGTTCTGTAATTAAATTTACTCTATATGCCGAGTTTTGCCAAAAAGCAGAGCTCTGATACCAACTATAACATCCTGATATTTTCAACCATTTGCAATCGCACATGTTGGACTTGAATTACTCAAAAATATTGAATTGTTAAATTATAATTGGCGAAACTCAGCATATACAGTAGATAAATCAATCACAGAATCACAGACATGGAGTAATATAACAATCATCAGTGGAAACAAATGAATAGTAGTTCATGAAGCTACTATATATATATATATATCAGAGTTAAAACAAGATACAACAGAAGTCTCGAATACATAGAAGTCGCAATACGATAGTCAAATAACAAAATCTGAATCTATCACTGGAGTCAACTGAAAAACTGCAAGCCGAATAGATATTTGGATCTCCAAGCGAAGCTCCAAACTCCAAAGGTGAGTCTCAAATGCTATGACCCTCAGTCTGACCCGAGCACAAAAAAAAACACAAAACACTCGAGTCAGGATTAACATTCATATATCAATAAATCCAACTCTAGTAAAATATCAATTGAAATACAAGTAACTCAAAAGATGTTTAGCATACCCATCCTCTAAGGATCCATGGAACTATCTACTATGTAGTACAATATGCTATTGTAATATGTCTATAGTAAAGTAAACTATTAAAATAGCATTAAGGCATTACCCATATCCTCCTTAACACATTTTAAATATTCCCATAGCCTATGCAGTACTGTAATCTCTCCCGTACTAGGCCTCGTCAGAGGGCACTCCATAGGTACGGTACAAAACAAACTCGTAGTGGTCTCGATAAGGTAGGTGACATGGCACAACTAGAAAATGCTAGGGTAGATATACCAATTACACCTTCGGGCTGGTGGAACACATAGCCACAGCTATCGCCCACCTCGATCCACACTCCTAAAAATCCAAGGGTGCACCCAATCATTCACAAAGTAATAGAATGGTACCGAAGAAGCGTGTCTCATCGGAGGATCTACCTCACTTGGTCCGTCAACTGCTCATGTTTTAGCCACCTTAAGCTAACTCACGGGAGTCAAATCCACGTATATACCTCAAATAGAATCGTCGCCAACCGTCTTACTTCATTCTGAAATCTCCACCACGTACACGGTTGTTAAAGTAGTTTTCGGTATTGGCAGAGAGTATAAAAATAACCGATCCCGGTCTCTTTAATAACCAATCGTTACTATAACACCATGGTCATTTTAAAATATCATACTTCAAAACCAAAATATCATGTCCATTTCAAACTATATCAATACGATATCATTTCTTACTTAAAATAATATTCATTCTCAAAATCATAACACTTTCAAAGTTATAGCACTTTCGAAGTTATAAGTCTTTTAAAATCAAAATACTTTGGAAATCATAACTTTGAAATCTATAACACTTTGAATTCATAACTTGGAAAACCATAATACTATGAAATCCATAACACTTTCCTCTTAAACAGTTTAGATATTAATAATAGTATATATATTAAAATAGTTATAAATAAAATAGTTAATATAATAAAATAATTTGTATATAAAATAGTCATAAATTAATAGTTTATATTAAAGTAATTAGTATATTAAAAAAAGTTTTATTTAAAATAGTTTACATTGAAAATAGTTTATATTAAAATAATTATATATTGAAATAATTTATAAAGTAATATATATATATATATATATATATTAAAATACTTTATATAATAAAATAATTTCCTCAAAGTTCACAAATCGATTCAAATCAATTCAAATTCCAAAATTCAATTTAATTCATTCTCAATTCATTAATTTCAATTCAAGTCAGTTTCTCAATAAACCATTTCAAATTATATCGATTTCAAATATTGGTTTGAACCACAAAATATACCATTTCAGTTTCAACATATTTCAAAGGTTTAAATATTCAACAATTTCAAAACTAAATTTGATAATTTCATTTATATCTCAATTTAACTTCATTATTATTTAGTTTTGAAATATTGATTTAATAAAATCCAATATCATTTAAATAAGCCTTAAATCAAAATCTAAACTAAGTATTTTCTTTAATTTATTTAAGCTTGAAATATTCATTTAATCACTTTAATTAAAAATCAAGTTACAAAAACATATCTTAAAATCTCAAATTCAGTAAGTTTCAAATCAATTTCATTAAATAATTCTTAAAAGAATACTATTTCAAAATCATCTTAAATTTATCTTCCCAGCCTTAATTATTAAAATTATTACAAAAATGTACTTTTAAAATATCAATTCAAATAACCACTTAAACATATTAAATATTAATTAAATCAATCCTTATTAAATTTAATTTTATTATTAAACTTAATTTATATTAAAACTTAATATATATATATATATTTTAAAATAGTGAAAATATAAGTAAAATCTTAAAATTTATAGTTTCAAAACTAACTTATAAATTTAAATTTCCCAAAACATATACTTTTAAAAATCTAAAATCTAAACCTTTATAAAGATAACATTTATTTATATAATATCTTAAGAATTATTATTTATTAAAATTATATATTTCCTTTTAAAACCTTGGAAATTAATATATATATATATATATACATACGGTGTCTGTACATAATTTTGTATCCTATGGTCAAGTGATGCAGGTATTTATCATTTCAATCCGCAATTTAAATTTCTATAGGTAAATATCTTTTTAACCCGCAATCCCAAAATCAATTCAATAAAAATTGCTTTGGTTTATCATTTCAACCTATAATGATTTTCTCCTATTCTCTAAGTCATTTGGATATGTATCATTTCAACCCATAGGGAATTCTATACTAACAGGGAACTTGCATAGTGAGAACAGTGATGATAATAATATAACATATCAATAATAAGCATATATCATCAATAACAGATATAATATAAATAACATATCATGGTGTCATATGTCACAGGTGAACAGATACAGATAATATCGCATATATATAGCAGTTTAATTAACTAATAGCAGCATATTCCAATTGTCGTTTAAATTGATATCGAATTTAATGTATATAAGAAAATTAATCGTGAGTGATTGCTCACCTTTCGGGGCTAGAGAGATTCGAGAATGAGATGAGTTACGAATCAAAGCATGAATTCCAAAGCAAAGCTAAGTTGACACGAATTCGATGAACAGAGAAGATAACAGGAATCTATAAAAACAAATCAAATCAGTTTTGATATAAACTGAAATTATATACATTATTATTATATTATATATAAATTTTTCAATACTTTAATTTAAGACAAATATTAAAATAATATAAAATCATTGTTTTAAATTAAACTCATATATTTAAAGTCAAATATATATATATATACACACACACATAATATATGTTGAAATAATTACCTATATATATACTTAGCCATATCATTATATATATAAAACTAATATATATAAATATATATAAACTTACATTCATAAAATACTTTGGAATCAACAATATATATACTGACATATATAAACTAATATATAGGAACATATATACAAACTGTAAAATATATAGAAACATCTATATTATACTATATAAGCTATAAATATATATAATGTAATATACAATACTGTAACAACTTTATATATATAAAATATATAAACTTATGCTCTTTACGTAAACTAACTGGAAAGCAACACTTTAAAATCTCATATATGTACTTATTATATATAAACTAATATATATAACTAACATGCAAACTTACATATATATAAATATATATTATTTTAAATCAGTACATCTTTTAACATCTAGTATACAATAACATATATAAGCTTTTATATACTATAACTGTTATATATAAATAAAACAACTTATATAATTTTATAAATATACTAACAAAGCTACCTATTAGAATTTACATAAACAGCTAACATATATAATAAAATCTATATAAACTAACATATATATGCATTAACATAACTTAACTGACTTGCATAAAATATATATATAGACTTATATATACAAAAATAAGTTATATAGCATATATATCATGTATATACTACCTATATACAACCAGAGGAAAAGCAGAGTTCATACGCGCAATAACACAGGTAGCTTGCGAGCACAACATATGAGAGAAACCAATAGCCAATCGAAGAAAGGATGGAGGGGAAGTTGTAGATGCTTGGGCTGGGTAGGGCTGGGGAGGTGATATTGGTGCACGGTCATGGCTGATAGCCGAAGGAGATGGATCAGAGGTCGAAATTGTCGAAGGAAGCATGGATGGAGGCTGCTTGCATGAGCATGGGACGGTCTCGGGTGTCTACCTTCGGTGGTGAAGGGAAGTTAGGCCGAAGCTGATGTGGGTTTGGGTGAAGATAAGCGAGGGGAGGCAGCAGCTTGGTGGAGTGGAAAGCGGCGGCCAGCTAAGATTCGGCAAGGAGAGATGTTGTGGGTGAGGCCAAAGGCGGAGAGGAAGGCGACTGCTCGATATGAAGTGGATCTGGGTTTCAACAATCGAGTTGGCTTCGGGTGGAAGAAAATGTGGAGGAAATAAGGGTGGCCCAAGGAGGATGGGGTAGTCAACGAACTAGTGATGGATGAGGTCAGAGCGGTGAAAGGATTGTGGAGCAAGCAATGACAATCGGATTTCAAGTAGAAGCACGGCTAAGAAAGCAAAATGTTGAGAGAAAGAGAAAGTGATAGAGAGCTGGTGCATGGGTAAAGTTGCCGAATGAAATGATGAAGCCTTTCTTTTGTTCAAAAAGTGGAAGAGTACAGAAATAATGATCATGTCATTATAATAAACAATAGTGGAAAATGAATAAATGAACAGTGAAGGGACATAAAATCAAAAGACTCCAGAAATTTATACCAGTACGGTTAATCGTTTCGCGGGTTCCGCCGTGTATCGGACACCGAAACATAGAAATGAATAAACCACAGAGATCAGCATGACGAGACTATCAAAACGGTATACAGATATCAATGGTATGATGATCTGATCAAAAGTCGATAATCGGTACCGAAAATGCTCCTAAAATGCCGAAAATAAGATAAACGGAGATATAGTAGACCAAATTTGAAAAAACGAAATATGACTTCTCACTAAGAAGATGATTTACAAATTTATTATATAAAAATATTCAGGTTTCCAAAATATTTATTTATCATCAAATATTAACTGATTTAAATTAAAATAAGTTTACACAAGAAAATAAACTTCCATATTATCTGATGAAAAATTATCATTTGCTATGTTAAAATAGACGTATCCTAAATATCAAATTTTTATTTCAAAATTCAATCATTTAAACTTTACAAAATTTCAGTTATTTACGTTATTAAAATCATTTAAAATTTATTGGTCGTTACATATTATATTTCTATTTTTCAATTTTTAATTTAGTTTATTTATATATGCTAATTGACTAATGTTTTATCAATCATAGTAAATGCATAAATTTATCATTGTAGACAATTACAGCATTATATAGCATATGTTCTTACAATATTAGAAAGGTTAAATGTTGCCATTTCAGTTTTCTAATAAGGCTTACACTAGTCTTTTATGTTTCTCCAAACCCTAAGATGAAACATAGAAGTCTTACAACTTCACTAGTGGGTGTTAAGACTCGTTTTTTGGGTACTCTGACCTTGAGTTTTCTCATCAAATCATAGCCCCACAAACGATGGATAACTCCTTATAGGTTATATCATATACAACTCCTAACACATTTTTACTTGTTCTAATCTCATATCGACCTTGATTTTTCTCAACAAATCGAAAGAGATTATTCACTCATACCTGCCATGTCGTGATGGCCTAAATATAGAATTTGTACTTTGAGTTTGCGCAACAAATACATATAGTTATCTTACCTCATATGTTCAATATATTAATAATACTACACATAACATCCTTAAGTTGAGTTTTCTCAACAACTAAGGAGTATGTAAGTAATTTATTAATATATATATTGTCATGACCCGAAATCCAACATTCAAAAAACAACATCAAATACCTCACTTGTATTTGGCTGCCGGAGATTCAAACATTGAACTCCAGTTCGGATGGAGCTTATAACAACATTAGATGAATATAAAACAGCGGAAACTAAAGATGATTTCATTTATCACAACGCAGATACAACACCGATACAATATTCATTACAACATCGATCACCCACATCAGAGTACTACACATATGATACAACAACATAATGGTAACTCCACAGCAGAACAACAGAGTCTTCAAAAAGAGAGATGGCAGAATCCAAACTAAGCACCTTCTTCTTCCAACTTCAAAGCTTCCAAGACTTCAAACCAAAAGCTTTCCAAAATTCGACAGCTACCAAAAGACTTCTAAGTCCAAGCTAGCTCCAAAACACGGATAACCTGCTCAGAATTTAGAAAGTGAACAATAAACTCCGGGCCAGTCATGAGATTGGTATGAGTAAACAAAACAGTTGTTTGTACAAAAACAGTTTATAAAAGAAATCCGTTCATGTTTTGGAAAACGAAACTACCATAAGGCCTCCCGGTACACACACAATGCAATAGAACACTTGGGGGAGATTTCTCCTTATGAAAGTCAAATATGCTTGATACGAGAAAATTCTTTGATATTATTATTAGTGCATAGTGTAGAAACATTTTGAAAGTATAATATTAATCTTAGCCAGCATACGCACCATTATAGTTTGGCTACTATAGCTACCATATTAGATGGCAGGTTCTACAACTAAAACCGCACTGGACGCATATTGGTGATTGGATTTCCTGCAAGTGGTCAGGCTAAGGAACTTCCTATGCCACATGGGTATGCGCCAGGAGGGCCACCCCGAGAACTTAACCAGCTCTCTGCCAACACAAGGCCGGGTTACCTCTATAACTAGGTAACTACTATACGAATATGCCATTCCCCGTTCATTACCGACCTTTATCCGAGGGCCTTCAACCACAAAGCAACAACCACAAAGTAATAAATTTGCAGCAACCACATATGTTAAATATCTAGGCTCCATTCCATGATACCAACTTTTCCAAAAGGAAATGGACATACCCTAAAGGGCGTGACCCTCATAACCTTGCTGCATTCTTCTTGTTTTGACCATTTTCGGTTTGTGAGGTCCGATGAGGTCTCGTCCACAAAGCTACGCTTTACACAAAAGTCATGCTTTAATCAACAAATGATCAGCAGCACTCAGCATGCCATACTACCAAATTGGGAATATATTACTGATAACTATCAACTACATAACCTCTAAGCTCGTACGTCTTAGAGAAGGGTAATAAGCTAAGAGAATAAATTCTCCGCCACCAAACAAAAATGCATTTGATAGAGATCAGCTTTATATCACAAAGTGTAATATCAGACATACGACCATACAAGTTCGTTCCGGGTTCGAACGGAACCGAAGGCACTTCCAAAGAAGCCCTTGCAATCCGAGTATCCACAATCCCAATCGGACTCCCCATCACATATGGAGATCTCTATACCGGAGCAACTCAGTGCAGAGTCATTCACAGGTTATCCTTTCTCGAAGATACCCGGTCTTCACCACCGTCTTCAATTGCTAACCATTTCGTCGTATCACTATTCGGAATGGGTTATATGACACAAAGTCCTCTCCCAGCTAAACCGAACAGTGAGCGCTTAATTTAAAAACACGTGGATATATCATTCATAAAGATTCACCATTAAGGTTCGATGTGGGTTTCAGATAACCAGCAGGATTCCGACTCCCTGTCGCGTCGAAATTCAAATGCCGTTTTACGGGCCAATTTGGTTTTCACATTCACACAATAATATATTCATAGATATCACAATTCAGCACAAAGCAGTTCGTATCATACAGTATCACAACTACATATCAGGGATATCAATCAGTACAAAGCATTCAATAATAATCAATCATCTATAATTAAGATGAATTAATCGTGTGATTATAATCAATTTATCACATAATTATTTTCACAAATTAACCTTATTTAATGATTTATTATCCTTAATTATTAGTTAATTTGCCCTTAATTACTAAGTAATTGATCTTAATTACTTTTATTAATTAAATATTACTTAATTAATTACATATATTTATTAATCCTTAATTATAAACTAATTAACCTTAAATTAATAATTAATTAACCTTTAATTAATTATTCTTTAATTATTAAGTAATTATAAATTATTTATCTTAATTAACCATTTAATTATTATCAAAATTTTAAATTAATAACCCTTATAGTTAATCATTATTAACATAAGAGATTAAGGTTAATTAAGAATTAAAAACAATATTTCATCTTAATTTATTTTTAGTCACATTATTTATTTAGAAATAAATTAAGATTTAACTTTATAAATAATGATTACATGATTAAAATAAACTTAATTACTTTAAACATTATCTTATAAAAACCTTTATTAATCCAAGTTTAACTCAAAACAATTATTTTAAAAACATAGGTTAAAATGTTTAAATTTTGAATTTATTTTAAAATTTTGAAAACTGTTCTGCCACAAACCCAAGAACTACCTGAGTGCTCCCCGAGATGAATGCGTGTTTGCTTCGAGTCGTCCCCAAGCGAACCCCCAAATTTCATTTTAAACTTAGAATTTTGTTAAGTTTTTATCACCCGATACATACTTGAAAATGCACCGAGCACAAACTTGAGCCAACATGCAAACTTCCCGAGGTCGACTTCGAGTCGCAACCCTTCTTCCAAATCACTTCACACTGACACAACCCAGATACACTGTGCACATGCACAACTGTTTCGATCAGCTCTGGTCGATGCTACGACCATCGACTAGTCGACGATCATCTACTTGACCCATCAAAACACCCAGCAACACGAATCGACGACCAATATGCAAATCGACTACATGACCCAGACTGAACAATAATGGTCGCTAAGGAATTGACTCGCTCCGACGATCTAAATTATCAGAAGCCACCCCACTGCCACTACAGCCTCTCCGTTTAGTTACGCCACGTTTTCCCCAGCTTCGGTGACACTCGATCCACCAGAGAGCCGCAATAGCTCGATTTCTGACCAATACAGAAACACGAGCTTCAACCCTAGATTATCAATTCCCGGCCACCACGATGATCAGGAATTTTCTTGATTATTTTTCCCAAACTCGTCCATCCCCTGGCTACCTACAACCACGATCCCGAGACCTCTCCAAAATTCGATCACCAGAATTTTCCTTTAAACACAATATCATTCAACCCACAATTTCTCCTTGATATTATACTTAATTCTGATTTCACTTTCAAAAGTCATTATTTCCAAAAACGGTTTCGATGATATAATTGAAATAAGTAAACATGATATATTTTTTTACCCAATTCAGAGTTTACATTGTCTTTCCTTGTTTCCTAGAAAACCACTTAATAATTTTATTGGAAAATAATTTTTAAACTTAAATCCTTTTTATATATACAAGTTTCATTTAGATTATAAAGCCTGAAAATGATTTGAGAAGGAGTTTTTGATTTTTAAAATAGATTTTAGAACCTGTAAACCTAAAACAGGTTTCATATTGATGTATCCAGACATGCAAAATCACATATACTCATATTTATACAGATACAACTAGTTTTTACAACTTAACTGAAGACGTGATCACAACAACAAGTTCAAATCCAGATTTCAACAGAGTTTACTCTCCTGGATAATACGAACAGAGAGCTTTTAAAACCTTGGAAGTTGTTTTAATGTTGAAAAATCTGGAAAGTGTTTTGATTGCTGAGATTTTGATCTTGCTTTGACCTTTTATTTGAGATGATTGTACTGAGTTAAATTGTTGTTATTTGATCTTGTAACTATTCTTTATTTTGAGAAATTGAAATGCTTGAACTTGCTTTGATTTTGAACTTAAAATCCTTGTTGCTTTTGAAAGATTGCTGCTTTGAATCTGGTTTTAAAAAGTTTACAGGTTTATCTTGTTTTGATCTGGTTTGAAATATTTTTGTCATTTGTTTTTTTAAAGTTTGCTTTGAAGATTTTTCTGGTTTGTAAAGTTTGATCAGATAAAAGAAATGAGAAGAAAGAAATATTATGTTTATATGATCTTGTTTCTCATTGTTATTTAATTTTCAAAAATAAAAACAAAGAAAATGACACTTGTTAATTTCCTTGCTACATGGATTACACTTGTTAATCTATTCACTTAAAATTTAAAACTTGTTTAACTTATGCTTTATAAATTAAACACTTGTCTTTTTACATTATATATTGATTTTTAATTTATATTTTCCATTTTATAAAGACATTTACTTTATATTGTTATATACTATTTAAAAGAAAAATGTTTTAAAACTAATTACACATTAAATAAATCATATATATATATATATGTATTATTTTTTAAATCCAAATTTTTTCACTAAGGTATTTTATGAAATTTTAAATTCAAATTCAAATTTAAATTCAAATTCAAAGTCAAATTCAAAGTCAAATTCAAATCTACTCATATATATACATATATATTTTAAATTCAAATAATTTTAAAACATTTATTATTTTAAATTTTAAACTCAAATGCAATTACAATCTTATTTATATATATATACAAATTAACATTTATTTGTTTGTTTTGAAATTTTCAAATTAATTTTAATTTTATTTCAATATCTATATTAATTACTAATTTTAATTTTATAAAAAAATTGGGATGTTACAGATTTCCTTCTTAAGAAAATTTCGTCCTCGAAATTTGAAAGAGAGAGAGAGAGACAAACAGAGAATATAAGAATACAAAAAAATATAGAGAAACGGCTTACCAGATTTAGCCGAAATATCCACTCTGCAATTGGGATAGGACTTCTGCATGCCATCCTCTGTTTCCCAAGTACGATCATTTGGATCACCACTCCATTGAACTTTAACCAATTTCACAATTTTATTCCTCAATTGCTTTTCATCACGATCAATGATCTTCAACGGTTCTCTTTTAACTACCAGATTTCATGTGATCTCCAAATCCTGCTGAGCGGCTTCTTCAATATACTATCTAGATCGTGCACATATTTCCAAAGGTGAGAAACATGAAATACATTATGTAAGCCAGATAACCAACTGGGTAGCTGCACTCGATATGCCAAAGGACCGATCGTTTCCAGTATAGGAAAATGACCAATATATCGCGGTGCCAGCTTACTAGTTTTTCCATACCTCAACACTCCACGCATTGGAGACACCTTTAGAAAAACAGAATCTCTAACTTAGAATTCTAAATCTCTTCTCCTACGGTCGTATTAACTTTTCTGACGACTTTGAGCAGTTTTCAACTTCTTTCGAATAAAAACAACTTTTTCAGTTGCTTCTTTTATCATATCTGGTCCAAGGACGAGTCTATCACCTGACTCGATCCAACACGCAGGTGATCGACACGGATGACCATATAAAGCTTCGAAAGAAGTCATTTCGATACTGGTCTGATAACTATTATTATACGAGAATTCCACTAGATGCAAATGGTCCTCCCAAGAACCGCCAAAGTCGAGAATACAAGCGCGCAAAAGGTCTTCTAAGATTCGATTAATCCTTTCAGTCTGCCTATCAGACTACGGGATGGTAAGTAGTGCTGAAGTTTAGTTCGGTTCCTAATGCGGCTTGAAAAGCCTCCCAAAATCTATTGGTGAGGATCGGGTCACGACCACTCACAATACTGCTGGGTATGCCATTGCGACGAACAATCTCTTTCACATATAATTAAGCCAAACCTGCTGCTGTCCGGGTAGATTTTACTGGGATAAAGTGGGCAGTCTTAGTCAAAAGGTCTAAAATAACCCAAATTGCTTCATTACCTTTGCGAGTTTGTGGCAACCCGTCTATGAAATCCATAGACACTTGATCCCACTTCCATTTAGATACTTCCAACGGCTGAAGTAAACCCGCTATCTTCTTTAGATCACTTTTGATTTGTTGACAAGTAGCACAACGACTCACATAAATAGATATGTCCCTCTTCATTGTTTTCCACCAGAAAGTTCTTTTGATATCTTTATACATCTTATTAACTCCTGGATGGATACTGAGTTTAGACTTGTGACACTCGTCCAACACTTCCCGTTTTAGACCGGGAATGTCCGGAGCACACAACCTGCCTTTCAGTCTTATAATTCCACTATGATTGGTTTCAAAACTGGTGTCTTCGCCATAAAGGATTCTCCTATAAATATCTTGAAGAAAATTGTCTTCTTTTTTCTTGCTAGCGACTTTCTCAAGAAGAGTAGGGGTGACAATAAGATGAGCAAGAATAACATGTCTTCTACTCAAATCATCGGCAGCTATATTGGCTTTTTCAGGCGTATATAGAATATCTAGGTCATATGACGCTAGAAATTCTAACCAGCATTGTTTCCTAAGATTCAAATCCTTCTGGGTGAAGCAATACTTTAAAGATATATGGTTCCCGAATAATTCAAAATTTTCACCCAGAAGATAGTGTCGTCAGACTTTCAAAGAGAAAATAACTGCGAGAAGTTCGAGATCGTGGGTTGGATAGTTTTTCTCATATGGACGCAATTGTCTACTTGCGTAGTCTATTACTCTACCATTTTGCATTAGCACCGCACCCACACCATCACCACAAGCGTCTGTGTAAACGAATAAGCCTTGATTTTCGTTAATAATAGCGAGAACAGGAGCAGTAGTCAATCTCCTCTTCAACTCCTGAAACGATTCATCACACTTCGAATTCCAATCAAACTTAGCATTCTTCATAGTTAGGTTAGTCAACGAACTGGACAGCTTGGAGAAATCCTGGAAAAATTTCCGATAATATCCAGCTATACCCAGAAAACTTCTAACTTCTTTTGGAGTAGTGGGTTGCTTCTAGTCAAGAATAGCGGAAATCTTGCCCAGGTCTACAAAAATTCCCTCTTCCTTAACAATGTGCCCGAGAAATCTAACTTCCTTCACCCAAAAATGACACATAGAAAATTTGGCAAACAGAATGTTCTTTCTCAATATCTCCAAGACAATTCTCAAGTGCTCAGCATGCTCTTCTTCGTTTTTGGAATAGATCAGAATATCGTCAATGAATACGAGAATGAATTTATTCAACACCTCTCGGAATACATGGGTCATTAGGTCTACCAAGTATGTGGGAGCATTGGTTAGTCCGAAAGGCATGACCAACCATTCGTAGAACATGTCAGGACCCCTGAAAGCAGTCAAGTGAATACAATCTTCGGCAATTCTCAATTGATGGAATCCTTGAGTTAGATCCATCTTAGAAAAAAATCGAGCACCACGAGGTTGATCGAACAGATCATAGATTCTGGGTAAAGGAAATTTGTTTTTAAGAGTTAGTTTATTGAGATCGCGGTAGTCCACGCACAATCTCAAGGATCCGTCAGACTTGGCTACAAACAACCACAACTGAACCCCAATCGGAAACACTGAGACATATTAATCCTTTCTCTAGCAAATCTCGGGTCTACTTGACTAACTCTTTCTTTCCCTGGGTGTCATCCTGCGGCTTGCATGAACAACAGGACGAGCATTTGGAACCAAGTCAATTCTGAATTCAATTTCTCTATGTGGAGGTAAAGATTTTACTTCTTCGAATACGTCTGGAAATTTCCAGACAAGAGGTATGGACTCCAGCTAGGTTCGGGATATCACAAGGTATACATCAACTTATCCCTTTTCAGACTAGGGTCTTCACAAGAAATCACAATGAGATTCCCAAGTTTTGTTTTAACAGAAATTGTTCGATTATTACAATCTAATTTGACTTCGTATTTCGTTAGCCAATCCATTCCAAGAAAGATTTCAAATTCATTAAAATCAAGGACAAAGTGACTGATAGGAAATTGATGATGAGAATACGAGATAAGAACATCTCTATATCGTAGATGAAGGTTCGCAGGGCCACCAACTGGATTTTTCACACAATTGGGCTCGCCGACAAATTCAGGTTCAAGTTTTAATTCATTTATGGTTTGTTGGGAGGCAAAACTATGTGTGGCTCCCGTGTCAAAAAAAACTCTAACAACTCTATTGTGACAACCCGGAATTTTCTAGCAATATCAATTTAATAATCTGTATTAAATATTAAATTGATTTGATATATTTTTGTTAATAAGATCTAAATTGATACTTTTATTTTAATAAATATTTAATTGGTAAATGATATCTGTTAAAATTAATTGTTTGTTTCTATTTATATATGTATACATTTGTATACATTGTAAACAGTTGAGCTTTGTTTTAAAAGTTTAACAAAAAAATTATGTTTCAGATTCTAATATACATTCTAGTGAATTGGAAATTATGATTTATTTAATATGAACTTTTCAAAGCTAAATAAATAAATAAACATAGGGTTTTAAATACGTAGGATAAATGCTTAAATAGTTTAAAACTTATTTTAACTTAAGTTTAAATTTAAATTTTATTAACAAAATGATTGTTTTCTTTTCTTTTTAGTATA
Source organism: Allium cepa (assembly GCA_030765085.1). Lineage (NCBI taxonomy): Eukaryota > Viridiplantae > Streptophyta > Magnoliopsida > Asparagales > Amaryllidaceae > Allium > Allium cepa. The sequence goes on from CM060937.1 coordinate 154,998,890, forward strand.
GTTTGATTAAATTATGGGTTTAAAATGATATATGAGTTTTAAATGCAATTTTGTCAAACGATACTTTAACATTAATAAAATAAGCAATATAATAGAAAGATAATTCATTTTATTTATCATTTCAAATTGATCATGTGTTTTATAATATAAATAAAATAAGAATGTACATATAGGGATACAAGATTCTAAGTAATAAGTTAAATATAGAAATAAAACAAAATATACATTGAACTATAGATTATAAGTGAAAATACTGTATATAATAAGTTAAAATAAGAAATAAACATATAGGATCAATTTATAGAACTTCACAAACATTTCAAATTTAATAACAAGACAACAATGAAAACTAGAAACATATGATTTTCAAGTTTGTAAACTAACATAAAAATGAACTGCAACATATATAATATGTTTAAAGCATTAAGGTAGAATATGTGTGCAGGCCAAACTAAGTAAAACAAAATAAGGACAGTAATAAAAATATACATGTTATACAAACAAGTAAAATCAGTATGCAGGAATGTAAGCTGGAAAGCAAGACAGTAACAAAAAAATATGTATATATGAAGCTTGCTAGGGAAGACAGTGTAAAGTATTCTTAAGCAAACAAACAAAAGTCATTAATGTAAAATCTTTTTAGTACACAAAGTATTTCATATCAGCCTCCATCTAAAATATCTTTGTTTTAAAATCTGTACAAACAAGATTTTTATGTTTTATTGTACAGATATTGTCTTAGTTGTTGAAACATAATAATATACCTTATCTTCTTTCTTTTCTATAAATCTGCATATCAGTTCGAACTAGGTAAAGACTAAAATAAAACAAAACCTATTTCAAACTCAACAAAGCTTCCACTTGATCATCAACCAAGATTCTGTACCACTGAGAATCAAAGAAGAGTGTTAGCCTGTTTCACATTTCGGTTCAAAAGTGGCTCTGTTCTTTTACATGTCTGGTGAGTAACACCTTTCAAATTTTCTTAAGTTTTAATATGTTGCATTAATAATTGAATGCTTAATATATTTGTATGAATCTTTATATACCCCTTTCTCTGGCCATTTGCAAAATGAAATACTGCATCTTGTATTCTCTGTGAGTAACTTCTTTTCTGAAATACCTAAGTATATTCATTTATGGTTGTATGTTAGTTTATCTGAGATGAAATTTAAAGTATGTGTATATATATTTGTGAATGCATGAGTATAAATGGATGGATAGATGGATTGATGTGGTTAAACTTGTTCTGCCTGTTTTTAGTTTCAGGCTTGGCTTCTAAACAAAAGAATCCAATTCCTTTGGATCTGATGGTTGTTAGTATATAGAATTTAAACAAGACTTGTTTGTTTAACTATAAGATTTAAGTTCAAAATTATTTAACTAAAAATACAAGAGAAATTTATCTGGAACTAAAATCTAACTTGACATGTTTGTATATGCTTGCTCTCTGTTACTCTGTAAACAAAATCTTGCCATCAAAAATAATTTACTCTTTTCTGATTTATGAACGAACTTAAGATTTGAACAAAAGATGTTTGTATCATTACAAACTAAGTTTAAAAATTTAGTTAAGATAAAAACAACTTAAAACTTTTCTCTGGAACCCAAATCTCTGAGCAAGGGAAGTAACTGATGGATAATTACTGGAGGTAATTAACTAGAAGATGTTGTTAATGGAAGTAATTGGAGTATAATTACTTGTTTGAAATTAATCAAGGGATTAAGCGTGTTATTGGGATGTAATTAATTAAGAACGATTAATTACTGTAAGTTATTACTCAAGAGGGTTAATATTTGTGTTTTGAAGATTTGTATTCTTAATATAATTAATAAAATAACAAATGAAAATGTAATTAGAAATCATTAATATAATTAATGATGGAATTAGAAATTGATTTATTTGGGAATAATAAATCAACAAGATAATTAAATGGTAATAAATCGATATAAATGAAATTAATTAATGGATTTATTCAAAATTAATTTCTGTAAATTAATTAAGGAAATTACTGGAATGTTGCAAAAGATATTTAAATCAAAGATGATTAATTTGAATATATATAAGTAATTGCTAATAAGATTAAATTAAGTTAATTAATTTTAATTAATTTAAGAAATCATTTGATGATTTGGTATGTGTAATTACCTAGTGTAGTTAATGGAGTGTAATTACGTAGAAAAGTAATTAGACGATAATTACTTGATGAAATTCATACAAGATGATTTGTAAGTGGAGTAATTTGGGTAATTTCTTTTGTAATTAATCAAAGGATTAATTTATGGAATTAATTAATCATGGGATGATTAATAAGTAATTAAGAGTAGTTAATTAATGGTTTGTTATTAATCAAGGGGTGATTAATAATTGTGTTTAAGTAAAGATTAATCACTTAATGTAATTTAAATAAAGCAATTTAATAAATGGAAGATCATTAATTAATATAATTAATGATGTAATTAAGAATTGTTTAATTAAAGAATAACTAATAGAAAGTAATTAAATGTTAATCTGCTATGAATGATTTAGAATAATTCATTTGAGAAATTAATTAAAGACTAAATTATTCTTGTAATTGGAGAATGATTAATTAATTTGATTTATAATAATTGTGAGAGCTGGATTTATGGAATGAGTAATTAATTTATTTTATTTTAAATTAATTAAAGATGGAAGTAGTTAATTTAATTCATTTTAAATTAATTATAGATTGTGATTCATAAATCATTGCTGATGGATGATATTGATATTTCATTGATTGATTGTGATCTTAGATATGAGATGGATAATATCTATGTGATATGGATGTATAGTTTAAGTATGATGATATTTAATTATCTGTTTGGATTATGATATTAATTATCTTTTTATGGTTGATAATGTGATTATCTATTATGAGATGTGAATTATCTATCTGTGCATATTGATAATATTGAATTGACTGTTAAGACTAAATAGACAACTTGGCCTTAAAAGACACATATTGGATTTCGATGAGACCGGGATCGGTTTTCCTTATTTGGAACATCCGAAAACCACATCGATTCCAAATTAACGATAGGTCATGATTCTGAAGTGAAGATGAAGATTCAGAATGCAAGGGTTGTCGTCGTTAACTCTGAGGGTGATTCCAAAACGAGTGTAACGAGATGATGCCTTCGGTTTCGTTCGAACCCGGAACGAACTTGTATGGATTGAATGCTTTCAGCACATCGTCAGGCGGGCGATGAGCATTCTAAGAGATATGTTCTATAAAGGTAATCGTAACCTCAAGCCTCATCAACGGGGAATGGCTAAAACAGGGGAGGTGCAGCAAGGTTAGGTGGGTCATGCCCAAGTAGGACAAGGATATTCCCCTGTCTAGATGTCCCTTTTTATTCGGCTGTGTGGGCAGTTGGTCTGCAGCCAACTGCGGGGTTTATCTTGTTCGGGACTGTTCAGTAAGGAATGGTTCCGGCCTTGTGATGCAGGGGGTCGGGAGTGATCCTTGGTACGTTGATCTAGGACACGTACTGTGACGGGCGGTACCCCAGTAGCCCTGCCATTGTATGGAATCCACAATCCAATAAGTTCCAACGGTTTTGATTGTATTACCCACTTTTGTGGCTAGTAGTTGGAATTTAATAGATGTAACAATTTCGGCTATTTTCTATTTACTTGAAAACCTAGACCTATTATAATATCACTGGATTTCCTATCAAATGTTTTGGTTAGCGTAAGGTAAAAAAATTTCCATGTTTATGTGTGGGAAGTCTTACGTGATACCTTTTGTTTTCAAAGAATTTTTCAAAATTAAGCAACTTTAACCTGTTACTCATACCAGACCCATGTCTGACCCAGAGTTTATTTTTGTTTTTCATAAACTCTCGGGTACCCAAATTTTTACGGGTAGCCAAGGGATTCAGGTTTAGCTTTGACGAATTCTGGAGGAGCAATGGAGCAGGAGGCTTCAGCGTTGTAGATACATATATAGTTCCGCTGTGTTGGTATCTCTGAGTCTTATTGTTTGAGCTGTATTGTATTGAGTTGTATTAACTAGACAGGTGTTTATAACTGTCTAGTATGTGATGTATTATCTGTATAGCTCTGATTGATGTTATATATTATGCAAATACTTATGTGATTAGTATAATTTATTTGTTCCGCTGTGAGATTCTGATGTTGTTGTTCTTTCTTCTCTATCTTTTCTATTTTCTCACCCTTTTCTTTCTTAAAAACGATACGTCTTCCTGGGCGTAGGAAGTTGGGGTCGTTACATCTATCATAAATAATAAGGTTTACCGTCTAAAACTCCTTTTCCTTTATACGCTTTAGAGGTTGAAGGTTTATCTTCGATCGCATACACCTTCGCTACTTGAGCTTTCTTCATTTTTGGGCAATCTTTAACTTCGTGTCCTGGCCTAATACAGTAATAGCATTGCCTGGGTCTTTTTTGTATAGATTGATCCATCTTTCCTTGTTTCTTAGGCTTCATACATCTATTCGAGTAATGGCCTTTTCCAAACAATTAAAACAAGTAACGTCTTTTGCCTTATCCTCTTGATTATTCTTCTTCTCCTTGCCTTACCATGGTTTCTTCCCTTCGAACTTCCTTTTCTTCCAATTCGAATTGCTTGCACTTCCTTTCTCCTTCGGAACTTTCTGCTTATCCAGAGTAGCATATCTCTAACCCATATCGATCAAATCAAAAAATGATTCTTTCACGTGTGCAGTCATTCTCTCATGGAATTTCTTATTCATCCCTCGAATAAACCTTTCATTCTTCTTCAAAGGTGTATTCACTAGCTCCGGACCAAATCAAGATGAATCGTTGAACTTATTCAAATACTCTTCGAATGGTAAACTTCCTTGCTTCAAGTCCATAAACTCTTGGTACATTCTGGAGATACTAGCAGATGGCATATATCGTTTCTCAAACACCTCCTTAAATAGTTCCCAAGTGAACTCATCTTCCGGCTCATCCACTGCAACAGTCTCCCACCAGGCTAGAGCTTCCTCTTGCATTTGTCAAGAAGCTATTAATCGCATTTGATCGTCTTCTAACTTTAGCACTCTAAAAATCCTTTTACAAGATCGGATCCAGGCTTATGCATCGACAATAGACTCCTTGCCTGTGAATGAATTTCCACCAAGTTTGGAAAAACTTCTATAAAGATCATCCAGATTCAGTTGAGGTTGAGTGGGAACTGCTGCTTCCGTTGTTGCAGGGACTTGACCAGTTGTAGTGGTATTTCTCCATCCCCTACCTCGTCCTCTTCTAGTGCTCATTCTCACTATCTGTAAATAGTAAGAAAACTTGATTTAGACCATACAGACGAGATATCTTAGGGATATACTCATTCTAGTGTATTTCTAACCCAATCTCTAATGAGTCATCTAATGTGTTATACTCCATAGCTAAAGTTCTTACTCAACCTTTAGCTCTGATACCACTTGTCACGACTCAAAATCCAGCGTTCAAAAATCGATATCAAATACCTCACTTGTATTCGACTTCCAGAGATTCAAACGTTGAACTCCAGTTCGGATGGAGCTTATAACAACATTTGATGAATATAAACAGCGGAAACAAAAGATGATTTCATTTACCAAAACACTGATACGATATTCATTACAACATCGATCACCCACATCAGAGTACTACACATATGATGAAACAACATAATGGTAACTCCACAGCGGAACAACAGAGTCTTCAAAAAGAGAGATAACGAGAATCCAAACTAAGCACCTTCTTCTTCCAAACTTCAAAGCTTCCAAGACTTCAAACCAAAAGCTTTCCAAAATCCGATAGCTACCAAAAGACTTTCTAAGTCCAAGCTAGCCCCAAAACACGGATAACTTGCTTCTAGGCTGCCTGTGTGGAAATTTATGGGCACTCAGAGTTTAGGAAGGGAACAATAAACTCTGGGTCAGTCATTGGACTGGTATGAGTAAACAAAACAGTTGTTTGTACAAAAACAGTTTATAAAAGAAATCCATTCATGCTTTTGGAAAATGAAACTACCATAAGGCCTCCTAGCACACACGCAATGCAATCGCACACTTGGGGGAGATTTCTCCTTATGATAGTTAAATATGCTTGATACGAGAAAAGTCTTAGATACTATTATTAGTGCATAGTGTAGAAACATTTTGAAAGTATAATATTAATCTTAGCCAGCATACGTACCATTATATTATGCCTACTATAGCTACCATAGTAGATGGCAGGTTCTGCAAGTAAAACCGTACTGGGCGCGTATTCGTGATTAGATTATCCACAAATGGTTAGGCTAAGGAACTTTCTATGCCACATGGGTACGCCTCTGGAGGGACGCCCTGAGAACTTAACTAGCTCTCTGCCAACACAAGGCCGGGTTACCTTTGTAACTAGATAACTATTACATGAATATGTCATTCCCCGGTCGTTGCCGACCTTTATCCGAGGGCCCTCAACCATAAAGCAACAACCACAAAGTAATAAATTTGCAGCAACCACATAGGTTAAATATCTGGGCTCCATACCATGATACCACCTTTTTCCAGAAGGAAATGGACATACCTTATAGGGAACGACCCTCATAACCTTGCTGCATTCTTCCTGTTTTGACCACTTCTGGATTGTGAGGTCCGACGAGGTCTCATCCACAAAGCTACTCTTTACACAAAATCCATGCTTTGATCAACAAATGATCAGCAGCACTCAGCATGCCACACTACCAAATTGGGAGTATATTACTGATAACTGTCAACTACATAACAATTGAGCTCGTACGTCTCAGAGAAGGGTGTTAAGCTAAGAGAATAAATTCTCCACCACCAAACAGAAATGTATTTGATAAGCTTTATATCTCAAAGTGTAATGTCAGACATATAACCATACAAGTCTGTTCGGATTCGAACGGAACCAAAGGCACTTCCAAAGAAGCCCTTGCAATCCGGGTATCCACAATCCCGATCAGACTCGCCATCACATATGGAGATCTCTATACCGGAGCAACTCAGTGCAGAGTCATTCGACAGGTTATCCTATCGTTCTCGAAGATACTCGGTCTTCACCACCGTCTTCAACTGTTATCCATTTTGTCGTATCAGTATTCGGAATGGGTTATATGACACAAAGTCCTCTCCCGACTAAACCGAATAGTGAGCGTTTAATTTAAAAATACATGGATATATCATTCACAAAGATTCACCATTAAGGTTCGACGTGAGTTTCAAATGACCAGCCAGAATCCGACTCCCTATCGCATCGAAATTCAAATGCTGTTTTATGGGCCAATGGGGTTTTCACATTCACACAGTAATATATTCACAGATATCATAGTTCAACACAAAGCAGTTCATATCACATAGTATCACAACCATATATTAGGGATATCAATCAATACAAAGCATTCAATAATAATCAATCATCTATAATTAAGATGAATTAATCATGTGGTTATAATCAATTTATCACATAATTATTTTCACAAATTAACCTTATTTAATGATTTTTTATCCTTAATTATTAATTAATTAGTCCTTAATTACTAAGTAATTAATCTTAATTACTTTTATTAATTAAATATTACTTAATTAATTACATAAATTAATTAATCCTTAATTATAAACTAATTAATCTTAAATTAATAATTAATTAACCTTTAATAATTATTCTTTAAGTATTAAGTAATTATAAATTATTTATCTTAATTATCCATTTAATTATTATCAAAATTTTAAATTAATAACCCTGATAACTAATCACTATTAACATAAGAGATTAAGGTTAATTAAGAATTAAAAACAATATTTCATCTTAATTTATTTTTAATTACATTATTTATTTAGAAATAAATTAAGATTTATTTTTATAAATAATGATTACATGATTAAAATAATCTTAATTACTTTAAACATAATCTTCTAAAAACCTTTATTAATCCAAGTTTAACTCAAAACAATTATTTTAAAAACATGGGTTAAAATGTTTAAATTTTGAATTTATTTTAAAATTTTGAAAACTGTTCTACCACAAACCCAAGAACTACCCGAGTGCTCCCCGAGACGAATGCGTGTTTGCTTCGAGTCATCCCCGAGCTAACCCCCAAATTTCATTTTAAACTTATTTCTTTTTTTAAGTTTTTATCACCCGGTACATACTTGAAAATGACGAGCTCAAACTCGAGCCAGCATGCAAACTTGCCGAGGTCAACTCCGAGTTGCAACCCTTCTTCCCAAATCACTTCACACTGACACAACCCAGATACATTGTGCACATGCACAACTGTTTCGATCACCTCTGGTCGATGCAACGACCATCGATCGGTCGATGATCATCTACTGGACCCATCAAAACACCCAACAACACGAATCGACGACGAAACTGCAATTTGACTACACGAACTAGACTGGAACAATAATGGTCGCTAAGGAATTGACTCGCTCCGGTGATCTAGATTGTTAGAAGCCACACCACAGCTCTCTATACAGCTACGCAACGTTTCCTCTCAGCTCCGTTGACACTCGATCCACTAGAGACACCGTAGTAGCTCGATTTCTGACCAATATAGAAACACGAGCTTGAACCCTAGATTATCAATGCCTGGCCACCACGATGATCAAGAATTTTCCTGATCATTTTTCCCAAGCTCGTCCGTCCCCTGGCTACCTACATCCACGATCCCGAGACCTCTCCGATCATCGATCACCAGAATTTCCCTTTAAACCCAATATCATTCAACCCACAATTTATCCTTGAATTTGTACTTAAAAATTCTGATTTCACATTCAAAAATCATTATTTCCAAAAACGGTTTCGATGATATAATTGAAATAAGTAAACATAATATTTGATTTTTTTTCCCAATTTGGAGTTTACACTGTTTTTCCTTGTTTCCTAGAAAACCACTTAATAATTTTATTGGAAAATAAATTTTAAACCTAAATCCTGTTTATATATACAACTTCTTTTAGATTATAAAGCCTAAAAATGATTTGAGAAGGAGTTTTTGACTTTTGAAATAGGTTTTAGTACATGTAAACCTGAAACAGGTTTCATATTGATGTATCGAGACATGCACAATCATATATACTCATATTTATATAGATACAACCAATTTTTACAACTTAACTGAAGACATGATCACAATAACTAGTTCAAATCTAGATTTCAATAGAGTTTACTCACCTTTCTAATATGAACAGAGAGCTTTTAAAAACCTGGAAGTTGTTTTAAAGTTGAAAAATCTGGAAAGTGTTTTTGATTGCTGAGATTTTGATCTTGCTTTGACCTTTTGTTTGAGATGATTGTACTGAGATGAATTGTTGCTGTTTGATCTTGCAACTATTCTTGATTTTGAATAAATGAAATGCTCGAACTTGCTTTGATTTTGAACTAAAAATCCTTGTTCCTTTTGAAAGATCACTGCTTTGAATCTGGTTTGAGAAATTTTACAAGTTTATCTTGTTTTGATCTGGTTTGAAATATTTGTGTGATTTGTTTGTTTAAAGTTCGCTTTGATGATTTTTCTGGTTTGTAAAGTTTGATCAGATAAAAGAAATGAGAAGAAGTAAATATTGTGTTTATATGATCTTGTTTCTCATTGTTATTTAATTTTCAAAGATAAAAACGAAGAAAATGACACTTGTCAATTTCCTTGCTACATGGATTACACTTGTTTATCTATTCACTTAAAATTCAACACTTGTTTAACTTATGCTTTATAAATTAAACACTTGTCTTTTTACATTTTATATTGATTTTTAATTTATATTTTCCATTTCATAAAGACATTTACTTTATATTATTATATACTATTTAAAAGAAAAATGTTTTAAAACTAATTACACATTAAATAAATCACATATATATTATTTTTATAAATCCAAATTATTTCACTTAGGCATTTTATTAAATTTTAAATTCAAATTCAAAGTCAAATTCAAAGTCAAATTCAAATCTACTCATATATATACACACACACATATATTTTAAACTCAAATAATTTTAAAACATTTACAATTTTAAATTTTAAACTCAAACGCAATTACAATCTTATTTATATATATGCAAATTAACACTTATTTGGTTTGTTTTGAAATTTTCAAATTAATTTCAAAATCTATATTAACTACTAATTTTAACTTTTATAAAAAAAATGGGGATGTTACATATATGATAGAAGACAACATTATATTGAATATTCATAATCTTTAATATATATTGAGTGATATCGACTTATATATAATAATATATTTCTTATGAAATACCCCAGCGATTCAAGTGTTAGACACATCAGATATACATTTACATATGTATTTATTTCTCAAGTCTATTTGGGTTTCTTTAATGTTCCACATTTAGTTTATAAACATAACATATAAGTTTTATTGTTATATAACTTTTTTATTTCATATTACTTATATGATAGTCTTACGTATAATATATAGTTAATAAATCTTATCTAATTAATTTTAATCAATTAACTCTTTAATTAATTTTAAAATAGTATTCCAATATAACTTTTATATTGGACATATCTACTATAACATTTATAGTGTATATTATAACCTTTATAGTGTAACACACATATATCATATATATATGCGTATTTTATTTAATTAATTAACCTTTAATTAATTTATTCAATTAAATAATTTTTATTAAAGTTTATTAATTTTAAAATTTATCTTGTATACATACATGTATAGTTATGTTATCTTAACATTTTACAATAACATATCATATATCAACATATATAATACATGCACATACGCATAATTAATTAAGATATTTAGTTAATTTATTATATTAATATTATAAATAAATTTAAATTTTGAAATTATTATATAAATATTTTCAAATATTTTGAAAATATCATTATCCTTTCAAACATTTTAAAAACTTATATAGTATTATAATATTTATAATAAACATGTTATATTTAAAATTTAACTATTAAATTTAAAATACTTGGGCTAATTTTCAAAACAATTTTGAAAATTAGCCCAAGGCCCAAATTAAGTCGGGTC